>JAUPFV010000004.1:288902586-290184779 GCA_036936605.1 Limnanthes douglasii subsp. nivea
ATTTAATATATATTACAGCACGAGATGATACGTACGAAATTGGATCTCATCTCCGAAAAGTAAAGACTCTCCGATGCGGTTGCGTTATTATAATGTTGTAACGGAAAACACTCTGCGGTGCGGTTGCGTTATTATATTGTGTAACGAAAAATAATTTACGTTATTTTTATTGTTGTAATTTAAGTTTCTTGCTTAGATTTGGTTGTAATTTTTAGTTTTTTAATTAATCTCTGCAACTTTTGTGTTTGGATCTAGTTCTAATTTATGGTTTCTTAATTTTGGGTTACTTCTCTCAGCATAATGCCTAGGTTTGCAGGCATTATGCTGATAGAAGAGCCAGGAAGTTAGTGACCGGAGGTTACTCTTTTCTTGTGGTTTCTCTTTTCTTTCCTCTTCATTTTGCAGGAACAGGTCGAAGAGCTAGGAAGTTAGTGACAGGAGGTTACTGAATATTGCTTATGAATGAATAAAATGGAATGCTGATGGAGACTTGAAGGATGAAGAAAATTGAACCGAAGCTAGAGCTGGAACATGTTTCATATATCTATTTTTTTTAACGAGTCTGTTTCATATATTTTTTTTAACATGACATTTACAAAAAATTTAATAAGTTATATACTAATTCAGTTATACGTTAATTATTATCAATTTTCCTTAGCTACGTCAATTTTTGGCTTATTTCTTTCAATAATTAGTAGCCAATCCTTATTTACATTTGTATTAAAATGCATAAGAAAAACAAGTTCATTTGCGGGTAAGTGTTGAGACACAACGGTATCTAAACTTTTGCTTTTAAATTTGAGTTATAGCCTGTTAAAAAATTCATACGTCTTAAATGATTTGATAAGGAAAAATTCACCCCCCTAGTTATTTATATATTGTTTATTAAAATTTCATTTTATTAAATTAATTTGTAATGATCATAAAAAATTTAATATCATATTAATTTTTAGTTTAAGTTAGTACAAATTTATACAAGTCAAAGGTGATGAGACACTACACTACAGCCAGACTTCAACATGGGAGATTTTGAATTTGCCCTGCAGGCTTAGCCTGCAACTAGACCCTAAACGTTTTTCAATTTTTTCAATTTGGTGATTTATGTTTAAATTTTATCAGTTTGGTGCCTATCTTTTTAATCGGTATCATTGCAGTTCCTAGACGGTTAAATCTAGAAGCTCCATGGCTAAAAATCAACAACAAAACAACACTTAGAATACTGAAGTCTTTAATGAAAAAATCAAGATGGTTGTAATAAATAAAGATTTGAATGATAGGAAATATAGTTTAAATGTAAGTTTCGAATTAAAGGGTAAAAGGAAGGACTTATGTGCAAATAACCCATTAAAAACTAGCTGACTGAAAACACATTCATCTTAATCCGGGATTCATTGCTTCGTACCCAAAATATATTCTGTTCCACCCATCGACATAAACCATCCATCCTTCTACTTATTCAGTCATCCAACAATCTAACTATCTAGTCGGAGTCTGAGAGCTTGAGCCATCCAGCCATTCAGTTATCCAGCCATGGTCTTAGTAAAGGCCCAAAAGGACCATCGACAAGCTCATCTAACTAAGAGAAAAGCCAACACCCATTGTTCGAGCCAAACCCGATCCAGGCGTCACAATACCCATCGTTCGAGCCAAACCCGATCCAGGCGTCACAACACCCATCGTTCGAGCCAAACCCGATCCAGGCGTCATAACACCCATCGTTCGAGCCAAACCCGATCCAGGCATCACAACAACCATCGTTCGAGCCAAACCCGATCCTGGCGTCACAACACCCATCGTTTGAGCCAAACCCGATCCAGGCATCACAACACCCATCATTCGAGCCAAACCCGATCCAGGCGTCATACAAAATTCTTTTCGATGTATCCATCTCGACGAGAGCGTAACAAGCATTAGTGAATGCTCTACTCTTGCTGGGCACAAAATTCTTCAGGAACATTACTAATCCTAACCCAAACTAACGAAGAAGGGTTTTCGTACTTGACGTTGAAGTCTGGCGACCAATGTAAAACTCTCACCGAGCTTCCCATTGATTAGCCACATATTTTTTGTTATCGAATTCAATCATAATGTGGTGCGAATCCCAGATCTTGTAATTGTAATCGTTTTTAAATGGGCAGTCATATTACTGCTCTTAAAATTAGATTAATGGGACAAGTGATTGCTACCCGAAATAAGTTATTTATTTTATAGTCTTAAATCGATGATTCGTCTCTCGACTATCACGTTTTCTGCCATTTAGTCCATCAACAAAAAAAAGACCGTATTTTCAAGCGCATTCCATAGTAGTTCGAACAGCTTTACCTCTTAAAGGTTTATTGCAAAGGCCGGATATCTCGGGAAAAATGACAAAATGGTCGGTCAAGTTGGGAGATTTTGACATAAATTTTGAGCCTCGAACGGCTATAAAGGCTCAAGCTTTGGCATACTTTTTGGTCAAATTTCATTCGGATCAAGTAGATATGGAGATCGATGATTAGCAGGGTAAGTTTGAATGGTTAGTTCGAACTGATAGAGGGTCGAATGTTTCTGGAAGTGGCACGGGGGTACAATTAATCTCTCAAGATGGGATAGCAATATTTCAGGCTATATGTTTTGGTTTTAAAGAACAAATAATAAGGTAGCATATTAAGCGGCGTTAGCAGGGTTGAGGCTGGCTCAGGTATGTGAGGTAAAAAGGGTTAAGTTGTTAAGCGATTCACAACTTGTAATTAATCAAGCATTGGGAAAATCAGAAGCAAGAAAGGATCAACTAGTCAAATACTTGAAAGTGTTGAAGGACTTGGTTTTAACTTTTGAAGAAGCTAGATACGAGCATGTTCGAAGAGAAGCGAATTTGATCCCTGATTCCTTAGCAGCTGCTTCGCGTTCAGAAAATTCTCCTTGGGTCATAATTCAGGAATTTCCCTCGATTAAAAGAGATGCAGAGCAATTGATGATAATATATGGGGGAAACAATGTTGTTATGGAAGATTGGAGGTTGAAAATTGTTGAATTTTTGGAGAACGATGTTTTACCAACGGATAAATCAGAGGCCAGAAGAATTTGATTCAAGTCTCACGGTTATATCGTTTTAGGAGTAGTTTTGTACAAGAAATCTTTAAGTAGGTCTTTGTTCAGATGTCTGGCAAAGGACGAGTCGAAAATTGTATTATCAAAGTTACAAAACGGGGAAGGATCTGCGCATTGTGGATATAAAACACTAATTCGAAGATTATTTCTAGTTGGTTATTATTGGCCGACTATATCAAATGATGCTAAAGAGCTGGTAAAAAGGTGTGATACGTGCCAAAGTTATACCAATATAATACATAAACCACGAGTTTTTCTTGAGAGTATTTCTGAAGCCTTGTCATTCAATCGATGGGAAATTGATTTGGTTGGCCCTTTGCCAATGGAGTCCGGGGGAAGATAAACGATTATAGTGGCGGTTGATTATTTCTCTAAATGGGTGGAAGCAGAGCCTTTAGTGGGAACGAAGGCAAAAGATGTCATTAAGTTTGTTGTTTCAAACATTTGTTATAGTTTTGGAGTTCCATTGAAAGTTACAACAGATAATGGACCCCAATTTGACAACAAGGAATTTAAGAATTTTTGCGCTTCTAAGGGCATACAATAATGTTTTTCTGCTCCATTTCATCTGCAAGCTAATGGGAAGGTGGAGGTTACCAATAGAACGATTCTTGACGGTTTACAGAAAAACTTGGAAGGAAAGGCTGGAAAATGACCAGATTATTTACAGGAAGTGTTATGGGCTTACATAACAACATCGCGAACAACGACTTCGAAATATCCGTTTGCTTTGGTTTATGGCATGGATGTGGTGGTCCCCTCGAAAATTATTTTCCCATTATACCGTATGACAGCATACACAGCGGAGTTAAATGATCAAGGCAGGGCAATATAACTTGATTTGGTGGAAGAAAGAAGAAGACGTGCACAATTGAAATCCCTACATTATCAAACATTGATGAGAACTATGTATGCTTCACAAGTAAAACATATGGATTTTAAGGTGGGAGATAAAGTATTACGAAAAAAATTTCTTCACACCAAGGAAAAAAGCCTCGGAAAGTTGGGACCAAATTGGGAAGGTCCTTATGAAGTTACACAGAAAGTAATACAGGGAACGTATCGATTGAAGGATAAATATGGGAGGAGCCTCAAACATCCATGGAACATATAACATCTGAAGCTGTATCTTGAGTAAGAATGAAAATCTTGATATATAACTTTTCTTTTCTAATTTTTTCTTTGTAAGACAGCGAATGCATAATCTTTCCAATCCTGATAGGCACAGGAAGGTTTTAACGAGGTGCCATTATTAGCTGATAAATATATCTCAAGCTTTGCCTCGAATTATCGTTTCAGTCTAATCAGCTAAGCAGATGATAAAAAATTATCACAACTATAATTATGCATGACTAAAGTCAGCATACAACGATTGTTATGTCCAATAAAAGTTGGCATAAAACAACTGTTATATCCAACGTAAGTTGGTATAAAATTATTACTGTGTCTAATGAAAGCTGACATACAATTATTATCATATCCAATATGAAGTCTCAGATTTTATAGGTAGATGAATAATGTTCCAAATATTTTCATATTAAGTAAAGTGGATTAGACAAATATTCCCCGGAAAATGTTGACAGCATTACAAAAATTGCCTCGAAAAGAATGGGGACTTATACAAAAAAGGTGGAACAAAAAGACTATTGATTACTTAAAATTATTGAGGAATCACTTTCCTCGAAATCTGATGTGTCACTATCCCTCACAATAATATCAGGTGGGCAAATTTCGGGAGAGACAAGTTTCCAAAAACTACCCAAGTCATACTCAGGATAGTTCTCATGGATCTCAGTGATTAATCCTGCTCGGATGGTAGCATCACTGGCGTTCAACTTGTCTACGCATTTGTTAGCATAGGCATCTATATCTGCTTCTTTTTCTTTCTCAAGTTTCCTTAGAAGATACCTTTTTTTTCCACTATCCTCTCAAAGTCTGCGAAGCATTTCGTGAAACCTTTTGTTGAAAGTTGGTGTGCTTCTTTGAGAGCTGTAAGGAGTTTTTCTTGAGCATCAGTCTTTTTGTGATAGAGATCTCTTTCTTCTTGACAACATTTTTCTAGAAGTAGAATATAGTTTTCCGAGGCAACCAGATTTTCCCAGTGCATCGGCTTATTTTTTCAGATGAGAATGTTGTTTTTTCATCTCTTCAAGTTGGGAGGAAGCAAGGGAAGCTTTGAATTTGTAATAATTTTTCATGTCTTCCAGATGATGCATCTTTTTCCCCATGGTGACAGAGGCATGAAGTAGCCTTCGAACACTAAGGGAAAAGTCGTCTCCCTGAGTTATTTCGAAGGAACTGCTAGGAGAGCCTATTTCGGCAGAGACAAAGTTTGAGGACTCCCCAATCAGTATGATGGGGTCAACAATTTGTGGGGGATCACTTTGAGGAATAAGAAGAGGGGGCAATCTTGGGAGAGGATCATTATTAGATGAAAGACTTGGAGAGAGAGTAAGTTCGAAGAAGATGACTCTTGTGGGGCAGCTAGTCCTTCGGAGTCTGAGTGTTGATCTTTGGTTGATACTTCCTCTTTGGAATCATCCAGGTGACTTTTGGCTCGGGAGCGCTTTGGGAGGTAATTTACAATGTCTTACTTTTCAAGATGGTCGAGGACTTCTTGCTTAGGGGGAGCCATCAATTCCTTCACAGATATCCTATCTAAGGGGTTTAGCCTCCATAGTTGACTCTTGGCTAAATTAGTATTCATGAAGCATAGGCGAAATTTATTTTCCCAAGCTTCTTTGGCCCATTCGTTCAGTTTGGTAAAGATCTTGGTGGCATTTTCCACATAATCAGTGTAGGGCTTAGAGATGCCAATCATGGCTGCAAAAAATTCGAGGAATAAAATTGGTGAAATAGTTATACGAAGAAGATTAAGGTATGATTTGAAAATTTTACCTATGTTAGTCTACAAAAGAGAAAGCTTGTGTGGGTTCGAGGAGGTTGACTCAGAGCTCGTCTCCCAATGTTCGAAGAAGAAAAGAAATTGTTGTTTCCATTTCTTATCAGCTTCTAGCAAATCTTTCACTAGCTTTTGTCCTCGGCCAAAGGTTAGTGAATAGAAAGGGAAAACAGATTTTTTGCCAAGCCTGATAATCCTATGAGCTCCTCCAAGGAAAATTCGTTACCAAAAATTCTCGAGGCCATGATACACGCCATAAGCGTGTACCACATGTTTGGACCTACTTGGGTAGGCTAGAGGTCAATTTTAGCAAAATATTTGATGAAGAATAGATCCAAGGGATACCTCAAACCCCCAATTCATGATCTTTGTGTATATGACCAATTCTTCGTCTCTAACGGACATGGGAGTCTCACCTTCCATCGGAAATCTGATGGTAATATATGAAGGAATTCCTCATCGAGTTCTTATCATGGTTTCTTCCGATGGCAATAAGTATTTATAAGTAATGTTGTGAATTATTACCAAATGTTTGTTTTATATGCCTCGAATATTGTCATCAACGATGGCGTCGAGTTCCAGAGGAAGCGTGATATCACCTTTGGACTTGGGAGCAATTCTCAGAGACTGTTCCTCAGAATTTTCAGGAGGGGTTGCAGATACTTGACTCGAGGAGGCCACCAGAAGACCATCGGATTTTCTTTTATCTGTGTTGGGTGTTTAAATTTGATTTAAGTTGGTGTTTTCTAAGGCAACTACTTTTCCTTTGCTTTTAAGGGCCTCGTATTTCGCTGATTGTACTTCCTCGTCAGTAATTGTAACTCTTGAATGAGTAAATCTATGACTTATTTGCCTTGTAATCAAGGGGGTAGCTGGTAGATCTGACCCAAAGCCTTCGGCTTTCTGAGGAGGAGGTTGGTTGTTAATCTGAATTGGGATCGGACTTTGGGGTTCTGAGGGGGCTTGTTTGGAGTGTTTGTGTTCTTTGGAGCTTTTCCTATCTTTATGGTGCCTTTTCCTCTTGCCATAAGAATTTTTGTGGTGTTTATCTTTACCCATGGATTCGAGGTGGGAGTTAAGGTTAGAGTTGAGGGATTGACAAGAAATGTCGAAGGGAATAATGGCAAAAGAATTTTCCGATGGAGGCCAGACGCCGTAGAATGTGGTTACATGAATTCTTTGAATTTTTTACTAATGAATAGCCACTCTGGAATTCGACGAGGTTTGGGGGGCATAAGCTGGTCTTCTCTCTCTATAAAGTTTTGAGTAGAATTTAGTCTATAATGAAAGGTGTGAGTTGGGAAAGAATATTTATAAACAACAGATAGGCTTTTGAGAGGGTTAAGGCATGGGGACACTTTTATTTGTTTGCCTATGGGTATTATCGGTAGCGTAGGTGTAATTTTATTGTGTTGAGAAGTATGATGGAATGTGAAGGGACAAATGATATGATGAGAGATTTTGGGAAATGCGATAATATTTATAAAAAGATTTAGTTACAAAGTTTTCATTAGGATGACATCACTAAAAAAAAGGCGGGAGATTGTTTGGTTGGAATATGAAAGAGCGCGATTGAAAATTTGAAGAAGTTTATTGTCAAAAGATATTCGAAAGACATTTATTATGATCTAGTCTTTGCAATATGTTAGCTAAGACTGTGGGACTACGTTCATATGAATGTTTTCGAGGTGATATTTTCGAGGAGGCAAAATATTCTTGAGAATGTTTTCTAGTCTTTGCTAACATATTGCAAGGACTGGGGGACTACGCATTTATATATATATTTTCAAGGAGGTAAAGTGTTTTCAAAGATGAAATTCGAAGAATAATTCATATGAATATTTTCGAGGGGGTGAAGTGTTTTCAAGGATGAAATTTGAAGAAGAATTTTATAATTAAAATGATTATTTCGAGAAAGTCAGAAGGAAGGAAAGTTATTTTCGAGGAGGTATCTTCGAGGTAACTAAAGGCACGTCGCGTGAATGTGAATTTTCGAGGAAATCTAAAGATGAGAATAAATTCAAAGAGTACATCACAGTCCTTGCCAAAAACATTTTCACAAGGACTGGGGGGCTACTGATAAGGAAGGATAAAAGATGAGGGAGGTAATTGCGAAGAAATACTTTAATTAGGGAAAGATTGCAAAATATGTATTGAAAAAGAACTAATTATGAATAAACAATAAAAGGGGGGGCTAAGTTTGCAATTGTTAGGTAGTTGGACATGTGGGACCCATTATTTGTATTATAAAAGGACCCTAGATTTAGGAAAAGAGTGATCATTATTAAAATATACTTTCTCTCTCTACAATTGTCAAGTTTCTCTCTCTAAAAGACTAGTGACTAAAAATCTGTTATTACGATATAATCTCTCATAGTATTGTTCGATACAAATTACTCCTTCATAGATTCATAAATCATCAGACTCAATATTTGCTAAATATGATTTAGCTTTTTCACGATTGAGAGGTCAAGGTTATGATGGTGCTTCTAATATGTAGGGTGAATTTAATGGTTTGAAAATATTTATATTAAAAGAAAATAAATCTGCCAAATATATTCATTATTTTGCTCACCAACGCGAACTAGTTGTTGTCTCTATTATAAAAAGACCATAATGATATTAGTGATTGTTTCAACATTATCACTATGATTGTAAACATATGTGAAATATCTTGTAAAATGAGGGATAAACTACAAGTATTTGAGCATTACAGAATTATTGTATATTTTGAAAGTGGAGAAATTACAAGTGGGAGAGGGGAAACCCAAGAAATAAGTTTGAAACGATCGGGTAACATTCAATGATGATCACATTTCAATACTTTGATACAATTAAGAAGTATGTGGTCTTCAATAATTAAATATATTTAATGTGTATATGGAGATGGTTTTAATCTATATAATCATCCATTATGAAAATGGAGAGTTATGACTCCATCTTCATTTTACACTTGATGATTAAGTTCTTTGGGTCAACAAATGATTTATCACGTTGTTTACATTTGAGGAACCAATATATTCTACAAGTTATTTATTTGATTTATACAACTAAAAGGGCATTACACAATTATAGAGAAGGTGGCTAGAATATATTTTTGGACCAAGTCGAGAAGCTTTGTGTGGCTAATTCAATTTGTATTTTTAATATGGAAGATATAATCAAGACTCGTGTACGTATGAAGCGAGATGGACGTGTAATAAATACCATCATTATAAAAAGAAGATTACTGCCATGTGAATTTACTACGTAATTCATTGTAATTTACGAATATAATATGTTTATACATACAATTCTAAATTCTTATTTTCTTAAAAATCTATAGGTTCGGTAATACTTATTCAAAAGATGCAATATTTTTTTTCATAAGAAAATACAGACTTGCTTATTTTCATGAATTTTCTTAGTCCAAACATTATTTTCTAATTTCAAAGTTGACAAGTTGGTTCTTCAAACAGAACTTTATTAGGAGGACTATTTTTGCCTGACCATACATTATTTCCTAGTATGATACTTTCATTTTGACTTGGAACATATATTGGTGATATAATTGACAAAACCAAGTTCTCCAATATTAAAGATCTGGAAATTTAACTAAGACATTGGTTGTTATCGAAAGACATCAAAGTTTCTCATTGCTATCTCTTGATTTGATTGACATTAATCGTTGTGGTTGTTATATCATCACTTGAAATAGTATATTTACAATGAAACTTATGAAGATTAACTTGCGGAATATGATGGGTGATTATGAAACTATTCTACAACGGTTCCAAAATATGGTGAATCTTTGTAATCAATTGTCATCTAATGGTTGCCAAAAAATTGAACTAATTTTATAAGATTTTGTTTAGCCTCTCTTTGTTTTGATTCCTAATTTCATCACTGACATAATTAATTAGAATTTTATATTTATTACTCAAAATCAAAGTGATTTCACCACCCATAAATTCTAACATGATAAAAGTTGAAATCCCATATATACTTTTACGAACCCAATGTATTTAAAATATAAGTAGAATATTAAGACAAACGTGGTTATAGTAACGATAATGATTAAAACAATTAAGGTCAAAAAAATAGCCTATGAGTTTATCTCAAGATTAATAAGAACTTGTCATTGTGTAGGACATGGTTGTTATGGATGAAGTAAAAGTCAAATAAGAGTCGTCGTTAGTATTGATACCAAAACCACCACCACTAACATCCAGATCAAAACTGGTGTTGGTGTTACAATTATGATTATCTCTTCTCCTAGAAAATCGAGAATGTTTGTGGATTTTTTGGTTTGTTAATCTCAGAAAATCAACAACAAGAATACGAAAAGGAAACCCAAATGCTAGATATCTACACCTAAACAAAATGGAGACAATTTAGCTGAGTCCAAGAATAGTGTCGATAAGGGGTGGTTTTGGTACGATTGTCTTACCAAATCCTTTAAATGATTAGCGTTACCAATTATTCGGTATTACGAAATTGAGTATCGTTACCCTACCGATACTTTGATATATTATTTTTTGTATACCAAAATAATCGATTTGGTATGTTCCGGTACGTTCTATTACATTAAAATAAAAATAGAACACAATTTAAAAAAATATTATATAAATTAAAATCAAACAATTTTTTTTGGAATATATTTTTTAAAAGTATAAGAAATGTCAAATATATGAAAACATGTAAGATTAAATTACTTATGTAAAGAAAATTATTATTGGGAAAAGTACATTTTAATTTGATTTAAGAATTGTGACACGGGATCTATTTTTGACAACTTCAACAACTGTTACGAGAAATTTTATAACTTTGTCTAAACTTGTTACTTCTACATGATATCTTTTTATTAAAACTATATATATAGAGAGTTAAATTTTAAATAAGTGCATAAGTATATTCTAGATTCATTTAAATTTTGTTGATACATAATTAGGAATTCAACAGCTTTGACATTTGTTATAAGAATTATGATAGCATTGATATTTTTTGCGTTAAAAACTAGCGTAGAACTTTACAGACTTACAGTCGTATAAGTAATTAAATTTTAAAGTTTCTAAATCTAGACAGAATTACATTTCCATCTCATATTAAATATATTGGTGCAAACTAGTTTTTTTATAGTTTCGTTGATTGTTACAATATATATGATAACTTTATCCATGATTTTTATTTTAATATTATATATTTTTTGTTAGAAACTAGATTCGCAGATCTTCATAGTCATATATGAAATTAAAATTTACAAAATTTAAATCATTACATAATTACAAAATACTTATCTCTAAAATCTATTGATGCCAAATAATGTTTTGACAGTTTCGACGATTGTTACGAAAAATATGATAACTTTGTTTAGAATTTTTATTTTAATATAATATTTTTCATTATAAACTAAACTCATAAATATTTACAACATATGTAATTAATATTTTAACAGACCATGGATAACTGTTACGAAAAATACGATAAGTTTATATAAAAATTATTTTGATATGATATTTTTACATTATAAACTAGTTATATTTTTAACTATGAAAATCTTAGTATTTACGAGTCATATTTTTTTATAGTTAAGTCTAGATCTAACGTATAAAGAAAATTAATATATTAAAATTGTTTTAAAATATTATTTTTATAGTTATAAATTAAATTATATATTTTATTTAAGATTTCAAAACAATTTAATATTACCACGTAATTGTTATTAAATACCAATTCTCCGTAATTTAAATTTATCTTATCATACCAAAAAAATTGGTAAAACATCGGTATGATTCGATTGGACATAGACGGAAAAGTAGATCATATGCGTCATATGAATTAGTACGAATAATTCAATCCATTGTGAGATCGTTAATGCTGATTTTAATCGTCTTGTATATTATATAACAACAAAACAAATATATATTATAACATGATTCCGGATATTTTGAGGTCTATATACTAAAGATATCGGGTGAAATTAAATAAATATTTTGAGATACCTTATAAAAAATATTTATAATAAACACATCAAATAATAATTTTAAATCCTTAAATTTACTTATGAAAAAATATCTCTTAATAAATTATTATACAACAGTTTTATTATATTATTAAAAAAGTTGGTTTATCTAAATTTTATTTATGTATAACAAAATATCTTTAATAAATTATTATATTATAGTTTTATTATATTGTTATAGAAAGTTGGGTTATTTGAATTTTAAAGGATTTTATAAATATTTTAGTTTAAACAAAAGGTGTTTGTACTCTTCACTATATTATTGATACAAAAGAAATTAAAAAATTATATGTAACTTGGATTTTTTTAAATGTTTCCATTATTATTTAATTTAATTTTACTTTTTCTTCTTCCATCAACTTTTTTATAAAGATTTATTTTGTGAATTTGAAGATTTAAATGTCACGATCAATGTTTATATAACTAGAATCAATTTGTGTATTTTTTTTTATTATTTAAATTTGGTGTTGTATGTTGTATGTTTAATTTTCTCAATTATTTATATGTTTTTATTTTTGATAAATTATGTATTTTTTTTAAAAAAGAATTGATTTTTCTTAGATTTTGATTTTTTATTTCAAAATTTTTAATTGGGATTGATAAGGAAGAATAAAAGACAAGGAGAAAATTGTGAAGAAGAAACATGATAGGAGAAAATTGTGAAGAAGAAGTACGATAGGAGGAAAATGCAAAGAGGAAATTATGTGAGGGGAAAATTGTATAAACTACCAAAGAAATAGCTAGAATAGGAAGAAAATAAGATGTAGGGACTAAAATGTAATAAATGGGAATTAAAGCGTGTGGGGTCCGCAATTGTACTATAAAAGGACCACACACGCTTCACGGATCCCGAGATGAATAATAAGATAATACTTTCTCTCTCTACTCAAGCTAAACTCCCACTTTCTCTCTCTAAAGAACAGCTCCTAAACAAAGTGAATTTACCTATATTGACACTAAGAGATTCTCGCGTCGCATAATCACCCCCAGACTTTCTCAAAACTCTTCAGTGGCGCCGTTTGTGGGAAACGAAGATCGCTCTGACGACAATCGCTTCCTGGAAATAATTTCTGTTCCAAAGAAAACTATGGAAGAGCAAGGGGACGATTTTGTCAACGATTGCGAGGAGAACATAGTGGGCGATGACTACCGGAACGACATGGAGTGCGAGGGACAAGGGGGCCAGCGAATGAGAGACACTTTTGATGACTCAGACTTGTTGGCTCGAAGGAACGAACTGTTGCTAGAGATCGAAAGATTGAAGGCAGAAAAGGAAACCGTACATGCAAATCTTCGTTCTGAGATAAGGAGGGAGCCAGCTGGTGAAAAGGAGGAGCGTGAAAACGAATTTCGTCCTAAGAACAGAGACGATAGATACCGGGGGTACGAACGGTGATCGTCAAGGAGGAGAGAAAAACGGCATTTGGACTCGCCTGACTCAAGCGATTATTCTCGATACAGTTCGTCAGAGTCGTCCCCTCGGAAAAACCACAGAAAGAAAAAGCACGGTCAAAGACATGCTGATTATCGAAGGGGAAGAAGCTCGGAGAGGAAGTCTCCGAAGGAGAAGAGTTACCGGGCTCAGTTCGACGGTCAGGCTTATGGCCAAACGAAGCTTCCTGCTAGAAAAGAAGACATGGGCCCACGAAATTCGGAGTGGTAACATCAATATACTCTGCCGTCCGAGGAAGGGTTGTACTTTCCGAGCAATGACAATATGAGATCCAACGTCTATCGTACGAGTCACAATTGGAGAGCTTCTCCTCTGTCCCCGGAAATTTTGGTGGGAAACCTCCCAAAGCATTTTGATATCTCGAAGCTAGAAAAATTCGATGGGACGCAAGATCCGGAAAATCACATCGAACAATTCAAAAACTTCATGATTAACTTCGACGACGATGATAAGTTTTTGTGTAGAGCATTTTCTCAGACCTTCAAGGGGGTAGCTTCCAAATGGTATAATAGGCTTCCGCAGGGCTCGATAAAGAATTTCGACATGTTCTGGAATATCTTCAGACAACACTTTGTGGGGAGCAAAACGTTCCGAGCTAATGGAGACACGATAATCTACTGCAGACAAAAGGTTGGGGAGAGCTTGAAGAATTACACCAATCGGTTTGTCAAGACAAAAACAGACATGGAGTATTGTAAAGATTTAGTGGCACCAATCCGGACCAGCTTAATGCTCTATTTCAAATGGAGCCTCCTCGGAATATTAAAGAAGTACAACGATTAACGGGGAGGTTAGCTGCTTTAAACAGATTTATCTCAAGGTCTTCGGACATATGCGCCCCGTTTTTTCAAACCTTGAAGGGTGCGAAGGGATTTAACTGGACCTCACAGTGTGATGAGGCTTTCAATGAAATCAAGAATCATCTGTCCTCTCCCAAAACCTTATTTAAACCAGTTGATGGAGAGACACTCTTCGTATATTTGGCAGTTTCAAGTTGTGCCATCAGTGTTGTGTTAGTGAGAGAGGTGGATAATTACCCCCATATAGTGTACTACATCAGCAAAAGCTTGATAGATGCAGAAAAGACGCTATTTGAAACTTGAAAAAATAGCATTGGCCCTGGTGATAGCTGCAAGAAAGATGAGGCTTATTTCCAGGCTCATCCTATTATCGTCCGAACATCTTTTCCTTTGAAGAATGTTCTCCAAAAGGCAGACATTTCAAGTAGGATGACTAAGTGGTCGGTAGAATTGAGGGATTTCGATATAGATTTTGCTCCCCGAACAGCAGTCAAAGCCCAAGCTGTGGCTGATTTTTTAGTTGAATTCCACTCTGATAGAGATTCGGAGCAGACTACTGAGATGAAAGACAAAAAGGTCTGGGTCGTCCGGACGGATGGTGGATCCAGCACTATGGGATGTGGTACATGGGTGTGCTTGACTTCTCCATATGGTGACAAAATGTACCAGACTATATGTTTTGCTTTCAGGGCTTCCAATAATGAGTCTGAGTACGAGGCAGCTATAGTTGGTTTGAAGTTAGCTTTTATTTGTGGGGCTAAGAGGGTCAAGCTATTGAGTGACTCCCAGCTTCTTATTCACCATGCCCAAGGTCAATCTGAGGCTAAAAAGGAGCAGCTAGTGAAGTATTTACTTCTTCTTAAAAATGAAGCACTCAAGTTTAAAAGCATTATTTATGAACATATACCCCGGACAGAAAATGAGTTGGCCGATTCATTGGCAACCATAGCATACACAGAGTCGTATTCATGGATCCATGTGCTGGAGAGCCCCTCCATTCAACTTAATATGGGTAAAGAAGAAGAAATTTTTGAAGTACAAGTGAAACAACCTCAGGATTGGAGATTTCCTCTCCTGCAATACCTCTCCGACGGCATCGTGCCTCTGGATAAATCACTGGCAAGAAAACTGAAACACAAGGCTCAAGGTTTTATCATACTGAGAGACATTCTGTATAAAAAGTCTTACAGTAAACCTCTTCTGCGCTGTTTGGGGGATAATGAATCTCAAGTAGTCCTCTCTGAATTGCATGATGGCGAGGGATCAGCTCATTGTGGATTCAGGGCTCTAACAAGGAGAGTTTTACTGGCTGGCTACTATTGACCATCTATCATGCAGGATGCTAAAGAGCTGGTAAGAAGGTGTGACCCATGCCAGAGATACAGCAATGAAATTCATGTCCCAACCATTCCTCTAGAGTCAATTTCTGAGCCTATACCTTTTGCTCGATGAGGGGTTTTCAGTAGCAGTGGTAAGGGGAAGGTTTAGATTTGGCTCAGCCTGACTTCCGGACTGCTGAGTTTCAGTATTTTCTTGGTTCCTGGCCTCCGGTTGGGGCTCTGGTGTAGACATTTCTCTTCGAGGACTTGAGCCAGTACCCTCCAGACCGGACATCCTGTCCTTTGGTGCTCTAATGGGTGCCTCTGACCCAGTACTACTGTCCTTGGCACCCAATTTCGAAGGGGTGCCCTTAGAAGCTTGATCCTTGACCAGTCGGCCTTTTCTTCGGTCAACTAATTTCTGAGGAGAGGTTTCAGCGTCTGGCCCCATGGCTAAGAAATGAGAGGGTTTTTTAAAGCTTGTAACTGTTAAACGTGGTTCAACGATGGGTTCCGACTCTTGAACCGATGAGCCTGAGATAATAGGTGAAAGATTGGTTTGAAATAACTTCTTCGGTTTGATGCCCTTTATGGAGGAAGAACCTTGGTCTGATTCTGTGGGTGAAGTTGCTGGTTTGTCGATGGGCGAAGCGGGTAAGCCTGCTGCAATGCGTCTTTCCCTTTCAACCTTTTGCGCCTTCTCTAATTCAGAGAGGTTGAGCCACCCGCCTTTGATCAAAGCGTTCCGAGCCGTGAACATAAACAATCTGGGTAAAAATTTGTTTTGGAGAGAAAAAGCTTTAAGGATTTGCAGAGTAAAAATGAGAGTGATGGTGAAACAGTAGAAAGCATTTCAATTTATAGTAAATCTGAAAAAGGAGTTTGATTCCTAGGAGAATTCGAAAAGATTGGTAATGATTAAAAGACGGCGCTGATGTCACCCTCTTTAATGAAGAGGTTGCTTTTTTAAGAAGGTGGGTGCGAGATTCAAGGTGAAAAAACGGCTGAAGAAACCAACCAAAAAGTGACACGTGTCCCATAAACTATGGCAAAAAACCGTTTGGATTCACAAAGCTTTATCAATCCGGATAAAGCCATAACACAAGTCGAAAGACCTGTCCGGATAAAACTGCCCCTGATATCGAACTGTTTTTCAGGTTTTTGACAAAGGCATTTGAACAAACACCTAAAAAATGGGCTCCTGATGAGTCTGAATATTGCTACCTCTCCGGACAGGGACAGTTCAGACCAAGATCACCAGACCGGACAGGGCAATTCAAACATCTAGCCCATTGGACCGTTCGGACTATAACAAAAGTACTTAAAAACCTAAACACTTCTTGACTAAGCAGCTTGCTCTTCTACTTAGATCTCATGGGTCTTTGAACATGACCTGGGTCCATTAAACATGACCCGAAAACCCATAAAGCCCAAATATAAGGGTATAAATACCCAACCATCTGCATTTAATATGGATAATGAAAATTAAATACAACTAGGCTGCTTAATTCTCCCTCCACTCTCCACTCAAACATTAAACACCAACACACCTACAAAAAACTCTAAAACAAATTACAAATTTACCCTCAGACGAAAATTAACCACATCAACAGTCATAACTGTTTAACTCAGGACTGGTTTTGCTGAAAAGTCTTCTTGAGATCATGATGCATAAAGTCTATTTATATCCTATAAGTTTTGTTTGTAAATGTTAGTAGTCAGATTCTGAAAATACTTGGTAACTTATAGGTACGAGTAGTGAAGTGCTATTTAAAAACTACTGAAATTTATTGGGAAACTCTTGAAAAAAGTACTGAAGAATTTTGTTTTGGAATGCATAAACTGAGCCTTTTGTTTGTATTTTCCGCAACATAATATTCTTCTTCCTTTTATACTTTTAAGATGCAATCTTAGCACCAAAACTTATATCATAAGAACATCCACCTCGTTCAAAATTCAAAGGGTACAACAATTTAAAGCTGTGCATAATTGAAAAGAGGGAGCTATGGAATTACATCTACAAATACCGAGATAAGAAAAAATGTGATGAGAAAATTTGGTGATCAGTTTAAGTCTTTAACACTGTTGTATTTTCGGGCTGCTAGTGAGGAAGGAGTGTTGAAAAGGATAGCACAAACAGCCCCTAAAGGTGCAACAGACATTGAAATTTCTTTGGGTCCAAGTATTTGATCTATTCTTCCCAGTGCTGTCATTGCTGCATATGCACCTGCATATGGCCAAATGATATCACTAAGCGAAGGATCGGAAGAAGCCTTGTCATGTCTCCAAGAATCCCAGAACGGTGGCGATGTAGCCACGTTGGTTGACGAAGCAATGACCGTAACGATTCCGTTTTCTCGTCTTCTCCATTGTCGGAATATCGGTTTTGAGGATTAGTGAAAAAAGATCGGATCTTTGTGTTGGAAACTGATAAAATGGTGGATTGATTTGCATTGATGTTAAACAACCAATCATTTTGGAACGATGGATTTTTCTGATCTTGTTCTGATTGGTTGGGTTCGATCCAACATATCTAAGTCTTTTAACATTAATAGTCATAATTAGTTTCTATTTTAGCTCTCAAGGGAACAAATAGTAAATATGTTTTCCGGTTAACCTAATGTATGGAGGTTTTAAATCTCTGTTTGACAAAATCAAACAATCTATGTTTGCTTCAATCTTTTTTTTAGTAAAAGAAGAAAAACAAAAGAAAATGAAAACAGAGTATAGCAAATTTTGCTATACTCTCTTTTGAGAAAAAATATAAAAAAATATTAAATTCAAAGGATAAAAATGGAATTAAAAGTCGAGGACTATCTATGAAACAAAAACCATTTAACTATGGCGACACGTGGCAGCACTAGGACAAAAACTACGCTCAGGGACTGAAATTATAGATTTTTTATAGTCAATGGATCCTCACCCGTGATTTTTTTATCGAGGGACTAAATGGCAGAAAACGTGATAGTCGCGGGACGAATCAGTGATTTAAGCCTATTTTATATCTCCAAACATAATTTAACTTGAAAGAATCAAACATTTTGTGTTTGTGAAAAATATGTTACTTGATTATATATGTTAATGTAATTGAACTTGAAAACATGTTATATTCATTATGCATCTATTACAATTTAAAATTCCTAAAATTAGGTTGTATTGATTAAGCTTACGGAAGCTCGTTATAATGGATTCGTAAAACATGATATATTGATTTGGTATGATTTTGCATGTCGTCCATGGTCATTCTAATTTTTTTACTATCTTTTAATCATATATTCTAATCAAACAAGTATTCACATCTATGTGGTTATCTTTTTTATGATTAAGCATGATGTGAGAAAGTCGTAAATGTGGTATTATGAATTACTACCATTTTTATATATTTATTAATTTCACTTTTGAAGCTTCTAAAATCTTCAAATCAAAAAATTAATCAAAAAATAATATCAATACTACTATTAACGTGGATGAAAAAATATTTAAAAAAAAAACATATTTTAACAATAAATTTGAAAAATATCAAATTTAGAGACAAAAATATATTAGGCTGTTATAGTTTTTTTTGTTTGTTTGACTACCTCCCACATAAAAAACCTTATTATAACAAGATTAGTGTTTATATTAATTCATTTTTCCTAGATGTTTTAGCACAAATATTTCCTTTCATATATATATATATATATATATGTGGTACCAACTGTTGAAACATTTTATTCATGTGAAAAAACTATAAAATATTAGATATTATGTACGATAATTATCATTCAAGATTCGATGAATACTTAGAAGGTGATGATAATTCTGATTAAGGAAAGTTTTGTTCATTATTCTTCAATAACTTAATTGCGTATGTTTATTTATTAATTTTTTATTTTGAACAACAAATCATCTTCAAAATTCGCTAGGGGATTTTATTATTGGTGATTCATATATAATGACTGCATAATTAGATATATAACTAAGAAAATAACATTTTCAAAGAGAAATGGATTGAATCATTAATTAATTAATTAATTAAGACTACTACTTATTCTATCTATATCTTTTATATATATATATATATATATATATATATATATATATATATATATTGTTTATAGATACAATTGTGTCTACTATAACATTCGTATTTTTTCTTTTATGGATGGGAACTGTTATATAAAATTATGTTTTTTACTATACGTATTTTTTTTAAATGAATAAAAAGTCTAAAAAAATATAGTTATTAACCGTTATTATCACTAATTACTAAACACAAATATATATATATATATATATATATATAATTAGTAAATCTAAAACTCTAAAACCAATACAAACCATTCTTACTAAATTTACACTTTTTCAAGTCAATTCAATAAACCATACTTATTAAATAACCATTATTAATAATTATATGTTTCCCCTACCAAAATTAAATATATATTTATGAAACAAACGAGGAAACAACGCCTATTCATACCACACTTTAATAAAATAGCTATAATTACTTCCGTCATTCTTTCTTTAAAACTTTAAATCTTACAATTTGTATCAAATAAACACATATTTTGGCTAATTACTAGCGAAAAAAATGATGTCCTCAGAGCCTACTGAATTCTGTTGTTAAATTTATTGGGTTAAATTTTGAAACGTAGTATACATATTAGTCTTTGAAGTTTTGTTAGGCAAGTGTTAGGCATATTTCGCAAACCAATTTTTATCAAAGTTTTGTATGGTATAAATATGCTGCAAAATATAGTGTATTTGACATGCAAAGCCTTCTAAAATTATAAATACTATGTTTCGTAGTTTATCTGTCTCACATTTCGCACAACCCACATAATTCGCTCGTTCTTATCAAAATATGCACAAATCTTGTCATGACCTAGCGAATGAAAATGAAAAAATCGTATGTTTCCGGTGAATTTCAAATTATATCTTGCTAATTTGTGTTGGTGAATAATATGCACTATTGTTCCATTGTTTAGGAAAATATAATTCACGATCCTCCAGTCGTTAGCAAATTTTATATATTATACTGTTAAAGCTCTGACGAATTCTATTTGACATTGTATACCACTTATACATTGGTTTTTTTAATCTATTTGTTATTTTTTAATTGTAGTAGATAAATATTGGTGAAATATTAATGTTACATGATTACTTTCATCACATCACAACCTAACCTACTAATACTATAGCCTATAATAACATTTATGAAATGTAATATCAACAAATTACAAAACATGATATAAGTGATTTGAAAAAACATGGAATAAATAGGTCGCAAAATTTTGAAATATTGTGTATAGACCGTGTGAAATCTAAACTCATTCAAATTGCGAATTCTATTAGTTATTTTCTATTGTAGAAGGTAAATAATGGTGAAATGTTATTATTAGACATTTACACTAAGTATTTTATTATCTACGACTATTATAGTCTAAAACGATGATCGGGTGGGTAAAAGAGGTTAGGAAATAACTCAGTTTTGTAATTATAGTCATAACGCACAATCTGCTTGTAATATAGAGTCTATAGAGTTGTGTACCACTGCGAGAGATTCAGTTACTATAAGAAAGTCTTTCACAATAAATGTTGAGAACGGAAATTAACCAGTACCAAAAAAATAGTTTATCTTTTAAATTGGTGGGTCGACCCGTTCAAATATGATAATATTTGATTGATAAGCGGGCTTTTTAGCTTAAACATTAACACAACAGTCAAGTAATTTTAAGAATACGCAGTTATGGCAAAATTTAAAATAGTTAAAAATATATTGGAGAAACTTTAACCTCTATGAGAGTACGTACCTTGATATATTTAATAACCTAAAGAAGATCGATACAGATAATATCTTTAATATCCATAACATATACAATTATCGCCTACAAATAAAATAATTGAAAAAGTAGTCACTCGAAATGTTTGTTATCTCAATTACAAACACATAATTACATGTAGTGGTATAAGACCACGAATGAAGAATTTAATATCATAACCCTCTTTTTTTTACACTTCCTGAGCATAAAATTATTAAATATATTCTTCTGAGTTCTTATCATAGATAGTACGTATAAGACGATTCGATACAAGATGCAATTTTTTGAAATAATATGGATTACTTTTACCAACTTTACATTTTTCGTTGGGTACTCATTTATGATGAAAGAGAAGTGAGATAGTTAAAAATAGGCATTGAGATGTTCGTCAACGATTATAAAAGAAAAAAAATCTAAGTCGCCTTGTTTTATGTTGACCGATTGTGAATTTGTTTTGATGGATAGTATAAAGAAAATTTATTCGGTCGCGACTCACGTGATATGTGAATGACATATCTACAAGAACACATTTATTAACACAAATAAAGTATTCAAGGATAATAATGATTTTGAAAAGTTTATTGAGACTTCGAATGAGGTAGTTGGCTCTACCATCGTTTTTGCATGAACAAAAAGTTAATTAAAAAAAATGAGAGGATCTTTATAAAAAATGGAAAATGGGTTTTACTACATGTAAGACTCGTGGATCACACCTTATAAATAGAAGTTCATACATATATAAACAAGTTTATGTATTTTGAAAACATGACGACCAATAGGTAATATATACCTTAAGTTAAGCTAATAAAAAAATATTCAAGATCTTACATTAGTTGGAATATATTATTCAAGATGGTCCATGTTTGGGCAATGTTAGATTGCAAAACATGACATATTCAATTTGTAAAACATGATATATGTAATTTTCAAAACTATGTACGTTTTTGTAAAACTATTAACTACAAATCATAGTATATTAATTAAAGTTGTGAATCAAGGCATATTCAGAGTGTACAAATATAGTATAATCATTTTTTTGTGAAACATATTATATAGAGTTGCAAACCACGATATACCCAAGTTGTGAAATATACTAGTGTTTGTGACATGTATTGGAGTGGAAAATAATCGCCTGAGGGTAGGCTAGTAATTTTAAGTGGAGTTTCAAGGTGGAGTATGGGCGTTTAACGGTGGTGTGTGGGTGTTTAACGGTGGTGTGTGGGTGTTTAACGGTGGAGAGATAATTAAGCAGCTTGGTAGCAGTTAAGTTTCATTACCCATAGTTAATGCTGGTGGTTGGGTATTTATAGTGTGATGTTTGGGCCCTTATGGGCTTTCGGGTCATGTTTAATGGACTCGGGTCATGTTTTAAGACCCATGAGTTCTTAAGCAGGAGGGCAGGTAGCTTAGTCAAGAAGTGTTTAGGTTTTTTAGTACTTTAGTCATAGTTCGAACAGCCTTAAGTTCACAGAGTTCAAAGTGATCTGTCCGGTTCAAATCATCTGTCCGATTTATGTCCTTGTAGTCTGTCCGGTATTCGGAGAGATTTTTAGACTAATTTGCCCTTCCGGAGAGCATGCAGAATTCGGACTCATCATGTATAATGACAATACATGGTACATTAAGGTTGCAAAACATGATATATTCAGTTTCTAAAACCAATATTTTTAGGGTGAAATCATGCATTATAACCTGAAGTATTTCATTGAGTTAAGCAATTGATTTTTAAATGTTTTTAGGATAAATTCAACGGTTTTCTTGTGGTACAACATTCAACTATAAATGATTGTTGGAATCGGAAAATATTATATCACACATAAGTATCAATTGAACAATTTTCGCAAGCCGTTTTGGAAATATTATTTTATAATTATAAATTTTCCAACACAGTCGGCACTGTATCGTCCATATGTGGTTGTGTAAGTCAAATAACACACAAGTTACTATATACCCATGAATTTGTTGGTCATTGAATGTGACAATCAACAGGTTCACTTGCGTATTATGACGATCATTAGAAAATAGTATCCATCACGTCTCATTTTAAGCTTACGGGAGAAGAAGAAGTCGTTTATGATTATTTAATTTTAAATACAAACCTAAAGGTGTTCGCTAATAGTGAATATGTGATTAACATAAATAATTATATGGATATTGGATCCTTTGAATACTCTTGTGTGTGAGCCCCAAAATATGGTTAAAATACGAGGCCACACTCTCAGTCAGGGGCGTGGTAGAGGCAAGAGAACGTACGTAGACATCCGATATTATTCTGGATAGACATTGAAATTGGTAGACCAACTAAGGTCTGCTAGTGATAGAAACCATCACAACTTCTAGGAGATAAACCACATAATCTTCTTTCTCCCACTTTCAAACATCAATTATGAAGATGTGCATTGTTTGATGAAATAATGAAAATGTATAGTTCATAATCAAAAATACATATTGTTAGGGTGGCGACCAAAGTCCCACATCCCACATCGGTTAAACATGGGAAGGATCAGTAGTATATAAGTAAGAACATACCTCAACTAGTATGCGGCCTTTTGGTAGTGGACCAAATGCAAAGCCGCGAGGGCCTTCGGGTGGCAAAGCGGACAATATCATACTAGTGTTGAGATCAAATTGTTCCGTACTTATATACGGAGGCGGAATATGCGGACCGGACCCCCATATTCCCAACACGTGGTATCAGAGCGTCAGGGCCAGACGGAACGCGATGGTGGTGAAATTCTCGGAGGTCGAACATGATGAACCAGTAGTCATGCTCAAGGTGAATTATCTACTCTATACATCCTAGTTTAGAGCGCCATGACTCATCAAGCGGTGGTACTTGATTGGAGTGGATAGTGGAGCTAAGGAACAAGCGCAGGATAGTCGAGTGAGTAGATAAATCCGTTGTAAAAGCACTATTGCTCAGGTGGAGCAACTTCTGATTAGAGTGAGCGGATGAAAGTCAATTGAGAGGAGGTTAAGTGGTACTTTGTTCGAGAGGAGGAATTGTTAGGGTGGCGACCAAAGTCCCACATCCCACATCGGTTAAATATGGGAAAAATCAGTAGTATATAAGTAAGAACATACCTCAACTAGTATGAGGCCTTTTGGTAGTGGACCAAATGCAAAGCCGTGAGGACCTTCGGGTGCCAAAGCGGACAATATCATACTAGTGTTGAGATCAGATTATTCTTACTTATATACGGAGGCGGAATATGCGGACCGGACCCCATATTCCCAACACATAGAATCAAATTCATATGTCCTTCTCTTGCGTCGGGTGTGCGGGGTTAGTTTGGCATAAGTATAATATTTTATGCCATTCTTGAATTCTTTGGTTGACCATATTTGGCCTTCCTCTAGCTACCGCCATATTTGGCGTTCTTTCTTCGTCACGAACATTTACCACGTTTGGCGGGAGAGAAACTCAATAATATTGTACTCTTCTGTCATCTTCGCATATGTGTTTTATCACGATATGTTAATTGGCTATTCGTTTAAATTCTTTGGATCTAAGGTTATACGTCTAATGTAATTTTGAGCTTCGATTCTAACTTATTTTTGTTGATTACAGTTATTTATTAATTTTTAATTGGAAGTTGCAGTTGATTTTTAAATATAACGGTTTTGTACTCTCATCGTCCAAACATATTTGTAAACTTACATGTTTTGTCCTTTTTTCTCGTTTCTGATCTAATCTATTTGAGTCCAACTATTATATTTATATTTTTTGCCTAATCTACTTAGATCTCGTCAATCTAATTAGGGATAGTTACAACTTTAGTACTTTATTATAAACTTAACGTTGTTCTTCCGAGTTCTTCCGAATATATTACATAAAAATTATATATATATATATATAAATGTTGTGAACAATAAATTGGCATTGGAGTATTGAATTTAGTGACAAATAGTTTTTGGACTTTCAAAGTCCGTTAGTAGTCCCTAGACTATCCATTTTGATGATATATAGCTCATGGAGTTTCAAAAGTCCGCTGGTAGTCCATGAACTATCAATTTTCGATAAAGTTAGTCATCTACGCATATTTATTAAAAGACCTAAAATTAAACAAAAAGTTAAAAAACTAATTTTATCGAAAATGAATAGTTGATGGTTTATTTAGCGCTGAATTCGATAGTACCGGAACGAGTAACTATTCAAAGCGATATATACATATACATATACGTATATATTATTCAATTAATATTTTCAAGCGGAAGGACTCATTTGATTATAAATATATTTGGATTATAAGATGAAGCAATATGCAAGTATAAGATTCGTACACGATTCTATTCACTTCAAAGGCGGTATAAAATGGAATAATTCGTTTGACTTCCCATTCGTCCATTTTTATTCTCCGTCGTCGTCTCTTAAGAAAAGGGGTTTTTGTCTCCAAGAAATCTGCGAAAACCCAAAACCCGCCTTCACTTTTTACACACTTTCTCTCTCTAACATTTCTTGATTCTTCACCTCTTCTTCTCCAAGAAATCTGCGAAATTGACTTTCTTTCAGCTTCTTTTCTTTTTCTTCCATACGTCATGAATGCGTCAAATCCCCAAACACGGTCAGCTGCCCATACCGAAATCAACTGGGACGAGTATGTTCTCTTTTCTTTTCCTTAAATTTCACTTTTTGCTTCATTTCAAGATTTTCAGGGACGAGATTGTACATAGCGTGTGCGTATGTACGTAGTTTATGTGTTGAAGTTGACTGATTTTGCTTTCTCTAGTATGTTTTTGGCTATGGTGGTCTTGAATTTTCACTTACGATATGAAATAAATACATGGGTCAGTGTTTGTTTTCCTTCTTGAATGTTTCTTCAATGGTTGAGTATCAAGCATTTATTTTGATTGATTTCTCTTAGTTATAATGTGATTCGCTTGAAATGAAAAACGATAAGTCCTTAAAAGTGATTCTCTTGATATGAATTATGTGTATTAGTGGTTCTGTGCTGACGAGTCCTCTACTGTGTGGATGAGAAGAGCAAGTTTTTGTACTTTAATAGCTACTAAGGTTTGTTATAGAGATTTAGAGCTTTGTGATAATGTATAAGGGCTTCAGCGTAAGTAGGAAATACGACAATCCTAAGATGATCAGCTTCGTTGTGTTGTTAAAAATGGCATGTGAAGAGTAGGTGTATGTATGTGAAATCTTCCAGCTACCCTGTTTATGATCATTCCATTTGCTAACTTTTTGCAGGCTTGATAAATCTAAGTTTTATGTTGTGGGAGCTGGCCTCTTTACGGGGATTACAGTAGCACTATATCCTGTTTCTGTTGTGAAAACGAGACTACAGGTTGCTTCGAAGGACGTTGCTGAGAGAAATGCGCTTTCTGTTGCGAAAAGCCTACTAAAATCACATGGGATTCCTGGTTTGTACAAAGGGTTTGGTACAGTCATAACAGGTGCAGTTCCTGCAAGGATCATATTTCTTACCGGTTTAGAGACTACAAAAGTGGCTGCTTTCAAAATGATTGAACAATTCAAACTATCTGACCCTACACAAGCAGCCATTGCAAATGGCATTGCAGGCATGACGGCGTCACTTTTTTCTCAAGCCGTGTTTGTCCCGATTGATGTGGTATGTTGCTTTTGTAGGCCAGTTATCTTTTTATGCAATCAAAACTTTGTGCTTCTCTCCAAGCCAGTTTGTGCACTGATCTGTGCTAATTTGTCATCTTTGTGGTTTTACATGCTGATAAGTCATTAAAAGGGTTATTTTATATGGCTACTGTTGTCACCTGAGCCTGTTAGTTTTGGTTAAGTATGTCATTCCCTTCCTACTCGCAGAGACAAGAAATGTATTGAGGTTACTCAAGACTTTTCTCTCAATTTTGTTTCAGGTAAGCCAAAAATTGATGGTACAAGGGTACTCAGGACATACAAAGTATAGTGGGGGTCTGGATGTTGCTCGGAATATCATAAAGTCTGATGGACTAAGAGGATTCTATAGAGGTTTCGGTCTTTCTGTGATGACATATTCCCCATCTAGTGCTGTTTGGTGGGCTAGTTATGGTGCGAATCAACGCCTAATTTGGAGGTTAGACATGGATGTTATTTATGAATTTTGTTGCTAACTATGTTTTGAGCGCTCAATTAGATAAGGGGCAATTAAAGTAACTGATATATTGGCTTGGTTAAATTTTAATAGAAATTGATATTGTGGTGTGTCTTTAGCAATTGTTATAGATCTAAAATCTGACTTTTCATGCTTGCTTTATTCATTGGCACATCCTCTGCTGATAGTGGTGAAATTTAGGTAGGTTGAAACTGGAGAGCCAGAACTGTCTAATCTGTTTGCATCTTTGGATGTAGTTAAAACTTATAATGGACAGAGTTGCATATACTTGAATAGATAGTATGGCTTATGGTTAAATTAACGAACTTCCTACAAGAAGAAATATTTGTGTCGTATGGCTTATATGTTGCCTGCCTAGCTAAATTTTAATCAGCCAACTTCTGACTCTTTCTACAGATTCTTAGGTCATGGTCCTGACAGCCAAGAACCTGCCGCTGGCCCGTTAAAAGTAATTGCTGTTCAGGCTTCTGGAGGAATTATTGCTGGTGCTACAGCTTCCTTGGTCACAACCCCACTGGACACCATCAAAACTCGCCTACAGGTACGCTGGAGATAGGATGAACATTGTAGTATGTTCTTTCTCTTATTTTGTCATACTATCCGTGTCTATTTTTTTCGCGTTTTTTAAGCAAGGGTGTGTGCTTTGAGTAGGAATAGAATTCCCGTCTTTTTTATTTGTTCGTTGAGGTTTAATCTTTAGGTGAACTTAGGATACCTCTTGAAATTGTATGACCATACTTGTGTAGCTTTATAGTCTTTTGGTAGAATCTATTGTCCCTCACTTCTAAATCTCTTTCCTTTCTTCTATATCACATGCAAAGTAAAAATAGCTCGGATAGAGAAGGAAAAAGCACCACAGTTCTCAGCCCTTCATCTTGCAGTACGATGATACTACGAGAACTCTTATTATGTCCGTATGAAGTCATAGGTAGCTTTCTGCAATTGAAGTAAACCATGACCAGTCTCTTCCCTTTCTAATGGCATGTTTTTAGGTCTGGAGTATGGCTTAATGCATTGCTACTTGTAGCCTGGAAATACAGTCAGCCAAACTCATTCTCAGAATGTAAAATAAAAGGATTGATTTAGGCCTATACATAAAATAATGCCGGTCAAATTCACTTGATGACGGACATGTCAGGTAGTCCATAACCGGTTTGGTAGGTTACCCATAAAAATCCCACATGATGCTAATCTCCTTTGCCTCTCCTGTGATACTACTTAATAAAATAACTTCCTAATCATCTCAAAAGGTTAAATTAATAGGAAAGATATCAGTTTTATTGTGTATATTACTTGCGACTTAGTTGCTCCTGCAATATATATATAGGTGATGGGAAATGAAAACAGACCCTCTGCGAGGCAAGTTGTTAAGAACTTGATTGCTGATGATGGCTGGAAAGGATTCTACAGAGGAATCGGACCCAGATTTTTCAGCATGTCAGCTTGGGGAACCTCCATGATTCTAGCTTATGAATATCTAAGTAAGGACGCTTTCTCATTTAGATTCGAAAATGAATTTCAAATCCAATATGGAAATCTGAACCCTTCCCACGGAAGTTCAAGATTTTAAGCACATCATATGCTCGCACTAAAAAGTAATTTATATATTTCTTTTTCAGAAAGAGAATGCAGTACAGCGTTGTAGATGTCGGAGATCACTGCCATATGTAGTGCGGATTATTTTCGTCACCGCATGAAATGGTATACAAACATGTTTTACATAGTTCACAAGGGGGTGATGTTTTTTATTCTCAAGACCCCAGAAGGTAGTTTTAATATTGATGTCTCACGACCGCATGAAATCCTTACTTGATTGATATTCTTTACACACTACTAAACATTGTTAAGATAGTGTAATGCAATAATCTAGGTGAAGCAGCTAGCCAACTACATATATCATTCTTTGTCAATTGTCACTTGTATAAATGTACTCTTAAGAGCAAAAGGCCTTCTTTTCTAGCTTTTACAGTATGACCTTGTTTGTTTTTGTTGATCTTATGCGGTGGTTGTTTTCGTTTTATGTTTTCGTTTAGATATAAACAACAATTCAGTCGATTTAGAAATGTTTGGGGATCACTTTTGGATTTCTATTTTAGACTCCGAATAACTTCAATCTAAAATATTGTATTTGAAAGGACTAGCAAGTAAAGCGACCATGTCAATAAATGAAAATGTGTTTATGATCATGTTTAAGTTTTGGTCATTGGTCATCTTTAAATATGTCAATGGGTAAGTTTTAATGGTGAAGTATTGACGTTGGAGAGAAAATATAGAATTGGATAGGGAAGTGATTTTTGGATGTGTTTGGTTGTAATATTTGGGTGAAGAAAAATATATAATTCCATAATTGGAACACACGTATTTTCTAGGAACTGGAATGTAGTCTATTTATTTATTTGTTTATTTAAATTATTTTTACAGCTAGTAATGGACGTATTTGTGTTACTACAAAAAAGTTGTTCTATTTATTTTATTTTATTTTTTAAAAATATTTATTCAAACAATTATAAAAATTGTTTGACGTTCAAGTAACACTTATTTTATAATAAAAAAGGTTATTTTTTTATGCAATCTGCAACTATTTTTTTTTTCATGTTTTTGTTGCAACCAAAATGCAATTGAGTTGCAAAAATAAAAAATAATAATTACGCAAAATATGATTTTTGATTTTTTAAGTATGTTTGTGTGAAAAAATAAAGTACAAACTTGTTTTGTGAAATTAAATTGTTAATTAGACGCAAAAATACAAATAATTTAGGTATAAAACAGCCTACCTTTTTTTTAGTTTGTAAAAATGTATTATTTTTTTGTTGCGAAAAGTTTTTTTAAAATTGAGTTGCGGTTGCAAGAATAAGATAAAAATAGTTGTCAAAATAGAATTTGGTTGCTAAATAAGCTGGAAAAAAATAAATATAATTTTGTTTAGTTAATTGGATGCGAATATACGTGTAATTTTGAATATAAAACTAATTTTTTGTGATTGTAAAAATATGTATATGTTATTTCGTGAAAAAAAATTTTTTAATGGAATTGGAAAATTATATGCAAATAAAGTATAAACTTGTGAAATTATAAACTTGGTTATAAAATAAAGAATAAACTATGTAATTATGAAATTATACTATTTAGTTGATTAAAGACAACAATTGTTTGATTACAATAATAAAATGATTTGGCTGAGAATTTTTTGAAAAAAATATCTCACAAATTTATAGATTTTATTTTGCTTGTCTTTTAAAAATAAAATAAAAAGACATGATTTTTAATTGTTTTTAAATTAAAATTTTAAAAGTTAAAAATAATAAGTCAGAAAAAATAATTTTAGCCTATTGTTGAAAGGCCTATGCATTTTTTATAAAAGAAAAAATTATTTATTTGCACACCACAAATTTTAAATTGAGCAATAATGTAATTAGAGTTCAAAATTTTGAAAAACATAGTTAATTTGTTTTTCTAATAGATTCACCTAACAGATTAGAGAATTGCGGATAAGCCTGTTTTTTTGTTTGGTTTATTAAAGCATTAAACCCAAAGTTTCAAATTATTCAAAACCAAAATCAAATAGTTTCAAATTATTCAAAACCAAAATCAAATAGTTTCAAATTATTCAAAACCAAACAGTTTCAAATTATTCAAAACCAAAATCAAATAGTTTCAAATTATTCAAAACCAAACAGTTTCAAATTATTCAAAACCAAACATAATTATTTAAGGGTCTTTTCTATGTAACTAGAGGTAGGAATTAAGGGCAACTGGCTACTACCAGTCCAGATACCAGATACTTGTCAAAACATTCCGATTTATATAAATCAACACACACAAAAATTCAATCTATGTTCAAAGTAAGAAGCAGGGTTCAAGAAAACCAATTCATATTTCTTGCTGGTGGAACGGTAAAGACATCGTCAAACTATGATAAAAGCTCAACAAACTCAGTGCTACAGGCAATGAGACATGAACTAATAATGTAAACAAAACTTTAGTTATGTTTGAGATATAGTATTAGATGATCAAAAGCCAAAACAAGATTTTCTAACTGATACATATCCGCAGATCCTTTTAATCGACAAACCGATTAAGATCCAAATAACTTTAAAGGTAAAATAATGCCAAGGTATTTAGAAAAAAAGAACCAACAGTAGATAAACAAGTACCAAGGTCGAATAGGCTGTGATGAATGCTTAAAATCTGTCTGGATGATTCTTGTAAAAGCTCCTAACGAACCATCAATCCCGCCATTGCCTGGGAGCCATCTTCGGTTACCTTAACTGCTTGAATCGTGCTGATAACATTGGTGATATTGCCCTACAAAAATGTTTAGCAAGATAAGTCATTTTATTCGAAAAACCTGGACATTTTACAGATACATTTTTGAGCTAAAAAGAAAACGACATCATAGAAAATGTGGTATGTAATGTGTTGTTACCCTCCATGTTGCCAACTTTGTACGGAGCGATTGCCACTGTGCTGGTCCAAAAACACGTTCACTACAACGGCTGTAGTAAAAAAAATGAGAATTCAGTGAGAGTTTTAGTCAATGGTCAAACACCAAACAATTTATTAAGAGGGAGAGATCAAGAACTAACCTCACGATTACAACTTGATTCATCTGGTCAATTTTACAACTAATCAATTTTGCGGTTATAGCTTTCACCACCCAAAGCTCTACTTCATCATCACTGATCTGCATTATCACTTGCATTGATGAGTAACTGAACAATTATCGCGAATCTAAATACAAAAGAAAGCTCAGCTCGGCTATCGAGGTTACCTCTAGAGTCTCTCTGATAAGATCAAATGGAATGAGACCAGATTCAACAGAAGCAAGATCGATCAATGAAATCAATCGCATCTTGGCTATACAGTCCTCATGAACCAGACCTACAGCAGCTCAACAAGTATCATATAAGCCAAGTGAGGTGTATACATAGCTGATAGCAGTGAATAATGGGACGAGTCTGAATTCAATACCATAGCTTTCCATTAATGGAGAATTGGCAGCTTCAAATTTCAGGTAGGCTTCCAACCTCTGGGTCAAGAAGATCTTCAATAGCTGATAAACCGATGCATATTTAGCATCGCTCTCTAGTTGGGCAACAGCTGGCATATCAAGTAAATCACACTGCAGTAGAACGCTCTTACATTATTAACAGGAAGCAACCAAAGGACAGAATAGAAAATACTTTTGTTTAGGAAAAAGATTACAGTAGTCATAATGAAGGCATGCCTCATTGAAGGTAATCATTATGAAACTAAACTTTTTGTTATCATGAACTATACCTGGAACATGTCAGGTGCCTTCACAAAGTCAATGATTGTATGCACAGCTTCCTCTTTGGATTCACTCAATGTATTGGCATCCTCACTCGAGAAAGTTGCCAAATATTTGGAAAGGAATTTGAAAGAGTCTCGTGAAGAGCTGTAATTAAAATAAGAAAAGTCAAAAGGAAAATGCTTTTATTTTCTTTTGCTTTAGATTAAAGTGATACGTCCGAAACTTCAGAATCCTGAGGGATAATACCTTTTATTTTCTTTTAGTGCTTTGGCTACAATAAGAAAGAGTTCTCTCTGATCTTGAACACCGATATTCCATTCTTTCAAAAAGCTATCTATCTTCTTGAAAGAAGGCACGATATATTCAGTGACCTTCCCACTGATGGCCAGGTTGACTGCTTTCATGTATACATGGAAACGACTGTACGAGTTCTCCAGCAGATTATACAGATTGAACAAGCTGATAACAAGGGAACAGAAATAAGAACCGGCCAGAACATAAATCAAAATTACAACTTCACAAAGGAAATCCGACTTACATCTTTATGCGTAATGCAGGCTTGTCATTCGGTTGCTGACTGATCTTAGTAGAGATAAGCTTGGCCATCTCAAGGGCTTCATCTGGACTTTCAGGCTTCGTGACAAGATTGCAAATCACAGTGAATACACACTCAAGATCTGGGAAACAAAAGAATTAGCAATTGGTATTTAGTACCACATAGCTACAACAACAGAACATCAAACTCATTCCTATAAACATATCAAGCCATCACTGTACCTTTCTCAGAAACCTTAGGGAATATCAGGGTTGCTGAAGTAAGCATCAAAGAGGCCAAATCCATCCATCTACCATTTACCATGCTTTCTTGTGCTTCTAAGCACAGCCTTGACACTTGTGGCTCCGAAATCTAAAATCAAACAACAAATATGCTAAGGAAAACCTACTGAACCGAACTAAAGTAAATTTGAGAAGATAATTATGCTATACTCAGCACAAATCAATGACTACGCTACGAAACCGGACTAAATTCGTACATGATGTACCTAATAGTGAATCGTATCAACACCTAAAAGACCTAATTACAATGGTTTTCTACTTTAATTCATTTGGCAAATCGAAAGAAAGATGATGGGGTTTGTCACATACCTCGGGACCGGCATCGGCCCAGGCAAGTTCTGAGGAAAAACGGACGACGGCGAGAGCCGGATCTTCCTCGGAGGTAGGAACAATTGTCGTCATTGTTTGCAAAGCTCTGCGAAAAAACTGGAAACCCTAGAGCTTGATGCAAAAGCCGAGCAACAAGAGAGACTGCGAGAAAAACCCTAAAAGGTTTGGTTGGGTTAGCGTTTCACTGCTTTATCTGATGATTATGACGTACAAAATTCTCAAAGGCTATCTTTTTATTTGAGGTAAAATTAAATAAAATAATACATTTCCTATTTTAATTTTTTCTTAGTTTATTTTAAAATTTAGGAACTAAGTTAATTACTAATGGACCCATGTTAATTTTCATTATAATTAAGTAATAATATAATTTTACTCCTGCGGCAAATTAATTTGCAATAATTTTTTTATTTTTTTATTTTTAGTTCACTAAGCTTGATCAAATAATTAAAAATAAATAACCGTTTTTTAATTTATGTTTTTTAGTAATATAATCTACCAATAATCATCTATCATCAAATTTATTCGTCAAATAACCATTTAGTATCATTAATCTAAGTTGTCCTCGTACTATCTCCAATTACCTGACCGCATTTAATGTTGCAACAGGCAGTTCAATTAGAATTAAAATAATTCTGAATATATATTTTTGGAGTTCAAAAGAAACTACCCAAACTATAATTTGGACTAACTGGAATTCAATTTATAAACCCTTTAATAAAGGTGATTTAAATGTCAATAAGTTTTTTTATCTTCAAACCCCATCCTCTTGCAAATTATGGTATAGATTTAGGATAAATAAATCGTTATGGGCCAACTACATGCATTTAGTTTATTGCAAAAACAAACACCATTTGCAAATCAACCCGAACAAGATTGGTTCTAACATCTGGAGGAGATTAATTTCCACCAGAAAGATTGTTTAACCATTCTTTTATTGGAACTTAGGCATTGGAAATCTTGACTTTTGGCTTGATAAATGGCTTGACAATAACCCTTTGATAAAACTGTCTGAAAATGATAATAATCTTTTGTATACAATTGACGTTGTTAATAGTTTCTGGATTGACAACATTTGGAACTTCGAAATGTTAAGATATCTTGTGACCCTCTCCATTATAAATAAGTTCAATAATTTCAAAATAAACAATAATAAAGAGGATGAGATTATCGGGTCTCTGGATAAATCAGGTATATTTAACACTAATATTTACTTGGTTCTACATTAGAACTAACAATTTTGCTTCAAATCTTTTTGCAAAAATTTAGACATCCAACATTCCCACTAAGTAGTCCTTTTGTTATAGAAAATTCTGAAAGGTTGGATTTCAGTGGATTCCAACCTTCACAAAATAAATTTTAATATGACCTCCAAAAGTCGATTATGTAATGACATTGAAACCAAAAATCCCAACAGTTTGGCCAATTTGGAACTACTTTGTTGTATTATTTTAAATTTCTATTGCTAATTACATGACCATCCATCATTTAATCAAATACTGGTTTTGGTCCATCCTAAAAACAAACCCTACGAGGCTTATTCTTCCAACTATCATATGTTGGATTATTTGGTATTTCAAGAATAAAACTAAGCATATGGGTTCCAATATTTCCCATAAGGTTATCATTGACAAGATCTATCATATTTTATATAATATGGATTGTTTTAGTACCCTTAACAAAACAATATGGCATGGTGACCGTAATGTAGGTAAAAACCTTGGTTGTTACATGCATACATTACCTATTAAAGCTAACAGTGTTAAATGGATTCACCCTAAAACCAATAAGGTCAAATTGAACACTGGTGGTTCCCGCCTTTTTAATGGGAAATCTAGTGGTGTTGGTATTGTGAGAGATATTAACAGGTAATATTATTACATATGGTAACATTTACGGTAACAATCACCTCTGATTGCCGAATGCAAAACCATTCTAGATGGTCTCATCATTTGTAGTAAAAAAATGCCTTAAATGTGGATATCGAAACTGACTTGTCCTAATTATTTGACATGTTAGCTAAGGGTGTTGGGCGCTGATTTTTAAACCATATTCCAAAGTGAAGCAGAACTCTAATTTTATTTACAATGACTATCAAATGCATTTAAAGAGTCTAAACTAAACATCAGACTGGCTTACGCGTTGGACTCTAAAATGTAAAATGAAATTGAACCTTGATAGTCCACAAATATCAAACCATTTGAAAGTTATAACATTTCTTGGAAGTTTGGATTCTGGTTATTTGAGAACAGAGGACTAGTAATTTAATTTTATTCATTTATATATATGATTGAATTTTTATGTTTCTCGTCATCAATGATCATTTATTACTCAATGTTCATTTCGCCATGTCAGAAAATCTTTAATGGAGAACCAAAATAGCTTCAAATCTTTGTATGAAAGGTTGCTCTTAGAAATGATGCAGTTGTTGTTGTAGAAGTTGGTGGTGACCATAGTTGTCACGTGGCGGTCGTGGCGAGGCGACGCGAGGTGATATCACCTCAGGGTGGTGATTCTCCTAAATATGGTGTTATGGTAATATTTGTAGTTAGTAAAGAACGTGCAATGGTAGTTATCCAACCAAGCATGGTAGTTCCAATTTTCTCAATTTATGAAGCTTTCTTCTTATCCAAGCTATTTGCCTTGTCTAAGATATTCTTCAATTGTATGATTTATTTTCAATTACAATTTTTTTTATAGTATCTAATTTGTAAAAAGTAACTTTTAACTCAAGAAATATGTTAATTTATTAAAAAACAATTAGTGTTAAATTATAATCTTTTTTAATATCAATATATCTCAACCATTTTTTATCTTTTGAGGTTTTTAAATATCATATCTTTCAAATTATAGTTCCAAAATATTATCCCTTCTATTCGTTTAATACGAACAAAACTAGATCCATGAAATATATATTTTTATTTTTCTTAAATTACAAAATTATGTGTACGTGGTTGCGAAAATAGAAAAAAAAATCTCGAATATCGCCCTTGGATTTTAATTTGTTCGTCTTTAAAAAATATAAATTTACGTGTTCTTAAAATAAATAAGTTAGGATTTTGAAAGATATAGAGTTTTGAATGTTAAAAATTAGAATTGCGGAAATACGTGCACATGTGTTGCAAAAATAATAAGAAATTACTTGTCGAAATATAAATTTAGTTTCCTAATAAGTTTGTGATTTTCTTTGTCCGAATTTTTGTATTTTTTCATAAAAAAAATGTCATCTTTCAAATCATGTCTCCAAAATATATATGAATATACCCACTGTTTTTGTTTTTTAAGACGAACAAAACTAGATCAATCAAAGATATGTTTCGGAAAAAAAAAATATTGCGAAATTACGTCAAATTTGGTTACGGAAATGAGAAAAAAAATTCTTCAAACATATCACTCATGGATTTCGTTTTGTTTGTCTTTCAAAAATTAGAACTATATGTGTTTTTGGGAAAAAAACTAGTTACGGTTTGGAAGATATAGAGTTTTGAATCTTAAAAAATGCAGTTGTGAAAATACGTGCAACTATGTTGCAAAAATAAGAAGAAACACCATAAAATATCAAAAATAAATTATTGATATAGTTTTGTTGGTCTTACAATAGTATTTTTGGATTTTTTTTAGCGATGGTTTGAAAGATATGTCATTTTTTTAAAAACACAAAGCTCCAAACATGTCACTCATAGATTTCGTTTTGTTTGTCTTTAAAAAATTGTGTGTTTTGGATTTTTTTTTTTCAGGTAGGGTTTGAAAGATAAGAAGTTTTGAATGTTAACTATTGGAGTTACGTAAATACGTTGAAATATGTTGCAAAAATAAGAATAAAATTGGTGTGTATAAAATTTTAGCTACGTAATAAGTCTATGATTTTATCTCTCAATTTTTTATGTTTTAAAAAAATATCATATATTTTAAACAATATATCTACATATAGTATCTGAAAATATCATTGGTTTTGTCTTTTTAAGACAAACGAAATTATATCCATGAAAGATAATAAAAAACATTTGTTGCAAAATTACATGAAAATTACATGAAAAAGAAGTCTCCAAACATATCATTCATGGATTTCGTTTTATTCACCCTTAAAAATAGAAATTTATGTATTTTCGGATTATTATTTTTAAGTTATGATTTGAAAGATATACAAGCTTTAATGTTATAAATTAGAGTAGCATAAATACATGCAAATATGTTGTAAAAATAAGAATAAACTAGTTGCCAAAATATAAATTTTGTTGCATTATAACTACGTAATTTTATATCTTCCCTTTTTGTGTTTTTTAAAATATTATATTTTTCAAACAGTAGCTAAAAAAACATATGGAAATACAATTGTTTTTGTTTTTTCAGATGCACAAAAATAAATTCATGAAATATATAGGCGAATTACGTGTACATTGGTTACGAAATAGAGAAAATCTTCAAAAATATCACTAATGTATTTTGTTTTGTTAGTCTTCCAAAAATAGAACTATATGTGTTTTTGGAAGAAAAACTAGTTATGGTTTGAAAGATATGGAGGTTTGAATCTAAAAAATTGGAGTTGTGAAAATAAATGTAAATATGTTACGAAAATAAGAAGAAATTAGTTATGAAATATAAATTTAGTTTTGTAATAAGCATGTGATTTTATCTTTTTCATGTTTTTGTGTTTGTTTTAAAATGTCATGTCTTTCAAATCATAACTCTAAAAAAAATATTCGAAAACACCATTGGTTCCGTTTTTTAAGACAAACAAAAGTAGATCCATAAAAGTTATTTTTTTTAGTTGTGAAATCGCATGTAAATTGGTTACAAAAATAGAAAACAAATATCTCCAAATGTATCACTCATGGATTTTGTTTTGTTCATCTTTAAAAAAATATGTGTTTTTGGAAAAATAAATGGATTTTTTAATGTTAAAAATAACTAATATAAAAACTAATTTTAGTCCATGTTGAAGGCTGTACGTGTCGTGTGTTTTTAGGGGTATTGATTTGATGTTGTTGTTGGTTTTCAGTAAACTTCAAAATCAATGTGGTTCTCGATAATTTGTTTTGTATCAAGGTGGTTATCAGTAACTTACCAATTTTATTATTTATCTCGAAACAAAAAATCAAGAACCAATTTTAATCTTATTATTTACAGTTTGATAATATGACTAACTATAATCGTAATAAATATAGTAATCTATCAATAATCTACAAACATCAAAATTATTTACTAGTAACAATTTAGGTTTGATAAAGTACGGGTAACCTCTTAGTGTTAAATTAGTATTTACATATAATCAACTTGATTTTTTATACCAATATACCTCAACCGTTTTCTATATACTCTTATTTATGTTTTTTTAAATGTGTAAATACTGAGAATATTGATTTTTGCACTTCCAATTATTGTTTTCAATGTTTAAACATTGGAAGTTCATATAATTATTATTTTTATACCAATATACGTCAATCGTTTTCCAAAACAATATTTAAAACAATTGTTTAGTTGTAAAATTATGAATAATTTGTCTGCGAAATTGTGTTGGAAAAAAATCTCCAAACATATCACTCGTGGATTTCGTTTTGTTCATCTTAAAAAAATATTTTTTTGGGAAAAAATATGGTAAAGTTTGAAATAGAGTTTTGAAGGTAAAAAAAATAAATAGAAAAACTAATTTTAGTCTTTGGTTGAAAGTTGTAGGTGTCGTGTGTGTATTGTATTTTTAGAAGTATTGTTGGAAGAATATAGGTTTTTTATAACTTCCTTTCCTCGGTGGTTATCAATAATTCCAAAATTGATTGGGTGGTTATCGGTAACTCATCCATAAAAAATATCAAATTTATTTTAGCTTGAAACTAAAAAATTCAAATCTTAAATAGCAAAATTAAACATTGAAAATCTATAAAAAAAACACGATGAATAAAATAAATTTTATGATTGATAAAAAAAGTCAAAATCCGTAAAATAACTCAACTACCGCAGTTATATGGTCGTACTAAGCTGAGTATCGCATGCCGTCAGCTACGAATCGCCAAATATCGATGGTAGTATACCATGATATTTGTGGTACTAAGGTTTACTACTTACAGGGCGGCGAATGATAGTTTTAGCGGTATTAAGGTAATTGTTTGACTACTTATTATAACTAATTTTTATGTTTTGTTTTTCATTTTGACTTATGTAATTTTGTATTATATAAAGAAAATGATACAGGTCGAGCTGAATTTGAATTCATATGAGATTATAGTCATTTATTGTGTAATAACTAATTATACGAAAAACGAATTGTGTAAATGGGTTAACATAATATGTATATAAAATGGGTTTATTATTATACTAAGACGTCGCGATGATGCGCATAACATAAATACTTCTTGACTATCCGTCGAATACGAGAGATCTTTGTGGTATAAAATGGTGGTCAAGCTAAATTATTCCAAGAGAAATTTGATTGAATAAAAAAATATAGATGTCCTTTCAAGCTGAAGAAAATTTTGTCACTCTAGATCAATGATCTTTAGAGGTTATAAATGAGACGCACAACCATCTAATGGTTAAACACTTTGAAAGTCATTCATACGCGAGTAAATTAAAAAAAGACAAGTTAGAATTTGGAGACCAACTTACATTGGCGGAAGCTCTCCTTAAGTATAGTTTGAACGGGTTGAAAATTTTAACACAGAATATAGGCATAACATGTGTACTATATACAACACTCAATAAAAATACCGGTTGTGAAGAAAGTTGAACGATCACAATTGCAGTACATGTTTGGTGAACTCAAAATGCTAAATTATTTTGGATAATATAAGTACACAACAAAGATCAAAGTAAAATCATTACATATATTTTGTCTGCACACCCTGTTCGTATGGATTTGTACATGGAAAACTAATAAGTCCATGATAAGTTTGTCACATGAAAAATTAATAAATTCATGCATTTTTGAAACACGACCACTAACCGGATGAACATTGTTCATTCCAACCTAAATAATTTTGAATACAAATAGGCTTAACTTTTTGAGTTATTTTACGATAATTAGAATTTTTTAGTCGAGACGCAACATTGTCAATATCAAAGAGTGTTTGTAAATAATCACTTAATAGTGATAAAAGTGTAAAATATATGAACAATGGATGGGGTTGCTAGAATATTAGACTAATTTATCTAAAATAAGTCTTGTTAAATATGCCCAAAAAAATGTGTAACATTGAGAATATATAATGTAATAAAGAATCGACGTGTTTAAGATTAGTAGAAACTTAAGGTTTTCTTATTGCGATCAACGTATGCTCGTTGCGGTAAAGTCGTGTTAGTTGTGGTTAGACATGTTGCTGATTGTGACAAGTTTCTTACATAATGTCACCATACCTAGGAAGTTTAACCAACCTTATCATTGATCCACCGATTCTAATGAACTGAACTATTTTTTTGATCAACCATATTTAATCAATATTCTCAATAATGTTTCACTTAATTAAATACCTTTATTATCATCTCATTGAGATGAATTTTATGCATAAAGCAAAATATTGTTTGATTTGAATTTTACCTTAGTGTATAGATTACAAAGCTAAATCATAAAAAAAAGATAGTCGCAATTTTAAGCCAACCTCTCATGTAACCTTACTAGCGATCTCATACACGCAATCATTTTTTTAATACACTTGTCTAGATTTTACTTAGTAATATTTTGGTCATGCGCTCTATCCATATCAAGAGTCACAACTTAAGAGAAACTCATTCTTTCATGAGAAGCAACATCACTCCAAAATTTTCAGAGATATAATTTTCATAATGTTTTTGTTACCTTTAAAAACAGATATCAGTAGACCAAATTACATTAAAAGTTTTTGAACTTAACCTTCTATGATAACAACCGTCATATCACACACACATCATAATGAAACTCTAATTTATATATGTTAAGAATTTCCCCAAAAAAACTTGTAGTTATTTATTATAAATTTTATGTATATATTATATATAGTTTAATTGGGTTTCCATTGTTTGAAAAATATCATTTTAAGAGTCTTACCCTCTAGATGTAGAATTTACTAATTATTGATCTAATGGTTTGGTAAACGAATCCGGTAAGTTCTCATTATAACGTACGTATGAGACTGATATGATTTCATTTCGAATTAATTATCTAATATACTATGGTCTTAGACTAATATGTCTAGACTTCCCATTGTAGATTCCATTGTATGCTCTACTAGTGTTGCTTCACTATTATAATGTATTTGTATTGTCATAATCTCTTTAAAAGTGAATGGTATCTCACACAAGATATTTATTAACTATTCAACATCTTTACACGTCGTAGCTAACAATATGAACTCATATTACATACTTTAATCAAGTATCCCCTCAAAGTTAGACTATTAAAGATACACGTGCTTGGTATTTTCTAATTTCACTCCAGTGTCTGTACTTGGATTATTCGTAAATTGAATTAATTTACTTACCATAAAAGATGTATATATATATATACTCTAGTACATACAATTGTAGATTTTAAAATTCCTATTGCACTAGTATATTCTAATTGAGTCATTGCTCTTCCTTCATTTTTTTTTTCCAAATTTCAAACTATGATCAAATGCGGTGTGTTTTTTTTTAAATTTTACATGCTTGAACTTATTAAGTACCTTCTCAATATAATGGGATTGACTTAGGGTATAAACTCACTAGTTTGAATACTCTTATTCCTAAAAAAATATTTACTTCATTAAGATCATTTATCTTAAAAGTTGAGGATAAAACCCTTTTTGTTTCGATAATCCATTTCATATCACTACTTAGTATAGCAAGTCATCTACATATATACATATAATGACTATTACATCACCGCGTTTTTTATCGTATACACACTTGTCTGCATGCTATGTTTAAACCCATCAGATATAATTGCATGATAAAACTTTTCATGTCACTTTTTAGGTGCTTATTCAAGACTGTACAATAACTTAACAAGCTTGCGTACCTTAGAATCATTACTCGAGAGTAGAAAACCTTTGGTTAGTTTCATATAGATCTCCTCGTTGAGATATTCATTTAGTAAAACCATTTTGACATTCATTTCATGAATATGAAAATTGTATACTGACGTAATTGCAAAGAATTTTAATACATATGGTTCTTGAAACTAGAGCATATGTGTCAAAATAATTTATTCCATTCTTTTTATCGAAAACCCTTAGTTGCCAATATTTTTTAAAATGATTGAATGGTACCGTCTGCGTGATATTTCTTCATAAGTATCTAATTACAACTAATCTTGACCCCAATGGTAAATCTACCCTGATGAGGGAGAATAAAAGACAAGGGCCGAAATGCATAAGAATAAATGTATAAGGGCCGAAATGCATAAGAATAAATGTATAAGGGCCAAAATGAATAGGAACAAAGGTGTAAGGGCTAAAATGTATACATAGTAAACATATAGCCGAAATAGAAAGAAACCAAATAGCAAGGACCAAAAGATGTAATTAAACCAAATTAAGACGTGTGGGGTCCGCAATTGTACTATAAAAGGACCACACACGTTTCACAAAGATCGAGATGAATAGTATGACTTTCTCTCTCTACTCTTTTAGCATTTTCTCTCTCTAGATCTAACACTCAAACATTCTTCTACTTCCTAATCTTCTATCAACAAATCCTCTCACAACAAAATCACCCTCGGGCAATCTTTTAACTCTTCAGTGGCGCCGTCTGTGGGAAGCAAAAATCGCTCCGACGATAATCACCTCCTAGAAATAATTCCCGTTTCGAGGAGAACCATGGAAGGCCCAGGGGATGATTTGGTTGATCATTGCGAGGAAAACATGGAGGCGGACGACTTTCAGGACAACTTGGAATCCGAAGGAGAAAGAGGTAGGCGAGTCGAGAATGCTTTCGATGACTCCGCCCTCTTGGCTCAGAGGAATGAACTGCTGTTGGAAATCGAGAGGTTGAAGGCGGAGAAAGAAGCCGCCCAGAAAAATGTTCGATCTGAGATAAGAAGAGAGCCCGTCGAACAAAGGGAGGAACGGGATGTCGAAATTCGTCCCAAGAAAAGAGATGATAAATATCGGAGGCGTGAGCGAAGGTCTCCGAGGAGGAGAGAAAAGTACCGTTCGGACTCGGCAACTTCAAGTGACTACTCACTGTATAGTACTTCTGAGTCATCTCCCCGGAGATACCACGGGAGGAAAAAATGTGACCAGAGGCGAACTGGTGCTCGAAGGGGAAGGAGTTCGGAGAGGAAATCCTCGCGGGAGAAGAGTCGTCACGACCGAGTTGGTGATCGTTCGCATGAGCAGGCAAAGTTCCTTGGGAAGGATGATATGGGCCCTCGGAATTCAGAATGGCAGCAGCAGTACACTTTGCCCTCCGAGGAGGGTCTGTACTTTTCAAACAACGATAATTTGAGGTCCAACGTTTATCGTACATGGCATAATTGGAGAGCCTCTCCCCTATCGTCGGAGATCTTAGTGGGGAACCTCCCAAAGCATTTTGACATTTCGAAGCTTGAAAAGTTCGATGGGACTCAGGATCCGGATAATCACATCGAGCAATTTAAGAACTTTATGATAAACTTCGACGACGATGATAAGCTTTTGTGCAGAGCATTCTCTCAAACTTTCAAGGGAGTGACATCTAAATGGTACAACAGGATACCTCAGGGCTCCATTAAGAACTTTGACATGTTCTGGAACATCTTTAGACAACACTTCGTCGGAAGCAAGAAGTTTCGGGCCAACGAGGACACCATAATCTACTGTCGACAAAAAGTGGGGGAGAGCCTCAAAAACTATACCAATCGCTTTGTCAAAACCAAAACAGATATGGAGTACTGTAAGGATTTGGTGGCGCTTGCAGCGTTCAGGATAGGCTTGCTCCCCGGGTTGCTGAAAGACACGGTGGCAGAAAGTCAGGCGATGACCTTCAGAGCATTACTAGATCAAGTTGAGAAGAGAATCTTGGTAGAAGAAACCCAAGCCTCAGAGAAAGGTTCCGGAGAACAACTGGATCACAATCAATTTCAAAGGATTGAGCCAAGCTCTCAGGGTCCTCGATCAAACGTTCAAGCTAAAAGTACGGGTCAATATCCCCCGAGGCAAAAATCAAACCCGCAGTACTATGGCAATCAGTCGAACCATAATCAAGGGGGGAGATACATGTCAAACAAATGGACTCGACCCGACTACTATGCGGAGTTAACAGAGAATGTCGCTGCAATTTTTGATAAGGCTAAGTCTTCGGTCACGTTCAGGAAGCCTTTCCCCATACAAACTCCAAGGGAAAGCAGAAGTGTCAACAAATATTGCAAATATCACGAGGATGTGGGCCATGATACCAAGGATTGCATAGCCTTGAAGAAGGAGGTACAGGCCCTCATTGAGAATGGAATGTTGTTGGAGTATGTCAAGAAACACACCCAGAAAAATGCCGTGGTAAAAGCGGTCTCGAAGAATGCTGACATAGCCATGGTAATTTCCGAAGGGGTTGACGATTTTGACATCGAACAAGAGTATTTGGACCCCAAAGTTGGGAGGAACAATGTAAACCTGGTAGAGGAAGAAATTCCGAGGGGGAGGGTCGACAGCCTTTGTGCATTTTTCGATTCTTTAGCAATTTTCGGCGGAGACACAATCGCAGGAAATTCTAATAGCTCTCGCAAAAGGCACATGGTGAATCTAACCACTCAGATTGAAGCTGGAGTCTCCGCACAAATGCATCGCTCGCCTTCTCCTATTATTTGTTTTGATGATGATGATATGCGTAATGTCGCAGGCCCTCATGAGGACGCTGTAGTAATCGCGGCAGGCATCGCTGGGGATCAGGTTCAAAAAATACTCATTGATACAGGAAGCTTTGCGAACATTTTGTTTATGAGCACTTACCGCCGCATTTCTGACCCACCGGTCATCCGAAGATCCGACAGGACAATCGTGGGTTTCACTGGTGCCACAGCAGTTGTTGTGGGGGAATTTCAATGTATGGTGGAATTGGGTCGCGGACCATTCAAAAAAGAGGTAGAGGTACTCTTCATTGTGGTTGACGCACCAACATCTTATAACGCCATCCTGGGACGCTCTTGGTTATCTAGGATGCACGGCGTCATCTCCACGGTGCATCAATGCCTGAAATATGTGATCGGAAACAACATTGGAACGGTCAGAAGTAGCCAGAAGATGGCGCGAGAATGCTACCAGATAGCCCTGTCTTCCAAAGGGGTTCGAGGAGGGCCCTCTGACCCAGCATAGAAATTAAAGGGGGCACCCCCCGAGGCCATCCCTTGTGATGATCCGAGGGAGGCCCCCGGATTTCAAGTCCCAGAAGAAGATTCTGCGACACACGAGTTCGCGCCTGGCAAAGTTCTGAAAATAGGAGTCCACCTCTCCCCCGAATTTAGAGGGAGGTTAATTGCTTTTTTGTCTGATAAGCTTGATATGTTTGCTTGGTGTGCACAGGATGTCACTGGTGTGCCGGAGGAGATTATATGCCACAAGCTCGCGATACGATCAGATGTCCGACCAATAGTCCAGAAAAGAAGGCCTGTCTCCCCGGAAAAAGCTTCAGCGATTTTGTCGGAGGTCGAACGGTTGCTGAGCATAGGTCATATTCGCGAATCGCGTTATCCTATATGGGCGTCGAATCCAGTGTTAGTGAGAAAGAAAAATGGCAAGTGGAGAATGTGTATCGACTTCACAGACTTGAACCGGGCTTGTCCTAAAGATCCTTTTCCTGTCCCCCGCATTGATCAATTAGTGGACTCGACTTCTGGAAACCGATTGCTATCTTTTATGGACGCTTACTCGGGATACAATCAAATCCGACTGGCAGCTACAGATGAAGAAAGTACTTCTTTCATTACTGGGCGAGGTTTGTATTGTTACAAGGTCATGCCGTTCGGATTAAAAAATGCGGGGGCGACTTATCAGCGACTGGTCAATAAAACCTTCGAAGAGCAGATTGGGCGGAATTTGGAAGCCTATATCGACGATATGTTGGTTAAGAGCAAGTATGACGAAGAACATTTCGTTGACCTCGCGGAGACATTTCATAACTTAAGTAGAGTCAATCTTAAACTCAATCCGGAAAAGTGCATTTTTGGTGTACGGTCCGGTAAATTCCTTGGTTATATGATCAGCGAAAAAGGCATTGAGGCTGACCCTGAGCAGCTAAGAGCTTTGATTACTATGACTCCTCCTCGAAACATTAAAGAAGTGCAAATCCTGACAGGACGATTGGCTGCTTTGAATCGATTCATTTCTCGCTCGTCGGATAAGTGTGCCCCGTTCTTTAAAATATTGCGACATGCGAAGCAATTCTGTTGGACCGAGGAATGTTCGACGGCTTTTCGTCAAATTCAGGAGTATTTAACCTCTCTGGAAGTTTTGTCTAAACCTTTGGTGGGGGAGACATTGATCATCTACGTAGCGGTATCCGAGTGTGCTGTTAGTGTTGTTCTCCTTCGAGAAGACAACTCTCTCCTAAGGCCGATTTATTATGTCAGTAAGAGTTTGTTGGACGCAGAGAAGCGGTATCTCACTTTGGAAAAGGTGGCTTTAGCGTTGGTGATAGCGGCGCGAAAGATGCGGCCTTATTTTCAAGCCAATCTCATTGTGGTTCGAACGACATTTCCCCTGAAAAGTTTATTACAAAGACCAGACATCTCTGGCAGGATGACTAAGTGGTCCGTAGAGCTGGGAGACTTTGACATAACATTTGAGCCTCGAACGGCGATAAAAGCACAGGTTTTAGCAGATTTTTTGGTCGAGTTCCACTCAGACAGGGAAGAGCAGGAGATGCCAGATATAGTCGTCGAGGAAGAGTGGGTAATACGGACGGATGGTGGGTCGAACATCTCCGGCAGCGGAGCAGGTGTTCAGTTAATATCCCCGCAGGGGGTAGCTATGTTCCAAGCCATTCGTTTCGGTTTCAAAGCTACTAATAATGAGGCTGAGTACGAGGCAGCTTTAGCCGGTTTGCATTTAGCTCAAATCTGCGGGGCTCGACGGATAAAATTGATCAGTGATTCTCAGCTTGTGATAAATCAGGCTTCGGGGGAGTCTGAGGCAAGGAAGGAAACACTTATACAATATTTGAAGTTGGTGAAAGATTTGGCGTCGGGTTTTAAGGATGTCAAGTTCGAGCATGTCCGACGAGAGTTGAATGTTGTCCCAGATTCTCTCGCCTCTGCTTCACGGACAGAGGGTTATCCCTGGGTTCTGGTCCAGACATTCCCGTCGATCTCAATTAGTAAAGACCATGTAATGGACATCTCGGAGGAAAGCCACGCGATCACACCTGATTGGAGAACAATCCTAATTGATTTTTTGGCTCATGACATTTTGCCCGTCGACAAATATGAAGCCAGAAAAGTTAGATTCAAGTCTCATGGTTACATTCTGCTGGGAGGATTTTTGTATAAAAAATCTTTGAGTCGGCCATTGCTAAGGTGCTTGAGTGGGCCTGAATCACAAATTATCCTTTCCGAGTTGCATGACGGCGAAGGACCCGCTCACTGTGGATATAAGGCTTTGAAACGCAGGGTATTCTTGGCAGGCTATTATTGGCCAACTATCTCGGCTGATGCAAAAGATTTGGTTAAACGCTGTGACACGTGCCATCGTTATGCTAATGTAATTCACAAACCGGGAGTGTTGATGGAGAGCATCTCAGAGGCAGTTCCTTTTGACAGGTGGGCATTGACTTGGTTGGACCCCTACCGATGGCCTCTGGGGGCAGACAAACGATAATTGTGGCCGTCGATTATTTTTCTAAGTGGGTGGAAGCTGAACCACTCGCAGGCACAAAGGCCAAAGATGTGATCAAATCTGTTTTATCTAATATTTGTTGTCGTTTTGGTGTACCGTTGCAGATTACCACGGACAATGGACCACAATTTGATAACAAAGAATTCCAGAGTTTTTGTGCGTCAAGATGCATACGACAATGTTTTTCGGCACCATTTCACCCCCAGGAAAATGGGCAGGTGGAAGTAACTAATCGCACCATCCTCGACGGTTTAAGAAAGAACTTGGAAGGTAAGGCGGGGAAATGGCCCGACTATTTACTGGAGGTGTTGTGGGCATATCGAACGACCCCACGAACAGCCACCGCCGTATCCCCATTTGCCTTAGTTTATGGGATGGATGTTGTGGTCCCTCCGGAGATCCTCTTCCCTTCCCATCGAATAGCAACTTATGACTCAGACACAAATGACCAGCATAGAGCATTGGCTTTAGATCTGGTGGAGGAAAAGAGACAGCGGGCGCAGCTGACTTCCCTTCACTATCAAACTCTTATGAGGAGTCGATATGCATCCAAAGTCAACTGTAGAGATTTTCAGGTGGGAGACAAGGTCCTACGCAAAGTTTTCTTGCACACTAAGGACAAGAGTTTGGGGAAGTTGGGACCTAACTGGGAAGGCCCTTATGAAATCACCGAAAGGATGAAACCAGGCACATATCGGTTGAAAGATAAAGATGGACGATATCTCCGCTTACCTTGTAATATTGAGCATTTAAAGTTGTACCTTGATTAGCAGAGTTCGGAGATGACATTGTATTTCTTTTCACTTTCTATGTATCCCTCGGGAAATTTTTTGGTGAGGACACACTCTTTCCTACCCTGTTAGGCACAGGAAGGTTTTAATGAGGTGTTTCAGTGATCCCCTTCAATACAAAGTTTCTTTGCCTTTAAACTATTTTTTGAGTCACAGTAACATGTGCCCCGAATTGTTGTCCCTCACACTATTTTTTGAGTCACAGTAACATGTGCCTTGAATTGTTGTCCCTCGCAATATTTTTTGAGTCAAAGTAACATGTGCCTCGAATTGTTGTCCCTCACACGATTTTTTGGGTCACAGTAACATGTGCCTTGAATTGCCGTTATTCGAATTATTTTTTGGGACCTTCGAACTATTCATCGGGTCACATTAAAGTGTGCCACGATGTTTTGGGACCTTCGAACTATTCATCGGGTCACATTAAAGTGTGCCACGATGTTTTGGGACCTTCAAACTATTCTTCGGGTCACATTAAGGTGTGCCTCGAAGCAACTCTCAGTTATGAATTAGAATATTTTCTCCTTCCAATTGTTTTCGGAGACCTTAAAATTATTCGAAGGCCAAGTAGATTGGAATTTATCTAGATAATAATTGTTCGAAGGACAATAAATTTGGAGTTCGATGGCCAATCAGCTTGAAGTTCGATGGCCTTATTACAAACATAAAACTTTATTGAAGAGACCCTGAGGGTTATTCGAAGGCCACGTAAGTTGGACTTCAAAGACTTTATTGCAAGTATAAAACTTGTTAAATTTATTAAGTACGAATTGTTCGAAGGCCGAGTAAGTCGGCATTCGAAGACCTTATTTAAAAACATCCAAAATTATTCGAAGGCTAATTATTCGCAGGGCCAGTGACATTGCAAGTATAAAACTTGTTAAAGTTATTTAAGTACGAATTATTCGAAGGCCAAGTACGTTGAAATTTATTCAAGTAATAATTTTTCAAAGGCTAATAAGTTTTGGAGGTCGATGGCCTTATTACAACCCTAACACTAAGTTGTTCGAAGGCCGATAAAATTTGTGAATTTATCCAAGTGCTAGTTATTCGAAGGGCCAATAAAATCATAATCCGAAGAACAATTTATCTTACTGCTAGTCATTATGAACTTGTTCCAAATATAGTACATTGACAAGTCAAATATTCAGTGCTCTTACACAGTTAAAGTAGCACAGCAAGTTCAAATCATTACAAAAACAGGCCTTTTTTAGGCCATATACAAAAAACAGAATTACATAAGTACTTTTACTTAATCGGCATTTTTCGAGGAATCACTCCCCTCACCCTCTAAGTCTTCACTCTCACTTATAACTATTTGGGGAGGGCGAAGTTCTGGGGGGACAAGCTTCCAAAAAGGCCCCAGGTCATATTCAGGGTGCTCGGCATATATCTGGGTCAACAAGCCAGCTCGAGTAGCAGCATCGCGGGCCTGTAAGGTCTTCAAACATGTTGCTGCATAGGCATCCGCAGCCTTTTCTTTCGCTTCTTCAATTTCTGTTGGGAAGCCTCTGATCTTTCTCTCCAAGTTATCGCGTTCTCCAACTACTTTTCGAAGAGCCTCAGTGCACTGCTCGAACCCATCGCAAGCCCTGCGATGCCCCTTTTTGTATTCAGATATCATCAGTTCCTGGGCGTCAGTCTTCGCCTTGTACAAATCCCTTTCTTGCTGGCAACACCTCTCTAGCATTGTCACATAGTTCTCAGAGGCAGAAAGACGCTCGTACAAGGCATCAGCTTGGCCCTCGATCACTGCATACTCTTTCTTGGCCTCCTCGAGTTGAGAGGCTACTAGTGATGCTTTGAACTTGTAGTAATTTTTACGCTTTTCAAGATGGCGCATCTTCTTTCCTCGATTCACTGAAGTATGCAGCAGCCTCCGCAAACTCATCGAAAACTCATCATCCAAGGGGACCTCGAAGGAGCTCGAAGGAGACCCTAAATCTGCAGAATCGAATTCAGAGAAGTTACCACAGGCAATGTCTGGATGGATGAGTAGTGGAGGGTTTGTTCGAGGAGCAGGGATAGGAGCTAGTGATGGGCTGTTTTCCAGGGAAGCTGGTTGAGAAGCCTCGGTAAGAGGCGAATGCAAGGACTGGTAGGAAGCTTCCCTGGGTGACTGGCCCCCCTATTTTCCACATCATTTACGACACTGTGGACTTCTCTTTCGAAATTAGTCTCTTCGTTATTAATAGGGGTTTCTCCCCCCTCGGATTGTTCTTCGATGGGCTCAAGAAGAATCTATTTTCCCTTTAAGTCTTTTTTCTTGCCATCTTTCTTTGATGGGTGGATGGGAGCAGAGAGAGGAGCAATGGACTTTGATGGAACGATGATATTTGTTCGAAGGACCTCACTTGTTCGAGGAACTTCATTTGTTCGAAGCACTTCGCTTGTTCGAGGGGTTTTTGAACTTGATGTCCCAGGATTATCTGAGGAGGGAGGTTGTTTATTGTTAGTCACCACCTGGGGATTTAGTGGTTGAGCTGGCGCTACTTCCTCTTCTGAGGGTTCTTCCAAGTGAATTTGCGACCGAGAGCGTTTGGGTAGATAAATTGTCACATCCTGTTGGCTACACCGCTCTAATACCTCCCTCTCTGAAGGCGGCGTCCTTAACCTACTCATGCTAAGGCGGTCGAGGGGATTCAGCCTCCATAGTCGACTTCTCGCCAGATTGTCGTCAGTAAAGCACTGCCGAAATCGGTTATCCCATTTATCTTTTGCCCACAGGCGAAGATTGGTGAAAATGGTTGTAGCTCCCTCGACATATTCTGTGTAGGGTTTGGATATGCCGGTCATAGCTGAAACAAATAACAAAGGATAAGAATGGTCACATAGAATATGTTGTTCGAAGACACGCGTGTATTCGAGGGTGTTTATATTTCGCAGACACCTATGAAATTCGAAGGAGTAATAAACTTAGAAAAATGCAGATTTACAAGTTCTAAATTCAAGGGCGCATAATGATTCGAGGAGTATCAAATTCGAGGAATAAAAAGTAAAGCTAACACTTACATTTCATGGTCCACTTCAAAGAAAGCTTATGTGGATTCGAAGGAGTGGCTTCGGAGCCGGTCTCCCAGCAACCAGAGAAAAAGAGGAACTGTTGCCTCCATTTTTTGTCCGCCTCCAAAAGATCTTTCAACACTTTTTGCCCCCGATTGAATGTCAACGAGTAGAAGGGGAAGTAAGGGTTTCGAGCAAGACCAGCAAGACCAATGATTTGTTCTAGTGAAAATTCTTGGCCTGAGAGCCTTGAGGCCATTATGCAAGCCATTAAGGTGAACCACATATTGGGCCCAACCTGTGAGGGACAGAGATCTATCCTCGAGAGATATTCAATAAAGAAGGGGTCTAAGGGATACCTTAGCCCCCAATTCATGATCTCTGTATAGACTACCACCTCATGGTCCCTCACAGATAAGGGCGTCTCTCCCTCGGAGGGAAATCTGATGTTGACATATTGAGGGATGCCCCATCGAGCCCTAAGCATTGTTTCCTCTGCCTCCGAAAAATACTTATACTTGATATTGGCAATGGCTACCATGTGCTTATTCTCAATTCCCCTGATATTATTGCCGGCAATATTGTCTAACTCCAAGGGCAAAGTAACATCCCCTTTAGATTTTGGAGCAATCCGGCGAGCTTGTTCCTCGGATATTGCCGGAGAAGAGGTACCACCATTTGCAGGGCCCGACGAGGAGGTAATAGGCAATTTCTGTCCGAGGAGTTTGTTGAAAGGTTTCATAACTATGGGGTCTAACGTTTCTTCATGCCTAATCCGCATATCTTCCTCGGTAATAAGTGTTCTGGAGGGGGAGAATTGAGTACCATGGATGGTCATGGACGGCGTGGAGGGCAGACTAGACACATCCGTTCCTTGTCTACGAGGAGGGCTTTCGGTACTGTGTTGCAAGTTTTGCCTTCGAGGAGGACTGTCAGTATTATGTTGCAAGTCTTGCCTTCGAAGAGGACTGCTAGAGTTATGATGATGTTCTTGTTTTCGAAGAGGACTAACTGAGTTCCGAGGAGGACTCCTCGAAGTCCTTCGAGGACTTGGAGATTTTTGAGGGAGATTTTCAACATTAATTGGGGTAGTTGGTTCTCGAATTGTTAGGGAAGTCTCCCTGGCTCGCTTTCGCTCGTGAGAACCTTTTCTGTCTCTATGGGATTTTTTCCTCTTCGAACCTGATGAATGCTTGTGAGATCTTTCTTTGCCCATTTCTCTTGGAGGGTTTGTTTCGCTGAGCAAGCTTTGACGAGCTACTTCACGAGGGATAATGGCGGTCGAATTGTGCGAAGGAGGTCAGGCACCAAAAAAAGTTGTAGTCGGTGGTGGAGGACGAGGCCTTACGTCTTTACCAGCAGCAACCCTCTCTTCGAATCGTTTACTGATCAACAACCACTTAGGAATTCGACGGGGCTTGTTCGCCAGCTTTATCTCTCTAGAACAAATTGAACAGAAGTTGCATTAATGAAGGAAAAGGTTGGTATTTATAGAGTATTAGTGGGCTTTCTTGACAGATGAGGCACGGGGACATTTTTGTGTTGTTTGCCTAGGGGTACGATGGTCAACATAGGTGGATATTGTTCGGCCGCCTAGCTATAGCAGAAGGTGAAGAGTTTTGTGTCAGAAATTGGCAAGGGAAGGGGAAGAGTTTTCTGACAACAATGTCAGAAGAATTGCTACCGTTTCTTCAGAAGTACGATGACATCGATGTTTGTACAAATGATATCATCAATCCTAGCAACATTTTTTCGCCTAAGTACATAATTATCCGATGACTACCTGGCTGAAAAAGTTGCAAGGATTGAGGGGGCTACTCGGTATAACAGAAATTCGAAGGGATCTTTGCAGGTATTCGAGGAGGCTTTCAAGCCATTCGAAGACAGAAATACGAAGGGATCTTTGCAAAAATTCGAGGAGGCTTTCAAGTTATTCGAAGAGGTTGTGGGTGGCAAAGAGATTTCGTGGAGCGATCTTTTGCTTAAGAAGTCTATGGCCTAAATAATACCAAGGCACTTATGAAGTTCGAAGGAGCAAATTTTTGAAGAGATTTTGGCCGGCCATGAGAATTATTCAGTCTTAGCAAAATGATTTTTTACTAAGACTGGGGGGCTACTGATGAGGGAGAATAAAAGACAAGGGCCGAAATGCATAAGAATAAATGTATAAGGGCCGAAATGCATAAGAATAAATGTATAAGGGCCAAAATGAATAGGAACAAAGGTGTAAGGGCTAAAATGTATACATAGTAAACATATAGCCGAAATAGAAAGAAACCAAATAGCAGGGACCAAAAGATGTAATTAAACCAAATTAAGACGTGTGGGTCCGCAATTGTACTATAAAAGGACCACACACGTTTCACAAAGATCGAGATGAATAGTACGACTTTCTCTCTCTACTCTTTTAGCATTTTCTCTCTCTAGATCTAACACTCAAACATTCTTCTACTTCCTAATCCTCTATCAACAAATCCTCTCACAACAAAATCACCCTCGGACCATCTTTTAACTCTTCATACCCAATCTCAAATATGATTTGATATTATTGAATTCATTCATCATTTATGGCCTCTTGTCGAAATGCAGGATCTCAAGATTTTATTGTTTTTATGAGGTTTAGAGTCGTCTTCTAAAGAAAACACTACCAAAACTTTATGGATGATTTATTCACAACTTCCTTAAATCATTTAATAGTCTATCTCATAAGATCCTAAAATTTTAGATTTATTTACCATTTGACTCCTACGAGGTTCATGTGGTTGCTCATCAATGGAATGCGCTTCTTTCGAAGTCCTTGCCTAGTTTTCTACAACGGTTTAGATCTCATTATCATTAAGTAATTCTGATTAAATAAAATTCACTTCTCTTGATTCAAATAACACATTGGACTCCAAGTGTAATATTATATAAGCTTTGTTATTGACTACATAACTAGTGGACACACATCTTATAGCTTTAAGACCTAATCTTATTTTTTTCGATCTATATTTTTGTAAAAAAGTAAACACTCTTGCACTTTTAGGTAGAGCTACCATTTTAAAAATTAACTTTTTTTAAACGTAACCTTCCTGGCTTGATGTGATTGGCCTCTACTGATCACAATGAACATGCCAGTTAATAGTTATTTTTTAAATTTAATCGTTAACCGCACTCAACAAATTTAAATTTATCTAATATGATCGCGGAGATAAAAGACATGATCGTGGTGAAGTCACATCATAGATAAATGACTAAAAGAAAAACATAAATTCTCTATTACGGAACAACACTATCTGAAAATGAAAAACATAGTCTGAAATATAAACAAAGAGAAAATCTAAGCAAATATAAGTAACATAAGTCCTAAAATAAAAACAATGGCCAACACAGAAATGATCTGCAACTTGAGTCAAATAATAAACGTTAAGTTAGATAAACAATAACAATAATATGAAATAAAAACAAATCAAAAGATCAAAAAAATCTATAACAAATATATTTAAACAGTTTAGGATATCAAATTAGGTTAGAGTTAAAATGGTGTTGAACCGTTAAACGCGTTCATCACCATAACTATAAAGCAAGTGCACCATCAGTGCTTATTATTCCTCGCGATTATAACGAGGAATAACACCCAAAACCCCCCAAATTGTTTTATAAAATAAATAAACTATAATCCCAAAATTCGACCCATTTAACCTTAAAGTCATATTTTCCAACACTTCTTAGGTAAAATTTGGTTATCATCATCCTTTTCTCCATTGAAGGTCATCAGAGTTGAGTTGTCAAAGTTTGAAAGTGGTTGAAGTTAAAGAACTAGAGTTAGAATAAGATAAAAAAAAGAAATTAACACACTAATATAAACAAAAATACGTGTTATAAAGAATGAAAGTACCTTTATATACTCTAATAAGAGTATTTTTATCTAGTAATTATATGGAGAAATAAGATTTTTGGATAAACTTCAAATTAGTTGGTAAATAAAATTTTGGATGAAAATAACTTTGATATTTTTATTATTTAACCACTGGATTTAATAATATATATGTTAAAGAAGAAAGAGAGAAGTAGCCGTAGGAGGCGGCTAGGTTTTTGTGTTTTATTAGAAAATGTTCATTTTATCTTCCATATACAACATTCTTACCAAACCTAAAGCACATTATTATTCTCTCCCCGTCCAAACCTGTTGCATTAGAGATATTAACTCAATAGTAAGGCTCTCAATATATAGAAAGCTTAGAGGCCTATACAAGGAAACTTAATACATTGAATATTCTAACACTCCCCCTCAAGTTGTGTAGTGGGATCACCAATACCCAACTTGGATAAAACTGATTCGAATGTTCTTGCAGCAACCGCTTTTGTCAGGATGTTTGCCAGTTGGTCTTCAGATCTAACAAACGGAAGTTCGACAGTCTCATCTTCAATATTTTCTTTTATGAAGTGCCTATCTATTTCAACGTGCTTTGTTCTATCGTGTTGTACCAGGTTCTCTGAAATCTTAATCGCAGCTTTATTATCGCACATTAACTGAGTTGGACACTTCATAGGGGATCCGATTTCTTTCATTATCTTCTTTAACCAAAGTATCGCGGTAATCCCCTTAACGATTCTTCTAAATTCTGATTCAGCACCTGACAATGATACTACTTTATGTTTCTTACTCCTCCAAGTCACCAAGTTACCTCCAAGAAGAGTAAAGTAGCTAGCAGTTGATCGCTTGTCGTTAGGATTCCCTCCCCAATCAGCATTTGTGAATACTTCAACATCAAGGTGTCCATTTGTTTTAAAATTCTTCCTCTTCTTGGTGTGCCTTTGAAATATCGATAATCCTCATTACTGCCTCTATGTGGTGTTCCTGAGGATGATGCGTGAACCGGCTAACTACTCCCACCGCGTATGCAATATCGGGTCGAGTGTGAGCCAGGTAAATCATTTTTCCTACCAACCTTTGGTACCTTTCTTTACTCGCTGGTCTGGCCCCTTCAATTATCTTTAGTTTGTGATTCACAAGCATAGGAGTGTCATTTGATTTGCAATCCACCATGCCAACTTCAGCTAATAAATCCAATATATATTTCCGTTGGGAGATATAAATCCTTCCTCTTGACCTAAGAACTTCGATTCCTAGGAAATACTTCAATCCCCCAAGGTCTTTCATTTCGAACTCCTTGAAGAGGTTTTTCCTAAGAGAGCTAATTTCTTCTTTGTCATTCCCCGTTATAATCATATCGTCGACATATATTATAAGACAAGTGACTAATTCTCCTCTCTTTTTGTAAAACAAGGTATAATCCCCATTACTCTGTTTGTAGCTATATTGCTTTATTGCCATTGTAAATCTCCCAAACCAAGCACGAGGAGACTATTTGAGCCCATATAATGTCTTTTTTCAGTTTACATACCTCATTTTCTTGAAAACCATCAGAGAACCCTGGTGGGGGTTCCATATATACCTCTTCTTCTAAGTATCCATGTAAGAAAGCATTCTTTACATCAAATTGATGAAGAGGCCAATATTTATTCGCGACTATTGAAAGTAAAACTCTGATAGTGTCAATCTTTGCAACCGGAGAGAACGTTTCAGAGTAGTATATACCATATGTTTGTGTATATCCTTTGGCAACCAATTTTGCCTTGTATCGCTCAATGGTGCCATCAGATTTATATTTTATATTAAACACCCATCTACACCCGACTGGTTTCTTCCGATGTGGTAACACACAATTCTCCCATGTACCATTCCTTTTTAGAGCTTCCATTTCGGTATTCATTGCCTCATGCCATTCAGTCATCTTCTTAGCTTCTTGAGCTGTTTTAAGGATTTGTTCAAAGAGAATAGTAGCTGAAAACGCCTTTGCAATCTTCGTCATTCCTTTCCTGTCCGTTTTAACCGGATATGTGGAAGCACGATGAACGTGTTCTGGTGAATAACAGTCAGGAGGAACTCCTCTATTTTTTCTTGGGGGAAGAACCAGAGTTTGAGTTTCAACAAATGAACTTCCTGAAATGTCATGGTCAGTAGCATTTTGTGAATTTTGACATTGTAAATTGTTTACCTCTTGATGGACATTTTCTTTGGCTGATTTGCTGGTAGTATCCATGACATTTATTTCTTGTTGGACATTGTCTTCGGGAGAATCATTGGTGGTAAGAATTTCCTCGTCAGTCTCCTTTATGTTGGAAGAGGCGTGTTCAGTGGCGCCATCTACCGACTCTGTCGGCACATCCTCAAAGTAACTTTCATATAGCAACCAGTCGAGTGATTCACTTACTTTCTCCCCCTGAGCACGAGATTGGTGGTAAAACAAATAATTGGATTCTAAGAAGTCACAATCCATGGTGACATGGATTCGACGAGTAACTGGATTGTAACACCGATATCCTATTTGATGAACACCGTACCCAACAAATACACACTTTTCAGCACACAAATTAAGTTTGTTTCGACTAGTTTTAGGGATATGAACAAACACTGAACAACCAAAGACACGAGGTGGTAAGGTCATAACAGATGGAATTGTAACTTGGGTGACAATCACTTGTAATGGATTTTTATTTCCTAGACATCAGGTTGGTAGACGATTTGCAAGATACGTAGCTGTAGCAAGAGCTTCTGGCCAAAGAGAATGAGGAACTCTAGATTCAATCATAATAGCACGAGTTTTTTCAAGTAAAGTATGATTTTTTCGTTATAAAGTACCGTTTTGTTGAGGTGTGTTTGGACAAGTGGTGTGATGGATAAGACCATTTGTTTTGAAAAAAAAAATGCATTTTTTGGTTGACAAACTCTGTGCCATTATCAAACGGAGAATTTGTATTTTTTTTCAAATTGAATCAAAATCATTTTGTAAAAACAAACAAATATTTCTGGTACTTCCAATTTATTTTTCATGAAGTATATCCAAGTCATTTTTGAGAAATCATAAAACAAAGTATCTGATTTGATTGTTAATGGAATTTGGTGCTGGACCCCAAACATCAGAATGGATTAGTGAAAAAGCATAATCAACTCTAGTATTACTCTGATTAAATGAGACCCTACGATTTTTTGCAAGAATGCAGGTTTCACATTTCTCATGAATGGAATTATTCAAAAAAAAGACTAGGAAACAAACTTTTAAGATAGCTAAAAGAAGGATGACCAAGTCGTCGGTGCCATAACCAAAGTTGTCTTTCGGTTGTTCCGTGAGCAAGCATGGCATGCCTCTTATGAACTACCTCATCAACATAATAGAGACCTCCTTGTTCAGTACCACGCCCAATGATCTCCTTCGTACGAATGTCCTGTAAAATGCAAAAAAATGGATACATAAGAACCACACAGTTGAGTTGTTTTGTCACTTGACTAACATATAATAACTTTAAAGATAGTGAAGGAATGTAGAGGCAGTTTTTAATTTCCATTTTTTCCGAAAAAATAATTAAACCTCCCCCTTTGACTTCACAAATTTCTCCACTATCAGTCTCAATATAGGACTTCTTTGGAGATGACATGTCAGCAAAGTCTTTAGGATCATAAGACATGGTGTCCATAGCCCCGCAATCAAAGATCCAATTTATTGATTTCTCAATCCCTTTACCTCCAAGTTTTTCATAGGAGTTCGCCGCCATTCCTCCAAAACCAGTGCCACTTCCTTGCTCATTTTTAGTCGGATCTTCACCGCCACTTGTAGACGAAGCCCGTTTGACATTAGATCTGAAACGCTGGTTATTTTTCTCCTTATGACCGTCCTCCCACCATTCTGGATAACCAACCAGTTGGAAACATGTCTTTTTAGTGTGTTTCTTCATCCCACAATGAGTGCAATACAACTTGGATTTATCTTCTTTCTCTTTGGATCAGAATTTAAACCTCTGTGCTAAATATTTAGCAGCCAAACCCATTCCAATTTCAATCGATTCACTATCAGAAGAACTTGATTTTAGTATATTAATCCTGGCCACTTCCCTTCGTATTATAACATATGTTGTTTCCACGGAAGGAAGAGGATCCTTTTTCAGGATATCCCTCTTGACTGGTTCCAGCTTGTCATTAATCGCCATTAGCAATTGATAGAGTATTTTTTCTTGAGTCTTCTTATTGTAAATCTGAATGTCTTCTGGGTCTTTCATAGGGTTCGGATCTCGCCTATCTATAGACATCCAGATGTTCTGGAGATTGTTCCAGAAGTCTTCTAGTGTATCGGACCCTTGCCTTAATGAATTAGCCCTCTTATGAAGGTCGCCTATCTATAGACATCCAGATGTTCTAGTGTATCGGACCCTTGCCTTAATGAATTAGCCCTCTTATGAAGGTCGCCTATCTATAGACATCCAGATGTTTTGGAGTTTGTTCCACAAGTCTTCTAGTGTATTGGACCCTTTGGGATATTGCGAGACATTATTCACCAAGTTGGATTCAAGATTCTGGATAACATTGATCATCTTGTTCCCACCTTGTATATGTGTTGTCAGTTTTGGTGGAGGTGTCGGCTCCCCTGTAATGTGAGAACCTCTCCCCCTTCCCGGAATGGCAGCAATCTGCATTGTTAATTCATCAGGAATTCCCTGAATAAAGTAAGAATAATACTCCGATCTCCATAATAGTGTGATATTGTCCGCTTTGGGCCCACTGGTCCGCACGGCTTTGCTTTTGGTCCACTTCCAAAAGGCCTCACACTAATGGAGATGTATTCTTAACTTATATACTGATCTTTCTTCCCATGTTTAACCGATGTGGGATGTGGGACTTTGGTCGCATCTAACAATCCTCATCTCGAACAAAGTACCACTATAGCCTCCTCTCAATTGACTTCTATCCGCCTACTCTAGTCAGGTGGAGAGAAACCTAAACTCTAGAGCTTTAGGTCGGATCTATCTGCTCACACTGTGCCGCTCCTTGATCAAGCCACCTGCTTAATGAGCTATCAGGCACTCCATCTTTAGATGAATCTGCGTCGCTTCTTGATCAAGCCACCTGCTTGATGAGCCATCTGGCGCTCCATCTATCCAGCAGATTATTCACCTTGAGTATGGCTCCTGGCTTCCGGTATGATGTTCGCATCTGAGAATTTCACCCACATCACAACCCACCACATCGCGTTCCGTCTGGGCCTGGTGCTCTGATACCATGTTAAAGAAGAAAGAGAGAAGTAGCCGCATGAGGCGGCTAGGGTTTTGTGTTTTATTAGAAAATGTTCCTTTTATCTTCCATATACAACATTCTTACCAAACCTAAAGCACATTATTATTATCTCCCTGTCCAAACCTGTTGCATTAGAGATATTAACTCAATCGTAAGGCTCTCAATATTTAGAGAGCTTAGAGGGTTGTACAAGGAAACTTAATACATTGAATATTCTAACAATATAAAAATAATAATTAATATTTTAATTAGAGTAATGTTACAACAACCATCTAATATCAAACTTATTTACCAATAACCATTCACTTGTTGACAATAACCGCATAGTGATAAATGAGTATTTACAAACAACCTAAAGCACATTATTATTCTCTCTCTGTCCAAACCTGTTGCATTAGAGATATTAACTCAATAGTAAGGCTCTCAATATATAAAGAGAGCTTAGAGGCCTAAACAAGGAAACTTAATACATTGAATATTCTAACAATATAAAAATAATAATTAATATTTTAATTAGAGTAATGTTACAATAACCATCTAATATCAAACTTAATTACCAATAACCATTCACTTTTTGACAATAACCGCATAGTGATAAATGAGTATTTACAAACAACCATCTGGTAGTCCAAAATACCTCTTGACCATTTTTTTCTCTTCTATTTAATATTTTTGTTTTTTAATGTCGTATCTTTCAAATCATAGCTCAAAAAATCCAAAAATACCATGGGTTTTATTTTTTTAAGACAAACAAAACTAAATCTATCAATTTTTTTGTTTTGTTTTTTTAGTTGCGTAATTACATGTAATTGAGTTGCAAAATAAGTTTGAAAATAACAACTATGCTCCAGTTACAAAATTACGTGCAATTTGGTTGCTACAAAACAACTTTTTTAGTTGTAAAATTACATCTAATTTGGTTACTAAAAAGAAATTGTGTTCCAGTTGCGAAATTACGTGCAAATATGTTATGTATATAAAAATAAAATAGTTACAAAAATAACATTTTGGTTGCTAAATAAGTCTAATTGTGTGAAAAAATAAAATATAAATTGTTTTGTGAAAATAAGTGCTAATTTGGTGTGGAACAATTAACTTTTTTGTAGTTGCAAAAATATATGTATTTTTGTGTTTATTTGTTTTTTAAAAAATTAATTAAATAAAATAAAAAATAGACTGTGTTCCAATTGCGAATATACGTACAATTTGTTTATGAAATAAGTCTGATAAAAGAAATTGTGTATGAGTTGCGGAATTACATTTAATTTGGTTGAGAGAAAAATCTTCAAAAATATAATGGATTTTGTTTTGTTCATTTTTAAAAGATAGAAATATATGTTTTTTTTCAAAAAAAATAGAATTAGGATTTGAAAAATATAAAATTTGAAAAATTACAAATAACTAAAGGGAATTGCTAAAAAAAAAGCCAAAACTACTCCGCGAAGTCGCCTTTTTCTGTTTTTCAATATTTACAAAATTGCCATTAGGCAAAAAAACCCAAAAAGTCCTTAGAAGTTCATTTAATTACGTTTTATGCCATTATTTACTTCATGAAGTTGCAAAACAGAAAATCAACCATAACCTAACCTTTTACTTCCTAAAACTCACTAAAATCATAAAACCTCAAAACTTAAACTAACCAAAACTCCTTTTTTCAACTTTGTAAAACTTAATAAAATGTTAACAAAACTTGCCGAAATGGTAACAAAACTTGTTTTTCTACAAACCAACATGAACATTGACCTTTGTATCTTTCTGTTTTTCTGAAAACATAATTTTAAAAAGAAAATAAAAAAATGTCCATTTCCGCGAGACGATGGCGTCCACGTGGTGTTCGTCCTCATCATCATGTCGAAGAAGATGGTACTTTCCGCCGGGCAAATGGCGTACACGATGGTGCTGATTGGCGGACAGACATGTATCAGATCTGTATCGTTTTTTTTTCCAATTTTTTAACATTTATCTTTCAATTTTGTCCATTTTTGTAATTTTGTTAGTAGGTTATCATTTACTAAAGACTTATACTAACTAAAAACAATATAAATTTAAAGTAAAACAAAATACCCATTATGGTTTAAGAAACCTTTCGAAAACTAAGATCTAAATATGTTTTTTTTTTCAAATAAGTCATTTAAATGTTAGGATATATATGATTAAGTGGTTTTGAAGGCAATGGGTAACATTTTAATTGATAATGATAGTATTAACTTCTTTAGTTTTAGTTTTAGTTCTTTATGTTTAGAGAGAGAAAGTAGAGAGAAGGTAGAGAAATTGTATTTTTTTTGGAAATTATGGTTACTTCACAGAGTAATTTCTTCTATTTATACGATTTCGTGAATGACAAAATCGTTAAAAAAAATAACTTCACGAAATAATTTTTAAAATTCAAAACAAGTGACTTCACAAAGTAAAAATAACTTTTTTTAGCAATTCCCATAACTAAATGTTGGTATTTATATTTTTGTTGGTGTTTGTGTTTTTACTGTTATTGGAAGTATTTATCAACTTCAATTATCGATACACTTCAAAATCCAAATGATTGTTAGAATCTGTATTCCAACGACATGATTAATAATACTATTATATTATTTTATAATATATATTTTTCTAAAATAAAAATTTCTTTTCATAATAAATGTCATTCTCATTCTCTAATGATGTGATTACGTATATACTTTCAACTAACATAATAATTAACTTTTTGCACAAATTATTAATTTTACTAATCGAATTTGCTTTCTTTTATTTCTTGAAACTTATCAAATTTGCTTTCTTTTATTCTATTAGAGTTATTATTACTTTTTTTTAATTGATGAAAACATCATAAACGACCCAGTAAAAAAAAATCATATCTACCTCATTCAAAATTTATCTACCTCATTCAAAATTTGAGAAAGAAATTTGATTCAGAAAGATTTACATGAAATTTGATAACTTACAAAGCACACGTCCATTGAAGAAAGGAAACAAAGAAAAAACTACGACTGTTTTTGAACCGTATCAAGCTTTGATATCTCTACCAGCAACTTATGAAGAGCTTGAGGTTTCGAGAAAAACGGTGAATGGTCAGCTCCTTTTATGTAAAACACCTTTTCCGGTGGGCTACACTTTATCATATTTTCTTGGAGACTGATTGGCATCGCATTGTCATCTTGAGCTACTATGTAAAACCTTCTTACTAATCCATACTTGTGGGTAGAAAGAGCAAGCTTCTCGAGAACGGGGGCAAATGGGATCGGCCTCATCGAAACAGATGCCAATGCGACATCCTAAGACAAAGAACCACCAACTGTAAGGATATTAACGTGAACACCAGCACGAACACATATACAATGCGCAAAACATGATTCATATTCTTCCTATAAGAATTTTCGGATGTTTTTAGAATTTTTGTTTTGATTTGGAGATAGTTTAGGGATGGCAACGCGGACATAAATAACTTCGGCAAAAAGACACGACTAGGACTCTGAGTATGTAAGTGCGTGGATGAAAACACTACTGAACTAAAAAGCAAACTTGTTTTCTGATTTTTCAAAAAGTTTTTCGTTTTGTCAAAAAGATTCGAAGACATATAGTTATAGATTTTAGGTCCCGAGGTATGTTTAGCACCAAACCCCGTCACAACGACCGAAGTACTGTAAGCATACCTTTGCTGGACTTCGATTGAATAACAAATCTCTGAGTAACAATTTGTCCAGATCAATAGCAGTAGGAGGCTGATCCTTCCCATTTGCATATACAAAAATCTGCGCTTGTCGCATTAAATCATTCGACCCTTCCTGCAAATAATGTTAACCGGGAATGTTTAACATAAAGCGGAGTTTAACTTAAAACCAAATCAAAAGCGGGATATGTTCCTTGGTCGTGCATTTCATGGATTGCAAACCTGGTGGGAGAAGATATCAAGAATACTCTGTCCACTGGTCAGCATTGCTGCAGCAATAAAAACAGCCTTCGATATCTTCAATGGAAACAACTCCATTGCGAACGCTACACATGCACCCCCGAAATCATGTCCTACTAAGATCACCTGCGTAACTTTTTAAAAAACAATTGAGAAACGCATGAACTATGCACTACGTTTAGAAACGCAAGTAGCTGATAAGCAAAAGACCTTTTCGTGCTCAGCAAGGCATTGAAGAAAATCAGTGAGCGGCTTCACATATTGAGAAAGACTGGAAATCGCGTTAGTATCGAACGAATGAATACCAGAACCAGTTAAGTCTATAGCACTAACTTTGAAACCATTTTCTTGGAGAAATGCAATGGTTTTGTACCAGCACCAAGCCCCGAATCCTCCTCCATGGACAAGGACAAAGTGATTCGTTTCAAGGCTATCAAGCTTTATATCCTGTATTACAAAAATAAGGTCTATGACACATATTATAGAAAATTTGTTTATGATTTACAAGACTTCCTCTGAAGTGTTGTATGAAAACAATTTCTGATTGAATTATTTTGGTGGTTCTCCAAAATTCAACCCGATAAAATCACACAAATTTTCTTAATAGACAAGAGAATGAATTGTTGCCTGATCTCCCTCAACCAAAATCATGGTTATCTATTTCGAATCAACTCCTAAACTGTCAACGGTTTGCATGTCGAAATATGACTGTTATATTTTCAAATGGTCAAAACCGGCTAAAATTTGAAAATTCAAATTCAAGCGAATTTTCAAAACACCAACATCATTCAAAATATTAGAAAAAACTTAAGCGACCCTAGCCAAGAGTTCCGCCCTTCGGACCTCGCAAGTTGCTACGCTCTTTGACCAAGCTCACTACACTCGCTAATCCTAATACATTCTAACAAACATGAACTACTCCTAATATATTCTAATAAACATATATTCCAATAAACATGTACTCCGCACTTTCCAACTTGCTCGATAATATTATTAGAAATACATTACTTTGTTAGTCAATCCAATTACACTGCAATATCTAACATATATGCTAGCTGAAAAAAGATTGGTTCAACCACTAAACATACTTAAATCTCCACTAATCAATTCACTTCAACATTAAACCAAACATCCTTGTAAGAATCTAACCTATGTTCTCAACTCTCCAAAACAAAGATATAATCCTTTTTTTAGTACATGATCCAAAACCCACCAAACAAAACCATTCAAGCAAACAATATATAAATAAACTGAACGCATAAGGAAACTGGCAGACCTCCTTAGCAAGCTGATGAGGCTGCAAGAGAGGATCAGTGATAGACCTAGCCCTTGAACTTGAGCTCCTTGCCAACTGGTTTTTCTTCAACCCAGAATTCGGGTGGCGGACTGAAACAGACCGATCAAATGTCAATGAACCACTGCTGTTTAGCTGGTGTTGTCTGAATAGAATCGCTGCCGCCAAAGCATGTTCTTCGATGGTAGCATCACCGAAATTGTCTTTCCTCGACGATCGGGTTCGAGTCCATTTGCTGATACTTGAACTGGGTCCGGGTTGTGGGTTTCGCAATCGATTGATGGGTTTGGATTTTCTGACGGGATTGGATGCGAAGGAAGTGCAGAGGTTTCCCATGGAGGAAAGAGTGAGTGTGAGAGAGTGGAGAAGAGAAAGAGTGGGTATTTATGTTGGTAAGACTTAGACATGTGTGAGAGTGTTAGATGGAGAAAAAGGCGTTACTTTTATATTCTTTCTAGTGTTTTTGTAATGAGAGAAAAGGAAGAGACGATACAGGTGGTGGAGGTTGACTGCTGAGCTTTGTTTAAGTGGTATGGTATGTCGTTGAAAGTTGGGAAGACAGAGACATTGATGATGAAATGAGCGGTGACAAAGATGGGTTTTTTATTTTCTTTTTCAAGATCCATTGGTATTAAAGAGTGACATGATTATAATCTTTTTATATGTTTGCTTTGCTATACTAGTTTTTTAGGATTTGTTAGCCGGAGTATGCTTTTATTTTGCTTAAGGCCGGTAGAAAGTATCCGAGTCTTTTTTTTTTTTTTTTAAATTATAGTATGTATTGGATTATTCTTGGAGATTTCAATGTTATCAAGAAGTCGGAGGGTCGTATCGGTTCATTAGACAATTGGTCTCTCACTACTAACGAATTCAACAATTGTTGCTACTAGTGTCATCTTAGCGATCTCCGCTCCACTAGATTCTATTTTGCATGGCCTAAAAAAAATTCATTAATCATATCTTTTACAAGATCGATCACGTCTTAGTCAACAACGATTGTGATGAATCTTTCCCCGTATCATCCATCCATTATGGATTTGTCTGTTCTCCTCACCACACCACTGTCACTCTTAACCTGAACACTTTGAAAAAACCCGTGAAATTTTTCAATATGTGGTAATCTCATCTTAAATTCAAGATACTTTCTCCACTATGTGGAACATACGCAACCATGTGCATGATATGAACTTGGTCTCACAAAATCTCACACACCTTCAATTCGCTTGTAGAGAATTAAATCGTAAATAATATAGTTACATAAGCACCCATGTTTCTAATGCCCCAAAACACACAATCCCTCATTGCTCAAAATCCCACAAACTCTACTCTAGTCTATAAATAAATTGAGGCTTCCTCTAAGTTTATCTCCGTGAATAGAGCTGGAGAATCATTTCTTAAGAAAAAATCAAAAGATATTCGGCTCAACTTTGGGGATATGAATATTAAGTTCTTTCACAACATTATCATAACTTATATCTTACGTAACAAAATTGTCCTCATTTCAAACAATCTAGGCGATCTGATTACTAACCCTTTCGGTGTTGCCAATGTCATAGTTAGTCATTTCAAAGATATACTTGGTACTATGCATACTCTTCGTTACCCACGCCTAGACAAAGTTACAACTCTTATCACTTTTATGATCAACTCGCCCGATAAGACTTCTATGATTTGCATGATAACGCGCGATGAGATTAAAAATATTTTTTTATGTATAAACATCTAGACATGATGGTTTCAATTCCAGTTTCTTTAAAAACTATTGGAACATTATGGGTGATGAGGGAGAATAAAAGACATATAGAGAAATTGGAAAGAAGTGTTTTTATTGGGGAAAGATTGTAAAATGTATAATGAAAGTATCCATTATGAATAAGTTGTAAAATATAGGAACTAGATGTGTAATAGTTGGGAATTAAAGCGTGTGTGACCCATTATTGTACTATAAAAGGACCCCACACGAGTTGATAAATCTGGTTGAATAATATAATAGTATTTTCTCTCTCTACATTGAGTAGTTCTTCCTCTCTCTAAAAATCACCTTCATATAGAAGTGTTTATAACAGTTTAGTCCCTTGAACATTTGTTTTACACAAAATTACTCTCGAGCGAACTCTTAATTCACATTGGCGCCGTCTGTGGGAAACGAAGATTGTCTTGACGACAATTGCTTTCTGGAAATCGTTCCTGATCCGAGCGGAATTATGAAAGAGCAGGGGGATGATTTTGTTAATGATTGTGAGGAGAATCTTGTGAGAAATACTTATCAAACGATATGGAATATGAAGCGCATGGTGGTCAGTAAGCCGGAGAAATCTTTGACGAGTCAGTTCTGCTGGCTCGAAGAAATGAGTTACTACTAGAGATCGAAAAATTGAGGACAGAAAAAGAAACTGTCCAGGCAAATCTTCGTTCCGAGATTAGAAGAGAACAGCAGAGCGGGAAAGATGAGCGTAAAATTGACCTTCGTCCTAGGAACAGAGATGACAGATACAGAGGGGGTGAACGACGTTCGTCGAGGAGGAAAGGAAAGCGTCACTTGGAATCCTCTGATTCAAGTGATTATTCTTGCTATAGTTCACCCGAATCGTCTCTGGAGAGGAGTCACAAAAAGAAAAGACATGGCAGAAAGCACGTGGATCATCGGAGGGGAAGGAGTTTGGAGAGAAAATCTCTAAGGGAAAAGAATTATCATGCTCATGTTAATGAGCAAGGTTATGACCAAATAAATTTTCCTTCTGGGAACCAAAATTTCGACCAACAGAATTCGGAGTGGCAGCATCAGTACACTCTGCCTTCCGATGAGGGTCTTTACTTTTCGAATCATGAAAATTTAAGAGCTAATGTTTATAGGACATGTCATAATTGAAGAGATTCTCATTTGTCCTCGAAAATTCTAGCATGAAACCTCCCAAAGCACTTTGATATTTCGAAGCTAGAAAAGTTCGATGGGACGCAGGATCCTGAAAATCACATCGAGCAATTCAAAAATTTCATGATCAATTTTGATGACGATGATAAATTGCTATGTATAGCGTTTTCTCAGACCTTCAAGGGGGTGGCTTCCAAGTGGTACAACAGGCTCCCACAGGGCTCGATAAATAATTTTGACATGTTCTGGAATATCTTTAGACAGTATTTTGTGGGGAGCAAAAACTTTCGAGCCAATGGAGACACGATAATCTATTTTAGGCAAAAAGTCTGGGAAAGTTTGAAGAATTACAAATATGGAGTAGTGCAAGGATTATGTGGCACTGGCGACATTCAGGATGGGGCTTCTCCCCGGACTCTTAAAGGATACGGTAACAGAAAGTCATGCGATGACTTTTGGGGCATTACTGGATCAAATTGAGAAAATAATTTTGATGGACGAGACCCAGGCATCAGAAAAATGATCAAGTGATCAGTTAGACCAGAACCAATTTCAAAGGTTTGAGTCTAGTAATCAAGGGCCTCGTGTTAATGTTCAAGCTAAGAGTGTGGGTCAGTATCCACCAAAGCCAAGAACGAACCAGCAGAACTATAGGAATCATCAAAGCTATAACCAAGAAGCAAGGCCCATTTGGAACAAGTGGATTCGTCCAGACTATTTTGTTGAGTTAACGAAAAATGTGGCTACGATATTTGATAAGGCAAGGTCAACCGTGTAGTTCAGAAAACCTTTTCCTATTCAAACTCCGATAGAAAGCAGAAGTACTAACAGGTTCTGTAAGTACCATGAGGATATTGGGCATGACACCAAGGAATACATCGCTTTGAAAAAAGAGGTGCAAGCTTTAATTGAAAATGGAATGTTATTAGAATTTATGAAAAAGCATTCCCTGAAAAATGTTGCAGTAAAGGCTGTCCCAAATAATGCTGACACAACAATGGTGATTTCCGAAGAGGTCGATGCTTTTGATATCGCAGCAGAGTATCTGGATCCCAAGAAAGGGAGAAATAACGTGAACATGGTAGAGGATATTATTCCAAGGGGAAAAGTAAATGACCTATGTGCTTTTTTCGAGTTGTTAGCTAATTTCGAAGGGGATACCATTGTAGGGAACTCCAATAGTTCGCGGAAAAGGCATATGGTGAATCTAACTACGCAGATTGAAGCGGGGGTTTCAGTGCAGATGCATCGCTTGCCCTCTCCTATCATATGTTTTGACGATGATGATATGAGGAATATAGCGGGCCCGCATGAAGATGCGGTGGTTATTGCTGCATGAATAGTTGAAGACCAAGTTTAGAAGATACTTATTGATACGGGAAGTTCTGCGAATATTCTGTTTATGAGTACCTACATGAGAATTTCTGACCCACCTGGTTATACGACGGTCCAAAAAAACTGTAGTGGGCTTTACAGGAGCAACAATAATATTCTTGGGAGAGTTTCAGTGTGTGTTGGAGCTCAGTCGTGGGCCATTCAAAAATGAAATTGATTTTTTGTTTATAGTTATAGACACACCAACTTCTTACAATGCAATTTTAGGCCGTTCTTGGCTGTCCATGATGCATGGTGTTATCTCGACGGTACACCAATGCTTGAAATATATAGTAGGGAACAATATAGGGACGATCAGGAGCAGCCAGAAGATGGCTCGAGAATATTATTAGATAGATTTATCCTCGAAAGGAGTTCGGGGAGGAGCATCGGAAAAAGCATAGCAGTTAAAAGGGACTTCCTCTGTAATCACTCCTTGTGATGATCCGAGGGAGGCCCCCGAATTTCTGGTTCCGGATGATGAGCATGAGGAACATAAGTTTGAAGAGGGATATTTTTTAAAAATTGGAGTAAAGCTTTCTTTTGAGTTCAGAGAAAAATTGATTGCATTTTTGTCAACAAAATTAAATATATTTTCTTGGTGTGCAGAGGATGTTACAGGCGTACCTTGAGAGATAATATGTCATAAACTCGCATTACGACATGATGTTCGACCTATTGTACAGAAAAGAAGACTAGTTTAAAAAGAGAAGTCTGGAGCTATTCTTTCAGAGGTTGAGCGATTATTACGCATCGGCCATATTTGAGAGTCGCAATACCCAGTATAGGCCTCGAATCCATTCTTGGTCAGGAAAAAGAATGGTAAGTGGAGGATATGCGTGGATTTCGCGGATCTAAATAGAGCTTGTCCAAATGATCCTTTTCCGGTACCCCGAATTGATCAGTTAGTGGATTCTACTTCGGGTAATCGGTTATTGTCTTTCATGGATGCTTATTCAGGATATAATCAGATCAGGTTAGATGCAAAAGATGAAGAAAGCACATCATTTATCACTGGGAGAGGATTATACTGTTTAAGGTTATGCCATTTGGCCTGAAAAAGGCGGGGGCGGCTTATCAGTGTTTGGTAAACAAAACCTATGAGGAGCCAATTGGCCGAAATGTAGAAGCTTACATCGATGATATGCTGGTAAAGAGTTTACAGGACGAAGATCATCTCTCTGACTTGGAGGAAACTTTTAATAATTTGAGCAAAGTCAATTTGAAGTTAAATCCAAAAAAGTGCATTTTTGGAGTACGGTCGGGGAAGTTTCTTGGCTACATGATAAGTGAAAGGGGCATCGAAGCTGATCCTAAACAGGTAAAGTCTTTGACAACTATGAATCCTCCTCGGAATATTAAGGAATTCCATATTCTCACAGGAAGATTGGCATCATTGAATAGGTTTATTTCTCGTTCATCGGATAAATGTGCGCCTTTCTTTAAAGTGTTGAGAAACGCCAGACAGTTTAGTTAGACCGAGGAATGTTCAGCAGCATTTCGCCAGATTCAAGAGTATTTGATGTCCATATAGATACTTTCCAAACCTTTGATGAGAGAAAAGTTGATCGTTTATGTGTCGGTATCAGACTTTGCAGTCAGTGCCGTATTACTCTGAGAAGAGATTGATTTGTTAAAGTCGGTTTATTATGTCAGCAAAAGTTTGCTAGATGCAGAGAAACGGTATCTCAAGTTAGAAAAGTTAGGTTTGGCCCTGGTAACAGCTGCTCAAAAAATGAGACCGTACTTCCAAGCCCACCCTATAGTAGTTCAAACAACATTTCCTCTAAAAGGTTTGCTGCAAAGGCCGGATATAACTGGAAGAATGACGAAATGGTCAGTTGAGCTGGGATATTTCGACATTACATTTGAGCCTCAGACGGCAATAAAAGCTCAGGTTCTAGCTGATTTCTTGGTTGAATTCCACTCAGAAAGAGCAGACATGGAGATTGTTGATCAATCAGGTAAGACATAATGGTTGGTTCGAACAGATGGGGGGTCGAATGTTTCTGGAAGTGGTACTGGAGTCCAGCTAATTTCCCCGGACGGGACAACCATGTTTCAAGCTATCCGTTTTGGTTTTAAAACAACTAATAACGAGGCAGAATATGAGGCAACGTTAGCAGGATTAAGGTTGGTTCAAGTGTGTGGAGCTATAAAGGTTAAATTGATTAGTGATTCACAGTTGGTGATAAACCAAGATTTGGGAGAGTTAGAGGCGAGAAAGGATCAATTAGTCAAGTATTTGAAAGTTTTGAAGGACTTGGCTTCAAATTTTGATGAAGTTCAGTATGAGCATGTTCGAAGGGAAGCAAATCTTATCCCTGATTCCTTAGCAGCTGCTACGCGGTCAGAAGGTCATCTATGGGTCATAATCCAGGAGCATCCTTCGGTTACAAGCAGTACAAGCACTCAATGAATATGGAGGAAGTAAGCAATGTGGTTACAAATGATTGGAGGTCAGAAATTGTGGACTTTCTAGAAAAGGATAGCTTACCTATAGAAAAGTCTGAGGCTAGGAAAATCAGGTTTAAATCTCACGGTTATATCCTTTTCGGAGGAGTCTTATACAATAAATCCTTAAGTAGACCGTTACTTAGATGTTTGGCTAAGGACGAGTCGCAATTTTCCTATCAGAGCTGCACGACGAGGAAGGGTCAGCCCATTGTAGATATAAAGCATTAATTCGACGAGTGTTTATGACTGGTTATTATTGGCCGACCATTTCCAGTGATGCGAAAGAGTTGGTAAAATGATGCGACATGTCAAAGATATGCCAATATAATACACAAGCCAGGGGTGCTGCTACAGAGTATTTTCGAAGTAGTGTCATTCGATAGGTGGGGTATTGATTTAGTTGGGCCCTTACCGATGGCATCTGGTGGAAGGCAAACAATCATAGTAGCAGTTGACTATTTTTCCAAGTGGGTGGAAGCAGAGCCTTTAGCAGGGATAAAAGCAAAAGATGTTATCAAGTTTTTTGTCTCAAACATTTGTTGTCGTTTTGGGGTGCCAATAAAAATCACAACGAATAATGGGCCTCAATTCGATAATAAGGAGTTTAAGAGCTGTTGCGTTTCCAGGGGCACACAACAATGTTTTTCTGCTCTATTTCATCTGCAGGCTAATGGTCAGGTGGAAGTGACCAATCGAACGATTTTGGATGGATTAAAAAAGAATTTGGAGGGCAAGGCTGGAAAGTAGCCAGATTATTTACAGATAGTATTGTGGGCTTATAGAACAATGCCTCGAACTTCAACTACAACATCTCCATTTTCTTTGGTGTACGGAATGGATGTGGTTTTCCTTTGGAAATTGTTTTCCCATCATACCGCGTGACAGCTTATGCGGAGAATTTGAATGATCAAAATAGGGCTGTGGAGTTGGATTTGGTGGAGGAAAAGAGACGACGAGTATAATTGAAGTCCTTACATTATCAAACATTAATGAGGAGCAGGCATGCTTCGCTGACAAAAGCAGAGAAATTAGCCTGGGAAAGTTGGGACCCAATTGGGATGGCCCTTATGAAGTAACAGAAAAAGTGAAGCAGGGAACGTATAGGTTAAAATATAAGGAATGGAGATATCTTAAGCATCCGTGGAACATATAGCATTTAAAATTGTATCTGGAATGATGATGAAGAATTTGGCATGTAATGATTTTTTTTTATGCTTATTTTTAGGTTCACAAAAATAGCGAAGGCATACTCTTTCCTACCCTGTTAGGCACATGAAGGTTTTAACGAGGTGTCATTATTAGCTGATCAATACATTTGAACTTTTGCCTCGAATTATTCTTTTTAAGTTACAAGTTGTGATTGAACTATTAGGTTAATAGTTATGACATTTTACAAGTCTGCCTTAAAGCAACATACAATGATTATTATGACCAAGTAAAATTGCCATAAGGCAATTATTTTATTCAACGCAAGTTGACATACAATCATTTTCATATCAAATTTGAAGTTAAATATTATAAGATTGGTATTCCACACAATGGCATACAAGGAAGGTCAAGTTAAATGTTCTTCGTAATATGTTGATACCATTACAAAAATTGCCTTGAAAGTTGTAAAAGACTTATACAAAAATTATACCAAGACACTGTTACTCAGAATTTTTCGAGGAGTCGCTCTCCTCGGAATCTGATATCTCACTGTCACTAACAACAATGTCAGGTTGATGAAGTTCGGGGGAGACAAGTTTCCAGAACCTTCCCAAGTCATACTCAGGGTACTCTGCATGAATTTGGGTGATCATCCCTGCTTGGGTAGTAGCATCTCGGGCATTAAGTTTGTCCACGCATTTTACTGCATAAGCATTCACAGCTGCCTCCTTTTCGGCTTTTACCTGCTGAGGAAAATCTGCAATTGTCTTTAATAAGTTTTTCTTTTCCTCTATAATAAACTCGAAATAGGAAGGACAATCCTTAAATCCTTTGGTTGCGATTTGGTGAGCTTTCTTGAGTTCTGTAAGAAGTCTTTCTTGAGATTGATAAGGAAGAATAAAAGACAAGGAGAAAAGTGTAAAGAAGAAACTTGGCAGGAGAAAATAGCAAAGGAAAAGTGTGATAGGAGGAAAACGCATAGAAATAACTGTGTAAGGACCAAATTGTACAAATTGTATAAAGAGGTAGCCAAAATAGGAAGAAAGTAAAATGTAGGGACCAAAAGATGTAATTAGTCCAAGTTAAAGCATGTGGGGTCCGCAATTGTATTATAAAAGGACCACACACGCTTCATACATCCCGAGATGAATAGTACGAGACTTTCTCTCTCTCTACTTAATCTAATAATCTAGATTTTCTCTCTCTACCACAGGAGGAAAAAACGTGATCACAGGCGAACCGATTTCCGAAGAGGAAGAAGTTCGGAGAGGAAATCCTCGAGAGAAAAGAGTCACCATGACCGAGGTGGCGATCGGTCTCATGAACAGGCAAAGTGTCCTGACAAGAAAGAGGATATGGGCCCTCGAAATTCAGAATGGCAGCAGCAATACACTTTACCTTCCGAGGAGGGTCTGTACTTTTCGAATAACGATAATTTGAGATCCAACATTTATCGTACAGGTCACAACTGGAGATCCTCTCCTCTGTCCTCGGAGATCTTAGTGGGAAACCTCCCGAAGCACTTTGATATTTCGAAGTTAGAAAAGTTCGATGGGACACAGGATCCGGATAATCACATCGAGCAATTTAAGAATTTTATGATCAATTTCGACGATGATGATAAGCTGTTATGCAGAGCATTCTCTCAGACTTTCAAGGGAGTAGCATCTAAGTGGTACAACAGGCTACCTCAGGGCTCGATAAAGAATTTTGATATGTTCTGGAACATCTTTAGACAATACTTCGTGGGGAGCAAGAAGTTCCGAGCCAACGGAGACACGATCATCTATTGTCGACAGAAGGTGGGGGAGAGCCTCAAGAATTACACTAATCGCTTTGTCAAGACAAAAATGGATATGGAATATTGTAAGGATTCAGTGGCACTGGCAGCTTTCAGGATGGGTCTGCTCCCCGGGTTGTTGAAGGATACGGTGGCCGAAAGTCAGGCGATGACTTTCGGAGCATTGCTGGATCAAGTTGAGAAGAGGATCTTGGTAGAAGAGACCCAAGCCTCGGAGAAAGGAGATCAGTTGGACCAGAATCAATTTTAGAGGACTGAGTCGAACGCGCATGGCCCTCGATCGAACGTTCAGACTAAAAGTACGGGTCAATATCCTCCGAGGCAAAAATCGAACCCTCAGTACTATGCCAATCAACAAAACTACAATCAAGGAGCGAGACTCATGTCAAACAAGTGGGTTCGACCCAATTATTTCGCGGAGCTGACAGAAAATGTTGCTGCGATATTTGATAAAGCTAAATCTACGGTCCCGTTCAGGAAGCCTTTTCTAATACAGACTCCGAGGGAAAGCAGAAGCGTCAACAAATATTGCAAGTATCATGAGGATATCGGGCACGACACCAAGGATTGCATAACTTTGAAGAAAGAAGTGCAAGCCCTGATCGAGAATGGAATGTTGTTGGAGTTCGTCAAAAAACACTCCCAAAAAAATGCCGTGGTAAAAGTTGTCTCAAAGAACACTGACACAGCCATGGTGATTTCCGAAGGGGTCGACGATTTTGACATCGAGCAAGAGTATTTAGATCCCAAGGTGGGGAGAAACAATGTGAACTTGGTGGAAGAAGAAATTCCGAAGGGGAGAGTGGACAACCTTTGTGCGTTCTTCGATTCTCTGGCAATTTTCGGGGGAGACACAATTGCGGGAAATTCCAACAGTTCCCGAAAAAGGCACATGGTCAACCTGACCACACAGATTGAGGCGGGAGTGTCAGCACAAATGCACCGATCGCCTTCCCCCATTATTTGTTTCGATGATGATGATATGCGGAATGTAGCAGGCCCTCATGAAGACGCTGTAGTGATTGCGGCAGGCATCGTTGGGGATCAAATTCAGAAAATACTCATCGACATAGGGAGCTCCGCGAATATATTGTTTATGAGCACTTACCTACGCATCTCCGACCCGCTGGTCATTCGAAGGTCCGACAGGACTATAGTAGGCTTTACTGGTGCTACAGCAGTGGTGGTTGGAGAGTTTCAGTGTGTGGTCGAGTTGGGCCGTGGACCATTTAAGAAAGAGGTGGAGGTACTTTTCATTGTGGTCGACGCACCAAACTCATATAATGCTATCATGGGTCGCTTTTGGTTGTCCCGGATGCATGGCGTAATCTCCACAGTTCATTAGTGCTTAAAGTATGTGGTCGGAAACAATGTTGGGACAGTCCGAAGTAGCCAGAAGATGGCACGCGAATGTTACCATATAGCCCTATCCTCTAAGGGGGTTCGGGGAGAGACTTCCGACCCAGCATAGCAATTAAAGGGGCTCCCCCCGGACTCATCCCCTGTGATAATCCGAGGGAGGCCCCCGGATTTCATGTCCCAGGCGAAGATTCTGCGACACACGAATTTGCGAGCGGCAAAGTTCTGAAGATTGGGGTCCACCTCTCTCCAGAATTTAAGGAGAAATTAATTGCTTTTTTATCTGATAAACTTGATATGTTTGCTTGGTGTGCACAGGATGTCATTGGAGTGCCGCCGGAAATCATGTGTCATAAACTCGCGATACGATTAGATGTTCGACCCATAGTTCAGAAAAGAAGGCCTGTCTCCCCGGAAAAGGCCTCGGCAATTCTGTTGGAGGTCGAAAGACTACTGAGCATAGGCCATATTCGCGAGTCGCATTATCCCGTATGGGCGTCGAATCCGGTGTTAGTACGAAAGAAAAATGGCAAGTGGAGAATGTGTATTGACTTTACAAACTTAAACAGGGCTTGTCCTAAGGATCCGTTTCCTGTGCCTCGCATCGATCAATTAGTGGATTCGACCTCCGGAAATCGATTGTTGTCATTTATGGACGATTACTCGGGGTACAACCAAATCCGAATGGCCGCTAACGATGAGGAAAGCACTTCTTTTATCACTGGGCGAGGTTTATACTACTATAAGGTCATGCCCTTCGGATTGAAAAACGCGAGGGCAACCTATCAGCGCCTGGTCAATAAAACCTTTGAGGGGCAGATTGGGCGGAACATGGAAGCCTATATCGACGATATGTTAGTCAAAAGTGAATGAGACAAAGACCATTTCGATGACCTGGCAGAGACATTTCGAAATTTGAGCAGAGTCAATCTCAAACTTAATCCGGAGAAGTACATATTCGGGGTGAGGTCAGGAAAATTTCTTGGTTACATGATCAGCGAAAAAGGCATCGAGGCTGATCTCGAGCAGCTAAAAGCTCTGATCACCATGATCCCCCCCCCCCCCCCCCCCCGAAATGTTAAGGAAGTAAAAATCCTGTCAGGAAGGTTGGCCGCTTTGAATAGGTTCATTTTAAGGTCTTCAGATAAATGTGCTCCATTTTTTAAAGTATTACGGAATGCGAGGTAGTTTTGTTGGACCGAAGAATGTTCGACCGCTTTTCGACAAATCCAAGACTATTTGACGTCTCCGGAAGTCTTATCCAAACCCTTGGTAGGGGAAACATTAATTGTCTATGTAGCAGTGTCAGACTGCGCGGTCAGTGCCGTTCTTCTCCGCGAAGATGACTCTCTTCTGAAGCCAATTTATTATGTCAGTAAGAGTTTGTTGGATGCGAAGAAGCGATATCTTACATTAGAGAAGGTAGCTTTAGCGTTAGTAACGGCAGGTCGAAAAATGAGACCATACTTCCAGGCCCACCCAATTATTGTTCGGACGACTTTTCCCCTGAAGAGTTTATTACAAAAACCAGACATCTCGGGCAGGATGACTAAATGGTCAGTAGAGCTGGGAGACTTTGACATAACGTTTGAGCCTCGAACGGCGATAAAAGCACAAGTTTTAGCTAATTTCTTGGTCGAGTTTCATTCAGAAAGAGGGGCACAGGAGGTACACGACGTGGTTGACGAAGAGGAATGGGTGATACGGACGGATGGCGGGTCGAATATTTCAGGAAGTGGGGGAGGTGTCCAATTAATTTCCCCGAAAGGGGTAGCTATGTTCCAAGCCATTCGTTTCGGTTTTAAGGCTACTAATAATGAAGGTGAGTATGAAGCTGCTCTAGCAGGCTTGCGGTTGGCTCAAATATGCGGAGCCCGAAGGATTAAATTGATTAGTGACTCACAGTTGGTGATAAATCCAGCCTCAGGGGAGTCTGAGGCCAAAAAAGAAACGCTGATACAGTATTTGAAGCTGATGAAAAACTTGGCATCTGAATTTGAGGGAGTCAAGTTCGAGCATGTTCGAAGAGAGTTAAATATTGTCCCGGATTCTCTGGCCTCCGCTTCACGGACAGAAGGTTACCTGTGGGTTTTGGTTAAGGAGTGCCCTTCGATCTCGATTGGCGAAGAGCACGCGATGAACATCTCGGAGGAAAGCAACGTGATTTCGCACGATTTGAGAACGATTATCATTGATTTTTTGGCCCATGACATTTTACCGGTCGAAAAGCACGAAGCCAGGAAAGTTAGATTCAAGTCTCACGGCTACATTCTGCTGGGAGGATTGCTGTATAAAAGATCTCTGAGTCGGCCATTATTGAGGTGTCTGAATGGGCCCGAGTCACAAATTATCCTCTCTGAACTGCACGACGGTGAAGGATCTACCCACTGTGGATACAAGGCTTTGATCCGAAGGGTATTCCTGGCTGAATATTATTGGCCCACTATCACGGCCGATGCAAAAGATTTAGTCAAACGATGCGACACGTGCTAGCGCTACGCTAATGTGATTCACAAACTTAGAGTGTTGATGGAAAGCATTTCAGAGGCAGTGCCGTTTGACATATGGGGCATTGATCTAGTTGGGCCTCTACCAATGGCATCTGGGGGCAGACAGACGATAATTGTGGCAGTCGACTATTTCTCTAAGTGGGTGGAGGCTGAACCACTCGCAAGAACAAAGGCCAAAGACGTGATCAAGTTTGTCATATTTAACATTTGTTGTCGTTTTGGTGTACCATTGCAGATCACCACAGACAATGGGCCTCAATTTGATAACAAGGAGTTCCAGAGCTTTTGTGTATCGAGGGGCATTCGACAATGTTTTTCAGCACCATTTCACCCTCAGGCTAATGGGTAGGTGGAAGTGACTAATCGCACGCTCCTCGATGGTCTGAAGAAGAACTTGGAAGGTAAAGCAGGGAAATGGCCCGATTATCTACAGGAGGTGTTGTGGGCGTATCGAACGACTCCCCGAACGGCCACTGCTGTGTCCCCATTTGCCTTAGTCTATGGGATGGATGCCGTTGTCCCTCCGGAGATCCTTTTCCCCTCACATCGAATAGCAACATATGTCTCGGATACAAATGACCAGAGCAGAGCATTGGCTTTAGACTTGGTTGAGGAAAAGAGACAGCAAGCACAGTTGACATCCCTTCATTATCAAACTCTCATGAGGAGTCGATATGCGTCCAAGGTAAAGCATAGAGATTTTCAGGTGGGAGACAAGGTTTTACGCAAAGTTTTCTTGCACACTAAAGACAAGAGTTTGGGGAAGTTGGGACCTAACTGGGAAGGCCCCTACGAGGTCACCGAAAAGATAAAACCAGGCACATATCGGTTAAAAGATAAAGAAGGGCGATACCTCCGTCTACCTTGGAATATTGAGCATTTAAAATTGTATCTTGATTAAAAGAACTAGCTGACATAGTATTTCTTTTTCCTTTCTCTGTATCCCCCAGAACAAATTTTGGTGAGGGCACACTCTTTCCTACCCTGTTAGGCACAGGAAGGTTTTAATGAGGTGTTTCGATGAGCCCCTTAAATACAAAAAGTTCTTTGCCTTAACTATTTTTTGGGTCACAGTAACATGTGCCTCGTATTGTTGTCCCTTCGAACTATTTTTTGGGTCACAGTAACATGTGCCTCGAATTATTGTCCCTTCGAACTATTTTTTGGGTCACAATAACATGTGCATCGAATTGTTTTCCCTTCGAACTATTCTTTGGGTCACAGTAACATGTGCCTCGAATTGTTGTCCCTCCGAACTATTCTTTGGGTCACACTAATGTGTGCCTCAAGTTTTATTTTTTACTTTATCAATTCTTTGGGTCACACTAATGTGTGCCTCAAGTTTTGGGACCATCGAACTATTCTTTCGGTCATACTAATGTGTGCCTCAAGTTTTGGGGCCTTCAAACTATTCTCTGGGTCACACTAATGTGTGCCTCAAGTTTTGGGACCTTCGAACTATTCTTTAGGTCACATTAATGTGTGCCTCAAGTTTTGTTTTTACTTTATCAATGTTAGGGTCACACTAAGGTGTGCCTCGAATCCAATATCACTTCATCATTATTTGATCACAATAATGCGACTCAAGATATCATCTCCTTAAAATTTCAAGTAGGTCATAATCATAGTTCGAAGGACTTGCCTCTTCGGATTTTTTTTGTTGAAAATGTAACATATGCAAACTTATGTGTAGAAGTTGGTGTGGAAAATAATCGCTTGAGGGTAGGCTAGTAATTTTAAGTGGAGTTTCAAGGTGGTGCAAGGGTGTTTAACGGTGGTGTAAGGGTGTTTCAAGGTGGAGAGATAATTAAGCAGCTTGGTAGCAGTTAATTTTTCTTACCCATAGTTAATGCTGGTGGTTGAGTATTTATAGTATGATGTTTGGGCCCTTATGGGCTTTCGGTTCATGTTTAATGGACCCGGGTCACGTTTAAAGACCCATGAGTTCCAAGCAGGAGGGCAGGTAGCTTAGTCAGAAAGTGTTTAGGTTTTTTAGTACTTTAGTCATAGTTCGAACAGCCTTAAGTTTACAGTGTTCGAAGTGATCTGTCCGGTCCGAATGATTTGTCCGATTTATGTGCTTGTAGCCTGTCCGGTATTCGGAGAGACTTAGGCTGATTTGCCCTTCCGGGGAGCATGCTGAATTCGGACTCATCAGGAGCCCCTTTTTTAGATGTTTGAACAAGTGTCCTTGTCAAAGAACTGAAAAACAGTCCGATTGAATGAAGTGGTTCTTAATCCGGACAGAGTTGTGGGTATACTCGGACAGATTAAACGTTACGAATTCCAAACGGTTTTTGCCAGAGTTAGTGGGACACGTGTCGCATTCTGATTGGCCATTCCAGCCGTTTTTTCACCTTGAATTTTGCACCATCTTCTTTTACAAGTAACCTCTTTAATTGCCAATAATGACATCAGCGCCGTCTTTTAATCATTACCCAACTTTTCGGATTCTCCTAGGAATCAACTCTTTTTTTTCACATTTACTATAAATTCTCATTCATTTTTCATTGTTTTCACTATCTCTCTCAAATTCTACTCTGCAATTTTACCCAGAGCTTTATCTCTCTAGAACAAAAACTTCCTTGGCTGTTTTATGTTTACAGCAAGAACAGCATTGATCAAAGGCGGTTGGCTCAACCTTTCGGAGTTGGAGAAAGCACAAAGGGTCGAGAAGGAAAAACGACTGGCAGCAGGGCTACCATCGTCGCCTGTTGAGAAACCAGCCTCCTCTGTTGCAGAATCTGATAGAGGCTCATCCTCTTCAAAAGGTACCAAGCCCAGAAAGCTCTTTCAATCCACCCTTTCTCCCATAGTATCTGGTTCCTCAGTTCAGGAGTCAATACCAGCTGTTGAACCAGGAGTTACCGTTACAAGTGTTAGGAAAAAATCATCTTTTATTGCCATGGGGTCTGACTCTGACCATTCTCCGGAGAAATTAGTCATCAAAAGGCCAAGCCGGTTAGTCAAGGGGCTAACCTCTAAAAATACTCCCTCAAAATCGGGGACAAAGAATAGTGACTCTGGGTCTGGAGTGCCCTTTAGAGCTCCCCGGGAGAGGCTGTCCGGTCCGGAGGCCAGCAGCCCGGCACCCCCCAAAGAATCTTCTGCCTCAGAAACTTAACTTGAGGTGAGAAGTCAGATAAATACGGGCAGGCAACAGTCCGGAGGGCAGGCTATGCCAAGCATTAATCCTCCCCGAACCACTTCCACCGAAGTCCCTCCAACAATTATGGAGGAGAGAATGGAAGACTCTACTGAAGAGGTTCCCTTTGAGTCCGAGTCCTCCGGACAGGCTGATACCACTGCTGCTACTGCTAAAAACGGCAAAAAGAATTTGTACCTAAGGTGCCCGGACCTGCCGGAGTGCCTTGAGGGGAGAGTGGGGTCGTGCTTTCATAAAGTTGAGTTCAAGTACCTCTTGGCCTTGCAGAAGACCAAGTATGCGTTCATCCATACTTCAGACCTGGGTCGATTGCGCACAAAGTAGGGGATACCCGAAAACGTGAAGATAAGGATCCCCATTGATCCGGAGACCCCAATGGATTGTAAACGAAACGAGATAGTCTTCTTTACGGAGCTATTTAACTGGGGGCTCAGGTTCCCACTAGACCCGGAGATTGTGCGCTACTTCCACCTGGTCAAGCTCTGCCCAACACAGCTAAGCCCCAATGGTTGGTTCACCTTAATGTCATGTATTATGGCATCTAGGCTATCAGGGATCCCTCTTCCTATGGAAGAGTTCGCTGCAGTGGTCAACCTGTGCAAGCATCATCAGTTCCCCTTCTACCATTTCAACATGGGGAACGATCTCAAAGCTGTTGATGATCTCCTGGAGTCGGAGAGCAAATGAAGGAGCCAATTCTTGTTTGTCAGTGGCTCATGGGAAAACGGCAAGATAATCAAGGCCGGAGAGAATCCAAGCCTTCTCAGGAGTAGATGGAGGAGTGACCGTAAGTTTTTTACTTCAAGTTTCTGTTCGAATCTCTCTTTTCTTTTTTTTAAAGTTAAATTTGTACTAACCAATTTCTCTTTTGTTTTATCAGAGCTGCCAAAGGAGTTCGGGGACTACCTGAAGGCCGGACAGACTACCTGTGGCAAAATCAATGCATGGGCTGCAGAGAACTGGGAGAACCGATTCCACAAGGCCTTCACCACTGGAAACCTAGCAAGGTCCCATCTGTGGAACACAACAGGTCGGATTGACCTAACTTGGGAGGAGCTCACCACCCAGCCTGATGAAGACATTGTGCTGAGAAGGTCCCACGAGCTGGATGGGACACTCTACCTGCCTGCCCGGGCCAAAGCCAAAAGAAAAATGAAGGGCCGAAGAAAAGGCAAGAAGGTGGCAGGTGATACTGAGAAGGAGGCCCCAACAGATCCAGAGGGGCCAACACAAGTTCAAATTGATGCAGCCCTTTTACAAGTGGTGGAGCAGGAGAGTGAAAAGCAGGAAGTGAACCTCCCAAAACCTCCAAGGGCATCCAAGAGGACTCGCAAGCAAGCAAGTGAAGGTGCTGATAGGGAAGCCAAGAAGAAAAAGACTTCCCAAGGGGATGAGCTTGCTCTCCGGGACCCGGAGCCCTCTTTCCCTACTGACCCGACACTGGCCGAAGAGATCCCAAGGGACTTTCAAGAAGAGATTCCAAGAGAATTCCATACTGATGAGGTTGAGGGGGGGAGAGCTTAATTTGGATGAAGTGGACATCACCGGTCTGGGTGGACTTGGTGAATATTTCCTCGGCCTGCCTAGAGACGAGTTTGCAGGGCCCTACATCCCTCCGAGCAGCTCCAATACGATCAATTTTAACGGTAAGACTTTCATGTTTTCTAGTGAGAAGGACACTATAGCCCACTCTCTACTTAGTAATGTGCAGCCAGTTCTCACATTGGAGAGGCAAGTCCGGAGTCAAGCAGACACTATCAAAGACCTCAAGTCTGATAAAGAAAAGCTGTCTGGAGACCTCCGCACTGCCACCACCAATGCTGACTTGCTTAAGGAAGCAAATGAGGAGCTTAAGAAGAAGTAAAATGAAAGCAACACAAAAGTCGCCACCCTAGAAGAAACCATAAAAGATCTTCAGGATAAGCTGTCCGGAATGGAGAAGGACCTGACTACCTCAAGGGGAGAAACTGCAGCAAAGGAGAAGCTCATCACCAACCTGACCACTGACAAGATCGCTTTAGAAAATGCAGTGACTTAGGCTGCTGAAGAGAAGGCTGCTTTGGTGAGGGACCAAGAGGCAACAATCAAGGCCAAGATCAACGCCTATGCCAGGGAGATGATACAAAGTGAGGAGCTAATGATTCAAAGGGTGAAGTCTGATATGGTTCTCTTGTTTCACGAAAAATTCCCGAAGAGGAGACTGGGGGGCTTATGGCGCTATGTGGATGATGATGACCTTCCATATTATACTATGGTTGACGAGGGATATTCCAGTGAGTCCTCATCTGATAATGAAGAGGAAACCGGAGAGAGCCTAGGTGAAGAAGAGATTGATCCCAAGGGCAAGAAGATAGTCGAAGAGAAGAGCGACATCAAGGGAGAGAAAGCAGATGAGGGAGAGCCATCTTCAAAGGCTCAACCTTAATTTATAATTTATTTTGTTTATCTTTCATTCAAACTAAAGTCCTTGGAAGGCCAAGGCACTCTTTTTGTGATGGTGTCCGTATTATTCGGACAGATTTTTTGTGCTGTACCCAAACTTGTTCAAAAAGTCCTTGGAAGGCCAAGGCAATTTTAAGTTGTTGAATGAATGTTTTTATTTTGCTCAACCATCCTCTTCTTTCATTATTTTTTTAGTTTAGATAGCTGGAATTTAAGTAGCTTTGAGTTATTGCATTGTGAGAGTGTTTAAGATTCTCCGGCTAGAGTTTAAATAGCCCTTAGGACTTTCAGTCCGGATAGTATGACAAGGGATAGAATTCTGAAAATACTTAGAAAAATTTGAAGAAGGCATCAAATTTCATTGAAAGCTCTTCGTGCCACCGAAGAGGGGAAGGTATGCCCCCAAATATTTACATGGATGTTTAAACAAGTAAATATTTACACAAGTATTATTCCAAATACATTCGAAGGTGCTCAATATTCCAGGGGTGAGTTAAAACCCTGACATCTTTGTCTTCCAACCAATAAGTCCCGGGCTTGATTCTTTCAACTACAGTATACGGACCCTCCCATGTTGGGGCCAGCTTTCCGAAGAGCTTTTCCTTAGTATGCAAGAAGACCTTCCTTAATACTTTGTCCCCTGGTTGGAAATCTCTTCTTTTAACCTTAGAAGCAAACCTGCTTCTCATCAAGCCCTAATAGTGTGTCACTCTAAGATGAGCTTTAACCCATCTCTAAGATGAGCTTTAACCCATCAAATCAAGTTGATTTCTAATTGCCATTTCATTAGCGTGTCCGGAGAAGTTGTGAATACAAAAGGAAGGGAGTGTCTTTTCTATGGGAGCTACTGCATCCATTCCATAGACCAAGGCAAAGGGAGACTCTTGTGTTGCAGCCCCAGGTGTTGTCCGGTAGGCCCACAAGACTTCTTGTAGATAACTAGGCCACTTCTCAGCAACCCCTTCCAAATTCTTCTTTAACCCGGACAGTATAGTTCTATTAGCCACTTCAACCTGCCCATTGGCTTGTGGGTGGAAAGGTGAAGAAAAGCAGTGTTGTATACCCCTTGAGGCACAAAAGCTTTCCATTTCTCTATTGTCAAACTGTGGCCTATTGTCTGTTGTTATCCTCTGTTGGACACCAAATCTGCAACATATGTTGGACAGAATAAATTTTATGACAGCTATTGATGTTGTCCCTGCCAGAGGGGCTGCTTCTATCCACTTCGAGAAGTAGTCAATGGCCACAATTATAGTTTTACGCCCTCCGGACGCCACAGGGAGAGGCCCAACCAAGTCCAATCCCCATCGAGCAAAAGGGATGGGCTCAGAAATTGACTCCAAGGGAATGGCTGGTATATGAATTTCATTGCTGTACCTCTGGCATGGGTCACACCTTCTTACCAGCTCCTTAGCATCTTTCATGATTGATGGCCAATAGTATCCGGAGAGTAACACTCTTCTTGTTAAAGCTCTGAATCCACAATGGGTTGATCCCTCACCATCATGCAATTCGGAGAGGACCATTTGTGACTCAGTATCCCCTAAACAGCGTAGGAGAGGTTTACTATAGGATTTTTTGTACAAAACTTCTCTCAACATAATAAAACCAAGAGCCTTGTGTTTCAATGTTCTGGCTTGTGACTTATCTGAGGGCATAATACCATCGGACAGATATTGTATGAGAGGAGATCTCCAGTCTTGAGGCCGGCTCACTTGTATTTCAAAAACCTCCTCTTTTCCACCCTCACTGAGTTGAATAGAAGGGCTTTCAAGCACATGGATCCATGGGTAGGACTCCGTATATGCTATTGTTGTCAATGAGTCTGCTAGCTCATTTTCTGCCCGAGGAATATGCTCATAGACAACAGCCTAAACTTTAACGCTTCATTTTTTAGGAGGAGTAAATATTTTACCAACTGCTCCTTTCTAGCCTCAGATTGGCCTAAGGCATGGTGGACAAGTAACTGGGAGTCACTCAGAAGCTTGACCCTTTTAGCCCCACAGATGTGGGCCAATTTCAACCCAGCTATAGCTGCTTCGTATTCAGACTCGTTATTAGACGCCCTGAAAGCAAAACAAATAGCTTGGTACATGCTGTCCCCATATGGGGAAGTGAGACATATTCCTGCCCCACATCCCATGGTGCTAGACCCTCCGTCTGTTCGGACAATCCACACTTTCTTGTCTTTTGAATCAGTAGGTTGCTCTGAATCCCTATCGGAGTGGAATTCAACCAGAAAATCAGCCACAGCTTGGGTTTTTACTGCTGTTCGGGGGGCAAAGTCTATGTCGAAGTCCCCCAACTCCACTGACCACTTCGTCATTCTGCTTGAAATGTCTGCTTTTTGAAGGACATTCTTTAAAGGAAAAGATGTCCGGACGACGATAGGATGAGCCTGGAAGTAAGGCCTCATTTTTCTTGCAGCTATCACCAGAGCTAATGCCAGTTTTTCGAGTTTCAAGTAATGTCTCTCAACATCAATCAAGCTTTTGCTGATGTAGTACACTGGGTAGGGACAACCATCGACCTCTCTTACCAACACGGCACTGATGGCACGATTTGAAACGGCCAGATACACAATAAGGGTCTCCCCGTCAACTGGTTTGAACAAAGTTTTAGGAGAGGAGAGATATTTTTTGATTTCATTGAATGCCTCACCACACTGCGGGGTCCATTCGAAACCCTTTGCACCCTTCAAAGTCTGAAAGAATGGAGCGCACCTGTCCGAAGACCTTGAGATAAATCTGTTTAAGGCAGCTAACCTCCCCGTTAATCGATGAACTTCTTTAATATTTCTGGGTGGCTCCATTTGGAAAAGAGCATTGAGCTGGTCCGGGTCGGGCTGTATTCCATGCTCACTGATGATATACCCTAAGAACTTCCCGGACTATACTCTGAACACACACTTTGCAGGGTTTAGTTTTAAATTCACTTTTGCCAAGTTGGCAAAAGTTTCTTGGAGATCGGACAAGTGCAACTGCTCATCCACGCTTTTCACCATCATATCGTCAATGTAAACCTCCATATTTCTTCCAATTTGATCAGCAAATGCCTCGTTGACTAATCTTTGATAAGTAACCCAGCATTTTTCAAGCCAAAAGGCATCACCTTGTAGCAATGTAGACCCATATCAGTGACAAACGTGGTATGTTCTTGATCTTTTGGATCTACTTGGATCTGATTGTACCCGGAGAAGGCATCCATGAAGGAGAGCAGTTTGTTCCCAGAAGTAGAGTCTACTAGCTGATCTATCCGGGGAACCGGATACAAATCTTTTGGGCAAGCTCTATTAAGATCTGTGAAGTCAATGCACATGCGCCACTTGCCATTTTTCTTCTTTACCAGGACAGGATTTGCAGTCCACAAAGGGTACTGAGATTCTTTAATATGCCCCATTTTTGTGAGTCTGTCAACCTCTTGTACTATGACATCAGCCTTTTCTTTCGAGAAAGCTCTTCTCTTTTGAACCACTAGTGCCACATCTCTTCGGACAGATAGGTGATGGGATATCACCTCTGATGGAACTCTAGTAACATCAGCATTGCACCAAGCAAAAACGTGCTGATGGTCTTTCAAAAATTTCAACATCTCTCGTTTCAATATTGGTGGCATCTTGGACCCTATCTTGACACTTTTGCCTTCTTCCAAACAATGTGTTTCAACCTCTTCAATTGGGATCAACACTCCGGGGGTCTCCCTGGGGTCATCAATCTCACCCTCACCCCCAGAAAGGCCCTCAAACTGCTATTGATCATTTATTCGGACTGCCCCCAGCGTTCGTGGAGCCAAGGCAGTGGCATAGCATTCTCTTGCAACCTTTTGGCTGCTCCGGACAACCCTAACCTGTCCCTGAACAGCATACTTTAAACACTGATGGACTGTTGAAGCCACTGCATGCATCCTAGAGAGCCAAGATCTCCCTAGAATAGCATTATAGCAAGTGGGACAATCCACCACGATGAAGAGTATTCTAACCATTTTCTTGAAAGGGCCCCTGCCCAATAGCACTTCTTCTTCAAACTCCCCGATCACATCGGCTGAGCTGCCCGTGAAACCCACGATCGATCTGTCTGACTTCTGAATCACAGCTGGATTTTTCATTTTCTTGTAAGTGGTTAGGAAAAGGATATTGGCAGAGCTTCCAGTATCCACCAGAATTCGCCTTACCTCATTGCCCCCTATAGATGCTCCTATGACAACAGCATCCTCATGAGGGCCAGCAATATCTCTCAAATCATCCTCATCGAAGACTATGAATGGGAATGAGTTTGGTGATTGATAAGATGTCATGCCTCCCTCTAGCTGGGAGGCTAAATTATGAACATGCCTCTTTCTAGAAGAAGCAGTAGGAGCAGTCATAGTGTCCCCTCCGAAAATCGTCAGTGACTCGAAGAATTTAATGAGCCCGGAGACCGTCCTAGAACACTCCTCTATAGCACCCACCCTATTTCGTGTTGGATCAGGATTCAAGTACTCAGATTCCACATCGAACCTTTCAACTATTACCATGGCCCCCTCCGGGGCAGCATTACTTGGACCAACCCGGTGAGTATTGTCAGGCTTGTTGCCTCCCCTTCTTTTAACGTATGCACCTAAATTTCCCCTTTCAATCAAGTTTTGAACCTCTTGTTTCAACGCTATGCAATCATCAGTGGTATGGCCAATATCATTGTGGTATTGGCAAAAGGAGTTGTTACGATGCTCTCTGGGAGACTGCAAGGTTGCCGGTCTCCGGTAGTGTACCTCATCTTTTGTTTTATCGAAAATGGTGACCACGCTTTCTTTAAGTTCTGCGAACCACTCCGGTTGGACCCATGGCCCTCTTTTGTTCCTGGATTGTTGACTTTGAGCAGGAGCAGCTGGCTGAGACTGAGCTTTTGCCCTACCATGCCCCTGTCCGGTTTCTCTAGCTTTGTTCCCGGACTAATTTGGATTTGGAGTTGGTGCCACCGGGGTGGATCTCACCTGTCTGTGGACCCTAGTTTTCTTTGTTTCATCAACGTTTATTTGCTTGCCAACCTGATTTAGCAATCCCCCCCCAAGTCATGGCCTTCTTTCTAGTCACCGAATCATCCAGGTTTCCTGGGTTCAAGCCTTGTCTTAGGGATGCTATTGCCACCTGTTCGAAGCAATCAGCCAACCCATTCTTTGTGTTCACAAAACGACTTATATACTCCTTCAATGACTTATTTGGCTCCTGGGCACAATGGATTATTGTGTCTCCATTGCCCTTCAGCTCCTTACTCCCCACAAACTGCCTCCGAAAGGCTACCCAAAACGTATCAAAATCTTTAATACAACCCTGAGGCAGGCTGTTGTACCATTTCAGAGCACTCCCCGTAAAGGATTGGGAGAATGCCCTACAAAGTAGTTTATCATCATCATCAAAGTTCATCATGAAGTTCTTGAATTGCTCCAGATGATTGTCCGGATCAGTACTGCCATCGTACTTCTCCATCTTAGTACTGTCAAACCTCTTGGGGAGGTTTCCGGACAGGATTTTAGAAGACAGTGGAGACTGCCTCCAATTCCTTCCACGACTGAACACGGTATCCTCATTAGGAGTTGCAAAGATACCTGGCTCATCGTGGAAAGCAAAAGGATCCATCAGCATCTTGTCCGTATACCTCCGGTGGTGAGATGACCCCTTTCCAATATGCCTTTTCATTCTTCCATGGTGATCTCTTTTTCTCGAACATTTCTTAACCTGCTTTTGCTTTTTCTTGGTTCGACCCTCATCACTGCTAGAGGACAAGGATTTTTCATTTCCCTCACTGTCCGAAGAGCTGCCCGAAGATTCTGAACTTGAGTCAGAGCTCTCCACAGGCTTGGACCGGTGAGACTTTTTAGAACTAGCATGTGTCTTTTTGGTACTCACACGAGTTTTCGAAGCCTCAGGCTCTCTAGGGTTGTCGGTGTGATGAACAACCGATGCCTTGGATTTTTCTTTCACGCCCATTTTGGCCTTTTCAGCCCTCAGAGCTTCTATCTCAAGCTTTAACCTGTCACGCTCTTGGACAGTATACTCATCGTTTTTTTCCACCACTTCGAGCAAAGCTGGTGGAAGCTCTGGATTATCCGGATTCATTCGGACAGAATTTCTTGGCAGGTTTTGAATGCTTGATTCAGGCACCTCTCTCTTCCCACTGTGGTCGCCAATTTGGTGTGGAAAATAATCGCCTGAGGGTAGGCTAGTAATTTTAAGTGGAGTTTCAAGGTGGTGCAAGGGTGTTTAACGGTGGTGTAAGGGTGTTTCAAGGTGGAGAGATAATTAAGCAGCTTGGTAGCAGTTAATTTTTCTTACCCATAGTTAATGCTGGTGGTCGGGTATTTATAGTATGATGTTTGGGCCCTTATGGGCTTTCGGGTCATGTTTAATGGACCCGGGTCACGTTTAAAGACCCATGAGTTCCAAGCAGGAGGGCAGGTAGCTTAGTCAGGAAGTGTTTAAGTTTTTTAGTACTTTAGTCATAGTTCGAACAGCCTTAAGTTTACAGTGTTCGAAGTGATCTGTCCGGTCCGAATGATATGTCCGATTTATGTGCTTGTAGCCTGTCCGGTATTCGGAGAGAGTTAGGCTGATTTGCCCTTCCGGGGAGCATGCTGAATTCGGACTCATCAGAAGTAATAATTGTTCATTGATCTTACAAAAGTCGACCGGTCTCATGAAATTAGCACAGTACAACGTGTTCCAGTCATATTACAAAAAGCGTCCCTATTGGGACATACACAAAACAATTAACATATGTGGCATCTTCCCTTAGTCTGATTTTTTCGAAGAGTCACTCCCCTCCGCCTCTGAATCTTCACTCTCACTTACGATTATATGGGGGGGGGGGGGGGGCGAAGTTCCGAGGGGACTCGCTTCCAAAAAGGCCCTAGGTTATATTCAGGATGCTCAGCATGAATTTGGGTAAGCAAACCAGCTCGAGTAGTGGCATCCCGGGCCTGCAGCTTACTTGTACATGTTGCTGCATAAGCATCCATAGCTTTGTCTTTCTCTTCCTCGACTTGTCCAGGAAACTTTTCGACCCGTCTCCGCAGCTGATCTCGGTCTGCCGTCACCGTTCGAAGGGCCTCAGTACATTGAGTGAATCCATCGCAAGCCAAGCGATGTCCCTTTTTATACTCAGCTATCATTAGCTCTTGAGCATCAGTCTTCTTCTTGTACAAATCCCTCTCCTCTTGACAACACCTCTCCAGCATTATCACATAATTCTCAGAGGCAGAGAGACGCTCGTATAAGGCATCAGCTTGGCCCTCGATCACCGCATGTTGCTTCTTGGCCTCCTCGAGCTGAGAGGCAGCCAGCAGCGATTTGAACTTGTAGTGATTTTTGCGTTTCTCAAGGTGACGCATCTTCTTTCCTCTGTTCACTAAGGTATGCAGCAATCTCCGAAGGGATAGTGAGAACTCATCATCCAAAGGAACTTCAAAAGAGCTCGAGGTAGACCCTAATGCTGCAGAGTCAAATTCAGAAAACCCGCCTCTAAGCGTCTCTGGGTCAATAAGCTGAGGAGGATTGCTCCGAGGAATAGGGAGATGAGCTAATATTGGACTATTTTCTAGGGGGGATGGATGAGAAGCCTCAGTAAGAGGCGAGTGTAGGGATTGCTGAGAATTTTCCCTGGGAGAATGACCACCTCTGTTCTCCGGTTCACTTGCGCTTTCATGGACCTCTTCCTCAAGACCAGCTTCCTGGTTGTTGTCAGGCGTCTCACCTCCCTCGGATTGTTCTTCGATGGGTTCGAGGAGGATACCCTTGCCTTTCATATCTCTTTTCTTGACATCCTTCCTCGAAGGACGGATGTGAGCAGGTGGGGGAGGAATGAAGTCCAATGGAGCAGTATTGTTTGGTGGAGGGGGAAGAGAATTCGACGCCCCAACATCGTTCGAAGAGGGAGGCCTTTGAGTACTGACAGGCCCTTCGGGGTTTAGCTCTTGGGTTGATAACACTTCATCTTCTAGACGATCCCCGAGATGGCTCTGCGAACGGGAGCGCTTGGGCAGGTATATCACTACGTCTTTTTGACTGCACCGCTCCATCACTTCTCGCTCCGAGGGAGGAGTCATCAGTCCTCTCATACTAATGCGATCGAGGGGATTGAGCCTCCATAATCGACTCCTGGCAAGATTGTTGTCTGTAAAGCAGAGACGAAATCGGTTGTCCCTGTGTTCCTTTGCCCACAAGCGAAGGTTGGTAAACACAGTTGTAGCACCCTCAACATAATCAGAGTAGGGCTTGGATATCCCAGTCATAGCTGCACCAAGTAGCCAACATCAAGACCAATCACAATAATTCGAAGAGGCGTAATAATTCGAAGGAGCCTAAACGCTCGAGGGGGCATAATAATTCGAAGGGGCCTAAAACGTTCAAGGAAGCATAATGATTCGAGCAAATGTAAAGTTCGAGGAGGTACAAAAGTTGAGGGGGACTTACATTTCATAGTCCACGTTAGAGAAAGCTTGTGAGGATTTAAAGGAGTGGCCTCTGACCCGGTCTCCCAGCAACCAGAGAAAAAGAGAAACTGTTGCCTCCATTTCTTATCAGCCTCTAGTAGATCCTTCAAGACTTTTTGTCCTCGATTGAAGGTTAGAGAATAAAAGGGAAAGTAGGGATTTCTGGCCAAACCAGCAAGGCCAATGAGTTGCTCTAACGAAAATTCGTGACCTGAAAGCCTCGAGGCCATAATGCAGGCCATCAAAGTAAACCACATGTTGGGACCAACCTGCGAGGGGCAAAGGTCTATCTTCGATAAGTATTTAATGAAGAAAGGGTCTAAGGGATACCTTAACCCCCAGTTCATGATTTCTGTGTATACCACCAACTCATTGTCCCTTACTAATAAGAGTGTCTCTCCTTCTGAGGGGAATCTGATGGTAACGTAAGAGGGGATGCACCATCGAGTCCTTAGCATCGTCTCCTCCTCTTTCGAAAAATACTTGTATTTGATATTGGCAAGGGCCACCATATTCTTATTTTCGATGCCCCGAATATTGTGACCGACAATACTGTCCAGCTCCAAAGGCAGCACAATATCCCCTTTTGATTTTGGAGCAATCCGACGGGCTTGCTCGTCGGATATTAACTGTGATGAAGAGGTTGCAATGTTCGCAGAACTTAAGGAGGGAATTGTAGGCACCTTTGGTTCGAGGGGCTTTGTGGCAGGTTTCTTCCCTTTGGCATCTCGATTTTCATCTCGCATATTGAGCATGTCCTCCTCGGTAATCAGGGTTTTCGAGGGAGAAAATCGAGTTCCATGAACGGTCATGGATGGAGTGGAAGGCAGACTTGACCCGTCTGCTTCATTTCTTCGGGGAGGACTGGCAGAAGTCCTTGGAGGGCTTGTGGATGTTCTTGTAGAATTTCGGGGAGGACTGATAGAAGTTCGAGGAGGTCTTGTCGACGTCCGAAGAGGGCTCGAAGATCTTTGAGGGAGGTTCTCAAGAGCTGTTGGTGAAGTAGGTTCCCGAATAACTAAGGGCGCCTCCCTGGAACGTTTTCGATCATGAGAGCCTTTCCTGTCTTTATGGGACTTCTTTCTCTTCCCGGACGAGTGTTTGTGTTGTCTGTCCTTACCCATCTCTTCGAGGGGGTCGACTCACTGTGCAAGCTTTGTCGAGCGATTTCGCGGGGGATAATTGCGGTCGAATCTTCCGAGGGAGGCCAGGCACCAAAGAAGGTAGTAATCGATGGTGGGGGACGAGGCCTCACGTCTTCACCGGCAGCAATCCTCTCTTCGAACCTCTTACTAATCAAATACCACTCAGGAATTCGACGGGGCTTATTCGCCAGCTTTATCTCTCTAGAAATAATTGAACAGAATTTGAGTTAATGAAGAAAGAAGGTTGGTATTTATAGGTGCAGATGAGCTTTTCTGACAGATCAGGCCTGGGGACCTTTTTATGGTGTTTGCCTAGGGACATTATGGTCCATATAGGTGTGAATTGTTCTGACACTAGCTACGAGGGAAGATGAAGGGTTTGTGTGTCAGAAAATGTCACAGGAAGAGGAAGAGTTTTCTGACAAAAATGTCAGAAGAATTGGTAACGTTTCCCAAAGAGTTATGCTGACACAGGTGTTCGTTAAATGACGTCATGACCAAGTTCAATCCTGACACCCCTTTTTAGCCTGAGTATGAAATCATTCGGGGGCTGATTTACCTAAAATGGTGCCAGGATTGGGGGGCTACTCGGTTAACAGGACCAATTCGAAGAAGAGATTTTTCGAGGAGTTGATTTGTGGCTTCGGTGGTTCGAGGAGCTTTGTAGACATTCGAAGAAGAGATTTTTCGAGGATTGTTGATTTGTGGCCTCGGTGGTTCGAGGAGCTTTGTAGAAATTCGAAGAATGATTTTTCGAGGAGCGGCTTATGAAATTCGGAGAGAAAATGGTTTTTGCCTGTCAAGAGAGTTATTCAGTCCCAGTAAAATAATTTTTACTAAGACTGGGGGGCTACTGATAAGGAAGAATAAAAGACAAGGAGAAAAGTGTAAAGAAGAAACTTGGCAGGAGAAAATAGCAAAGGAAAAGTGTGATAGGAGGAAAACGCATAGAAATAACTGTGTAAGGACCAAATTGTACAAATTGTATAAAGAGATAGCCAAAATAGGAAGAAAGTAAAATGTAGGGACCAAAAGATGTAATTAGTCCAAGTTAAAGCGTGTGGGGTCCGTAATTGTACTATAAAAGGACCACACACGCTTCACAAATCCCGAGATGAATAATACAAGACTTTCTCTCTTTACTTAATCTAATAATCTAGATTTTCTCTCTCTAAAACTGACACTAAGATATTTCTATATCGCAAAATCGTCTCTCAACAATCCTCGTATCGCATAATCACCCTTGGACCATCTTAAAACTCTTCAGAGATCATGTCTTCTTTTGGTAGGGATCCTTTTTTTCATGGCAACATTTTTCGAGGACAAGGACATAGTTTTCCGAAACAGACAATTTTTCAAAAATTGCATCAGCTTGACCTTCTAAAATGAAGTGTTCTTTTATATCTCTTCAAGTTGTGCGGAAGCAAGGGAAGCCTTGAACTTGTAATGATTTTTTCGATCTTCCAGATGTTGCATTTTTCTTCCTATGTTGACAGAAGCATGCAGTAAGTTGCAAACACTTAGAGAAAATTCATCGTCCTGAGGAATTTCGAAGGAGCTGGTAGGAGAAACTATTGCTGTGGAGTCAAAATTCGAAGACTCACCAGTTAGAATAATGGGATCAATGTTTTGAGGAGGATCGCTTCGGGGAATTGGGAGCGGTGCTAATCTTGGAAGATTTTCAGTTGAAGATGAACTTGAAGCTTGGGTGAGTGGAGAATTGGGTTCTTGTCCTGAATCTCTTCTAACTTCATTTTCATGTTCAGTTGTCATAATTTGAGCCCCAGTGCCCTCAGAGATTTCCTGGACATCATCTTGTGCTTTAATGTCCTCAGATATCCCTTGGATGGGTTCCAAACTAGCTTTCTTCTTGGATTCTTTTTTCTTGGCATCTTTTTTCTTGATGGGATGGACATTTTTGCTTGGAGGGGAAATTGTGATGGGTGCTATAGTATTTGACGAAGAGATTGGCTCTTGCTTAGCAACTTATCCTTCAAAGTTTGATTGAAGATCTTTGATCGATGCTTCTTCTTCGGAATCGTCTAGGTAGCTTTTGGCTCGGGAGCGCTTCGGAAGATAAATGACGATGTCCTTCTTTTCCACTCGATCGAGGACTTCTTGCTGAGAAGGAGGAGTCATCAATTCCTTCATAGTTAGCCTGTCGAGGGGATTCAGCCTCCAAAGTCGACTTTTGGCCAAGTTTTTATTCATAAAACAGAGGCAGAATTTTTGTTTTCCCAGTTCTCCTTGGCCTATTCACTAAGTTTAGTAAACACCGTGGTGGCACTTTCTACATAGTTAGCGTAGGGCTTCGAAATCCCAGTCATTGCTGTGCAAAAGTTCGAACAGTAAGTTGTGAAACGATTATTCGAGGAAGATAAAAGTTAGAGTTGAAAAGACTTACATATGTTAGTCCACACAAGAGAAATCTTGTGTGGATTTGAGGGGGTAGACTCAGAGCCCATCTCCCAGTGTCCGGAAAAGAAGAGGAATTGTTACCTTTATTTTTTATCAGCCTCCAGTAAATCCTTCACTACTTTTTTACCTCGACCAAAGGTTAGTGAGTAAAACGGGAAAAAAAGATTCTTTTCCAGGCCAGATAATCCGATGAGTCTTCTAAGGAGAATTCATTGCCAGAAATCCTTGAAGCCATACTGCATGCCATGAGTGTGAACCACATGTTTGGTCCAGCTTGGGAGGGGCAGAGATCGATCTTGGCAAAATATTCGATGAAGAATTGGTCTAAGGGATATCTCAACCCCCAGTTCATGATCTCCGTATAGACAATTAACTCATTATCCTTAACAGATAAAGGAGTCTCACCTTCCGAGGAGAATCTGATGTCAATATACGAGAGGATGCACCATCGAGTCCTTAGCATGGTTTCTTTCGAAGGCGAGAAGTATTTGTAAGAGATATGCTGGAGTGCAACTAGGTGCTTATTTTCGATTCCTCGGATGTTATTGCCCACAATAGCATCAAGTTCCAAAGGAAGAGCAATATCACCCTTGGATTTGGGGGAAATTCTTCGAGCTTGCTCTTCGGAAATTGCTAGAGGAGTTGTAGATATCTGACTAGAAGAAGCCAGGGAAGGACCGTCAGATTTACCTTTCTCGGCAATCGAGATTTGTTGTGTTTCTGTCTCAGGGTTTTCCAGGACTATGGCTTTCCCCTTTCCAAGGTTTTATTTCAAAATAATTGTATATCATCGTCGGTAATTGTAGTTCTTGAGGGGGAGAATCGAGGACTTTCTTGCCATGTTATCGAAGGGGTGGCTGGAAGGCTTGATCCAGAGGCATCAGTTTTTAGAGGATTGTTAGGTACTTGAGTCAAATTTGGCTCTGTGGTATCCAAAGGGGTTTCTCTTGCTCGTTTGCGTTCTTGAGAGTTTTTTTGTCTTTGTGATGCATTTTTCTCTTTCCAGGGGAATGCTTGTGATGTTTATCTTTACCCATAGTTTCGAGAGGTTCAAGATTGGGACGTTGGTTGAAGCAATAAATTTCTAAGGGTATGATGGCAGAGTAATTTTCCAATGGGGGCCAAGGCACCGTAGAAAGTAGTAACCGGGGGTTGGGGTTGAGGCTCAACGTAGGTACCGGCAACAACTTTCTCTTTGAATTTTTGGCTAATGAACCGCCACTCAGGAATTTGAAGAGGCTTGGGGAGCATAATTCATCTTTCTCTCTCTAGAAAGTTTAGAACAAAAGGTTTGGAGTGTAAATGAAAATGGCAAGTATTTATAGAAGAAGATGGGATTTTAGAGTAAGAAAGGCATGGGGAAATTTTCCTTTGTTTTCCTAGGGGTGTTATGGGTAACATAGACATAATTGTATTGAATCGATAACTGAGGAAGAATGTGAAGAGCTAATCTAATGATGAAAAATATTGGGAAGTGTAATAAGATCTCTAATAAGATATGGTGACAAGGAATTACGACTAATGACGTCATGAAAAAGGCGGGAGATTGCTGACTGCGATATGAGAATTGGTATTGAAAAGTTCGATGAGCTTAATCCTTGCAATTTATTTTCCAAGTCTGGGGGGCTATATTGATATGATTATTTTCGAAGAGGATATTTTGAATGCATCAGAATATCCTGATAATTGTTTCCGATGAGAGTTTCTGAGATAGAAATTACTTATGTTGAGTTATGGTCTAATCTTTGCTAATACATTGCAAGGATTGGGGGGGGGGGGGGGGGTGGGGCTGCTGATCAGTGTCGCCGAGGAGAGTTAAAGGAAATTCGAAGAGGCATTTTCTTCGATGAAGCATTTTTTGAGGAGAGTTAAAAGAAGTTCGAAGAAAAGATAAGACGAAATTCGAAGATGTCATCGCAGTCCTAGTAAAAATATTTTTACAAGGACTGGGGGGCTACTGATGAGGGAGAATAAAAGATATATGGAGAAATTGGAAAGAAGTGTTTTTATTAGGGAAAGATTGTAAAATGTATAATGAAAGTATCCATTATGAATAAGTGGTAAAATATAGGGACTAGATGTGTAATAGTTGGGAATTAAAGCGTGTGGGGCCCGTTATTGTACTATAAAAGGACCCCACACAAGTTGATAAATCTCGTTGATTAATATAATACTATTTTCTCTCTCTAGATTGAGTAGTTCTTTCTCTCTCTAAAAAGCACATTCATAAAGAAGTGTTTATAACAGTTTAGTCCCTCAAACATTTGTTTTACACAAAATTACCCTCGAGCGAACTCTTAATTCATCAATAGGTAATGATATGTGTTATGGGGTTTTTGAATATTTCAACTGTGTTCGTCTGGAGCCTTCTCAGAATTCCACTTTCATTACCCTAATTCTAAAAAAGGGCATCCCCACTTAATCCTCCGATTTTAGATTTATTGTGTTATGCAATGTCATTTACAAAATTATATGCAAGTATTTGGCTAACATAACTAAAGACTTTCTCAATTATCTGATCGAAAAATCTCAATTAACTTTTATTGTCATAAGACGCATCTCAAAAAACATCCTCATCTTCCAAGAACTCTTTAAAAGGTACCAAACACTAATAGAAAACACATAAGGCTCACTTTAAAATTCAACGTCATGAAATCTTTTGAAAATATTTGTTAGTATCACACTCTCTCGATATCCTTGTCATCACATAATTTTTGGAGAAGATGATCACTTGGATTATTCAATGTATCGTCACTCTCACATACAATATTAACATTAATGGTGAACAATTTGGTAACTTCCATGGTAGGAAAGACCTCAGGAAAAACGACCCTTTTTTTTTCTTTTTTGTTATCGTAATGCAAGTCTTATTTTGCATTTTAAGGAGAAAAACAATGACAAGAATTTCAACTTCCATTAAAAATTTCACAAGCTCAAATAGTAAACCAGTGTGTTGTTGATGACTTAACAATTTTATGTCATGACAATTTTAACTTCATTTAGTCTATCGAATAAGGTCTAAATGATTTATTCTTACTTTTGGGTATTCAAGTAATTTCTGACAAAATTCATATTTTCCTTTCCAAGATCAGCCCAACCCTCATAGATGATCTCATTAATATTTGAAGGTTTAAGGTCAGTTCTCTTCTAGTGAAATATACAGGATTCATCTTCTTACAAAACGATTATTTACACAGTGATTGGCAGTCCTTCATTTATAATATTACATCGCATATTGGTTTTTGGACATCCGTTCATATTTCATATATTTTTCATCTTTAACTTATCATTTTTTTATATTTGTTGGCTAAGTTTACTGGTTATCTATTTTCATTTTCCTTTAAGGGTTCTCAAATAAATCTCCCACTACATTCTTTGTATCCTCCGGTCTGGCCACAAAATCAAAACCTTTAAGCCTAAGGTGGCATGGTCTACAGTTATATTTCCCAAGATTAAGGGCGGTCTTGGGATTTTTAGTCTAAAAATTTGAAATCAAACGATCATCCTTCAACTATTATGGTCATTAATCAGTACTAACAAAAACTCTAACTGGTTCAACTGATTAAAAATGAGATAATTTAAAATAATAACTTCAGAGATTTAGATATTGGCTCTTATCTTTCTTGGAATTAGAGGAAAACTTTATGTTTTAGGATCTTGGCTAGTAAATTATGTAGTATGGTCATTGGAAACGAGGAAACTACCTTCTTCTTGTATGATCCTTGGTTACTATTTTCTTCTCTTGTAACCTATTACGGGTAGGATATCATCCATAAATCAAGGCTGGACAAAAACCTCCTCGTTTCAGGCATTATCAATGATGGGATTTTGAACTGGCCAACTCAAATTAGATATACGTGTGCTAGAAATTGCAACAACCTCGAGAAGGTCAACAATCTCATTATCTTCATCCCTCCTCCAACACCCTATTCAACGACATCTATTATTGTATTGGTAAGAAAATATTCACTAAGTTCACTATCAAGTACACCTACAATGGCATTCGTATGCCTATTTATTGTTTTGGATGGACGGGGTTAGTATAACATACATTTAATATTCTTATCCACTACTTCATTATTTGGCTTGCTATCCAAGGTAGATTGTGCATCCACGACAAGCTTCTGAGTTGGGGTTTTAATACCTCGTATTATGTAATTTCGACTTTAAATCCATCAATCATATCCTCTATGATTATAGTTTCTTTTAGAGGACATGGGGTTTCAAAATTTACAAGCTTGGATTCTATTGAAGTAACAATAACAATTCAGTCTTTTGGATTCGTGAGGCTTCCAACTGGCCTCATTTTAGTTTACGCCACTTATGGAATGCCTGCTTCAGCGTGATAATTACCATATCTGGAGAGAGAGAAGTGACATAAATTTTGGCACCTCTTCAACTATTGCCTCTACAATATCATATCACATGCTTTCTAACCTTCAATTCACATTATTTGGTACCAACGTTTTTTAGCCTATCAAATCTCTATAATTTCTAACTTAAGATTGATTTATTTTATTTTTTGTTGTTTGCAGTCACATATCCCTAGTTAGTTTACTACTTTTTCTAACATGTTTTTGGACTTGTACTGTTCAATATCTTTATTCCTTCGGTTTTTCATAATTTCGTTTATTTTTTTCATTTTAGCTTGGTCAAGTTTGGGTTAACTCATCATCAAATATGACTCTAAATGTCACTCATTGGAGTATGTCTTATATATTTGTAAGAACTATATTATATTTATTTAATATATTTATAACCATGTATACATGTTCACCTTGTTTACGTATAAACGTATTGTATAGTCACCTGAAATAATGATGACTATTTAATTTTTAATATATATGGAAGTAATAACTACTAAAGTGATACTCTATGATTTAAGGTTTTATAAGATATATATTTTCTAAAAAATAATCTGTGAAGAAAAAGAATATGATAAAGAATTATTTATTATCCTTATTTAAATCTATGTATTTATGAATGTATTTAAACTCAATAGTTGATATAATCATATGTATATTTTTAATAAAAAATATTATTTACTATTTTAATCCACAGGTTAATTTCTTCTACAACTCATGGTCAAATCAACTATGGACTATAAAATTATTGGACTTTCAGGACCCAATAGCTATAATATCATATTGATGTGGTCCCCATTCCCGATTCTACATCAATTTAACTAGTATATATAGTATAAATTCTATGAGACTACCTTAAATACATGTTGGTCCAATAAAATAAACTTTGATAATATTTTATCCATTAAACCTATAATTACAACATGCTAGACATATTATATCTACATGGATGAGACATTCAATTTTATAATGTCCTTACAACCTTCCATTTGGATCATCGCATTTAATGAAATGTACACATAACATGTATAATATATAACATTGTTGTTTTAATGATCACCTAACACGCATTATCTTTTTAGGTGATTCCCAACAAAGAACTAAGAATGGCTTGTTACGACTTATATGCACATAGAAGTTCCCACAATAACCATATTGTCTACTACCACCTCAATGAAATTTGAATTTTCATAGAGTACAACATGAAAACGACACGACCTTGTAACCACTACATGTTGATTTTCAACTGTTTACTTAACTTAATTGAGACCGCTAAAATTATACAAAATGTAGAAAAGATATAAAATCAAAATGAAGTATTGCATTATCTTGACGTAATCGTATATGAAATTAAACATAATAAAAACAGAACTTAGACTAAACGATAAATTACAAACAAACTCTTATTGAATCTGAATATCTTAAAAACTAAGAATGTCGACATTAATGAAAGGCTTTGGGCGTTGAGACCTTAATAGAAGAAGATAGAAAGAAAAAATATGCATATTTTTAAATAATGAGGTTTTTTTTCTTATTAATCTATTATAAAATCTATCATACTAAATTAACAATAAAACTAGGTTGTCATATATGTCAAGTTTTTTAATGTTTCTATTCAAAAAAACATGATCTGAATATTTATTTAATGAAGCTTAATGATGAAGTGTGCAATATCTACTACGATTATCTTGGAAGATTCATTTACTTGACTGGAATGAAAGTATTCTTAATAGTTAAATTTCTCATGTTGAATTATCCAAATTTGATATAAGATCTTATATGTATCTTATCATGTTTCATCAAGTAAAGTATGGTTCAACTATAATGAAATTAGCTTGTTGTTTTAAATGATGAATACAAACTTAAACTAAATTATCTTACATAAATTTGTTTCACTTTTGTGACAATCATCCACAATTGAGAATTGGAACTCTATGCGATGTTATAGAAATTTAAACTAAATTCTCTATTTATATCATAAGATTGTCAATATTCTTGTAGAACTCTAGCACATCATACATGAAACTTGATCAAATCATCTAATAAAATACTATTACAAGGAAAACTCTTTTTAAATGATGTTAGGACCAAATTTTCATTACAGTCTTCCAAATCACTCATTTCTTTTATAAAAGTTTGAATATAATCCCTTAAAGGCTCTTCAGTCTTTTGAAGCACGACCATGATGTGATCATCTTCACATTATAATGATTTATAAGAAATGAACTAATGCTAAAATTATGTTCATAATTCCCTAAAACTGTTAATTGTTCCCGACGGTAAAATGTTGAACAATGCCAATGTCATTCGTTTGAAACTCATTGAAAAATCTCGACATATTAAAGTATAATCTAGATTAAATCTTACCATGATATTTTGAAAATGCTCGAGGTGATGCTCCAGATTGCTCGTCTCTTCGTTCTTTTCCATCTCGTAAGTATCTAATTTCTTTGGTCACTTTTCTTCTAAATTTTTTGTGTCAGAGCGGATTCAGCTATAATGTACACAACTAATTTCGATCTTACATCCTTCTTTACATTCTCTTCAGATATGTTTTCCTTTTCTTTATCCTTATTATTTTTTATGATGCTTCATTACTCAACTCAGTAATTTTATTACCACGTTATCCTTCTTTGAGAACAATTGTATTTTCATGAACTAACTCATCTTTATCCAATAATTCAATTGGATTCACGTTATCTCCAAAAGTAACTTTCTCAGTAATCAACTGCAAAGGTTGAGTCATTAACTCAAATCTATTTTGACTTTATTCATCTCGTTTATGTTGTAATAAATTTGACTTGCATTATCATGTTCTTAATTCGTTTAATTGCAATTCTAAATATAAAAATAAAGATTTTAACCTATCATCTTCAAGAACCTGTCGGTAAATATCAAACATTCTTAACACCCATTATTTTACATTATTGTGGTAGTATCATTGCAATTAGACTAGCCGTTTCATCTCTGGATCTTTCCTAAATAATATTTTCTTTTTTAATGGAAACTTTACTACTGGTGTTCCTAGTATCTCCATTGGAGTTCTTTGTATATTGTTGTTCCTCCAAGCTGGCGAAGCAACATTTTGAGAATTTATTGGTGAAGATCCATGAATGTTTCCTGCAATGGATTCTTTATACATTCTTGATATAGTCATCACCATTTGGAAAAATAGATTTTTTTTACATAAAACGTTCCCACAGATGGTGCTAAAAATGACAAAAGAGTTTTCTTCTTTAAAATATTGACAAAGAGATAAGACTAAATATGATCGAGAATTATTTTATTAGAAATCGTTTTATTAATAAAAAAACAACCCACTTTTATAATATCTGGATCTCCTATTATATCTACTTTATTTCTAGATTGTATGTATGGATGACACATGTATCTTCTAACACATGTTAGCTATATGTTACAAAATGTTATTGAAGATTACTAGTTTACCCATTAACTGTCATGAACATTCTAATAATATATAACATATTTCTTGGATATTTTATTAATAGATTGAAAATATCTTCACTTTGTTATATTACTTTGTTTTTTTGCTTACGTCTTTAACTAACTTTTTTATCGATGCCTCTGTCTGCTAATCATTTGCCTTATCTTCCCGATGCATTTTGTCTTCTACCAACATCACATATGCTTAGAATTATCAACCTTTTCAATGTTAGTCTGAAACTTTAACTTATAATATGAACTTTTACATTTGCCATAAAAAAGAAATAATGCTTAAGCGACATATAACCTTATCATAGTCATAAAAGTCAAGATGGTTTGTGTTACCTCAAGAAACTAGTTTTTCAACCTCATCTTAAGAGATATGAAATTAATATTTGTGACAAATGTATACTTATTTGTCCTATGATTTCAATTTAGTTTACTGTACAATACATAAATACGTATAACCTCATTTTGAAATGTAGTTACGTAACTGTTTATAACTTTTTTATGCATGAATTACCACCATAAATAAATATGCTTTACCATCACTTAATTTGTGTAATTTAATGTAAGGAACATAAACTATGATGGTAGAAGTTGTACCAGTCCATCAAACGTCTCTTTGAACTAAACATAAATTGAAATGAAGACAAGAAACAAGGTGAAAGTAACTTTCTTGGCCAAGTCAAGTCTCAAATATTTCTTAAACCTTTTGAATTTATCTCATATTCTTTCAAAATAAATTCAGTCAAATTATACTTAACATTCTTACGACTTGAACATAGTGTCACTAAATTATCCACCGTATACACTTATATTTTCTTTAAAATATAATAATTAAGTAAATCTGTTTAATGGTTAAGGCTGAATTTGTTTGACATATTATTTCCCCATTAATAACTGAAAATTGATTTACCAATGCATAAATGTAACTCATCATAACCGAAGTAAGATGGTAAAATACAAAGTATATAGTTAATAATGATCACCTTACTCATAAGTAAATGTAAAAATTATATTATGAAACTAGACCTCGCAAATAGAATTGTAGCTCATTTTCTCATAAATCTCATTATTGTATATATATATTTCAATCTTCACCATTTTAAAGTTTAACAAACTTAGATAGATCTGAAATACTAACATACTGAAATTCTATAATTTTCAGTTTTAACAGTAAAATTTATAAGTATATTAATTATCTTTATAAAAAAATATGATATATATGCGTAAAGAATATCTCATAGACTATTGTCATATTTATAAGATTTGACATTATTCTCATTACTATAATCCTCTTATTCTCTGCTTAAATTTCAGAGTAATGGGAAAATACTATCAAGTGTTATATTTTTATAGATGTCTTAACATTTCTAATGAGAAAACATATCATGTTACTATTCTTTCTAAATATTTTTGAATATAGCTACATACAAATATAACAATAACCAAATTATAATATGAAAAAAATCATGAAATACTACTAAAAATACAATATTTATTCTTAATTATCGCATAAATAATATAAATTTTGAATTTGCTCATTTTTAATCCTAATAGGGATTCATTTGATACGAGCCATTATAATCATTAGCATAAACGTTAGCCCATACGCACTATACTTACTTCTAGATGTTAACTTTTTAAAGAAGACAATTTTGGCTAACAATCACGTTTTAAAGATCATTAAAACCTTCATGTGGGCCGGTCTGGGTCCCGTGATAATAAAATCTATTTGTGCATGCGTTTTCTCACCTTTGGATAAATATATCTACAATTGTTTTGTGGGTCGGCCTACACTCAACCAATGATCTTTAGAAATTAGTGCATAAACCTCTTAAACGTAAGGCTCGAACCGACACAAAACACTTAGATGGAATGACCAATCCGTCCTAAAGTTTCATAGTAAGAGCATACATAGCTTACATGTGCAAATCATGTCAAATAATAGTTTTTAAACTGAAAAAACATTTATGTTGTATTTTATTGCAACATGAGCATCTAAACAGTCTTCATAAACTAAAATATCCCTTTTAGATATCCGATATATGAAGAGAAATGAATTACATTCAAACTCTAAACATGAAAATAAATAATATATGGTCATGCATGATATTGTTCGTGCCTTCCAGAGTCTAGATGTTTTATGGTTGTGGGTCATCACTCACATATCCCAAATACTATGCATTTACAATACTACATGCTTACTTAGCGTAGACAAGTGAGAAACATAATTTTATATTGCCTAAACTCATAACGCAACACGTAGATATGTTATCACACGTAAACACACAAAGTTATAAAAGTATAATTAAGTAAACTATCATACTAAATATACTTGAATTTTTTTATCTTAATCACTAGATTTTTTAATCAATATAACTTTATCATTATGTGATATCTAAATTTTAGGTGGAATCAAAATCACATGATTCTGACAACCGAGTATATAGTTATGGCTTTGCAAATTATGGCTCTCATTTAAAACACCTACGTCACAATGATCAAACTTATTTCTTTGATTGCCGCAATGACGCACATGGTCGCCGTGATAATATGGCAATGCATTCACTATATTTTCACATCCCAAAAAGCATTACGACCATGAAACTTATTTCCATGGCGACCTCATGATTTTCGGAATCATGAAAAATACTCTTAGGTTCTGAATTAAGGATATACTACTGCTAATGATATAATATTGACATCGTTTTATCGTATAAGGTCACAACCCATGAATATTTCATGAAGCGATTATCATTAATATTAGTCTATTCATATGAGTACATATAATGGGATCAAATGTTAATTTGGTCAAGGGGCATCTTCTCATGAGCTACAACTTTTCGGTCATACTCTCATCCTTGTGGTCACCTCTGAATGGTGGGAAGTCAACCTCGCAAGTGGCACATTCACTAGGTCAGAACTTCATAAATGTAGATGAATATGGTCAAATGTTCGTTATTGATGGGTAAAAAGGGACGGGGTGATGAGTGAAGGGGTTATGGTATCTTACAATACTAGTTTTGCCCAAATTGATACATTGAGGTATCCTAAATAATCCCAATACGGGTATCCCGAGACTCTAACTGATCGAATGAATGGTTGACAAGCTCTTTTCCAGACAGCCGGGGCAATGGGTGATGTGGTGATCGAAAATTTCACATTTCTTGCTATAGGGGAAGACCTTGGTGTTATAGCTAGAGCGTGGTGAAACGATCCATGCAACTTATAGAAATTTCATAGTGAAATTTCTAGGTCAGTTTGATTATTACGCAAATGCGGGTAAACTCAAGGTGACTTTCGCTATCGTGTGCTTTTTAGTGATTTTAAAGGACCCATATATGATGTTAAGGTAGTGAAGCCGTTTTGAAGTTCATAGATCATGTGAGAGGTAGACCTCGACCCAAACAATGATTTCCTAAGAGGATCATCAGTAAGGCTAGCCATCACTTCCATTTTTAAAATTCATCAAAAATCAAAATATCAATTAGCACATTTAAAAATAGCAATGATCATCTCTCCTCAGTCAAACTTAAATAAAAAATATTCCTCTATATTAGACTTACTTTTTCGGAGTCCAAATACTGCCACATGGTTTAGGTATCTATTATAACTTGCATCGATGAGGTTTCCGACTGTAGAAATAATTAATAATGCATTTGCATAATATTTATGAGGTTCAATACAACATTTAAGAAATATGAACATAAGTTACGTGTAGTCAAAACTAGAAAACATCTCGATGTTTGATGGAGGATAATTATCTTGGGTACTAAATACAATATTTATTCAAAAATAAGGGCTAAATTAGAGAGGCTAGGCGGAGGAAGAGGAAAAATAGTGCAGAATGCCTAAGAGATGGGGAGTAGTGAGGTATTGTTGCATGAACATATAAAAGAAAGAATGCCTAAAAGATCAGAATTATGATAAATAACACGATCTTTTTCCGATTTAAACGGATCTAACACATTAGAGGCGAGATCAGAGGCTTGAGACGCAAGTAATTGGTTTGGTTGGAGGTTGACCTAAGATAAAATTTAGAAATTTATTTTTCGATAAAAAGTTCTTAAAATCGATATTAGATGGATTTAGATGTGTAATTGGTAGTTTGGCGAATGTTAGCAGGCTTATGACCTGATAGGGACAAATATCGCTTCAAAATAAGGTTTGGATGATTTATTAGTAGTGTTAGAATTTAAAAACATTATACCTGAACCAAAAATTTGCAGTGGACCCGAATATGTCGAAACAAAAAATTTAAATACCAAAAAAAAATATGTAAAGAGGTTTTGGTTGGGCTTGGCTTGGGTCATTAATGTTATTTAACTGGTCCACTGGACCAAAATCATTAGATCATGTGTGGATTATTTTTGACTGAGGGTAATTTTGTTAGATGTTTTGTGGTGTTTCAAGGGTATTAAATGTTTAAGTGTTTTGTAGAGAGATATTTAAGCTACCTGGTTGTATTAAATGTTCATTACCCTCATTAATGAAAGTGGTTGGGTATTTATACCCTTAATTATGGGTCATATGGGCTTTCGGGTCAAACTTATGAAACCGGGTCGAGTTCAAAAACCCATTAGTTTATTAAGCACATTAGCAATTAGCTTAGTCAAAAGGTGATTAGTTATTTAGTACTTTTGTCATGTTCAAATAGTTCAGTGGGTGATTATTGTCCGGATTTCCCCTGTCCGGTTTCTACAGTGAGTGACGAATATTTCCGGACTCATCAGTAGCCCCTTTTATAGGTTTTTTCGAAGGCCTTTGGTAAGACTTAAAAAATCTTCTTAAGCACTAGTAATATTCCCCGGACTGTTTAAGTGTTCAGCTCAGGATTTATCCGGACTGAAAACTTCTCAGAAGTTGAAAAGTTTTGCTATGGATCGTGGGACACGTGTCACATTTTGATTCGCCTCACCAGCCGTTTTCCTCCTAGAACGGCGCTCCCACTAATCCCAAAAAGCAACCTCTTCATTTAATACCTATGATGTCAGCGCCGCCTTCAATCATTACTTTTGCCTTTTCGTTTTCTCCTAGGTATTTGGTAACTCTTTTTGTCTTACTAGTATAAATTACTTATTTTCACTGTATTACCATCTTCATCCCTCTCTCATTTCTTCATTTCAAAGCTTTGCCTTCTCTTCTCAAATGAGGAAGAAGGCCAAGGATAATGTTATCCTGACCATGTCCGGTGACAAGACTTCTCTTGAAGATGATGTATCCAAAGTCACCAAGGAGAAAGAAGATTTGATAAATGAGCAGGAGAAGACAATTCATGCCAAAATCAACGCATACACCAACAAGGTGATAGATTCTCAAGAGGCGAGGTATGCCGAAGTCAAATCTGACACGGTTTTGCTTTTTCATCGAACATTCCCGAAGAGGACGCTCGGTACTCTATGGCAATATGTGGAATATGAAGATATCCCATTCCACACAATGGTGGATGGTGATAAGAAAAAGTATTTCAGTGGCTACGACGATACCACTGATATGGAAGAAGGGACCGGAGAGAGCTCTAATGATGAACTCAAAGATCCAAAGAAGAAACCAGAGGAGGCAGGAACATCTAAGGGAAACCAGCCCTAAGGTGTTAACCATTTTTTTGTTTTTCTTTTATCCTCATGTCAAACTAAAGTCCTTGGATGGCCAAGGAATTTTTGTAATCGCGTCCGGCTCGTGCCCGGATAGGCCTTTTCTTTTCAAACTTCGAAGTCCTTGGATGGACAAGGCATTCTTACATGTTTTAATATCATTCCCCGGTGTTAGCCGGGAAGTTTTATTTTGCATAATTCTTGCCTTGTTTTATTTTTGCCCAATCTCGATGGCTGATGTTTAAATATCCCCTAGTTATTTTACGAGTATATTAAAGTGAGAGTGTTTAAATTCTCTGATGACAAATATTTAAATGGTCATCATTCCACCAGATCAGTCCGATCTGTCAACGATACTTAGAAGGCTTTAAAGAAACTATAAATCAAACCACTCCGAATTTTTTAAGAAGGCATCAAATTTTATTAAAAATCCTGAACACCTCATTAAAACCTCCCCGCGCCACCAGGGTAGGAAATAGTATGCCCCCTAATATTTACATGGACTTTAAACAAGTAAATATTTACATAACTTTCATTCTAGATACAATCAGAGGTGTTCAATGTTCCATGGGTGATTTAAGATTCTTCCATCTTTATCTTGAAGCCTGTATGTCCCAGGCTTAAGCTTTTCAATGACCACATAGGGTCCTTCCCAATTTGGAGCTAGCTTGCCTAACTGCTTCTCTTTGGTATGTATGAAAACTTTTCTCAACACTTTATCCCCTGGTTTGAAATCCCTCCTTCTGAATCTGGAAGCAAACCTGCTTCTCATCAATCCCTGATAATGGGTAGCTCTAAGATGAGCTTTAACTCTTTTCTCTTCTATCAAGTCGGGTTGACTTCTGATTGCCACTTCATTAGCTTATTCAGAAAAATTGTGGACTCTGTATAATGGAAGAGTTGCCTCTATCGGAGCCATTGCATCCATACCATATACCAAGGCAAACGGGGATTCTTGTGTAGCAGCCCCAGGAGTAGTCTGGTAGGCTCATAGTACTTCTTGTAGATAAATTGGCCACTTTCCAGCAGTCCCTTCTAAATTCTTTTTGAGACCGGACAGAATGGTTCTGTTCGCCACTTCAACCTGACCATTTTCCTGTGGGTGAAAAGGAGAAGAGAAGCAATGTTGGATGCCTCTAGAGGCACATAAATTCTCCATATCCTTGTTATCAAATTGTGGCCCATTGTCCGTGGTTATCTTCTGTGGAACCCCAAATCTTCAGCAAATATTAGATAAGATAAATTTTATAACAACTTTTGAAGTAGTTCCTGCCAAGGGAGCAGCTTCTATCCACTTTGAGAAATAATCAATGGCAACAATGATAGTTCTGCACCCTCTGGACGCCATTGGTAGAGGTCCCACCAGATCCAGCCCCCAACGAGCAAAGGGTATTGGCTCATAAATCGACTCCAAAGAGACTGCTGGAATATGAATTTCATTACCATATCTTTGGCATGGATCACACTTTTTTACCAATTCTTTGGCATCTTCCATTATGGATGGCCAATAGTATCCAGCCAACAAGACTCTCCGGGTTAACGCTCTATAACCACAGTGTGTTGACCCTTCACCATCATGTAGTTCGGACAACACTATTTGGGACTCTTCAATCCCCAAACAACGCATGAGAGGTCTAATAAAAGATTTGTTGTAAAGGACGTCTCTTATGATTAAAAAACCTCGAGCCCTACACTTCATTTTTCTTGCTACTGCTTTTTCCGGAGGCAAAATGCCATCTAAAATGTATTGAAGAAGAGGATACCTCCAGTATTTAGGTTGAACTACTTGTATATTTAAACTTTCCTCATCTTCCTTGCTTTGATTGAGTTGAATAGATGGGCACTCCTGCACATGAATCCATGGGTAGGACTCAGAGTATGTTATGGTTGCCAAGTAGTCTGCTAGTGTATTATCTGTTCTGGGTATGTGCTCATAGGTGATGTCTTTGAAGTTAACTCCCACCTCTTTAAGAATGAATAAATATTTAATCAATTACTCCTTCTTCGCCTCAGATTGACCTTGGGCATGATGGATAAGAAGCCGAGAATATCTAACTTTTTTGGCTCCACAAATTAGGGCCAACTTCAAACCAGCTATAACAGCTTCATATTCGTACTCATTATTAGCATCCCTGAAATCAAAACATATAGCCTGGCATAGTTTGTCGCCGTATGGAGAGTTTGAAAATATCCCAACACCACAACCCATGGTATTTGATCCACCATCAGTCCGGACAACCCATATTTTCTTAGTCTTTTCACCTATTGCTTGGTTAATGTCTCTGTCTGAATGGAATTCAACTAGGAAGTCAGCAACAGACTGAGCCTTGACTGCAGTTCGAGGGGAAAAATCAATATCATAGTCCCCTAACTCCATTGACCATTTGGTCACTCTGTTCGACACATCTGCCTTTTGAAGAACGTTTTTCAAGGGAAAAGATGTCCGGACAATAATAGAATGAAACTGAAAGTAGGGCCTCATTTTCCTAGCAGTAATTATTAAAGCCAATGCTAGTTTTCAAGTTTTAAATATCTTTTTTCAGCATCCATCAGGATTTTGCTGATGTAGTACACCTGACGGGGATAATTATCCACCTCTCTTACTAACACCGCACTTATAGCACATTTGGAGACTACTAAATATATATACAATGTTTCTCCATCAGTAGGTTTAAATAGGGTTTTGGGGGAGGATAAATGATTTTTAATTTCATCAAAATCCTGGTCGCACTGTGGAGACCAGTTGAATTCTTTGGCACCCTTTAAATTTTGGAAAAATGGGACACACATATCCGAAGACCTTGAGATAAAACGGTTTAGAGCAGCTAACATCCCTGTCAATCTTTGTACTTCTTTAATATTCCGAGGAGGCTCTATCTGTAGTAAAGCATTAAGTTGGTCTGGATCAGGATGTATCCCTTTCTCACTTATCACATACCCCAAAAACTTCCCGGACTGCACTCCGAAAACGCATTTTTCTGGATTCAATTTTAAATTAACTTTTACCAAGTTGGCAAAAGTCTCTTGCAAATCTGCCAAGTGTAACTCTTCTTTCACACTCTTTACCATCATGTCATCAATGTAAACTTTCATATTTCTTCCAATCTGATCAGCGAATGCTTTGTTCACCAGCCTCTGATAAGTAGCCCCAGCATTTTTTAACCCAAAAGGCATCACCTTGTAACAATGAAGGCCCCTATCAGTAACAAAAGTAGTGTGTTCTTTGTCCTTCGGATCCACTTGAATCTGATTATAACCGGAGTACCAGCAGATGTTATATCACACCAGCTATCCATCCGAAGAGATGTAGCACCCGTTGTGCAGAAGACATGCACCAAGAGAAAACATGCTGACGGTCTGTTAAAAAATATAACACTTTGCTTTTTAGTTCTGATGTCATCTTATATCCGATCTTGACATTTCTTCCTTCAGCCAGAGAGTGAGTTTCAACCTCTTCAATTGGTATTAAAACACCAGGGGTCTCTCTGGGGTCATCAATTTCACACTCTCCCCCAAAGGGCCCCTCCAACTGCTAATCTTCACTGATCCGAACTTCCCCCGAAGTTCTAGGGGCCAGTGCTGTTGCATAACATTCCCTTGCTAACTTCTGACTACTTCGGACAACTCCCAATTGTCCTTGCACAACGTATTTTAAACATTGGTGAACTGTTGAAGCCACAACATGCATCATGGAGAGCCAAGACCTTCCCAAAATGGCATTGTAGCATGTGGGACAATCCACCACAATAAAAAGTACTCTGACCATTTTCTTAAAAGGGCCCTTGCCCAACAAAACCTCCTCCTAAAACTCCTCAACCACGTCCGCAGAGCTTCCAGTGAAACCCACAATCGACCTGTTCGAACGTTGAATTACTGCTTGATTCTTCATTTGTTTATAGGAAGTTAAAAAGAGGATATTGGCTGAGCTGCCAGTGTCTACCAAAATTCGTCTAATGTCATTGCCCCTAATGGATGCTCCTATCACCACAACATCTTCATGGGGACCAGCTATGTCCCTCAAATCATCTTCATAAAAAACAATGAAGGGAAAAGGAATTTGCGATTGATAGGAAGTCATGCCTCCTTCCAATTGAGTAGCCAGGGTATGAACATGCCTCTTTCTTGAAGAACCAGTTAGTGCAGTCATGGTGTCCCCTCAAAATATGGTAAGTGACTCAAAAAAGCTTATGAGCCCGGACACCGTCTTGGTGTGTTCTGTGATAACGCCCATCTTATTTCGGGTTGGGTCAGGATCCAAATACTCTGATTCTACATCGAATCTTTCAATAATTACCATGGCCTCGTTCGGAGCCGATGTCCCTGCATTGTTTGTGGGGTCGGTCCGATGAGCATTATCAGGCCAATTCCCACTTCTTCTTTTAACATAAGCACACAATTTTCCTCTTTCAATCAAATTTTGCACCTCTTGTTTCAAAATGATGCAATACTCTGTGTTATGACCAATATCATGATGATATTGGCAGAAACAATTATTACGACTTTCCCCGGGAGATTGAAGCGCAGCCGGCTTCCTAAAATGTACTTCGTCTTTTGTTTTGTCATATATGGTTGCCACATTTTCTTTCAATTCGGCAAACCACTCCGGTTGAACCCAATGCCCTCGCTTATTTCTAGATTGCTGGCTCTGAGCTGGTGCTAGGTGGGATTGAGCCTTGGTCCTGTTGGGACCCTGCCCGGTCTCCTTAGCCTTGTACCCGGACTGATTCTGGTTCTGGTTTGGTGCAGCTGGGGCCGACTTCACTTGCCTATGCACCCTAGTCTTCTTCGTTTCATCCACATTGATTTGATTTTCCACCTGATTCAGTAATCCGGCCCACATCATGGCCTTCTTCTTGGTTACCGAATCGGCTAAATTTTCAGGGTTCAAACCCTGTCTTAGAGAAGTTATTGCTACTTGTTCAAAGCAATAAGCTAATCCATTTTTTGTGTTCACAAAGCGACTCATATATTCTTTCAACGATTCATTCGGTTCCTGGGCACAATGGATAATCGTGTCTCCATTTCCCTTCACCTCCTTACTTCCAACAAACTGCCTCTGGAAGGCCACCCAAAAGGTGTCAAAATTTCTGATCCATCCTTGTGGCAGGCTATTATACCACTTCAGAGCACTCCCCGTAAAAGATTGGGAGAATGGTCTACAAAGCAACTTATCATCATCGTCAAGATTCATCATAAAGTTTTTAAAATGCTCCAGATGATTATCTGGATCTTTACTGCCATCGTATTTTTCCATCTTAGTACTGTCAAACCTCTTTGGAAGGTTTCCGGACAGTATCTTGGAAGACAATGGAGATTGTCTCCAATTTCGGTCACGACTAAACACAGTATCTTCATTGGGAGTTGTAAAGTTACCTGGTTCATCATGAAAAGCGAAAGGATCCATCAACAGTCTGTCTATATGTCTCCGACCATGGTTGTGGCTATGAGATGACCCTTTGCCTAGATGCCTTTTCAACCTTCTATGCATATCCCTCTTTCTTAAATATTTTTTGACCAACTTTTGCTTCTTCTTAGACCTGCCTTCATCACTGCTAGATGACAGGGACTCCTCAACTCCATCTTTATTCGAGGAGCTACTAGAGGATTCTGAATCTGAGTCTGAGCTCTCCACTGGTTTAGACCGGTTAGACTTTTTTGAGCTAGCATGAGTCTTTTTAGTACTTACATGGGTCTTTGCTGATGGGTCATGCTCCCTCGAATTATCAGTGTGGTGAATGGCTGACACTTTTGATTTTTCTTTCAAGTCTATCTCTACCCTTTTAGCAGCCCTCAAGGCTTCTATCTCAGCCTTCAACCTGTCTCTTATTGATCGTATATTCATCGTTTTCTCCCACCACTTCTGCCAAAGGTGGTGGCACTGCCTGCTCGTCTGGATTCATCAGAACTGGTTTTAATTGTTGGTTTAAAATGCTAGATTCAGGCACCTTCTCCTCCCACTGTGGTCGCCAATTTGGTGTGGATTATTTTTTACTGAGGGTAATTTTTTCAGATTTTTTGTGGTGTTTCAAGGGTATTAAATGTTTAAGTGTTTTGTAGAGAGAGATTTAAGCTGTATCGTTGTATTAAATGTTCATTACCCTCATTAATGAAAGTGGTTGGGTATTTATACCCTTAATTATGGGCCATATGGGCTTTTGGGTCAAACTTATGAAACTGGGTCGAGTGCAAAAACCCATTAGTTTATTAAGCAGATTAGCAATTAGCTTAGTCAAAAGGTGATTAGTAATTTAGTACTTCTGTCCTGTTCGAATAGTTCAATGGGTGATTATCGTCCGGATTTCCCTTGTTCGGTTTCTACAGTGAGTGACGAATATTTCCGGACTCATCAGACCCAACATTAGTAGAAACATTAAGAGCATAAACAACTAGTCTACTACAACTTGCAGGTTATAAGCTCAGAAGTGTGGCTACGTGGTGCATTAGCAGCCACTTTTCCATGTGCGCACGAGGAGCAACATTACCAAGAAAACAATAAAAAAGAAACGTGGATCATCAGAGGATAATCCACAGCAAGAGGCACACGAAAAAGGAGCTTCAAGCAAACAAGAACAGAGCAACACGAACCAATTTCACCAGAAAACAATCAACAAGGATGATCAGAGATTAGTAAAACAACGAAGAGACAAACACAGCCTAAGATCAAATGGAAGATTGAAGGCTTCTAGCAGAAAGGAGAAGAGAATGAAGACCAAATCAAGGAAGAACTTGAATATCTTGAAACATAGAGCATTTCTTATATCAATCGATCTTAAAACCTTCAATACCTTAACAAGTATAACTATAACCTAAGTATAATATGAAAAAATCATGAAATACTACTAAACATACAATATTTATTCTTAATTATCTCATAAATAATATAAATTTTGAATTTACTTATTTTAAATCCTAATAGGCATTCATTTGATACGAGCCATTGTAATCCTTAGCATAAATGTTAGCCCATACACACTATACGTACTTCTAGATGTTAACTTTTTAAGGAAGAAAATTTTGGCTAACAATCACATTTTAAAGTTCATTAAAACCTTCAAGTGGGCCGGTCTGGGTCCCGTGATATACTTTAATGTGACCAATCCATAATAAAATATATTTGTGCATGCGTTTTCTCACCCTTGGATAAATATATCTACATTTTGTTTGTGGGTCGGGCTACACTCAACCAATGATCTTTGGAAATTAGTGCCTAAACCTCTTAAATTTTAGGCTCGCATCAACACAAATCACTTAGATGGAATGACCAATCCGTCCTAAGTTTCATAGTAAGAGCATACACAGCTTACATGTGCAAATCATGTCAAATAATAGTTTTTAAACTAAAAAAACATTTATGCTGTATTTTATTGTAACATGAACATCTAAACAGTCTTCATAAACTAAAATATCCCTTTAAGATCTGAGATATATGAAGAGAGATGAATTACATTCAAACTCTAAACATAAAAATAAATATTATATGTTCATGCATGATATTATTTGTGCCTCCCAAAGTCCGTATGCTTTATGGTTGTGGGTCATCACTCACATATCCCAGAAACTATGCATTTACAATACTACATGGTTACTTAGCGCAAAGATAAACTGAGAAACATAATTTTACATTGCCTAAACTCATAACACAACACGTATATATGTTATCACACGTAAACACACAAAGTTATATACGTATAATTAAATAAACTATCATATTAAATATACTTGAATTTTTTATCTCAATCACTAGAGTTTTTTACCAATATAACTATATCATCATGTGATATCAAAATTTTAGTTCGAATCAAACTCACATAATTCTGACAACCGAGTATATAGTTATGGCTTTGCAAATTCTGGCTCTCATTTTGTTTAAAACACCTTCGTCACAATGATCAAACTTATTTCTTTGATTGCCGCAATGACGCACATGGTCGCCATGATAATATGGCAATGCATTCACTATATTTTCACATCCCAAAAAGCATCACGACCATGAAACTTATTTCCATGGCGGCCTCATGATTTTCGGAATCATGAAAAATACTCTTTGGTTCTGAATTAAGGATATACAACTGCTAATGATATAATATGGACATCGTTTTATCGTATAGGGTCACACCCCATGAATATTTCATGAAGAAATTATCATTAGTATTAGTCTATCAATATGGGTACATATAGTGGGATCAAATGTTAATCTGGTCAAGGGGCATCTTCTCATGAGCTACAACTTTTCGGTCATACTCTCATCCTTGTGGTCACCTCTGAATGGTGGGAAGTTGATGTAGCGAAGACTGCGAACAGACTGGTTTCTTTCCCAAGTATCGGAATTGGGTCAAACAGGTATTCAAATCGAAGATTTCGACGAGCCCGTCAGATTTCAAAAATGTGACTTTGTGACAAAGTTTGATACCTAGATTCGACTTGTAAAGCCTTCGAAAACCAGTTTTAATATTTGAGCGTTAATTTTATTTATTTATTTTATTTTAAAACATTTATGTAATTTCATTTATATACCCTATTTTGCCGTCAAACTTTGATTAATTAAATTTTGGAAATTATTTCTCCTAGTCTCCTTATTTCTCTAACCTAGGGTTAGGATTTTATCGTTGCTTTCTCTTATAATCTTCCGCCACGCCATCAGAAGTCAACCTCGCAAGTGGCACATTCACTAGGTCAGAACTCCATAAATGTAGATGAATGTCGTCAAATGTTCGTTGTTGAGGGGTAAGGAGGGACGGGGTGATGAGTGAAGGGGTTATGGTATCTTACAATATTGGTTTTGTCCAAATTTATACATTGAGGTATTCTCAATAATCCCAATACGGGTATCCCGAGACTCTAACTGATCGAATGAATGGTTGACAAGCTCCTTTCCAGACAGCCAGGACAATAGGTGATGTGGTGATCGAAAATTTCATATTTTTTGCAATAGGAGGAAACCTTGGTATTATAGCTAGAGCATGGTAAAACGATCCATGCAACTTATAGAAATTTTCATTTCCTAGTTCACTTTGAGTATTACGCAAATGCGAGTAAACTCAAAGTGACTTTCGTTGTCGTGTATTTTTCTGTGATTTTAAAGAACCCATATGTGAGGTCAAGGTAGTGAAGCCTTTTTGAAATTCATAGATCATGTGAGAGGTAGACCTCCATCCAAAAAATGATTTCCTAAAAGGATCATCAGTAAGACTAGCCATCACTTCCATTTTTAAAAACCATAAACAATCAAAATATCAATTAGCACCTTTAAAAACAGCAATGATCATCTCTCCCCAGTCAATCTTGAAAAAAAAAATTTATTCCTCCAAATTAGACCTACTTTCTTGGAGTCCAAATACTACCACATGGTTTAGGTATGTGTTATAACTTGCATCGATGAGAATTTACGATTGATAATGCATTTGCATAAGATTTTAAAAGGTCCAAAATAACATTTAAGAAATATGAACATACATTGTAGTCAAAACGATGTTCGGGGAATAACTATCTTGGGTACTAGATAAGAGATGGGGAGTAGTGAGGTATTGAACATATAAAAAAAGAAGAGAAGAATGCCTAAAAGATCAAACTTATAACACCATCTTTTTTCCGATTTAAACGGATCTAACACACAAGAGGCGAGATTAGAGGCTTGACCTACAATAAAATTTAGAAATTTATTTTTGGAGAAAAAGGTAATTAAAATCGATATTCGATGGATTTAGATGTTGTAATTGGTCGTTTGGCGAATGTTAGCGGGCTTATGACCTGATAGGGACAAACATCGCTTCAAAATGAGGTTTGGATGATTATTAGTAGTGTTAGAATCTAAACACATTATACCTGAACCAAAAATTTGCAGTGGACCCGAATATGTCCAAACAAAAAAATTAAATACCAAAAAAATATGTAAAGAGGTTTTGGTTCGGCTTGGCTTGGGTCATTAATGTTATTCAACTGGTCCACTGGACCAAAATCATTAGACCCAACATTAGCAGAAACATTAAGAGCATGAGCAGCTGGTCCACTACAACTTGCAGGTTACAAGCTCAGAAGTGTGGCTACGTGGTGCATTAGCAGCCCCTTTTCCATGTGCGCACGAGGAGCAACAAATGCCTCCCGAACTAGAATGTCCTGCGATGATAGGCTAAGGACTAGAGTGATCCGGCGATATTCCAGGCCAAATACGTTTTTCCCTGTACAAGGATTCTGGATGAAGGTTAACCTTCCGTCAAACTTTAGTCAGAGAGTTTAGGTTATTGATAGTAGGGTTGGAAGGAAGTCTTCCTAGACCGGACCGATTTCAGTTGGCTTCGTCTGACGGAGAACATTCTTGAGAGGAATTTCTGAGTAAGATAAATAACATGTAACAAAATAAAATAACGGATTCTTGAATAACTAGTTAGACGCAAACATATTCTTCATTACAATGTGCCGCTGACATACTCCCAGGAGAATCTATAAAAAAATCTTGCCTCAAAACAAATCAGCATCGAAACTACCACACTCAGCCACAACAGCACAAATCTACAATGATCCATGTACTTGTAATATTAAGATGTGTAAGAGAATATATAAACTTTAGCTTCTATACATAGTCTACTGTAAGATACAACAACGTTTTGGGAAACTAACCAAAATTTATACTATATACTGAAGAAAACTTGTCCTAAATGTTTTAGTACTATTATATCGAGCCCGAGACCGTTTATCGAATTTGAAATTGTGCGTTTCAGTTTAAGATAGCATGCTGTAGTAAAAACTGTCTGAAATGTTAAAATAATGTGACAGGTTTAATGTGTTAAACAAGATCTAAGTTGTATTGCACAACATACAGTAAGATGCAAGGGTGTATGTGTATCTTTACTGTGTATCATAAGATAAACGTAACTCTTACGACACGCAAATAGCTAAAACTATCATTTAGGCTTACATATCGGGATTGTGACAAGAATTATATTGCCTCAGAATCATGTTCCTAGATATTCAATAGCTTCTGGTGCTCTATTCAAGCTAACTAGAAGCAGTTTCTACATCTCACGCTATATTACTTCGGATTGACTTGTATAACATCGAAACAGAGTTGCTCTACTATCAAATCAACTAGTAGCCATATTCACTTCCTCAAGGCAAGCCAACTGTTTATTTCAAATAAGATACGTGAATTTGAACGTAGTGGAGGAACTTTACCTTTGAGAGTCAATCAAACATAGCTCGATTGTCTAAGCAAGCTATCTCCAGCGTACTCAGCAAGAGATAAATCCATATGAAAACTGTTTCCTCCTATGACCAAATCATTGTAAAGTGTAAAACCAATTTGCATAAAGAAAATTCAATACATACTCCATATAAAGACTTTTCCTTTCTTTTCACCCCTACCTGTAGGCAGTTGTCGCATTTAGCTAGATAGTTCCAATTACATATATACTATTTATGAGACCAATTTGTACTCCTAACTTTTTGCAGATAAAGAAGTCCCATATGTACCCCATCCTAACTAGCAAGATCAGCGGCTGAAAAAGAGACAATCATACAATACAATTACATGAAAAGAAGTGTCCTCAGTAGCATCCTAAACAAAAGAGAAAATTTCATATTAATTATATTTTGTTTAGTGGATCTCTATGAAAAGCCACCTACATATCTCTCTCTCCAAGTCTATTCCAACTCTATATCTTAGTTTCAAGAAAATGTATGCCTGACATACTCCACCGAGAGTCTATACAAACAGGGTTCCAAAATCATATAAGAATAAGAAACTTAAACAACATCAACCTATGCTCTGCGTTTGTGAAGAAGGTCAGCATCAAAGCTACTGCAATCAGTCACAACAGCGCAAATCTACAATGATCCAAATACTACTGATAGGAAGACGTGTAAGAGCAAATAACTAAAAAAATTATCTATCTACCCAAAAGTCATTAATAACTAAAAACATATATGAAAGTAGGATATATAAATATCATTACCGAACAAAAGACGATTATCCTAAATAATGTAGTGCTATTATATCGAGACCGTGTACCGAATTTTGTGCGTTTTAGTTTAAGATAGCATGTTGAAATAAAAACTATCAGAAACCGAGAAAATAATGTGATAGGTTTAATGTGTTAAACAAGATCCAAGTTGTATACTACGATGCACAACATATCGCAAGATGCAATGCACAGCGTATCGCAAGATGCAATACACAACTAGCTAAGTATCATTTAAACTTGAAACTGAAACTGATGCATATCTTACTGATACGTATATTGATTGCGAGAAAGATATTTTTTTTGCAAAGCATTACCCATAGAAAGACATCACAATCCCTTGTGGAAAAAAAAGGATTTGCTGAGACGGAAAAAAAGATATCAAATTCCTACCCAGAAAAAAATTTACTCCATATTATGCTCCAGGAAATTCAATAGCATCTGGTGCTCTATTCAAACTATCTAGAAGCAGTTTTTACATCTCGTGCCATACTCCTTCGGTTTGACTTATATAACATCGAAACAAAGTTGTTCTACTAGCAAATCAACTGATTAGCATTCAGAATCTAATCCATATGAGAACTGTTTCCTCCTATACCCAAATCACTGTAAAGTATAAAACCAATTTGCATAAAGAAAGTTCAATACATACTCCATACAAAGAAAAAAAATTTCCTTTCACCCCTTCCCTGTAGGGGTTTGTCACATTTAGCTATATAGTTCTCATTAGATATATACTATTCATGAATCCAATTTGTCCACTCATCTTTTTGCAGATAAAGTAGTACAATATATACCCCATCCTAACTAGCAAGATCAGCGGATGAAAAAAAGACAATACAATTAAATGAAAAGAAGCGAGCAGAATAAAAAGCTAAGAAAGATTTGGCCACTTATACGTTAACACACCACCTTGTTCAATACTTCAAATAGAGTGAAATCTATCAATAAGTAATTGAATGTTGAACTATGATAATGTTCAGGATACTACCAAGGTCACAGTTGAAATGCAAAAGTTCATATAGAGATAAAACTATAAGTAATTGAACGTTGAATAAAAATAATGTTTAGGATATGACCAAGGTTGCACTGATGCATCCTTGGTGATATCCACATTTAATTTTAAATATCAATGATCTTAATTTATCTTGAGCGTCCATATATGGTGAAAATATATTATATATATCATTCAGGTAATACTAAGTGCAATTAATATTTGAAATTAAAAGTTGATATCGTCTAGATAACGTTAGAATCTAAATATATCCTTAATGTTCATGCTACATTTCTATCTCATAGGAATGTAATTTTCAGGCTCACGCAAGAGTAATAATGATATCCGGTAACAAAAAAGATTTCTAACTTTACTGTATATAGAGTTTACATGAGCAGAGTTAACTTGGGACAGTGATAGAAGAAGTAGACGTTAAACACTTTAGCATTAAATGACAAAGAAACAAGAATTTGAATTAGAAAGAATCATTCACTTCTACCATACACGTACCTCAAGAATTTGTTAAAGCGGAAATTTCCCTCGACTGTTTGTAATATTCATCCTAAAACACGTTTGAAATGCAGAACATCAACTCGGCTTTGACAAACACAAACCAGCTACTCATGTTACCTAGAGTTTCACTAAACAAACCTACTTTACAATTAACCCAAATCTATGAGTTCTTCACAAGTCTTCCGGCTTTTCTTATCTTCTCTTTCCTCTAGTTCGTCCTTCCCAAACCAAGGGGTAACCTTCTCAACACGCTTATTAGTTGAATATATTTCTAGTGCCGAACTTATGGACTTTTTGGCAGTTCTGATCCTGAACTGCACAAGTGGTCTCTTCTGCTTCAAAATCTCCATTCTTTCATCAGAAATGCATAATCCGTTTCCCGGCGCCTCTATAACCGGAGCAATCGTCTCCAGCACGGTAGCATGGTTACTAATCACATGGTTTTGAGGAACGTGATCTTTCATTGCTGCAAAGTCTGAAAGTTTAGTAGGACGAACAATACACGAAACCGGCTTCTCGTCAAACTGCAGAGGTGTGGCAAGAAATGGGTTGCTTTCGGCTGCTTGTTTTGCCTTGCCAGAATCTCTATCTTCAATAAACAATGATCCAGCTAATCTATTGCGGGCTAAATGCTGCTGAGAACTCAATGAAGGTTCTTCTGCTTTTATCTGACTAGCCTGTTCAATCTTATCTCTCTCAAAATCAGGAGTTATTTCGTTCTCCTTTTCCAAATGAATGCACTTTTGGGGATCAGGGAATGCAGGGAGCCAAGCCGGAATGTGCTCATCAGGAGGCTCTACTCCAATTTGTGAAAAACTAGAAGTGAGTTTTCTATCTTTAACCACCGGAAAAGAAGGGACAGGATAAGTAAACGGGATGACTTCAACTTCTCCAATGTAACGAACTATGTCCCTAACTACACCTGAAGTGGCAAGACAGTGATCAACATCAGATGCCCCTGCAAAACCCAGCCCAGAACCCATGTCTTCTAATCCTTGAATAATGTCAAAAACGTTACCCTCTGTCCTACCTGCTAAACTAGCATATAAATTTGCAGTTTTCCCTATATTGTGTATGTATCGTACAGCTACATCAGATAGAGTTTCAAGAGCAGACTGTTGAAAATTCTGAAAACCAGCATTCTCACATATCTGGGCTACAGCTAATCTCGCAACTGCATGTGCGAACTCATCCCCTCCCGAATTTCTCTTCGCCTGTAAATGTTCATGCTCTCTTACATTCTCTACACCTCCATTTCTCATATTTTTATCCGCATATCACTTCACGCGGAGTAAGCATATAGCCCTTTTCTTATAGCCCTTTTCTCAGTTGAGAATCCCACTAGATAATAAAATTTTACTGCCAGTTTATACGAATTCATCTCATATGCATCTTTTGGCCCCTAAATGAAAGTAAACAAACTATTTCAGATTGCAAATTCAACATTTCTAAGAAATCACTCTCAAGAAGTCTAAGGCAATTACATACTCCTAATTAGAAAATCGATTATCAATTTCACCTTTCAAGCATCAAACACTTAGAATCTCAAGGGATCCAAAACGACATTCGAGTCTAAGAAAGACACTAAATCGAAATCGAAATCCAAAGTAGTTAAGAAACATACCTCAGCAATCTCTTCTAATTCCAGTGACCAATTGACGCATCCACAGCAACCGAACTCACGTCGAGCTCATCAGAACAGAATTCAAGGCTGATAAACCCTAAAATATGAGATTAGAATCAAGTGAATGCTTTTTTCTAACGATCTATGACTTCACTCGACAAAGAAAAGTAGAGTTTTAGGGTCCGAGAATGGATTAAAACCCTAGCTAAAACCTCTGGATCAAGAAATTTAGTGAAGAAACAGAGAAATCGTGAGAGTTCGAATTCGAGCGCATAGTAAGCTTGGTCTTATAGATGGAGAGGGTTATATAAGAGTAATGATAGAGTGAAACGCGAGTAGATAAGAAATCCTGTGTATCTTATGCTTTCCTTTTGACATCTGTCCTCTCAATTTGAAAACAGTTATATTGGGGTGCAATTCTTTTGGGTTAATAGTTTATTTTGTAGAAATTATATGTAAATAAACTGTAATTGTAAAAAACCTAAAAATATATTTGTTTATATTTTATTTTAAAAAATCAGATCATAAATTATTTTATTTTATTAATTTTTATGGTTAAAAATAATTTTTAATCCTAACTCTATAAGTTTAAAGATTTAAACTAATAAACCTAAATTATATATATAGACCCTGAAATATATATGATTTGTATTAAATGATAGTTGTATTAAAAAAATGTTCAAAACATTCTAATTATGTACATATAAAGACATATCCAAAAATATTAATTATCAATTAATATTTTTTTAAATATTTATTTTTAAAATACAATTAATTTGAAAATAATGTAATTTTTTAATTATTTTTATTTTTATAATCTAATTATTATTATATTTGAATATATTAATATACAGTATGATCTACTAATAGTCTAATTAATTTTAGGGACGTCTCATAGTTTTAAAATAAAATAAATTATATAAAGAGTTTTGTTTGTTTTTATAAAAGATCGGATTTTAGTAGCATGGTATTAAAAGGTGGATGTCACCTATTATTGTTTTGGTTATGTTTGGTTGTATGTGAATAAGATACGTGACTCTATTTATATGTAAATGTTATATGTTTTTTGTATTTATTGGTAACAACCCTTTATATATATTTTTTAAAAATTAACAAATTGTATATTTAGTAAGTATAAAGTAGTTTTTGATATTTTTGAATAAGATTGGAGATCCGAAATAAATAACAAAATATAACATCAAATTAGAAGCTTAACAATGATCAGAAAATCAATAATATTTATAGATTTACTAATATATTCGTAGTTATAAGTATACTTAACTTGTTCATCATACATTTATGGATAAGCCGAATTAGATTTGGCCTATATCAGCTCACCTAAATGAGCTTAGTCTTCACAAGATTTGGATTAATGGACTTTTATCTCTTGATAAACTAACATTAACTCGAGTGTCTATGTCATAAACTACATGAATTAGTTCTAATTATTTCTCATATGTAACATTGTTATTTTAATCATTCATTCCAAACTTAATATTCTAAAAAATTATTGGAATATTTGGTCTAAAAATGTACAGTTATTGAGAGAGTAAAATTTGTAATCTTTTTAGTGATTTGAGTACCATGGGATTAATAACTTACTATTTTGGATTGGAACTTCTACTTGCTTAGCCTACAAGGTTATATTTCAGTCGAACATCTTCAAATATGTATGTTCTTTAAACTAGCCACTCACCTCTTAAAAATTCAAACGATATATTATTCGTTGCTTCAACACGTACTCGATTAATTAGATACATGCAAATTTAATGGTTTATCCATTATGTGAAGTAGAGAAGAATGTGCGAGTGATTATACTCCAAACTATTTTTTTCTCATAAGGTAAGGTTTATTCATACAGAAACATCATTCGTCACGCGCAAACATGGTATATAGTATATTAAGAAATGATATTTCATTTTTAAGTAAAATTTAAAAAAAAATGTCATGATGTTATTTCATAAATTCATCATACCGATCGTAGTACTCGTGGTCGGACCTTACAACTTTAATATTTTTATAAAGACGTGGTTCAACCTTGGCCTTAAAAGATTTGAACTTGTCAATGAATTCATATTTCGTATGAAGTAAAAAAGTTACTTATATCATGATAAATTATTATAAATAAAATAAAATATATTTGACCATTCCATTATGCTAAAAAGAATAAATCACAAATGCATGTATAAATCAACTCTAAGAATTATTTTGTACGATGAACATCATATTCCTATGTTGTGTGTTTTTTTACACACCCAACACATATTTTAATTTTAGTACAATCAAAAGAAGTTAAAATACATATGACTTCAATTTTTTTTAAATATAGGTTATTTTCAAATGTTTATTTAGTGTTATGTACTAATATATATTGTTGTATTGTAATTAATACTAATATATAACTTATATAATTTAATGTTACTATATGAAATGTCCATGTTAACATACCAATTATTTTTAGAATAGTAAATTCTTTATTTCTAAATGAACAAACATAAGCAACTTTATCTAACATTAAAAAATCAATTTCGTTAAAAAAAGGTATATGCAAAATATTTTCTAACAATAAAATTTGTCCAATAGTTAAAAGCAAGCGTAAAACTACACACAACTTTAAGTGTGACATTCTTATGACCAAAAGGTCATGAGTTCGCGTCCCTCTACATACGGTTTCTCGGCTGAGCCTGTCACCTTGTGTGGTTTACCTTCTGGCGTTGGTTTGCAGGCTATCGCGTCAGACTGAGGGTTTACCCTGTGCGCACTCATTGCACTCTGAGTAGCGGCTGCGGGTTCCCTCCGAAAAAAACAACTTTGACTTGATACACACTTCTCTTAATTGTATAAATTTGAATTTCTTAATCATTAAAGTTATGACTTTGGAGTGAACCTCGTAAACAAATATAAATGTAAGTTATTGGAAATATATCAACCCATCATTTATTTCTTACTATTTTAAATGTATTAACATATGAACGGATGACATATATAAGATTACTGTAGTTGACCATCCAACCCTTCCACTCATCACAATCGTGATTCCTATGGTTATCACTTTTAAAACATTAACAATATTTTCCTATACTTTACTATTTTCCTTTTTTGGTCGGATTTTTAAGCCCTAAACTAGAATTTACTATACAATGTGTAGGTAAACCTGAACAATTCTTATGATTATTTTTTTTATTGCATTGAATGACTGTGAGAGTGTTGATTTAATTAAAGATGTGTATTTATTTGTTCTTATTATGCACAAGGTTAAAAAAAATATGTCATAATTCTCCAATTGAAAATTATTAGATGGTCTAACAAACAATACGTGCATTGAGAAACATTACAATATCAAACACGACGATCTTGTCGAGAAGTTCAATTTTAATTGTATTTAGTTACATGTGCAATGCGCCATTAACATGACATGATCATGAATATACTCTTGGATTTTATACTGAGAGATCTTATCAATTAGGGACTTAATCTCAATGAAATTTGGGTTAATAACGTCTTCTCTTAAAACAAGATAACAATAATTTTAACATTTTAAGGTTAGTTGTCTAATATGCATGGAATAATGTATTGTTTTGAAAAGTAAGTTTGTAGCCAAAGGATTTTACAGACTCGTGGCTTTCACTTTACAGAGACATGCAGTATAATTATAACACGTTACAGAATCACTTCATATCACATGTTAAACATCCCAAACAAATCCTAAACTCTACAAACTAATATTATATATATAACTACATTCACAATCATACTAATACGCACACACAAGCCAAGCCACCTCAAACATATTTTACATCATGGCATCAACAAGACTCTGTCATTTATATCAAACTTAGTAATACAGTAGGACTTACTTGTTTTCTATGACGACTGAGCTCGCAGTCCTAGTGATCATAGATCACCGTGGTTTTCAAAAATGTAGCAAGTTATGTCTTGTCCCACTCACCTCCCAGTTCTTATTCTTTGGATCAAATCTGTACTCACTCAAATCTGATATAACAATCTGAACCCAGTTGTTATTCTTCTGCCTAATCTTTAAATTATTTCTTTTATTATGTTTAGATTTTAAGTTTGATGTTGTTATTAAAAGATATATCTTTTAAAAGATATCAAGATATTAAGTTTGAATTTTAAAATTTAAAATTATATAAAAAGAAAAATTCTTTTAAAAGATATCTCTTTTAAAAGATATCAAGATATTAAGTTTGAATTTTAAATTTTAAAATTATATTAAAAAATATCTATTTTAAAAAATATCTCTTTAAAAAATATCAATTGGAAAACAAACTTATCTTGCTACGTAAAAAATATCAAATGGATAAACACAAACCTCCATTATTATTATTATTATTATTATTATTATTATTATTATTATTATTAATTAGTAGAATGTGATTCTTTAAATAAACTATGCCTTCTTATAATTTTTTTATAACATCTAAAATATTTAAAAAATATATATTTTAATTAATAATCCTTTTAGTTTTTCCAACTATTTTATTATTATTATTATTAGACGAGATATAATTATTTTCATATTAATATATTTTAAAACAAAAAACTTTAAATTTAAAAATATGTACAAAAAAACACGTTTATTTTTTTAACATCGCTAACATCTGAATTGTGACACCTCCAAAACTTATAAACATTATGTTTTGTTATTCAGTTATACTATGTTTTGCTATTTCTGTATACTATGTTTTGTAAAAACTCAAAAACTTCGTCAAAGTTTGGCGAAACATGTATGAATTTTGTTAAACTCTAAAAATAAGATTCAAAAAATTGAATCATACATAATCAAGTGAGAATGTTAGGTATTAGAAAGTTGAAACAATGATTTTGGGGTTGTTTTTTAATCCATACAAGTTTTAAGGGTTAACCCAATAAAGGAAAATGTGACTCTTTTGAGGGCTTATTTCAAGGTCCGAGATACTAAAAAAATCATTAAGACCATCCTTGATAAGGTTGAGAGATTAATATCACCACGATAGAAAATTACCACGTTATATGCAAGGCAAAGATTGACAATCTTAAGCTTATGACACTTCCAATAAAAATTAAAGTTTGCATCAATATTGTTTCTTTTTTAGGATAATTGAGAGTCTTGCATGGCTAAAACGAATAAGAAAGAATATAAAATGTCACATTCTCTCAGATCTTTTATTCCATTGAAAAGCCCAATACATAGAATAGGTTATGATCTCTTTTAGGATATTCATGATCACCAAGATGTCAAAGATAAGATGTCAACGAAGATTTAGTCTGGTGACCTTTAAAAAAATTTAAAAAATAAAAATATTATCCGTAATATTACAACAAACCACAAAAATTGATTGAGATCATCAATCAGATATGAAAAAAAGTTTTTGATCCTATCTACTAATATCTTGGAAATAATCTGATAAACCACATTACAACATGCAAATATTAAAAGAATTTGATAAAAACATATCTAATTTGTTATTAGGATAAGCGATAACTCCCTTGATAATAGCCGATTCAGTTTTATAGCCTCTATAATTGTGAATCTCTCAATACATTATTCTAAATTTTTGAACTACCTTTCCGAAATATCATAACTCACCGATTGACTTCCAAATATCTTAATTTAAAACTCCTTTTTTCACAACCCTAAATCTTATTTAAGAAATTATAAATACGTTTAACCCTTTTAACTCTCAAGTAATTAACTTTAGAAACCATCACACAACCACCATCAGCAAAGCAGAACTTAACCTAACTCTGTTCTCTCACTCAGTCACATATCACAGATCCTCCTCTCGCTCTGTCTCTAGATTCACCGTTTCACCCTCGATCGCTTCAAATCGATCAAGTTTCAACATTCGATTATAAGGTGAAACTTTTTTTTTTCAGTTTTCTTTGTGTTTGCAGTAGATCGTGTTTATCCGTATGTGTTTTGATTACTGCTTTTCTCTGATCAGACATTGGAAGGACGAATCTTTTAGGGAGAATTGTAACTTTTGGGTAACGTTCGCCTTCTGCTATTTTAATCGGCCCTAAATCTTTACTAATTTCGTTAAATTTCTTTCGAAATCCGGGTTTCTGGGTTCTGACGCATGTTTCGGGTTTGGATTTTTGAGCTAATTGCTTATTTTTAATGGAGATTTTATCAATTGGGATTAAAGTTCTGTTTTTTCACTTGTTTTTAGTTGGTTCAAGTTCTGAAGTGTAGTTTTTAGGTGATGTCAGCGCATAATCAAACAGTACTTTTTTTTTTCTTCTGGTTCGTGGTTTGTAAAATGCATAAGGTTAAATGTCTAATAGTTCTGTGTCTTTATCTTAAGTGGGGATCACGGTCTTGGTCTCCACCTTGTGGGTATAGTTGTCATCATCGCAATACATATGGCAGTTTGTTATTCAGAGTTTCAGACATATGTCCCTCGGTATGTTTTGCCGTGTAGCCTGTAGAGTGCGATATAGACCTGTGGACCTTGACGTAGTCTGTTGACATTTTAGCTTCTGTTTTACTTAGTAGGTGCCCGAATTGCGAAATATATAGTCTGTTAGCCCTGGGGACCTCGCGTAGTCTGTTGACAGATTAGCTTCTGGTTACTTAATAGGTGCTATATGGTTTGTTTCCCTCCGATATACTATGCTTCAGCAGTTATGATGATGTGGTTGCGACAGTTTTAATTTGTTTGGAAGGATGTATATGAATTCTCATTTCTTCTTGTCTTGGTCTAATGTCAGAATGGCGACCCCCAGTGCTCAATTGGTTGGAAACGCTTTCGTAGAGCAGTATTATCAGATACTTCATAACTCTCCTGATGAGGTTTATAGATTTTACCAAGATATAAGTGTGTTGAGCCGGCCCGATTCTAATGGTGTAATGACCCCAGTCACAAGCATGGAAGTAAGGTTCATTGTGCATAATACTACTGCTTTGCTTTTTTGATTTGTGTTAAATGACATTTGTTTAAAATCTCTAAGCTGTTTACTGGCTTAAGATGGGACCAGTAAGAAGCAGATAGTTATCCTCAGTCACCTAAGAATTCCATGTAGTCTTGATATAATCTAAAAATCAATTATATCACTACATGTTGGTCATGTGCTTGATTTATGGCACATCGCTTATCCTCCAAATCCATCAATGAGCTTCTTAGGAGCTAATATTATATTTATCAGTATTAATATCAATGTGTAGGTCGTTGCAAGGGTTGGTTGAGTTGAGTCATTATATTTTTATGTGTATATTTTGTGGTTATACTGCCATTTTCATTGATGCATGAGCATTAACATCCACAATACTCTGTGTCTGTCTCTTCTTCTCTCTCTTTTTTGTGTTTTTGTGTGGAAGTATGACGAGTCGGTCAATGTTTACGATGGCGGTTGCCACAACAATTTCTTTGTGATTAAACGGGATTCTTTTCTGGACAGGGTATCAATGAGAAAATTCTTTCCTTCGACTACAAGAACTATAAAGCTGAGATTAGAACTGCAGATGCTCAGATGTCACATAAGGAAGGGGTAGCTTTGCTCGTGACAGGATGCTTGACTGACAAGGATAATATAAGAAGGAAATTCGCACAATCCTTTTTTCTCGCTCCACAAGACACAGGGTACTTTGTTCTCAATGATGTTTTTAGGTATGTGGAAGATGATCATTCGCTGGAAAAGCCTTCTGCTGATGGAATGAACAATACTGCTCAAGTCTCAAATCCTGAACCAGGTATATTTGCAATTATTATATTTTTTTCACACTTTATTTAATATTTTGGTATTGAGTTGACGGTAGTTAAACATTATTTTGATGTTTTCCCCCAGCCTCTACTTATGTTCCTGAACCTCATGTGTCGAACGAAGTGGGTTCTGTAGCAGAGGATAAAAATGTTGTGGGGGAATCTGCTGATGTACCAATTCGTGAGATTCATATAGCAAATGCTAAAGAGTCTGTTGTAGAATCTCAGCCTCATCCAGATAGAAACGATGCTACAGCAGTGACCGAAGCAGCTGCATCTGCCCAAGAGGATGCTCCAAAAAAATCTTATGCTTCAATAGTGAGTAGATAGATGTTTAAGGGTTTGATTTTGAGCTTTGATCTGAAATTTTATTAAAGTAGCAAGTTTTTTTCCTTCTGTTGTTTTAGGTGAAAGTCGTAAAAGGAATTTTGCCAACTAAAGTTTATGTCCCTACTAACACTTCAAAAGTGTCTCCAAAGAAAGATGAGAGCCAGCCACATGGGTCACAGGCACCTACTCCAGTAAATGAAGCACCTAACCAGAATGGAAATGAGGAGAGCCCAGAGAGTCGTAACACTCATGATGAAGGTAGTTGGTCCTTTGCTTCTATTGGCTTATTTTTTTATCTTTTACATGTATTCTAACAAAAAAACTACTTTATATTCGCAGGCGAGGGTTACTCCGTTTACATAGGAAATTTACCCTTTAGTGTGACGATGGAGCAGCTGGAAATGGAGTTTAAGAAGTTTGGACCAATCAAGAAAGAGGGGATTCAAATCAGAAACAATAAGGTTTGGTTAAGGATTTCTTTTACAGACATAACCATGTACATTTTATGATGTTCCGTATTACCTCACTCTTTTTTTTTTCTTTTCTCTCCTTGTATTGTTCTTTTAGCAACAAGGATACTGTTTTGGTTTCGTGGAGTTTTTATCGTCGAGTGCCATGAATGATGCAATTAAGGTATGACCCTTGCCAACTACTGTAAACTTTTTATAAAAATTATCTCCTCTTCAAAAGTTGCAAATTCTTAAAACATTGTGCAACAACTGAACTCTTAGTCCTTATGGCTGCCACAAAGTCTTTGTACTCCCTCTATATCTCCATGTAGACTTCCCACCTGGTCAGGCGGGTACATTTTCTTAAGTTACAGGGACAATGATGTGACATGAGTAGTGTTTTAAGTCTGTCGAATCACCTTACTCTTCTGGGTGTCAGCATCAGTGGCTTTTGGTTTTTGTTACTATAAGTCCCTTAGTAGTTATATGATAGGTCTAGATTTGCTGATTTTAAGCTTTGGAACTTCCATGACTGTGGGTGCTTCAAGCCTAAGTGACGTGAAATGTTCCTGCTATTGTCCTTGTAGAAATCCTTTCCATTCTTTCTAATAAAGGACAAATTTTATTATCATGACCGACAGTAATAAGTTGTCTAGAGGCTGATGAAAGACCAGTATTTCAAACTGCTATTATTCCCAAACTCTTAAGTTTCAGTTTTCTTTTCGCAATGCGGGAAAGGTCATTAGTGTATTCAACTAAAGTTCTAGACTAGTTGGTGAAAGTATATTACTTTTGACTTCATTTAGTGCACGGGGTTTGAGCTGATGGATTAAGCCTTAGACAGAACTCGATATTTCCTGAGCCCATCTATTTGGACTTGTAAATATTTGACCATGTTCCAGTTGCGTATAATCAATTATTTATTTCAGGCCTCACCAATAACTATGTCTGGGCGTCAAGCAACAGTTGAAGCAAAAAGAGCAAGCGGTCGAGGTAAGTTGGAAGTCTACGCATTGGATGGATTTGATAGGATGATGTTCTCTTTTCTTTTTGAATTGATGCATCTATTTATGACAGGTGAAGGCGATAGAGGTAGGTTCCCTCCCGGAAGAGGGGGCTATAGAAACGAAAACTTTAGGGGACGCGGAAACTACGGCGGTGGACGCAGCTTCCGAAGAAATGAGTACAACAATAACTGGAGTGAAGCGTCTGGACGCGGTAGAGGTCCACCAAGGCAGGGTGAAAGCTATCAGCAAGGTAGAGGGAGAGGCAGAACGAATCAGGATGCGCAGTAAAAAGTATATTTGGTACTAGTTGGTTGGTTGGTTGGTCCTTAGAGTTATTAGGAACAAAACAAAATGAAAACTAGCTGTGTTTTCAATCTCACTAGTTTCTTCATTACTTGTTTGAGAGAGAAATAATGACATTTTGATTAGTTTAAAGGCTAGGTTAATTTTTTTTTTTCTTTTTTTTGGGTTTGCTCTTCAAATTCCTAGAGCTACTTTAATATCATCCTAAACTTATGTAATAACTCGGAAAATTTAACTTTCTTGTCAGCTGGATGGCATGATTTATCATTGTTACGCATGTTTGCAGATTGTATTTAATCACCTAATGGCAATGGACCGTTCGATTTTAAATAGGAATGGCAATGGACCGTTTGCGGATTGGGTTCAGATCGGTCCGTCAGAGTCGGTTTTTTGACACGTGAGTCTGAGTCTGAATCCGATCCGGTCCAGGGTGTTTATTTGACATTTGAGTCTGAATCCGATCCAGTTTAGGGTTTATATTTTCAAACCCAAACTTGTACATTCATGTCTGTCGGCCAATCCGATTTTATCTGCGGATATTAATTTTAATATTTTTTAAATATATTAATTTATGGGAAATTGTACTTAAAGTACTCACTCAACTATTCAATTGTCACTTACCACCCAAGGTTTGATCAATTGTTACTTAATACCCATCTCAACTACTTTATTGTCACTAACAACCTAACTTTATTTTAATACCATAACTACCCTTAACCCACTATATAAACGTTATTTTCTGTTTTCTTTCTAATTTTTCTTGCTTTTTGAAGATTTGAATTTGTTAGCCGCTCTAACCACCTAACCCTACTAACCACCACGAGCTGGGTTTAAATCACATTTTCCGGTGATCGGAATCTGCTTGAAGGTTTGTTTCTTTATGTAAGTTGTTGTGTTAGACCTGTCTAACCTCTGTTTTATACGTACAGGAGTTCATCACGACTTTTTGAAATCTTGTAGCTTACAAGTAATCGTTTTGCGAGCTTTTTAGGTAATTACCTACCGATTTCGAAGTTTTTTATTCGTTTTCTCTGTTGGAATAGGTTCTAGTCTACTGTTTTTAGATGCCATTGCCTGATTTCGAGCTTTTCTCTGTTTCTTTTGGTTATAGTGATCTGTTTCGTTAATTTTGTGAGCTATATAGTTACGTCCTTTGTTTTCTGATGTTATATTCAATTTGGTAGTGCTTTAGTTCGTGGGTAATGTGTAGATTACGAGTTTTTAGGTCAGTTATAGTATTGTATTTCGAAACAGATATCAGGACCGGTGTTACATAGAAATATAGGGACAGGCTGCGAAATGATATATGTAGATAAACACAAATATCAGGACGGGATGCGATTTACTCGATGTATGTACACATTTCGCATGTTATGATGCGAAATGTTTGATGGTGCAGTAAATAATCTGCACAGTTTTGTGACCACTGACAAATATCAGGACTTTGTTACCTACAAATATCAGGACAGGATGCGAATATATAGTTGTAGGTATACACAATTCGCACCTTAGGATGCGAATTGTTTGATGCAGTCGTAAATATTGTGCACCTAGTTTTTGAGACTAATAACAAATAACTTGTATTGTCCAGGTTAAGAGATGTCTAAATCACGAGTTTGTATTTTTAAATACGGTCACCAAACTGCAATTGTGCCTTTCACGGAGTTTGAAAGCTTCGAAAGTATCCAAGCTTATGTAGAGAACACGTGGGAGGAGCTTGGCACAGGTGAGTACCTAATTACTTACTCCTGCGGGGATCACAAGAATTGTTTCTTTAATAACCAGAGTGATTTTGTCGGAATGGTGTTATATCTTGATTTGGAGCGTTTAAAACGGGTTAGTTTTCTCATAGAACAACACGTCTTCGATAAGGGTTCTGGTAATAAAAGTCCTGTTGATAAGAGCTCTGGTGGTAAGCGTAAAGAGCGTAGCTTGGTTTTGGTAGAACCATCTCTTGATCAAATAGTTAGCGGGGAGAGTAGTAACGGTTTAGTTAACTCTGATCAGAGGAAAAAACAACTTGCTACTGCTGGTTGGGCTGATGCTATTACAGGGGTGGGTCAAGCTTTTGAAGAAGGTGCTGCCGGTCTGAGGTTATCCTTGTGCAAGTTTGCGTTAGAGCATGGTTTTTCTTTCAAATACCTGCACAACACAACAAATAAGATCACTGCTTATTGTGAAAATAAGCTCACAAGCGGGTGCAAATGGAGGGTTTATGCATCTATTGACTCAAGCACCGGCCTTATGACGATAAAGAAGCATTTCCCGAACCATACTTGCAGTCCTGTTTTCTCCCAGAAGCATAAGCATAAGCGGCACAGGCATTTGACATCAGATTTGATTGCAGAGGAAATTCAGGATTCTCTCCGGACTTGCCATTCATTGACAGCCAAAACCATACAATCGACTGTCAAACAAGATTACAGTCTTGATATCTCTTATCGTTTGTCATGGAATGCTTTAGAGAAGGCTAGGAGGGGAGTTTTTGGAGATAGTTCAAGCTCTTTTAGTTTACTAAGCGGATACTTCAAACGCTTGAAGAGCCGGGATATTACTTCAGACTGCCAGTTGGAGTTGTCAGCTGGAAACCGATTCAAGCGCTGTTTTGTAGCATTCGGTTCGTCCCTTAGTGGTTTTCATTCATGCCGTCCAATGTTGTTTGTCGATGGAACCCACTTATATGGCAAGTACAAGGGTACATTGCTCACTGCTGTAGCAAAGGACGGAAACAACGGTTAGTTACATTTATCTAAATAATGAACGATGTTTTTGTGTGAAAATGCTGATGTATTTCGCAGCATGTGATGCGAATTAAGCAGGGTTGTGATCCTCACATTTCGCAGTTGAGGCTGCGAAATATGTATTATGCTGTATAAATTGTACTTACATCGCAGCTTGAGTTAGGTATTATTTGAAGTTTCCACAAGCTGCGAATTCACATAACAAGATGCGAACTGTTTGCATGATCAATTAAAATGTTACACACATTTCGCATGACAAGCTGCGAAATGTGTGTGACAGCATGCGAATTGTAAGTACAAGTTTTAAACGTTTGCATACTGTTGTAGTGTTTAATTGATCTGCCTTTTTCCAGGACTATTCCCTGTTGCTATTGCTGTGGTTAGCATTGAAGATTGGGACAATTGGATGTGGTTTTTGGGGTGTTTGAAACCACATTTGCTGGATCGCCAGATCACATTTATTTCAGACCGTCATTCTGGTATTGTTAATGCTGTTTCTGTCTTGTATCCAAACTGCTATCATGCGTACTGTTATTACCATCTCATGCAGAATTTGAGAGCCAAACTGGAGCATACTAACAGGGAGTATAAAAAAAAGATGTTGAGTTTCTTCCACCGTCTTGCTTTTGCTCCCAGTCAAGAGCTTTTTAAAGAGATACTAACAGGTTTTTTATGTGAAGGTGGTCAGAGAATGAGTGATTTTCTTGCAAATTTACCCCCTGAAAAGTATGCGCAGGCTTACGTAAAAGGGAAGCGATACGGCTCTATGGCTTCTACCGCAGCTGAATCGTTTAACAATCAGATCAAAAAATATTGTGGCTTACCAATTGTTGAGTTTATTGATTGCATTAGAGTCTTGCTTATGACTCAGGTTTCACGGAGATACGAAGAAGGTCTCAGCTGGAGTACTAATTTGGTTCCCGAGTACGAGAAGAAGCTAAAGCAGAATGTTGACATGTGCCGAAGTTGGGTAGTACGTAAGTCCTCTTCCGCCGTGTTCGAAGTCTTTTCGACTCCTGTGGCTGTTGTTAATCTGTTGGATTTCAAATGTTCATGCGGATCATGGCAACAAGAGTGTTTTCCATGTGCTCACGGTCTAGCGGCATTACAATACACTAACCAAGATCCATTGACTGTAATAGAACCCTTCTTTACGGTTAAAAATTACAGGGAAAGTTACTCTTTCAGCATACCAGCTCTAACTGATTTCGGCGAAGGGTCCAGCGCTAACGATCCTTCTTTTGTTGAAGTTCTGCCTCCGAACGTTAAGAGACGCTCCGGAAGGCCTAAGAAAAAGCGAATCCCTTCTAGAGGAGAAATCTCAACCAAGAAGTTAAGGTGTGGCCGATGTTCGAAATCAGGCCATAACCGGAGGACTTGTGATGTTCCAGTTTAAGGACATTTATTTTTTTTGAATAGTTATTGTTCTGTACAGCAGACTAGACATTTGTACATTCCTGTGTTTTTGTATCTGCCACTATTGGAGTTGTAAGCATTTCGCATCCTGTGCTGCGAATCATGTACAATATGTTGGTGTATTGTTACAAACATCTATCAGGATTACATGCGAAATAGGGCTATATTTGTGATGCGAATGGAGTTCAGTTAAGGTTGTCCTGATATTTGTCATGTGATAAGCTGCGAATTGTTATTTAATAAAAATAACAGTATATTCAGTAAGGCTGAAAATTAGTAATATAGCAGGTTAACATGCGAATGATGTACAAAACATATTTGGATTACAAAAAGGAGGATTACAAGTTGGACTACAAACATCTATCAGGATTACATGCGAACTATGTACAATTATGTTAAATTTTAACAGGATGCGAATCGTTGGTAAATCAGATGAACCATTTAGCATATATTACGTTTCGCATGGTAGGATGCGAATTAGGAACAAAATTGTGATGCGAATGGAGTTCAGTTAGGAGTCCTGATATTTGTCATGTGATAAGCTGCGAATTGTTGTTTAATAAAATACCAGGATATTCAGCAATGTTGAAAATGAGTAACATTCAGTAATGTTGGAAATGATGTACAAAATATATTTGGATTACAAAATGGAGGATTACAAAATATATCCAGAAACTAACAACTGTTTACACACATCACTACAAGCTTCTGGTGCTGGTTAGTTGCATTTCAGTATACCAAAAAACTAAAACCAACTCTAGCAGTTGGTAGATGATTCATCACCAACTGTTTCCTCTTTCTCCTTCTCTTTCTCTTTCTCTTTCTCCTTCTCTTTCTCTTCTTTATCCTCAGCTTCAACATCTTTCGCATGTTCTTCTTTATCCTCAGCTTCAACATCAACGTCCATCATGCTTAAAAATTTTGTCCTCGATGGACCAGCTTCGTCTTCCCTCTTCCTTTTGTTGTTTTTAACCTCTGGCTGAGGTGCAGCATGAAGCATTGGAACCTGTTCTGGCTGAGGTTCAGCAGCAAGCTGTGGAACAACTTCCAATCGTTGAGAGTCAGCTGAGTAGTAGTCATCATATATGTCTAACCCAAAAACAGATACTGGGCTGTTTGGTGGTGCTGCTGGAGTGATCAACTCATCACTCAGGTTAACGGTTAAGGATGACCACGAGTCACCCAGAGAACCGAGTGAACCAGAGTTTGAGTATGAGGTTGTGGTTGTGGTGGTGGAAAAAGACATGACTGTTTGAATTCTAAGAGAAGAGGGAAAGGAGTTTGTTAAAAAATAGCCTCTGGTGCAAAATGTGTAGTTTGTTTTAAAATAGCCTCTGGTTTACTAGTGTTATTTATAGGGAAAGGAGGTAATCATTACATAGCCTCCATGTCCAATCAGAAATTAATGGGAAAGCTTGTTCTGTACGTGATTAGATAGTTTTTTGTGTGCTCAATGGAGAAAACGTTTACCAAGGCATACGCCATAGCCTGTTCGTATTCTTGATTTTTATATTTTGAATTTTTTATTTATGCACCAGGCTGCGAATTGGGTGTGTAGTGATAAACATCTATCCGGTTAGGCTGCGAACTATTTGATATAAGTTAGGCTGCGAACGGTGTGGTTTTAACCATTATATATCAGGTTATGCTGCGAACTGTTCATACATACCAGGATCATAATCAACCATTATATATCAGGTTATGATGCGAAATATAAGATAAGGAATATTCAAAACTAAACTAAATATAAGATAAGGAATATTCAAAACTAACCATTATATATCAGGTTATGATGCGAAACATAAGATAAGGAATATGAACAAAAAAACTAAATTTACAACAGCTGTATTTTACAAGTAACAAATTTTTTTAGAAGCAATACACGAATCAACCATATGTGATGGTGTCTTTGTCATTTAAAAAGAAATGGAACATTTCTCTTCTGAAGGCAGTTACCATATCTGGATCGTATTTTTTCTGCACTGTTCCATGCTGAATAATATCCCTTGCATATTGGCAGACGAAGACACCACAGTCCAGGGTGCCTCGCTTTTGTTGTGGGAATCCTCTTTCCACCTTCACCTTCCACCCTGTATTAAATTTGGGTAGGAATTCTCTATCCAACAAATATTTGATCTGTGTATAGTAATTAATGTTAGGAATATTCACAAAAACAAAAACAAAAAAAGTTGGTGACATACAATTCGCATCCTCAGGCTGCGAATTATATGACAATGAATCCAACCCAATTCGCAGCTTAGGCTGCGAATTATATGACAGGCAATCCAACATGGACGGGCTGCGAATTGTGTTGTGGACAGGCTGCGAATTGAGTTATAGACAGGCTGCGAATTGAGTTATAGTCAGGCTGCGAATTGGGTTATAGACAGGCTGCGAAAACAACTGTTTTGCTCACAATTCGCAGCATACCAGAACACAGTTCGCAGCTTGCATACTTAAATTTAATAGTTTGGAATATTTTACCAGTTTTGCAGGTGTCCTTGTGGTCAGGTCTGTGCCATGAAGCCTAGGCAGAAGCGAATTGTAGTTTGAAATTGTCCTGCCGTCGATATCGATGACGAGCAACGTCCAGTGGTTTGCATTGTCCTTTTGCTCGGTGCACAGTGGAACAAAGATGATGTTGGCATTTTTGCGCCCCATTCTAAAAGCCATGTCCACAAGATTTTCTACTGGCCAGCCTGCTTTCAATTGATGCTGCATCCAAGCAAAAGTATATTAAAATAAGAATATTTTCTGAACTTTTGTTCAATTTACCTGACCTAAACTTACCGTAGCCATGCCCGAAATCAGTACGGCGTCGTGATACTCTCCAATAGCTTTAGCGCATGGGACTTTGTAGTCTGCTTCTTCAAGCATCTTTCGAATCCAAGCATCGATAACCTAACATTGAAACATTATGTTAAATATAGAATACATATTTGAAACATTGAAAATAGAATCGGTTGACAATTGGATACCTTTACGTCCAGCTCCAGTTCTAAAGGTAGTGCCATGACATCACTCGTTTGCACCCTGATTCCGTATGTAAACTTGGACTCTGGTAACTGCCATACCACTGGATCAGGTGTGTCGCTCTCGTAGGCTTTAACCAACTGTATTTTGTGGTATTCTGCCACATCGATAAGGTTAGTTACTTTTGTTTTCTTTGGCCAGTCGCTGTATTCTACTACTGGCGGTTCCCGCATTGTTATTATGAACTCTTCTTCTTCCTCTGCCACTTGAGGCTGCGTTTGTGTCAGTAGCGCAAAACTTGGCTCCTCTATCTCATTAACCTTCTCGAGCTTAGTATGAAACAAAAAGTAGAGGGCGTCAGTGATTTTAAGTGCAACGACTCCAAACAGTTCGCAGCTTAGGCTGCGAAATGTAAGGTAGCAGTTAAATAAATTTATAAGTATCTATCAGGGTAGGGTGCGAACTATTCGAGGTTCCCCCGAACAGTTCGCATCCTATCCTGATATTTGTTTGTAATGCTCCAATAAGCATTTGCCACAAGTCACATGTTATTATGCGAAAGCATTATAAGTAGGCCTTACCGCACGGTCAGCGACAACCACTGCCGGTGACTTGTTCGGCATAGAGGCTGGATCGTGTCGGCAGAAATGATTAATGTCATCCTCCGACATGTTCTCCAGAGACCGTTGTATTATAGAATCGTAATATACATTATCAATTTCATTTAAAAATGTCTGTGAAACTTGAGTACTAATACCATCAACAAAAGCATCAGGTAAACCTACTGTGTTATCGTGGGACTCTGGAGCTGGCAGTTGATTTGTTACCGGGCCTACAGTTTGACGCTGGCTTAGCAATTCTGACTTTGCTGACAGCACCGTTGGTCTTTGAGGTTCCACCGAAGAATTGGTTTTGTCTTCTAAGGATTGTCCTTCCTGGCTGAGTAGTTCTGTCTTCTCACCGGGATGGACAGGTTCTGACTCTTGAGGTGCTACCTCTTGAGTTAGCCTTTCTCTCTTCGCCAATGCTATCTGCTGTTGCTGCTGTTGTTCTTCTTGTCCTTGTTGTTGCTCTTGTTGCCGGTCCTCGTGTTGAACCTGTGGCGTCTGGTGTTCTTCGAGTTGTTGTTCTTCGTGTTGTTGCTGGGGGTGTTCTTCTTGTTGTTGCTCTTCGTGTTGTTGTTCTTCTTGTTGTTCCTGTTGTTGTCGGGGGTGTTGTTGTTGTTCTTCTTCTTGTTCTGTTTGCTCTTGTTGTTGTTTCTGGCGGTGTTCTTCTTGTTGGTGCTGTTGTTCCTGTTCTCCTTGTTATTGGGGGTGTTGTTGTTGCTGCTGGTGTTTCTGTTTCTGCTGGTGTTGTTGTTGTCTTTCGGTCTCCTATTTCATAAAAAAACATATGTTAATCATCGTGTAATCATATTTCGCATCCTGACCTGATATCTATGTTATACATTCACTCCGTTATTACCTATTTCGCATCCTGATCTGATATATATGTTATACAGTCCCCCAGTTTATTACATAGTTCGCATCCTGACCTGATATCTATGTTATAAATTCCCCCAGTTTAGTACATATTTCGCATCCTGACCTGATATATATATGTAATAACCAGGCCACCAGTTTATTACATAATTCGCATCTTAAGCTGCGAAACGGTTGGCCATCATTGCACAATAGTCCTCATATTTGTTTAATAACATCATATCATCTACTTACATTATGTACCTTATCTGTATGTGTCTCCATGATGGGTGAATTGTGGGCATCATCATCCCTTTCTTCCGGCAGTACTCCATCAGCATGGTGCTGATCTGCATTAGACACGGATGCTTGCTGATCAGTGGATTTTTGTCCCTCTGGAAGTGCTGCTGGTACCTGCTTTATTGGGGTTTCAGTACGGCAGATTGGCAGAGAGATAGCATTGTGGAGTTGTTGTGCTTCAAGTTCCGCTATCTTGCGTTTCAATTCTTTCAGCTGCAAAAATGATAGCAAACTTTTTATAAACATATTAAGTGCTGATTGTAGTGATTATTTAAGGTTCAAGTCATACTTACTTCTCTGGCCTGTTGATCTATTTTTCGCTCGTACTTGTTCTTGTCGGCATACGTCTTCAAACGCTTTGATTGAGGAGCAATATCGGGATTAGGGTCTCTGCATTTTAATAAATAATCACCGATCGTTTCACTCATATTGGTTGTGTCGGTGTCGGAGGGCTCTTGCCTGGATTTGCCTTTGGGTTGTGGTGGAATTGTTTTCTTGGGGAGTCTTTTTGGTGGAATCGATGGCTCGGGTGGTGTTGGGTGTTCGAGTGTGGGAGACATCATCTTATTTATTACATTATGTGATGCTCGTCTCCTTTTTTTTGGTTTTGATGCTGTGCTTTTCGACCTCTTCGTAGGTCTTTCTTCCGGTGAAGGTGGTACCGTTACTTCTGCATCTTCACCATCTTCATCATCTTCTCTTTCTCCGAAAGCTTCAATTTCAGCCTCGGTAAGCTGTAATGGACCTTCTAAAACCTACCAACAGATGCACATGTAAGTAAATTAATTGTTTCGAAAGTACGAGGGTGTAGACAAACAAATTGTTTCTTACAAGCAGTTCGCATCATATGATGCGAACGGTGTGGTTTTAAATCATATTTCGCATGTTAAGCTGCGAAATGGTTATGGGACAGTATGATGCGAACTAAGTATTAAACATATGATTATGGGACAGTATGATGCGAACTAAGTATTAAACATATGATGCGAACTGTGTTGAACATGAAGCTGCGAAGTAAAATTCATATCAGGCTGCGAACTGTTTGAGATATTTTTATAAGCAGTTCGCATCATAGGCTGCGAACTGTATGCACCCCAAGTTCAATACATATATTATGCTTATACCTCGTCAGCATCCAGGTAGGGTGTTTTAATAAGATAGCTCATGGTTGATGCGTGGCACTCTAACCCCAACCATTTGAAGAACCTTGGTATCGAGGTTGGCTTCGCTACCTCGTGGCCGATTGTTGTGTGCTCCATGATGAAGGGCTGCATGGGGACAAGTTTTATCAACACGATGCTATGTACATAACTAATTGTTATATTGAATAGATCAATCTTACAACTACAAGGGCGACGCAGCCGACGATTTTATCGGCTCTTTCTACTGCTAAGCAACTCCTGATAGACTGTCGAAGCTTGAACAGAATCGATCCAGCCCAGTCGTAATTGTTTATTCTGTTGAGGTCTTCAACGTAATAAACCGTGCTCCAGCCCAAGATATCTCCAGATACGGAGTAGAATAGCGTGGAGCACAAAAACAGTATCAACAGCCTCGCCACGTCTTCCAATTCATGTTCCCCTCCTTCGGTTATGGCCTTCTCTATACCCTCCTGTAAAACCAATGACAACATTCTATGTTAGAAGTGTACAGAATCTTGCTTTATAAAGATGAAGTCCATTTTAGACGTACCTTGATGATGGCATTTGTTATTGTTTTGGTATTACTAGCTGATGCTTTCCTGCCAGTTTTTGACATGAAGTATTTCTTCATCATCCTTGATTCGTCCTCCTCGCCGTCTGCATACTTGTTGTGAAAAGCGCCGGTTTTTGTTAACTCCATTTTCTCGGTGCCATGCCTCAGCCCGAATATGATCTTGATATCGTTTGTAGTTAGCTTTACATACTTGCTGCCAATCCTAAAGGCGTCTCTTTCCAGAGAGAATTTCTCGAGGATATACTGAATGATTGTGTAGAATTTTTTCCTTAGCAGCTCTTCCTCATTACGGATTTCAAACGCCGTTTTCAGAAGCGTGTAGAAGGGTGTGTTTCTACACGCTTCAATGAGGGCCCTTGTAATACCCATGCCTTTGAGGAGCTTCAGAAGGCTCACCAACCCTGATCTGTAGTAGCTGGGTTTTGTTGTCATGCTTTCTGCACAAAACAAATCAGTTGGAATGTCACAAATAATTCGCATCACAAGCTGAGAATCGCATACATATAGATACTGGCTTAACAGACAAGCTGCGAAATAAGTTATCACAGGATGCGAATTATGTATCTCAAGCTGCGAACTGTTTGTAAATAAGTATAACCATACAATCGAGCTGCGAATTGCTTGCATTGTGGGTGATCAGGATGCGAACTGTTAAGTATATATGCATGCACGTTGCAGGGATCTGGGAATTATGCAACGAACACCAAAATCAACAATGAACTACCTAATGCAGATCTAACATACATAATATTTCTCAGGAGAGTATCAGTATTACATGCAACTAAAATTCTATCCTGGCTTCGACTATAAACCCATAAACTGAGTAACTATCGTCAGTAGATACTTCATTCTACTACGACAAGCAATGCTATCGTGGAGTTGTTGAAAACAGTGGTTCAGATTAAAAAAAAACGCAAAAAGAAGTACGATTTCCACCATAATGCATACCTGTTAAATTTCACCGGCCGGAGAACGAGATAGAAGTTTTCAGAGACGACTTCACGACAACTTTGTCGAATGAGATTTGAAGGTGTTAGTGACTGTCTGAGTAAAAGAGGCTGACCGGTGCGATAGTGACGAAGGTGAGAAGCTGTAGGGTTTCTGGGTTTGAGAGAGAGAGAGTATCACGAAGTCGAACGGTTTGTTTTCTAGTGGTTTCTAAAATTAGAATTTTGCGTTTGTTTAGGGTGATAGGAGGGTCGAAAAAGTGGGATGGAATTGAAAAATGGGTATATATAGTCGAAGGGTATTTTTGTCCAATTTATTAGTCTGGGTATTAAGTAACACTATGTTAAAAGCGGGTGCCGCCGGGTAATAAGATAGTTGAGTGGGTATTTTCAGGTACTTTTCTCTTAATTTATTATATATATATATATATAAAAAAATAATAACTTTTATATATTTTTATAATTTTCAGACTGGAACAGATTGGACAAACTAGAAACCCAAATCCGTGAATCACAATTTTTAATATGAATCTGATTTATTTTATTTTATGTTCTGGACATTATATTTAGATTGGACAAAAATCGCATCGGACCGGAAGACACCCGAATTACGTCCCTTGACCAGGATGAAAACCAAATCATGCAAATTAATATAGAAACTAAGACATAGACATGAATTTAACATGAATGTAGTAAATTGTAAATTTGACAGATTCAACATAATATAATTATAGCCAAAATAGGAAAAACCGTTTCTAATATTTTATCAACTCAATAAAAAAAATACGTTCCGATTATATATACATTTTAGCAGCCCAAATTTAAATTAGCTACTGTGAAATGAAATATGGGTATTGCTAGAAAGAATTAAAATTAAAATGATAGTTTTTTACTATTATTATTTATAATTGTTATGGACTAAAATATTTACAACTTTTTATATCATTATCTATTTTCGTAGGTTGCATAACATAACATCTAAACGAAATCTAATATTTTATTTTCTAAAACTTATTAATGTCAATAAAATTCAAAACAAAAACTTTAAAAAAATTTCAATTTTTGTAAGTAAAAAATCATAGATAAAATAGACGAAGATGTTCATCTACAAACTAAAGTGGATATGGAAAAGATATAACACTATCTCCTTCTTCCGATTAAAACAAAATCATTTTTTAAAAGAAGACGAGAAAATCAATATTATGTTCGGTCGATGACACTTTAGTGGTGTTAGCTGTCACCTTCTTTGCTAGAAAAGATAAAACTTTCCGTCAAGACGATGACATATAAATCATATTGGCACCATCCACTCACGGAAGTGTCTTCTGCAATCCGATTTTCAAGTTCGATTGATTCGTTTGTTTTATATGCATAGTAGAATGATATCCAAGACGAGATATAAACTATTGTGGATTATACTCACCCTTTCATACCTTATGACGAGTATAACTTCGACTCGATTACCGAGTGAGTCAAAGAACTCGACAAGATATTTGAGGAAGATATGATCTAGGAATAATGACAAAAGAGGAAGATACCTAGAGTAAATTGCATGTGTGAGAGATCTTGTATACAATAACTGTCAAAGAATAAGGTTGATTGAAAAAGATGATCATTCGCAAATGCAATGCTTGTTAGCAAAATTGAAAAATACAATGCTTGTTAACAATATTAAAATGCACAATTACATTCAATGGCATCATACGATCAATGAAAGATCTGATCTGATAACCATTTTATCTTTTATGCATCCGATTAACATTGATTTACTATAGACCTTCCTTCGAAAATTAGATTTGGGATGCCGTTGTTGGGGGTACTCGGGGTTACATCGACTAACAATTTTTTTTTTGCATTGCATTTTCATTGATGGTCCACGAGAAGGAAGACAACTAAAAATAAGATTTGGGATGCTTGAAAGAGAGTATTGAAGAGAACGTTTGTGATTTTCCTTATGTTATAATGATATACCATAAAATTGCATTGATTAAAACCATAGACAAAATATTTTCCACCGCGAGTCACACATTATGCGAATGACATATCAACAATAATGTAAACGAGAATTTTTTTTTTTAATATGACAAAAACTCTAAATATTTTTTGGCCACTTGTAATGATGTCGTCGCATCCACCGCCATTAACCAAAATAAGGCGGTTAATTACACCATAAACGCATGAAATACACCATACGAAGAGAAGTTTGTCCATGCATGCACTAAAAAGATCATGCATCTTGAAAATAGGATGGCTAATGGGGCGGAAAGCTCGCAAGCTACTGTCAAGGAAATATATCAGGATAAGCCAATTCAATTTTGAAATATTTTGGGAGAAGCTTTATAGCTTTCTTACAATGCAATATTCAACCATAAAGCTATGAAGTTAAGCAATTGTCGTCTTCTTTATAAATTCTAAAAGTTTAAACATTTCAAATTACTACGGGGGTGTGTATCACCAATCATTTTGATGATAAATATATGATAATTATCTTAAATCGTATATTATCGTGAAAAGTCCGATAAAACTGGAGGTGAAAAATACTCATGCAATTGTATCATTCGAACGACACACAAGTTCTAATGTACCCACGAACTAGAGACCATCCAAAAAGCAGATGGGTATATTCCTACGTAAATTATACAGGAGTATTGGATAATACTAGAGATGTCTGATCGACCTAAACTAGGGGAAGAAGAGTTAAAAGCTAGCTTAACAAATTTAAATTCAAAACTAGGAGAGTTTGATGTTTATGAACAAAATCATTGGCTCAAGATATTTACACAGTTTTTTTATCCTTATAGTTCTCTTGTTTGTGAACCTTTACAAAAGGTGATAACATGCGGCGAACTCTTGATTGCGGCCGTGGTCGTGGTGAATATAAGGATAATAAAACTCGGTTTGATTATTCTACCAAAATGGGTCATTCTATGCACAAATACACTGAAGAAGATGGTTACAATCCAATGTGAATAGTGCAAAAACTCCCAAAATGGGAATCGTGGTCGTTAGTTTTGGTCCATTGCTACTAGTGGTAGCAACCTAGAATGTTTATTGGACAAGTCCATACTAATTCGAGCATAAAACCCGCGATAACAAAACAAGTAAGAGTTGGATCTAAAGGTAAACTAACTATGGTTCTGCTGAATAACGTTAAAACAAAATCCTCTACTATCATTAAACCAACCCCAACAAAATTTCCTAATATTTGTAAAAGAAATACCTAACATACCCGACACGAGGTATGCATCAGACATTCTATAATTTATAAGTCACTTTATAAATAAAATTACCAACGTTAGATCTGACAGAAATTAGGAGTTTAGAGCCATCGCTCATGGTTTGTTCGGTACCGAAAGTGGATGACAAATCGTTAGACCATTTTTAGTACACGAAATAGAAACATATAAAGATTTATATTTAAGTGCGTCATATTCTCTAGAAGATGTTGAGCTAAAAAAAGAACTAGGCCGATTAAAATATGAGAAAGATATTGCACAGTTTGAAAATTGGATGTTGTTACCAAGTTGTGGCAAACTAATCGCAACCATTTTCAAATGTGTTCTATTGTTTTGAACCCAAATGTTTTACAACTTATTTACTGGTTAAAAATGCACCATCAATGGACGATCCTCTGGTAGAGCTCAGGCTCCTTTTCGTAAACACAAATCATTTTGTTCATTTACATGATTAGTTATATTTGCTTTTAGTTATTAAAATGATATAATTATTCTATATAATTTATTTTGGTTCTTTTTTATTTTACTTTTATAGGTTGATATGGTATAAGGTTCACATTTACCAACGGTAGATCCTACATGGGTGTACATTACAAGATAAAATGCTAAATTTTGGTCGGGCCATTATTTGAGAGGTTGACCAATTTTTTACGATTACAATAGTAAACTTTAAAGACCTTCAACTTTTTTTCGTTTGCAAGCTGTATTAGTTTTTTTTAATTTCCACGGAAATACTACTTGTTTTTTTGTTAATTATACTTATGTTATGTTTTCTACTTAAAAAATTAGATTTATTTTGGAATAAACGTTTATGAATATTTAAAACCATAGAAGATGTACCATGCCTTTCATTTATTATGTATAAGTTTTATAATTTTTATTTGTAACAACTGAAAAAATGCATATTGCCGCCAACCGTTGGCGCACGAAGTGCTCATCCCGCCAATGGATGGAGCCTAGGCTGATACTTCCACCAGGGATGACGGGTATGATGTCCATACCACCAACAACTTTGAAAATATATTAAATTTATGCCAACGCATATGGTAAACAAAGAACAAAAAATTGGGAAAAATGTTTGCTTACTGTCGTCATCCTTTTGGTGGGATCCACCCAATTTCCGCCAAAGGGTGGCGGTAATAGGAATTGTTTTACAACTTAAAAAACTTCAGAATCATATAAGATGTTATAAACATTTGTGTTATGATCAACGATTGTATTAACACACTTAAAGATTGATCAACACTATTTTGATTTTAGAACGAATGATTAACAATTGGATTAACGCACTTAAAGATTATCAACTCACGTAAGAGTATAAGACATAAACTTAAAGACATCATAAACTGAAGACATCATAAAATATAAAACAAGAAAGACAATAAAACATAAATTAAAGATATATCGTAAACTGAAAAATATGAGAAGAAAATACATAGAACATAAACTTAAAGATGCATCATAAACTAAAAAACATCATAAGCAAATATATAGAGCATTACATGAAAACATTATAAAATGAAATGTGGGAATCAAGTGATTCCATACGTTATTCACGACTATGATCCTTCCAAATCTAATTGCTCAATAAATTGTTCGAGAAAGTGATCGATCTAAAAGTCAAACATATTTGAATGTGTGAACCAAATATTATATTTTATGCATCCCTGACATCTTCTAGGAGGTCAGAAACACGTAGTAGCTGGAACCAAATTCAAATAATTATGCATGGTGGTGACTTCTTCACGACTTCATGAATGTTGATGGGGAGCTACACGAGGCCCATACTTGTTATACATCGGATATATAATTTTATTAAAAAAAAACTCGTCGGTATTATGTTTCAATCGTATTTTCTTAACAGATTTGATGACTTTCAACAAGTGGTGATATTCTCGAATAGTCCATTATATGTCGTACAAATTGAAAGTTTGATTATTTATGATATTAAGCACATTAAAAATATGTTATATTTCGGAAACTATTTATAGAAAAATCTATATTGGCGGAACCTACAGATGACGAGATAATGTATTAGCGGGCTATCTATATGTTGGCGAGAAACTGTAATAGATATATTTCCCAATGTTTTCTTAATTTTAGTTTGGAACGACTGGGTTTTAGCAACGATTTTCCATTTATGTTGAGAATAATACTAAAATAAAAACTTGACACAAAATACTTAAACAAGAAATCTTAGTAAATATTACATAAACACCGAAAGCAATGACTCTAAACTCAAATTATATTTGACTCCTTAGAGTCTTCATCTTCGAACAATTGTTCGTACGTCTTATCTTCTAACTCAATCCATATTTATTTCAATTCCATTTTCGTATATGAATCGCTGAGTGATGAAACATGGTCGATACCATACAATTGATATATTTTACAAAGGACAACATTAAAAACAACCTCGTACTTCCAGGTTTCTATTAAGCTATGAACGACAAAAACTGATCTCCTCAATTGACCGTGTTCAATTTTGGTTCCAAGACACGTTAAAAGTTCCTTGGATTTTGAGATTTAGACTGATGGATAATTTATGTCATTTGGATTACAAACAAGAAGAAAATAGTCACAAATATATATATATATATATATATATATATATATATTTGGTTGCTAAATAAGTCTGATTTTGGTTGCTAAAATAAATCTGATTGTGTGAAAAAAATAAAATACAAACTTGTTTTATGAAAATAAATATTAATTGAGTGTGAAACAAGTAACTTGTTTATAGTTGTAAAAATATGTGTAATTTGTGGTGATTTTTTTAAATATAATTTAGTTGCGAGATTATGTGTAATTTGTTTTTGAAAAAACAAGTATTGTTTAGTTGTTTTTTTTATGCAAATGTGTTTCAGAAATAAGAAGAAAATAGTTGCGAAAATAGGAATTTGGTTGCTAAACAAGTTTGATTATGTGAAAAACAAAAAAACAAATCTGTTTTTTTAAAATAATTGTTATTTAGATGTGAAAAAACTATTTTTTTTATAGTTGCGAAAATATGTGCATTTTTGTGAAGATCTTTTTTAAATTTTATTTATTTAGTTACAAAAGTTTGTGTAAATTTTTGTGCGAAAAAATTGTTGTTTAGTTGGGAAATTACGTGTAATCAATTGTGATTTCAAGGGTATTGTTAAAAAAAATTATGTTGCATATAATTTTTGGTAAACTTCAAATTTTAGATGATTATCGATAATTTAATTTATATCCATATGATCATCAGTAACTTACAATTTTTTAATGAGGCGTGACTACGAAGAGTCTTGATTTTCTCCATTACCCTTGGAGATAATCTCATAATATATCTCAATAGTTAACAAATACATTAATTTTCTCAATTGGTTATATATTATGATTTATGAAATTATTTCTCAATATATCTTATATAGCTTTGTATATACACAATCTAAGTGAGACAAACGCTAATATATTTCCATTTCTACTATATTTATCGAGCCTATTGTCTATTTTTTAATTGCTTCAAGGTTTCCTGCTATTTTTTTCACTAATTTTCTATCCGTTTGTCCATGGTTACTTGTTATATTATGGTGATCACAGTTGAGATTGCTATGAACATTATATATTTATATTTATAAAAAAATTTGCTTGTGGTTTTCTTTTATGTTCTCTTATTACATTATGGTAATAAACGTTACATTTCTATAATGTTTATCACACTTTTCGTATCTCCTTATGGTTTCGGGGTTTCCTGCTTTATTTTGGTATTAAGTGTATCATATTTTTTTATGTTAATTTTAAAACATATGTTATTTATTTTGTTGATGATTAGGTTTAAGAAGGTGACCTGGTACTCACATCAGATGAAGAGAGTCTGATGGTTAGAGAGAATCTCTTAAGTAATGAATAACATGAAGAAAAAAATAAAGAAAATGATGAAAAAACCACGAGGAGGATGAAAAAGCTGATGAAGAAAAAAAATAGAATGAATAAGATAAAAAAGAAGAAGACCACGATGAAAATAACTGGAATGATAATGAAGCTGAAACTCCAAAAAACGGAGTTGGAACCAGAAGTGTAACAAAAAATGTTACTAAATTGGAGAAGATGAAAGGTAAACAACATATCAAAGAAAGTAAAAAAAAAAAAAAAAAAACTAAGAAGAAGAAGAAGGAAAATGAAAATGAAGATGACGAGGAAAAAAAACAAGAAGAAAAATAGGCAAACAATGACGATGAAAATAATGAAGAATGAGCGAGGTCACAGTTCTCTTGCATGAGAATGAAGAATTATAACATAATATAAGACAAAAAAAGTATTATTCATTTCTGGTGTGGATAATTATCGCCCGAGGGTAGGCTAGTAATTTGGTTGGTGTTTTATAGTAGTGTGTGGGTGTTATGTGTTTAGAGTAGAGAGTAGAGAGATAATTAAGCAGCCTGGTAGCAATTAATTCTCATTACCCACACTTAATGCAGGTGGTTGGGTATTTATACCCTGATGTTTGGGCCCTTATGGACTTTTGGGGCATGTTTAATGGACCCGGGTCATGTTCAAAGACCCATGAGCTCTAAGTAGGAGAGCAAGTAGCTTAGTCAAGAAGTGTTTAGATTTTTTAGTACTTTTGTCATAGTTCGAACAGTCCTATGGTCAGAGTGTTCGAAGTGATCTGTCCGGTTCGTGTGACCTGTCCGGTTTGGAGGCCTTGGACCGATCTGTCCTTTTTCGGGGAGCATGCAGAATTCGGACTCATCATGAGCCCCTTTTTTAGGTGTTTGTGCAAATATTCTTGTCAAAGACCTGAAAAACAGTCCGACATCAGGGGTAGTTTTAATCCGAACAGGTCTGTCAATTTGGGCTATGGGTTTATCCGGACAGATAAAGCTTCACAAATTCAAAACAGTTTTTGCCAGAGTTCGTGGGACACGTGTCACTCTCTGATTGGTTGCTTCAGCCGTTTTTTCACCTTGAATTTCGAACCCACCTTCTTCGAAAACAACCTCTTTAATTAAAGGTGGTGACATCAGCGTCGTCTTTTAATCATTGCCAAACTTTTTGAATTCTTCTAGGAATCAACTTCCTTTTTCATATTTACTATAAATACAAACTCATTTCTACTGTTTTACCATCTCCTTCAAATTTACTTCTGCAAAAACTCTCAAAGATTTCTCTCTCTAAAGAAAAAACTTAGTTCAGTAGTTTATGTTTACAGCGAGGAACGCTCTTGTCAAAGGCGGGTGGCTCAACTTTTCTGAGTTAGACAAGGCTCAAAAATTTGAAAGAGAAAGACGGATTGCAGCAGGGTTACCTACCTCGCCTGTTGATAGACTAATCACCTCTGCTACCGAGTCAGATCGAGGCTCGTCTTCTTCCAAAGGTACTAAGCCTAGAAAGCTATTTCAAACCAACCTCTCCCCCATAATCTCTGGTTCCTCAGTTCAGGAATCAGAGCCTGCTGTCGAGCAAGGAGTTACAGTCACTAGCCTCAAAAAACCCTCTCCATTTATTGCAATGGGATCAGATATGGAGCACTCTCCTGAGAAGCTGGTCGACAGGAGGAAGGGCCGGTTGGTTAAAGGCCAGGGGACTAAAAACACTCCCTCAAGGTCGGGGGCAAAGGACAGCAGCACCGGATCAGAGGTGCCTATTAGAGCCCCCAAGGACAGGCTGTCCGGACCGGAGGGCTCTAATCCAAATCTTCAACAGGAGTCTTCTGTTCCAGACACTCTACCGGAGAGCAGAAATCAAAGGGGTACTGAGGCCCATCAGTCCGGAGACAAGGCTGAGTCAAGTTTGAACACTCCCCCCACTACAACTGCTGAAATCCCTTCAACAATCATAGAGGAAGTGATGGAGGACTCTGTTGAAGAGGCCCCATTTGAGTCTGAGCCCTCCGGTCAGACCAGTAAAGAGATAGTTGCCAAGAAGGACAAGGGCAAGGAGAAGCTGTACTTGAAGCATCCAGATCTGCCGGAGAGCCTAGAAGGAAAAGTAAGGCCTTGTTTTCACAAGGTCAGCGTTAATTACCTCCTCTCCTTACAAAAAATCAACTACGCATTCATCCATACTGTCGAGCTGGGCAGGATGCGTACAAAATGGGGCATTCCAGAGAATGTAAAGATCAGGATTCCTGTACACCCGGAGACCCCCATGGACTGCAAGTTGAGTGAAGTGGTAATGTTTACAGAGCTGTTCAACTGGGGGCTCAGGTTTCCATTAGATCCAGAGATTGTCAGATATTTCCATCTGATCAAACTCTGTCCGAGCCAGCTGAGCCCCAACGCTTGGTATACCCTTATGTCATGCATCATGGCATCAAGGCTGTCCGGGATCCCTCTGCCTATGGAAGAGTTTGCTGCAGTGGCTAGCATGTGTAGAAACCACCACATCCCCTTTTACCACTTTAATATGGGGGATGACTTCAAGGCGGTGGATGATTTGTTGGAGGCAGAGAGGAATTGGAGGACCCGGTTCCTATTTGTCAGTGGTGCCTGGGAGAACGGCAGGAAGATAAAATCCGGAGAGAACCCAAGCCTCCTCAGAAGCAGATGGAGGAGTGACCGTAAGTATCTTGCCTTTATATTTTTGTCTCTCTTTTCTTTTTAGACTTAGTTTATACTAACTTGTCTTACTTTTGTCTTAGCAGTACTGCCCAAGGAGTTCGGTGACTATCAGAAAGCCGGGCAGGTTACTTGCTCCAAGATCAACGCTTGGACCGCTGAGAACTGGGGGAACCGATTTCACGCTGCCTTCACCAGTAGCAACTTAGCAAGGTCTCACTTGTGGAACACCACAGGTCGGAGAGACTTGACTTGGGAGGAGCTCACCACTCAGCCTCCTTCGGATGTTGTACTTAAGAGGACCCACGAGCTAGATGGGACACTCTTCCTGCCAGGCCGGGCCAAAGCCCCGAGCAAGATGAAAGGCAAGAAGAAGAAGGGAAAGAAGATGGTGAGTGATGCTAACCCTGCTGATGTTGAGAAGGATGCTCCAACAGACCCAGAGGGGCCAACCCAGAGCCAAATTGATGCTGCTCTCTTGCAAGTGGTGGAGCAAGAGACTGAAAGGCAGGAAGCGAATCTCCCAAAACCTCCAAGGGCTTCCAAGAGAAATCGCAAACAGGGGAGCGAAGGCGCAGACCGCGAGGCCAAGAAGAAAAATACTTCTAAGGAAGACGAGCTTTCTCTCCGGGCTCCGGAGCCTTCTTTCCAAGCTGATCCTTCTGACCCAACGCATGCTGAAGAGATTCCGAGGGACTTTCACACCGATGAGGTTGAGGGGGAGATATCAACGTTGATGGAGTAGACATCACCGGCCTTGGTGAGCTTGGTGAATACTTCCTCAATCTCCCAGAGATGACTTTGCAGGGCCTTACCTTCCTCCGAGTAGCTCCAACACAGTCAATTTTAATGGTAAGACTTTTATTGTCTCTAGTGAAAGGGATGATATAGACCACTCCTTGTTAATCAACGTGCAGCCTGTAATTTTGTTGGAGAGACAAGTTCGGAGTCAGGCAGACATCATTAAAGACCTTAAGTCTGACAAGGAGAAGTTGTCTGAAGACCTTCGCACTGCCACCTCCAATGCTGCCATGTTGAAAGAAGAAAATGAGGAGTTGAAGAGAAGCCAAAAGACAAGCACCACAAAAGTCGCCACTTTAGAGGAAACCATTAAAGACCTCCGGGAGAAACTGTCCGGTCTGGAGAAAGACCTTGCTACCTCAAAGGAAGAAACCAAGGCAAAGGACAAAATCATCACCAACTTAACCACTGACAAGATTGTTCTTGAGAATGCAGTGTCCAAGGCTGCCGAGGAGAAAACCACTTTGTTAAGGGAGCAAGAGGCTAAAATCCAGGCCAAGATTGATGCTTATGCCAACCAGATGATCAAAAGCGAAGAGCAACTACTTGCCAAGGTGAGGTCTGACATGGTTCTACTCTTCCATGAAAAGTTTTCGAAAAGGAACCTAGGGGACTTATGGCTTCATGTTGAGCCTGAAGACCTTCCATACCACACGATGGCCGAAGGTGACAGGTATGGCTACTCTAGTGATTCCTCAGATGATGAAGAGCACACTGGGGAGAGCCCAGATGAAGAGAAAGACGATCCTAAGGGAAAGAAGGTAGATGAAGGTGAGCCATCTTCAAAGGCTCAACCTTAACTTATGATCTATTTTGTTTATTTTCTATCCAGACTAAAGTCCTTGGAAGGCCAAGGCTTTCTTTTTTGTAATTGTGTCCGGTATCTGACCGGATAGGTTTTCTGTTCTGTTTTTTTGACAATTTGAAAAGTCCTTGGAAGGCCAAGGCACTTTTAATGAATACCTTTGTTTCATGCAATTCTCATCTTCTTTCATAGTCTGTTCCATTTTTATTGGCTAGAGTTTAAATAGCCTTTAGATATTTCATAATGAGAGTGTTTAAGTTCTCCGGCTAGAGTTTAAATAGCCCTTAGTTATTTCAATTCGGATAATGTGACAAGGGAAAAAAACTTTAAAACACTTAGAAAATTTTTAAGAAGGCATCAAATTTTATTCAAAAGCTCGGACACCTCATTAAAACCTCCCCGTGCCACCAGGGGGGAAAGAGTATGCCCCCAAATATTTACATGGATGTTTAAACAAGTAAATATTTACACAAACGCTACTCCAAGTACATCCGGAGATGCTCAATATTCCAAGGATGAGTCAAGACTCTTCCACCTTTGTCTTCCAACCAATATGTTTCAGGTTTAATTCTTTCAACAACCATATACGGACCCTCCCAAGTTGGGGCCATCTTTCCGAACAGCTTTTCTTTAGTGTGTAAGAAGACCTTCCTCAATACTTTGTCCCCCGGTTGACAATCTCTTCTTTTAACTTTGGAAGCAAACCTTCTTCTCATCAAGCCCTGATAGTGTGCAACTTTAAGGTGAGCTTTAACTCGTCTTTTTTCTATCAAATCAAGTTGACCTCTGATTGCCACCTCGTTAGCATGTTCGGAGAAGTTGTGAACACGAAGGGAGGGGAGAGTTTCTTCTATGGGAGCTACTGCATCCATCCCATAGACCAAGGCAAAGAGTGACTCTTGTGTTGCAGCCCCAGGTGTTGTCCGGTAGGCCCACAAGACCTCTTGTAGATAACTAGGCCACTTCCCAGCGGCCCCTTCCAAATTCTTCTTTAAACCGGATAGTATAGTGTGTGGGTGTTATGTGTTTAGAGTAGAGAGTAGAGAGATAATTAAGCAGCCTGGTAGCAGTTAATTCTCATTACCCACACTTAATGCAGGTGGTTGGGTATTTATACCCTGATGTTTGGGCCCTTATGGGCTTTCGGGTCATGTTTAATGGACCCCCGTCATGTTCAAAGACCCATGAGCTCTAAGTAGGAGAGCAAGTAGCTTAGTCAAGAAGTGTTTAGGTTTTTTAGTACTTTTGTCATAGTTCGAACAGTCCTATGATCAGAGTGTTCGAAGTGATCTGTCCGGTTCGTGTGACATGTCCGGTCCAGAGGTCTTGGACCGATCTGTCCTTGTCCGGGGAGCATGCAGAATTCGGACTATCAATTTCAGTAATTTTTAAATAAATTTAGTTTAATACATGTTTGTCAATTATTAAATCTACTAATATATAGGAAAGGCTGAGTAAAGTAATCGAAGAACTCCACAAGATCACCAAACAGGTTCATGATGTTACCGCCTTGATGTTTAACAAAGATTCACAAGCTCTGAAAGACAATAATGTATAGTATCCATAAAACATGTTATTCAATTTTAATAACATTCATGTTATTTAATAAAATGACTAACTTGTAATATAAAAACAGAGAATAAGGAAGATTGAAAACACGATAAAAAATCTGGGAACAAAGTTTCAACCAACGGTTTAAGTTGAAAAGGCTCATAAAGTACAAGTATTCTCAATATTAAAGTTTACTTTTATTCATGTTACTTTTTTTAAAAGTAACTAAATATATATCAATAGACAAAAAAGAGCTTGTAGATGAAAAAAAAAAAAAGAAATTCATGTGCTTTCTTTCTTGGTAAAAAGAGTACCAAAAAAAACAAAAAATGAAGACAAATGATGATCCAATATATTAATTTTAGCGAAAGAAGAAATAAAAAAAATAAAAAATAAATAAAACAATAAATGTGAAGAAGTGTATTATAATTTTCAAGAAGTCAAAACTCAAAAACTAATCGAAAGAGAAGAAAGAGAATAGCCAACTTCTTTTATAAATGATGAAAATATCTACAAATTCAATGCAGTGTTATACGGATGGAACAAAACATGTAATCAATTTAAACGTTTTATTTCATTTAATGTACTTAAATAAACAATATAATTCTTAATAAATAACAATGAGTATGTGAAGACATGGAAATCATATTGGAGAAAAGATTCAACGGGTCTTTGTGGATCAACTCCATAAAATGATCAGGAATGGAGAGATTGGAATTGAGGTATATAAATTTGATTTTTATATGTTTATGAGGAATGGATGTAACACAACTTAAATTGTTATTAGTCAGGTCCTGAATCCATTGGTGCTGCATAATATGTCAATCTTATCTTGGGTTGATCTTGATGGTTTGTTGAGATTTATATTTTTGTATATGATGCTTCTGGTAGTTTGATATTAGAGACATAATTATGATTAGATTCTATGAGTTTGAGATGTTCAATGAGTTTGTTAATGATTGTTTGATATGGTGGTTTCTATTTTGGATGCTTGAATCTAATCATTGACCCGTAACCTGATAATGCTGCTCATTCTGCTTCTAAATCTGAAATGCTACGGTATAGGTATGGTCACAAATGCAAATTCCTGAGCTACATTATATGCTGAAGAACCTATTATGATCACAAAGCATGTTTGATCAACAACTAAAATACAGTCATCAACATCTGCTTTTCTATTCAAATATACCAATCTACTAATCCGGAACAATAAAACAATATAAGTCAGGATCTGCACCAAATCTAATATTTAATTTACAAGTCGAGATACTAAAAGCTTGCAGTTACAAACTTTGCCGAACTGCAGCTCGGAATAATCTATCACCATTGTAACTCGACTATATTTTTTACCAACGAGCTAATAACCCGAAGGCGGTTGAAGTTGCTTGAGTCTCCGCACAACTTGTTTCATAGTAGGTCTTGAAGAGAGGGTCTGGACGGTACACACAACAGCTAAATTCAGTACATCTACAAGATCATCATGCGGACCTGCGTCCCATAACCCTGCGGTGAAAAATTCCTTCGCGTCGCCCCGTGCCAGAAGCATACCTCCCCATTGGACGATGTTGAACGCATCCCCGTACGAAGCAAACGACGGATCTAGAGCTTCTTTGTCGGAAAACAACTCGAGAAGAACAACACCGTAGCTGTAGACGTCTGATTTGTCGGATACACGACATGTCATCGCGTATTCAGGTGCGACGTACCCAAAAGTTCCGGCCACCCCTGTAGTAGCATGAGTCTCAGATGTTCCTAAAAGCCTGGCTAAACCAAAATCCGATAGATATGCGTTTTGGTCATTGTCTAACAGAATGTTACTCGGCTTAACGTCACGGTGGAGGACGCGGGGGACACATTGATCGTGGAGGTAAGCCAGGGCTCGAGCAATATCCAACGCGATCTTGTGTAAAACCCTCCAATTTGTTGTTTGCGCTGAACGGTCTTGGATAAACTTTTCTAGATTACCGCCCGGTAAATAGTTATATATCAAGAACATTTCCGAGTCACTTGCATGGTAACCAAGAAGAGTGACGAGATGGCGGTGGCGGAGTCTTCCTAGAGTTTTTATTTCGGCGTGAAACTGTTGAACTCCTTGAAACCGGCCAATAGAGAGACGCTTTATTGCCACTACTAGTCCAGATGAGATCTCGGCTTTGTATGTTGCACCAAATCCTCCGCTGCCGATGAGATAGCTTGCGTTGAAATTTCGAGTGGCTCGCACAACATTATCATAGGTAATTCCAACTCCGTCTTCTGTGAAAAGAGTTACCTCCCTTCTAGTAGCACTCGTGATCCTGGATTTTGGATTACATCTTCGGGTGCACAAGTACAGGACAATAAGAGCTATAAGAACTGAAACTATGACGGAGGCAGATGCGATGGATGCAATCTCGATTGAATTGAAACTCGAATTCCTGTCTTTCGGCTTGGGTGGAGAAGAAGCAGAACTTTTTGGATCCCCTTCACTTCCATACGTATCAGAAGAAGGAACTGTGAGGGAAACTGCACGGCAAGGATATAGATTAGGGTTTCCAAGTACACTGCTGCACGAAATCGAACCATTATTTGATGGCAGCGGCCCGGACAAGTTGTTAAAGGAAACATTGAAAACAGCAAGTTTGGTACTGTTTGCAAAACCAGAAGGAATCATTCCAGATAGATTATTATTGTTGAGCAAAAGCACAGTTAGATTCTCCAAATTTACAAGACCCTCGGATATTTCACCGGTGAGATAATTTGAAGAGAGATCTAAAGTTTCCAAAGAACGCAGCTGCGCAAAACTTTCAGGAATCGTCCCGTTCAAAGTATTATTACCCAATGAAAGATACTTCAGATACTTTATTGCCCCAAAACTGCTAGGAATCTGGCCCACAAGCCGATTCGAACCTAGGTTGAGCGAAACAAGTGATATTAAAGCCCCAATGCTCGATGGAAGAGGGCCGGAGATTTCATTCAGTGAAGCATCAAGAACTTTCAGAGATCCACAAAGCTTACCAATTTCAGACGGAATCTGACCAGACAATCTGTTATGCCTGACATTAATGATCAAACTATCTAACCCGGAGCAGGAGCCAAACACACTCTTAGACAGTGGACCGCCAAGTTTGTTTCCACCAGCAAAAAATGCATAAGAGATTTGGTTCCTTAGTCTTTCCGATACGATCGGAAAAGAAACCAAACTTCCAGTGACTGGGGTCCGTAATCTCTCGCGTGCGATTGACAAAGAAACCAAACTGCCAGTTAAGTTGTTGTCTCTGAAATTATGATAGACAGCTGGACCAACATTTGATCCAAGAAAGAGCTTTCTGATTCCAATCTGAGCTTGATTCGTGAAAAACGATATATACGCGAGTGATAGGCCATGAGATTCAGGACCAAACCTATTGAAGAATATATCAGGAGGGCAAGTACGGTTAGAAAACCTCGGAATCGAACCTGACAAGCTGTTTCTACTAACGTCAAATATAGTCATACAAGGAACGGTAAGTTCGGCCATAAGGTGACCGGTAAGTCTGTTGAAACTTAAGTCAAGAAGTCGCAATTTCCTGCAACGACCAATCCCGCTAGGAATCTTCCCCGCGAAAAAGTTTTGACTAAGATTGACCATCTCCAAATTCATGCAAGAGCCCCAATTCCGCGGCAACGTTCCTTCCAACGTAGCCCTAGGGGCCCACAAAATCTTTAGTTTAGGAAGTTTTATAATCTGTACCGGAATTCCACCTTGGAAATAATTAAAATCCCCCCGCAACGAACTCGAGTTTCGTCCTTGAGCACCGTTGATGCCCGTTGAAACTTTACATAAATTCGAAAGTACAAGAACCGACAAAGAAGTACAGTTTCCAAGGTTAACCGGTAATGGACCGCTAAGGCTATTCTTCGAGACATCTAAGACTTCAAGTTTCCGAAGCTGACCGAGTTCATCAGGGATAGCTCCTCCCAGCGTATTTCCATACAACAACAACGAAACCAATCGACTACAATTCCCCAAACCAAGTGGAATCTCACCAGTGAAGTTATTAGCAGATAAATCTAAATGTTCGAGCTTTCCACCGCAGAAATCTCCGATATCACTAGGTAAGTTACCTTTAAACGAGTTGAACGACAAATAAACCTCTCTGAATTTACCAACAAACCCAGGTAGGGTTCCGTTCATCTGATTACCAGCTAAGTTCAAAGTTTCGATTTTCGTACAATTCGAAAGCGAACTAGGTATCTCCCCAGCAATCATGTTAAACCCCAGATTAAGAACACGAAGACTCACCAAACCAGAAAACAGAAAAGGTAAAGACCCACTTAATAGATTTCCTTCCAAATCAAGAACCTCTAGGCTTTTCATTTCCCAAACCTCATCAGGAATGTATCCACTAAACCCATGAAAGGGAAGAGACAAAACCCGAAGCTTAGTGAAACCACCAATCAAAGAAGGTAAATTTCCATACAAAATCGCACCATTTCTACTACAATTCCTTCTAATGCCAAATCCATAAAGCCGAAAAGGGTTTCGATTTCGATTACCTCGCGAATTACCTCTGTCTCTCTGACTGTGACTGCCCTGTCCGCTAATGTTCAGAGACACAACACGAGAACCCAAGTCACATGTGACGCCGAGCCAAGAACAATGATCGGACCCTCCTGCGGCCGTTGTCCAGCTCGAGAGCACACCTTCAGGGTCGGATACAAAGCTCTTGAACTGAAGCAACAATTTTTTGTCGGAATCGGTAACTTCTGAACCATTTTGAGTGAAAACGATTGGCAAATAGATCAAGAAAATCGCAATTCTGAGATAAACAGACATGGGTTTATTGAAAGAGTTGGGTTTGATCAATGAGGAATGCGAAAAACTGAAGCTTTTTTTTATATGAGTTGAAACATTTGAAAGAAACAGAAAATGAAACACAAATCCTGCAGGGGTTAACGAGTCAGTTACGGTAAAAGTGACGAAGGAAAAGAAAGATAAGATTGAAACACTGTCCTGTCCTACTCCTGAAAAGTGCTGCTGTTTTTTCCACACTCTCTTCTTCCTTTGCTTTTCGAATTTACGATCAAAAACATGTTTGGCCCTTCAGGTTTTATGTTTTTTCAGTTATGACTTGTAATTTTCGAATTTTGTCAATTCGATAGTTTAAGTTTTTTTTTATGTTGAAGATAATGATATTTTATGAAAAACATAACTAATTCACATTGGATCAAGAATAATAAGGGATTAAAATATAGGGACATCAAAAGTCGTCCAACCGATAATTAAAGTTGCATGCATTATATAAACATAAAATAAAAGATATGATACAAGCACAGGCGGAGCCAGGTGGGGTCTTGTGGGGTCCTAGGAACCCACCTAGCTCAATAAATAATAGGTTTAGTAACAAAATTACACCTTCCCCTTTGGTCTAGCTGGTAGAGTTACCGGTTAGGAACCCACAGACCTCAGGTTCGATACGTAGCCATGGGTTCTCCTCTTCTCTTTTTAACATTCCAGCCGTGGGTTCTCCACTTCTCTTTTTAACATTTGAGTTAAATTAAAATTTTATTATTTAATTTATTATATCATTAAGCTTTTATTATTATATATATAATAACATATCAATATTTATTTTTTATTATATATAAAATACACATCTATATTTTTTTATTATATATAAAATACACATCTATATTATTTTACTATAAATAAATATTTTAATAAAAAAAATATAAATTTATATAAATTTGATCAGCAAGCGGGTTAAGATACACATCTATATTTTTTTTATTATATATAAAATACACATCTATATTATTTTACTATAAATAAATATTTTAAAAAAAAAAATATAAATTTATATAAATTTGATCAGCAAGCGGGTTAAGATACAATTGTTTTTTTACTATCAATTAGAAAACTCTAACTACAAGCTTCAAACAATAAGGTATTTATTATGGCTCTATGTTATTAATTCTCAAAATTGAAGCTTTTCTACATGTCTTATATTACTATTAACTAGTTACAAAGATTAACATTAGTTGATCTCTATTTTTTCTTAAGATAGAAAGCTGCAGGTCTATTTTGTTTTATGTTATTAATTTTCAAAATTGAAGCTTTTCTACATGTCTTATATTACTATTAACTAGTTACAAAGATTAACATTATTTGATTTATATTTTTTCTTAAGATAGAAAGCTGCAGAGTTCCATTTCGAAACAAAATAGACCTGCATAAATTATAATTTTTTATTTTGCTTTACGGATCAAGCTGTAACAACATAGGCTCTCGAGTTCACTAACAATACATATCCTAATCAATACATCTATTAGTCTCTGTATACTTTGGAAAAGGTCAAACTAAAACCCGATCAAACTGTAACAACATAGCTTCTCGAGTTCACTAATAATAGATGTCCTAATTAATATATCTATTAGTCAACTTCTATTTTTATTTTATTATAATAGTACTTCAAAATGTTGACAAAAATAATATGTAAGACTCACTTAAACAAATAAACAACTTTTATATAGATGAAAAATTGAAGATATATTACAACACCATTTTACAACTTCCACTACAAAAAAAATATTTTTTGGACAATAACCATGACACCATAGGGTTTAAATCCTGGCTACGCCACTGGATACAAGAGTTAAATACGATACTAAAATAAATTCATAAAAATACCAAAAAAAAATAGACGTTATGTCATTGTATTGCATTAAAAATTATATATAAATACTTTGTATTTTCCAAACAAAATTTGTTACATCGACATATAAAAACTAGAATATTAAAAATATACAAAAAAAAAATACTTCAAAATATTAAAATATTAATTTTCGTATGAGATGGTTTAAAACAACTTTAATACTCCAAATCTAATGGAACAAGATCAAACGACAGAAACACTATATAGAGACAAATAATTTTTTTTTAAATGAAATGAAAATTGAATTCATCTCAAAGAAAAGATTTTTTTCTCATTAAAAATATTTTTCAAATAACAAATTTTTAATTCCTCGTAATTTAAAATGACTCTAATACTCTATCCAAGAGTTATGAGTAGGTATCGAATCTAATGGAACAATATTGGATCAAATGACAAAAATATTGTTTAGACACAAATAATTTTTTTTGAATGAATAACAGAAAAAATATTTTTCTTATTTAGCTGAAAATACGCGTTTGTTGAAACACGAAAGGATTAAAAATTTAAATTGAAAAGTGTTTATGATTCAAAATATTTAAATAATAAATTATGAAGAGAAATCAACAAAAATATAAAAATTAAAAACCATCGTGGTGATATGATACCGAATTTAATTTTAATTTATGACTCAAAGTTGTTCAATTTTATTAGGATAATTTATTTGTTACCACCGATATCAAACTTGCTTACCGTTTACCGATAACATCAAAGTTCGATAAAGAACGGATAAACACATCGTTTTAAAGTTAAAGTACCGATAATCGTATAGAATGTTAACCATTTTTTTTAGAGATAATTTTTGGTACACTTCAAAATCCAAATAGTTATCCGTATGAATATCCACGATGTATTTTTTTTATATATAACAAATTTATTAAGAATCTAACTAAATAATAATAATTATTAGAATATAATAATATTTAAAAAATAACTGAAAATATTAGATCTAACTTTCATCGAAAAACAAATTTAAAAACCAAAAATATAATTTAATAATTTTTGATAAAAATAAAATATTAATAAAATAGGAAAGTTATTAATGAATTCAAATAATACTTGGATCAAAATATATAAAATATCATATATACAAATATTAGGCATGAACAAAAGTAATATAAAAACAAATATAATTCTATAAAATCAAAACCTCATGCCCCGTACAAAAAATGAGGATAATTTTGAAAAATAAATATAAATTAAATACAAAACACAAAAACAATTTTAAATCTAAACCAATAATTTAATCATTTAAATGTATTTATATAATAATTTTATTTACTTATTAATAAACAAAATTATAATATATCCATTGGAAAAAAAAGAAGAAGAAGTTACTTTTATAATATTTGTAATTTTTACTATTTGGACAGGTAATTTAAAAGTAAACTCAATAATGATAATTATTATTTTAAAGCATATTTAAATTATTAAATAATATTCATTTTTTGGTGTTGACACGTTATCTGAGAGCGTTACGTTAGTAAGTGACAAAAAGATATATGGCTACTTTCAAAAGGGTTTGTTTGTCATTAATGTCTATTTTGTCTCATTCGTTGCATTAGTCAAGCTAACCCAATTTTATATTTAAGATTATTTTAGCTCTCATTAAATATATTCTTTAATATTTTTATATTCTATTATATTGTTATAAAATTATATAAATATTTAAATATCTAGTGAAAATAATGGAAATCTGGGATTAGGGTAAACTATGAAAATAATTTCGTAAAAACTATTGTTAATTTTTTTACGATAATGTTTATTAAATGAAAAATTAAGAAAGTAATCTTGAAGTACCGATCAATACAAAAAGCTAAATTATTAATTTATTATTTTTATTTTTATATATTTATGAAAAAACTTATTTCGCATTTTTATTTATTATCTATTTAATTTAATTTTTATTTGTGATTTTAAATTTATAAAAAATTGTATTTTTAAGCAGTGATTTGAAAAATATTTCAAAAGTGTTATTAATTTTGTTTTTCAAAACGAAAGAAACTAGATCCATAAATGATATTTTTTATGATTTATTTTTTACGAGCGACGAGACATCGAGAATTGCGGGACGAAAAACAAATGACTGCGGACCGAGAGATCGATAGTTGCGGAACGAGAGACTGATAGTTGAGGAACGGGAGACTAATAATTGCGGGACGAGAGACACAAAGATGGGAGGCCATTAGTTATTTGCAAGTTCAATATTCTCAATATTGATTATTTTAATTATTTAATTGAACTAGTAATAAGACACCTGACTTAAATTACACATAGTAAGACATTCTAATTTAGGATTTTCTTACAATCTCCCACTTGTATCATTCATGTATACTGAAATTTATCTATCAAGAATTGTGTATTGTATAACGTTGTTGTTTACAAATAGCATGTGAATGTTTATTCAAATAACGAGATATCTAACAATGAAAGAAAGAGCTCACCACATCTTATGATGCGTAATGGTCTTACAATTAATCACGCCACTAACAACCCCATTGATGAACCATGAACTTTCATAGTATGACCCAACCCCGTAATCAATATATGTCAATTATTCAACTGGTCATACCTTACTGAATTAAGACTACTTAATTTTATTCAAATAACAAGAGCAATATATATATATGAGTATTTATGCCTTATTCATGAGAAAATATAAGCCTTAGACAAGTTCATAGCTTTTAAGACCAAAGTTGAAAGATAACTTTGTAAGAGCATTAAATGCGTTAAATCTGATCGTGATGGTGTATATTGTTGCAGATATGATGATTCAGGTGAATAACATCATGGACCATTTACAATATACTTAGAGGAGTGCAATATAGTTAATCAATATACAATGTCGGGTTCACCCAACATCAATGGTGTGTCTAAGCGATAAAACCATACGCCTAATGATATATTGAGAAGCGTGATTAGTCATTTTACTCTACCACTATCACTCTAGGGTACGTCCATCAAATGTAATACATATATTCTTAATAGAGTTCTTACAAAAGCAATCATTAAGACCACATATGAACTTTAAATTGGCCTTACGTCTGGATTAAAACATTTTCATTTTGAGGAGGTCCATCCGAAACGAGTCATTATATACTAAATAAGAAGATATTGGACTTTAAGACGATTAATTTTATATTTTATTGGATATTTAATATATTCAAGGGCTTTAATTTTTATGATTCTTCCACAAAAAGTATATTTGAGACGGGAATAACAAAGGTTTTCTAAAGGGTTGAGTTTTTGGAGGGGGAAACTTAGGAACAAATGTTCATTTGAGGAAGAATTTACACAGATTTGTAAGGAAACTAAGACAAATACTCAAGTATCAGATAATTGGGTTACAAGGCCAATCATTTTAGTACCGTTATAACATAAACATACTTAAAATGGAAAAAATATTCAATTTGATGGGTCTACGAAGATACTCATGTATATGATGATTTGGTTCCATTAGAATATGAAGTTAATGAAAATGATATCAATCTTCCACATTGAGAATAAAATATAATTTTCATGAAGATCAACTCTACCTCCTTAGGAAGTGTAAACTAAATAAATAATATATTTAAGAATGTTTACTAAAAAAAAGCAAGATAACACATTTCGGGAGCTTTCCCCAGTACATAAAGAAAAACAATCACATGGATGTAAGTGAATTTATAAAACCAAACACGAGTCTAAGGGTAACATGGAGAGACATAAAGTGAAACTTATGCATCTTTACTGGAAAAATTGTTGCCAAAAGGTTATACTACCTCTGTATTTGGTTGTTCCTTTTTTAAGACCACATATGCCTTTTTTGGATTTTTATCCCCATATATGTTTTCATCCATTTCTATCACAACTTTTTCTAGCCCATTTGAATCAACCTCTCCAACACCCTCACATATACATCACCTCAACCCATGTAAAAAATCACTTAAGTTCTACCTCATAGTATATTCACATACAATAACACCATCACCCTGACTTGGTTTAATACCACTACCAACATCAGCCCCCTCAGTTGGCTTAATAGCACCACCAATAACAGCATTCTCACTTACAACAACATCAACATCACCTCCAACTACAACTTCTTCACTTACAATATTCATCAAAATCAACACTAACCAAACCATCATCCCATTAGCCACACCATCAATTGGGTCAATACCATTACTAACAATAGCACCCTCACTTAACCTACTGCTCAAATCTCCAACATCAACCTCTTCACTACCAACAGAAACATTAACACCACCTCCAATAAAAACTTTTTAATTTAAAAATACATTAACGTTACTAGTACTTAAACTATTATCCCCATTAGCCACGCCCTCATTTGGCTTAATACCACCACCAACAATAACACCCTTAATTGGCCTACTTCTCAAACCATCATCCAAATTAGTCAATAGACTATATATCCACATTGTAGTTGTTGTCTTTGGTGTCACATGACAGCACCCTGAAAATTCACATGTATTAATGACTAAATTTGCAAGTCTATGAACTCTCGTATTATGTTTTGAAGCCAACATACTATGTGTATAGAATAATGATAGTCGAGGGACGAGTCACTATTTGAAGTTTAAAATATATTATACAACTACATTTACACTTAAGGTTCAAACAATCTTATAGCCTTTAGATCAATATGGAAATCTACTTATACTAGAGTACGAGAAGTTACTTAAAATAAAAGCACATTAAACATGTGTATGTTTGCATTAATGAACTTAAGTGTACAATATCATAATACAAATGTATCTTATAATTTAATACAAACTCTAAGTGAAACTATTATTCCTTTAAATACAAAACACTCATTTTACAGTATGTTGAATAAAATCCTTAGGCACCAAGGCCTTAGTCAGAGGATCTGCTAGTATTGAGTTCGTCCTGATATGCTCTACGGTGATTTGACGACTTTGCCTCTCTTTTACCAGACATTGCACTTGATATATACATGTTTCGACTTAACATAGCTCTTATTAGTGTTTGAATATTAAAATATTGAATTGTTGTCATAATATAATCCAATGGCTCGTTTCATCCCTTCCACGACTCACGGTCTCGTGATAAAAGTTTGTAGCTAAAATACTTCATTGGATGCCTCAAAACATGCAACAAATTATGCATCCATAGTGGAAGATGCAATGAGTGTTTGTTTTATATTATTGTAGGATATTTCACCTTCGATTAAAAGAAATATGATGTTTGAAGTTGAACAAAAAAATCCTTATATTTGGAAAAATCTAAGTCGGATTACTCTATAATATCCAATTTATGCAACTTCATATACGTCAACCTATGATGTTTTGTTTGTTTCAAATACTAGAAAATCATTGTGATTGTCTTCTAACGTTCCATTCGTGGGTTAATTACATATCTTCATAACACATAATATCAAATGCAATGTATGAACTCGTACAAATATGAGTTTACATTAGACTTCTAACAGCTGAAATATATGAAATCTTTTGTATTTTTTTAATTTCTAATTTTACCCTTGGACATTGCTTGAGACTAAACTTTTTCACCTTTTAAGATATGGGTTTGCTTTGCTTTGCTTTGCTTTTGACATCCCAAAATATTTTAGCATACTTTTAATAAACGTTTTTCTTATAAACCTAAAATTCTACGAGATCGATCTCAATGAGTTTGAAATCCTAACACAAAATATATTTTATATATAGTTTGTTCAGAATAAATTTATCGGTTGTATGCAACAAATCCTTATCGTTTGTGACTAATAATATGTTATCAACATAGAGCACCAAAAATATTTATTTTCTCTCACTGAACTCTTGATGCACGAAATCCTTCACTGAATTTATCTTCAAACTAAATGACATAATAACTTCAATAAATTTGTGTTACCAGCGTCGAGATGCTTGTTTTAAGCCTTTAAATAAATTTATTTAGTTAACATACTATCAAATTTGAATAAAAAATGACAAAGTTTTTAGGTTGCACCATATACATCGTTTTCTCAATGTCACCATTTAGAAAAGTGGTCTTTACATCCATTGATGTTTAACATGTGATGTTTTGTTTATTACAAATACTAGAGAAGTCTTTTTACTCATAAATAGATATTTTTTAGTTTGCATACCATCGAATTTGGATCACCGGAGACAAAGTTTTGAGGTTGCATAATATAGATTGTTTTCTCAATATCTTATTTAAGAAAAACAACATTTACATCCATTTGATGGATCTCAAGATTGGAATGTGCAACTCATGTCATGATTGTTTGAAAATATTTTTTTGATAAAACTCGAGAGAAAGTTTCTATAAATTCAATCCCTTCATATTGAGTAAAACTCTTCGCCACCCTTTGAATCTTGTATGGTTTTAAAAAATCATTTATATTTAATTGGTTTTTTTTCCTTCATATAATAGGACAAACTCACACACTACATTATCTCTCATTGATTTACACTCTTTGTTCTTTACCTTAATCCACAACTAAGACTCTTAATTTTTCATGGCTTCACCTTAACCGAAAGAATTGTTTTTCGTTGCACCATAAAATTTCTCATGTTTTAATTAAAATGATAATAAGTCTAAAACCGCTTTAACGACAAAAATAAATTTTGTTTATATTTACTTATTATTTTTGTACTTTTTTTATTTCTCTAGTTCGAAACACAATCATATTATTTTATTTAGAAAATAACTTACAAATAATTATTTTACAAACAAAATTACTATATTCTTTTTTATTTTATTATTATATAAAATTTAACTACATATCATATAGATGTCAATATATAAATATATTTTCATTTAGTGTAACTTTTATGAGTTATCCTTTTTTTTAATTTGTGAGTTGTTTAAGTTGTAAGTTTTCAAAAAAAAAAGTAAAAGTAAATCTTTAAATTCTATATTGTTCGATTTTTTTTGTGAAGTGTTGTTATTTAGTTGAATTGATTGGGCTGTAATTATGTTGCATTTAGAGTTGTTTTTAAAATGTTTGGAAGAAATTCGTATAAAATTTATACAAAATGTACGAAAATCAGTATCAAATTTGCACGGGTCGTGAAAAAATATTCACCGACTTCACATGAATCATATAAATTAACACAAATTATCACAGGTTTTGTGCGAATTTAGAGTATTTTCGCACATTCATACAAAAATTTCATCAATTTTTACATAATTCGTGCGAAATTCTAGTTTACATATTTTAAAGCAAGAATATATCTTTAAAACAGATACTAGGAAGTTGAACTCTATTACCAAACAAATATAATTTAGTTTAGGAAGGGCAAATTTTAGAATCTAAATTTTTTGGGTTATGAAATGGGCACTAAAGTACGATACGATCTACTATTTATTACTAATCCAAAACTCCGCTCTTCTTCTTGGAAGTTTTGAAATTAGTTATATAAGACGGAGACAACTAACCAATTAACATATTTGTTTAGAGTTATATATTCAAAACTATATACTCCAATTGATAAAATTATATATAATTTGAACTTTGTTACTAACTCTTCTTCAAGCAGATCAATTTCTGACTTCATTGCTGCTTTGAGCACTCTAAGTTGGATATGTTCAAGGTGATATCAAACTCCTAATAGACTAAGATCAAAACAGTCTTAGTAGAGAGCTAACCAGCAGTAAATTCCATGAAAAAAGACTTTCAAAAGGATTATTTTGCAGAGATACGAAAAATCAAAACCAAACGAATCCTAGCAATCAGCACGAAGAAAATCATAAGATGATATTGAAAGTCATGCGCACCTTTAGTGTTATCATATTTATAACAAAGCAGTTCTGCTCTTTATTCATGGTTATACTTACTTTTTGTTTAAAAAAAATCTATTTCTTTTAATTTATGTTGCAAGAAATATAATTTAACTTATCGAATAATAAATTAGTTTCTAGAATCTAATTTTATTTGGATCTATGGTTCTTAAATGATAAATTTGTAATTAGTTTTAGAAGCTAAAAATAGGCTGAGATTTTTTATTTTTTTAAAAAAAAGATTAAATTTAGAGATTTTTAAGCTTTTAAATACGATGGAAATGGGTCGGGATGGGTGCGGGTATAGCTAAACCCATAATCCATCCCGTTCATGATTTTTCAAACCATACCCTAATTCGTACCCGTTCGTGTAGTAATATTTTTTTCCACCAGAAGCTATATATTTTTAGGTTCAATTTAATATTTAAATATAAAGATACTATTTTCAAAATATATGCCTCTCTAGTGATGATTATCAAATATTTTGTAATCTATTAATAATTAATATATGGTTTTGGAATATGTTAGTAATTAGTTTTTTAATTTAATTAATAATATTATTACTATTAATAAAAACTAAAATTACCCAGTGGATCGGTTTCAGATTGGGTATCCGTGAGAAATTTCTGAAACCATAACCCATCCCAAAAACCCGACGGGTAGTAAATTTTCAAACCCACGACCCATCCGTAATTTCTTTTTGATACTAGAGCCGAAAACCCATAACCCATCCCATCGGGTATCCACAGGTTCAGAGAAAATTGCCATCTTTACTCTAAAATAAAAGATTAAATTTATGAATAAAAAAAATAACAAGAGCGGTAAAAGAAAATGTTGGTCTCCAACAAAAACGAAAAATGAGGAAAATAAGCCGCCCAATATTATCAAATATACAAGCTGAATATAACTGACTTTGACAAACAGGTGATTTGTATCACTTAGATTAAGCTGAGATACAAACTCTGGGTGGAAACTTTTGTTCTTTGCAGATTAAAAAAATATATAAACTGAGGAACCATAAAACCAAAAATGGCTACAATTACAATTTACAAGTGAAAATAATAACTTACAATTACAAACTCTACCTAATTGCAGACTGCAACATTAGAATCACTAACGTTAAATCAAATACATTCTCTTACTAATCACCTTAATAAGGAGGTGGTTGAAGTTGCTTCAGCCGCTGTACAACTTGTTTCATCGTAGGTCTTGTAGTGAGAGAAGGAACGGTACACATAACAGCCAAATGCAATACTTCTACCAGGTTGTTATGTGGACCGGTGTCCCATAATTCCGTTGTGAAGAAGTCCTTAGCCTGTCCCTGTTCGAGGAGCATAAATCCCCATTGCACAATGTTGAAACCTTCTCCATATGAAGCAAATGACGGGTCTAGAGCTTCTTTGTCAGATAGCAACTCGAGAAGAACAACGCCATAGCTGTACACATCTGCTTTGTCAGAAACACGGCAAGTCATTGCGTATTCGGGTGCCACATACCCAAATGTTCCGGCCACGCCTGTACTCGCATGAGTTTCTGATGTTCCTAAGAGCCTGGCTAAACCAAAATCCGATAGGTAGGCATTGTAATCGTCGTCTAAAAGGATATTGCTGGGCTTGACGTCACGATGGAGAACGCGCGGAACACATTGATCGTGGAGGTACGCAAGTGCTCGAGCTATGTCCAAAGCAATCTTGTGTAATTTCCTCCAATCTACAGGCCGCATTGACCTTTCTTGAATAAATTTTTCCAAGTTACCACCGGGTAAGTAATTATATATCAGGAACATTTCTGTTTCGCTGGCATGGTAACCGATAAGTGTGACAAGGTGTGGGTGGTGGAGCCTTCCTAGGGTTTTTATTTCGGCATGGAACTGTTGCACTCCTTGACAGCGTCCGATAGAAAGCTTTTTTATTGCCACTATGAGTCCAGGTGAGATCTCCGCCTTGTATGTTGCGCCAAATCCTCCATTCCCGATGAGATTGCTTGCATTGAAACTGTGTGTAGCACGCACAATATTCTCATAGGTCAACCCCCCTCCGATTTCCCGGAAAAGGATCACATCCTTTTTCATAATACTCATGATCTTGGATCTTGGATACCATACCCTAGTGTATAGGAATAAAATTATGAGGGCGACAAGAACTGACACGATGGCACTCGCAGATGCAACGGATGCTATCTCAATGTGAGTAAAACCCTTGTTATCTCTCCCATTGTCAGAACTTCCACCTGGGAAAGAAGCAGAATTTTGTGGATCCCCCATGCTTCCATATGGATTGGTGGACGGTACAGTTAGAGAAAATACACGGCATGGGCGCAGATTAGGGTTTCCAAGCACGCTGCTGCATTTGGTTAAACCATTACTTGACGGCAGTGATCCCGACAAGTCGTTGAATGACACGTTGAAAATCGAGAGAGTAGTAGCATTTGCAAAACCAGAAGGAATCTTTCCGGAGAGTTTATTGTTGTTGAGCAAAAGAACAGTTAGGTTCTTCAAATTTACAAGACCATCAGGAATCTCACCTGATAGAGAGTTGGAACAAAGGTCTAGTATTTCCAAAGAGAGCAATTGCGTCAATGTACGAGGTATTGGTCCTGTCAGATTATTCCTACCCATTGAAAGACGCTTAAGACCCTTCATTCCTCCAAAGCTTGATGGAATATGGCCTTGAAACAGGTTAGAACTCAAATTAAGCGACACAAGAGAAGCCAACACCCCCAAGCTAGATGGAATAGAACCACCAATCTTATTTGCCGAAATATCAAGAATTTTAAGAGATCTACACACTTCTCCGACTTCATAAGGAATCTGACCAGACAGTCGGTTATAACTGACATTAACAACCAAACCATTTAGTCCGCCACAGACGTCAAATACACTCTTTGGGAGTGGCCCATCGAGTTTGTTTCCTCCTGCAAAAAATGCATACGAAACACCAGTCGCTAGTCTTTCATGTGAGATTGGCAGAGAGACCATATTGCCAGTAAAATTGTTGTCTCCAAAATTATGAAAGACACCAGGACTAACATCTGATCCAAGAAAAAGCTTTTTGGTCCCAGTCCAAGCTTTATTCATGAAAAATGATAAATATGCAGATGATGGGCCATATTCATCATAATCATACGGGTCGTGAAGTAGCATAGGAGGGCAAGTTTTGTTGTAAAATTTTGGGATTGAACCTGACAAGCGGTTTCCACTTACGTCAAAAACGCTCATACAAGGAACTTTAAGTTGGTCGATAAGTCCCCCGGTAAGTCTATTCAAACTCAAGTCAAGGAGATGCAGCTTCCTGCAGCCACCAATCCCATTAGGAATATCACCACTAAAAAAGTTTTGACTCAGATTGACCATCTCCAAATTATCACAAGAACCCCAATCTCTAGGCAAATCTCCCTCTAAAGCTGCCCTTGGAGCCCACAAAATCCGTAGTTTCGGAAGCCTTGTCAATTCCACCGGAATTCCGCCTTGAAAAAAATTGAAATCACCAGCAAACAAACTCGAATCAGGAGAAAGTTCCTCTCTCGTACTATTAACATCCCCATGTACATTAAAAGCATCAGAGAGCACAATCACTGACAAATCAGAACATTTTCCAAGCTCAACCGGTATAGAACCACTAAAGCTGTTCCTGGAGACATCCAAGACTTCAAGTTTCTGAAGTTGGCCAATTTCAGCTGGAATAGTTCCTTCTAACATATTCCCATACAACAACAGCGAAACCAGCTGAAAACAATTCCCTAAACCATGTGGAATCTCACCAGTGAAGTAATTAGCCGAAAGATCTAAATGCTCAAGTTTTCCTCCACAAAAATCCCCAAGATCATTCGGCAGGCTCCCTTCAAAGAAATTGTATGACAGATAGACCCCTTTAAATCTACCAACAAACCCAGACACGGTTCCATTCATCTGATTACCAGCCAAGTTCAAAGTCTCCATCTTTAAACAAGTGGAAAGCGAACTAGGTATTTCCCCAGTAATAATGTTAAACCCTAGATTAAGAAAACGCAGATTTCTCAAACCCAAACCCGAGAACTGGACCGGTAATGACCCAGATAATAGATTCCCCTCTAGATCAAGAACCTCAAGCCTTCTCATCCCCCAAATTTCACTAGGAATTTTTCCAGCAAACCCATTAAACGGAAGTGATAAAACCCTAAGTCGGGTGAAATTAGCAATCAACGACGGCAAATTCCCCAACAAAATCCCACTACTCTCTCTACACCTCCTTCTAATACCAAACCCATAAAACGGAAACTGAGCAAAATCACTGCAATTGAAACGGTTTCGAGTTCCTCGAACGTTACCTCTATGACTGCCGTGTCCGCTAACATTGAGCGACACGACCCGAGAACTCGAATCGCAGGAGACGCCAAACCAAGAGCAGTGATCCGAGCTGTCAGCTTTCCAGCTCGAGAGCATACCTTCCGGGTCGGACACGGAACCCTTGAACCGGAGCAGGACATCTTTATCCGAACTGGCAACTACCGAAACGGTTTGAGCAAGGAAAAGTGAAATTTGAAGGAGAAAGTAGCATTTCATGAGTAAGGAAGTCGAGGAACTCATTCTGATAGTGGTTTTGTATGAATCATTGAAGGGAGAAGAAAAAGAGACGATCTTTCATAAGGTTTCCATATGAGCTGGAGAAGAGTGGAAACCCTAACCCCCAAATTTAGAGAGAGAGAGAGATAAGATTGAATAGTGTCTTGCTGCTGAAAAGCGCGTTTTTTTTCTTCTTGTGCTGTTTGATGAGTCTTTCTTCCTTCTCTTTTAGTTTCCAAATTTCTACTATGGTCTTTCTTGTCTTCTATTTTTGGCTGTCTTATAATTTATTTTCTTACGTTATGTGTGGAAAAATTTAGACAAAAGTTAAAATATCCATAATAATTTGAATTTTAATATTTATCAAAAATCATATATAACATAACCATTTTTTTAGTGAGTTATTTTTAATTTCAATACTCCATTTCTTTTAAATTTGGATTTTAAAAAAAAACCTAAAATTCGTATATTATGAAAATTTTGAATTATAGTTTTTGAGAATTTTTATTTTTATTTTTATTTTTACAATCAAATTATATATAATTTCGCAATTTGAATGATTTTTTTTTTAATAATCAAATTACACGTAATTCTGCAATTGAAATATGGTTATTTTTTTTACTTATTTCGCAACTAAATTGTACTTATTAGTTATTTTCGCAACTGAAACCCAATCCAATTTTATTTTTTAATTTTATTTTATCTTAAAAAGTTGTTTCAATACAAAAATGCACATATTTTCGCAACTAAAAAAAATAGTTGTTTCACACTAAATTAACACTTATTTTTACAAAACAAATTTGTATTTTATTTTTTCACACAATCAAACTTATTTAGCAACCAAAATTATATTTCTTCAGTTATTTTCTTCTTATTTTTGCAACATATGTGGACGTAAATTCGCAATTAGAACACATTTGTTTTTTCAATACTTATTTGGCAACCAAATTATACTAAAAACAAATCAAACAATACTTTGCATAATCTAGTTATGTTTGTCTTAAAAAACAAAAGCAATGGTATATTTGAAGATGTGGTTTGAAATATATGATTTAAAAAAAAATACAAAACAAAATAGAAAAAAAATAGTTAGAGATATTTTCGGAATATAAGATGATTATTTGTACTTTATTAAATTTTGGGTGGTTATATATAAATAAGTTTGATATTATGTGATTATGGGTAAATTACTCTTATTTTTAATTTATGTGATAAAAAATAGTATGTTAATTTTGGAAATTTGTTTGAAATAAAAGTTATAACATTATACGTAATTTTTTTTGTTTTAATTTTTATTTTCTTTATCATTTTTATTTTATATTTTAGATGTTAATTAATTTTAAATTTTTTTTTTTTTTAGAATTATATATAATAATCACGATAATTTTAACATTGTACTTGTATGTTTTGTTTTGTTTTTAGTTTTTATAACATTTAGCTTTTCAATATAATTAAATAAATAAATTTTATTTGTTGTAATTTAAGTTATATTTATTACTAAAAAAATTAAATCTTCAATTGATCAATTTACAAACATGTGTATTATTAATTAATATTTTTATTTTTTATAAACATAAAATTATAATTTTTTAAACGTGATGGTATATATTTATTTTCAAAGTCTTAAACAAATAACAAAAATGAATATTTTTTTAATTTTCAACCTTCTAGAGAAAAGAAGAACACGAACAATTTATCGACAATACATATTTGATTTATTTCGTATAATTTAAAAACAATAAATATCTTATAAATGGACATATAGATTGTGTTTGTGGTTGTGCTTTTATTAAGTAAAATTTGTATGCGACTTCATTATTAAAAAAAGTTAAGTCGATTGTTTTATATATAAAAAAAGTTATGTTCTCATCTAAAAGAAATTTATATTCTCGTTGATATATGAACTAGTGTAAAAATCTAATTTTTTTTATAAATAAACGTGTTTATAAGAGATAAAAATAATATATATATACATATATATATATATATGAAAATAAATAATTTAACTAGTTAGGATATTTATATAAATATATATATATATATATAAAATATATTAAAGATTTTTGTGTTTGTTAATTTTCTAGTATAATAGGATGATGTCGTGCAAATTCAAGGATGTTAGTTTCAGTTTTGAAATTTAAATGACATGCCTTTCTTTTCAGAAATCTAAGATTTTTTATGGATATTTTATATTCTAATGTTTGCTACATATATTTATGTGTGGTGAAATACACCATAGTAGTTTTTTTATATGGAAAATTCTTTTGGACACTTCATATACTATAAGCTGAATTAGTCGTGTCACCTGAGTGATTTCTGTCTACGTGAGCTTTGTGGGAAATGACACCGGGTGCTGATTTAAGATTTTGTGGTTGTGTGTATAAGCCAACCCACAAAAAATGGTATGCACATATTTTTCTCAGAGTGAGCAAACCACTTTATGATATTATTGATATGTTTGCAAACCGCATACTCATGCACAATTGGATTTTAATATTGAATGATTTCGATTAAGTATGTTATGAAATAGTCAAATCGGATCATGAGAATGTTAGATTGTTTTCATATATTTAAACCAATATTGTTCTCCTGAAATCGTTGGTATCCTAAAATAAGGTATAACATGTTGGTGTCTAACATCTCTACTAAGGATTATGACGACCTGGTTCATATGAATGTTGTTCCAAACTTAAAAGTTGAAAATTTCAAACATTTTATGTTAACATGATAATTAAAACTTAATTATGAGAGTTTAATGTTATTATTCTTTGACATTAAAATTTGATTCTAATTATATCTTATAAGTAACCAAATTTTAAATTATAATACGAAGAATATAAATATGGTATGTATGTTCATTAGGAATGTGAGGACATCGATTATAATATGAATTTTTTTCCTATTAATCTAAAATTGAGACGGATGATAAGATGACTATAGTAAGAACTAAGAAGGGTAAGATCCAACTGTATAAGTTTAGTGATAGTCCATTAGGTATTTTTTAAACATACCATATTTTAAAGAAAATAATTAAAGTATTTGTAAAATTCACTGTCTAAATTTAGATTTCAATGTTTTAGTTTTTTTGGATTTATCCAAGTTTGTTGAATATTATAAATAAGAGATAGCAAAGTTTAATAATATGAGAAATTAGTTATAAGTCTATTGCATGGTCAAGTATTCGCGTTTATTTTTTATTAAACTTTTGTGAAGTCGTCATTATTACTTCTACAATTCACATTTTCCATCTTTCGTTAAGATGAGTTTCTTTATTTGTTGTCAATGTCAAAGTTGAAGAATAATAGGAAATAATTATTCGTTTTGACTAGTAAAGAGGTTTGTATAGTAATATTATTTGTAAAACATACAAGTTAAAAAGAATGATGATTTAGTTGCACTAAATTTCATATCATAAGAAAGTTAATCTAAATTTAACATCAATTTTGAATTTCTTTTAAAATATATGAGATAAATTCAAAAGAGTTATGAGAGGTTTGAGACTTAGTTTCACCAAGAAAGTTTCTTTTGTGTTTTTTGTATGGTTTACATTTCAATTTATTTTTAGTTTTTAAATATATATGATGAACTAGTACAACTGCAAAAATCATAGTATATATTCATTATAGAGATATATATTTAATTACCATGTAAAGCATCTGTACATACAATGGTGATTTATGCATAGCAGATTTGTAAAATAGATAAGTCGTATACAATATATATATATATATATATATATATATATATATATATATATATATATATATATATATATATATATATATATATATATATATATATTACCGTCTGCAATGATGTTATACATATTCATGTATCATATAGTAATATAAATTGAAATCCTAAGATATATAAGTATTCAGGATATGTATCTTGAAAAAAAGTTAAATTAGTTGCATTATGTCATATTCACCTCCTTATTATTCATACAAGTGTTGCATGTATCAAGGAAAAACATATCACGTAAATGAAATTATGTGCATGCATAGAAATCAAAGTCTTGAAACAAATTCATAAAGTTATATGCAAATCACTCAAATGTAGGGATGACCAAGATAACAAGTATTATTTATAAATACTTTTAGCTCTATTATGCTCGTATCTCACCATAATTAAAATACGTTAACAAGTTTAAATCTTTTACGGGTAGAGTAAGATATTACTCCAGTAAAATAATTAAAGATGACATATATAACCATGGTGCTTTCCATTATATAAGGTATGTTGGTGCAACATACAATGTCACGATTCGTTTTATTTAGTTAAAAATATATTAAAAAAACTTATAACAATATATTTAAAATAGTTATTAAAGTTTCCATTAACTTTAAACGTAGAGAAAGCTCTATTTGAAATTTCGTACAATTGAAGATATCCATCCAAATCAAAACCTTACGATCTTAGTAAGGAAAATTGGATTTTTTTATAGTAACTATCATTTTATTTTTTGCATTAAGTTCATTTTATAAATAAATAGTTTAATATCTCACAACTAAATTTACATTTGAGATAATACCATAATTTTTGGGATATTAATTTTGGATAGAAGTATTCAATGAACAACTTTTATTTTTTTGGGAAAGAATGAGAAATGATTTGTTTAGATTTTCGATAAAGATTCATTATTTCATCATCGATCATATCTTAATCACAACAATGATTATTTTCTCTATAAATCAATGTTCACACCATCAATTATAGATACGTAGTTGTAGTTGCTCATGAAGGACAAACTCAACATCCTTAAGAAATTATGCAAACTAATGTTAGTATAGTTCTTTATAAAGATCCACATCCACAGAGAGGTGAAATATTATATATTCAAGTTATGTGAAGTATTTCTATAAAGTTGTTAAAGCAGACATGCATATTCTTTGTAATATAATAGTTTAAATTAGTTTCAGATTATCTTATATCATAAAAAGTTATACATGTGCAGTAAGATTTTTCATGATGTGTTAAGAGAATTCATAGTCAGCCTTTCTAATATCATAAAGAGTACATAAACATTAAGATTATTTATAATGCAACAGAAGAATGCATATATCGCTTTTGTAACACCGTCAAAAGTTCTACAAAAACATTGAGATTTTTGTCATGTAAACAAAAAATTCAGTCTAAACTTTCATAGCATCACATAAAATTCCAACTCTCAATTGTGTATTATTGTAATAAGAGTGAAAATTTATGTACGATAATTCAATTCCAAGTTCTTATTCGTTATCTAAGAAATATAAACTAGTTGGTTACAAATTCTTATTTGAACTATGTTTGACTCGAAAAGTAATATTTAGATATAAATAAGGTCTTATATTTAAAATATTTCACTCGGTATAAAAAGATTGACTTTTAGGCAAACTCTTATTTCAGTCGTAAATAATTATTCCAACACAATCATAGTACATTTTTGACAATTCAGCATTAGATTTCATTAAATAAATATACATATCGTATATTTTCTATGTTTTTCTAAATAATGACATTGAGAAAATTTGATATATAATACAACCCAATGGCTTTATTAATTGTGTATGACAAGTTACAAACAATAATCAACCCATAAAAATATTTAAAAAAATGATTCTATATAAATTTCAACCAAGGTCAATGTTTTGTAACGTTAATTTATTTATGATGATACAATATATAAATGTAGTTAAGGCAATAAGGTCAACGATTTGATAGATTGTATGAGATATAGTGAACAAGTTGAATAGCTTAAACCAATGAAGCTTTGTTGCTAGCCAAGAGAACACTCACAAGAGATCTCTTTATAACTTATTCATCTCAGGTATAAAAATTATCATTACAAGGGAGTCGTTCAGCTGAACGACCCCTTGATCCTAACTTAGACTAGAAATACCAAGCCACAAAGGGGTCTCTCATCTCCTCAACCAGCACCATTCAAACCCACATTATAAAAGGATCGTTTAACAGAGTGACCCCTCTTAAATTTTCTCCACCAAAATCCTCATAGACATGGGTTGATTCAACTGAGTGACTCTTCATAAGCTATTACCATCCAAAGCCTTATATAAATGGCGCACTTAGTTGCGGTAAATTTTCTAGGCTACCAACGCCTAAGCCTTCATCATAGAGAGGTAGCTCAGTTGAGCGACCCATCTCAGACGACCAACACCCACGCCATATTATTAAGGCGTCGATCGACAGAGTGACCCATTCTCGGTTTCTAATACAAAGCTCTTCATAAAAAAAGAGTGAATTCTCGTAGGCTACAAATACCCAGACCCTTATTATAGGAAGGTCCTTCAGTTGGACGATTCATCCTCAACTGCTTAGACAAAAACCTTCATGCAAAGGGATCACTTAGTTAAGAGACCTCTAGGTTACTAATACTCAAACTCTTAATATAAAGAGGGGGCTTTCAGCTAAACGATCCCTCCGAACCTGCCAAGATAAAAATCATTCATACAAAGGGGTATTTTAGTTGAGTAATTCCTCCTAAGCTACTAATACCCAAACATTTGTTATAATAGGATGGCTTAGTTGAGCGACTCCTTCTAACCTTCTAACACTCAAACCCTTGTTATAAGAGTCCGCTCAGCTGATTGACTCATCCTCAATTACACCAAAGTCATTTTGTTTAAGGAGGACCACTCATTACGACCTTTTTTTTATCTATTATGTCTTGAACTTCGTACCACAATGAGGTTGCTCAACTGAGGGACCTCTCATAATCAGCACATCATGTCAACTTCCTGCCCTACTTAGCCCTAGAACCAGCGTCACGAACTTAGTGAGATAGGTTCACACAACATAAAACTAACATTATCACCCAACTACCAAAACATGCAACCAATAGTAAAAAGATCCTACATGGCATGATAGGGAGATTATACCTAACACAGTACGAACATACAATATAGAGACCCTACCTGACACTTTCCAAAGCAATAAAAACGTCTAAAAACTGAATGAATGAAAGATATGCGACCTATAGTAGCCTAATCAAATATTATTATTGGTGTGGTTTATTTCTGAATGAGGGTAATTTTGTCAGATGTTTGGGGTATTTTAAGAGTATGAAATGTTTGGGTGATTTGTAGTGAGAGATTTAAGTTGCACCCTTATTAATGATAGTGGTTGGGTATTTATACACTTAATTATGGAACCATGGGATTTCGGGTCAAATTATGAAATCGGGTCGAGTTCAAAGACAATCTTCTTTTCAGAGCTTTTTACTTCTCCTTTCAAAATCCTTCTTGGGTAGGTTTATGTTCACAGCGAGAAACACTCTCGTGAAAGGTGGTTGGCTAAATCTTTCAGAATTGGAAAAAGAACAAAAGGTTGAGTGAGAGAGACGTATCGCTGTGGATCTTCCAGTTTCTACAATCAGTAAGCCCGATACACCGTCTTCAGAAGCTTATCGAGGATCATCATCTGCCAAAAGTGCCAAACCTAAGTGTTTGTTCCAACCAAGCCTCTCGTCAATCCCGTCAGGCTCCTCGGTTCAGGAGTCTCAGCCATCTGTTGTGCAGGAGAAAGCAGTATCAAGTACAAGAAAACCCTCTCCGTTCATTGTTATGGGGTCACATACTGAGAAATCTCCAGAAAAAGTTAATCTTCACTGGATAACCCGTTTAGTAAAGGGTCAAGCAACTGGCTCTCAAACCAAGTCTTCCAAGACAGGGCCCTCCAAGTCTGGGCCAAAGATAAAGCCTTCAGATCAAAGGCACCTATTATAGCCCAAAAGACAAACCCTTCGGACCCGAGGCCACTAGAACCTACTCTCATACTGAGCCCTCCGGAACTGAGCCCCAGCCGGACGCCTATCCTTAAGAGAGGCTGATGCTCAACCGTCCGGACAACCTGTTGAGCCAGCCACTAGCACTCTCCCATCAACAACGGCTGATAAACCTTCCACGATGATGGAAGAGGTGATGGAGGATAGTGTTGAAGTTGCTTCATTCGAGACTGAAGCTTCCGAGCAGACTGGAGATGTTACCTCTGACAAAAAAGGAAAAGGCAAGGAGAAAGTCTGCAGGACCCGTTCGGATCTACCGGAGAGTCTGGAAGGCAAAGTGGGACCTTGCTTCCACAAGGTTAATGTGAAGTATCTGCTGGCCATGCAGAATATCAATTATGTCTATACTCACACCGCTGAGTTAGGCCGGATCTGGACCAATTAGGGGATCCCTGAATCTGTTAGGTGAGGATACCAGTCACTCCGGAGACCCCGATGGACTGCAAGCTCAGCGAAATCGTCATCTACACCAAGCTGTTCAACATGGGGCTCAGATTTCCATTGGATCCAGAAATTGTCAGGTATTTCCACCTGATAAAACTTTGTCAAAGCCAGCTGAGTCCCAACGCTTGGTTTACTCTCATCGCCTGTATTATGGCGTCAAGGCTCTCCGGAATACGACTTCCAATTGAGCAGTTTGCTGCAATGGTCATCCTCCGTAAGAACCACCATATCCCATTCTACCACTTCAACATGGGAGATAACTTTAAGGTGGTGGATGACTTGCTTGAGTCAGAGAAAAATTGGAAGACCCAAATTCTATTTATCAGCAGGACATGGGAAAATGGGAGGAAAATCAAGGTTGGTGTCGATCCCAGTATGCTCACCAGTAGATGGAAAATCTCAGGTGAATATTTTACTATGTTTGTCTTTCTTACTTTGTAAAAAACTATTTCTGAGTTACTTTTTTTTTTGTTAGTGTTGCCGAATGAGTTCTCCGATTATGTTGAGGAGGGGCAGACCACCTGTGCCAAGTTAAACGGTTGGGCTGCTGACCGTTGGGGAAACGCTTTCCACAACTGCTTCACCTCAGGCAACTTGGTGAGGTCCCACCTCTAGAATACAACGGGCCCAAAGATCTTACTTAGGGAGTAGCTGACTACACCACCCCCTTCGGCCGTCATCCTCAAGAGAACAGAGGAGAAAGATGGCAAACTAGCCTTGCCCTCCAGAGCCAAAGCCCCAAGTAAAATGAAAGGGAAGAAGGGCAAGAAAAAGAAGGCTGCAGCAGAGGCCGTTCAGGATGCTGCAGAGGAGATCGCTCCGGTAAGCCAAAGAGTGCAGGCCCAAGGGGGGATTGATGCTACTCTACTTCAAGTAGTTGAAGATGAGAGTATTAGGGAGGTAGGTGGACCTCAATATCCTCCAAAAGCTCCTAAGAATGACTAGAAATGAGGAGCAAGTAGTGAAGAGAGAACTGCCAAGAAGAAGAAAGTCTCATTGGGGGATGAAGTTGTCCTCCGGCCTTCGGAATCTCTTCCTTCGGCCGACCCAACATACCATACCTTGGTAGAGAAAATCCCAAATGATCTACACACCAGAGAGGGTACCAGAGGGGATTTGGAAGGAGTAGACATCAATGGTCTCCAAAACATTAGCCTTTATTTTGGAGAGTTTGAAAAGGATGACTTCGTTGGTCCCTACCTTCCCCCAAGTTCCTCTAACATGGTGACCTTTAATGGCAAGTCTTTTACTGATTCAGGGGAAAAAAATACGGTGACTCACTCTTTGCTGGGCCATATTCAGCCAGTGCTCAACTTGGAGAGGCAAGTAAAAAATCAGTCTGCCCTTATCAATACCCTCAATGCAGATAAAGAGAGCTTATCCACTGACCTTCTTAATGCTAACCAAAATGTTGAGGTATTGAGGAAAGAGCTCGAGGATATAAAGAAAGAGAAAGAGGATCTGGCAACCAAGCTGGTCACTTCGGAGAAGGCTAACACAGAGCTCCAAACCAAGTGCTCTAGCTTGGAGAAATATCTTCTCACTTTGAAGGAAGATGTGAAGACCAAGGACAATGTTATCCAAACCTTGTCCGGTGACAATACTTCTCTTGAAGATGCTATGTCCAAGGTTACCAAGGAGAAGGAAGATTTGAAGAAAGAGTAAGAAAAGACGATCCAGGCCAAGGTCGATGCGTATACCAACGATGTGATAGATTCCCTAGAAAAGAGGTATGACGAAGTTAAATCTGACATGGTCTTTCTTTTTCATCAAACATTCCCGAAGAGGACACTCGATACTTTGTGGTAGTACGTTAAATATGAAGATATCCCATTTCACACGATGGTGGATGGTGATAAGAAAAACTATTCCAGTGGTATTGATGACAATACTGATGAGGAAGAAGGGACCGGAGAGAGTTCCAGTGACGAACCCAAAGATCCGAAGAAGAAAAAAGATGATGCGGGAACATCTAAGAGAAACTAGCCCTAAAGTTTTAACTATTTTCTATTTTTTTTTCTTATCCTTATGACATACTAAAGTCCTTGGATGGCCAAGGAATTTTTGTAACTGTTTCTGGTTTGAGTCCGGTCAAGCTTTTCCTCTTAAACTTAAAGTCCTTGTATGGCCAAGGCATTCTTTATGTTTTAATATCATCCTCCAGTTTTAGCCAAGTAGTTTTACTTTTGCTAAATTCTTGCTTTGTTTTATATTCGCTCAATCTTAATGGCTGATGTTTAAATAGCTCCTATTTATTTTACAAGTATTTTAAGATGAGAGTGTTTAAATTCTCTGATGACAAATTTTAAATGGTCATCATTCCACCAGATCAATCCGATCTGTCAAAGATACTTAGAAAGCTTTAAATAAAATGTAAATCAGACCACTTCAAATATTTTAAGAAGGCATCAAATTTTATTGAAAACCCCGGACACCTCATTAAAACCTCCCCGCGCCACCAGGGTAGGAAAGAGTATGCCCCCCCAATATTTACATGGACTTTAAACAAGTATATATTTACATAACTTTTATTCTAGATACATCCGGAGGTGTTTAATGTTCCAATGGTGGTTTAAGATTTTTCCATCTTTGTCTTGAAGCTTGTATATCCCAGGCTTAAGCTTTTCAATGACCACATAAGGCCCTTCCTAATTTGGAGTTAGCTTGCCGAACTGCTTCTCCTTAGTATGTAGGAAGAATTTTCTCAATACTTTATCCCCCGGTCAAAAATCCCTTCTTCTGATTCTGGAAGCAAACCTGCTTCTCATTAAACCTTGATAATGGGTGGCTCTAAGATGAGCCTTAACCCTTTTTTCTTCTATTAAGTCCAATTGACTTCTGACTGCCACTTTATTAGCCTGTTCGGAAAAATTGTGGAATCTGTATGATGGAAGAGTTACCTCTATAGGAGCAATTGCATCCATCCCATATACCAAGGCAAATGGAGATTCATGTGTAGCAGCTCCAAGAGTAGTCTGGTAGGCATATAGTACTTCTTGTAAATAGTTTGGTCATTTTCCAGCAGCTCCTTCCAAATTCTTTTTGAGACCGGACAGAATGGTCCTATTTTCCACTTTAACTTGACCATTCGCTTGTGGGTAGAAAGGAGAAGAAAAACAATGTTGAATTCCCCTAGAGGCACATAAACTCTCCATATCCTTGTTATCAAATTTTGGCCCATTATTTGTGGTTATCTTTTGTGGAACCCCAAATCTACAACAAATATTAGATAGGATAAATTTTATAACAACTTTTGAAGTAGTTCCTGCCAGGGGGACTGCCTCTATCCACTTTGAAAAATAATCAATGGCCACAATAATAGTTTTGCACCCTCCGGACGCCATCTGTAGTGGCCCTACTAGATCCAGTCCCCAACGAGCAAAAGGTATTGACTCATAAATCGATTCCAAGAGGACAACTGGGATATAAATTTCATTACCGTATCTTTGGCATGGATCACACTTATTTACCAATTCCTTGGCATCTTCCATTATAGATGTCCAGTAGTATCTGACCAATAAAACTCTTCGGGTTAAAGCTCTATAGCCACAGTGTGCTGACCCCTCACCATCATGTAGTTCGGATAGCACAATTTTAGACTCTTCAACCCCAAACAACGCAAGAGAGGTATACTAAATGACTTCTTGTATAAAATATCTCTTATGACTAAAAAACCACGAGCCTTGTACTTCATTTTCCTTGCCACAGCTTTCTCCGGAGGCAAAATTCCATTAGAAATGTATTGAAGAAGGGGATGCCTCCAGTCTTTGGGTTGAACCACTTGTATACTTAAACTTTCCTCTTCTTCCTTACCCCAATTGGGCTGTATGGATGGACATTCTTGGACATGAATCCATGGGTACGACTCAGAGTATGCTATGGTTGCCAAGGAGTCTGCTAATGTATTTTCTGATATGGGTATATGCTCATAGCTGACATCTTTGAAGTTGGTTGCCACTTTTTTAAGAATGAATAAGTATATAATCAACTGCTCATTTTTTGCCTTAGATTGACCTTTGGCATAATGGATAAGAAGCTGAGAATCACTCATTAACTTAACTCTTTTAGCTCCACATAGAAAGGCTAATTTCAAACCAGCTATAGCAGCTTCATATTCGGACTCATTGTTAGAAGCCCTAAAAGCAAAACATATGGCATGGTACAGCTTGTCGCCATACGGAGAGGTTAAACATATCCCAGCACCACAACCCATGGTACTTGATCCACCATCTGTCCGGATAACCCATACCTTCTTAGTTCTTTTATCTGCAGTTTGCTTAGTATTTCTGTCCGAATTGAATTCAACTAGGAAAAGCAACAGACTGAGCTTTGATTGCAGTTTGAGGGGTAAAATCAATGTCATAGTCACCCAATTCTACTAACCATTTGGTCATCTTGCTCAATATGTCCACCTTCTGAAGAACATTTTTCAAGGGAAAAGACGTCCGGACGACAATAGAATGAGACTGAAAATAGGGCCTCATTTTCCTGGCAGCAATTACTAAAGCCAGTGCTAGTTTTTCAGCATCCATCAGGCTCTTGCAGATGTAGTATACCGGACGAGGATAACCATCCACCTCCCTTACTAGTACTGTACTTATGGCACATTCGGACACTACTAAATATATGTACAATGTTTCTCCATCAATAGGTTTTGGTGAGGATAATGATCGTCTGAGGGTAGGCTGGTAATTTCAGTTGGTGTTTTATGGTGGTATGTGGGTGTTTAAGTGGTGGTGAGTGGATGTTTTATGTGTTTAGAGAGTAGAAAGATAATTAAGCAGCTTGGTAGCAGTTAATTTTCATTACCCATAGTTAATGCAGGTGGTTGGGTATTTATAGTGTGATGTTTGGGCCCTTATGGGCTTTCGGGTCATGTTTAATAGACCCGGGTCATGTTAAAAGACCCATGAGCTCTAAGTAGGAGAGCAAGTAGCTTAGTCAAGAAGTGTTTAGGTTTTTTAGTACTTTTGTCATAGTTCGAACTGTCCTATGGTTATTGTGTTCAAAGTGATCTGTCCGGTCCATGTGATCTGTCCGATCTGTCCGGTCCGGAGGCTCTGGACTGATCTGTCCCTTTCCGGGGAGCATGCTAAATTCGGACTCATCAGGAGCCCCTTTTTAGGTGTTTGAGCAAGTATTCTTGTCAGAGACCTGAAAAACAGTCCGATATTAGAAGTAGTATTCAATCCGGACAGGTCACTGGGTTTACCCGGACAGATAAAGCTTCACGAATTCAAAACGGTTTTTGCCAGGGTTCGTGGGACACGTGTCACACTCTGATTGGTTACTCCAGCCGTTTTTTCACCTTGAATCTCGCACCCACCTTGTTCGAAAAGCAACCTCTTTAATTACAAATGGTGACATCAGCGACGTCTTTTAATCATTGCTAAACTTTTCGAATTCTCCTAGGAATCAACTGTTTTTTCAGATTTACTATAAATTCAGACTCACTTTCTACTGTTTTACTATCTCTTTCACATTTACTCTGCATATTTACTCAGAGCTTTCTCTCTCTAAAGCAAAGATTTTCTCGGTAGTTTATGTTTACAGCAAGGACTGCATTGATCAAAGGCGGGTGGCTCAAACTTTCTGAGTTGGAGAAGGCACAAAAAGTTGAGAAGGAAAGACGAATCGCAGCAGGGTTACCTACCTCGCCTGTCGACAGACCAATCTCCTCTGCTACAGAGTCAGATCGAGGCTCGTCCTCCTCTAAAGGTACCAAGCCCAAAAAACTATTTCAATCCACTCTCTCCCCTATAGTGTCTGGTTCCTCAGTTCAGGAGTCAGTGCCTACTGTCGAGCCAGGAGTTACAGTCACAAGTTTTAGGAAACCTTCCCCTTTTCTCGCAATAGGATCAGATACAGAACACTCTCCGGAGAAACTGGTGGTTAAGAGGACAAGCCGGTTGGTTAAGGGGCAAGCCTCCAAGAACACTCCCTCAAAATCGGGGGCAAAAAATAGCAGTTATGGGTCTGGAGTGCCTATCAGAGCTCCCCGGGAAAGACTACCCGGTCCGGAGGCTAGCAGCCCAGCACTCCCAAGAGAGACTTCTGCCTCAGAGCCCCAGCCTGAGATTAGAAGTCAAGAAAACATAGAAAACCAGCAGTCTGGAGGCCATGCTGAGCCAAGTTCGAATTCTCCCCGGGCCACTGATATTCCTCCTATGATCATGGAGGAAAGAATGGAGGACTCAGTTGAAGAAGTCCCTTCGAGTCTGAGCCATCCGGCCAGACTAGTAACACTGCTGCTGCCAAAAAAGATAAGGGCAAAGAAAAACTATGCTTGAGGCATCCGGAGCTGCCGGAGTGTCTCGAAGGGAATGTAGGGCCTTGTTTTCACAGGGTCGAACTTAAATATCTCTTGGCCTTACAGAAGACCAAGTATGCTTTCATCCACACGGCCGAACTAGGTCGAATGCGCACAAAATGGGGGATCCCAGAAAATGTGAAGATAAGGATTCCCATAGATCCTGAGACTCCTATGGATTGCAAGCTGAACGAAATAGTCATCTTCACGGAGCTATTTAACTGGGGACTCAGATTCCCATTGGACCCAGAGATTGTCAGATATTTTCATCTGGTCAAACTCTGTCCGAGCCAGCTGAGCCCCAACGGCTGGTACACTCTGATGTCATGCATCATGGCATCGAGGCTGTTCGGGATCCCTCTTCCTATGGAAGAATTTGCAGCAGTGGCCAATCTTTGCAAACATCACCAATTCCCCTTCTACCACTTCAATATGGGGAATGATCTCAAAGCTGTTGATGATCTATTGGAGTCTGAGAGCAAATGGAGGAGCCAATTTTTGTTTGTCAGTGGCGCTTTGGAAAACGGACAGAAGATCAAGTCCGGAGTGAACCCAAGCCTCCTCAGAAGCAGGTGGAGGAGTGACCGTAAGTTTCTTACTTTAAATCTTTGTCTACTTTTCCCTTCTTATAGTTGGTTTTAAATTAATCAATCTTTCTTTGTCTTAACAGAACTGCCTAAGGAGTTCGGTGATTACTTGAAGGCCGAACAGGTCACTTGTGGCAAAATCAACGCCTGGGCCGCAGAGAACTGGGGGAACCGATTCCACAATGCCTTCACAAGTGGAAATCTGGCAAGGTCTCACCTGTGGAACACCACGGGTCGGAGATATTTAACTTGGGAGGAGCTCACCACTCAACCCTCTCCGGACACAGTGCTCAAGAGGTCCCATGAAGCAGATGGGACACTCTTCTTGCCAGGCCGGGCCAAAGCCCCAAGCAAAATGAAAGGCAAGAATAAAGGCAAAAAGGTGGTGAGCAGTGCTAATCCTGCTGATGCGGAGAAGGATGCTCCAACTGACCCGGAGGGGCCGGCTCAGAGCCAAATTGATGCTGCTCTTTTGCAGGTAGTGGAGCAAGAGACCGAAAGGCAGGAAGCAGAACTCCCAAAATCTCGAAGGGCTTCCAAGAGGAATCGCAAGCAGGAGAGTGAAGGGGCTGACCGGGCAGCCAAGAAGAAAAAGACTGCCAAGGGAGATGAGCTTGCTCTCCGGGATCCGGAGCCTTCTGTTCAGGTTGACCCTTCTGACCCAACACATGCTGAAGAGATCCCAAGGGACTTTCATACTGATGAAGTCGAGGGAGGAGAACTTAACATGGATGAAGTAGACATCACCGGTCTTGGTGAACTTGGCGAATACTTCCTCAATCTCCCCAGAGACGACTTCACAGGGCCTTACATTCCTCCGAGCAGCTCCAACACTGTCAACTTCAATGGTAAAACTTTCATCGTCTCTAGTGAAAAGGACACCATAGCCCACTCCTTGCTAAGCAATGTGCAGCCAGTACTTACACTGGAGAGACAAGTTCGGAGTCAAGCGGACACCATCGAAGACCTTAAGTCTGAGAAGGAAAAGCTGTCCGAAGACCTTTGCACTGCTACTGCCAATGCTGACATGCTAAAGGAAGCGAACGAGGAGTTGAAGAAGAATCGGGAGGAAAGCGACACAAAAGTTGCTACTCTAGAGGAAACCATCAGAGACCTCCGGGAAAAGCTGTCCGGGGTGGAGAAAGACCTTACTGCCTCAAAAGAAGAGACCAAGGCAAAGGACAAGACCATCACCAACCTAACTACTGATAAGATTTCCCTTGAGAATGCAGTGTCCAAGGCTGCCGAGGAGAAAAATACTTTGTTACAGGAGCAGGAGGCCAAGATTCAAGCCAGGATCAATAATCATGCCAACCAGATGATCAAGAGCGAAGAGCTAATTCTTGAGAAGGTGAGGTCTGACATGGTTCTACTCTTCCATGAAAAGTTTCCACAGAGGAACCTAGGGGAGTTGTGGCTTTACGTTGAGCCCGAAAACCTCCCATATCATACGATGGCCGAAGGTGACAAGTATGGCTACTCTAGTGGCTCTTCGGATGATGAAGAACATACTGGGGAGAGCCCAGATGATAAGAAAGACGATCCCAAAGGCAAGAAGGTAGATGAAGGGAAAGATGACCCTAAGGTTAAGAAGGTAGCCGAAGGTGAGCCATCCTCAAAGGCTCAACCTTAACTTATGATCCACTTAGTTTATTTTTAATTTAGACTAAAGTCCTTGGAAGGCTAAGGCACTCTTTTTGTAATGGTGTCCGGAATTTGACCGAACGGGTTTTTTGTGTTCTACTTTGACAGTTTAAAAGTCCTTGGAAGGCCAAGGCAAGTTTAAATAGCCCTTAGATATTTCAGTCCGGATAGTATGATAATGGACAAAACTTTAAAAAACACTTAGAAATTTTTTTAAGAAGGCATTGAATTTTATTTAACAGCCCGGACACCTAATTAAAACCTCTTCGTGCCACCGGGGAGGAAAGAGTATGCCCCCAAATATTTACATGGATGTTTAAACAAGTAAATATTTACACAAGTGTTATTCCAAGTACACCCGGAGATGCTCAATATTCCAAGGATGAGTTAGAACTCTGCCATCTTTGTCTTCCAACCAATAAGTCCCAGGCTTAATTCTTTCAACAACGATATACGGACCCTCCCAAGTTGGGGCCATCTTTCCGAAGAGCTTTTCTTTAGTGTGTAAGAAGACCTTCCTTAATACTTTGTCCCTAGGTTGGAAATCTCTTCTCTTAACTTTAGAAGCAAACCTGCTTCTCATCAAACCTTGATAGTGTGCAACTCTAAGGTGAGCTTTAACTCGTCTTTCTTCTACCAAATCACGTTGACCTCTGATTGCCACCTCATTAGCATGTTCGGAGAAGTTGTGAACACGAAAAGAGGGGAGAGTTGCCTCTATGGGAGCTACTGCATCCATCCCATAGACCAAGGCAAAGGGTGATTCTTGTGTTGCAGCCCCAGGTGTTGTCCGGTAGGCCCACATGACTTCTTGCAAATAACTAGGCCACTTTCCAGCAGCCCCTTCCAAATTCTTCTTTAAGCCGGACAGTATAGTTCTATTGGCCAATTCAACCTGCCCATTTGCTTGTGGGTGGAAAGGTGAAGAAAAACAGTGATGTATACCCCTTGAGGCACAGAAGCTCTCCATTTCTCTATTGTCGAATTGTGGCCCGTTGTCTGTTGTTATTTTCTGTAGGACACCAAATCTGCAACATATGTTGGATAGAATGAATTTTATAACAGCTTTTGATGTTGTCCCTGCTAGAGGGGCTGCTTCTATCCAGTTCGAGAAGTAGTCGATGGCCACAATTATAGTTTTGCACCCTCCGGACGCCACAAGGAGAGGCCCTACTAAATCCAACCCCCATCGTGCAAAAGGAATAGGCTCAGAAATTGATTCTAAAGGAATGGCTGTACCTTTGGCATGGGTCACAACTTCTCACCAATTCCTTAGAATCTTTCATGATTGATGGCCAATAGTAGCCGGAGAGTAAAACTCTTCTTGTTAAAGCTCTAAACCCACAATGGGCTGATCCCTCACCATCATGCAATTCGGAGAGGACCATTTGTGATTCTTCATCTCCCAAACAGCGCAGGAGAGGTTTACTGTAAGATTTTTTGTATAACACTTCTCTCAATATGATGAAACCACGAGCCTTGTGTTTCAATATTCTGGCCAGTGACTTATCCGGTGGCATAACACCATCGGAGAGGTATTGTACGAGAGGAAACCTCCAGTCTTGAGGTTGTTTCACTTGTATTTTAAAAATCTCCTCTTCTTTACCCTTACAAAGTTGGATGGAGGGGCTTTCAAGTACATGGATCCATGGGTATGACTCCGTATAGGCTATGGTTGCCAGTGAGTCTGCCAGCTCATTTTCTGCCCGGGGAATGTGTTCATAGACAACACTTTTAAACTTAAGTGCTTCATTTTTGAGGAGGAGTAAATATTTCACAAGTTGCTCCTTCTTAGCCTCAGACTGGCCTTGGGCATGGTGGATAATCAGTTGGGAGTCGCTTAGCAGCTTGACCCTCTTAGCCCCACAAATATAGGCCAATTTTAGCCCAGCTATAGCTGCTTCGTATTCAAACTCGTTATTAGATGCCCTGAAAGCAAAACAAATAGCCTGGTACATTTTGTCTCCATATGGGGAAGTTAAGCACACCCCTGCACCACATCCCATTGTGCTAGATCCACCATCTGTTCGGACGACCCATACTTTTTTATCTTTTATATCAGTAGCTTGCTCTGAATCCCTGTCGGAGTGGAATTCAACCAGAAAATCAGCCACAACTTGGGCTTTGACTGCTGTTCGGGGAGCAAAGTCTATGTCAAAGTCCCCCAACTCTACTGACCACTTAGTCATTCTACTCGAAATGTCTGCTTTTTGAAGGACATTCTTTAGGAGAAAGGAGGTCCGGACGATGATAGGATGAGCCTGGAAATAAGGCCTCATCTTCCTTGCAGCTATTACCAGGGCTAATGCCAATTTTTCCAGTTTTAAGTAACGCTTCTCTGCATCTATCAAGCTTTTGCTGATGTAGTACACTGGATGGGGATGACTATCGACCTCTCTTACCAGCACAGCACTGATGGCACAACTCGAAACTGCCAAGTACACAAAGAGAGTCTCCTCATCGACCGGCTTGAACAAAGTTTTGGGGGAGGACATGTGTTTCTTGATCTCATTGAAAGCCTCATCGCACTGCGGGGTCCAATCAAAGCCCTTTGTACCCTTCAAAGTTTAAAAGAAAGGAGCACACTTGTCCGAAGATCTTGAGATAAATCTTGTTTAAGGCAGCTAATCTCCCCGTTAACCGTTGTACTTCTTTGATGTTTCGAGGAGGCTCCATTTGAAACAGAGCATTAAGCTGGTCCGAATCAGGTTGTATTTCATGCTCACTTATGATATAGCCCAGAAACTTTCCGGACTGCACTCCGAACACACACTTTTCAGGGTTTAACTTCAAATTTACTTTCACCAAGTTGGCAAAAGTTTCTTGGAGATCGGACAAGTGCAACTGCTCATCCACGCTCTTCACCATCATATCGTCAATGTATACCTCCATATTTCTTCCAATTTGATCAGCAAATGCCTTGTTGACTAATCTCTGATAAGTAGCCCCAGCATTTTTTAAACCAAATGGCATCACCTTGTAGCAATGAAGCCCTCTATCAGTTACAAATGTGGTATGCTCTTGATCATTTGGATCCACTTGAATGTGATTGTATCCGGAGAAAGCATCCATAAAGGAAAGCAGCTTGTTCCCAGAGGTGGAGTCTACTAACTGATCAATCCGGGGGACCGGATATAAGTCTTTAGGGCAAGCTCTATTGAGGTCTGTGAAGTGAATGCACATGCGCCACTTGTCGTTCTTCTTTTTTACTAAGACAGGATTAGCAGTCCACAAAGGGTATTGAGACTCCTTGATGTGCCCCATCTTTGTGAGCCTGTCAACCTCTTGCACAATGACATCAGCCTTTTCTTTGGAAAAAGCTCTTCTTTTTTGGACTACTGGAGCTACATCTCTCCGGACGGATAAGTGGTGCGAAATCACATCTGATGGGACTCCAGTAACATCAGCACTGCACCAAGCAAAAACGTGCTGATGGTTCTTTAAAAACTTCAACATTTCATTCTTCAACATAGGCGGCATTTTAGACCCTATCTTGACACTTTTTCCATCTTCCAAACAGTGTGTCTCCATTTCTTCAACCGGTATCAACACTCCGGGGGTCTCTCTGGGGTCATCAATTTCACCCTCACCCCCAGAAAGGCCCTCAAACTGCTATTGTTCATCGATGCGGACTGCCCCCAGCGTTCGAGGAGCCAAGGCAGTGGCATAACATTCTCTTGCAATCTTTTGGCTGCTCCGGACAACTCCAACCTGCCCCTGAACAGCATACTTCAAGCATTGGTGGACTGTTGAAGCCAATGCATGCATCCTAGAGAGCCAAGACCTCCCTAGAATAGCATTATAGCAAGTGGGACAATCCACCACAATAAAGAGTATTCTGACCATTTTCTTGAAAGGGCCCTTGCCCAATAACACCTCCTCTTCGAACTCCCCGATCACATCTGCTGAGCTGCCTGTGAAGCCCACGATTGACCTGTCCGAATTCTGAATTACAGCTGGATTTTTCATTTTCTTGTAAGTGGTTAGGAAAAGGATATTGGCTGAGCTTCCAGTATCCACCAAGATTCGTCTTATGCCATTGCCCCCTATAGATGCTCCTTTGACAACAGCATCCTCATGAGGGCCAGCAATGTTTCTTAAATCATCTTCATCAAACACAATGAAGGGAAATGAGTTTGGTGACTGATAAGATGTCATGCCTCCTTCTAGCTGGGAGGCTAAAGTATGAACATGCCTCTTCCTTGAAGAAGCAGTAGGAGCTGTCATAGTGTCCCTTCCGAAAATTGTAAGCGACTCAAAAAACTTAATGAGCGCGGAGACCGACCTAGAACATTCTTCTATAGCACCCACTCTGTTCCGAGTCGGATCAGGATCCAAGTATTCAGATTCCAAGTCAAACCTTTCAACTATAACCATGGCCCCCTCCGGAGCGGCATTACTTGGACCAACCCGATGAGTGTTGTCAGGCCTGTTGCCTCCTCTTCTTTTAACGTAAGCTCCCAACTTCCCTCTTTCAATCAAGTTTTGAACTTCCTGCTTCAATGCTATGCAGTCATCGGTGGTATGACCAATATCATTGTGATATTGGCAAAAAGAGTTGTTGTGATGCTCTCTGGGGGACTACAGTGTTGCCAGTCTCCGGTAATGCACCTCATCCTTTGTTTTATCAAAGATAGTGGCCACGTTTTCTTTCAACTCTGTGAACCACTCCGGTTGGACCCATGGCCCTCTCTTGTTTCTGGACTGTTGACTTTGAGCAGGAGCAGCTGGCTGAGACTGAGCTTTTGCCCTACCATGCCCCTGTCCGGTTTCTCTTGCTTTGTTCCCAGACTGGTTCTGATTGGGATTTGGAGTCACCGGGGTAGACCTCACCTGCCTGTGCACCCTGGTTTTCTTTGTTTCATCGACGTTTATCTGTTTGCCAACCTGATTCAGCAACCCTCCCCAGGTCATGGCCTTCTTTCTGGTCACTGAATCAGCTAGATTTCCTGGGTTCAAACCTTGCCTTAGGGATGCTATTGGCACTTGTTCGAAGCAATCAGCCAACCCATTCTTTCAAGGATTCATTTGGTTCCTGGGCACAATGGATTATTGTGTCTCCATTTCCCTTCAGCTCTTTACTCCCTACGAACTGCCTTCGAAAGGACACCCAAAACGTATTGAAATCTTTAATACAACCCTGAGGCAGGCTGTTGTACCATTTCAGAGCACTCCCCGTAAAGGATTGGGAGAATGCCCTACAAAGTAGTTTATCATCGTCGTCAAAGTTCATCATGAAGTTTTTAAATTGCTCCAGATGGTTGTCTGGATCAGTACTGCCATCGTACTTCTCTGTCTTGGTGCTGTCAAACCTCTTGGGGAGGTTTCCGGATAGAATTTTGGAGGACAATAGAGATTGCCTCCAATTCCTTCCACGACTGAACACAGTATCCTCATTGGGAGTTGCAAAGATACTTGGTTCATCGTGGAAGGCAAAGGGATCCATCAGCATCTTGTCCACATGCCTCCGGTTATGAGATGACCATTTTCCAATATGCTTCTTCATTCTTCCATGTCTATATCTTTTTCTTGAATATTTTTTGATTTCCTTTTGATTTTTTCTGGTTCGACCCTCATCGCTGCTAGAGGACAAGGATTTTTCAACTCCATCACTGTCCGAAGAGCTATCAGAAGATTCTGAGCTTGAGTCAGAACTCTCCACAGGCTTGGACCTGTGAGACTTCTTAGAACTGGCATGAGTCTTTTTGGTGCTCACATGAGTCTTCGAAGACTCATGCGCTCTGGGGTTATCGGTGTGATGAGCAACCGGTGCTTTGGATTTTTCTTTCACGCCCATCTTGGCCTTCTCAGCCCTCAGAGCTTCTATTTCACACTTTAGCCTGTCACACTCCTCGGCAGTGTATTCATCGTTCTCTTCCACCACTTCGAGCAAAGCCGGTGGAAGCTCTGGATTGTCCGGATTCATACAGACAGAGTTTCGTGGCAGGTTTTGAATGCTTGATTCAGGTACCTTCGTCCTCCCACTGTGGTCACCAATTTGGTGAGGATAATGATCGCCTGAGGGTAGGCTGGTAATTTCAGTTGGTGTTTTATGGTGGTATGTGGGTGTTTAAGTGGTGGTGAGTGGATGTTTTATGTGTTTAGAGAGTAGAAAGATAATTAAGCAGCTTGGTAGCAGTTAATTTTCATTACCCATAGTTAATGCAGGTGGTTGGGTATTTATAGTGTGATGTTTGGGCCCTTATGGGCTTTCGAGTCATGTTTAATGGACCCGGGTCATGTTCAAAGACCCATGAGCTCTAAGTAGGAGAGCAAGTAGCTTAGTCAAGAAGTGTTTAGGTTTTTTAGTACTTTTGTCATAGTTCGAACTGTCCTATGGTTATTGTGTTCAAAGTGATCTGTCCGGTCCATGTGATCTGTCCGATCTGTCCGGTCCGGAGGCTCTGGACTGATCTGTCCCTGTCCGGGGAGCATGCTGAATTCGGACTCATCAGGTTTGTAGAGAGTTTTGGCGGAAGATAAATGTTTTTTAATTTCATCGAAAGCCTGGTCGCACTATGGAGACCAGTTGAATTCTTTTGCACCCTTTAAAGTTTGCAAAAACGGGACACACATATCCGAAGACCTTGAGATAAAACGGTTTTAAGTAGCTAACCTCCCTGTCAACCTTTGTACTTCTTTAATATTTCGAGAAGGCTCCATCTGCAATAAAGCACTAAGCTGGTCTGGATCAGGTTGTATCCCTTTCTCACTTATCACATACCCCAAAAACTTTCCCGACTGTACTCCAAAAACACATTTTTCTGGATTTAACTTTAAATTAACTTTTACCAAGTTGGCAAAAGTCTCTTGGAGATCTGCCAAGTGTAATTCCTCTTCCACACTCTTTACCATCATGTCATTAATATAGACTTCCATATTTCTCCCAATCTGATCAGCGAATTCTTTATTCACCAACCTTTGATAAGTAGCCCCAGCATTCTTTAACCCAAAAGCATCACCTTGTAACAATGGAGGCCCCTATCAGTAATAAAAGTAGTGTGATCCTTGTCCTTCAGATCCACTTGTATCTGATTACAACCGTAGAAGGCATCCATGAAGGACAACAACTTGTTCCCAGATGTGGAGTCTACCAACTGATCGATCTGGGGGACTGGATACAAATATTTTGGGAAAGCTCGGTTGAGGTCAATAAAATCGATACACATACGTCATTTCCCATTTTTATTTTTTACTAACACTGGATTGGCTGTCCATAAAGGAGACTGAGATTTCTTTATCTGCCCCATCTTGGTAAGCCAGTCAACCTCTTGAACTATGACATCAGATTTTTCTTTAGAGAAAGCTCTTCTTCTCTGCACAACGGGTGCTACATCTTTCCGGATAGATAGTTGGTGTGATATAACATTCGCAGGCACTCCGGTTACATCAGCATTACACCAAGTAAAACGTGTTGGTGGTTTGTTAAAAAGGATAACACTTTGCTTTTTAGTTCTGATGTCATCTTAGATCCAATCTTGACACTTCTTCCTTCAGCCAGAGAGTGAGTTTCAACCTCTTCAATTGGTATTAAAACACCAGGGGTCTCTCTGGGGTCATCAATTTCACCCTCTCCCCCAGAGGGCCCCAACAATTGCTAATCTTCATTTATCCGAACTGCCCCCAAAGTTCTAGGGGCAAGCGCAGTTGCATAACATTCCCTTGCTATTTTTTGACTACTCCGGAAAACTCCCACTTGTCCTTGCACAACATATTTTAAACATTGGTGAACTGTTGAAGCCACAGTATGCATCCTGGAGAGCCAAGATCTTCCCAAGATAGCATTGTAGCACGTGGGACAATCTACCACAACAAAAAGTACCCTGACCATTTTCTTGAAAGGGCCCTTGTCCAACAAAACCTCATCCTCAAACTCTCCAACTACGTCCGCAGAGCTTCCAGTAAAACCCACAATGGACTATTTGAACGTTGAATCATTGTCAGATTCTTCGTTTGTTTATAGGAACTCAAAAAGAGGATATTGGCTAAGTTTCCTATGTCTACCAAAATTTGCCTAATGTCATTGCCCCTAATTGATGCTCCTATTACCACAACATCTTCATGAGAACCAACTATATCTCTCAATTTATCTTCATAAAAAAATCAAGGGAAAAGGAATTTGGGATTGATATAAGGACATGTCTCCCTCCAACTGAGTAGCCAGAGTGTGAACATGCCTCTTCCTAGAAGAAGGAGTTGGTGCAGTCATTGTGTCTCCCCCAAATATGGTAAGTGACTTAAAAAAGCTTATGAGCCCAGACACCGTCTTGGTATGTTCTATGATAACACCCACCTTGTTCCGGGCTGGATCAGGATCCAAATACTCTAACTCTACATCGAATCTTTCAATAATTACCATGGCCCCATCCGGAGCCGATGACCCTACATTGTTTGTTGGGCCGGTCCAATGAACATTATCAGGCTTATTCTCACTTATTCTCTTGACATAAGCACCTAATTTTCCTCTTTCAACCAAATTCTGCACCTCTTGCTTCAAAGCGATGCAATCTTCTGTGTTATGGCTAATATCATGATGATATTGACAAAAACAGGCATTATGACTTTCCCTAGGAGATTGAAGCGTTGTCGGCTTCCTAAAATGTACCTCATCTTTTGTTTTGTCGTAGATGGTTGCCACTTTCTCTTTCGATTCGGCAAACCACTCCGGTTGGACCTAAGGTCCTCTCTTATTTTTGGACTGCTGGCTCTGAGGTGGAGTTGGGTGAGATTGAGCCTTGGCCCTGTTGGGACCCTGTCTGGCCTCATTAGCCTTGTATCCAGACTGATTCTGGTTTGGTGCATCTGGGGAAGATCTCACTTGCATGTGAACCCTAGTCTTTTTTTTCATCTACATTAATTTCCTTTCCCACTTGGTTCGGTAAACCGCCCCATGTCATTTCCTTCTTCCTGGTTACCGAATCGGCCAGATTTCCAAGGTTCAAACCTTGTCTTAGAGAAGCTATTGCTACTTGCTCAAAGCAATCAGTTAATCCATTCTTTGTGTTCACGAACCGACTTATATATTCTTTCAATGATTCATTTGGCTCTTGGGCACAATGGATCATAGTGTCTTCATTTCCCTTCACCTCCTTAGTTCCAACAAACTGCCTCCGGAAGGCCTCCCAAAACGTATCAAAGTTTCTGATGCACCCATGTGGTAGGCTATTGTTTAATTTCAGAGCACTCCCCGTAAAAGATTGAGAGAAGGCTTTACAAAGCAACTTGTCATCATCGTCAAAATTCATCATAAAATTTTTAAACTGTTCCAGATGATTATCTGGATCCTTGCTCCCATCACACTTTTCCATCTTAGTACTGTCAAACCTCTTAGGACGGTTTCCGGACAGTATTTTGGAGGACAATGGAGATTGTCTCCAATTCCGGCCACGACTAAAGACAATATCTTCATTGGGAGTTGCAAAGATACATGGTTCATCATGGAAAGTGAAAGGATCCGTCACTAGTTGGTCTATGTACCTCCGGCTGTGGCTATAAGATGACCTTTTACTTGGATGCATTTTCAAACTTCCATGCCTATCCCTCTTTCTTGAATATTTTTTAACCAACTTTTGCTTCTTTTTGGACATGCCTTCATCACTGCTGGATGACAGGGACTCCTCAATTCCATCCTCGTTCGAGGAGCTACTCGAGGATTCTGACTCTGAGCTCTCCACCGATTTAGACCGATGAGACTTCTTTGAGCTGACATGAGTATTTTTAGCATTCAAGTGAGTCCTTGCTGATGGGTCATGCTCCATTGGATTGTCAGTGTGGTGAATGGCCACACTTTTGATTTTTCTTTCAAGCCTAAGTCCATCTTTTTAGCAGCTCTCAAGGCTTCTATTTCAGCTTTCAACCTGTTTCGTTCTTCGATCGTGTACTCATCGTTTTCTCCCACCACTTCTATCAAAGGTGGTGGCACTGCTTGCTCGTCCAGATTCATCCAAACTGGTTTTTCTTGCTGGTTTTGAATACTAGATTCAGGCACCTTCTTCTCCCACTGTGGTCGCTAATTTGGTGTGATTTATTTTTTACTGAGGGTAATTTTGTCAGATGTTTTGGGGTATTTTAAGAGTATTAAATGTTTGGGTTATTTTGTAGTGAGAGATTTAAGTTGTCTGGTTGTATTAAATGTTCATTACCCTCATTAATTAAAGTGGTTGGGTATTTATACCCTTAATTATGGATTCATGGGCTTTCGGGTCAAATTATGAAATCGGGTCGAGTTCAAAGACCCATTAGTTTATTAAGCAGATTAGCAATTAGCTTAATCAAAATGTGTTTAGTGTTGTAATACTTTTGTCTTGTCCGGACACTTCAGTGGGTAATTATTGTCCATATTACCCCAGCCGGTTTTCACAGTGAGTGGTGGTGAATAATTCTTGACTCATCAATTATAAAAATAGATAACTTGGTAGATGAAAAACTAGAATAAATAGTGAAAATGGAAAATCAAATAATCAAAATTGTTGTAATTTGAAATATGAAATAGAATAAATGTTCTTGTTCAAAATATTATAAATTCTTATTTATTTACTTGTTTGGTCTATTTATTAATTTGTTAAGGGTATGGCTATATATACCCAAATGGGTCATGCTCCATTGGTCTATTATTAATTAGTTCGCCGGATAAATTAGAGAGAACTTGAAGGTTTTATAGAGAAGTTAGAGAGTGTAAGAGAAAAAATGAGGTGGATGGAGATTAGTAAAAAAAACCTTATATACCTAGAAAATGGTATTTTTGTCAAAATTTAGGTAAACTTATACCACCTTTGGGTAAACTCAAAATTGGGTATACTCAAAATTGGGTATACTCAAAATTGGGTATACTTAAACCACATTTGGTTATATATAGCTTGATCCATTTGGTTATATATAGCTTGACCCATTTGTTAATGTGGTCGACATAAGAAAATGTCTTATATGTTTGTTTTTATGCTATTTTTATTTTATTTTTTTAAATCGATTTATTAACGCTTATTGCTTTATATCACGTCAAAAGTTTAATTCTTTTTCTTTTTTTTTCATAAAAAAACTTTATCGCATTATAACCAATAAATTTTTAAAATTGTATGAATATATACCAAAATTTCACCAATCTCCGGTACTATAAAATTCATATCTTGAATAATTAGTTTATTATGTATTGAGGTTTATTGAATTATGAATTATGAATTATGAATTATGAATTAACTACTATTTATCTCTTATAAAAAGAAACCCTCAATGATAGTAGAATATTCTCTATTAATAGTTAAATAAAATTACAATAGAAAATAATAGATATAAACAACATCTGAAAAACAAACTTGGAAATTCGGATAGCCAATATTTCAACTAAAAACTAGTTTTGAACTAGTTTTGACATACAATTATCTAAATTTAAACTTTTTATTTACTATGAATGCATATATCATATATGGACATGAAAGCTAGGGTAGTTGTGTAATTATAACATTCAAGTAATAAGAGGCTATTATATATGATGTTATCTATAACAAAAAGGAAAGATAAACACTCATAGTTCTATGGCATCATCAATCAAGCTTCTCCTACAGAATCAACTATACAACAATCAAATCTTTCATTCCAAATGTAAGTTCTTCCTAGTGTTACATTACCATTTCTTGAAAGTTCATATTTAAAATAAACAAGTCAAGTTTATATAAGTTTCGAACTTGTCTTAGCCTTATATGTCTTGCGCAGACAAAAGTTGTTTAACCAGAAACATTACCTCTCCACAATGTCTTCATGGAAGCTCTATCTGCATCACTCAGAAGTTCATTTATTGGAATAGTTCCAAGCTGTCTGAAACCGTGAGCCGATATAGAAGAAATTCGACGATAGTAAGTAGTTTCGCACATTGATCATGTACATATGTTAGATTGTATTACGAATATTTTGAATACTATGTGGTTAGGTTTGGGCAACAAGGAGAAGAAGATCGAATGCACGGACAGAGACATACGTGCTGTTAGAACCGGGACAGGACGAGAAGTTTGTTAGTGAAGAAGAGTTGAAAGAGAAATTGAAAAGTTGGCTACAAAACTGGCCAGCTGAATCATTACCACCTGATCTCGCGAGATTTGAAAACATTGACGATGCTGTTACGCACCTTGTTAAATATGTTTGCGAGCTTGAGATTGATGGAGATGTTGGTTCAGTTCAGTGGTACGAAGTTCGACTGGAATAATCAACACTCTGGAAACATAAAACATCTAAGTGTTTCTAGTCCTTTGCTTGATGAGAAACTTAATTCTTTATGCATGTTTTGTAGATTGATACCGGAACGTTCAATCCGAATACAACTGAGCTTTTTGAGTTCGAAACTAAAATGTATTCGAGTAGTAGGACTATTGATCTTACTTTTATAGTCCATAATATGAACAAAATTTTAAATGTCAGTTTTTGTAAAGAATGAACGAACAGTTCGGTTCTTCCGGACATGATCACACGCGACTATTGCATCATAAAAGAAGTAATGAACTAAAATTTGTCGTTACGAGATGATTCGAAAGCAGCGTCTGAAACAATTAATATAGTACATCAAATATGATCAAAGTTATGTCCAGACAAAAGGTATTACAGAAGCCTTGGCACCTGTGGTGCTAGGACTTGTCTTCGAAATTTCTCTATTGACAAGACAAAAGGGTTACCACCCACCCCCGCCTTGCCTTCAATGATATCAGCAGGGACAAAATTTAAATCATTTAACAGTGTTAGGCGACATATAAATCATACAGCCCAAAATGGTTTCCGGACGGTAGTACCATTAGAAAATTCTTCGGCGGGTTCCTCAGGGTCATCATCTTCATCGTCATCGTCCCCATATTCCATTAGCTTGACCAAAGTATCTGCCATAACAGTACAATCTTTAAGATAATCACCTCCACAGAATCAGAAGCATGACTCCGACATCAATAGAAGAAGTCATCAAATTTAGCACCAAAACAGTTAAAGAAAACAGATCAAGACAATTTTACCAGGAACTGTTTCAGGTTTTTTATCATTCTTGTCATGTATTCTGGGTTTGGGTGTTGATGTAGTCAATCTTGGAGGAGGTGGAGGGGGCATTGTTTTTGAAGATGGAGGAATGGTGATTGAAGATGGAGGGATCACGCTTCTCGGAGGTGGAGGTGGCATTGTTTTTGGTGCCGGTGGTGGTGGCAGCATTGCATTAGAGGATGACTGAACCAACTTCTTTGGAGCCGGCATTGTTGATAAATTCCTCAAACCCAGATCACTTGCTGGTCTACCCAGTTTTAACAATTCTGAATTCTGCAAATAGATCAGAGAAAAAAAGTCCAATCGAGTTCTTGATCAATACTACAGTTTACAGACTTAAGATAAACCAAAGCAGCTGAGACGCCCTGATAGTTCAGCACCGATATAGAGAAGGAAATATAAAACAATGCAAGCAATATACAGGCAACAAAACGAATGTCGAGTTTAAGCAAGGGCCAAGGCTTTTGGAGTTAAGGTCTTCAACTAAACCTAAACTATCTATAGTTAGTACAGAGCATAGAATACAAAGATCTAAGCATCACTTCTAAGATGAAAGCATAACTAGAAGCTTCCGACCCATCAAAAGTAGCCTTTGAAACTCAGAGCCGAGCCGTGGAAGCTAAAACAGATTTTATTATCAAGTTGTTAGTACAACAACTACAAAAGAGATCTAAGTGACCAGGAAAAAGTGATTCAGACATTCTACTTTGACCAAAGTCTATTCTTACCGTCACAAATCATCTTCAAATGTTGATTTTCTTTTTACTTCGAGCAATTTCTAGATAGCATTTGAGAACCTTCATTACTAGTTTTCTACACCGAATGACTATTCTACCATCAACAAACTCCCCCTATTTATGGCATTAAAGCTAGTTAGCCTTGTCTAGTAATAATATAAGGAGCAGAGGAATACTATTAAAAGCTTAAACTTAAGATGAACAACCCAACTTTTATCTAATATTCTAACATCTCCTGTCGCCTATAAGTTGGTTGGAACTTTCCCATGTATCTAAATGCAATATTAAGATTAGACACACATTAAATACGGGCTGAATGATAGCCCGATTTTGGAGGCAAGACACTCACTAATTAATTTAATTAAATATGGGGTGGTCCCACGGCTCTATATCAGAAATCAGGACTTCTAACTTATATTCAAACCTAAATATCAAATTAGTAATATCGCTTTTGTGTCAATTGATCTAGGGAAAGGCCCATCAGAAGAGGCAATGGAAGTTCCCATCCTTTTAAGGCAGCAAGTACTAGGTGTCATCCTGAATGTGAAATGGTATGCATATCCTCTACTACACCATTAGAATAGAAATCAGCCAGTCTAAATCTTGAAGCAGCGGTTGATCATAGCCCTAACATAGGCAAGGTCCTTGATATAGCACCTCCACAATTGAAAACCCTGTGAAACATACAAACCAATGGCCCAGAGGGTCCAGCATCGGCGAGTTAGCTTCTTAGAAGGTCAGAGATATTACCTGGAATATCAAGCAGATAAAGTCAGCAAAAAAATATAACCTTTTGAAGGATAGCAGAGGAGGGCTTTACTCGACAAGAAATGCAAGACAAACAAAAAAGTAATCAAATAACAACTTTATTTTTCTATCATGATTTTGCTCTTCGTTGAAGAACAAAAAACAAGCTTCAGAAGTCATGTAAAGAAACAAAAAAATTGCTTCGCTGAAAGATATTGTGGCACTCATTCAGGAGTATCACGCTGATATGGACAGGAATAAAACAAAACAAAAAACAGTAATAGTAATACATAAAAACAATGTGCACAGGAAAACTTTAATCCCCACACTCACGATTCAACTTTTTGTTACTATAAGCCCACCTTAGAACTCTCTCACACCCATAATGTCCGCCCCTGCCTCTGGAGACCTATCGACACCCCTCTACTAGTTCATTTAGTAACTACCAAAACATACAGAAGCTTACAGGTATGCAAGTTCGAGAACCTAAAGTTTGATACCTTACTTTGTTTCCTTAAAACAACCGGCAGGGTGTATAAATACCTGATCTTTTTTTGCAAGGGTATTTGTACCAAGTGGCAGCTCCTTGAACTTCCGCTTTCGTGCCTGTTGCATATCTTTCTCTAAAGTTGAACTAGTACTCGACATAGATGCTTGGCTTGCTGCTAATGTACTAGGAGAAACTGTAGACAGAACTGGACTAGATGATTGTCTAAGGACTTGAGCAACTTGTTGCAAAGGTGTAGCCTGAGGATAAAGCCCACCATATCCACAATAGCTTGTTCCTCTACTTAACAAAGGCTGAGGGTAACTGACAGCATCTGGTTGAAATTGGCTACAGTTTGATATGATCCCAGACTGCAAGACTGTGCTCGGAGAATAAACAAGAGCCCCAGGGACTGGAATAGAGCAAGCTGGTATGCTACCCACAACAGATGATGCTAGAGTGGGAGTTGAATTTAAAATTACATTTTGTTCAGAGACCTGAACTCCAGTCAACAAATTCTGCGGAGGTGGCACAGAACCATAAACTTTATATGACGCAGTCCTAAAATAATTGACAAACCAAGTCATTTCAGATACTACGGTACAAAAACCCCCCAAAACAAGCAATAAGTTTGTATTAAGTGCAAGCGGACGATAAACAATCACACATACAAAATCATATGCCAAACTCAAGAATCAGCTTCAGAAAAAGGAATCATAAAGTAAGCTGCAATCACTTTAAAGAGAGACAAATTTTGAAAAAACCAAAGAGGGAAGCGCAAAAATTTATTCCTCACAGCTGATATTTCTGATGAAGCATACCAACACGAACCAAATAGCATACAGTCTCTAAAGTAGAGTTCAAAGCACGAGTTATCTTGAAGAGGATTACCTTGAGGCACCAAATTCCACACTAATCGTATCCAAAAGATTTTCTGCCAAACGTTTGGCACATTCGAGACTTTTAGAATTACTGCTGGACAAGAATAGATGCAGAGGCTGCTGCGCTTCTGCAATCAGAACAAGAAGTAAGGTTGCAATTGTTTTTGTATGCATGCAGGGCCACACAAATGTACCAATGGCATCAATAGCAGCAATACTACATCAATAAGGACAACAGAATTACCTTCACCATGCAAGCTCTCAGGGTTTCCTGAACCAAGCCCTCTTAGTATGACAGTTGCTCCTGTTTCATTCACAATGTGGTTTATATACTGATCCTGCATGTTGAAAACCGAACCACCACCAACAAAAAAACATTTTCTCCCATTTGTTTGGAGATGTCAAAAAAAAGCTTCAAACATCAGAATCTCTCGTCTTTATAAATGTAGTACAAAATTTAAAATGAAAATAATGCACCAAAACTCAAACTAGATTATCGTACAACAAATTATGGAGCATGCATCCGGACAGTATATATATTTACATGACCTCCCTCTTGATAAAAATGTACACCAGGAATATATGAACATATCTTAATATAAGCTGGCCTACACACATGCATACGTATATATTGCTAATTAGAGCAGCTAACTACTTTATAGCGCAAAAGAGAATATTTCTTTATACTGCATGCATGTACTTAGAGTTATCCAGATACATAGAGATGGCCACATCAATTATAACCAACCCACTGAAGATTTTAGACATGGGTCAAAGCAAAAGAAATTAGAAAAAAAAAATGAGAGGAGGAAGAACAGCTCACATTTGGCCCGCGAATACGAGCAGCAATGTTCAGTGATGGCTCAGCTCCAAAACCCAAGTACACACATGTGGTTAGTGGCTGAGTTCCCTGTTTCAATTAGAGATACGGTAAGGTTTTTTGCTTTGATCACATAAACGATGGGACTGGATAAGCAGAAGCCGTAGGACAGGTATACCTTTACACTGTTGCTCGTGGCTAGCATTTCTTCAATCATGACAGCTGCACGATCAACAGCTAAAATTCGTTCAGCAGTTTCATTTAACTGCAAAAACCATCACAAATTTACAAAAATTCCAATAACACTTCCTTAGAAAAGGAAAGACAAACTCATAGATGTCGCATTATGACAAAGTATTCTATCATGAAGTTCATAACTGGGTAAAACTGAAGCAATGACAATCATACTATCATCGTCAATATATTCAACAAATTTATCTGAAGTAAATGTTAATGTGATAACAATGCAGAAATGTCATATGCTTATAAAGTAAACCTATACGACAAGTGGTAAATTAAACATACATGGGCCCCTGCAGATATGTGAAGATAAAGTGGCTTTTCACCATCGGACGGTGAATTCGGTGGTCGGTATTTTCCCCTACAAAAGCAATACAGTCATTTTATGCGATGCAAAAGAAAGAACCGCATATCCTGCTCAAATAAATCTCGGGAAGCAAGCAAACCTAGTAATCACTACCGCACCAGTACACCGCTGAATCTGCAAGATAGATAAACAATTCAATGAATTTAACAATCATTCACCTGCAACCAAATAAGTAAGACATACTTCTTCCTGTGTCTGCCGTTTGGTGAGCTTGTAACGTAGAGAAGACTCAGCATCATTTATAACAATCTCCCTTGCTATAACCAACTCATCTTGAACCTTAGGCTAAATCGTAAACAATTAAATCCAGAAAACCAAGTTGCAATTTTTGATAAACCCTCGAATACAATAACTCACTTGATTCAATTTCGAGACTAATGGTTGATGCACCTGAGGAGGCAGCCCGGGAAGAGCTACCCCAGCTAAAACAAGTGCCTCTGCTGGCTGATCCCACCGTCTCTTCTTCCTACATGACAAGGGTAAAATTTTAAATCAAAACTAACTATGAACTCGAAAATTAAAGAAACACTGATACCTTTGCCTTGTTTGTGAAACATCGTTAGATGCTGTGGATTGATCAGAAGAAATCTTAGTGCCGTTGTTATCTGTCATATTGGCTAGATAATTTGGGGATTAGGGTTTTAGGTTTTGCATAAATTGGGAAGCTTTGTCTCTTTTGTCCGACGAGTAGTAGATAAATGCGACCGACGTTTGTGGTAGTCGATGACTGGGTGCCGAATCGTTTGGGGTAGAAATGCGGAGGTAACAATCTTTAGCTGTCAAATGTTTCGGGCTTTTGTTTGTTATTCACGTCCATGGAAAATGAGTTTCAAGAAACAATGGCACTTTCGATTTTTTTTTAGTTCTATCGTATAAACTTATATTATATGAACAACCTTAAAATTCGTTGTTTAAATTATATCTAAAAATATAAAATCATTGCAGTGTTTGATATGAATTTTTTTAATTTTTGTTGATATATAAAAAATTGACGAAAATAACAAGGTCATTCTAAGTTTGTTTTTGTCGTACCGAATCATAAGAATAATTTTATTATCTATTTACTTCGACACCCTGAGCGATAAATATCGAAAAAAGTTAAAAAAAAAATGGACATTATTTAATGATATGGATATCAAAGAATTAAATAATTAAATGAGTGATTATTTTATATTTATATTGAATTTTTTTTTTATATCGAAGCATTTGAAATGGTAAATGAGATTGAGTATCGCATATTTCGGGTTTTCGTGGAGGAAGATGTTCGTGATTTTTTTGGATCGCATAGTAATACTAGTCTATTTAACTATGATTTCATTGTTGTTTTTAGTTACCTCTCGTATGTGCTACATTGTGTGAACAATATTATTAAAGATATCAAAGTATTGTTGCTGCAAATTAGCGAAATGTAAGAGGTTTAAGAAGACAAACCGCACTATCGTTTTAAAATCAGTGTCATAAAGTTTTAGTCTATCCGTCACATAATACATGTAGGTTTAAGATTGTGCACAAGTATTAAAAAATACCATAATTGTTTATTATTATTTTGTAAAGGGTTAAAAAGAAACGAAACCGATTAGTGGAAAACAATAAATAATATTAAAATTTCCATTGATATATTTAAAAACGTAAAATTGGACAAAAAATACTCTAAAACGCAGTGCATTATAGGAGGGAGGGAGTACCACATAACACGAAATCAAAGTAATATCTTATCTCATTATATTTTTTTACAAGCATTATTCTTTTTTGTGTATATGCCTCGTGACGTATGAGCTGTAATTGTGCATGGTAGAAAAAAAAACAAGTAATTATATTTACGATCAACTACATGAGAAACCTTAGAGAACCAACAAGTAAAAGAAAAAACTATCATTATCCAGAAATCATAAAGCCAAAAAATAATATATTATATATTATTTGAAAACGTATCAAACGTGAAACAATAAATAGAACACTTTTATAGATTCACTCAAATAAACAAAAGCAAGAATACTTGCGGGTTTGCCTGCTGCTTTCCATCTAGTATTATTTTGTTCATTTTCGTTCTTCAACGATTCCGTATATTGCTTTTGAGAAACCTGCAGAACGAGTTAGTAAAAAGAAAAAGTTTCCAGACACTAAATGACGCGGGCGTCTGTTTGATTAAAGTTTATGATTATAAAATTCTGAAACCTAACTCCTTACTTGTAGTCTTTACAATGTGAAGCCCAACATTGTAAAACTCATCATTTATTACTTCATTTTATCCAGGGACCATAACGCGATAAATTGATAATTCAATTTATATCCTTGATTTATTAGCTCAAGTTTAAGTGTTGAGATTTGGGATCTTTTCATCAGAGTGCCTAAATTCAACCCGGTTACCACACTTGTGTCCATAACACCTTTTCACCAAATGGTCCAAATTAGTTAATTAAATAATTAACTTGACTACTTTTAATTTGGATTTCCTTAAGACAATGACCGAATATATTTATTTAGCATGTCGGTCCAAATTACTGTTGGACCATAAATATATTAAATAAATATATTCCAACGTAATATTTCATTATTTAATAGGCATAACTTTGACCATTATATTTTATTGTTGTCATACCAACACCATACTTGATGATAATTAGACATATTATCGACATCTACTTTAGTATTAGACGGTTTGCCTTTAACAAAATATACTTACATTTATAAGACTATGTTGACAGTGAGAAACATGTCATTTGTGCTACAACTAAACTTGTCTAAGTGATAATAACAAAATAAGAATATGACTTTATATCATTTTATGAAATGTTCCTTCAGTTGTCCTTTTATTTTAGTTTTATTAAATTTATTATCGTTTCTTTCTGATTTACTACTTATGGTTGTCCATCAGTTTGGGGTGACATGTAGTGTAAAACTTAGACTATAAATTCTTCTAAAAGTAACTCAGAAATCTTAGTTTCCACATCTAAAACTATCATAGTAGACATGTCATGCAAACAAACTATTTCGTTAAAGAACAAATTAGTAATATGCAATGAATCATCACTTTTGTGACAAACAATGAAGTGTGACATTTTAGAGAATCAATCAACAACCACAAAAATAAAATATTTACCAATTATAGTCGTATGCAATCCAATTACAAAATCCATAGATATATCATTCCAATGATGCGTAGGAATATGTAAAAAAGTATACAAACCATGAAATTAAACCTTAGATCTGACTTGTTTGCAAGTAACACATGTATCATAAATTCTTTCAATATTCATCCTCATATGTAGCTAATTGAAGTGATCCAACATTACATTGATAGTTTTAACAATTCCAAAATATCCATTAAGCCTCTTTCGTGGATTCTCTAACAAGTAAATCTCTCGGGAAACAGTTATGCACACATAAAAGTTTATACAGAATAAGGATCATTCATGCTTATAAAATCACCCTAAAGAAAACTTTTTGGATGATTGATACATCTTTCCAAAATCATAATCATTTTGATATATGCTTTTAAGATGATAAAATCTTAAACTTTTGGCTTCAAAGTAGTGATTAAGGCATACCGTCGAGACAACGCATCAACAACAATATTTTATTTACCTTATTTGTATATGATGACATATGAAAATATCTTAATGAATTATACTCACCTTGCATGTCTTTGATTGAGTTTGCATTGAGCTTTTAGATGTTTGAGAGCTTCATGGTCATTATGTATGACAAACTTTTTGGGCCACAAGTAATGATACCATGTTTGTAAGGTTCAAAATAAGGCATACAACTCATTGTCATATATTATATAGTTCACAGTGGCTCCTTCAAGATTTTCACTTAAATAAACTATGAGCTTTTTATCATGTATCAAAGCAGCTCCAATCCCAATACCATAAGCGTCATACTCAGTCTCAAAAGTTTTAAGAAAATTAGGTAATGTTAAAACACATGCATGAGTAAACTTCTTTTTTAAAGATTAAAATGTTTCTTCCTAAGCTTGTTCCCACTTGAAACCAATGTCCTTCTTTATAAATTCAGTGAGTGATAAGCTAATGTGCTAAAATCTTTGACAAAACGTCTATAGAATCCTGCAAGGACGTGGAAGCTTCTCATTTCTCCGACTGTCTCTGGATTTGGCCATTCGCGGATTGTTTTAACAGTTTTATCATCCACTTCAACAACATCTGCACTTACAACAAAACTTAAAAAGACAAGGTTATCGACAAAAAAGTGAATTTCTTAAGATTTATATAACGATTTTCCTTCCTAAGCGCACTTAAAACCAATTTTAAATGCTGAATATGTTCTTCAAACCATTAGCAGAAAATTAAGATGTTGTCGAAATAAACCACAATAAAGACTCTTATGTAAGCACTCAAAACATGATTTATTAATTCAATTAATATACTAAGTGCATTAGTCAACCCAAGTGGTATTACTAAACACTCATATAGTCCATGCTTAGTTTTAAATACAATTTTCCACTCATCCTCTTCTTTCATCCAATTTCATGATAACCATTTTTTTAGATCAACTTTATAAAATATGTTGGAACCATACAGTTCATCTAGCATATCATCTAATCTAGGTATTAAATATCGATACTTTATTTTTTTTTTTTGATGGCTCTGCAATCGACACGTATCATCTGGCTTATATCTTTTTTGGGCACAAGTAGGACTGGTACAACACAAAGACTCGTGTTTTTACGGATATGTCCCTTCTATACTAGTTCATTGATTTACATATGCAATTCTGTTGTTTTCACTTGATTATTTTTATAAGGTTATGAACATAAAATATAGTTAGTGTTGATGTCTTTGATTGGTGGAAGCTCATTCGAATTGTTATAAGGGAATACATCTTAAAATTCCTACAAAAGATAAGTCATCTCACCCGGCAACATCGGTGTCAGATTAGTTAAACTCACAAGAGTTTATTTAAACACAAATAATATTATAGGTTTCTTAGAGAATACTTTATTAACCTCGCCAATTTTGTTTTTCTATAAAAATTCAAATATTTAACTACCCCATTTTCCTTCTTCTGCATTTGTTTTTTATTTTTGTAAACTTCTTGTTGAGTCATTTCTCCTTTTTAACTCAAATGTATGACAATTGGTGAATCCATCATGCATAACATTTCGATCAGATTGTCATGACCTTCCTAACAGTATGTGACTAGCCTCTATTGGTAGAGCATCACACATTCCATACTTGGCGATTAACTAAGGAAACTGATATTTGGTGGTTAACTTTCATTTCTCCACTATTGTTAAACCACCAAAGATTTTAAAGTGCTAATTGATTCTTCGTTTTTAAAACAGGCTTATTTACTATAAATTCACTTGCCACGTTGGTGCAACTACAAACTTTACCTTGGACAAGATACCAATATCAAACAGATTTCTCATCTGCTCTTGTTCTGTTTTTTAATACTTGGAGATCTTCTGAGTACTAATAAATATCATTTAGCAGGTTTCTTTAGGTGTTCTTCGGAATAAGCAGAAACAACTTTTTCTTCCTCTAAAATTATTTTTCCATTATCTAGAATTGCCGCAATCTTCTTATTAGAACATTCATTAGAATAACATTTCATGAATTTGCACTTGAAATACTTAACATCGTGATTTCTGGTTGCAACCTTTTTAGTTTTACCTTTGTTATCAATAGACAACAATGTTCCAAATTTTTGGTTCATTTTTTTATAACCTTTTTTAAATTAGTATTCTCCTATTTTCGATAATTTGGCTTATTTGTTACTAACCCTGAACCACAACCTGATCTTGAAAAGTTCTTTTGTTTAACTTGTTGCTCGAATAGTAAAGTTCTGTGTATCATTTCTTATTGTTCAACAAAATTCAGAGTTTCCAATATGTCTTGAATTTCTTTGTTTAAACCCCAATTTTTTTTTGATATTGTTGCCTATCTATCTTTTAATATATTCATCTCACAATATTAAAGTCTTCATTTTATGATAATATTCTTCAAAAGATCGGTTGTTTTAGAATAATCTCTTCAACTTCAGATGCAACTCACGTTAGTAATGATTAGGAACAAATCTCTTCGACATAATGGATTTCATTTTGATCCATGACTCTACATGATGTTCTCCATTACAACTTCTTGAAATAACTAATTGATCCACTAACTGATAGCATAATCATAAAATTTTGTAATAACAAATCTTACTCGATTGGTCTATATGTAGTGCTGAACATTGAAAATAAGTTAAATCTTATTTTCTCATTCCAAATATGCATATTGATCATTTTTTTCTCATAGAGTGGTGAAATCTTAAGTTCGAGACCTCCAAGATTGTCTTGCATACGTTTGTTTCCTTCTTTTGCACGTTTATGGTGTATTCTCTAACTATTTTGAAATGAATTGCTCATGTGTTCATAGTATTCATTAGTTACTTTATTTCTAAATAGTTCAAGTTATTCATGATTTATTATTGGACCGCTTCCTTGTCATGAACGATTATGATCTTGATCAGTGGTTGATTGAAGCTCTTGGCGAAATGTATTTAACTTGGTGCCAATTATCTTTGCCATAACTTCAATCAAAAACTTGTTGTTATTGAAGTTATTGTTTTCTCCATCATTTGGATCAGATATCATTTTCTACAAAATCAAAAATAAATCACCAGTAACAAGCCATTGGAAAGATCCTAAATTTATTTAAAACCATATAAAAGATTTTCTACACACTTTAAAATTCAACAACAATGACTAAGGTTTAAAAAATTATAATTTCATGATTTAATATGCAATTCGTCATATTAAACACTGAAATAATCATAAAACATAGTGAGAATATCAAATAGATGACAAAATATTAATGGAAAACAGAATACTCAACTTTCATAATAGTGCTATGATACCACTTAATATGATCATCCTGGAATCGCAATCTGAAACGGGATCGGGATAACTTTGAAACCGAGAACCCAAAAGGATTCTAAGATCAAAAGATGTGGATCGATAGGTCACACAGAGATTTCAAAAAGGCACGTAATATTCTAATTGATCTTTCTGTGGATATGATGCACCAAATGAAAAATAGATTTTCATATGGATATTATACACCAACAAAAGAAGGACAATATTTAAGAAGTTTTCAAGATAAAAGATATTATACTATTTACAAACCGAGTACATAGTTTTTAAAGGATAAAGAACAAGCTTTAAGCACGATTAAGGTTGTTATTTGAAACATAATGAGCTTTGGACACAATTAAGATTGTTATTGAAAACATAATGAGCCTTGAACACAATTAAGGATGTTTTTGGAAACATAAGGCATGAATATTAAAAATACAAAATATTAATGATAAAATCTGAAATCATATATTTATTCTCTTCTTAAAAGAAATGGTTATTGTTATAGAAGGGCTTTGGGATTTTATTTCAGCAAATGGGCAATGGTGAAGTAAAACAATTGCCTCATCAAAAACTTTTTCAAGAAAACCCATTGGGACAAAACTTGAACAAGGGGAAAAGAGTAAAATTGAGATATTTTCTCAATTTTGAAATCATTTAACTTGAATAAAGACCAAAGTGGTTTGAAATGCTTTACCTTTATACATGTTATTTTGATCACATAGATTTCCTATTTGATTAAGAAATCCTCTAATATCTTTGCTAAACTATAGGCTCTCGATCGAGTTATTGGAACAATCAGTATAACAAGATTATTCCCAACTCCAAGCTCAACCTCTGGTTTTTGCTTATTCTCACGTTTTAAGCTCCTTATGTTATCTAGGGTTACATCATTGATCAAAAAGGTTTTTGTCACACTTTTGGTGATGGTAAGTGGAAATCGTCCAAAGATTCAACGATAGTTGCTCGAGGTGAATTATGTTGGTCTTTATATAAGACATATTTAGGGTATATGTTCAAGTGAGCTGAATGTAATTGAGGAAACAAATCTCTTAATTTATGGTATTGAAGACTATGATACGTGAGTGACAAGAATATGAAAATTTTGGCAAGTAAGTCACTTATTCATGTTGATAAAGGTATTACTATTAACGATTGTGACCATTGTTTGACACGAAAGCAACATATAGCTTCGTTTTTTAAGAAATCCATTATATAAAAAAGTTAAAGTTACTATACTCTGATGTTGCGATCCTGTAAAAGTGGAGTCTATTGGCGGTAACAAGTATTTTGTTACATTAATTGATGATGTTACTAAAAAAACTTGGGTGTACATGCAAACAAAAGTCAAGTGTTCAAATGTTTTCAAAATGTTCATGCCATGGTATAAAGGGAGGTGAGGAGAAAATTAAAATATCTTTTATATGATAACGACGGTGAATATATTTTGTACGAGTTCAAAAATCACAACTCACTTTATAGTATAGACATCAGAGGACAACACCAGGTACACCACAATACAATGGAGTTGCAAAAAGAATGAATCAAACCATTATAAAGAATGTGAGATGTATACAAGAAATATTTAAGCTTCCGAAGATATTTTGGGCTGAAGCAATTAATTGTGTTGTGCACTTGATTAATTAGAGCTTCATCAACAATTTTTGTTTTTTATATTGTCGAGAAAGTATGGAAATGAAAAGATCCTACATATTCACATATCAGAGTTGTTGGATGGAAGGTATACATGCATATTCTAAATGAACATAAATCTAAACTTGATTCAAGAAGAGTATATAAAGAGTATGTCTTCAAACTCTATGATCCTAAGAAGAAGAAAGTAACGAAAAGTAAATATGTGGTATTTTTTGAGCACGAGAATGGTGCAGATCTTTTGAATATAAATTTAACTTCTACTCTTAATGTATCTTGTAACATCATTAATGATGTTTCTTCTTTTATTTTTTCTTATGTAAATCAAATGATAATATTGAGGTGATTCCTAATGATATCGAGGATGTTCCACCTGGTGATGATTTACAAGATCATATTATTTTTAGGAAAAACTTCATGATGAAGAAGTTCACGAGCAGGAGACAACTTACCTCTCATGTTGAGAATATACAGGTTCAAAGGTCAAGTGGAGAGATAAAACCTTCAACAAAGTATCTAAGCTCAAAATTTATTATAGTCATTGAAGATTGCGAGCCACAAAATTATCAAGTGTTATATCATGAGGAGAAAAATCTTTGGCTTAAGTCTATGAAAGAATAGTTGAATTCCTTGAAAACTAATGATACGTGACCTAGTTAAAACCTCATAATGGAAATAAATTCTTGACGAATATATGGGTTTTCAAGAATAAAAGATTGGATGAGAAAATTGTCAAGCAAAAAACTAGACTTGTACTAAAAGGATGCAATGAGGAAAAAACATTGATTTTGATGAGATATTTTCTCATGTTGTCAATATGACTTATATCATAACTGTATTTGGTTTAATTGTAAGTCTAAATCTTGAGTTGGAACAACTTGATATAAAAACAAAAAATTTACATGGTGATTTGCATGATGAAATATATACGGAGCAACCTGAAGGTTCTGAAGATAAACAGAAATACAATTAATTTGTAAGATGAAGAATAGTCTTTATGGGCTAAAATAAACATCAATGTAGTGGTATAGGAAATTCGACTTGTTTATGATAAATATTGGTTACAAACCAACTCAGGTCGATCCTTGTGTCTATTTCAGCTAGGTAAGTTCATCATACTTCTTTTATATGTATATGATATGTTGATAGTTGGGTAAGATGCTCAAATGATTATCACTTTAAAGAAAGACTTCACCAAATTATTTGACATGCAAGATTTTGATTCTAAATATCAAATGATCATTTATAGTATGCGTCATCATTAATATTAATAACGTATAAGAGAGTTGCGATATTTGGATGATCAAAATGATCATCTTTTCCGAAAAGTCCATAGTGACAAAGATGTCCAGAAAGAGATGCCAACGAACGTTTTCAAATATTTTCATGAGATCGAATTTTAAAGTAACCATTTTGTCGTTGTTATTGGTATGCTAACCCCTCAGAAATTTTTGAGAAAACATAATATTGTTTAAGATTCTTCTCTCGGTCACAAAGGCCGACTATAATTTGTCAATTAAATAAGAGAAATAGTCTTTGATTCTATTGGCCAGAATTTTGGAAATAATCTTGTAAATGACATTACATAATGCAACTGGCCTAAAATTAGCAGCAATAATGGAGGAATCATTCTCGTGTACAAAGACGATAGAGGTAAAGTTCGAAGAAGTCTTTAGACGAGCTGAGTTGAAAAACTCAAGGACCCCGTTGCAGATATCTTTACACGTAATGTTCCAAGAATTCCTTAAAAAAGTAGAGTCGACACCGTTAGACCCATAGGATTTATTGTTGTCGATACTGAATATAGCGGATTAAATCTCTTCGCTTGTTACCGAACACGAATCATAGAAGATTTATCCAACGAGGTTAATTATAAAAGTAATAAAAGTCGAAACTCTATACAAGTCTGAATAACCATGAGGGTTTCTAAGAAGGTCTTTGAAATAATAAACCAGAACGTCGACAACACCAAAAGTACTGGTTACCAGATCATCTCAATTATTTGAGATCGAGACAATCTTGTTACGAGGGATACGAGTTTTGATACTATTTTGAAAGAATTTGGTGTTCCTATCACCAAGTTTGAACCAATTATCTTTCAATTTTTGCTTAATAAGAGATTCTCCAGCTCTTTTGAAGAGATGAATTTAGGAAGAACCCCAATTTCATTAGAAACAAAAGAAAAGTTTGAAGATTTTTGCTACAAGTTACTAAGCATGAAAGAGGTCCTTTCGGGCATTAGAATTAGAATCGCAATTGGTGTTATCACTGTATTCTTAACGGTTAAGATCTCGAAGAATTGAAGTCATAAAGATTTTTGGGAGACTTGGTTCATACCAAGAGCTAAAATGGATATGTTCCAGTTAATAAAGACAATTTCTTTAAGAAAGTATGAACGATGACTCGAAAAAAAACATCCCATGACAGTGGCGTGATCAAAATATCGAGGAAAACAATAATAGACGGTGATATGGAAGAAAAATCATCCAAATCATTACCAACAATGACTTGATTAGTCTTAAAAAAAAATAGTTTTAATAGTTTATTGTTTAATCTCGTAAATAAAATTCTAAAGAACGAAAATCGTTAAGCTCGAGCTTAACATAACGCTTATCGAATTCATCGAGAGTTCGACGACAGGTGGCCGATCTTTCAAAAATATAATATGTTCCCTAGCTTAGGGATAACGTTAAGCAATTCTTCAAAAATCTGAGTCAGTAAACGATTAAAATTTGATGAGTTGGCCGTTGTTAAAATAGTTCATCCTCTAATAGGATAAAAATAAATCTACAACTAGATGTGATCGTTGTTTATAAAGAATAAAAATGGAAGACAAAGCTCAAAACTTTTACACTCCTATGTTGCGTAATATTATATGTATCAATTTACTAATAATAATAAACAGTTGGGTGTCTGTATAATCCGCTATCAGTATAGTCCAATCCCAACATTCAGTTTTCTTTTTATTTACAGAAATAAAAAAATTATAGTCTATTTTAATCTTAACACATCTGATTTTCCAAATTTTATAGAGTTTAATCCAAACCCAGAAAAAGAAATAAAAACATCACAAATACAGGTTACAGCCTACATACAAGTCTAGCATAGCATAGATCTCACACCACCTACCAAGAAGAACATGGAAATTTCCAACATTATAACACGAAATGTGTATGAATTTATTGCAGGTTCAATCTGCTACGTCGAATACATAAAATCAAGGAGCATCGTATGACATCTCTCCTTCAGATAAATACCAAGGCCAGAACGAGCTAATTTGAATCTCCCTAAAAGTGAAAACATGTTTCAAGTTAGTCCTACAAATTCTTAGACAAACAACTCAATCTATCACGCATACAAGTAAAATTCTAGTTGAAGTAGAAATTTCGTCAACATTCAACTCTGATGACAGATCTACATCGTTAACTCGGCAACTGAATTTCATATGATATAACTATACCAAGCTAACCAGTTGAGATTTAATACACTAAATTGACATACCTGGTTTGAGGGGAAGCATCACTGAAACTCAGATGCCTCTTCTGAATCGGACAAGGGTAACATAGTGCACATCCCAAGCATATGTCCGTTGAGGCATACATAATACTCTAAACAATCATCATAGGCACCCAACCGACAGCTGGCACTAGGTGGGATCATTCTAGCTTGCAACATGTTCCAAAACTTTGCCTTACAATAAGGACAAACCTCGGTCGGATGAAACGGGGCCCTTCTATTGATAAGCATCTTTCTTACTTTCGTCAACGCGAAAGATTTGAAAATCCCACGGAAAAATCCCACATCCCCTTCTTCTCCTTGGTCAAGATGCTCACATGGATCCGAAACGTACAAAACATCAGTTCTGCACTGAGGCAGAAGAAAGCTCTTCCCTGATGTTTTTGAAAACCGGGTCCGATACACGAAATGGCCCGGTATCTCAACACCACTGAACAAACCACCTTTACTGCACCCAGAACAGTATATAAGCAGTTTCCCAATCGCCCTCCAATTCCCATCAACGCTGTAACTACGACTTGCCTGAAGGTCAAGCATCATTTTGGGAGCCCGAGTTTTGCAAAACTCCCTCCATAATACACGCTTGGCCAGATCATCGAACCATTTGCATGTGCAGGACAAAGCCGCAATCAACTTAGGGTTCCAGTTCATATTTTGAAACACTAGAAAAATCACATCTTCACTTAAATGTCCTTTCGTGCATTGACAGCTTGCTGAATGTATGCAACGATGCTGTTTCATGAGAATCATTGGTCTTCACCTACCAAAGACAGAATCCATCACAAAATCAAGAAACACTGAAACAAGTAGAAATCATGAACTTTGCTACAATAGTTTTAACCTGCTCTAATATAAAGAACCTTAGGATCCCTCGCAAATTTCGACAAGCTCAAGCATACGAATTGAGAACACTACATCCTCCCAAACTGATTGTTTGTGGTGGTGAGTCAACTCAATTCAAAAAGCAATAGCTTCATAACTCAACAGACCATTAACAAGAGATTCAAGGAGGAAACTTTAATTAAGCCTACACCAAAATAGTCCACAACACAACCATATATAGAAATAAATTTCAGACTTCAAGATCTCTTACCAATTTCAATAAACCCCATTTCCTTCTGCAAAAACAAGCTAAAAAAACATAAACCCATTAATTTCCGAAGCTTGGCTTTTCATAATCTACACTCAAACCCAACCTCAACCTCAACCTCTACCAAACCCTAACTCATCAAAATCAATCAAACCAACCAAACAAATCAGCTGAAACTACTATAGATCGGTAACTTTAACAAAAATCATACCTAGGCTTAAGATATCCTTCCTCTTCAAAACCCTTAAAAGATCAACTATACTCTGCAAGGAACAAGAGACGAACATCAAAATTAGGGTTTTTTTTTCCATCAACCCTCACTGCAAAAGTACAGTCAAAATCGAACAGACGATACACTGAAGATAGAAGAATAACTTACAAGACGAAGTAAAGCTGTGATTTAGCGGTCATGAAAAGGGCTTTTTGGTAAATTGTTGAAGTAACAGAGAGGTCCAAAAGAGCATTGGACTTGAAGGAGAAGGAGAAAGAGACGGAGAAAGGATTTGGTTGTTGCTTAGAGAGAGAAAGAGGAAATGTTATTTAAAAATGAAAACAGAAATGTATAATATTACTGAGCTGTTTCTTTAGTTCTAATAACGACCACTGTGAGCACGCCACGTGTTACTGTTTTTAAAGCTGGTAATCTATACACGCCTTGATTTTACTAATTTGGATTACGTGTCGTATCGTTATTGGTCTTGTCTTTGGTTAATGCGCACTTACGAAAATTATATGGTTGATTTTAGTTTAGTCTCTACAGTCTTCCGTATGGGTACCGGTTTTATGTTAAAATATTTTATGGTTTTTGTTCTTTTAATCCGAAAAATTATCGTCATATATTTTTATTTGTTTTAGTGATCATACTATAAAAAAATTACACTACTTTTTTTTTTTAATTAATTTTTAAAATGGTTGAGATCTTTTTTTACCATTAGAAATTTACATCAAAATTGGTATAATTTTATAAATTTAAATTTATTAATTTGTAAATTTTAGTATCTTAGGTTTACAAGATCATAATTATTTTTAAAAAAAAATATTTATTATTTTAAAATTATTTTTGTTTGATTTGTATGTTGTTAGGTGTTGGTAGTCAGTTGGTTTAATAAATTGTATTAGTTGGATTTGATTAATTTGAATTTGATTATATATTATTTTGACTAGACTAAATTTTAATTACTATAATGGTTTTTATAATTATGATAATTTGTTTGATTTTTATATTATATGTAACTGGATTTGATTCTTGTTATAATTGAGTTTTGATTGGTTTGATTGGATCTGTTATTATGATTGAGTTTTTATTCATTTAATTAGTTTTGTTTATGCAATTGAACTTTGATTGGTTTGATGTATATGCTAAGTGTAATTGAGTTTTGATTGGTTTGATTATATGTAATAGATGGTTGAATAGTTTGATGAATTGTATTATTTGCTATTAATATATATATATATATATGTTTTTAGGAATGACCATTTATATGGTATTGAGATGTTAAAATAGTAGATCTATAATCATTTTCATAGACTAGCGACTCTCTTATATACTAAGTATTATGTTATTCTTATACATTCATATAGATATTTAGCGAGCAGTGTTCACACATAAAAACTATTAAAGAATTATTACGGTACACTACTTTAATATTTTGAGATCGCGATGTGAGTTTAATTTAAATTTAAGAAAATTTTATTTTTTTCATTTTTTTTATAATTAAAATGTGTTATTTTTTGCTAGGTTAACTTCCAGATGTCTCGCTATAACCTCACGTTCAGGATAATAAGCTTTGATATTTTTGAACAACTTTAACGTCGCATTATCTAAAAATATATACTAAAATGTTTTATAGATACGTAAATAGTCATACAGATGAAAGTTAAGCTAACAAAGAAAAAGTAAAGAATAGTAGCATATATTAATTCATAACAAAAAAAAGTGAAAAATCTCAAATTTTATGTTCTCGAAAAAACTAATGGTGTACTATAGCAATTCTCAAGTGTGTGAAGGTGAACACTACTCGGTGTAAATCTACAAAAGTACGTAAGGGTGATATAATACTTAGTGTATAACAAAATGGCAAACTTGTGCAAATGATCGTAGACCATTCTTCTAGCTATCTTAATAAATCCTTTTTGTGTTATAAAGCGAACTATCCCCAAACGAAAGGTATAGAAGGCCAATATTGTCGAATCCCATTTATAATATCGTAACTCCTGTGGATGCTTCAATATATATAAGTAATCCAAATAAACAAAGTTATACTCCTTTTTTATAATTATGCAATAACCAAATACATGCATGAGATACGTGGGATTGTAATGTGATCATAACTTATATGAGATTGTCACTTTCATAATACCTCGAACCGATAAAGGTTTTCCACAACCATTGGAGGTGAATAACATTGTTGCTTCGGTGACATTAACTCACGTTGTAGTGTCCAAGCATAAATATCGAACATGTTAGAGAAAAATTTGAACCCCTCTTTATATTTCCTAAACACCAAAGACTATGAAATCTCACTCGCCATTGGAAGACCCATAATCACCTGGACAATGTTCAATGTAACATTCATATCATTGAAGTAAACATGGAATTGGTTTGTTTACGAGTGCCATCCTTCGATAAATACCTTAACGAGAGGAACATTGGTTTACCAACGACGTAAGACTTTGATAAGATTCATCGAATGTTACTATTGTAAGCTCATAATTAATCCAAGTTTTACCATCTAACTTATTTTTTCTTAGTGTCTTCTATGTCATGAATCATCAAATAAATGATCGATCATAAAATACATGCTAATTTATGTTTAAAATAAAAAAATACAATTCATAAAACAAATCAAAACTCTATTATGTCTAATGAAACGAATTAAAAACAATCAAAACTCAATTTTAATGGCATAACCTATCAAAATTCAATTAAAATATCATAACTAGTCATATCAATCAAAAATCAAGATATCCAGAGCAGAATTATATTGTCCAATTTGAGCAAAATTCAAGACCCGCACGACTTTATTTTTTGTACACTTTCAAAATGTCGCACACTAGTTGAGATATACTGTTACTTACATACGATTCATCATTCCCATGTTTAACCGATATGAGATGCGGGACTTTGGTCGTTACCCTAACAAATCCTCATCTTGAACAACCACTGAATTTCCAGCCATGTGAACATGTTCGTATCTGATGCCTTCGAAAGCCAACGTTAAAACCTTAAAAGCCCCCAAATATTTCACTAAATGATCTTTTCTTCCGTCAAATTGGCCAGGTGCATGGTTTATAAGGAGTTTTGAATCACTTACTAGAATAGATCAGTTCGTTGACTCGATCTCTGGAGACTGACTACTCTCTTTCATGGATGCTTATTCCGGGTATAATCAGATTCAAATGGATCCAAAAGATCAGGAGAGTACAACTTTCATCACATGAAGAGGTCTATACTGCTACAAGGTAATTCTGTTTGGGTTAAAGAACGTTGGAGCAATGTACCAACGCTTAGTAAACAAATATTTTGATATTCAAATTGGAGAAACGTTGAGGTATACATAGATGACATGTTAGTCAAACGTTTAAGGGATGAGAATCATTTGGCTGACCTAGAAGAAACTTTTGCTAACTTGACCAAAATAAATTTAAAGTTGAATCCAGAAAAGTGTACATTCGGGATAAGATCCGGAAAGTTTTTAGGGTACATAGTCAGCGAGCATGGTATAGAAGTCGATCCGGTACAACTAAAGGTCCTGAGCACTATGGCATCACCAAGAACGATCAAAGAGGTACAAATCCTAATAGAAAGATTGGCAGCGTTTAACAGGTTCATATCATGATCATCAGATAAATGCGCTCTATTTTTTCAAGTGTTAAAAATAACAAATTGTTTTGATTTGACTTAAGAGTGTTCAGAAGCTTTTCATCAAATCAAAAAGTACATTTCTTCATCGGAAATTTTGACAAAGCCAAATCTAGAGGAGAAACTTTATATATATTTAAAGTCTCAAATTACGCTGTGAGTGCGGTACCTGAACCATATAGCTTTACAACAGATCCATCTACTTACTTAACACTATCGTACCTATTTCTTAGCACTACTCCATAGGCATCCAAACTAGGTCTTATGATTAATCACACTGTATTTTCCTTAGCACCACTCCGTACAAGTCACAATGTGTTGATCTAATGAGCCACATGCACTCAAAACTAGGTTGTTGGTTCATCATCTTTGAACTCCGAAAATTTCATCCACATCACATTCTGTATGGTTCCAGAGCTCTGATGCCATTTATTAGGAATATGGGTATCACATGTTATTTATTTTAGTGTAATTAGATCGACTAGTCGACCAATTTAATCATGATATATTATCAAACAAGTCGTAGAGTGCGGAGTGCACGCTTGTTAGATTATATCACGATTAAATCGGCTATTGTTGCAAGTCAACAGAATTTCGAAATTGAAAATTTGACCGTTTTATTCAAATTTTAAATTTTAGCCGTTTTATTACAAAACCAGTTAAGATACCCTAACTGCCCTAACTTCCAAACTGTTTTTGGTTGGTCGAATTTATAAATATGGGTTCTGTTGAAAAGAAGATCATATCATTTTTCACCCTCTCTGTTCAAAACATATATCTCTGATTTTATCCAATTGAAATTTTTGGAGAACCCTAAAAATATTTCAATAAGAAATTGTTTACAAGACTTCAGAGATTATCCGGAATCGAAACACTATATTCTACATCACATACTCTGCCTCCGTATATAAGTACATACAATCCAATCTTTACACTAATATGATATTGTCCTATTTGCACCCGAAGGCCAACATGCCTTTGCTTTTGGTCAATTTCCAAAAAGCCTCATAATAGTTAAGATATGTTCTTACTTACCTTTGACTCATCATTCCGTTGTTTTCCACTCTAATTAGGGTTTTTTTTATTACAACCATTGACTAAAAAGATTTAATCTGGAGCGTCGGTTAAGGAATAAGACTTTATTACAGTCGTTGATTAATGAGATCTAATCTGGAACGTTTGTTTAAGGATTATGTTTTTTCGAATTTTTTTCCATATTCATAAATAGATGAAGAGTATCGAGTGGTGAAAACACAAATGACAAGTGTAGAGTACGCATTTTCTAGTGAGAGAAAACTTGGAGCTTTGTTGCACTTAAGATAGAGCTATCTAACAAGTTAAGTAATTGAGTTATTAATGCTCGATGGTCTTTTTGAATACATATAATAAGATGTTCATTGTTTGTCGATGTAGGATTTCGTCCGATCCGAATCACGGCAAACCTATCTTATACGTGTTCACAACTAAAATTTTAATATAAACCAAAGTTGCGTGGTTTTATTTTTTCTTGTTGCACATTCGACACTTTCACTAAACAGGTTTTCAGATTCGACACTTTCACCAAACAGGTTTCGACGAACCCGTGGTTGGATTCAACTAACGCAATCAGAAAGTTGGCTGCAAGGTTTTAAAAATCATTGAAGGCGTACGCCTTGAGGTGCACCTTGAATCGGTTCGGTTATAAAGTGAACCAAGGCGCACGCATTTAATGAAACAGATGAGGTGTGCACCTTTTTATTTAATGCGTACGCCTGAAGGCGAACGCCTCGAGGCAGTAAATGCGTACGTCTCAGTAGTAACTGCCATTCTTTAATACAGACGTTTCATATTCTTAGACTTTTGACCATCCGTTTCTCTGTCTATAAATGAAATGTACTTTCCTTCTTTCTTTCATCTCTCTCTACTTCTTCTTCTTCTCCAAAATTTTGCCAGATCTTCAGTGTCTGTTTTTCTCATTTCATTTCGAAGGTAAGTTATTTATAGTTTCTTTACGATTGTATATAGTTTTTTCAAAAAGTTTTCTCATTTAATTTCAGTAACTGTTTATAGTTTCTTTACGATTGTATATAGTTTTCTCCAAAAATTTTCTCATTTCATTTCAGTAACTGTTATGCATGGTAACTGTTAACTTCTCCAACTGTTATGAGACTGTTTCATTAATATAAGTGTAGTTTTCATTAGACTGTTTCATTAATATAGGTGTATACACTGTTCTTTGTAATTTAATCTGTTTTCATATGACAATAACTGTTTCTGAAATTTAATATACTCTGTTTTCATTAGACTGTTTCATTAATATAGGTGTAGTTTTCATTAGCACTGTTTTGTGTAATTGTTTGCTCTGTTACCAAAATGTTAACTGCTAGTCTGTTAACATTTATAAAATATATGTTTAGGAAATGTCTGGTAAAAATAGAATAGACCCAGCTTGGAAGTATGGAGAGGAAGTACAAATACAAGAGAAAAAGGTTATCTTTATTTGGAATGCAAGTTTTGTAGGAAGGTTATCAAAGGAGGGGTGACAAGATTGAAAAACCATCTTGCCTGTAATCGTCAAGATGCAAAACCTTGTGAGAATGTCCCAACCGAAGTCCGAGAAGAAATAAAAGCCTATATGAAGAAAGGTGATGTGTTAAGACAAAAAAGCCAAGAAAATTTTGAATCTTTGGTCAACAGAGGAGCGGATGTTGAACAACAAATTCCTCCTACTAGAAATTCTACTCGAGGAGTTAGAGGTCTGATGGATAGATTTATGTCTCCAAATGATGATACACAAGATGGTGAGACGAATGTCAAACTTCCATCAAACATCAAAGAACAAAGAAATCAGGTATGCTTGGATATCAGACGATTTTTTTTTTTAAAATGGTATATCATTTAATGTAGCGAACAACCTTTCTTTTGCTAATATGCTTCGGTCTATTGGTATGTTCGGACGTGGTTTAAAAATACCATCTAGTTATGAATTATCTACTTGGATTTTAAAAGATGAGGTAAATTCTACGAACTCTACGATTGACAACATTAAGAAAACTTGGCCAAGTACGGGTGTGACTATTATGTCTGATGGGTGGACAAATATTAGAGGTCGTCAATTGCTTAACTTTTTAGTTAATTCTCTCGAAGGAACTATTTTTTTGAAAAACATTGATGCAAGTGATTTAATCAAAGATGCGAATTTGATTTTCAAATTATTAGATGATATTGTTGAGGAAGTAGGAGAAGAGCATGTTGTCCAAGTTGTTACCGACAACGCAACTGCTTATAAAAAAGCGGGACAGATGTTAATGGAGAAAAGAAAAACTTTGTATTGGACACCATGAGCTGCCCATTGTATCGATTTAATGCTTGAGAAGATTTACAAGTTGCCTCCACTTGCAAATGCTTATCGAAAGGCTAAGCAAATTAGTAATTTTATGGACACGGGTGGGTGCTAGCTTTGATGAGAAAATTTATAAAAAGAGAGTTAATTCGTCCAGCTGCAACACGATTTGCAACCGCAACTCTTACATTATAAAGCATGCTTCAATGCAAGAAACAGTTGGAAAAATGGTTAGTTCAAACCGGTGGAATAATTCTGTTTGGACCAAAACATCTGAAGGTAAGACGGTAAAAAAATTAGAGACCCAAACTTTTGGAAAGGTCTAGTATATTCTTTGAAGGCTACAAAACCTTTAGTTGGTATCTTAAGATTGGTCCATTCAGAAGAATTCCAGCCATGGGTTTTTTATATGGAGCAATGGATAATGCGAAAGAAGATATTGCAAAAAAAATTAACTCTAATTTGTCAAAATACAAAGAAATATGGGATATTATTGATGATAAATGGGACTATCAAATGCATCGAGACCTATATGCTGCCGCATATGCCTTAAACCCACAATTTAGCTACGAGCCTAATTTTTCAAATGATGCAGAAGTCACACTTGGATTGTATAATTGCATGGAGAAACTTATACCAGCAGTAGACGAAAGGAATCAAGTTCACTTGGAACTTGACAAATTTATTTACAAAATTGGTTTATTTGGTCGTTCGGAAGCAGAAGGAATAAGAAAGAAATGAGCACCTGGTAAAATTCAAATCTTCTATCTTTTTGTTGTTTTTAGTGTTTTATGTATTATAAATTTACAAACTTAATGGTTTTTTGAAGCGCATTGGTGGCGACGCTATGGTACATGTACACCTACATTGCAAAAGTTTGGAATTAGAGTGTTAAGTTTAATATGTGCTTCGTCCGCATGTGAACGAAATTGGTCGGTCTTCAATTAAATTTATACCAAAAGAAGTAATAGGTTGAGCACAACAAAACTAAATGCATTAGTTTTTGTCATGTACAACAAAAGGCTAAGGTTCAAACAATTGCAAAAGAAGACAAGGATGGAAAAGAATGTCGATATCTTAATTGGCGAAGAAGTTAATACTGATGATGAGTGGCTTGTTGGATCATCTCTTGAAGTGGGAGAAAATATTTTTGAAGGAGAAGCAACGGGAAGTAGAACATGTCAAAGAGTGGTTTCAAATGATCAACCAAACAATTGGCAAGAGACTCTAGATGAACTAGATATTGAGGCTATTGGCCAAAAGGTTGGAGAGTGGGATGAAGAACCACCACAAAATTCATCACTAGCAAAAAAAAGAAAGGAGAATACTTAGGGGTGACAATTCGGGTGGTGTCCGGCCCGACCCGGCCGAGTTTTGTCCGGTCCGAACTTAGAACGGGCCGGGTTCGGATTCAGAAAATATAACCCGCAACCGGGCCGGGCCGGGTTCGGGTTTCAAATTTGTCCTGCCCGTTCCGGTCCGAAAATCATAAAATATATATAAAAATAATATTTCTATATATAATATAAGTAATATTTTAAAAAAATAAATTAATATATTTAAAATAAATTAAAAAATATTTAAAAAATATTAAAATTAATGTCCGCGGGTCGGGCCGGGTTGACCGGCAGACATTAGCGGACGGGCTCGGGTTTGGAAATATGAGCCCGGGAGCGGGTCGGGCCGGGTTCGGGCTAAGTGCAAAAAAAAGCGGGTTCAAGCGGGCCGGCTCGAACCCGGCCCGCGGACGACCATTGCCATCCCTAAGAATACTAGTGGAATAGGAAGTACTAGTAAAAAAGGGAAGGGAGACAAAAGGAAAGGTGTGGCTATGTCACTAATTGACGAAGACGATTGGGATGATTATCATTCTAAACCCACCATAAGATGCAATGATAGTTATAGTAATGAAGATGATGATGCATATTTTGATTGATGAACAACAAGTGAACAATTTTTTTTATTACGTTCTTTTGGATATTACGTTTTATTTGGATATTTGTTATGCTATTTTGAATGCTATGTTTTATTTGAATTTATTTTGAATGTTATATCTTAATTAGTCATGGTTTATATGTTTTTTAGTAATATTTTAATTGATTTACGCTTTTTAAATCTCGAGACACCGTTCCGCTTTTTAAGAGCCTACCGCCTCGAGGCACTGTTCCGAATTTTCGAACATTGGTTGGCTGTTCTTAGAACTCAATGTTGCTGATTATTCGACGGTGAAGTGCTCTTTTAAGCGTTTCCTAACAACAATAATTGTTATATAATTATGCGGATTTTTGAGTGGAGTCCGATAAAGTAAGCCCTGAGTTCAGTTTGAAAAATCCGAAATTTGATTCAACTTTTCTGAAAATCCTTTGTCTCTAAACAAATCCTAAGGAACTTTACACCCCCCTTATACAAAGTATCTCAAACTCTTATCAAATTAAGTCGTCTCAAAACATACATAACATTTACATTCCTGAAATGCAGTAAGTTTATTAACTCTCATCACTTCAACAGACCATTGGGTTGTCAAGTTTTTTGTTCCAACTCATGCAGCAGCGATCGTCAAGTTTTTGTTACCCGAAACTTTGCTTTGTTTGAGTGAAACGATCACCGTTTCAAAAGCACCAACCAATGTCTCAACTTTGCTTTTCCGGTTTTGGCCCAACCTTTTTACTGTTTCTTCAATGACATTATTAAGCAAAACCTGTGTTTCTTTCTTCTTCTGCACATCTTGATGTCTCAAAACAACTTTCTGCCCGCCACTTCCCTTTCGCTCTTCTGCGTTCACTCTTCTTCTCGCGACACTCTTCAGATTACGCTTCTCCACCGACACGCCCTTCAGATTACGCTTCTCCACCAACACACCCTTCAGATTACGCTTCTCCACCGACACTCCCCCTTGTCCAAGCTTCAGAGTCCTCGTCTCGGACTTAATGCCATGTAACGTTTTCTTGGACAGGAGATTGGCGTTCACTTGTTTAGGTTTGCTTACAGGTTTGTTTACAATGGGTAGTTCAGATTTTTGTTTTACAATCTTCTTCTGCTTTTGTAAAGAAGGAACAGCTTTTGAGCCATCGAGCTTGTTTGGATACAAAGTTTCAGCCTTTTGGGGTGTAGATACAACTTTAGCCGCTACTTTGGAACGTACCACTTTCTGTACAACCGTGGCATCATTACCGTCTTTAATGCCAGAAGATGCTGGCTTTTCTGGTTTTGGTTTAGTCTTTGACGACGGAGCATTCTCCACAACAAAGTTAGATTCTTTACCTTTCGAGACGTCTCTTGGTTTAGCTGACAAAGAGGGTTTCTGCTTCCTGAGAATATTTTCAGGCGACCCGGGTTTTGAGACCGGTGGTGATTTCTTGATGACTTCAGGTGAATTTGTAACGAGGGTGCTAATTCCAGTGCTTCGAGCTTTTGTCTTAACAACAGCTGATACTGATACTGAGGTCTCGACAGGGATTACTACGTCATCGGACTTTTTAATAGTAGTTCTTTTCAGAACAGGACGTTTTGGAGTTTCGTCGATTGTATGTTTGTGTTTGCACGACTCATGACAAGTAGTAGTCGATGGTGTTCTGAGATAGAGAGGGATTCGTTTTTCTCGTTTCTTCGAACAGATTGGTTTCTGGATTGAGTTTTGTTTCTCTTCACATCCATCTGTTACTTCTTGTGCCGCAGTTAAGCTCATGCTCTCTTCAGCCATCCAAAATGTAGTGGTGGTATGGAGAACAAAAAAAATCTACAGTCCACAATCATGAAACTAAATAAAAAACTTACTATATATATATATATATATATATATATATATATAGATATATGCATCCATAAAACAGCCATATCAGGGCATTGAAACTTGGATCTGATCTGATCAAAGCCAGTAAATCAAAAACTTCGAATATTTTTTTGTCAAAACAAACATACAGCTCTCGTGACATAAACAAAAAAGGCTAAGAATATGATTAGTCACCGGAATTTGTCAGTCATATAAAAATGGCATCGATATTTTTTTTCGGAAGAAATCTGTAGCCGCTACTCAACTAGTGCGCACGAGTAATCAACGGCTGTAGAAGATTATTAAACTCTCAGTCTGACGCCGGAAGGTAAACCAGACAAAGTGACACATTCAAACGAAGAAAGTGTTTGTAAAAGGGTCAAACACAAATGGAGGATCTTTTGGTCACGAGCTCATCCACTCCTCCACTCCACTAACCGACAACCCTTACGGGCGGTGGAGCGGTCATTATTGTGGGTCTCGCTTTTCGGTGTCACGTAGAACACTACGGATGCAAACTAAAACAAAAGGTAAACCACACAAAGGGAAAAAAATATTTTTAAAAGGTCAAACACAATTGGAGGATCTTTTGGTCACGAGCTCATCCCCTCCCCCACTCCACCAACCGACAACCCTTACGGGCGGTACAACAGTCATGATTGTGGGTCTCGCTTTTCGGTGTCACGTAGAACAACACGGATGCAAACTAAAACAAAAGTTAAACCACACAAAGTGACATGTTCAAACGAAAAAAAGTATTTATAAAATGGTCAAACACAAAAGATCTTTTGGTCACGACCTCATCTACTCCCCACACCACCAACTGACAACCCTTACTAGCGGTACAACGGTCATTATTGTGGGTCTCGCTTTTCGGTGTCACGTAAAACACCACGGATGCAAACTAAAACAAAAGGTTGTTTTCTACACTTTATTTTACGGACCAATTTTGGTGACTAATCATAATTTTTTGGCGAGCAAACAACCATATATCATTAAAACTCAAATCACTATTCCATGATTAGAATCAAGATTCTTAACCAAGCAAACAACCATAAATCACTAAGAACTCAAATCACTATTCACATCAATAAACACTAATAAATCTCAAATCAATCAAAAACATAAATCAAAATCCTAATCATATCCACTTAATCAAACCATAAATCATTACATAAACACAAAAGAATCACAAAACAACCAAACCCTTTCACTTACATCCAATCCCAAACCCATCACAACTTCATAACACAACAATAAAATTCAACACAAAAACTCAAACTTGAGTGAAACCCATTATAGCAATCAACTCAAAAACGAAAACCCATGTCCTGTTTCTATCATCAAAGCCAAAAAACATTACCTTTTCTGAAAGCAGAAGGAATCTTGATGAGCAGAGACCGATGAATGATCTTCTGTAGTAGCTGAATTTCTGGGCTCTTTTTTCCTTGCCAGCATCAACTGTTCTTTGTCTCTATATGGGTTTTTGGGTCAGTGGGGCTTATTCTATGCGAGACAGATTTATATATATTCTTATTCTAATGATGATTCGATGATAATGAAAATTTCAACATAAAAATTTGGTGACTGAGTCCTACCTGGTTAGATCATGTGAAGTGTAAAGATAAGTTACATGTTGAATACATGTGTTTGGTTAATTGTGTTTTAAGTTACATCTCAAAACTCTCGAGAGTTGAAACGTTTTTTAAGTGTGTCCTGTAAATCGGGTGAAATGGGGATGTCCGATTTACATATAAAATAAAATTATTTATAAAGAACCCCCTTAGTCGGAAAAAGATAAATTCAATAGCTTAGAATATTTAGTTTTTATTATGATTTAAAGAAAATATATAGTTTGTTTAGTATAATGTTTGGAGGCAGCATCTAAATTAATTTTTTTTTTATAATTTTTTATTACAATTTAGTTAAAATAATGTCATTTGATGAGGATTGATTAATAATTTTACAATAATTTTTATTTTTAGAATTAATAAAAGTTAACTAATTTATAATGTTTAGCTATTTTTGTTGAAAAGATTATAATAACCGGATAAAAATAGGTATAATGTAAAATAAAAAAACAAACTATTTTTATAAAACCTTTATATATATAATATATATTTTTATTATTTTAAATAAATTTTTATGTTTACTCATTTATGAGGGAATGATTTTAATATAATATATCACATTTATTTTATTTTAAATACATTTTTATGTTTACTGTTTATATGGAATGATTTTAATATATTAGATCATATAACTTATAACTTTTGTGTTTTATGTGTGTATAAAAAAATGGCTTTTGATGTATTTTTATAATTTAATATAATACTTAGAAATATATCTATCTACTAATTATATAATGGTAAGGACAAAATATCGAAATATATTCTAATAAATACCATTAAAAATAACCCATGTAAATTGTATAATTTTTATAAATGAATGAAATTTTAAATTTGATTCGAGTGATATATTTTTTTTTATTTCGTAATTAAAATAATTAAAAATTTATACTAGTTCGAAATATTTTCTATTTATATACCATGTTCGTTTTTTTATGTTTAATCTATGTTGGATTTGGACTTTGATCTCATCTAACGTTAACAACGATTTCGAATCTTTATTTTCTTATTTATTGTTTTTATAAATTAAGTTTCAAGTTAAACAATTTTCAAAATATATTTATTTCCGCTGACATTTGTGCATTTTCAATTTTAATAAAATAACTCGATTGATAAAATTTTCATTTTTTACACTATTTTTAGACACCAGTGGGTCGGTGAGGTAGGTTAAGCGCATTGCGTAAGAAGTATCGAGGGTAGTCCTCTCTGAAGTTGTGGGGCTCCTTACCGTGTATGTATTTTTCGAAAGATTTTTTTTTTCTTTTTGAATTCTTAACCCACTCAGTGAACTGTCGAGCTACAAGTTCAACGTAGAGCGAAATTCTCTACAAAGGCAAAATCACGCGAGCAAAAAAGGTCAATTTGGAGACTAGGGATCTCAGCAAAAAATGTTGGTGGTACGAAAGGCACGGACTTCACGTACGTTGCGCACTTCCTTTCTTTACTAATAAGAGAAAAGGCTTCAACTAGAATTACATTCATTTTGCGTGCGGATGTAGCTATGTGTCTAACTCTGTATACTCGTAAATTTGATTCGAGTGATATAATTTTTTATCGCGTAATTGAAATAATTAAGAACTTATGCTAGTTAGAAATAATTTTTTACTTATATATCATGATTTTTTTTTCATGTTTAATTGATGTTGGACTTTGATCTTATCTAACGTTAATAACGATTTCGAACTTATTATTTTCTTATTTATTGTTTTTATAAATAAATTTTCAAGTTAGACAAATTTTCAAAACATATCTATTTTCGTGGACAATTGTGCATTTACAATTTAAAACTTACAAAATAACTCGATTGATAACATTTTCATTCTTTACAATAATTTTAGACATTCGTGGGTCGGTGAGATGGGTTAGGTGCACCACGTAAGAAGTAATGAGGCTAGTCTCCCCTGAAGTTGTGGGGTTCCTTACCGTGTATGCACTTTTCTGAAGATTTTTTATCTTTTTAAATTCTGAACCCACCCGGTAGACTTAATAACTACAAGTTCGACATAAGAACATAATTCTCTAAAAAGTCAAAATCACAAGGGCAAAAAAGACTCAATTAGAGACTAGGAATCTGAGCAGGATATGTTGGTGGTACGAAATGCACGGACTCTACGAACGTGGCGCACTTCCTTTCTTTACTAATAAGGGAAAAAATCCTCAACTAGAATTACATTCATTTTGCGTGCGGATGTAACTATGTGTCTGACTCTATATACTCGTAAATTTGATTCGAGTATTATCATTTTTTTTTATCTCGTAATTAAAATAATAAAGAACTTATACTAGTTGAAATATATTTTTACTTATATACCATGATTTTTTCCATGTTTGATCGATGTTGGACTTTGATCTCATCTAACGTTAACAATGATGTCAAATTTATTGCTTTCTAATTTATTTCTTTTATAAATAAATTTCAAGTTAGACAATTTTCAAAACATATATATTTTCGTGGACATTTGTGCATTTTCAATTTTAAACTTACAAAATAACTTGATTGATAAAATTTTCATTATTGACAATATTTTTAGACACTAGTTGATTTGTGACGTGGATTAGGTGCACCGAGTAAGAAGTAACGAGGCTAGTATCCTCCGAAGTTGTGGGGCCCCTTACTTTGTATGCACTTTTGTAAAGAGTTTTTCTCTTTTTGCATTCTTAACCCACCCGATGGACTGTCGAGCTACATGTTCCACATATGAGAGGAATACCTTAAAAATCCAAAATCGCAGGGGCCAAAAAGACCCACTTAAAGACTAGGGATCCCAACACGAGATGTTGGTGGTACGAAAGGCACGGACTCCACAAACGTGGCACACTTCATTTCTTTACTAATAAGGTAAAAAACCTCAAATAGAATTACATTCATTTTGCGTGCGGATGTAGCTACGTGTCTGACTTTATATACTCGTAAATTTGATTCGAGTGATATCTTTTTTTATCTCGTAATTAAAATAATTAAGAACTTATACTAGTTGAATTATATTTTTACTTATATACCATGATTTTTTTCATGTTTAATCGATGTTGGACTTTGATCTCATCTAACGTTAAGAACGATTTCGAACTTATTGTTTTCTAATTTATTTATTTTATAAATAAATTTTCAAGTTAGACAATTTTCAAAACACATATATTTTCGTGGATATTTGTGCATTTTCAATTTTAAACTTACAAAATAACTTGATTGCTAAAATTTTCATTATTGACAATATTTTTAGACACTAGTTTATTTGTGACGTGGATTAGGTGCACCGAGTAAGATGTAACGAGGCTAGTATCCTCCGAAGTTGTGGGGCCCCTTACTTTGTATGCACTTTTGTGAAGAGTTTTTCTCTTTTTGAATTCTTAACCCACCCGATGGACTGTCGAGCTACATGTTCCACATATGAGAGGAATACCTTAAAAATCCAAAATCGCAGGGGCCAAAAAGACCCACTTAAAGACTAGGGATCCCAACACGAGATGTTGGTGGTACAAAAGGCACGGACTCCACAAACGTGGCACACTTCATTTCTTTACTAATAAGGTAAAAAACCTCAAATAGAATTACATTCATTTTGCGTGCGGATGTAGCTATGTGTCTGACTTTATATAATCGTAAATTTGATTCGAGTGATATCTTTTTTTATCTCGTAATTAAAATAATTAAGAACTTATACTAGTTGAATTATATTTTTACTTATATACCATGATTTTTTTCATGTTTAATCGATGTTGGACTTTGATCTCATCTAACGTTAAGAACGATTTCGAACTTATTGTTTTCTATTTATTTTATAAATAAATTTTCAAGTTAGACAATTTTCAAAACATATATATTTTCGTGGATATTTGTGCATTTTCAAATTTAAACTTACAAAATAACTTGATTGCTAAAATATTCATTATTGACAATATTTTTAGACACTAGTTGATTTGTGACGTGGATTAGGTGCACCGAGTAAGAAGTAACGAGGCTAGTATCCTCCGAAGTTGTGGGGCCCCTTACTTTGTATGCACTTTTGTGAAGAGTTTTTCTCTTTTTGAATTCTTAACCCACCCGATGGACTGTCGAGCTACATGTTCCACATATGAGAGGAATACCTTAAAAATCCAAAATCGCAGGGGCCAAAAAGACCCACTTAAAGACTAGGGATCCCAACACGAGATGTTGGTGGTACGAAAGGTACGGACTCCACAAACATGGCACAATTCATTTCTTTACTAATAAGGTAAAAAACCTCAAATAGAATTACATTCATTTTGCGTGCGGATGTAGCTATGTGTCTGACTTTATATACTCGAAAATTTGATTCGAGTGATATCTTTTTTTATCTCGTAATTAAAATAATTAAGAACTTATACTAGTTGAATTATATTTTTACTTATATACCATGATTTTTTTCATGTTTAATCGATGTTGGACTTTGATCTATCTAACGTTAAGAACGATTTCGAACTTATTGTTTTCTAATTTATTTCTTTTATAAATAAATTTTCAAGTTAGACAATTTTCAAAACATATATATTTTCGTGGATATTTGTGCATTTTCAATTTTAAACTTACAAAATAACTCGATTGATAAAATTTTCATTATTTACAATATTTTTAGACACTAGTTGATTTGTGACGTCGATTAGGTGCACTTAGTAAGAAGTAATAAGGCTAGTATCCTCCAAAGTTGTGGGGCCCCTTACTGTGTGTGCGCTTTTGTGAAGATTTTTTCTCTTTTTTAATTCTTAACCCACCAGATAGAATGTCGAGCTACATGTTCTACATATGAGAGGAATTCTTTAAAAATCCAAAATCGCAGGGGCCAAAAGACCCACTTAAAGACTAGGGATCCCAACACGAGATGTTGGTGGTACGAAAGGCACGGACTCCACAAACGTGGCGCACTTAATTTCTTTACTAATAAGGTAAATAACCTCAACTAGAATTACATTCATTTTGCGTGCGGATGTAGCTATGTGTCTGACTCTATATACTCGTAAATTTGATGCGAGTGATATCTTTTTTTATCTCGTAATTAAAATAATTAAGAACTTATACTAGTTGAAATATATTTTTACTTATATACAATGATTTTTTTCATGTTTAATCGATGTTGGACTTTGATCTCATCTAACGTTAAGAACGATTTCGAACTTATTGTTTTCTAATTTATTTATTTTATAAATAAATTTTCAAGTTAGACAATTTTCAAAACATATATATTTTCGTGGATATTTGTGCATTTTCAATTTTAAACTTACAAAATAACTTGATTGATAAAATTTTCATTATTGACAATATTTTTAGACACTAGTTGATTTGTGACGTGGATTAGGTGCACCGAATAAGAAGTAACGAGGCTAGTATCCTCCGAAGTTGTGGGGCCCCTTACTTTGTATGCACTTTTGTGAAGAGTTTTTCTCTTTTTGAATTCTTAACCCACTCGATGGACTGTCGAGCTACATGTTCCACATATGAGAGGAATACCTTAAAAATCCAAAATCGCAGGGGCCAAAAAGACCCACTTAAAGACTAGGGATCCCAACACGAGATGTTGGTGGTACGAAAGGCACGGACTCCACAAACGTGGCACACTTCATTTCTTTACTAATAAGGTAAAAAACCTCAAATAGAATTACATTCATTTTGCGTGCGGACGTAGCTATGTGTCTGACTTTATATACTCGTAAATTTGATCCGAGTGATATCTTTTTTTATCTCGTAATTAAAATAATTAAGAACTTATACTAGTTGAAATATATTTTTACTTATATACAATGATTTTTTTCATGTTTAATCGATGTTGGAGTTTGATCTCATCTAACGTTAAGAACGATTTCGAACTTATTGTTTTCTAATTTATTTATTTTATAAATAAATTTTCAAGTTAGACAATTTTCAAAACATATATATTTTCGTGGATATTTGTGCATTTTCAATTTTAAACTTACAAAATAACTTGATTGATAAAATTTTCATTATTGACAATATTTTTAGACACTAGTTGATTTGTGACGTGGATTAGGTGCACCGAGTAAGAAGTAACGAGGCTAGTATCCTCCGAAGTTGTGGGGCCCCTTACTTTGTATGCACTTTTGTGAAGAGTTTTTCTCTTTTTGAATTCTTAACCCACCCGATGGACTGTCGAGCTACATGTTCCACATATGAGAGGAATACCTTAAAAATCCAAAATCGCAGGGGCCAAAAAGACCCACTTAAAGACTAGGGATCCCAACACGAGATGTTGGTGGTACGAAAGGCACGGACTCCACAAACGTGGCACACTTCATTTCTTTACTAATAAGGTAAAAAACCTCAAATAGAATTACATTCATTTTGCGTGCGGATGTAGCTATGTGTCTGACTTTATATAATCGTAAATTTGATTCGAGTGATATCTTTTTTTATCTCGTAATTAAAATAACTAAGAACTTATACTAGTTGAATTATATTTTTACTTATATACCATGATTTTTTTCATGTTTAATCGATGTTGGACTTTGATCTCATCTAACGTTAAGAACGATTTCGAACTTATTGTTTTCTAATTTATTTATTTTATAAATAAATTTTCAAGTTAGACAATTTTCAAAACATATATATTTTCGTGGATATTTGTGCATTTTCAATTTTAAACTTACAAAATAACTTGATTGCTAAAATATTCATTATTGACAATATTTTTAGACACTAGTTGATTTGTGACGTGGATTAGGTGCACCGAGTAAGAAGTAACGAGGCTAGTATCCTCCGAAGTTGTGGGGCCCCTTACTTTGTATGCACTTTTGTGAAGAGTTTTTCTCTTTTTGAATTCTTAACCCACCCGATGGACTGTCGAGCTACATGTTCCACATATGAGAGGAATACCTTAAAAATCCAAAATCGCAGGGGCCAAAAAGACCCACTTAAAGACTAGGGATCCCAACACGAGATGTTGGTGGTACGAAAGGCACGGACTCCACAACCGTGGCACACTTCATTTCTTTACTAATAAGGTAAAAAACCTCAAATAGAATTACATTCATTTTGCGTGCGGATGTAGCTATGTGTCTGACTTTATATACTCGTAAATTTGATTCGAGTGATATCTTTTTTTATCTCGTAATTAAAATAATTAAGAACTTATACTAGTTGAATTATATTTTTACTTATATACCATGATTTTTTTCATGTTTAATCGATGTTGGACTTTGATCTCATCTAACGTTAAGAACAATTTCGAACTTATTGTTTTCTAATTTATTTCTTTTATAAATAAATTTTCAAGTTAGACAATTTTCAAAACATATATATTTTCGTGGATATTTGTGCATTTTCAATTTTAAACTTACAAAATAACTCGATTGATAAAATTTTCATTATTTACCATATTTTTAGACACTAGTTGATTTGTGACGTGGATTAGGTGCACTTAGTAAGAAGTAATGAGGCTAGTATCCTCCAAAGTTGTGGGGCCCCTTACTGTGTGTGCGCTTTTGTGAATATATTTTCTCTTTTTGAATTCTTAACCCACCAGATAGACTGTCGAGCTACATGTTCCACATATGAGAGGAATACTTTAAAAATTCAAACAAAATTATTTGCATGTAAAATATGTGTTTGTTCTTTTAGTTTGGAATTTTCAAACATTATTTAATTTTGGTTTTTAAAATTAAAATTAATATACTTTATGATTCGAATCTAATAAACCGATATCGGATAATAAAATTAAAAATACGCAATGTTATCTTTTTTTTACAAAATATGTAACAATATATTATTTTAAAAATAATAAAAAACTTATTTAATCACTAATCAACGTAAAAGTTACATCGCTTATCCAATATATAAATAAATGAGTTGATATCATTAATTATTTTTAAATTTTTAATTAAATTTAGTTAAAATAATGTTAATTGACGAAGATCAAATCACAAAATTTACACTATTTTTTTTATTTAAAAGAACAAACTAATAAATTTAGCTAAATTAGCTATTTTTGTTAAAAGTTTATGGTAACCCTTAAAAATAAGTCTAGATTTTTTTTAGGTGGTTACCATAAACTTTTAACAAAAATAGCTAAATTACTTAAATTTATTAGTTTTATTTTAGTTAAAAAATATATTGTTTCATCATTTTAAACATGTGTTTTTGTTTTCTAATTTTCAATGCAATTTACATTAATTTTTTTATTTCTGTGGATCTAAAAAATAGATGTTATATAACATATTTTTGTAATCTGAAGTTTTTTTTAAAAAAATGTACTTACCAACCAATTATCAAACAATAATGACAAAATATAAAAAACAAATTATATAATAGATATTATTAAAAATTAAACCATGTATATTATATAATTATTATAAATGAATAAAGATTTAAATATATTATAAATTTGATTTTAATGTTTTTGTTCTACACCCGAGAAGCATAATATTACTTGATATATTTTTCATTTACATACCAATGATCTTTTCTATTTTTTAACTGATGCAAGATTTTGATCGTATCTAATAATATTTTTGCTCGAACAAAGTAATAATTTAGCCTTTTCTCAATTGACTTTCATTCATGCACTCTAATTAGGTTACTCATGCTAATGAGTATATAGAGAGAGAAAAGAGAGAAGAATAAGAAGTTGTTAAGAAGCGACTAAGGTTTATGTTTATTTAAAAAATGTACAAATTACATAGAGTTATTTATAGATAAAACATATGAATTAATGAGCTTGAGCTTAATATCTTTAACACTATCTCTCAAACTCACAATGCAACAATTATAACATTGAGAGTTTGTCACGAAGAAAACGAAACCGCGTTGTTGACTGAGTTTTCGTGAAAATATCACCAACTTGTAAAGCTGATTGAACATATAGAAGCGAGATGGGGTCAATCTGAAGATGATATCGAGTAAAGTGACAATCTATTTTAGTGTGCTTCGTCCTCTAATGAAAAACAAAGTTATTTTCTATTTGCATGACGTTTTTTATCACAATGTAAGAAAGTAGGTTTAGTAATATTAACCCTCATATCTGCAATACGCCATCATAACCAAACAATCTCACATGTGGTCAATGCCATAACATGGTACTTGATGAGTCCGAATATATTCGCCACTACTCACTGAGAAATCCGGACAAGGGAAATTCGGACAATAAGCGCCCACTGAACTATCCGGACAGGAAAAAATTATTAAATAACTAAACACCTTTTGACTAAGCTAGGTTCTAATCAGCTTATTAAGTAAATGAGTCCTTAAACTTGACCTAGTTTTATAACTTGACCCGAAAGCCCATGAGTCCATAATTAAGGGTATAAATACTCAACTACTTTCATTAATGAGGGTAATGAACATTTAATACAACCAGGAAGCTTAAATCTCTCACTACAAAACACCCAAACATTTAATACCCTTAAAACTCTAAAAACACTTGACAAAATTACCCTCAGCTTAAAATATATCACACCAGTACTCAACTTCAGTAGACGATCTAAAGAATACATATTGTCTCTTGCTTTTTCATGAGATTAGTGAATCTCCAAGAAAAATACAAATATACTTGCAATAATGAGGATCACTATCCCAATCAATATCACCATAGGCACACAGTTAAAGTAAAGAGGTCAAAGGAAACAAAATGCTCTGGAACCGAGTGCCACGAAAATATCTCAAAGTTTGAATAACAACTCCCAGTGGACAAAAGTAGGAGCTGTAATAAATTGACTAACCGCATGAACAACATAAGTTATATCTGTTCGAGTAATTATAATATAGGTCAAGCTTTCTATGAGAGTACGATATAGAGTCATGTCTAACAAAGAAACACCATGAGTCGAAGAATACCGAGCATTAGTTTCAAGAAGGGTATTTGTCATCATGTTATCAGATAGTCGCGCTCGTTCGAATAAATCAGATATATATTTTGTCTGAGAGAGGATATAACCTTTTGGAGAGTGAGCCACCTCAATACCTAAAAAATGTGTAATAGTCCAAATTCTTTCATCACAAATCGTTGAGCCAAATCATATTTTAGTGCCTCAATGTCAACTATATCATCACCTGTAATAATAATATCTTCAACATATAGTATCTTCTGAGCCATGAATACTAGCAAGAAAACGAAGTAAAGTAATAACCGTAGAAAATTCCTCAAATCAAGAATGATGACCTTTTTCAAAGGCCTTATAACGCTTTCTTAAGTCGATAAACTTCACTTGGTTGGTGAGCAACACCTGGGAGGAGTCATGTAAACCTCCTCATGAAGATCACAATTCAGAAAAGTATATTTAAATCCAACTGGAAGATCTCCCACTAGTGAAATGATGAAACTACAATAAGAGTACGAGTTGTCATCATTTTTTATATTGAGGCAAAGGTCTCCTCATAATCCATACCATACTTCTAGGCTAAAAATCATGATTAGTCACTGGAGTTGGTCACTTGTTTCAAAACAACTACTTATTTAATTTTTATATCAAAATAGTCATTTTGTTTCACCAATGGTCACTAGTGTTGGTTTTATTTTTTGCATTTTTAGTCACCGCTAGTGACCATAAATGTAAAGAAAAACCAACAAAAATGGAAATTTTGAGACAAATATAACTTGAGTGGAAGTTTTGAAACAAGTGCCTAACTCAGGCAACTAACGAAGGTACTTAGCCCATAATCCTGCGAATATCTTTTTGCTACAAAATGAGCCTTATATCTTTAAACAGACCTATCCGAATTTCTTTTAATTTTAAAAACCTAACGAGAATCGATTATATTCTTACTGGACGGAGGTTCAACTATATCACATGTATGAGTCTGATAAAGATCAATAAACTCTTTTGATTAGGTCGGATTTCATCGACACAAGTTATTGTATATATTCAGAGGGTAGTTCAGACAAATCCATTACCATGCTTAGGGTTGTCAACGGTTCTTCGGAACCGAGAACCGGACCAGAACTGAACCGATAAAGACCGGACCGAGAACCGGACCGAACCTTAACGGTTCGGTTCGCGGTTCCATTTTAAAAACCGAAAACCGATAAGGAACCAAAACAAAAAATCGGTTATGAACCGAACCAATAGAAACGATAAACCGATAGAACCCATATGGAATCAAACCGGTAAAACCGGTAAACCGATATGGAATCGAACCGGTAAAACCGGTAAACTGATAGAACCAATACGGAATGGAACCGATAAACCGATAGAACCGATAGGGTATCGGACCAATAAAACCGTTGGAATCGATTATTTATTATTATTATTTATTCTTTTATAAATTATATTACCAAAATTAATAGTTAATTACCCATTTTTAATAAAATCTAACATTAATTTATAAACTTTAGTTTTTATATTATTTATTTAAATAAAAATAAATAAAAATCAAATTTTAATTGGATTTAATTTTTTTTAAGTGGACCAAACCGGACCAAAACTGGACCGAACCGAAACGGGACCGGACCGAACTCGGATCGAACCGGAACTGGAACCGAACAAAATCGGACTGAACCGAACCGGACCAGACCAAACCGAAAGCTTAGCGGTCCAGTCCGGTTCCAAAAATTAGACCGAAAGCTTAACGGTCTGGTCCGGTCCGAACCGATAAACTTAGCGATCCGATCCGGTTCCGTCAAAACCCGGACCGATAACAGCCCTAACCATGCTCTACCAAACAGAATAGCTTAGTGGAATATGACTCAGCTAGTTTCTAGTCATTTCATCTCTTGGGCAAATGGGTTTTTAAACTTGACCCAAGCCCATGATCCGATTTGGAAGGCCTATAGATCATTGAATGAGTATAAATACTCCAACCACTTTCATTAATGAGGATAATCAAGATTTACTGCTAGCACACACCTCAATTATCTCTATACATGTACACTAAACATTAAATACCCAAACACTCTTTCCCAAACTACCCTTTAATCAGAAATAATCCACACCATCTTCAACTATAATATTTTCAACTCCTCGGACTGCTACACAAGGACTTTGGTTTTTAAGGCACGAATTAAACAACAACATAACAAAATGCCTTGGCCGTCAAAGGACTTTAGTTTAAAAAACACAACACACAATATTACAACCTTATGGCTTGTTCCTTTCGATTTTTTCATCACCATAATATTTCTTGGGACTCTTGAGCTCAGCACTTGAGCTCTCAGCGGTTCCTTCCTCAGAATCTTCTGCGCTAGAATAAACATGCTTGTCACTAGCTGCCATGGTATGAAAGGGGATGTCCTCATCTGGTACATATTTCCACAAAGGACCAAGAGTCATTTTCGGAAAAGTTTCGTTGGATAGCAAAACCATGTCCGATTTAACCCCATCGTCTCTCTTCTTCAAATAATCCACCACTCTAGAAGCATATTTCTCTATTCTTGCAACTATCTCTTGGGCTTGCTTGTTTACTAAAGAAGTATTCTCATCTGTCTTCTCATTAAGAAGATTTTCCGAGTTGTCTTTTTTTTTCGGATAAAGTTTTGACAATAATCGCACTAGCATCTAGTTGCTCCTTCAAAGTATTTTTTTTTCTCTGGAGATCTTGTTGAGCATCTTTTGACTTGCACAGTTCGGCAACTAAGTCCTTTTTTTCTCTCTTTAAGGATTCCATACTTTGCTGAGCAGTGGAAAGACTATTCTTCAAGCCATGGTTTTCTATGGTCAGGGAGGTTATGGTCGCTGTGTGTTCCCTCACTTGCATCTCTAGGTCAACTACCGGACGGATATAACCCAAGATTGCATGAATCAAATTATCTTATTCACTTGATATCACATATGTCTCACCGTCATGGGTTATAACATTAGTCACGTTAGTATGAGGATAAGGCTCTACGAAGTCATCTTTGTCAAAATCACTGAAATACATGTCCTGAAATGCATCCAAGTTGATATCTCCATCAGCAGCTTCCTGTTCGGCCAGAAGGAATGTTTGAGAAGGAAGGTTGGATGGGATTTTTTATTTTGGTCGAGGATCAGTAGGATTGGGAGGAGGAAGTTCAGAAGAACGCATAATTATCTCTGATCTTAAGCTACTTTTCTTTTTCTTTGCAGTTTTTTCATCACTGCTCTCCTTGTGCCACTTATAATCCTTTCTAATAATATGAGGCGGATGATTCGATCCGACAGCTTCCTTGATTGTACTTCAGCTGCCTCCAGCAAAGCAGCGTTGATTTCTCTTTGGTTTTCCGAACTGACCCCTTCGGTGACTTGTTGAGAGAGGTCAACTTTGGTTTTCTTCTTCTTTTTGTTCTTAATCTTGTCAAAGTGGCTAGGGGATTTATTCTGAGAAGGCAAGTAAAGTTTACCATCCTTGGCCTCAGTTCTCTTTAGAATAACATCTGTAGGAGAAGGAGTGGTCAACTGATCCCAAGTGAAGCAATTGTGGAAACCGTTACCCCATCTTTCCGATGTCCATTCATTTAACTTGGTACATGTAGCTTGACATGATTCCAGGTGCTCCGAAAACCTCTTTGCCAATACTACAACAAAACACAATAATCAGTTCGGAGTATTGATATATCATTTAAAAATATCAATAAAAATACGATTAGGTATTACTTACACTTTTCCAGCGAATGGTTAGCTGGCTGGGATTTGTGGTGGAGTTTATCTTCTTTCCATTCTCCCACGCCCCGCTGATAAAAAAGAATTGAGTCCTTCAGGGCTTCTCGGACTCCAACAGATCATTTACCACTTTGAAATTATTGTCCATGTTGTAGTGGTAAAAGGGAATGTGGTTATTTTTACACAGACCAACCATGACAGCAAATTACTCCATGGGTAGAGGAATCTTTGACAACCTAGATGCCATTATACGAGCCAACAATGTATACCACACATTTGAGCTGAGTTGGCTTGGACATAACTTAATCAGGTGGAAATTCCTAACGATTTTTGGGTCCAAAGGAAACTGAAGTCCCTAGTTGAGCACCTCAGTGTATACTACTAACTTGTTAGATTTATAGTCCATTAGGGTCTCCGGAGTGATCAAAATTATCACTTTGACAGATTCAGGAATGCCTCACTTAGTTCGGATCCGACCCAACTCAGTAGTATAGGTGTATGCATAAGCGATGTTTTGAAGAGCTATTAGATACTTTACGCTAAAATTTTGAAAGTTTGGCCCAACTTTTCCTAGACACTCCGGAAGTGCATCAAGATTGGATAAGCCCACTTTTGTTCTAGTTGTCAGATCTGCTTTATTATCCTCTGTCTGTCCGGACGTCTCAAATGGATTGCCTTCCATACTGTCCTCCATGGTCTCCTCCATCACGCTCGACTGCTGTTTAGATGGTTTGACATCTGCTGGGAGCTTTGCCGTCTCTGAACTAGCAGGTTTCGAAGAAGAGGGAGTACTTTTGGCTTTAGAAAGACGTGACATCCTGCGAGGAGTGGATTTCTCAGCGTCAGAAACCATGGCCAGGAAGGGTGAAGGTTTTCTAAAACTGGAAACTTCTTTCTCTTTAGGCAGAGGGTTTTGAGACTCTTGAACCGAAGACCCTAAAAAGGAGATAGGGTCGGGACAAAATGTGTTTTTCAAACTTTTGAGGTTTTTGATGATGATGGGCTGAGAGGTCAAACCAAAACTCGACAAGTGTCCCACTTCAAGAAACTGACTTTTGGAATTCTTAACTGAAAAGTTAATCGCTTTGAATCCGATCAAGACTCAGTTCGGATCCAAATGTCAGATTGGATGATCACCTTGAATATATACTGATTTTTATTTTCTCAGGTTAGATCTTCCAAAATTCTTTGCAAGAACTAAAGGGGCTACTGATGAGGTCGGATTTCATTGAGACAGGTTATTGTATATATCTGGAGGGCAGTTCAGACAAACCCATTACCATGCTCTACCGAACATAATAACTTAGTGTAATATGACTCAGCTAGTTGATAGTCATTTCATCTCTTGGGCTAAAAGGCTTTTAAACTTGACCCAAGCCCATGATCCGACCCGGAAGGCCTATGGATCATTAAATGAGTATAAATACCCCAAACACTTTCATTAATTAGGGTAATCAAGATTTAATGCTAGCAAACAACTCAATTATCTCTTTACATTCTACACTAAACATTAAATACCCAAACACTCTTTCCCAAACTACCCTTTAATCAGAAATAATCCACACCGTCTTCAACTATAATATTTTTCCAACGAGGATCATAAACATCGTCTTTAAAAGACTAAGATTCATATAAATCATGTATGTTTGCTATGAAAGAAAAAAAATGAGCTGAGTAAGAAGAAAGAAGAAAAATGAGCTGAGTAAGAAGTATAAGTGATGTATGGTTGTCTGGTGGACTTGCTTATACGAGTAGATCTCCTAAGAGGTGGAGGATCTATTGTTTAACTAGAGGAAAGAGTATGCATTGTTGAGCTGGCTGAGGCCTTAATAAAGAAAAAGTAGTATAACTGTTGTAGATATCTCCTAAGATGGTATATCAATGTCAAAAGATGTATCGCTATTAGTTTCAAAATGATCAATAACTTGAATGTTTGTCTTTGTTACATCATGTGACTTTGTCGAAATCGAATAAAACAGGATATGCTCAAGAAATGTGATATAACGAGATACATATAGCTTCTGACTTGTGGGGTCATAACAATGATAACCGTTATGTATAACATCATAACCTAAAAAACATATATAACTATTTTATGACCCAATTTGTTGCGTTCAATATGAGGACGAATGACAAAACATATACATCCAAACACTCGTAATAAAAAATAATTTGGATTTGTCCGTATAAATTCTGAAAAGGAGATATCCCTGCATTATAAACTGTGGGAATTCGATTAATTATACAAACAACACTCATAATTTCTTAGCCTTAAAGAACGATAAGAACTTCAACTGATAATAAGAAAGAACGAGAAGTCTCATTAAGGTGACGGTGTTTTCTTTCTACAAAACCATTTGGATAAAGAGTGTCATTACAAGATAATTGATGTATAGTACCATTGGATGCAAGTAAATGTTTGAAATCATTGGAGGTATGTTCAACCCTAAGTCACATCTGAAGCATTTTATCACAGCAAAATATTGGGTCTTAACTAGTGCTCTAATCTCTCTATAAATTTCAATGAAATATGACATTCGTTTCACAAGATAAATCCATGTGCATCGAGTATAATCATCATCCAAATATACATGACAAACGACCCTTTGTGGAGACAAGAGATGGACCCCATACACCATAATAAATAAAATCAAAAGGAGTAATAATAGAAGTGACACTTTGGTTAAACGATAACGCATTAAATTTTACCAGTTTACAATCACAGTAGTCCGATATATTAAAAGTGTTTAACTTACCTAAAGCACCTCTAGAGACTAAAAATTTCAAACGTGATACATATACATTTCCCATACAAGAATGTCAAAGATAAAACTCAGACAATGAAGGATTCAAAAGAAACGAAGATAAATCAACACCAGAAGCAACAATATCAGTCCAGTATGTTTTCCACTATCAACACCATAGACATCCACATTAGTTACTTCGAGTTTTTCTAAAACATACACTTCCACTATTTTACGACATGTCCCACTTACTCTCTGAGTATGTTAATTTTGTATAACACAAACATAATCATAAATCAAGACTAAATAACACAATTTATACAATTGGCTAACCAAAACAAGATTCAAAGCAAGGGTGTGAATGTAGTAAACATCTAAACGCGACATATGAAGGATAAAAATAGAGCCAATACTCTCTACTGACATTGTTGTAGCACTAACAGACAAAACCGATATGGATAAAACATGAAACAACAAAACAAAGTTTGACATGTGAGGTAACATATAATGAGACGCACTCGAATCCAAAATCTAAAATGATGAATAAATACCTGAAGTGAAAGATAAAACATACCTAAATGATATGCAGATGTAGACATAACAAATTTTTTATCATTCAGTTTGGTACTAATAGACTGTAGAAAATCATATTTTCATATCATTTTAGCAATATGATCCATAATCTCTAATCGAACAAAATCAAACAATCAAGAGATACCAAATCTAAATGGAAAAATCAAATTAAAATCTTAATCAAACCTCAAATCTAAAATCACAATCAAACCACATCAAACCTCAAATACAAAATCACAATCAAACTAAGTCCAAAATCAAAATCTCAGTCGAAATCACAATCAAAATCCAAATAAAAGACTGAAATCACATCGAATATTCAATCAAATCCAAATCGGAAACCAATCAAATCAAAGTCCAAACTCAAATCTAATCAAAATCAAAATCAAAATCAATTCCAAATACAAATTAGAATCCTAACTCAAATCCAAATATGAATTTTTATGTAAATCAAACCTTTTTACCAATAAAATAACTGCATCGTTCCAGCAGTGATTTCTCCTAAACCATATGATAAAATCACAATCTAACTGGTCATATGAAATCTATTGATGTTCCAAACATGTTGTCCGAAATTCAGCAAAAACCGATATTGTTTGTCTTTCGATCAGACTGTTTGACTATGTCTGCACATAACATATCTGAAAACCAAAAACTGTATATCGTTTGTTTATTTCGTAACCCGATTAGAAATGGATCCGAAACAAAATAACTCCAAACATCTATTAACCCCAAAGAAAAGTCTATTTTTTTAAGCAAAAATAGATCTGTAATCAAAAATAAAACAACTCCAAACAACTGTTAATCCCAAAGCAAATTCCACATCTCTTATAAAAAGTAGATTTGAAATAATATCAAACAAATCAAACGAAACATAATACCTGACAAAAAAAAAAATACTCCAAGGATCAGACATTCTCTGATGCTGATGCCACGTTAAGAGAGAGATAAGGGAGAAGAATAAGAAGCCACTAAGAAGCGGCTAGAGTTTCTGTTTATTTACCAAGTGTACAAATTACATAGAGTATAAAGCTCTTATTTATAAATAAAACATATGAACTAATGGGCTTGGACCTAATATCTTTAACAACTCCTAGGTTTCACCACCTTTTAGTTGACTTTTCAATCCGCTTACTCTAATTAGGTTGCTTCTAGGTTCTCCGCCTGAGCCATAAAGTTTTACATCCGGATTTATCGCCTCACTCTTATCATACCACATTGCTTGTTTCTTATCGTCCCTTAAGTGTCTCCCGTAAATCAATTGAAACGAGGATGACTAATTGGTATATAAAATAAAATTATTTATAAAAAAACCCTAGCTGAAAAAAAAATCAAAAGTTTAGAATATATAGTTTTTATTATAGTTTAAATAATATATATAGTTTATTTAGTATAATGTTTAGAAACATCATCTAAATTAATTATTTATAATATTTTAATTAAAATTTATTTAAAATAATTTCATTTGATGATGATCAATTCACAATTTTACACCAATTTTTATTTAAATATATATATATATATATATATATATATATATATATATATATATATATATATATTTAATTGATAAAATTTAGCTAACTTATAATTGTTTAGCTATCTTTATCTTTGTTGATAATTTATGATAACTAGATAAACATATGTATAACGTAAAATAAAAAAATAAACTATTTATATATATATATAAAATATTGTTTCATCGTTTTAAACATTTTAGAATTTATGATTGATGGTATGATTTTTGTGGGTATAGAAAAGTAAAAATATATATGTATTTTATAATTGAATATAATATTAAAAAAATATTTTTACCAACCAATTATAAAATAATAGTGATGAAATATAATTTTTTTTTATAACATTATAAATAAATTTATAATCCATGTATATTATATAATTTTCATAAATGAATAAAAGTTTACATATATTTATAAATTTGACTCTAGTGATATATTTTCACTTTTACTAATTCAAATGATTAAGGATTTAATATTCGAAGGTTTCATATAATAATTGAGATATATTTTAATGTTTAATCAAGGACAGGGATCGAACCGGACCGAAATTTTAACGGTTTGGTTTCCAGTTTCATTTTAAAAACCGAAAACCCATAATGAACCAAAACAAAATATCGGTTACGAAACCAATAAACCGATATGGAATCAAATCGATAAAATCGATAAACAGATAGAATCGATACGGAATCGAACTGATAGAACCGATAAACCGATAGAAAATCGGATCAATAAAACCGTTACAACCAATTTTTTTTTATATAATTTATATTATCAAAATTAATAGTTAATTACCAATTTTTTTACTAAAATCAAAAGATTAATTTGTAAACTTTAATTTTTATATCATTTATTTTAAAAATTAAAAATCAAATTTTAATTAAAATTATTTTTTTTAAGTGGATCAAAACCGGACCGAATCGAAACAGACCGAACCAGAACCAGAACCGAACCGAACCGAACCAAAAGTTTAAAGATTCGGTCCTATTCTAAAAATTAAAACCGAAAATTTAACAGTCCGATCTGAACCGATAAATTTAACAATCCAATCCGGTTCATTCAAAACCCAGACCGAACCGGACGTCCTAGCCCATTTACACCTTACCCCACCGGCGATTTCACAATATGTGTACTTCCGTAAACATTCAACATGCATCTCATCTAATGTGCATCTTCAACTTTAAACTTATAAAATAACTTTATTTACAATTTTTTCATTCTTCGTAATATTTTTTAGACTCTAAGAGATCATTTTTTACGGGTTTATATATATCGTTCTAACTTTCTAAAATCCATATTTTTTCTATCAAAATTTTACAGGATATATAAATAAGTTTTAAAGAATGTCTAAAAAGAATAAACTTCATTCTTCATGTATACAAAAAAATTATCCAATTTTCACCTTCTTTTTGAATTTAGTTATACAAATACTAAAATTATATCACTCACATTCTATTCGGTTTTGAGCAACCGTCTAAATATTTTATAAGTTATATATATATATATATATATATATATATATATATATATATATATATATATATATATATATATAGTGTTATAAGCTTTAGATTTTAATATGACATATGTTTTGTTGTTTTCATAGCACTTCAACTAAGACTTTTTGATATCTTAGATAGAATATTGTTCCTAATATTAAAGAAATTCATTAATAATTTTATATTAATCATCGTTCCATCATAACAAAAAAAACAAGTTATTTGCACACAAAAAGATATGATATGTCGTATGTGTTTGAGTTTAGAATTCTCAACTAATATTTAATTTTGATTTTGTTTGAGATTTTAAAATTAATATAATTTATGATTTGAATGTAAATCTTTATAGTTGATGGGTACCGACTAATAAAGTCAAAAATAACATAAATACTACCTATTTGTTGCTTTATTATTGTACACCAAAAGCGATAAAAAAAGTTATTTATTCACTTCATTTACACCGAATCTATAAATAAATGAGTCGGATATCATTTGTATTATTATTTTTAATTGAATTTAGATTGTATTAAGAAATGTTGAAAGTAAAAGGATCTAAGGTAATATTACAAATTTAAAATGCAACCCTTCAACTTCATCTTCTCCAACGAACAGCCAGGCTCTCCAATGCTGCAAAAGAAGATAGTCTAAGTTCAAACTCTCCAAATACGTAATTGCCTCCAATTTAACCGGAGCATCCGAGTTGTTAAAATCCAAATTTTTTCGTTGTTCAGAACATCATTTGCAATCCAATCTGATCCGTAATTCTGCTCGCGATAAATTTGATTGATGACCATGGGAGGATGAATAAATTTTCTACAGCAACTTGAGAATCGGTTCAAGGTACCACACAGAGTTGCCGTATAAGAGAAGCTTGACAAGAATTTCAGAATCAATATCATCATCTACATTGTTAATATTGAGAAGATTACAGAGCTTCAGGCCATCTAGCAGGGCCTTACATTCTGCTATGAGGGGATCACTTTTGCCGTAAATCTACCAATGCTTATGATGATGCTGCCATTACTGTCACGAACGAGAATACCACCACTGGTTTCGTTGCTGTGGTTACAGGAGCCGTCTACGTTTAGCTTAAATCTACTGTCTTTGGGATTCTTCCATCGGAGGAAGATGAGTTTAATGAATTTCGTTAACTGATGTACACAGCCCAGTTCTAACACTTGTTTGTCAGATCTTCCCCAGTGCTTCTTCTTTAAGACATTTGTGTAATCAAGGCTAGAAAGAATGTAAAGAATATGCTTGATGATGGAGGCAACATTAACAGTATGATCAGAATGTTTCCTCTTGTTTCGACCAGACCAGTACCACATTCTGACAATGTGAACAAGATTCATGTGAGGCAGGATCTGAATTTTGAAGATGGAACTGAAATAGACCCAGACTGACCAAGCTTGAGGGCATTGAACTAAGGCATGCTGCAAAGTTTCAATATTGTTGCAGAAGGTACATTTCGAAGCGAGTTGAATGTTCTTATGTTGAAGTACTGCATCAGTAGGAATCCAGTTGTAGAAGACTCTTCATAGCAGAAAAGAACATTTATTAGGTGTTATAATGTTCAACATTTTTAGAGTAAAGCTTTGATTTGTTTCATTTCTGTCTTATTAATCCCATGTATCTTTGCAATTGAATTCACCATTCTTAGACAGTGACCATAACATCTTGTCATCCTTGTCAGTTAAAGTAATTGTGATGATCTTGTTTATCTTTGAGTTAGTCACCAGGGTTCTCAACCTAACCAAATCCCAACTTCCATTTATCCAAAAGATTTTGACACTGTCACTCTTAACATCCCAAAGCAGGCTTCTGTTGACATTGTCTCTGAACTGGATGAAAAGCTTTTCACAGCACCATCTGTCAAGCCAAAAGTTCATGTTGCCATGCCCAGGATTGTGAAAGATAAGGTCCTCAATATTGTCTCTAACTTTAATTATACGATCCCACACTTTAGACTTTTTGATTGGTGAAATAGCAAGGAAAAGATGTGTATGGTTTCTACAATACGTAGACGCTGTGAATTTAGCCCAAATGGACGACTGACTTCTAAAAATGTACCAAATGTCTCTGAACTGGATGAAAGACTTGACAGATGGTGCAACATTAACAGTATGATCATAATGTTTCCTCTTGTTTTGACCATACCATTACCACATTCTGACAATGTGAACCAGATTCATGTGAGGCAGGATCTGAATTTTGAAGATGGAACTGAAATAGACCCAGACTGACCAAGCTTGAGGGAATTGAACTAAGGCATGCTACAAAGTTTGAATATTGTTGCAGAAGGTACATTTCGAAGCGAGTTGAATGTTCTTATGTTGAAGTACTGCATCAGTAGAAATCCAGTTGTAGAAGACTCTCCATAACAGAAAAGAACATTTCTTAGGTGTTACAATGTTCAACGTTTTTAGAGTAAAGCTTTGATTTGTTTCATTTCTGTCTTATTAATCCCATGTATTTTTGCAATTGAATTCACCATTCTTAGACAGTAACCATAACATCTTGTCATCCTTGTCAGTTAAAGTAATTGTGATGATCTTGTTTATTTCTGAGTTAGTCACCAGGGTTCTCAACCTAACCAAATCCCAACTTCTATTTATCCAAAAGATTTTGACACTGTCACTCTTAACATCCCAAACAGGCTTTTGTTGACATTGTCTCTGAACTGGATGGAAGGCTTGTCAGAGCACCATCTGTCAAGCCAAAAGTCCATGTTGCCATGCCCAGGATTATGAAAGATTAGGTCCTCAATATTGTCACTAACTTTAATTATACGATCACACACTTTAGACTTTTCGATTGGTGAAATAGCAAGGAAAGGATGTGTCTGGTTTCTGCAATACATAGACGCTGTGAATTTAGCCCAAAGGGACGACTGACTTCTAAAAATGTACCAAAGCTTCATGGAGTAAACAAGCTGAACATCTTTCAATATCCTGAGATTAAGGCCCCCTTTCATCTGTAGGTTTACATAGTCTGTCCCACCTAGACCAGTTGATAACATGCTTGTTATCCTTATTTCCCCATAGGAATTGATTGTATATAACCTCAAGTCTGTTAATAACACTAATAGGCAGGATAGTATGCTGTAGAAGAAAGATAGGAAAGGGTGATAATACAGTTTGAATAAGCAAGAGCGTACCAGTAAAGGAAAGACCAACGTTATCCCATTCTAGGATTTTCCTTCTGGTTTTGTCCAACAACTCGTCAAATTTTGTAATCCTGATTGAAGTGGCGATAGTGGAACCCATATATTTAAATGACAAGGTTTTGTGATTTATGTTCAAGATGTTCTCGATGATGGAAATGCACTGATTTCCCATGTTGTTGGGAACAATGATCTTTGATTTTGAAGAATTAATTTCATGGCCAGATACAAGCTGATAGTGCTCGAGAAAGTCTTTTTATAGTTTGAATAAAAGTAGCCCCACCATTAGTAAAGATCATAAAATCATCAGCGAAAGTGAGGCAGGATATGTCAATTTCACTTCTAGTTTTGAACCTGAGCTTAGTGTTATCAAGGGAGATCTTCTTGATGCTTCTAATAAGATACTCTTCCATCAGGATAAAGAGACTAGGAGAAAGTGGATCTCCTTGTCTCAATCCTCGAGTGTTAATGAAAAATCCCTTCATTTCCTCATTGATCAAGATAGAGGAATGAACATTCCTTATGCAATTACTTAAGAGAAAAATCACGTTAGAATTGAAACCAAATAGATTTAGAATTCTGAGTATGAACCTGTGGTTTAGCTTGTCAAACGCCTTTGTCATGTCTGTCTTTATAATGACATTCCCACCTTTGCACTTAGAATTTAAATCACAGCACATCTCCTGAGCAGTAAGAATACTCATTCCCTTTACGAAGGCCTCTTGTTCCGATGAAATAAGTTTGGGAAGAAGCTTTGACAATCTGTTATTGATAATCTTCCCAACGATTCTGCTGATCATAGTCGTGAGGCTAGTAGGACGGAAGTCTTGCCAGTGATTAGGATTAGCAATCTTAGGAAGTAGACAGATAGCAGTTACTTTCATCAGAGTAGTAAGATTATACCCATTGAAAAATCACTGAATGACACTGCAAAGATCAACACTAATTATAGGCCAAAACTTTTTGTAAAACTAACCGTTAAAACCGTCTGGCCCTGCTGCTGTCACATAGCTAAGAGATTTAATGATACATAAAATTTCATTAATATCAGGCACAATGGTTAAACTGTTGTTATCCACATTAGTTACTAGATTATGAATAACATTCATCAAATTAACCTCATCAACATCATTAAGAGTAGGAGCTAAAAGGTTTTGAAAATAGTTAATTCTTGAAGAACTGATAGACTCCTTAGAGGTATGCCAAACACTGCCATTTTTGATTCTGTCAATCCTATTTCTTCTCAGCCTTTTTTTCACAAAGCTATGATAAGCCGCAAAATTTTTATCACTATCTTTAAGCCAAGTTGCATGAGCTTTTTGTTGCCAACAATATTCTATATACAAGTTATGGTAATTCTAAAAGTGACATAAATGTATGTTTTTTATCAATGTTAGAGAAATATATTATTTAGAATAAATTTTTGTTTTAAATTATATATATAAATTTTAATAGTATTTTTATTTTCAAATTTAAGCAATGCATAAAAAATATGATCTAGGTAGAATTTAGTTTTCTAAAAATATATATTATTGTAGTTGACGATGCATAACATTATATTAAATTGGACGTAAAAATTTCGTTTGATATTAATTTGTTTTAAAATATCGTAAGTATATATGTATTTAGTAGAGATCTGTAACTTTTGTTTTTATTAGATTTGATGGGTATGTCCACTATTTAAATTCAATTATTTAAATATTTTAGTTTTAGATTTATTTTAAGATAACAAATTAAATCTGATTATATTTAGATTTAGGGTATGGCTATATATACCCAAATGTGGTTTAAGTTTACCCAAAAAAGGTAGTTGATTTTTATTTGACTTTTTAAGGACGAAAATACCCTCAAATATCGATTTAATTACAAAAATGACATTAAGTAAAAGAAAACACTAAGTATAACCTAAATATACCCCAATCAGAAAATTACATATTTTACTATCTTTACCCAAAAAACACTTTGATTTAGTAGATCAAACCCCATATTACTACAGTTTTGTGAAGTTTTTCAAAGTGTTCTTGAACATTCAAAGTTACTTCAAGAACATTCAAACTCTCTTCAAAAAATTTAAACTTTTTCTAATAAACACACAAAATCAAACATGAATCAACCCAAATTAAGGTAAAAAATGTTTTTTTTTGTTTTTTTTCGAAACTTATGAATCAAAATTAGATTTAAGTTTAAATAAGGTAAAAACAAAATCTTTTTTTTTTTCAATTTTCCAGTCCGAAAAATGACCGGCACCGTGCATTGAGTATGCACCATCGTTGCAGGCCTATTTTTTTTAATAAAAGAATTGTTAATATTTTTTTAATCAAATCCTTAAAATTTTATTTTTTTTAAAACTAACGTCCTAAAATTATTAATTTTCTTAAAAAAAAATTGTTATTTCAGTGTTTATGTATTTAATGTTATAATAACTTTAATTATTTGAAAATTAATTTAATTATTGATTAGTAGTTTATGTATTTGAAAATTAATAAACGTGATTTTTTAAAATTGAATTTTAACTTAATATTTATTTATCCTCATAAAAAATATAGTAACGTACAAATTTTGTATATATATAAAATCTAAAATATAATTATATTTAAACTTGAATTAATAAAATCTCATATAAATTTAATAAATATATATATAGGAACTTATCAATTTTGTATATATAATATCGAAAATTTAATTATATTTAAACATTAATTAATAAAATCTCAATATATATTGGTATATATATTTTTCAAAAATCTTGTTACGTTACTGTATATATTTATAAAAAAATTAATGAGATTTTATTCATTAATGTTTTATTTATTTTTAAACTCATCGGGATTTATTGAGTGTATTTATTATTATTTTTTAGGATATTTGTACGAAGATAAATAAATAATTAAGTCAAAACTCAAAACATTATTTTTTAGGATATTTGTACGAAGATAAATAAATAATTAAGTCAAAACTCAAAACCCAAGACCGGTCTTCCAATGCGGAAGAGATTACTTGATCAAATACCTTAAAAAAAATTATAGTTAGTCATAAAAAATTATATAAACAATTAACACATAAATTAAAATTATTTTAACCATTAAATACATAAACACTAAAATAACATTTTTTTTGAATAATAATAATAATAATAATTTTGGGATGTTAATTTTAAAAAAATAAAATTTTAAGGATTTTAAAAAAATATTAAGTTTTTTTTTTAAAAAAAACCTGCACCATCGGTGGAGATCTTGTAGTACCATGGTGCATTGGGCATGCACCATCGGTTCGAAAGGCCCGCACCGATGGTGCAGGCCCAACCCACAGGTGGGGTGCGCCAAGCACCCCATCGGTGCGTAAGCCCAGTACGGTCGGTACTGGGCTTACGCGATGGGGTGCCTAGCTCACCCCGCCGGTACCGGCGCCCGGAAATGGTAATTTTTTTTAATCTTATTTAAAATTAAATCTAATTTTAAAATTAAATCTAATTTTAATCTATATTTTTGACTAAAAATCCTAACAAAATCACAAAAATTAAAGTCTAAACAATAAAAAATCCATAATTAAATAAGAAATTAAATTTAAAAAAATAATTACTTCGCCCGGAAAATTTGTCGGAAAATTTAGAGAGAGATGTTAGAGAGAAGGAAGAGTGAATATGGAATATTGGAGAGAAAATGAAGTGGAGAGATTTAGTAAAAGAAAAAAAAGCTTATATACCTCCAAAGGGGCATTTTCGTCTAAAATTGGATAAACTTATACCAAAAATGGGTAAACTCAAAATTGGGTAAACTTAAACCAGATTTGGATATATATAGCTTGACCCTTATATTTATTATGTTTATTTTTGTTTTTTTATTTTGTATTAGGGATTTGGACGATTCCTATTTAAGGCGTCTCAAACCCTACTTTTATTTTTAGATTTTTTTGAATAAAAATTGAGATTTTTTCTAAGTCTCTGGGTATCTTATACTCTAACATAGGGTTAGGTATATATCCATTGTTTTGTATCTTTCATCTTGATTTCTATCGCCGACGACTGTGTTTCGACACTAGTCATCATCATATTGGTATCAAAACGACAAAGCTCCTACGCCGTGGATAATGAAGGTATGCCGCCAAAGAGATCCTTGCGGCAGAAGTCCACTATTGCGATCGCAGAATCGGTCGACCGTGATGAATTTGGTCAGTTCCGATCGCAGCTTGGTGAACAGATAAGTTCGTTGCGATATCAAATGAAGAAAGCGATGGAAGATATAGAGAAGATAACCGCCACCGGATTCCAAACTCCAATCAGAAAGTCAAAGGCAAAAGTCTTTTTTCACAGAATCCAACCACAACCATAACTATGATTTGGAAAAACCAAAAGGGAAGGAAATCTATCAAGTAGCCGCTGGTGACATGGAGGAGTCGTTGATACTCGACCATCCACTCTTTGATGAGTATGAGGCTGACTACCAAGGTAAAATTTCTGATAAAACTTGGTCAGAATTAGGAGATCCAATTTATGATGTCTACGACGATGAGGGTGAAGACGATTGGGTAACACCAACAATAGTCTCTCATTATTTTACTAAGGTAAATAATGATAATTCTTCATCTGTATCAATAAAATCTAATGGAATTTTGGATGATGGTTACAATAAAAGTGTGACATCTGCTAAAATTTTATTGGATAAAAGCAAAATTAGAAAATAAAAAAACAATAGAATTGCTTATAATGAAATAGTGGAATTTGGGGTCTTCTCCTATCCATTAGCGGCATTCAATATACGATTACCATACGATGGAAGCGGCAGATCCCTAGACACCGTCACAATCGATTGGAGATGTGATTTTGCTGCTATCTGTCAATGAACGATTCATAATTTCCCTAAGATTAAAGGTAGAGCAGTATGGAACAAGTATTTCAATGTCGGAGGTTACAATGGTCGTCTCTTTGTTTACCTTAAAGAATACTGCAAGATAAATAATTTGCACTACATTCTAATGTATGGGTCAGTTTTATTTTTGGGATCAAAATTTGTTAATTTTTACTTCAAGATCTGGAAAGTGGGATATGCAAAGAAGGTGTTCGACAAAGTTCCTGAGAGAGAAACAGTTTTATGGAATACGATGGTGTCTGAGTTTGTTAGGACTAATCTATTCGAGGATACTATTATGGTTTTTGGTGAGTTGATTCAGAGCGGTGATGTTGGTCGCCTTGATATGATTAAAGGTACAACATATTCTGTAGGGGCTGGAGCAATTTTGGTGAATCCTTGGAACATCACAAAAGTTGTTTCTTCGATTGGACATGCTTTAGAGATGTCACCCAAAGAAAGAGAAAAACACCATAAGCATAACTTTTCTCAGATAACAACCCATACTGATGAAGAATGAGCTGAAACGTTTGTAAGTGAATGTCATATAGAGTACATGATAGTGTTGACTGATGTCATATGCAAACTTGAAGAGATACAGAAGATTGATGATGAAAGATAACAATTAGTCGTCGAGAACTCTTATTTAATCCGACATATGCTCACTGGAGAGTTAAGAGCTCGAGAGATAGTGGGCATGTCTTCTGAAGATTTAAAGGATGGGGCGTTAATCGCAGAGAAAACAACCAAAGATGAGCCTGTTGAGCCAGATAAGATACATATGACAGGTAAACTGTGCTCGTGATGCAATGAACAAAACGTTTGTGTGACAATGTTATCTATTCAGTGCAAGAAGATCGTTATTAGCTAATGCATAATGGGTGCGGTCATAAGTGGTTTGCATCAAGAGACAAAACCGGCCTAGCTGAACCTGATAAGCCAACTATTGCTGCAACTGCGCAAACACAATCACCAGTCATTGGTATATCTAACTCTCGCCGGAAGAAGGATATTGAAGTTACAGATTTGGAAGGAAGCTCACTAGATGAAGTTAAAGTTGAACCCTGGAAATACAGATTCAACAACCGTGGGACAGAGCCTTACAAAAATCAACCTGGAGATATACTTTTGTCAGCAAATGGTAAACCTGAGTCAGTTGCTGGCTTACAAATGGTTGGAAGGGATGACCACACTGCTGTAAAGCGTATGATGAATCCTAATATTTTTTATGTATGTATGAAACCCTAATTCAAGGGTAACATGGTGAAACCCTAATTCAAGGGTAACATGGTGAAACCCTAATTCAAGGGTAACATGGTGAAACCCTTATATAAGGGTAACAAATATTGAAATTTTCAGAAAAAAATATATATATTATTCCAAAAACTTCAAATAACTTAAAGGCATATGAGGTTTTATATATGGGCTTCTCAAAACTCTAAATTAGAATACAAAAAATAAATTAAATATTCTAAAATAAAATAAAATAAAATAAAATCTTAATATAATTAGATTTGATTTGAATAATATAAGATATTTGAATAAAGTTTTTTTTTTGTGTTTGGACTTTCTGGGCTACATCATCCTCCTCTGGTTAACAAAAATTCGTCCTCAAATTCACAGCACCATCACCATCAACAACCAATTTTTTTTTCAATTGTTACATTGGGAATTATAATTGTTGACCTTATTGAAATAAGATAAATTATTCTCGAGTGTTCCTTACTTGAAGTCACATTGAAGCCATCCAGTTGATGAAACAAAATTGGTTTCGAAAACTTTTTCATAGCCTGAAGACAACATCCCCATGTCCAGTTGATGAAAAAATGGTTTTGAAAACCTCTTCATAGTGTGAGACATCATCTCGATAAGCAAGTTTTACATTGATTCGACGATTGATAGTCAATTTAAACTTCTTCTGTAACTAGTCAATACGATCGACATCGAAACGCTTGGTGTGTCCCCTCGTACCAAACGATCTTCAAGATCTTCATGACCATATATGTTGTTCTCTCCTTTAGACCTTGAATCAAATGAAATCAGGATTCAGAAACATGCTTGCCCCGTAGCAGGAACTAAGGCTCTGATACCAAACTGATGACGCGACGGAAATACAAGAAGAAGCAACGATATGGTATTCCGTCAAACATAAACCTTTATTTTATTTTATTTTATTTTATTCAAATATCTTATATTATTCAAATCAAATCTAATTGTATTAAGATTTTATTTTATTTTAATACATTTATTTTATTTTATTTGAATACATTTATTTTATTTCCTTGTATTCTAATTTAGGGTTTTGAGCAACTATTATATAAAGCCTCATATGCCTTAAGTTATTTTAAGTTTTTGGAATAATATATTTTTTATCTCTGAAAATTTCAATCTTTGTTACCATTAGATTAGTGTTTCATCATGTTACCCTTAAATTAGAGTTTTATCTATCGTTGCTTCTTCTTCTATTTCAAATTTGCAAATTCTTCCTCCAATTGTGAATAATACTTAATGGCTTAGGATATACTAATAACTAATCTTATAATTCAAATTATATACATAAAAAGTTTTATATGGACTGCATCGAGTTTATATTTGTTTATTAATTGATATGATTTATAGTGAAAATTAGATGATGTAGAAACTATCAATATGTATTTTTATAAAAATCTAACTTATTTAATATAGATAAAAGTATATTTTTATCAATTGATAAGAAAGTCGGATGATGTAGAAATAATTGGGCGGTAATTTATAAAAAACCTAAATTAATTTAATATAGATAAAAATATTAACATGTCATAACTATATTATTTAATTTAGCATTATCAAGTCAGAAAAATGACATATTTTTACGGGATAACTGGAGAAAAAAACATAACATAAGTATAAAAAGTGAAATAAAAAAACAACCCATAATAAAAGTTGAAAAAAAACACATAATAAAAATGAACATACGACTCTTTTTGTGGTCATTTTCTACATAAGATTCTAATATACTATTTCTAGTATTCGATTTGATAGATGTTTGTTATTTGATGGTTGCCTTGATAATAATCATACATATATGTATTTTTAATTTTTTTCCCAGTGTATTTTTTATACTATTTAGACATAATATAAATTTGTTTTGTAAAATATTTATGATCAACTATTTAAAATATATAATCTTGAGTGAGATTGTTTGAAGTAAATCATATAAAAATATAAAATTATTAACAAAATATTTTTTATTTGTGTGGAATTTTTTTTGATGTAAAAAAACATTAAATATAATAAAAGTGTTCATACAAGTATCAATCGACACAAGGAGACGATAAACAGGACTGCTAAATCAAATAAAGTAGGAATGTTAGATCAGCAGAGATAAACTAGAATAACGTAAATCAACGCAACAAGGGTCAATCGAGCCAACATATAGAACTCCAATGAAGTTCACAACAATGGAAGTCAACGAACTAGACCGAGGATGAGGGGATCTGCAAATAAAGTAGAGGAATAAATAATAATATAAGCACTTACATTGGCCAACAAATCTTGGTGCCATGGAATCTAAACCGAAGATCAGAGAAGATCCGGTGAGAAACCAGAGAGGCATTGGCCGGAGGGGAACCAAAAACTCTTGAGTTCCTCTCCTTCCAAACGTGGTAAAAAACCGCACCAAATCAAGAGCGCCAAATGTTACGGTTTTGAGAGTGAGACCCAAGATTACCAGCAGGAAGCAGAAAAAGGGAAACCCAGTTTAGAACTAGCATATGTTTAAATACTCTGAGTGAAACTAAAGTTAAAGAGGAGATAAACAATAGTTTCAGAAGCATAGTTGCATAAGGCACAATCAGGTAAGGTATTGATACCCCAGCTGAGAAGCTTATCTCTGATAGAAAGTTTGCCCAGGATAGCAAGCCATAAAATAAAAGAGTGACGATGAATATTAAATTTATTCCATACTAACCTAGCCCACCCCACAACATGGGTAGGCGTACGAATAACGTTATAGGTATCCTTGACTGTGAAGTTATTGCAGCCAACCTTCGCAATCCAAAAAGGAACATCAAGGGAGTTGATGTTAGGAAGGGGGCAGGGTGAGGATGAGGTTGTTAATCTCCAGAAGATTAGAACGAATTCTAGCTCTAGCTGATCTGATATTTGAAGGCCAATTCCAATGACCATCAAAGATGATATCTGAAACCTTGAGGTTATTCCCGAGCCGGGAATCCTTGATGATTTTGTTACCATAGTGCGAAACTAGAGAGGTAGCGAGGAGCCAAGGGTCGTACCAAAAAGAAAGTGCTTGAACCATTGCCAATAGCCACCCTGTACAAATTACTCGCCAACGGGCGAAGACGAAGAATTTTCCTCCAAATCCAAGAAGGGGAAGAACCAATCAAAAGATCCCAATTTTTTTTCCAATTTTTATCCAATCACACCAAATAAAGTGATTGTTATTACTAATAATAGACCAGAGATGCTTAAGTATAACCGCCTGATTCCAGATTTTTATATCCAGGATCCCAAGACTGCCCTTCTTTGTGGGAGCGGTGATATTGGACCAGGCCACTTTGGCCCCATGAATTTTTGTTGCGGAACCCGACCAAAGAAAATGACGAAGGTACTGGGTTCTTTAATGATCCTAGAAGAGAGGATAAATATGGAGGACCAGTAAACTTGACCATCAATAAGACGAATTTGATAAGCTGGAGTCTACCCGTGTAGGACAGATGCTTGGAGGTCCAAGAATCGATCATGGCGGTAATCTTGTGAAGAAGATGACGGCAGTCCGAGTGGGTAAGACGAGTAAGAAGGAAAACTCTGAGATATTTAACTAGGAGAGAGCCTTCCAAATAACCCATAATAGACAAAAGCTCAGTACGAAGAGGATTATTGATACCTGACAGAAATATATGACTTTTAGTGGGGTTGACTTTTAGACCAGAAATAGAGTAAAAATTATCGAGTGGCTCTTTGATGAAGAGAAGTGAGTTGACACCACCATGACAAAAAATCATAAGATCGTCTGCAAAACATAGATTTGTAATTTTGAGTTTGTGGCACTTCCAGTGAAATCAGAAGTTTTTGTCTTTACTCTTCTCCTTGAGTGTACTGGAGAGAATTTGCATGACAAAGACAAAGAGAAAAGGGGAAAACGGATCCCCTTGCATGAGACCCTTTCTTCCTTTGAATTTACCGTAAGGTTTTCCATTAATATTGATGGAGTAAGAGGAGGAAGAGATGCAGTTGATGATCTAAGTGATCATCTTATCCGGGAAGTTAATCGCCACAAGAATGTCAAGGATAAGATGCCAACGAACATTATCAAAAGCTTTCATAAGGTCAATTTTAAGGGCTATCCTTTTACCTCTACAATTAGTATGATAACTTCTTAGAAGATATTGAGAGAGAAGGACGTTATCCGAGATGTTCCTACCTGAGACAAAAGCCGATTGAGAATTATCAATCATGTAGGGGAAAGAATCCTTAATTCTGTTGGCTAAGATTTTAGAGATGATCTTGTAAAAAACACTACAAAGAGCAATAGGTCTAAGATCAACAGCCAGAAAATGAGAATTCTTTTTGGAATGAGAGAAGTGGAAGTGGAGTTCCAATAGGTGTCAAGAATTCCGGTGTGGAAAAACTGGAGGACACCATTACAGATATCTGGCCCAACAACATTCCAGGTTGACTTGAAGAAACTCGAATTAAAACCATCAGGACCAGACGATTTATTACTATCAATACTGAAAATGCCAGACTTAATCTCCTCGCTAGTGATCTCACAAATTATTGAGTCTTTGTCGGTTTCATTAACTTTTGAGGAAAGAAGAGAGGTAACCTTCTCCAACCCCGGATAACCAGCAAAATGCCTTGTACCAAGTGAGTATTTGAAATAACTCACAATGACCTTAGAAACACTAGCGAGAGTTGAAACAGTGATACCTTGGTCATTATTGATAGAAATAATTTTGTTACAGAAAAGACGAGTTTTTATACTATTGTGGAAAAATTTGGTGTTTTTGTCATCGTGCTTGATCCAGTTTTCTCTAGATTTTTGCTTGATGAAGGATTCTTCAGCACCACTAAGAAAGATGAAATTCGTGGAAGCCTCAACTTCTTTGTTGACAAGGATAGGGTTGAGAGGGTCACGAGCGAGATTAGATTGAGCTTCAAAGAGAGTGTTTTGAGCTTTAAAAACCATAGTACTAATGTCGCTAAAATCCTTATGATTGAGGCAAGCAAGCTCATGCTGAAGCCGATTGAGCTTGTCAGGGACAAGCTCATACTAGAAGAAGAGATAGGAAGATTCTAGATTTTGGAAACAATGTTTTTGAGTTGAGGATGGGATTGCTACATACTAAAGAATTTGAAAGGTTTCTTACGTTTTTGCCGGCGGAACCCAATGTTGAGAGTGACAGTGGTATGGTCGGAGGAACGGAGAAAACCAAAGTGAGCAAAAGACATTGGAAAGAGATCATCCCAGACACGATTGACTAAAACACGATTAATTTTGGAGAGATTTGGATGAGTTGGTTGCTTATTAATCCAAGAGAAGTAGAATCTGGTGGATCGAAGATCTCTAAGCTCGGAGAGGTAACAACAATTATTGAAATCATCAAATGCTGATGACCAATTTTCGGAGGAGCCTAATTTCTCCTTCGAATGACGAATGGTATTGAAATCCCTCATGGAGACCCAATGGATGCCCTGCTTATGCTTGGAAATGGTTATTAAATCAGTCCAAAGATGAGAACGATCCTGAGCATCATTGGAATCATAGATGACAATGAATCTGAAAGAGACATTGAAATTGTGGCACTTGGCCATGCAATGAATGAACTGAGAGGATTGAGATAACCTAGAAACAGTGATAACACTAGGGTTCCAGATAATCCAAATTCTATCAAGGGTGAGAGGAATGATTGGTAATAACATGCCAAAAGGGAACCATATACCTAATAATAGAGTCGACTTTAAAGAATTAGACTTTTGTTTCAACTAAAATTAACAATGAGATACTATTACTAATTATAAAATCAGTAAGATATTTGTGTCTAACATGATCATTAAGACCCCTCACATTCCAAGAAGCAATATTAATAAGGAATTAATACTTACAATACATCAAACGATGGTTCTGTCAGAGGACAAATCCATCTTATCCTTAACCTTTCCTTCGGATGAACTAAACCTCTTAAGAGATAAATCAACCTCCTCACCACTATCAACCTTCTTAACCTCATCCAGAGAGGCTAAATGAAGCCCAAAATCCAAATCTTACCGAGAAACAGGTCAAATAGTAGACAACAACGATATTTTAGGGTGCGAGACTCACTATTTGGAAATTCAATATTGCTGCATTCACCCTTACACAACCATCTTATAAGATATATTAATACTAAAAAATATAATACCATCATTTTAGTTAAGTTAAATTTAACATTTAATGCAACTAAAATAAAATAATAGTTTAAACTTATATAAGAAAGGTTAGTAAAACAGTTAGGGTCCAAACCAAACCAAACTAAAAAATAAGGACCCTTGACAAATAGAATTATTTTGTTATCGAGAATAATAAGTATAAATATATAAAGAGATAGATCACCAAAATAGGTGGCCCAGAACCCATTAGACGACGAATAAGAGCCGAAATCTCATAAGAAATAATGGCTTTCCAAACCGGACCATCGTTGCCAAATCTTGAAAGTGAGTGACAGAGACCAAAGCAGAAAAGATGACGACCGTAGGTTGCAGCATCGGTATGTCTGGTGCATTCCTCGGCGTTGGGAGGTCTGGCCGGAGATTCGACTAGGAAAAGAATTCCGTCACATCCACAAATACAATATAACACGGTCCGGAAAACACTTAACCGGAAATAGAACTCCGATCTACTGTTTCTAGTGAGTATCGCCACCGAAACGAAACGAAACACCATCGACAATGACCCTGCATCTTGAGAGTTAAAAAAGAAGGAGGTGTACACCTCACGAAGTGACATAAAACACTCGTTCGGTCTTCCGAAACAAGTAAATCTCACCGATGGTGGTTCGGAAATGAAACCACAATGGGTACCGTAAGAAGAGAAAAGAGAAAATAAGATGAAGTTGGCTTGGGTTTCAGGCCAAAAGGCCAGAAACCGCCACCAAAACCAAAGAAGAAATGAGCTTTCTGGTAAAATATTACCGTTGAAAAATAACTGTTGCGAATAGAGAGAAGTTAGACTTTCTCTATGCATTTGACATAATTCAATTCGCTATTATTGGAGGATTAAAAAAAATTCATAGGTTTTTAGCATAGTAAAAAACTGCAACCTCTCTTTAGATGTAACTTATTTTTGGGTAAAATTAGGTGTTTCTTCTCATATCAAAGCTTTATGCCTAGAGTATGGTGCACGTAAAATAGAGGTCAAACATGATAAAACAACCATGCTCAAGGTGAAAGGCCTGATGTTAAGTTTATTTTATCCAGTGGTGCGACCTGATTAAAATAAGTGGAAGCTTTATGTTCAGGCAATGTGACCTGATTTTAGAGACCATCTCCAGTTTTATCATTTGGTGGCTCATTATGCTATATTATATTCATTGATGATTCAACCAGAAATGTATGATTTTAGTTTCTTAAAAAATAATGTATATAATATATTTAAGAAATAAAATCCTTTTTAGAGAATGAGGCATTATTTAAATTAACATGTCAAAGATCAGATAATAAAAACGAGTATGCTGATAGTGAGTTCAGAGAGTATTATGCTACAAATGGAATCATAATGCACACACCCATCATAGGGACACAATAACCGAATGATATAGTTGAGTGCATCAACAAGACCATAAATAAATGTACGAGAAGCATGAGGCTATATGTTGTATTGCTAAATTTTTTCGGGCCGAAGCAATCAACAATGATGCTTATCTAGTTAATAGACGACCATCTTATTCATTGAATATTAAATCTCGAGAGGAAGTATGGAGTGATAAAGAGGTAAATATTTATTTCTTGAAAGTTTTTGGTTGTTTGTCACATGTACATGTTGATGTCAATGCTAAAATTAAACCTGATTTCATATATAGTAAATATTTTTTCTATTGGCTATACAGTTGATGTTTTCGACTATAGATATAAGGATGTATAAAATCAAAATAATTAAAAAGCATCAATGTCATATTCAATGAGAAAGTTATGTATAAGGATAAATTTAATGCACTTGAAGAACCAACGATACCAAAGGTAACTAATTATAATTATGTTGATTTGGGTGAGATTTCTAAAATCAGTGTACAAGACAGATTATCCAGAACCATGAAAATGAAGTACTTGAGATAGAGAAATATTGTCTAGCTTCTCCAAACCTTAATACTCTGGTTCCCAATCTTAGGTGAAACAGTAGGGTACCCAAGGCAGTACTCATTATTCACCCTCTAGTCATCATATTTTATGGTCAGATTTAGGTGGGATTGAAAATTATGCTAAATACTTACAAGTTGGGAATTTGAGCTAGTAAGAGTTAAATATGAAAGATGATATAAGCTATTTTCTCATGAATTAGACTTGGAAGCTGAGCTACCAGAAGAGAAGAAGGACTTGTATAACAAATGGATGTACATAGGCTTGTTTTGAAGAGCTTTCAACTGATATTTTACCTTAAGTTATGAAGCTAAATACAATCAGATTGATTTTGAGAATTGTGGTTGTACAAAACTTATACTTGTGAAGTTAGATGAGAAGACTATATTACTATATGATGATATGAAAGAATACATTTATATGGTGCAACCATAATGTTTTACTATAAAATAAAAGGATAACCTGGTTTGAAAATTGAAGAAAATCTTGTATGATTATCATAAAACTTAAATGATATCTTAAAATTACATGGACCTTTTTATGTCAATATGTGATTCTTTCTTACTGAATCTCGGGTGACCCATGTTCTTCATAGGAGTGAACATCTCCGAAATACTCAAGTATTTACTTGAAATTTCTATCATTATTATCCATTTCATGAACCAACATGAGTATACATCAAACTTTAATTTCAAAAACATATACAATATTTTGTATAACCTAAGTTTTAAAAATAATATTTAATTGTTGGTCGAGAAAACTTATCTCAAATAAAATTAGAAGCTTGTTGTTTCCATTCCATAATATTTTAATATGTTATCAATGTATGCATTTTATGATAAACCTACAGAAATATCAAGAGTAATCTTGATGAATATTGGCTCATAACACATAAGACGCATCGTACATAAATTTTAAACTTAAATTCTCCATCAAAAATTTCTTGGTGACATGCAAAAGGGTCCCTATTTATGGTAGTGAATATGTTTTCGACCTAGAATCCTGAATCTGAATCCAATCTCACTGAAATTTTGAAGTCTATAAAATATACTAAGTTAACTATAAAATTATAAGGGATTATAACTTTAAGAGATCATGATATCATTGATGGTACACTTCAACTGGAATATCATAAATAAATTTCTTAATGCTGCAAACCGTTAACTCGACTGCAATCTATATAAGATTTTTATAAACCTATTAATATTCCATTGGGTTGATTAGCTTTAAAACATATCATACTAAATTAATAAATTCATTGAGTTGTAATATATATCAAATTTTCTCAATGTTACTATTAAGATAAACATGCTCTTTGATAGGGTCGGATTTTGTTGGAGGTTAAAAACGTAAAGAAGATCAAATTTCTTTTAGAGGGCAATTCAGATAAAGAGTAAGCTGTGTGTCTAGTGAATCAGCTGAGTGCCTAGTTTACTTAATCTTGGACCTGGGCGCTCATGAAGCTAACCCATACATAGTACATAACCTGGTTGGCCCATGGATCCAAATTATCCTATAAATAGTTCGAAAAACATCATTTAATGGCTTGGAACATTCTTTCTAACTTATTTAAATCTACCACCTTAATTATCTCTCTAACCATACCCAAAATGTAATACCACATCTAAACAATTACTTTAAATACCCTCAAACTAGAATTTCGTATCATCAATCTTGATATTTGTTTAATAAAGCTTAATTATGAAGTGTGCAAACTATACAATGATTATCTTGAAAGAATATATCATTTGAGTGAAATGAAAATTTTCTTAAAAATCAAGTTTCTCATGTTAAATGAAAAGTGTTTGATGTAAGAGCTTTTATATACCTTATTATGTTACCTTTCGTGTTAACTGTGATTCAAGTATAATGCAACTATGTTGTCTCTTTTCTTTAGATGTCAGATAAGAACGTAAGTTGAATTTTGTTACATCAATTTTCACTATTGTTACAATAATATATGATTAAGAATTTGAATTATATGTGATACAATAGAAACTTAAACTCAATTATTCCCTTAAATCACAAGAATTTCAACGTTTTTATAGATTTTTTCCATCGTTACAAAATAAAAAATTGGATTCTTCTATTACACTATAAATAATCTTAATGTTTTTTGTATAAGTCGTTCTAATGTTATAAAAGTTGTCATAAGGATCTAAATGTTCTTTTTAAAGCACTTTATATAAATACTTAACATGAACTGAATATATAGTATTTTATTTCTTAATATTTATGGATTTAAAAAATAATAATATACCATAATGAGTTTTCATAAATTATGGAGGATGTTGACTTTAGTCTTCATGAACAATCGTAAGTTTTATTCTTAAATGAGGTTTGGAACATTGATTTCTAGAGTAAATGATCATTCTCACGTGTAGAAAATGATTGGAAATGAAAGATCAAATCCTTATTGTTTGAACCTGAATGAATCATGTTTGATTCTTCTCCAAAAATTAAAGTTGTTCATTGATTACTTCCCCTCAAACAACTAAGTTCTTTATCATTCGTGTTGCGCTTCCTTGTTAAGAACTCACCATACACATCTTTTGAAGTTCTTGTTTTAATATCTCTTCCTTCTAAGTACTATAGAAAATCCACTAAGTATTTTTCAACTTCTCACAATGAGAAAAACTGAAATGAAAACCACACCATAAATTTTTCAGATCGGTCAATCTTAAGTGTATCTAACATTGAGGCGATCATTGACATCATGAAAATATACTTTCTTATTATTCTTTTTTTCATTAAACTTCATGGTGGAGAACTGCATCACCAACATCTTAATCTCTATCTCGTTTAACTTTTAAAAAAAATTCTCATTTGCTTTGAGATGCTCAATTACATGGGTGATCTAATTTTGGAAAACCCATATAGAAATCCAAAGATATTCACTGTTTCATGATTGTGATAAAAAATCTATTTGACTTTTCCATTACTTTAGATTATTTCTTCTTCTTATAAGAACTATCTTTAGTGAGAGAAATTAACTACCTAGTCCTTAATGCAAGGTCAATATCATGATAGTCGAAATATAATTTTATGTCTTATTCTCATTTGGAAAAAAACTAATCTATCCAAAATGAGAGGTCTATCGCCTAATGGTTTCAAGGTATTGACTATAACTTTACACATAAAAAACTCATAAAAAATACATTTATCGACATACAAACTTAAACAGTTTTAAACATGAATATAACATGTAAAACATAATTGTATATTAATAATAAGATATTTTATGATGAGAAAACAAAATAATATAAACTAGTATGAGTTTGAGAAAAATCATCGTGGATCCAATTTTAATCGACTTAACTCAGGATCCCTATAACAGTTATAACTATAGTGTGATGTATTCATTCCATCAATTCAATAACAATGATCACTGTAGTGTGATATGCTGGTTTTATGAAATTCATATTTTAATTAAATATCTAATGACCAATACACATATGCTAACCTCTTGTTCATCATGATGTATTTGTTTCATCAATTCACTAACTATTAGTTCTGTTGCGACAATCATAGGTGTTGTCATGGCGATAATGGTTTAAATATGATAACAACAGAGGTTACCACGTCAAAGTTGCAATGTCTCATTTTATAGCGTAGTTTTTGGCGTATCTGTTACGATTCTAACATTTTTCTATCAGCAATCATGTCTCAAATCAAGTAAAAATGCTAATTTTAGCCTAAAACACAATCTTATATGATTAATCACAAACCCGTAACATGTTTTATTTACACCAAATTAATAACATATGTAATTTTAAACCCTAAATCTACACATCTAACAATTCAAACAACAAACAATTCTCAATGGTGTATAGCATATACTATCATATGAATTTACGATTGATTTTAATAACAAAAACGACATACTCATATAATTGATTTTAAGAAAAAACTATCAATCAATATGTAGGGTAAGTATCTGATACCAATTGATAGACATCTGAATCTCTTAAATGCATAATCAATTAATATTTAGATAGAGAATAACTAGTTACATGATAGTGTATACATATTCTCAATTGATTGATTAATATTCTTAATTTCTTCTTTTTATCTTATTACTATAGCAATGGATCTTCCAATCTAGAAACAATCAGAACAATATTTGGTATTGGATATCTAATCAACAGAACGGAAAATTTACTTTAGCTTGGCGATTAAATGAATGATTCACTGAATATCCACTTTATATGACTGAAAATAAGCTTATAACTTAAGCTCAACTACACTCATACCACAAAGCTTTGTTATGTCATCAGGGACCACTACCTGACCATATATTGTGTCATAAATTAGTCCCTAAAATTTATGTTTAGTATTAATTGTCAATATTCAGGTTCAATCTTTCATAAAACTCAAATTTGACCATATATATATATATACAATTACCTTTATAATTGTTTTTAATCTATTAGTGCTTGTTTTATTTTACTATACTATCAAAAATTACCTGTATGAGTTCTTTAAGTAATAAAAAATAATTATTATAAAAATATCACATTATAATTTAATTATTAAATGTTAAAAAATAACAATATTTCAGCATATAAAAATGCAACAACTTAAAGTTACAAATATGAATGTTACAGTTATTAATATTAACAAGTAATAAATTCACAATCTGCAATTAAGTGGTTCACAATTTGGTCTAGTAACTTAAGAGGTCGGATATGAGAGAATTTGTGATCCATCCACTATTTAATTTAATGACAAAAAATTTAAAATATATTAATTAGTATGTTTGTGCGCATATTTATCTACAAACAAAGTGAATATTAAAAAAATTACATAACAAGAAATTAAAAATATTTTTGAACTTCTTTACTTACATTAACAAAATGATACCCATTGTTAAAAGGGTATGGCTATATATACCCAATTCAGGTTTAAGTATACCCAAAATCAACATTTGACTTTCGTTTGACTTTTTTTTTGACATTTTTATCCTCCATCAGAAAATTAATATCTAAACTGCCATTAAGTAAAAAAAACTACTAAGTGTATCCTGAGTATACCCAATTCACCAAAAGTCCTATTTTGCTATCTATACCCAAACAAACACTCTTCTTTGCTGAATTTAGTATCCAAATAATATAGTTTTCTTAAAATTTTTGAAACCTAATTTAAACTTCCTAAGAAAATCAAGAACATTCAACCTAAAACACAAATCGATCATGACCGAAGCAGAACTAGGGATCAGCGTGGAGGAGTTGATGTCGCCGGAGAAAAAGAATGATGAAATTTTGCCGGAAAAAGAGATGGAGTCGCCGGAGAAGGAGCCACCGTCGCCGGAGCAGCCACCACCATCGCCGGAAAAGGTACTAACCAACCCGGTGGCCCATGCACCATCGGTTCTAGGCCATGGAACCGATGGTGCATGGGCCACCAGCCGGTCGGTTCCATAGCCTTGGCACCACCGGAGCTGAGGACATGAACCGGTGGTGCTGGGGCCTCAGTCCGCTCGGTTCTGAGGCCCCAGCACCACCGGTTCATGGCCTCAGTACGGGTGGTGCTTATGGCTGTGTCCGGCTAGTTCTGAGGCCTAGAACCACCGGTTTTAGGCCTCAGAACCTTGGATTCACGCATGTTTTTCGAAAAAAATCAAGATTTATTTATGTTTTTAACTATACCTGAATGTTTATTGTGCTTTTTTGTTGTGTAACAGGGGACGGATGTCGCAAGTGGGACTGAGGCACCTTCCGCTACCGATTACAGTCATTTGTTCTTCACTACCGAGTTCTACACACATGACGCGTTGGTGAAATGGGATTGCTACATACTAAAGAATTTGAAAGGTTTCTTACGTTTTTGCCGGCGGAACCCAATGTTGAGAGTGACAGTGGTATGGTCGGAGGAACGGAGAAAACCAAAGTGAGCAAAAGACATAGGAAAGAGATCATCCCAGACACGATTGACTAAAACACAATTAATTTTAGAGAGATTTGGATGAGTTGGTTGCTTATTAATCCAAGAGAAGTAGAATCTGGTGGATCGAAGATCTCTAAGCTCGGAGAGGTAACAACAATTATTGAAATCATCAAATGCTGATGACCAATTTTCGGAGGAGCCTAATTTCTCCTTCGAATGACGAATGGTATTGAAATCCCTCATGGAGACCCAAGGGATGCCCTGCTTATGCTTGGAAATGGTTATTAAATCAGTCCAAAGATGAGAACGATCCTGAGCATCATTGGAATCATAGATGACAATGAATCTGAAAGAGACATTGAAATTGTGGCACTTGGCCATGCAATGAATGAACTGAGAGGATTGAGATAACCTAGAAACAGTGATAACACTAGGGTTCCAGATAATCCAAATTCTATCAAGGGTGAGAGGAATGATTGGTAATAACATGCCAAAAGGGAACCATATACCTAATAATAGAGTCGACTTTAAAGAATTAGACTTTTGTTTCAACTAAAATTAACAATGAGATACTATTACTAATTATAAAATCAGTAAGATATTTGTGTCTAACATGATCATTAAGACCCCTCACATTCCAAGAAGCAATATTAATAAGGAATTAATACTTACAATACATCAAACGATGGTTCTGTCAGAGGACAAATCCATTTTATCCTTAACCTTTCCTTGGATGAACTAAACCTCTTAAGAGATAAATCAACCTCCTCACCAATATCAACCTTCTTAACCTCATCCAGAGAGGCTAAATGAAGCCCAAAATCCAAATCTTACCGAGAAACAGGTCAAATAGTAGACAACAACGATATTTTAGGGTGCGAGACTCACTATTTGGAAATTCAATATTGCTGCATTCACCCTTACACAACCATCTTATAAGATATATTAATACTAAAAAATATAATACCATCATTTTAGTTAAGTTAAATTTAAAATTTAATGCAACTAAAATAAAATAATAGTTTAAACTTATATAAGAAAGGTTAGTAAAACAGTTAGGGTCCAAACCAAACCAAACTAAAAAATAAGGACCCTTGACAAATAGAATTATTTTGTTATCGAGAATAATAAGTATAAATATATAAAGAGATAGATCACCAAAATAGGTGGCCCAGAACCCATTAGACGACGAATAAGAGCCGAAATCTCATAAGAAATAATGGCTTTCCAAACCGGACCATCGTTGCCAAATCTTGAAAGTGAGTGACAGAGACCAAAGCAGAAAAGATGACGACCGTAGGTTGCAGCATCGGTATGTCTGGTGCATTCCTCGGCGTTGGGAGGTCTGGCCGGAGATTCGACTAGGAAAAGAATTCCGTCACATCCACAAATACAATATAACACGGTCCGGAAAACACTTAACCGGAAATAGAACTCCGATCTACTGTTTCTAGTGAGTATCGCCACCGAAACGAAACGAAACACCATCGACAATGACCCTGCATCTTGAGAGTTAAAAAAGAAGGAGGTGTACACCTCACGAAGTGACATAAAACACTCGTTCGGTCTTCCGAAACAAGTAAATCTCAACCGATGGTGGTTCTTTACTTACATTAACAAAATGATACCCATTGTTAAAAGGGTATGGCTATATATACCCAATTCAGGTTTAAGTATACCCAAAATCAACATTTGACTTTCGTTTGACTTTTTTTTGACATTTACGAAGATAGGAAAATTTTATGGTATGATTATCAACATAAGTCGGCGCGAAAAAGTAAACAGCAGAAAAATCCGAGAGTTTATTTCCAGTGTGAGAGGGGGGGGGGGAAATATACTCCAAGGGTTGCAGAAAAAGACCGTAAACGGAAGTCTACAGGAACAAAAAAGATTGACTGCCCATTTCAGCTTCTCGGGTCAATGGTTGCCCCAGATCAATGGAAGTTAGAAGTAAAATGTGGTACTCATAACCATGATACTTCTATACATCTAGATGGTCTTTCTTTTGCTGGCCATTTGAATGATAAAGATATGGAATATGTTGAACGAGCGACCTTCATTGGTACTAACCCCAGAGATATACTGAATGGTGTGAAGAAATTGAACGAAGATAATGTTTCTACCATGCGGACGATCTACAATGCACGACAAAAAAGTCGGGTTTTAAAGAAGGCGGGTAGGTCACAACTTCAGTTCTTGTTGGGTGAGCTTAAGTCACAAAATTATTATGAATGGCATAAATCTGGTGAAGACGATGGACAAATCATTACAGATTTGTTTTTTCCCATCCTGTCAGTGTTGACCTTTTGCGGACATTTTCGATAGTTTTGATTATGGATAGTACATATAAAGTGATACGATATGGTATGCCATTGTTCGAGATAGTGGGTGTGACGTGTACCGGATTGACTTTCTGTGCGGCATTTGCCTTCATGTCGGGTGAGAAGTTAAACAACTTCAAATGGGTGTTAGAGTGTTTGAAGTCGTTGATTTCCATTCACGGAATTCAAGAACCTCGGGTCATCCTAACCGACAGAGATTTAGCATTGATGAATGCTATAGAAGTGGTATTCCCAGAGACAACGCATATGTTATGTCGCTGGCACATAAACCAAAATGTTCAAGGGAAAACAAGAAAACACTTCCTCGAGAAAAGTGATCATAACGAATTTGTTAGTGCTTGGAAGAAGATTGTGTATGCAGAATCAGAGATTGAATTCGATCACGCCAGACGGGACATGCTATTGGAGTACAAAGATTACCCTCTTGCAATTGAATACACTGAAAAATCGTGGCTCGATAAGTACATGGACAAATTTTTTGTTTGGAAGACGAACAAAAACATGCATTTGGGACATTGCACAACTAACCGTGTCGAGAGTGCTCATTCTAACCTAAAGCATTACATACGTACGAGAAAATTAAACTTCGAGTTATTTTGGGGGAGGGTTCATTCGCTTGTTGAAATCCAACATGCTGCCATTAGGTCGTCGTTCGAGAAGAGTCGTTACATAGCACTGCATAAGTTCGCGGATGAACTGTTTGATGAGATTCAAGGCAAGGTTTCCCACATGGCGTTAGAACTATTTTTCTCCGAAGTAGAGAAGACCGAAAATGGGTCGGATGTTAATGACACTGGCGACTGTATATGCGCTATAAAATCTACCCATGGTATACCTTGCTATCACCAGGTCCGCAAGTGGCGTAAAGGTGGAATGTCTGCCTCTCTAGATGCTTTTCACATCCACTGGATAAGGTTAGAAATAATGCCTCGTACATTCCGTACGACCATGGAAATTCTCAAAGATGATCTGCTCAAGCTAGTAACCGATGTTATGGAGACAAAAGATGAAAGCCGTATCAAACATATTTACAAGAAATGTTTTGAAGTTGTTTATCCTGAAACATCGTCATTGCTAGAGCCATTGGAGAAGCAGAAACACCGAGGCCGCCCACAGGTGAAAAGAAAGTTAGTAGTGGATACATCATCCACTAAACGGGACATGAGCGGATGAGAGTACCCGCTAAAAGAGGATGAAGCTAGTCATGACGCAGTCATGCAGTCTTTAAAACCAACAAAAGTTAAAAAGGGTAAAGCAGTTGGTAGTGAATCAACGATTCGGGCAGATGTGCCTAGAGTACCTCGTACTCGTACCTCTTCCATTGCCTCGCTAGGTAGCAACATCGTACAACCGTCCATTGATCGAGTCACAGAACTAATACATGACCCGAAAGGTTTTTTGCGTTGGTTTCCGATTCACTTCAACCCTTTTATATCGGGTATTAATGATGTTAAGCCAGATGGACATTGGGGATATAAAGCAGTTTCATTCGGATTGTATGGTCATGAAGAAGGTTGGCGAGGTGTTCGAAAGGCAATATACGATGAACTAATGGAAAACTACGACATGTACAACAAGATTTATAACGGTAAAGAGGATTACCTGAAGGTTGCAGAAAGTATAAACTACTACGAGACACCAGCATCACCCAAATATTGGATGACAATGCCTGAAATGGGGATTGCGATTGCAACCAAGTTCGAATGCATTGTTCATTTTGTGTCACTCGTAGGGTCTCACAACTGTAGTCATACTTTTTTACCTCTGCGCGGTAAGCCTTCCATTATGGCCCAAAGACGTGAGATTGGGTTTGGATTCGTCGAAACTAACCACTTTGTCAATGTAAGTCATTCGATATATGGTTATGTTTTTTCTCACCACTATATTACTCAATTGTTGGTTCTAATTTAAGTAGTATTAAACAGCTATCAATCAAGCCCATTTTCCCTTGCGCACGCATACATCCTACGTGGAAGAAGTTGAAGAGCGAAGAGGCTACGCATTGGGAGCTACCATTAGTTGGTCGCTGCAAGAAATACACGGAACTCGAAGGGAGAAAGCTAGTTTGTTCATTCCCAGAAGTAACTAATCTTGATGAATTTGTTTAGTAGGTTTATGTGTTTTGGTCGGGTTTATGTTATTTTTTCGAACTCATTCGTGTCTTTTGGTCGCTTTACGTCATTTGTAAGGATCTATGATGTTTAGAACTTTGTTTGTTTTACTACATCGTTTTGGTTGTTTTGGTCCTTCCCTTTTATTGCAGTAATTCATTCAACTTACCAACTTATAACGATACGCCAATAATCATTTCATAACTAAAATAAAACATCGCAAACAAGCAACAACAACATCTTCTAAACATTAGTACATAACTTGATATAGAACATACAGTTAGTCAAAATCGTAGCCTCCATTGTCGCTGAGAATACGCACTGTTTCCTCCTTCATGGAAATTTGAGAATGAACGTATTGTGTCATTTCCAAAGACAAATAGTCTGTGATAATTAAACCGAAGGAGTCAAATGCTTCATTCCTGACTTCTGGGGGCTCGTTAAACACCAAGAATATCGGTCCACTAGTTATAGACTTGTACCTAGTGGCTACCTCTTGACGAGTAAGAGATCGAGGCATTTGTCTAGATGTAGACATTTCTCCGTACATGAAATACATCATACACAAAACTTCATCAAAGAACTCATCGGTATTATCGTCCGACCGTTTGAACTTCACAGCTTTCGCAGCCTTGAGCAGATGAGCATCATCAAACACACTCCAACCCATTAAAAAAGACTTCAACTATGTTAGAAGGAGAGTTTTGTGTGTTTGGTGTTGTAAGGTAGACTTCCTTATATAGAAGAATGAGAGTTTACCTTGGCGGGAATTTAAGAGCGCAAAAACAGAAAACGCGGGAAAAAAAACCGGGAAAAAAATTTCAAGATACAATTGCGCACCATAGGTACTGTCTTCTGTGTACCTATGGTGCACAGGCTACGGTACCTATGGTGCACAGTCTGGTGTACCGATGGTATACCACACTGTGTACCGATGGTGTCATGCACCGGTCGGTACATAACGTGCCGGCCGATGCATGGTACCATCGGTACAAGGGGGTTGTACCATCGGTACATACCCCCTTTACCGATGGTACACTACACCATCGGTACTGTCTGATGTGTACCCATGGTGCACAGGCTATTGTACCATGGGTACGCAGTAGTGTGCACCATAGGTACCACTGACTGCGTACCCATGGTGCACAATAAGTTGTATTTTTTTTAAATTTATTTTGGGGTTATGGTGTTTTTTTGACAAATTTAAGTGAATGTTATGGTGTTATGGTGTTATGGATTTTAATTGAATGAATTACTATTATAGTGTTATTTTTGACGAATTTAAGATGAACCTTGTTAAATATACGTTATAGAGGATTGATTGAAAGAATAGTTCGACTTATGTTTGTTTGTGGAATCTCAATTATAAAAAACGAGATCAAGTTAAGTACGAAAAATCTAAAAGAACAATAGAAGCAGTAGATAGGAGATAGTAGATATCATAAGTCATATTACAAAGTAGATGTCATAAGTCATAATACAAAATACGATAGTGAAACAACTAAGAAGTCCACAAGAATGAAAGATCATAACAACGCTAAAACAAGTCCAATAATGAGGACAAACAACCAAGGAGAGAAGAGCTGCAGGACTTGATCTCTCCACCTAAGCGCACCCGCTTCCCCACGCTCTACGGGCATAGTAACAATCGAGCGAATAGCGTCTAACAGTCTATCGTCCGTGGTACGTGGTGGTGGAGTAATAGTATGCCAACCATACTCAGCCAGGTACCTCCAGTAGGTGTTCGTCGCTGAATGTCTATACGTGGCAATGGTAACTGTCAATCAATCCTCAGAAAGCAAGTGCTGACGCCAATCTAGCCATGCGCTCTCTCGCCACGTGTACCTCGCTAGATCTCCTTTCCTGTAACCCGGTCGTAGTGCAAGTGGGAGTTCGGGCTCATCCTGAACCCGTCCAAACTGGCGCATAACCCGATCAGGCATGTAGCCCTCGACCGTGCTCATCATCCGCAAAGGATAAACAATGGTGCGGATCTCCTGAACGGGGAACTGGACTCTAATGTCCTAGTATGGCTCAAATATCACCTGTTACAAAACAGTAAAACAATTAGATTGTTTTAAAATCCTAAAACTTAATATCAAAATGGTAATGCAAAAAAAATATTTAGAAACTTACATCTGCCTCCTTCTAATCAGCAAGGAGAGTACGGACAACCGATTTGGGGCGGATGTTTTGCCGAAATATCCGCTTCGGTAGCCACTTCACAATCCTAGGCTACCTCGCTACGTGGTCAGCATTCTCTGAGGCCCTAAACGCGGGGAAGTGGTCGTAGATCCAACAATCGAGCATAGCTAAAAAACCATAAAGGTTATGCTTCGATTCTTTCGAAGCATCACCCAAACCACGGAATCGGAATGCCAATGCACTCGTACCCCACGCGATGTCCCACAACCTAGAATCCATATTGGCTAACCCGTACAAGTAGTCAGCCTTGACGCTTTTCTGACTAGTATCCGCAAAAATAGTGCAACCAAATAAGAACATAAGGTATGCTCGTGATACCTGGCGGATAGTCTCAGCATCAGTCTGCTCGATGTAGCGCCCTCTGGTGAAAGTCTCCCGCAGCCACTTTATCTTGAAGCCAACGCCTCTGGTGGACTGTATCTCTGTGCGGACCTCATCCACTGTCAGACCTAACATACTAGCGTAGTAGCTGTATGCCTCATCACGTGGAGCCGTGACTACATCAAGTGTCCGACCAACTACAGGGAGACCTGTAATGCAGCTGATATCATCGAGCGTAATCGTCATCTCCCCAAATGAGAAATGGAAAGTGTTGGTCTCCTGATGCCAACGCTCAACAAAAACCTCGTCTAGGACGGAATGTGTGAAGTACTGAGGCAGGTGGGCTATAAGAGGACCAAAAGGAGTCCGCGCCAAAAATCACTGCACATCTGGCTGAGCACTGAGGTCCCACATACGAAGCACATTATAATGTGCATGTATGCCCAGTGTAGTGCGACCCTATAAATTACAAACTAAGTCAGAACATAATAATAGTAAAACCTTAGACTAGACGTTTAATAGTTAGGTACTTACCTGTTCGATGAAGACGTGGTACGCCTCATGCTCCTTGTAGTCAGGAAACATAGGGATTTTGTTGCATTTGAGAAATGCAAACGTCTTTCGCTGCTCCTCAGTGTGGATGACATCTATGTGCTCCTCGTCGATCGCGTCCTGCTCAGGGGCCCCAGTGGCATCCACCCTGTCACTAACAGGTGGTGGATGTGTAATAGTATGCGCAGGGGACGGAGCTCTGCGAGAAGGAGAGGGAGGTGGTGGATCACTAGCAGTGGGAGGTGGTGATCTATGTGTATGTGATGACGACGTCTCTCGTCGTGAGGAGCCTACACCTCTGATATCAATGTTCGCAGTCTCTATGGTCTTTTCCTTCCTCTGGCCATGCTTGATTCGGTGCAAAGACCGATCACTCCGTATACGTTCCTCCTCCTCCCTAAGACGAATAGTCTCAGGGTCGTCTGGTAAATCTCGTCTGCGCTTGGCATCGCGAACCCGCTCATTCTCAACCGCCCGAACAGTCTTAATACTCTTCCCTGGCGGTGGCGGACGTGACCCAGGGGGATACGCCCTGGATCGAGGAAGACGTCGCTCCTCAACCGCATCTGACCTACAAAAATACAAAACAAAACACGAAATTAATAACAGTAACATACAAAATTAAAATCATCAACACTCTTATACGCATGGTTGTCTAACTTTATAAAGTAGTTTCTAATCAATTTAAAGTTTTTTTTAAAAAAATGCAATACTGCAACTTTTGAAACATAATTTGGAGATTTTTTTTCAAAAAAATCGGCGCACCATAGGTACGTTACAAGGCGAACCGAGCGACACAGGAGCTAGTGCCGCTCGGTACACAGTAGGTGTACCGAGCGGCACACCTACACGCACCGGTGGTGCGCCTTGGGCAGCACCATGGGTGCGTATGCCCAGTACGGCCGGTACTGGGCATACACACCCATGGTGCTGCCCAAGGCGCACCACCGGTGCATCGCCGACCATTTTCCAGCCGGCAAGTTGGCTGGAAAATGTCCCCTAATTCCTATCTAAACCCTAATTTGTCTACCTAATTCTATCCTAAACACCAAATTCAACCCTAAATCTAACCAAAAACTAAAATTCATACCTAAATCTAACAAAATTAAGAAACAAAATTAATTTAGGAACTTACGTAGGAGGCGGCGGAGGGTTTTTGTTCTTGACCATGATGAAGGAGGAGGAGGAGGAGGAGTGGTAGTGGTGGTGGTGGTGGTTCGCCGGAAAATATGAGAGAGAAGTGAGAGTGAGATTTTAGAGAGAAGTGAGAGATGTGAGTGAAGTGAGAGAAAGTGAAGGTTAAAATGGAGTGGATGAAGTTAGTAAAAAGAAAAATTGGCTTATATACCCACAAAAGGGCATTTTTGGAAAAAAATGGGTATACTTAGATCACCTTTGGGTATACTCAAAATTGGGTATACTTAAACCTGAATTGGGTATATATAGCTTGACCCTTGTTAAAATCAATTTAACCTATTTTATTCCAATAGAGGTGACACAATTATGTTCAAAGCTAAATAAGTTAATCAATTTTATCTCGAAAATAGTATATACGATCTACTGAAACCTTGTTGTAATCATGCAACAAATAGTCACAACTGATGAGATCAGATTCTTTAGCTACTGAGTTTTGACTTAATCCGAAGGGCAATTGAGACCATGACCACTATTATAAAACTCCGAACAGGACAAATGCAATAAATGTTAACTAAGCTAGTTGCTGGTCACTTCAAACTAGATTACTAATGGGTCTTTAAACTTGACTCGACTTCACGATCCGATCGAATAAGCCCATGGGTCAGTAATTAAGTATAAATACTCCAACCACTTTCATTAATAAGGGTAATCAGAATTTATTACTAGCACGCAACTTAATTATCTCACTACTCACTACCCTAAACATTAATTTCCACAAAACATCCAAAACACTTTACAAAATTACCCTCAGACTGAAATAAACCACATCAAATTGGCGACCACAGTTGGAGCACGACGATGCCTGAATTTCACATTTCAAAACCAGCAAGAAAAGTTGTTCGGATGGATCCGAATGAGAAGAATGTTCCACCTCCTGAGGTGAAAGGTGAAAAGGAAAACAAGGAATATACCATCGAGGAGGAGACCAGTTGAGGACTGAAATAGAGGCGATGAGAGCAATCAAACAAGCAGAAAAATTCGTTAAGGAAAAGTACGGAGCGTCAGTACTTCATCACACTGAAAATCCTAAAGAAAATGAGCAGTCTTTGAAAACCCATCTCAGTTCCAAGAAGACACACCGATCTAATCCTGTTGAGAGTTTTGCATCTGAGTCCTCATATCATTGATGTATACTTCCATATTTCTACCAATCTGATCAGCAAATGACTTGTTCACCAACCTCTGATAAGTAGCCCCAGCATTTTTCAACCCAAAAGGCATTATACCCAAAGAAGGCATCCATGAAAGACAATAACATGTTTCCAGATGTGGTGTCCACTAACTGATCTATCCGAGGGACCAGATAGAGATATTTTGGGCAAGCTCTGTTGAGGCCAGTAAAATTGATACACATAAGAAATTTCCCATTCTTTTTCTTAACTAATACTGGGTTGGCAGTTCATAAAGGATATTAAGACTCCTTTATGTGCCCCATCTTAGTAAGCCGGTCAACTTCTTGTACTATTACATCAGTTTTTTCCTTTGAAAATGCTCTCCTTTTCTGCACAACTGGTGCAACATCACTCCGGATGGACAACTTGTGTGATATAAAAAATTTAAGTACTTCGGTCATACCAGCATTATACCAGGCAAAAACATGTTGGTGATCTAACAAAAAGGACAACAGCTTTATCTTTAACTCTGGCGCCATCTTTGAGCCAATTTTAACGCTTCTACCTTCTGCCATAGAGGGGCTCTCAACCTCTTCAACCAGTATCAAAACGCCAGGGGTCTCTCTAGGGTCATCAATTTCACCCTCACCCCCAGAAGGACCCAATAAATACTAATCTTCATCAACATGGACTGCCCCCAGAGTTCTAAGAGCAAGTGCAGTTGCATAACATTCCCTTGCTATCTTTGGGCTACTCTGGACAACTCCCACTTGCCATTGCACCACATACTTCAAACATTGGTGGACTGTTGAGGCCACATCATGCATTGTAGAGAGCCGGAACCTCCCAAATATTGCATTATAGCATGTGGGTCAGTCTACCACAACGAATAGCACCCTGACCATCTTCTTGAAAGGGCATTTGCCCAACAATACGTCCTCTTAAAATTCTCCGATTACATCCGCAGAGCTCCCTATGAAGCCCATAATGGATCTATTCGAATGTTGAATTACTGTCGGATTTTTCATCTATTTGTAAGAACTTAAAAAGAGAATATTGGCTGAGCTGCTAGTGTCAATCAAAATTCCTCTGATGTCGTTACCCCCTATAGATGCTCCTATCACCATAACATCCTCATGAGGCCCAGAAATGTCCCTTAGATCATCCTCATCAAATACTATGAATGTAAGATGAATTTGGGACTAGTATGAAGACATGCCCCCTTCCAACCGAGCAGCTAAACTATGAACATGCCTCTTCCTTGATGAAGGGGTGGGTGCTGTCATGGTGTTCCCTCCAAAAATGGTAAATGACTAAAAGAAGCTAACGAGTCCGGACACCGTTTTGACTGGTTCTGTAATAACCCCACCTTATTATGAGCTGGGTCAGGTTCCAAATACTCTGAATCCACATTGAATCTTTCATGGATCACCATTGCCTCCTCCGGAGCTGATGTTCCTGCGTTGTTCGTAGGACCTGTTCGAGGAGCATTGTCAAGCCTGTTCCCACTTCTTCTTTTGACATAGGTACCCATCTTGCCTCTTTCGATGAGATTTTGAACTTCTTGCTTTAAAGCGACGCAGTCCTCGGTGTTATGGCTGATATCATGATGATACTGGAAAAAACAAGTATTATAAATTTCCATGGGAGATTGAAGCGCTGCCGGCTTCCGGAAATGAACCTCATCTTTAGTCTTGTCATAAATGGTTGCCACATTTTCTTTTAACTCTGCAAACCACTCCGGTTGGACCCAAGGACCTCGTTTATTTCTGGATTGCTGGTTCTCAGCTGGATTTGGGTGGGATTGAGTCTGTTTGGCCCTGTTGGGCCCTTGTATGGTTTCTTTGGCCTTGTACCCAGACTGATTTTGGTTTGGAGCTGCTGGGGCAGACCTCACCTGTCTGTGTACTCTAGTATTTTTAGTTTCATCCACGTTAATTTGCTTTCCCACCTGGTTTAATAAACCACCCAAGGTCATGGCCTTCTTCCTCGTCACTGAATCAGCTAGATTTCCAGGGTTTAACCCTTGTCTCAGAGAAGCTACTGCTACTTGCTCAAAGCAATTAGCTAACCCGTTCGTGGTATTTATAAACCGACTTATATAGTCTTTTAAAGACTCATTTAGTTCTTGGGCACAATGGATGATAGTATCTCCATTGCCCTTAACCTTCTTGCTCCCCACAAACTACATGCGGAAGACAACCCAAAATGTGTCAAAGTTCCTTAGACAACCCTGAGGAAAACTGTTGTACCACTTCAGAGCACTTCCCGTAAAAGATTGAGAGAAGGACCTACATAAAAGTTTGTCATCATCATCAAAATTCATCATAAAGTTCTTGAACTGCTCCAGATGATTGTCCGGATCTTTACTCCCATCATACTTCTCTATTTTAGTACTGTCAAACCTCTTGGGGAGGTTTCCTGACAAGATCTTGGCAGACAATAGCGATTGTCTCCAATTCCTGCTACGACTAAAGACTGTGTTTTCATTTGATGTTGCAAAAATACCCAGTTCATCATGGAAATAAAAATAATCAATCAGCAGCTGGTCCACATGCTTGTGACTATGGTTGTGGATGTGAGACGACCCTTTTCCCAGATATCTCTTTAGTCTCCCATGCATATCTCTATTTCTTGAATACTTTTTAACTAGCTTTTATTTCTTTCTGGACGTCCCCTCATCACTGCTTGATGACAAAGACTCCTCAAGTTCATCCTTGTTCGAAGAGCTACTGGAGGACTCAAACTCTGAGCTTTCCACCGGCTTGGACCGATGAGACTTCTTGGAACTGACATGGATCATTTTTGTACTTAAATGAGTATTTGCTGATGGGTCGTTCTCCTTTGGGTTGTCAGTATGGTGAATGGCTGACGCCTTGAAACTTTTCTTTAAACCCATCTCTGTATTTTTTATAGCCCTCAAGGCTTCTATTTCAGCTCTCAAATTATCTCATTCTTCGGTAGTGTATTCATCATTCTCCCCAACCACCTCCAACACAGGTGGTGGAATTTCTTGCTCGTTCGGATCCATCCGAATATGTCTTTATGTTGGTTTTGAATGCTAGATTCAGGCACCTTCTTCTCCCACTGTGGTCGCCAATTTGGTGAGGTTTATTTTGACATGAGGGTAATTTTGTCAAGTGTTTTGGAAAGTTTAGAGAGTATTAAATGTTTTAGTGTGAAGTAGTAAATGATTTGAGCTACCTGCTTGTATTAAATGTTCATTCCCCCATTAATGAAATTAGTTGGGATATTTATACCCTTAATTATGGACCTATGGGCTTTCAGGTCAAATTATGGAACCGGGTCGAGTTTAAGGACTCATTTACTTATTAAGCTGGTTAGTACATAGCTTAATCAAACCGTGTTCAGTCATTTTATACTTTTGTCCTATCCAAATAGTTCAGTGGGTATTTTATGTCTGAATTGCCCCTGTCTGGAAATCTCAGTAGGCAGTGATTAAGTTATCCGGACTCATCAAATCCGAATGGCAGTTTGAACCATGATCACTATTATAAAACTCCGAACTGGACAAATGTAATAAATGTTGACTAAACTAGTTGTTGGTCACTACCATATTACTAATGGGCCTTAAATTTGACCCGACTTCACGATCCGACCTAATAAGCCCATGGGTCAGTAATTAAGTATAAATACCTCAACCACTTTCATTAATGAGGGTAATCATAATTTATTACTAGCACACAACTTAATTATCTCACTACCCACTACCCTAAACATTAAATTCCACAAAACATCCAAAACACTTTACAAAATTATCCTCAGACTGAAATAAACCACATCAACAACATCATTCAATTGTTTGAATATGTCGTGGGTAAAATTCATTTAATTTTACAAGTCAAGTGTCTAATATTTTATATCTCTTATAGATGTATTCATACAAAAACTATTTGACTGGATTTGTAAAATTGATTATCGTCTTATATGTGATTAAAAATTTCAAGCATTTAAATGTAAACGAAGAACACTTCTATAACCAAAATATCCATTTAACCTTACATCAACAAGCGATTTAATATATGAATAGCCAAATATCAGAAGATTTTTCTCATATAACAACTCGATTTTTTTAAAATTACAAACGTTGACAACTATCTTTCTTATTTTTTTATTACTTTGGTATCTATAGTGGCTTGCTGTATTTTTGGACTTTATATGTTTATAAGAATTCTTTTATTTTTGCTTCTCATATTATTCTTGTCGTTCTGCCAAGTATATCTTAAATTATATGCTTATTAGAAGACATGTTCAAAGTGTTGGTGTTTATGTTTTTAAATCATTTTTAACATTTCTTTATTATAACATATTCTTTTAATGAGATCCGTAGTATCATAATCTCTGGTTCTTTCATGATCAACTATTCGATGAATCATTTTTATAATTTGAAGTATACAATTCATTTATTATGAATATAAATAAATCAATCAATCCATTATTTTTCATATTAGGTACATATAATGATGTTTTACTTTTTCTACTGTTTGTCGCGATACCAAATGGGATACAACAATTATCTTTTATATTTTTAGAAATTTTGCATGTACAAGATAAGTTATGTTTGATTTGAAAAATACACTTATATTGTTATTGGTTATATTTCTAGGTAACTCGCAATTGATCTAGCCCGTTTTAATAAAAAGTCTTGGGTCTGAATGTTTTTTTCCATTCTATAAGATATAAAATTTTATTACTTTAAATTATTGAAGTAAGTTTACAAATTTATTAAAAGTTTGAGTTACCAATTTATTATTGTGTTATCATATAACTTGAACTTTTTTGTGTAAACATCAAAACATTTCTCATTGTAGAGGTTTAACAAATAAGTTAAAACATTCCTCATATCCTCTAGATAATTTATAATGTCTCATATATTTTAATTATATTTGACTTCAACTTTATTTTGGTTTCCAAATAAACGACCACAATCTATAAGTCAAGAAAACCCTAAAGTATCTTCATATCCTTAGTTTTCTTTTCATTTTGGATTTGATTTTTTGTTCTATAAACACTGAAAATCTCATAAGAGTAAAACTATATAGGATTATTTATGTCTTCCACGTTATGGTACATGATTATAACAATTACATAACCCAATTCTCCGTTCTTACATTAAATCTATTTGATAATGACATCATTCACATACTGAACGTGCATGTTGTACACATATGTATAGCCCTAAAAAAACTAATTCCAACCATATTCTTAGTCTTACCGAATTTAACAAAAAACTATTAGATTCAATCAATTTAAACAAAAACAAAATACCAAAAGTCATTTATATGCCACGAGATTAGTAATATATGATGGGATATATTTAATCACTCAACGTATGCATTGAACAACATAGAATTGTTCCCTTGTAAATGATTCCACTGTGAAAAGATGCATAAAACTTACTTGATATATTGTCAATCCTAGAAGTTATGAGCTTGTTTTTAGATCCAGTTCACTTGAATCGTTTGAATATGTTGTTCAATTGGGTATCTTTAATCTTGATTAAACTGCTATATAATCTCAATAAGAAGAGAATAATAAACCTATGGTTTATAGGTTTTACTAACTACTAAGATAATCATACGATTATATGAAAAGTTGAAGGAATATTGTTTTATGTATCCTTGTATTTAAAAAAATTTAAGTTTTAACTTAAACTTAATATTATTATAACCTTTATTTAGCTCTGAGGCCAATAACCATAACTAACTAAATTGATTTGTTGAATTTTGTCCTTATAAATGTTAGCTTAGTCTTAAGTGTTAATATTTGGGCTCAATCCTTCATAGATCTTAAATTTAACCCAGTCTATACACAATTACCTTTATAGTGGTTGTTCACCTATTGATCTAATAATTAATTATATCTATTAACTGATTACTTATTATTTAGACCGTCTATTGTCAATGATTAAATACATCATTAAACGTACTGATCCATATATTTCCAAAAATCTTCCAGTTGGATTATCATATGCTACTAAATGATATATTTACTTAATGTAAATCATGAATAATTTTCAATAGTTGAACTAAACAATAAGATACATGACCATAATTGATAAAAGACTAAAGACTTATCCCACGTAACATGAGCAACTCGATGATATAGGTATTACGTTATCACATTAATTAATTACAATGATCAATTATGATGTGATGCATAAAAATAATATAAAATGTAATCACAAACATATATATTCTTAATTGGTCCTACTTAAGTAGAGATCTTTTTAATAAATTAGAAAAGTTAATGAACTTTAACTAAGACATATATTGTAATAAACCATGATCTTCTTAATTGGTCATACCATCAAGTTTGTACCAATGTGCTCTATACTTATTTGACCTTATGTTCTCTCTTTAACATGCACGAAGTTGATGTCAATGTATTTGGACTTAGACGAGCTCATAATACTATTGAAGTATTGAACTATAAAATTATTTTCACAATATAATTTCATGGGACCCTCTATCTCTTGTACAACATGTAGTCCAGTGACAAAGTTTCATAACCATAATGGTTGATTAGACACGTCAAAGCATAAAAACATTCTACCTTCATAGTGGATGATATAGTTAGTGTTTCTCTAAAAGCTTCCATGATATTTCACCCTCAAGTAATACAAATATGTTTCCTAAAGTGCTCGTTAATGTATTAAGGCATCCAACAAAATAAAATTCAGAATATCCAATGATATTTTAAATATCCAAATTTTTATATGGAGATATATGCTCTTTTGTTCCTTGCATATACCAAAGTACTCTCTTAACTTCCCTCCGATGATCCATCCCTAGGTTACTTATATACGATGGAAATATATGATATTTATATATTCCTCATAAAAAATAAAATTTGTTCATGGATTATCCCCTCCCCCTAAACTCAACATCCTCAAGGAAATTTGTTGTTCTCGTTAAAAATATTTTGTGTAAGGGTCATAAAAGTTAAAACCCATTGAATACTCAGAATAACCAGTAAAAAACAACTAATAATTTCACGAGACTTGTAATTTTTTTATTTCGATGGACACCTTGCTATATACAAGTACTTTAAACTAGGTTTGTGCCCAATCCAGAGCTCATATGAGGTCTTTATAGTTGTTTTATGGGAAATTTATTGAGAATATAAGTTGCACATTTGATGGCCCCACCCCATAGTGATAGTCGTAAAGTTGAGTAACTTATCAAAATTCTTCCCATATTCGCCTCTCAGATACACCATTCATGATTGGTTATCCTAATATTTTATATTAAGGTACTATTCCGCACTCATCAAAGTATCCAACAAATGGTCCTTGACTATGTTCACCTGATCTGTCATGTCTTCAATAGTATTCACCACCATGGTCATATCTAACACACTTAATGCTCTTATCTATATATTTTTCATCTTCGGTCCTAAAAGTCATGAACTTGTCTCGGGCTTCCGATTTATACAAAGAAATTAGAGGTACCCGTAACGAGAGAAGTCATCTATGAATGATATGAAGTACCGCTTTATGTTCCATAATTATTTTATAAACAGTTCACAAATGTCGGTATGGATCAATTTTAATATTTGTTTCGCTCTATGTGCCCCTACTATTTTTGTTTTGGTCTGTTCCAATTGATACATTTGATACAAGTACCAAAGTCTGATGATCATATGGGCTTAATAAACATTCAACAAAAATTGTATCCATCATTACTTTAGAGATATGACCTAAGCATTTGTGCCAAATATTTGTTGCATTTTTCCTTTTATTAATCTTGTTACGTCTTACTTGTGTTTTTATTGCTTCATAGTGATGTTCAGTTGTATCTAATATATACAATTTATCATTAATTTGCAAACATCCAGTACCAACTGATAAGTGTAAAAGTAGTAAGTTGGTATAAAATCATCTTAATTATGAATTTGTCTCCCTTATATAAGAAAATATTTAACGATTTATATTTATTACAATGGATTGATTGTTATCGTAAGTATGCTAGACTATAACAGTTTGCTAGATTTATTTATACGTGCTTAACAATTAAAGTATAACTGCTGAGGTCTTTAATGTTGTTATGACTCATTTATAGGTTCAGTCGAGTCATGGGATCAACGAAAGGGAAACAAAAAATGAATTCATCGGCCAATAGCTCATCAGCTAATAGCTTATCAACCAAGAGGTCATCAACCTGGAGGCATTGGTCCAGAATGTTGGTCAAGATGGTGGTTGAGGCATCAGGTTCCTGATGAAGTGCTGACGAAAATAATTTTGGCGTCGCAAGTTAATACCATCCTTATTAGTAGCCTCTTTAGTCTTTGTGAAAGAATTATAGAATGTTTATCGTAAAAAGTGAGTTTATCTTTTATCTCTCTTGTGCACTTGCCAAATATCTGCATTTGCATAGTTCATACATGATGGTGAATGTTTGTCCCTAAAATACACGAAGTGGTATTGTACCCTTCTCGTTTGGACTATGAAGAGTCTTAAAATACTTCTGTCGGTTGGTCTTTATCTAGTCAAACTACCCTTAAAGATGTCTTTACGCCTAATTTGTGTTGACTCTATTTCAATGTATATTAAAAAAAACCATGCCGACCCAAAACCTCATTTAAGGACAAAAATATCTATTTTTCTAGGAGGAAAAATGTACTAGATTAGGTAGGAGGCTCCTAAAGTTCGGACGTTACTTTTCATTAATTCACTTATGCTTTGTTAATGTTTTGCTTAAAAATATGGTTGGAAAATAAAATTTATTCGTGTTTTTCATGGGTATTAAATAGTAGCCCCATAGTCCTTATTGAAAAATAAATGTAAGAAGTTTATTCTTGATTTGGAAAAGATTTTGCGTTTGGAAGCTAGTAACTGAGTACCCCTTAGTCCTTGTTGAAGGATGATATAATGATTAATAGATCATGTATTGTAACTAGCTTGTTTTTCTTAAGTAACAAAAAATATATTCTTGAAGTGTGTATGTATGTATGTGGAGAACGTATGTATCAACTTCTATTTGGGGGAGGAGGATGGAAGAGTATATATATATTTTTGGTTATTATTTTCTAGTGTTTCAAGGAAACCGAGATAAGAGATATAATGTTATGTATGTAGATCTTGAGTGTGATAAAATTATGATGTAATTTACAGAAGACAATTCTTTTTGGTGGGATGTTTTCTAGTGAAAAGAATGGATGGAGCTATGAGTAAATCTTATACATTAGAATTTTAGCGACTCAGGCCGAAGAAATCAATATATCGTCAGACATGCATTCGTCTTGGGCTCTTCAAAAGTTCTTATCTTTTCTGTTGAATGCTTTTAATCTCATCCGTTAATCCCGTGTAGTGTAACTGGATTAAAATTAATTAAGGGTTAAAATTATATCATATATATATATATATATATATATATATATATATATACAAGAGTAGCCTTTGTTTGGTTTTGTTTTTATGCTTTTCTTTAATTTAATTTTTTTTGAGAGCATCACATTAATTAGTTTTACTTTCTTCTTCTCATTTCTTTGTACATATATGCATATTTTTATGTTACTTCTGTATCGTTATCGCGGGTCTTAAGAAAACCAATACTCCCCCCTCGAATGTTGTTGATGTCCATCGTTACATTAGTATTTATGATGATGATATTATGCTGGAAAATATTTGTCACGATCTGACAACGGATATAAACCGTGATGCTTGCCCATAAAAATTCGCTCCATCAGCCATTATGATGGTTCTTATAAGATGAGGGAGGGTAATGGTTGCTAGTCTGACCATCGCCCGAGGTAGAATGGTTGTTGTGCAGAGTCAACTTGAACCTGAAGTGAGGGTGATAAAGTCACACTCGTACGAGTATTAGATGAATGAAAACATGCGTAAAAAGTGATAGATTTGTGTATCATTGTAGATACTACTATACATTTTCCAATGGAAGGTGAGACCCCATTTGACCAAATGAAGAAGGAAGTTGTGTTTTTTACGTACATGCTTAAATCATGGTATTCATTTCACCCTAGTCTAGACATTTTTTATATTTTTTTAAAGCAACACAATTATACCTATCTCAACTTGTTTCTAATATTATCATTTGGTGTTATCAATTTAGGAATTTTGGCTTTCGATATTTCCTGGCGGTGAACAAAATACCGAGGTATGTCGATAGCCTATTTTCCATATTGCCACTGATATTTTGTGTAGATTATTGGATAATCTTATTAATTTTAATAAGATTAATAAGAAAACATTTATGTATGTGTCCAACGGATGTGAGTACCCTATGTTAGAGATGACGTGCTCCCATATATGACAGTCCAAATGTATGATAAAAGTTGTAAACATTCTTGTCTTTTTGTCTAGATTATGATTTTGATGGTTTTAATTTGAATGATTCATTAATGTTTATAGTTAAGGATAATCATTATAAGGTGTTTTGGAGATTTCCAAAGTGTCATATATGTTGATAATGTCTTATGCAAAAGATTTATCGAATCAATTCAAGAGATTGCTTATCCTGAGTACATTTGTGAAGGTGAAGCTTTTGTAGCGTGAGATTGTGTAGGTTATTATCTGCATAATGGTATGGATACCTATGATTTGAGTTCTTATGATGAAAAAGTTAATCAACTTATCTGATTACCATGAGAAATTAAGAGAGGTGGATTCCTTATAAAATATATCACTCGAGCAGTGTTCAACAACATGTATATATGTTGGAGGTGCATGACAAGAAAAATAGGATGAAATGAAGTGGTCATGCGGTCGTGAAGAGGGTCATTCTACTGAGGGAATAAGAAAGTTACAGCCCATAATGTTGAGGATCTGGTGAAGCCTTTTGTGCGAAAGTTGTATCCAAAAGGTTTATTATGGTTAGTGATATTCGTGGGTTCGGTAGTAGCTCCCAATGCGCAGGTTGTGTAGCTAGATCATCTATCAATGGCATATGCCTTGCAAAAAACATAAAAATAAAAAGGTTTGGCCAGTGATGGTGCATGGCTGATAGAGCCAAGAGTTGTTGAATCTTCCATACCATAGAAAGATGGGGTTTTCTTTATACTTTTGAAAATTCTTGTCGATGTCGAGGAAATGCATAAATATTATACATTACAGGACTAAGCAGAGCTTGACGGGAAATATAGGTTCGAGGCAAAAAAGAAGAAGATAGCTATCTAGTTTAGCTTAGAGGATTGTATGCAAGAAGCATAGAATTATTACGATTGTTGCATCTATCTTCTTGCCTATAATTTCTGAGAGGATAACAGATTTTGAGGTTGATTTAGTAGGAGAAGATATAATTGAGGGTTCCATGTAAAGGTTGGATAACCATCTCACGATGTTCTTGAAGTTCAAAGAATGGATAAGGTTGTACATGGTGCAATTATGGTGGCAGCAGATGCCACGATTGGTTGAGCCTTGGTATTCAAACACACTTCGACATGAAAATAATTTTCAAGTCAATATATGGATGTTATGAAGTAGTTTAGGCAATACCAACTTGTGCGGAAACCTAGGAGAGGTACTGACCCGTGTGACTTATTCTCTAAATTCATGACTTGCGCATTCTGGAGGCAAGTTCTACTTGGTATGTCTAATATTGATGAGGTGATGTGATAAACTAACCTAGGTCTTAAGGTAACGACAAGAGCTTTGTTGTTGAAGGATATATTTTGTTGATGTCTTTTATAATTATCTGAGTATGATTGATTTTATTTTATTTTTTGGAGGAGGTTATTTTATATGTTTTTCTTTGGTCAATGGTCACCATATAAAGCCATATGGAACATCCGCACGTGAATGCATTATTGGAGGAAAAACTAAAGAAATATTGTTCGATATAAATAATATTACAGGAAAATATTATTAGTAGTATTGAAGTTGCTAATGTCCAGATTTCTCAGTTGGAGGAACTCAAAGTCAAGCTCTATGTATCAGATTCAAACCTAGCTACTGAGAAATCTGGTTGTATGATGAAGTAGATGGAAATTCAGAGTGAAATTTATGGGTTGGAGACTAAAAAAACCATCCCAAATGAGAAGACATTGACTGATATTGGAAAACGGAAAACAATAGTGGTTGATGTAAAAATCGAGTTAGCCAAAGCTACTGCCAACTTCCCATTACCTTGATTGAGAATGCTGGAATTACTGGCCGTACGACCCAAGCATTTTTACTTGGGGATTTGCAAATTTATTATCACAACCTTGAATTGGAGAAATATTAGGCCTGAATATTGGTGGGTGTTAAGCTGATAGTCTAGAAGGGACCTTATTAATGGTGTTAAAGATGATGTTGATGAAATACCTAAGCACGTGCATGAGATGCAAGATATCGACCAAGTAACCGTGGAATGTAATCTTTTTTATTTATTTATTTGTTTATAGTGGCTAATTTTTTGGAACAAAGTCTCCATGTGCGCCAAGTTAATTTATTATTTCCTTTCTTATTTTATGTTTAACCAAGCTCCTTTTTGGGAAGTTTATGTATGTTATTGCCTAATTTTTGTTAGTGTTTGTTTTTTCTTATAAATTCTCAATCTGCCATATTTATAACTTGCTCAAATAATTTAGCATCTTTTTTTATTGTATGTGTGTTTGTTAGATGTGATATTTTGGATAGAATCTCTTTGAGGAATATGTTGTGTGATGAATTTGAGATAGCTTTTGTTGCGCATATTATGTTAGTGTTGGTCTGCACAAGTTTGCACATATAAATAGTTGTTCATTTGAGCTTGTATCAACAGAGTTAGCGGTGGGGTAATCATCATGGGAATTCCTCACACAATAAATTAAATCAAACGTATATGTATATTGATGGGGGCTGATCTTCCCATTTCGTTAAGTCCTTATAATATGTTATTTTCGGTTTATTTTCATTATTGGTGATGGTTGTGCAACACATTAATCTTTAGTAGTTTTAATTTCATCCATTGTTTTTGAAACAAAACTTAATAGAGGCTAAGAAACTTCATTAGTCACCGGAGTTACGCACTTGTTTCAAAATTGACATTCAAGTTATATTTGTTTCACAATTGCCACTCAAGTTACATTTTTTTACATTTATGGTCACTAGCGGTGACTAAAAATGAAAATAAAAGACCAACATTAGTGACCACCGATGAAACAAAGTGACCGTTTTGATACAAAAATTAAATAAGTGGTACTTTTAAAACAAGTGACCAACTCCAGTGACTAACCATGATTTTTAGCCCTTAATAGATTATGATTTTGTGTTTTTTTTAGTTCTTTGCTTTTGTAAGTTGATCTTTATGCATATGTTGTGTGTGCTAAATTAGTTGGCATGGTTACTTGTATGAAATTTTATTCGAGGTGAATATCTCCCTCCTTTGCGAGGGGGTTCTGTGAGTCCAATAAAATGATCTACTTCAAAGGCAGAGACCTCTATAGGGGGCACGTGGTCCCTAGTCGGGTTGTATCTAGAGAACTCAATTGGTAATTTGTTTTGCTTAATGAGAAGAGGTACGTGGTCCCCTTCTCCATTTATGAGAGGTTTCATGATTTACATTTTACGATTGTTGCCACCTCAAACCATATGATTTTGTACATTGTGCGTGGTCTAGTCTTATGCAATGTCGTAACATTAAAGTCTGACGTGGCAGAGCAGTGCTATAGACTAATGTTATCTTAGTCTTATTAATTTTGTTGGGTGTTTCGAGTTTTCAGACTTACTCTTGTTTTTTATGAAAAATGAGTGTTGATATTTTTCAGACTTAGCTCGTGGTTGTTATGTAGAGAGTATTGTTAATATGCAAACTTATCTCCATAAATTAAGTGTCATAGCACTTCGTTAATTGTTGTATAAGAGTATGTTTAATTAATTTATAATATCGTAGCACGATGAAAATATGTTAGAGCATCAATAAAAGGATTTTGGGAGATCTCAGTCGTATCTGTGACAAAGTTAATGCCTTAGCATGAGAGGTTTTGGAGAATACATTTTTATCTGATACTTATCCTTTTTTTATTAAATATATACCTAATGAAGATGAGATATTATCAATGATGCTGAGATATCTCAATTTTATCACGTCAAAGTAGGACGTAAAACTTGGCATCAATAATTGAGTGTGACATGTACGCATGTTGTGTTTCATCCTCATGTGGTAAATTGTAAATGTATGAACTCTGATACAATATATAATGTATGTTAAAAGGGTAAAAATCTTCCCTCAAAGTAATATATTCAAGCAACTTTTAAGAAATTAGAATAATGATAAATGTTATAAGTAAGGCGCAAAATGTGGCATAACTTACGAAATATAATTACTATAGATTGGTATGTATATCTTTTGTCCAATGATATATTATATAATCTATACTTTCTATTTTATTGGTTCTCTTTATATCACCCTCTAATGCAGTGTCTTGACGAATTTATTTGATAGTTGTTGTCGAATTTGGGGTTATGGATGAGTATCCACCATCATTTAGAAAAATATGCTAATAATGTTACTATCTTCTATAGACGGTGTCACCACCAATTATAATCAAAGTGATCTTGTGTTGTCCCTTCGGGGACATCCGATAAAATTGGAACGAAAGTGATCTTGTGTTAGTAGTTTAATTGATTTCTATTTTTTTCCTAGAAAGAGTGTAAAAAAAGACTCATGTGGTCTTATACACGTGATCAACCAATACTTTGTCGTATATCAGATGGTTCGGTATGGTGCACAATAATAGTAGGCGAAATTGTGAGCTTATTTTATCTTGTATTGGGTAAATCATCACCTGTAGTTTACTGATGCTTCATAATTATGCTTAGTTGTGATGTCATATCCCATATTGCACATGACATAATGTTTTGTTTTGTTTTGTTGCCAATAAATAGTTTGAGGAATGGTCGTCGGCTATCATTGAAAATTGACTTGTCTTGTCATTCGTTGCTGGTTATGTAGGTAGTGCATTTTTTTATGCATTTTGTGTTTGTATAGTACTGACTGTTTGGAATGGTGTATGGTTGATTATCGAAATTATAGCGTAATCCCATGTTTTGTAATTGGTTAACCGTGATTGGGTATAGGCTGCTGTAAGTTTTATGTACTTTATAATATCGATGAGAGCCCCGCTAAATGACCTGCTACTCTTGGAGTATTTTGCATTTCAGCAGAATAATAATGAAGGTAACGAAATTCCTAATGTCCGTGAGGTAATAAATTTGGTATCATGTACCTAGAAAATGTGTTGTGTTGGATCATTATAGTTTCCAACTATCACGTCTCCGACTGATGAGGTTGTAGGATTTATTCTTTCTGAAATCCTATATTGTTAGAATGATCGTCTGATGTTTTTCTAAGGATAGACTTGTGACATTTTATTGTCAATGCAGTTTTTTTTAGTTTTTTCAATATTTTGCCGACTAAAGAGAAGCATTGTATGTCTCCAGGTTTATTCCTGAGTTTGTTATCTTTATTTTCTTGAGTTGACTGGTTAGAACGTGTGCACTGATGTTGCAATCATATTAAGTGATTTGTAGCAAAACGACAATCTACATAGTGTAATTGTCAATGATGGTTGGTCTTTCTAGTGGCAAAAAATCGAGTTCCGAATTTAGTGGAAAATATGTCTGGTCCTCCTAATGTTATTACTCAGTTTTAGCCGGTCTGGGCTATCTGTCTATGGGAGGAAACCATTGTTGTTATATGTCCTTCAATTGGTAGTTAACCGTGTCGATTTATGCTGTCATTGTTTCTTTTAGTAATTGATATCGAAGAGCTGACCTATGTTGTTGTAGTTGGGCGACATGATATAAACCAGGACATCGTTCATGTCCTGTAAACTCCAAAAAAACTTATGGCTATTGAGGAAAATTATTGCTAGATGCGAGACCAACCGTATAGAATGTCTCACATCCACCATCTAACTTTATTGGATGCGAGACCAATATTAAATACAAAACATTAAAAAAATTATTTTAAATAAATACAGAATAAATGATAAATATGACATTTAAAATATTAAAATTAATATACTATTTTAAAAAATGTCCTCTAAACTAAACTAAGATACTCTAGGATATACTATAACGAAAGTAGTAGGAGTATATAACAACGAACATATTAAATAAAATATAACAACGAACATATTAAATAAAATATAATAAATACAGGAAAAAGTATGGGTATTGCTTAAATATTGTGTTTCAACGAGTTGACATTATTTTAATTTGTCCTCACTTATCGGCGGGATAATATATTTATAACTTATAACCCCTGCAATCGTGACAAGATTAACTAACATATTAATCTCATCATTATTACTAAATATATGATGAATTCTCTCCTACACAAAATCTTTTTATATTATATTAATCCAGTCAAGAAAAGTTGAAAATAAAGTCTAGAAAAAGAAAACCTTGGATCTCCTTTAATTATGATCCAATCTCAAGATCTATTGTGATTTTTAGACGATTATAACTAGCTTTTCAATTAAGATATTCCGATTTTGCTGGTAAACTTGGACTTTAAAATAGGTGCGCTGTAGATAAAGATCGAGCCAGACAACTTCACTAAAATTTCGATAATTTTCGGTAATTAACTACTAAATTATTTCGGATAATGTTAAAGTTACAAATTTGAGTTTATGAAAAGTTGAAGTTAGTTCGGATCAACATCTAAGTCAAAATTACAAATTCGGGTTCATAGACAGTGTTCCGATTAGTTCAAATCAACATCTAAATTAAAAAAATAGTTCAAATAATATTATTTTTAAAAAAATTTAGTTCGATTTTCTGTTTTTATAAAACTAGGGTTTCCAAGTAAACCTATTTTAGTTTTTCTAGTTGCTAATTAGTAATATAGTCATCATAATCTTTATTTGCATTTGTTTTCGGTGATATTTAATATTTGTTAGTTATTTGTTTTGTAAAAAATAATTACTTATGTCTCTCATCTATCAATATATATTGTTTCTTCTTGTTTAACTAAAGCGAGACACAAGAAACACGTTAATCAATTTTCAGTAGTTTGAAAATAATTATTGCAAAATAGAGTTCAAAAATATATTTCATCGCTTCGTATAAATTATAAGCTTCAAATTAAATTTGTACAGTTTTGAATTAATAAAAAAACGTCTCCTATCTATTTTGTATGTTGGCATATAAGTTGCGCATCGTTATATATGACATCATATGCATTGGATTGTCCCTCATTAATTAAAACATTTATGGTCTCTCATCTACTTTTTAAGTTTAATCTCGTAAAGTTTAAAAGAAAAATTCCTCCAAAAATTTGTTTCTTTAAGCGAGACATGTTTGCCTTAATAAAACAGATGAAAGAAACAAAAACAAAACCGGACCACATGGAAGCTACAGAGAAAATGCTATTTTATTCTCTTCTAAATGGAACATACGAGCTCAAAAAAATCCTTTAAAAAAGAATTTTGATTTAATTATAAGAAATAATAAAAAGTTATGATGATGACAAACAAACCTTTTAATTAGGCACAAAGTTGGTACTCCTTATAACCAACGGTGTTAAGTCTATATTTGGTTTAAAGCATGGAAAGGAACACATGTCATTACACAACAAAAATTTCAAGCCAAGACATTCATAAAAAGAAAAAGAAGAATGAGAATCATTGATTATCAAGCCATATTTTTCTCATTAAACCTTAAGAAAAGTAAAACAAAACTGAGCCAAACCAATCACAAATAAAATGTTAACGATATATAATTCCAAGTTTTGTTATATATTTTTACACTATTATAAATGAGGTCCTACGTCTATCATGTTTTCATCTGTCCCCCGTTTATCATTCCTTCACATGTCTCTCATCTATAATGCATTCACATGTCTTGTATCTATCATACCTTCACATGTCTCGCATATGTCATGCATTTACATGTCCCTCATCTATCTTGACTTCACATGTCCAGTATCTATCATACCTTCACTTGTCCCTCTTCAACTATGTCTTCACCTGGCCCGCGTCTATCATGCCTTCACATGTCCTTCATCTATCATATCTTTACATGTCCCTCATCTATCATGCTTTTACATGTTCTACATCTATCATTATAATGCCTTCACATGTCCTACATCTATCATGCCTTCACATGTCCTGCATCTATCATGCATTAACTTGTACTTCATCTACCATTCATTCGCATATCCCGCATCTATTATGCACTCACATATCTCACGCCTAACATGCATTCACATGTCCCATGTCTACCATGCCTTCACTTGTCCCGCATTTATCTTGCCTTCACTTGTTCTTCATCTATCACGTCTTTACCTGTCCCATATCTATAATTTATTTTAACTAAAGGTTTCACATGTTTATATGATGCAACAAATAAAGTAGCAAAAACACATAGAAAATAGATGTTGTAATACTGTTTTTCTGTATATCTTGAGTTGTACTAAATTCTACAGTGGTCTATGAAATAGATACCTAGAATAAATAAACAACAATGATTAGGCTAAAGCAACGAGGGATAAGCTGATGAATTCAGTAAAACGATAGCCAATCCCGACCTAAGGTAAATACTACACTTTTACCTTTTGACTTAGTTATCACAGTGTAAATGTATTTAATACATTATTAATTATTATTTTGTGTTAGATATATTAATAAATAATGGTTAAATGAGCTTTTTTAATTTTTTAGGCTTGACCCATAACCATGACCCGATCCATTTAGCCCATTAACCCAAAGTCATCCTACAAAGGCTTTGGAGAATATCATTTATGATGGCTGAATTTTATCTCTCTAAACATTAAATATAACAGCTCAATTATCTCTCTACCTCTAATCTTACACTTATTACATCACCATCAAATTCCTTAAATACCTTTCAAACTGATTTAAACCATATCAGATTGGCGACCACAGTGGGAGCAAGGTGCTTGGATAGCAAAATCCAAAACGTGGCGTACAAAGTTTGCCTTCGAAGTTCTTTAGAACATGGATGATGAAATGCAGACAGACCCTCCTCTTGATAATGAAGAGGTTAGAGTCAAACATGGGCATATACACATATCTCATATAAATAATAAGACTGGAGAAAGTTTTATCATACGAGAGGAGCGAGATCAGTTGCGCAGAGAAATTGAGGCTTTAAGAGCCCAAAAACAGGTTGAAAGAATCTAGAGAGGAAGATTTCATCGCAGTATCAACAATCTGATGAGCCATATGATAATCCCCAACATAATCTGAAGCAACGTCAAGATGACTAGTCCTTTAAAGCCCACCGAGAGTCTAAACGAGAGCATCGAACTAAACAATATTCCAGTACTTCGGAGTCTACTGAGGGCTCTACAACAGAATAAAAAATCTCCTCATCATCTTCGAGCAGTGATCATTGTCGTAAGAAAAATAAAGGAAAGATTAAGTTTAAAAAAATTCGAATAAACACCATAAAAAAGTAAACAAGATTATTCAAGAAAGAAAATGAGTCGAAAGAGTAACGAAAAAAATAAAAAATATCAAAGAAATATGAAGAGGTCAGCTGACCATAGTATAGATTGATTATCAAGTGATCAGTTCGTTGTTTAATCTGAGCCTTGTATTTTTGCTATCTCTAATGAAGATCACATGTTTAGTCATGGACACAATTGGAGGCAGTTCCCTTTGTCTGCAAAAACTATCTCCGGACATTTACCTAGGCGCTTTGATATCTCAAAAATGAAAAAGTATGATGAGAGTCAAGATCCAGATAATTATCTTGAGCAGTTCAAGAATTTTATGATAAGCTTTGATGAGGATGATAAGTTACTGTGTCGAGGTTTTCCCAAACTTTCAAGGATAGCGACTTGAAGTGGTATAACATATTACCCCAAGGTTCGATCAAGAACTTTGACATATTCTTGATGGCCTTTCGAAGATAATTTGTGGGGAGAAAATAACTTAGAGAAAATGGGGATACTATAATCTATTGTTGGCAGCACCCCAATGAATAATTGAAATATGATACACAATGCTTTATGAATACCAAAGATGGGCTAGTATACTGCTTCAAACATGTAGCAACAGTTGCACTTAGGCAAGGGTTGTTAGCTGGTGAGCTGGCTGATGTAGTTACTTGTAAAAAAATCAATGACTTGGTGTGGTTTGGTGACCCAAATTGGAAAGAAAATCATAGTGAATGAAACTAAAAGGTTAAGAAAGCCTTATTAACATAGACTTGTCCCTTCAAACCCTCTTTCATAAGCTAGTAGCCAATCACAAGTTACGGTTAGCAATCGTCCAAGGGACTCCAGACAAGGATCTCATCGACCTATCTCAAGCCAGTCAGCTCATAGGCCGCAACTTAGACCAATGGGAAATGAACGGGTTAAGACTAGTTATTTTTTAGAATTGATTGAAAATATTGCAACTATTTATGACAAGTCGAAGAATTTTATACAATTCTGAAGCCTCCATCCATCCAAACTCCAAGGAAGAATCGAAAGACACGATTATGTACATATCACAATGTTGTGGGACATAATACTAAGCATTGTATTGCTCTGAAACAAGAAATGCAATGACTAATTGATAATGGGAAGCAAACTACCTTTGTTAAATCACAAGTGGGTAGCAGACCATGAGTAACAAATCACAACCAAGCACGAGGAGGGTGCATGAAACTTTACTTGATGTCCTAAGGCAAGCCATATAAGCTCTCAAATAGAAACTTACGATGCTGATTATTGAAAAATTCGATATGGATTCAGAATACTTGGATCTTGATCAGGATCGAGGTTAAGTGAATGAGGTATCTAAAAATAGTGGAAAGGTTTCTAAGTTGTGTCAATTGTGGTGTGGATAATAATCGCCTGAGGGTAGGCTGGTAATTTCAGTTGGTGTTTTATGGTGGTATGTAGGTGTTTTAAGTGTTTAGAGAGTAGAGAGATAATTAAGCAGCTTGGTAGCAGTTAATTTTCATTACCCATAGTTAATGCGGGTGGTTGGGTATTTATAGTGTGATGTTTGGGCCCTTATGGGCTTTCGGGTCATGTTTAATGGACCCGGATCATGTTCAAAGACCCATGAGCTCTAAGTAGGAGAGCAAGTAGCTTAGTCAAGAAGTGTTTAGGGTTTTTAGTACTTTTGTCATAGTTCGAACAGTCATATGGTCATAGTGTTCGAAGTGATCTATCCGGTCCATGTGACCTGTCCGATCTGTCCGGTCCGGAGGCTTTGGACTGATCTGTCCCTGTCCGTGGAGCATGCTGAATTCGGACTCATCAGGAGCCCCTTTTTTAGGTGTTTGAGCAAGTATTCTTGTCAGAGACCTGAAAAACAGTCCGATGTTAGAAGTAGTTTTCAATCCGGACAGGTCTATGGGTTTACCCGGACAAATAAAGCTTCACGAATTCAAAACGGTTTTTGCCAGAGTTCGTGGGACACGTGTCGTTTTCTGATTGGTTGCCCCAGCCGTTTTTTACCTTGAATTTCGAACCCACCTTCTTCGAAAAGCAACCTCTTTAATTACAAATGGTGACATCAGCGCCGTCTTTTAATCATTGCCAAACTTTTCGAATTCTCCTAGGAATCAACTCATTTTTTCAAATTTACTATAAATTCAACTTCACTTTCCACTGTTTTACTATCTCTTTCACATTTACTCTGCAAATTTACTCAGAGCTTTCTCTCTCTAAAGCAAAGATTTTCTTGGTGGTTTATGTTTACAGCAAGAACTGCATTGATCAAAGGTGGGTGGCTCAACCTTTCTGAGTTGGAGAGAGCACAAAAAGTTGAGAAGGAGAGACGAATAGCAGCAGGGCTACCTTCATCACCCGTTGACAGACCAGTCGCCTCCGTTACAGAGTCAGATCGAGGCTCGTCCTCCTCTAAAGGTACTAAGCCCAAAAAACTATTTCAATCCACCCTCTCGCCTATAGTCTATGGTTCCTCAGTTCAGGAGTCAGTACCTGCTGTTGAGCCAGGAGTTACAGTCACATGTGTTAGGAAACCTTCTCCTTTTATCGCTATGGGATCAGACACAGAGCACTCTCCGGAGAAGTTGGTGGTTAAGAGGACAAGCCGGTTGGTAAAGGGGTAGGCCTCCAAGAATACTCCCTCAAAATCGGGGGAAAAAAATAGCAGCTATGGGTCCGGAGTGCCCCTTAGAGCTCCCCGGGAAAGGTCATCCAGTCCGGAGGCGAGCAAACCAGTACCCCCAAGAGAGACCTCTGCCTCAGAGCCCCAGCCTGAGACTAGAGATCAAGAAGACATTGAAAAACAGCAGTGCGGAAGCCAAGCTGTGCCAAGTTTGAGCCCTCCCCGGACCACTGCCATTGATATTCCTCCAATGATCATGGAGGAAAGAATGGAGGACTCAGTTGAAGAAGTCCTTTTTGAGTCCGAGCCATCCGGCCAGACTAGTAACACTGCTGCTGCCAGAAAAGATAAGGGCAAATAAAAACTATGCTTGAGGCATCCGGATCTGCTGGAGTGTCTCGAAGGGAAGGTAGGGCCCTGTTTTCACAGGGTCGAACTTAAATATCTCTTGGCCTTACAGAAGACCAAGTATGCTTTTATCCACACGGTCGAACTAGGTCGAATGCGCACAAAATGGGGGATCCCTGGAAAACCTGAACAGAAGGTTCCGGATCCCGGAGAGCAAGCTCATCTCCTTTGGCAGTCGTTTTCTTCTTCTTGGCTGCCCGGTCTTCCCCTTCACTCCCCTGCTTGCGATTCCTCTTGGAAGCCCTTGGAGATTTTGGGAGTTCTGCTTCCTGCCTTACAGTCTCTTGCTCCACTACCTGCAAGAGAGCAGCATCAATTTGGCTCTAAGCCGGCCCCTCCGGGTCAGTTGGAGCATCCTTCTCAGCATCAGCAGGGTTAGCACTGCTCGCCACCTTTTTGCCTTTCTTCTTGCCCTTCATTTTGCTTGGGGCTTTGGCCCGGCCTGGCAAGAAGAGTGTCCCATCTGCTTCATGGGACCTCTTGAGCACTGTGTCCGGAGAGGGTTGAGTGGTGAGCTCCTCCCAGCTTAAATCTCTCCGACCCGTGGTGTTCCACAGGTGAGAACTTGCCAGATTTCCACTTGTGAAGGCATTGTGGAATCGGTTCCCCCAGTTCTCTGCGGCCCAAGCATTGATTTTGCCACAAGTGACCTGACCGGCCTTCAAGTAGTCCCCGAACTCTTTAGGCAGTTCTGTTAAAACAAAAAAGAGACCAGTTAATTTAAACCAACTTAAAAAAGGAAGAAATGAACAAAGATTTGAAGTGTGAAACTTACGGTCACTCCTCCACCTGCTCCTGAGGAGGCTTGGGTTCTCTCCGGCTTTGATCTTCTTGCCGTTTTCCCAGGCGCCACTGACAAACAAAAACTGGCTCCTCCATTTGCTCTCAGACTCCAACAGATCATTGATAGCCTTTAAGCTGTCCCCCATATTGAAATGGTAGAAGGGGAATTGGTGATGTTTGCAAAGGTTGGCCACTGCTGCAAACTCTTCCATAGGGAGAGGGATCCCGGACAGCCTAGATGCCATGATACATGACATTAGAGTATACCAACCGTTGGGGCTCAGTTGGCTCGGGCAGAGCTTGAGCAGGTGAAAATATATGACGATCTCCGGGTCCAATGGGAATCCCATTGTGGTCGCCAATTTGGTGTGGATAATAATCGCCTGAGGGTAGGTTGGTAATTTTAGTTGGTGTTTTATGGTGGTATGTGGGTGTTTTAAGTGTTTAGAGAGTAGAGAGATAATTAAGCAGCTTGGTAGCAGTTAATTTTCATTACCCATAGTTAATGCGGGTGGTTGGGTATTTATAGTGTGATGTTTGGGCCCTTATGGGCTTTCGGGTCATGTTTAATGGACCCGGGTCATGTTCAAAGACCCATGGGCTCTAAGTAGGAGAGCAAGTAGCTTAGTCAAGAAGTGTTTAGGTTTTTTAGTACTTTTGTCATAGTTCGAACAGTCCTATGGTCATAGTGTTCGAAGTGATCTGTCCGGTCCATGTGACCTGTCGGATCTGTCCGGTCCGGAGGCTTTGGACTGATCTGTCCCTGTCCGGGGAGCATGCTGAATTCGGACTCATCAAATTGTTTTAATTATTAACTATTTTCGGAGGAGATACGATGAAAACTCCTTCAAGTTGTTCCAGGAAAAAGCATGTACTTAGCTTAAGCACGAAATTAGAAGGGAAAATGTCTTCTCATTTGTATCAAAATCATGATCCCTTCATAGTTTTCAATGAAGATGATTTAAGGAATGTTGTTGGGCCACATGAGGATGTTGTGGTAATAGGAGAATCTATCGAGGGAACTAAAATCCAATGAATCCTGATAGACACTTGTTGCTCAGCTAACATTTTATTTCTGCCCACCTATAAGTTAATGAAAAGTCCATATTTTATTCTCCGATCGAATAAAACCATAGTGGGGTTTACAGGAAACTCTTATGATGTTATTGGCGAGAGTTCTCGGCAAATGACCATTTAAGAAAATGGTAACAATTTTGTTTATAGTGGTGGATTGTACAACCCTTTATAATGCGATTTTTGGAAGATATTGGATATCAAGGATGCATGATGCTACGCCAATAATTCACCAATATTTAAAATATACCGTTGGAGGCCAAGTAAGGATGGTTCAGAGTAGTCAAAATATGGATAATGAAATCCATGTCAATACTCTTGCTCCAAAGTCTTTGGAAAATATGGCAGCTAATAAAGAATAACAATCCTTTTCAGATCGAAGCAAAATAGATGATCCAAGAGAGACTCATACTGCAGTTATTCATATTAAAGCAGTTTTGCAGATGGAAAATTGTCAGAATTGGAATTAAACTGTCATCAAAATTAAGAGAAAAGTTGTTGTCTTTATTATCTAAGAGTTTGCATGTGTTTGTCTGACGTATTTTTATTTACCTAAACCATATCCACACATTTTCTTGTTTGAAATTTGATGGCTGGATTTTAAATAGACGAAGAAATAAAAATAGTAAAATCCTAAACAAGAAAATGTGTGGATACGATTATCTCTACATCCTTGCAATTATCCGGAGATGTTTGTCGAAAAAGAAGGTTCATGTTGAATGGTGTTCTGGCCATGACACCCAGGATATAGCTAAATCATCCCTCACGAAAGAGAGGAATTTTACAGGATTTAGACGTTGTTGATTCTTCATGTGCAAAATTCTGAACAAGAGGGTTTTAATATTCTAAACTCGTTTTTGTTGGCATGTAGGTTGTTATGTCTTCACCTCCACTCTCTTTGAAGTGAAGTCTCTCTCTTTTCATACTCTTGTCTTTTATCTACTTGCTCATATCTATTTTCGTGGCTTTATTGATGAGAAGGAAGGTAATGATATTCCTAATGCTTTAACGAATGTTGCTAATGGGTTTAGGAAGGTTACTTCTTTCCTTAAATCTTCGACCATTATTTGGGAGGTGGTAGGCGGTGATGTTCAGTTTTAGATGAGGTTTGCGGTGGCCAAAGACGATCCGGTAAATACTAAAGAGACAGAAAGTATCCTTTGGTCGAGGGATGTGAACCCTCGACTTACTGGATATTACTTTTATCAAGTAGAATATTCATTTTTATACCCACATATTTTAGGTATAGGTCAAGCTTGGGTTACTCTTGGGTAAGTCAAATAGATAATTTTCGGTCAATTTTTAATTATTTTGTTAGATGAACCTATTTTTTAAAAAATTGTTTAATAGTATTTTTTAAAATATCCACGGTTATGTTTTTTGAGAATTTGAGCAATAGTGTTGGTAAAGAAATAAAGTTTTTAATTACGGTTTTAGTTTCTTAACTATTGGTACTTGACAAGCCTAAGAGCGTCAACAGTGATATTGAGATCGACTACCCATCATCTAGAGACCACCCAAAAATATAAAATAGATCTCACATGAGAAGATTGACCAATAGATGGAGATCGAAGAAGATGCTAGCGGAAACATGGATTCCCCATCTTCCAAATACTATCCCACCGGTACCGTCTTGGATGACATTAAGATTTTGTAAGCTAATAAGATCTATGGCTGATCATCTTTCTTCGATTGTGCCAATTGGTACTTTTGGAGCAACCTTGGACCCCTACACTCCAATGGTCATAGATTTTATCATCGAAACTAGTATCTCGATTATGATTCTTGAACAAACTAGGGTTCGTTTGTATAATGTTGAATCCATCGTTAGAATTATAACTTCTTTATGGAGTTATGCCACTAATTACTCCTCTCATCACTTGGGAAGATCTGGATAATTTGGAATCTAAGTGAATTTTGTATCTTTATTCATTTCTCATTCCCGCAATTTATTCACTGCAAAGTTTGTAGTATGAATTCTTTTGTTTTCTTTTTTTTTCTATCCGTTATCTATGCCTTCAATGATGGGCCTAAGCGATGTCCTCTGTGGCTGATTTGGAGGATTTTTTAGGGATATAATGCGATTAACCCTTGGTAGCTCTTGGGAATTTTAATGATATTCGTAATATCGAGGAACGTATTAGCTCGTCCAATATGTGTTTTATTGACGAGTTCAATCCATGCTATATTATTATGAGTTATATGATCTTAAAACAACACGATTCCAATTTACTTGGGTCAACAATAGCCCATAAATCTCATTACTTCTAGAATTATACAAGTATTAATTGACAATGATTGAGATGATTATTTTCCCATATCATGTTCCTATTATGGGTCTTCTCTCACTTCAAATCACGCCACTATTATTTTAAATCTAGGTACCCCTAGACCATATAATAAAAAATCCATTCCAGTTTTTAAACATGTGACAGACTCATCACTCTTATCATGACTTGGTGTCTAATAGTTTGAACTTTCCAATCTTTGTTCATGGTATGCGTCTAGTTTTCCATAATTTACTCGTCGTCGGAATGCCATTTGCGGCCTAATTTGTAGGGAGTATAACGATATAAGTTCCATGGTGTTGAACGCCCAACAAGATATTTTCTTGGTTCAGTCTTTTTTGGCTGATGATACCCTGAACCTCACTATTGTATCTAAAGAGATTACACATTTTTCTATTTTTAATTTCCCAGTTGTACTGAGAAATATTTCTATAGTCAAAATCCTAGAGAGAATTGGCTTAAGTTTGTGAATGTAACACAAAATTCTTTCATAACAATATTAAATATGGTATTTTTGAGAAATAAAATTCTCTATATTTCCAGCAATAGTGAGGTTGCTACTACTTCTAATAGGGTGGCCAATGTCTTTGTCAACTATTTCTCAAACCTTCTATGCTTTCTAAAGTCTCTAAGCTTATTTCAGTAAAACTTAACCCGTAAGACAAGACTTCAATGGTCCTTTTGGTTACTTTCACATAGATTAAAAACGCCATTTTTAGTATTGATAACAATAGATCCCCGGGGTATGATGATTTTAATGCGGAATTTTAATGTATGATTCTTCATCTTACACTGAGGACTTCATGCCAATTGCTTCATACAAATCATCTTCAAGATCTTAGTCGATAAGATGATGACTCTTTTTTTATCCGATTGACAACACTCAACAAACTTATGGTTGGCCGTAATATTACTAATAATATCCTCCTCTTTTAGGAGCTTCTGAGAGGTTATCAAACTAATAGTTGATGAGTTTGGATACTTTAGTCAGAACCCACCACTTAATCCGGACAGCGGTAATTCGGACCATAACACACCACTGAAAAATCCAGACAGGACAAATGTAAAACACCTTTTGACTAAGCTATTTGCTAATCTACTAAAAAGACTAATGGGTCACTTAACCCGGTAATCCCATGGGACATAAAACTAACAGTATAAATACCCCAACCACTCTCATTAATAAGGGTGATCAACATTTAATACAAGCAGGTTGCTTAATTATCTCACTACTCCTCACACTAAACACAAAATACTTCAAACTTACCAAAATACTTTACCAAACTACCCCCAACCCAAAATAAACCAAACCAAATTGGCGACCACAGTGGGAGCACGAAGGTGCCTGAATTTTACATTCAAAACCATTAAAAAGAAACAGTTCGGATGGATCCGAACAAGCATGGAACTCCACCTCATGTGGTGGAAACGGTTGGGGAAAACAAGGAATACACCGTTGAAGAGCGAGACAAGTTGAGAGAAGAAATAGAGGCGCTAAGGGCCATAAAACAAGCAGAAAATGGTATCAGGGAGAAGTCAGTGGCGTCAGTTATTCATCATACTGACAACCCTGGGGAGAATAATCCATCAATAAAGACTCATCTGTGTTAAAAAAAAGACTCACATCAGATCTAAGAAGATACATCGGTCTAAACCTGTTGAAAGTTCAGATTCTGAGTCCTCCAATAGTTCTTCGAATGAGGCCGAGCTTGAGGAATCTTTGTCATCAAGCAGTGATGAAGGAAGATCCAAAAAACGATGAAGCTAATAAAAAAATATTCAAGAAAGAGGGATAAACATGGTATGCTTAAAAGGAATTTGGGCAAAAGGTCATCCCACAAACATGCCGATCAGTTGCTGATAGATCCTTTTACTTTTCAGACCGAACTAGGTATTTTTGAAACACCTAATGAAGATACAGTCTTTAATCTTAATAAGAACTGGAGACAGTCACCCTTGTCTGCCAAAATATTGTCCGGAAACCTACCCAAAAGATTTGACAGCTCCAAAATGGAAAAGTATGATGAAAGTAAAAATCCAAACAACCATCTGGAGCAATACAAGAACTTCGTGATGGATTTTGATAATGATGACAAACTTTTGTGTAAAGCCTTCTCTCAAACTTGTACGCGAAGTGCTCTTACGTGGTATAATAAATTACCCCAGGGGTGTATTAGAAACTTTGATACATTCTGGGTTGCCTTCCGAAGGAAATTTATTGGAAGTATGGAGGTGAAAGGCAATGTAGATAGCATTATCCATTGTTCCCAAGAACCAAACGAGTCTTTAAAGGACTACATAAGTTGATTCGTGAATATAAAGAACGGATTAGCAGATTGCTTTAAACATGTGGCAATTGCTTCTCTGAGACAAAGGTTAAATCCTGGGAACTTGGCTGATTCGGTGACCAGGAAGAAACCTATGACCTGGGGTGGCATGTTGAATCAGGTGGAAAAACAGATTAATGTGGAAAAAACCAAGAAAAACAGGATGCACCGTCAAGTGAGGTCCACCACAACAGCTCTTCCAGCTGCTAACCAGTCCGGATATAAGGCTAAGAAGACCGGACAAGGATCTAACCGGACTAACCAAACTTAATCCAACCAGAATCAGTCTCAGAGCCAGCAGTCAAGAGGTAAAAGAGGTGGGTTCAGCCGGAGTGGTTTGCAGAGTTGAGGGAGAATGTGGCCACAATTTATGACAAGACCAAGGATGAAGCCCGTTTCCAAAAAACGGCGGCACTGTAGTCTCCCAAAGAAAGCCGAAATACTTGTTTTTGCCAATAACATAATGATATAGGCCATAACACTCAAGACTGCATAGCGTTAAAACAAGAAGTACAGAACCTTATTGAAAGAGGCAAACTATGAGCTTATGTTAAAAGAAGAAGTAGAAATAGGTCTGACAGTGCTCCTCGGACGTGCCCTACAAACAATGCGGGAACATCTGCTCAAGAAGGGGCAATGGTGATTCTTGAAATATTTGATGTTGATTTTGAGTACCTGGATCCTTATCCAACTCGGAATAAAGTGGAGGTCATAACAGAACAAACTAGGATGGTGTCCGGCCTGATCAGTTTCTTTGAGTCACTCACCATTTTTTGAGGAGATATTGTGACAGCAACCACCCCTTCGTCAAAAAAGAGACATGTACACAGTTTGACCACTCAGTTGGATGGAGGAATGTCTTCAACCAGTGCCAAACCCTTTTCCCATTCATAGTTTTTGATGATGATGATTTAAGAAATATTATTGGGCCTCATGAGGATGCGGTAGTTATAGGAGCATCTATTGGGGGCAACGATATACGCTAGATTTCGATAGACACAGACAGTTCGGCAAACATCCTTTTCTTAAGCTCCTACAAGCAGATGAGAAATTAATTGTATTCAACACTCAAACAAGACCATTGTAAGCTTCACGGAGAGCTCTGCGGATGTGATCGGGGAATTTGAAGAGGAAGTGTTGTTGGGCAAGGGGCCTTTTAAAAAGATGGTAAGGGTGCTATTTGTTATGGTTGATTTCCCCATATCCTACAATACGATTTTTGGGAGGTCTTGGATTTCCAGAATGCATGTTGTGGCCTCAACAGTCCATCAGTATTTGAAGTATGCATTTGAAGGGCAAGTAGGTATTGTCCGAAGTAGTTAGAAGATAGCCAGATAGTGTTATGCAACTGCTCTTGCTCCTAAAACTTTGGGAGCAGTTCAGATTAATGAAGATTAGCAGTTACTAGAGCCTTCTGAGGGTGAGAGTGAGATTGATGACCCTAGAGAGGCTCTTAGTGGTATAATACTAGTTGAATAAATTGAAACCCACTCTCTTGCAGAGGGTAGAAATATTAAGATTGGTTCCAAAATGGCGTCGGAGTTGAAAAAGAAATTGTTGTCCTTTTTACTAAACAATCAGCATGTCTTCGCTTGGTGAAATAGTGATGTAACCGGAGTGCCCGAAAGCATTATCTCACACAAGTTGTCAATCCGGAGTGATGTTGCACTTGTTGTGCAGAAAAGGAGAGCTTTTTCTAAGGAAAAAGCTGATGTAATAGTCCAAGAGGTTGATCGGCTTACCAAGATGGGACACATAAAGGAATCCTAGTATCCTTTATGGACTGCCAATCTAGTGTTAGTCAAGAAAAAAAACGGGAATTGGTGTATGTGTATTGATTTCATTGACCTTAACAGAGCTTGCCCAAAAGATCTTTATCCAGTCCCCCTAATAGATCAGTTGGTAGACTCAACGTCTGGAAACAAGTTGTTGTCCTTCACGAATGTTTTCTCTGGGTACAACCAGATACAGGTGGATCCGAAGGATCAAGATCATACTACCTTTATAACAGACAGAGGTCTCCATTGCTACAAGGTGATGCCTTTTGGGTTAATGAATGTTGGGGCTAGTTATCAGAGGTTGGTGAATAAAACATTCGCTAGTTAGATTGACAGAATTATGGAGGCATACATAGATGACACGATGGTTAAAATCCTGGAGGAGGATTTGCATATAATTGATCTTCAAGAAACATTTGCTAATTTGACAGCTGTGAATTTGAAACCAAAACCAAAAAAATGTGTCTTTGGGGTTTGATCTGGAAAGTTTCTAGGTTATGTGATAAATGAGAAAGGAATACAGCCCGACCTGGATCATCTAATTCTCTATTGGAAATGGATCCTCCTCGGAATATTAAAGAAGTCCAAAGGCTCATTGGAAGGTTGGCTGCCCTAAACTGTTTTATTTCAAGGTCTTTGGACAAATGTGCTCTGCTTTTCCAAACTTTAAAGAACGCTAAAGATTTTAATTGGTTACCACAATGCAACCAAGCTTTTGTTGAAATAAAGAAACACTTATCCTCACCAAAGACTCTTTTTAAACCTGTTCAAGGAGAAACACTCTATGTATACTTGGTTGTGTCAGAATGTGCTATAAGTGCAGTATTGGTAAGAGAGGTGGACAATTACCCTCGTCCGGTATACTATATCAGCAAAAGTTTAATAGATGCTGAGAAGAGGTACTTAAAGCTTGAAAAGTTGGCACTATTCTTAGTGATTACGGTAAGAATTATGAGGCCGTATTTTCAATCTCATTCTATTATTGTCCGAACATCTTTCCCATTAAAAAATGTTCTTCAAAAGGCAGACATATCAAGCAGGATGACCAAGTGGTCAGTGGAATTGGGCGATTACGATATTGATTCCCCCCCTGAACAACTATCAAAGCTCAATCAGTGGATGATTTTTTGGTAGAATTCCATTCGGACAGGAACTCCAAACGGACTTCAGAAGATAAAACCTAGAAAGAGTGGGTAGTCCAAACTGATGGTGGTTCAAGCACAATGGGTTGTGGAGGTGGAAGTTTCCTAACCTCTTCGTATGGTGATAAGATGTACCAAGCTATATGCTTTGGATTCAGGGCCTCCAACAATGAGTCCGAATATGAAGCAACTATAGTTCGTCTTAAATTGGCTTTCCTGTGTGGGGCTAAGAGAGTTTGCTTGATAAGTGACTTTCAACTGTTCATTCATCATGATCAAGGTCAATCTGAGGCCAAGAAGGAGCAACTAATCAAGTACTTACTCATCCTGAAAGAAGTGGCAGCCAACTTCAAAAGTGTTTGTTATGAGCGTATTCCCAGATCGGATAATACACTGCAAATTCTTTGGCAACTATATCGTATTCTGATTTCTACCCTTGGATTCATATACTGGAATTCTCGTCCATACAGCCAAGTCAAAACCAGAAAGATGGGGAAAGCATGAGTATACAGGTGATTCAACCTAAAGACTGGAAGTATTCCCTCCTTCAATATATTTCTGATGTGGTTTTGCCTTCGGATAAAGCTATGGCAAGAAAGGTTAAACACAAGACACGTGGTTTTTATTATTATAAAGGGAGTTCTCTATATAAAAATCTTCTAGTAGACCTCTCCTGCGTTGTTTGGGGGTTGAAGACTCTCAAGCTGTTTTATCCAAACTACACTATGGAGAAGGCTCAGCACACTGTGGGTACAGGGCACTAACCCGGAGTGTGTTGTTAGCTGGGTACTATTGGCCATCCATAATGGCATATGCTAAAGAAACGGTAAAGAAGTTTGATCCATGTCAACGGTATGACAATGAAATTCATGTGCCAGCAGTACCTATAGAGTCTATTTTTGAGTCAGTACCTTTTTCCCGATGATGAATGGACTTAGTTGGACCTCTACCTATGGCATTCTGGGGGGTGCAAAACTATTATAGTTGCTATTGATTACTTCTGAAAATGGATAGAGGCAACTCCTTTGGCAGGAACCACTTCAAAGGCTGTCATTAAATTTATCCTATCCAATATATACTGTAGATTTAGGATCCCTCAAAAGATTACTACAGACAGTGGGCCGCAGTTTGATAATAAAGATATGGACAACTTTTGTGCTTCTAGAGGTATTCAACATTGTTTTTCTTCTCATTTACATTTACAAGCAAACGACCAGGTTGAAGTTTCCAATAAGACTATTTTGTCTGGATTAAAAAGAATCTAGAAAGAGCTACGGGGAAGTGGCCAAGCTATTTACAATAAGTGTTGTGGACATACCGAACTACTCCTCGGGCTGCTACACAAGAGTCTCTTTTTGCTTTGGTGTATGAGATGGATGCAATTACCCCCATAGAAGCTACTCTACCATCATACAGAGTCCACATCTATTCCGAACAAGCTAATGATAACAATTAGGAATCAATTAGACTTAATAGAAGAAAGAAGGGTTAAAGCTCACTTAAGAACAGCTCACCAAGGTTTGATGAGGAGCAGATTTGCTTCCAGGGTCCAAAGAAGATATTTTCAACCTGGAGATAAGGTATTAAGAAAAGTTTTCTTACACACCAAGGAGAATCAGTTCGGTAAGTTGGCTCCGAACTGGGAGGCCCCTATGAGGTTTGTTAAAAGCTCAAACCTGGGACATATAGACTTCAGGACAAAGAAGGGAGAGTTTTGAAGCACCCATGGAAATTTGAACATCTCAGACTATATTTAGAATAATTTTTTTTTTGTAAATATTTACTTGTTAGATATCAATGTAAATATTAGGGGGCATACTATTTCCTACCCTGGTGTCGCTCTTTCCTACCCTGGTGGCGGTGAGAGGGTTTAATGAGGTGTCCGGTCTTTTATTCAATAATATATGATGCCTTTTTAAAACATTCAGAGTGGTTTTACTACAATTCAATTCAAGTATAAATCACTTGTTTAACACCTTGGGTCTTTAGTGGATCAGATAAATTTGGTTAAGTGATGACTATTAAATACATGTCATCGGAGATATTAAACACTCTCACTTTAACACTTCTGAAATGCTAGGGGCTACTTAAACATTAGCCATGAAAAACTTGAAGAAAAGTATTAAACAAAATAAAGTTTGATAAATAAAACTTGTTCGGACTTGAACCGAACAGGAAAACAAAACATGTCTTGGTCATCCAAGGACTTTAGGGGTTCAAAGGACTTATTCGGACTTTAACTGAATAATAGTACAAAATGTGCCTTGGTCATCCAAGGACTTTGCCTGTTTGGAAAAAAAATTAAAATATGATGAGATCTTAGGGCTTGTTTTCTTCGGACGTTCCTTCACCATCATCACCTTTTTTAGGACTTTTGAGTTCAGCATTCGAACTCTCACCAGTTCCCTCTTCATCATGAACGAGTTCCCTCTTCATCATGAATAGTGGAATCGATTCCACTGGAATAGTTGCGCTTATCACCATTTGCTTAGTGTATGAAATAGGATGTCTTCGTAATTTACATACTTCTATAAGAGACCCAGAGTCCTCTTCGTAATCTACATTCAAAAGGGTATTCATCGTAAAAAAACAAATGCAATAGAATCCTCTGAAGTGAATTTCCCAATTGGTTTACGGATAAAGAATTTTAATTATATCACTGCTAGAATTTTTTTCATTAAACTCAAAAGAAAGATATTGATATTCGAGGAAAAAGATAAAATATAAGAAGAGGGGTTTGGAAGATGAGCGAAATTAGATTTCCACGTTTACAATTCAACACTTTGATTAATTCAAAACGGTTGTGCTTTTGGTTTAAAGTGAAAGTCTTTTATTCAGCTTGAGCTTCATTCATATCAGAAGCCCATACACAATATTACCTGCCTCGTCGAAAACCATAATAATAAAGATAAGTACCATTCTAACAACCTATAAAATAATAACATCATCTATATTTCATAGGTTTAAACTTAATGAAGAGATTTGTCACTTTTAAAAAAGAAATTTTTTTTTTTTTAATGTTTTATAGTTAAAGATTGCTAATGGGACGGAAAACATGTTTTGGTATTTCATAATGAATCGAGTTTTGGGCTTTAAGGTTGAGATAGCTTTGTAAATGTCCAGGCCCGGTATGATTTGGAAATATTATAGCTACGGATAGTTATACGACGGGTTCGGGCTTGCTCAATTTGATCTGCAACCCGAATTATTAAAATGGAGGATTAGATTATGCGCTTTCGAATAAAACACAATTTGATCCAAATCCGAATAATTAAAATGGAACATTAAATTATGAGCTTTTGAATAAACAATGGTTGATTGGTATGGTTTGAATTATCTATATTTTCTAAAATTATATCAAAATTATGTAGATTTAAATTTTAAATTTGAGTTATTTTTAGATTTATTAATGCATGCCAAAAGTAAATTTAGTATTAATTTTTGGTTAAATATCAATTTTAGTATATTTCGTGTTTGATGATAGTGTCCAAAAAAATTTAGATTTCTTTTGGCAATGGTGCATAGGGCGATGTTTGTTGTTATCATCATCACATGATATTTTTATGCAAGGCAATGACCGACACAAATGATCTGTGTGTCATCTTGTTGGTGGATGCAATGATCTGGACGGACCTTCTTAATGGTGTATTTGGGCGCCATAGGTATGGCGTAATGGTCTTACATGATCTGGTTTACATAATCTGGTTTCTGGTTTCGATTGATCCTTTTGTTTTATATGCTTTGCAAGTGGTTATCCAAGGTGAAGCATTAGTCGTTGTGGACCATACTCATCATTTTGTAATTCACGAAGAGTATAACTTACAGTCGATGACCGAGTGGATCAAAGAAAATGGCAATACACTTGGATTCTCAATTACAATAACATGTAGGAAAAAGAATAAGAACACATAGAGTAGATTATACATAAGAGAGATCCGGTATCTGGTATCTTTAATTCTTGAGTCAAAGAGTGTGATCTTAAGCAGAATGTGTGCGGTAGCAAAAAAATCAGTTATCATTTTCACTTGGTTTTGATCGAGTTAAAAGTGGTGACGAGTGGGCCTTACATGTGATTTTTGGCAAACACAACCATGATCTTATTGTGTATGTGTATGTATATGGACATTCACAATTGGCGAAGTTGAAACCAAATGAAAAAAGAGTTTGTCGATGTTTCGATGGTAAACGAAATTACTCCATATCAAATATTTGGTTACCTTATGTTATAATCACGAATCACGAACTTGCTTTTTTGAATATCATAGATAAAAAAATTCTGAGTGCAAGTCACAGGTTCTGCGAATGACATATCAACAAGGATGTAAGCGTGGAATTTTTTTGTAAATATGGTAACGAGTTTAATATATTTTTTGACCGATTGGAATGACATCGTCGCATCGACCACCGTTGAGCAAATGAATGAGAGAATGGATAAAATATGGGGGACGTTCGAAGACCACAAGAAGACGGTCTACTACGTTCTAGAATCATAGATTACATTATATAAGTAGATGTTTGTTTATGCATACACTAACATGATCATGTATTTTGACAATCACACGTCTAATATGGTAGAAAGCTCGCACACTATTTTGAAGAAACATATCATTTCAAGTCAACTGAATTTTGAAGGATTTTGTAAGAAGGTTCATGGTTTACTTACGATACAACATTCAACCATAAAAGAATATATGAAGTTAAGAAAACGTCGTCTTATTCATAAATTCCAAGATTTTAAACCTTTCATATCGATTTGACGATAATATAAGATAATTATCTTGAAAAGACAGAGAGTGTTAGAGGTGAAAAATTGGCATGCGATTGTATCGATCGTATGACACATGGGTTACCATGTAACCATAAGCTAGCATCCATCCGAAGAACGGATGTGTATGATCCTCCCACATTATAGAAGAGCAATAGAGAATACTAGAAATGGTCTATCAAGTTAAACTAATCGAGGAGAATAGTTCAAAGTTAATTTTAAAAATTTATATAGAAAACTATGAGAGTTTTATGTTTATGAACAAAGTTATTAGTTTAAAACATTTGCATAAATTTTGGATCCTTTTACTTATATTCCTTTGTGAACCCTTACAAAATGTGAAAACACGTGGGCTTACTCCCGGTGGTGCCCATGGTCGTGGTCACGTTCGTGATAAGGCCAATAAAACTCGTCTTGATTATTCTACCAAAAGAGATCCTTATAATCACGAATAAACCGAAGATAAAATCTCATATGGATAGTGCATAAAATCCAAAGATAGAAACTCTGGTCTCTAGTTTTGGAACATCAGTCGATACTTTGGTAGCATCGCTAGAACTGGCGTTGGAAAATTATGTACTAGTTCTGGAGTAAAACCCTTAAGAACAAAAAAGCACAAGTTGCATCTAACGGTAAAGTAGCTTCGATTTCAGTGAATAAAGTTAAAGCAAAACCATCAACTATCGTTAAATCAACTCCGATGAGGTTTCCTAATGTTGGTAAAACAATACCTAACATGCCGTAGACGAGGGATGTACCATACATACTATAATTTATACGTCTCTCATGCTAGATATTTTATTGTAATTGGATCGACTAGTCAACCAATTTAATCATGATATATTATCGAATAAGTCGTAAAGTGCGGAGTGCATGTTTGTTTGATTATATCATGATTAACAGGATTCAAGGGACGGAGCCCCTGGCGAGGTCCAACGAGGAGAGTCAACAGAATTTTAAAATTTGAAATTTGAACGTTTTATTCAAATTTCAATTTGATCCGTTTTAATTAAAATCCCGTTGATCTTATCTACCCTTAACTACCCTAACCTCCAAACCTATCTTGTTGGTTGAATTTCTTAATGTATGGGTTCTTTGAAAAACAAAACACATCAATATTATCATTCTCTCTATTAAACAAATATCTCTGATTTTATCCAGTTGAAATTTTTTGGAGAACCCAAAAATATTTCAATTAGAAATTATTTTACAAGAATTCATAGAATTATCCGGAAATCTTCAAACACTGTTTCTAACATCTCATAAACTAAGTTACTAATGTTAGGCTCAACAGAAATTGTGAGCCATCTCCCGCTGTTTGATCAACGCCAAAAATGGATGACAACTCGTTAGAAAACTGTTAGTACATGAACTAGAAACGTATATGAAGTTTTATTAAGTGCCTCATATTCTCTAGAAGATGTTGAGTTTGAAAAAGAACTACGACAGCTGAAATATTATAAAAAGAATACACCGTTAGAAAATCGGATGTCGTTACCAAGTTGTGGAAAACTTTATTTCTTAGCATCTGGTGGTTGTAAAATATGCTTACCATTTAAAGATGCACCACCAATGGATGATCCTCTGAAAGAACTTGGTTCGCTTTTGTGAACATACATCATTTTGATCATGTACTTAAATAATTTTTCTAAAACTCTTTTAGTTATTAAAATTACATAATTATTATATATATTTATTTTTGTTCTTTTTATTTTAAATCTATAGCTTGATATGATTAAAAGTTCACATTACCAACGATAGATACTTGCACACTACTAGAAAAGATGTTAGACCTTAGTCGGTGCCATTGCTTGAAAGAGTCAACGATTTTTCTCGACTACAACATCCCACACTACCACCATCTGTTGCATAATCTAGAAAATATGAGCCATAGTAGAATTAATCAAAGACCACTAGTATTTTATCATTTAGAATTTGTATTAACTTTTTAAATTTCTACGGATGTACTACTTTTTTTTTTGTCAATAATGAATGTTTTGTGTTTTTAGTTAAATGTGCATTTATATTTTAGAACGAACTTTTATTAACTGTTTGAAAGCATAGAACAAGCGTATGGTCTCCCATTTATTATGTATAGTTTTGTAAAAAAATTAAATTGAAAAAAATAAATATAAAATTTTCCTATTGCTGCCAAACATTGATGCCAACAATGGTCTAGGCTAGACGCCAACGGTTGATGTCTGAAATTGAATGGGGTCCAACGGTTGGCACCCACACAACTATATCCGCCAAAAGAAGACGGTTTCCCGGGCCTCTCCGACACAAACTTGGCAGACACAAATATCTAAAAAGAACAGAAAATGGTTGAAGTTTTTGTCTATTATCGCCATCGTTTGATGGACTGTCCTATCTTCTCAGCCAATATATGGTGACAACATGAAAATTTATTTTCTTAAAAAATTTTGAAGATAAAATATCATAATCAAATCATAAACTTTAAACCATCATAAACTTTAAAACAAGAGAAGATAATACATAAATCATAACATAAAATATATATTTTTAAGCTAAAAATGTTAGAAACCGAATGATACATCATAAACTTTAAAACAACAGAAGCAAATACGTTATACATAAGCTGAAGGGTACATCATAAATTTGAAAGTGCGAACTAAGATATTCTAGACATTGTTCGAAAATGTGATCGTTCCAAATCTAATTGTTCAAGACGGTGATCGTTCAAATAGAAACCTAATAAGTCTCGCCTAAATTTTATCCAAAAATAATATCTGCCAACATATTACCCACTGATTCTCTATCTGTATAGAAAGGTCCCTGATAATATAAATTTATACTTAAATATAGTATATAAGGAAGCTTATACTTTTTTTCGATATGGAATCGGTTGATTGTGAAGACTCTAATCTTTTGGGGCTTCGACCTCCCATACACAATTAGGAATGAGTCGTTTAACTCGTCCAATTTGATGGTAACGAATTTTATTATAAAAATATGTTTAGTTATGTGGAAGAACAAATCATTTGAAAATGAGAAAACCGTGAAGAGTTGCACTTTTAACGAAGGATATAACTATGACTTTTATTTTGTTTTATATTTATTTGATCACTTTAAGTTCATGTATTTGTTCTATATTCCTTTGAGTTCTTTAAGTTATTTTATTTTTTTTATATTCAGGTTTAATGTTGTTTCATATTCGTTTGATGTTCTTTAGTTCATCTTTACATGTTTTCTTTTTTTATTATGTTATAATATCTTTTTTAGATTCCAAATATTCGGGTTCGTGATCTCACGCATGAGGTTTGAAAAGAGGTGCATAAGGTGCTTTGTATGAGGATTAATTATATAATTAAAGAACATATAATTCAAAATATTTAGTTGGACCTTGTTGGCAGTAAGCTGGAACATCCACACAATTTTAGAACTAGATATGTAAGAATATAATTATTATATGTTATCTGTTGTTTTATGTTTTCGAGTTAATTTTGATGTTTTCAAATTATTAATACAATAACAACTGTTAAAAAACGTCACACCAACTGTTACAAAATCAACAAGCATCATACCAAAATAAAAAACTATTATAAAATCAATAAACATCACATTAAAATATATAAGAACAAATACCACACGAAACTTCTATGAACAAACATAACACCAAAATATTTGAGAAAAAATACCACACGAAAATGACTAACCTAATTTCCTCTAAATAGACAAAACATCCTCATATACCTCACCCAACCTGTCGAAATCCCCCTGAAACTCTGTTAGTTTTGGATATAATGCAATCTTGCACAAACCCTTTCGTAATTTTCATTTAACGAAACTCTAATGTTCATCTTATATATAAACCAGTAGAGGGTATATAGCTTGGTTAATGACGTCGTACCAATTAACCTGTTGATGAGCTAAAATATACTCTATAGTATAAAAGGACTCTATATCGTCTCTAATTATAGGGTTATTCAATACAAGATTTAGCATATAATTTGAATAATTCTCTCAATCATTGTGATCGAAATTATAGGCTAGGGACGTGAGTTTTATATTCTCCTTATTTTGTATAGGAAGCAGTAGATACAGTGACTGACCCTAGACGTGTCTGAACTGTCGCAAAGATTGACTATGATAGTAGGCATGGGTGTGCTCCACGCCGGCAATGATACCACGGTACCAAACTACTTCCTTTAATGGGAGTAAGGCAGCCTCACGAATGATGTGTGGCTTGTCATCGCTAACCAGAAGTATATCGAGGTCACCTTGGACCTCCAGATCCAATATCACATGGGTATCGTCAAAGATGACACTCATCTCACCAAAGTTGAAATATAATATATAGATCAACAGAACTGATGATGATAATTCTTCTTTTGTGGGATTTTTTTATATTTTTATTCTTGTTTTTTTTTCGCATTCACTGCCACTAGAATCATAAAGTGGATATATATAAACCTAGTTTAAATTACTAATTCTTAAAAAAAACCCTCTTAAAAAACAACATTAACAAAACCAAAACAATCAAACAAATGATGTAAAATCGTGCGGATAAAATCTTGTCTCCAGAACTTTCCCGCGTCAAAGATACGAAGGACTGATAGCCCTCGGCGCCAGATGTTTGTAGGTAAGATATTGTTGTATTCGGTGACAGATACAATACCGTTGGAGGAAAGTTTCATGAGTGATGGTACAATACAAACCTATTGGTTCATGTCCCCCTAAAAAAATCTAATGTTCTTTTAGAAGTAAAAGATTGTCCTAAAACTTATATTGATGGATTATCATCCCGAGATTCTGTATTTTGACAAATTATCATTAATGATGAATTTGATTTAATAATCTATCATCACACTTAGAAAATGGTTGATTTATCTTTGGTCACACAGATAATAACATTAAAAAATTTAAGATAAGACTGAAAATTTTCATAAGAAAAAATTTAAATTGCTTTAACATATATATTTCGGTTGCTAAAACCACGACATTTTAATTACACTCTATACAAATGTGTTTGTACATGGTTTTGCACCAAATCTAGTTAAAACTGTAAATATTTTTATTTTACGTGCTAATATTTCTTTTAAAACGCTAAAACACCTAAACAAAACTAAAGAGTAGTTTTATGGGAAAGAAGGAAGAATATAGTAGCTCTTTAAACTCAAAACGAAATCCAAATGACGTCAATGGAGATTCTCAATTGGTTTGTCTATTTCGAACAACCTAGGTAGAAACAAAATGAAAATATAAAATGCACGTGAAAAAGGACTTCAAGAAACAAATGTTTTTTTGGGACGTCGATGACATAAGAAAATGACAAACCTCCCCCGTACATGTAAATATGATTCTATGTTGCCGTGGGGTGAGTCCATCATGTGCTTACAGTTGTCTTTTTACATTTTTAGTTTTTATTTATTATTAATATTCTATATATTTTTATATAAAGCAGGTTTACGATCCACTAAGTTGACTATCAAAACATTTTGTTGACTACTTTTTTTTTGAAATAACTTTGGGCTTTATTGAACAAATTTAAAAATACATGGCCAAATTATAAAACTTTTTAAAGCAGGAGCTTAATACAAATGAGTGAATTTCAAATTCGGAAAATCTTCATTTTTAATATTGGGCAGTTCAACACCATCTTCGAATTAACACAAAATTCTCATTCTTCTTACTTTTAATCCTCATCTTTATTTCTCAGATAACCAATACTGATGCTCTCCAAGAAAGCTATTGCCTTAAACTTATTTGGGGCTAATACATCATTGAAATCTAGGTCTTCTCTGTGTCTCAAAGTGTACTTTGCCACACCATCTGCCAAGTTATTCTACTCCCTGCAGATATGCTTTAACGTCATTTCAGAAGAGATTAATTTCATGTAGCATTCAATAAGAGGCTCCAGGTACCAAATTGACTTCCCCTTGCTTATCAGATCGATACGAATACTTGAGTCTACTTCGATATCCACGTTCTTTATGTTTAATGCATTGCATAATATCAATCCATCCATTAGAGCTCTAGCTTCAGCAATAACATCATTGTTCTTCCCGTATAATCTGCCATAGCCTTTCACAATAGTTCCTTCGTGATTCCTGATTACCCCTCCGCCACTTGATTCTCCTGAAAAGTAATAAAGCCCCATCTGTATTTAGTTTGTAACGATTCGGTTTAGGAGCCAGCCATTTTAACGAAATTGGAATTCTCTGCTTGGATGCTCGAACGATGCATCCCAACATATTTTCCAATTTTAAGTATCTTCCCCAGTATCTCATCTTGATAACATTTGCTTCATTTAGGCTAGTCAGAATATACATCACGTGATTTATAATGTTTGTTGAAGTTGATCGAATGTTCTGATGCTTTTGCAGGTTTCTGGCTCTCCAAATCACCTAAACAATGATTGTTGGGATAATGGATCAAATACTGCAAGTTTTATGAGAAGACCAATACCACGAATAGATCATATGTTTAGTAGTCATGTTTCTGAAAATGTTTATCCCTAGGATTGCACTGAAATGGCTCCACACAGCCCAAGCCTCTTTGTACTTAACCATCACATGGTTAGTATTTTCATCATTCTCACAGAACTGACATTTTAAGGCTAATTAGATTTTTATTTTTTGAAGGTTGGAGTCAGTGGGTATCCAGTTGTGCAGGGTTCTCTAGAGGAGAAAAGAACATTTTCTGGGTATAGCTACACCCAACGTTTCTTATAGAAATTGGACTCGTTGGCCTGCGATCTGATTCCATTCCATGTTTATCTAGTGTTAAATTTCCCATCATTAGTCAGAGTCTACATTATTTTATTTGGGTTTGTACTGAGATTGAGCTTTAGTATGTCATTCACCACTGTGTTAGGCACTACAGATCTTTACTACTCTATATCCCAGTAGCGATTAACCCAGAAGCTACCAACGCTTGCCTTAAAAATCATATGCCTATCCTAACCTTCATTGAAGTGAATCAGGGCTCTCTTTGTGCACCATCTGTCTAGGTAGAAGTCTATTTATCCTTTTCTAGGAACCCAAAAAATGTACATATCAACTTTGTCCCTGATTTCTGTTAATCTGGTCCAGGTTCTTGATTTTTTTTAGGTACATGAGCAACTATAGGATGGCTCTTTTTACAGTATATAGAGAACATAAGCCTAGACCATAGACTTTTTTGCGTTCTAAAATTAAGCCATAACTTGTGTAAAAAGATGTCTTGTAGTGCTCCAATGCTCTTAACATTCAGCCCACCCTATGCATACGGTTTTCAATTCCTGCTCTATGATGAACAAGTTATTGTATTAACCTCCATCTTGTTCCGCCACAGAATTTTTTTGAATAGTTTCTAAACCCTTTTAATTACAGCTTTAGAAAGAACAGAGTTTTGGATATAGTATAAGAGAATAATAGTTAAGACAAACTATATCAATACAAGCCTTCCACCAAATAACAAGGTACAACTATCCCATTCGGTTATGTTGTCTCTGATCCTTGTCACCAGATTATCAAAATGACTCATTTTGTTTTTGTTGCTTATCATCATCCCCAGATGCTTGAATAGAATAACACTATGTTTCATACCCAAGTTCCTTTTTTACAGTGTTGATCATTTGATTATTCATGTTGCTTGCGACAATCAGCTTTGACTTGTCCTTGTTAATGCTCTGACCAGAAGTTTTTTATAGTGAGACAAGAATTGAGAGATTTTTGAAATTGAGTTGGGAGAGCTATTGCAGAAGATAGTAAGGTCATCAGCGAAAGCCAAAACAAGTATAACATGATTCCATCTTGCTTTATATCTTGTTTCTGTGTGCTCCACATTAAGATTTTTGAGCCCTCGAATCAAAAAATCCTCAGCCATTATAAACAAGCTAGGGGACAGGGGGTCCCCTTGCATCAGCCTTTGGTTAGCCCTGGAAAAACCTTTAGATGCCCCATTGATCAGAACAAAAAGTAGTTATTCATTATGTTACTCTTAATAAGATCAATAAATTGGGAATAAAACCCAAAAGCTTTGAGAACTTCAAGGAGGAACCTATGAGAAAGCCTGTCAAAGGCTTTCTCCATGTCAATCTTTAAAATGATACTATTCTAGCCTTTTGTTTTGAGATTCAGATCACAGCAAAGCTCTTGTGTGATTAGAATTCTATCATGTATGCTCCTTTTTCATGACAAAAGCCCCTTGTTCTTCAGAGATCAACTTTGGGAGTAACATGGCAAGTCTTTTGTTGAAAATCTTTGCGTATATTCTGTTGAATAAGTTAGTTAAGCTGATGGGACGAAATTCTTTCCAAGTCTTTGGGGAACTAGTTTTAGGAATCAGGCAAACAGTTGAAGCCAGGACACCAGTTAGAATCTTTTCCTCTTTGAGAACATCCTTAACAATAGCACACAAGTCTTCTGCTATAATATACCAACACTTCTTATAGAACATCCCCTTAAAACCATATGGTCCAGCAGCCTTATTTGGACTTAGCTCACATATAGTTCTATAGATTTCATCCTCACTAGGTGTTGCAGTTAGCATTACATTGTCCTCTTTAATCACCAGCTTTGAATGATATTGGTAACGTCAGTAGAGTTACAGTCAGCATTATAATTGTTGTCATTTAAAATGCTTTGAAAGTAAGTGATAGTTGAGTTGGAAATAACTTCTTAATCTTCCAACCAAATGCTACCATCCCATATTCTATGTATTTTATTCCTCTTTGCTCTTTTTTTAACAAGATTGTGAAAGAACTTTGTGTTCTTATCACCATCATTCAGCCATATCGTGTAAGTTTTTTGTTCCCAGAAACATTCCTCCCTAGCCAGTAGTTCCAAATGATCCTCCTTAGTCTTTTCCAACCTAGCTTTATCAGTACTCTCATTAGTAGTCTGAAACTTGATTTCACAAAAGGAGATCCATTCTTCAATTTTCTTAATAGCATACAAAATATTCCCAAATTCATTTTTATTCCATAGCTTCAAGTCTTCTTTGAGCCTCTTTAGCTTCCACCAAAACTTTTGCAAGGGTTTCCCATTAGCATATCTAAACCAACTTTCCTCAACATTTGCAAGAAAACCAGGATGTCTGGTTCACATATTTCGAAATTTAAAGGAAGGCTTGATAGTGTCTAGGTTAGATGATATAGGGATGCAGATTTGGGAGTGGTTGGAGCATGTCTTGGCCATGTGAATCACTTTTGTATTGTCAAATTAGTTTAACCACAGATTGTTGTAGAGCACCCTGTCTAATCTCTTCCACTTCCTACTGTTTGTCCATGTGTATTTGGACCCAGAGAACCCCCCCCCCCCCCCCCCCCCCCGTCAGTTAGATTACAGTCCATTATAAAGTTACTAAAATCATCCATGCTGTTCAAGCAGATCCTGGAGCAGGAGAGTTTCTCCTCAGCATTAAGAGTTGTGTTGAAATGACCAACTAGAATCCACTCAGTAGAGAGATCCTCATTAACATTCCTCAAGGAGCCCCAAAGATCCAATCTCTGTGTCCTGCTACACTTAGCATACACAGCAGTTAGTTTAAAGCTTTTATTCAGATTAGAATAACTCACATTGATAGTCACTTGGTGTTCTTCATTATAAAGAACTCCAACGTTGTAGCTATCAGCCCACAGTAATCAGATTTTGTTGTTAGTATTGCTTAGGTATTTCCTATAACCAATCCTTTTAGCTACTTCTAATTGTTTGACTTGAGTGCCCTAATTGTTTGCTTATTCCCCGGCCCTCTAACATTCCAATATAATAGTTTTACGGCCATTTGATAGATTTTGGTTTAGCAACATTTTTCAGTTGCAGTAGTTTGGTTGAAGATGGGCCTTTTCAGTTCCTTCATTTCTTGATTTTTTTGTGTTGTAACTTATTATCCTGATCTTTTGTAGGTGAGCATGGAAGATTTCCAATTGCTTCCTTTGTTGGAGAAGTTGATTCATGTTCATCGTCGGATTTCTCAATGCCAAACAAAAAAAACCTTTCGATAGTGTGCAGAGCTTCTATCATATCTGGCAATTTGACATTTTCATTGCTTTGTATGAGCCCATTTGAGGATTCCTTATTTTCTTCTCTAACCTTTTGAGAATCATTTTTGTACAACAAATATTCCTTATCTTCTTCTGTAACCTTTTGAGAATCATTTTTGTACAACAAATATTTTCCAGTATCCAGTTGATAATTCTGATCAATCTCTTCTATAGACTTCTCTTTATCAACGACAATTAAGTTGAGTTGAGTTATTTTGCTGATTTCTTTGTGACCCATGCATTTATTTGTTGATATTCCTAAGTCTTTATTTTGTATAAAAACCTCCTGATTTCTTTGATTATCATATTTCCTTTTGTGAACATTCTCATTGTGCCCAATATGTTTACAAAATGTGCAGTAGCTAGGGGCATGAACCAAAGTCAAGGTCCAGTTTGAAATCATCATCTTCTCCAAACTTAACTTTTATGTTGCTGATTAATGGTTTCGAAATATCCAGCTCTACCCAGAATTTTACACAGTTGAATCTTGCTCTATTGACTGGTGGTATCCAGACTCTTAAAGGAGTTCCCAAAGATTTAGCAATTTCCATTATCGTTTCTTCGTTATACATAAACTCGAGAAAGTTTTTTATTGTAATCCAGACAGTTGTTAGGGGACTCTCTTCATTTGGATCAAAATATGGACTCCACTTAAGAAGTCACATGATTTTGTCACCAACCTTCTATATATTTCTCCGTCATAGTATTTTCAGATCTTCTTCATTTCCGAACTCGATGAATACATGCCTATAGTCCTATTGTGTTGCATTGTATTTGTTAGAAAAATTGAACTTGGCCAAGAAACCTTTGATTATCTCATATTTAGGTTTGTTGTAAGTAAACTTACCTATGATAGTATGTTTGGCTATTTTTTGAAGATGCTGCTTATCTTCTTTCTCGAACTTAATAGTCAATTGTTCTTGATTTTGGATAACTGCTACGTTTTGATGGCTGATTCCTTGACTCCTAGGTTTGAGAGTATCAACAAAAGACATTGCCCTTTCCCTGTAGCTACTGCTTGTGTTGTAAATTGAATTTTCAAATACCGGATCTGATACGATTCTTGTATTCTGTTCTGGAAGTTGTCTTGAAGACTCAAGTTTCTTGCTCTGTTTATGGTTTCTTGAGAGCGAGGGAAATTCTTAATCAAGAAGATCATTGTTGGGCATTGATTTCGTAGAGAGAGGTGAAACAATAGATATTTCCCCCTCTTCCATAGAGAAAGTCTCCATGTTCATAAGTAGTTCACTTATTTAAGTGAGGGGAAACGCTTTTATAGTTTATAAAATCCGTGTTTATCATTAAAATGTATTTTAATTATATATTTTTTAATTAAATGAAACATTAAATTAAACACAAAAATTACCCATCCACCTGTCCCGTCACCGCAAACTATGATGGTCCATCTACTCCATTGAATCCGAACCTGTTGGTACCAGTAGCTCAGAAATTTTGAGAGTAAACACACTTATAGAGGATATGATTGATGAACTCACAACAAAATTTGCATAACCACCATAGTCTGAGGGGGAATTTAATTCCCAACTAATGAGGTTGTTTTGAGTAGACAACTTACCCAGGGTGGCAAGCCAAATGATTAATTAATGATGGTGGATATTATATTTATGCCATACTAATCCCGTCCATCCAACTCTGAGGGTGGGCATACATATTGCATTGTGTGACTTTTTCAATCCCAATCTTGGCAGATCAACAATGCACATCAATATAGTTGATGCTACGAGGGAGATAGAGAGTGAGATGGTTGATCTCTTAGATGTTTTATTGATTTCTAGTACTATTATATCTTAATTGTGTCGGTCAGTTCCAAAGACCATCCTGAATGATATCGGAAACCTTGACATTGATGCCTAGACTTTAGTCACGAATAATAATTTTCCCGTAGTGCTCTACCAAAGAGGTAGAGAGCAGCCACGAGTCATACCAAAAATATATATATTCTCCCCGTTACCTATGCCCACCCTGTACAATGTGTTAGAAAGTGACCTAAGGTTTAAAATTTTCCTCCAAGTCTAGGAGAGTGAAGTGTCAAGCTTTAAAGACCATAATGTTTTATCTCAGATAAAGGCAAGGTAACTTGTCACCAAACCACTTTTGCACCCGAAACTTTCATCTCATCGGCAGACCAGATGAAATGGCGAAGAGACTGTGAGAGTTCTTTAAAAACTCTAGTAGGGAGAATGAAGATAAAAGATTAATAAAATTGTTCCATAAATATCACATATTTAATAAGCAGAATATGAGAGGTGTTTGGAAGTCCAATAAACAATAAGTGTAATAATTTTGTCCATAAGAGGGCAACAGTCGTTATATGAAAGACGATCTGTGAGAAGAGGTAGCAATGACAATGTTGGTCCAAGCCGGTCCAAACCGGCCCGACCCGATCGGGCTCTGTCTGGCCCGAACTTATAATGCTCGGACACAGAAATGAAAATTATGACTCGTATACGGGTCGGGCTGGGTATGGATATATAGTTTGTCCAACTCGACCCGACCCAAAAATATAAACTATAAATAATAAAAAAAAAATTAGTAATCACTAAAAAAAATTGTTTCCAATAATATATAAATTTTGTAATTCTAATAATTACTAATTAGATTCTTCTATTAAATATTATTTTCAATAATATATTTAATAATTAGATTGTCCCACTAACTTTAATTAATACTATTTAAATTTTTATTGTTATTAATTTATTTTAATACAAATTTATCATTAGTCTTTATTATTTAATCAATTATTATCTTATTTGTTAGATATGTAACCAAAAGCAATACCACATTTCAAAGTAGTACGATGATTTTGACAATGAATATGAAGATGAAAACATTATGATAAATGGTGGTGATGATTGATGATAGTATTAGAAACTAGAAAAACTTTTAAAAATATTTATATTTATTTTATTGTTTATATTCCATTATTTAAGACATGTTTTAAATTGCTTGTTTTATAATTTATTATTATTATTTGAGTGAAAGCTAATGGTTTATTTAAGTATATTTGTTTTGGTTTAAAAATTTTAAATCTTAATTTTTGTATAAATTAAAAAAGAAACTCACATGCGTTCAAACTGGGTCAAACAGAACTAAAAAATTCGAATAGTAAAAATATTGTTTACGGGCCCGGATATGGCTCACCCACGGGACATATGTAGGTCGGGCTTAGACTCAAAATTATTGAACCCGCAACGGACCAGGTCGGCTGAGGGTTCAAGTAAAAAGAAGCCGGGCTCGAGCGGATCAGCTTAAACCCGGTTCGAACCCAGTTCATTGCCATCCTTATAAAAAGGGACATTAAAATATTTAACCAGGTTGGAACCTATATTGAACGCAAGAATATTGATCAATTCAGTTCTTAAAGAGGGGTTAACCCTAGAAAAAAAAATGTTGCTTTTACTGGGCTAGCGTTAAGATCTGATAGATCTAATACTGATTTCTTGTACTTTTAACACTTTCTTAAATCGACACATTAAATGAACTATTATTCAGATCAATACTTATTTTTTCAATCAAAATCACATAAATATATTTTCAATTATAACTATTTTAATTTTAATTTACAAATTAGATTATCATATATATATATATGTATATATATATATATATAAACAAACAAATGGTGACATCATATTTTATATTTTTAGTTATATATATTGAAAACCATTTATTAAAATCCGTAACTAAAAATGGTTACAAAAATAGAAAAAAAATCAAAAAAATTACATAATACTTGCTAAGTTCTCACGAGCATATGATTTTTAGGCCGATTTATTTAATTTTAATTGATTTGATCCTTAAATAGCCTCCTAGTTCTCACGAGTATGTTGAAGAAGAACTAACATCTTTATGATGTTTAAGGCATATTTCTATTAGGAGTTGTGCATTTTATTATGCATGTTAAATGGTACATTGAGTTCTTTTTTTTATATAGCTTGAATGTCTTGAATTTCTACGGAACTAGTGGGTAACCCCCGAAGTTCATTTAGAGATGAGATTGTGGTCGACAATAATGTTGAAAAAGATTTCTGACCTGATCGAAGGATATTTATTTTTGATTTATACTAATTTAATTGTGAGTTTTAACTAATTATGAATAAAAATACTCACATTTGATTATTTATTTATTTATGAGTGAAGTGAGAGAAAAATCATGAAAACGAGTTGAAATTACAAATGGAAACCACAATTAAAGAAGAAGATAAAATCCAAAGACTTGAAGATACTTAAAAGAATAAAAAGAATAAAGAAAAAAAATGGAGAATTAATAAAAAAATCAATACATGAATATTTAAAACTCCAAAAAATAAATTATAAATTATTATTATTTAATTTAAAATAATAAGTTAATTATTTTATTTTATTTAGTGGTAACTATAAGTTTATTTTTATACAAACTAGTTTTATTGGTAGGAGGTTAGGTTCAACTAAAAGCCCGTGATTGTTCCTACAAATAAAACTCTAACACGCCAAACAGAACAAAGAGTAACAACAAAAACACGTTCTTTTCGTCTTTTATTTATTTAGTTGTTTATTTTTATATTAAACTTTTATGTTAAGAGTGGTCAACCTGAGCTAAATTCTTTGTGATATGAGATTTTGAATTTTTTTTATAGATTTTTTTATAATTTTTTTTATTCTTTTTACATAATTTCTTTTCAATATTATCATTTTTCATATTGCTTTCAGTTTCTACGAGATTAATTGAATGATATTAGATTTAGGTTGAGACAGAGAGGTAAAATCTACTTTCGATATATGCTAATATCACTTGGTTGAATGAGTATTATGTTACGACAATGACCTAGTGAAGTCTGAACTATGTTATTAGATTATATGACCAAATTTTAGGAGGTAAAAGAGTAGAGATATAACCGGTCATACAAAATGGTTAGTTGTGTTAATAAATTGTATATGCATGTTCAAAAGACCTTGAAATAAATTTCTCTAATTGTTTTACAATTTCAATTTCAATTTTATTTTATTATCTTTTGTAAAATATTTTCCTACACTAAATCTTGATTTTATGGATCACCAAATAGATTTTTTTTTATTAATTAGTAATTTTTTATATATTCAAGTTTAGATTTAAATATAAATAAGATTCTCTGTTATGGGTTCGATAATCTAAGTATTTTTACTTATTATTACTTGAATGAAAATTCATACACTTGCAATTGTATCCATAAAGTTTTTGGAGTCGTTGCTAGGAAGGCTATCTAATTTTGTTTAAATCTGTTATTTGATATGATGAGTTCAAATATTATTGGAAGTGCATTTTAAGACTATTCGAAGGGGTAATTCGGGCATAATCAACAAAGTTCGATGGATGAATAGTAAGCTCAAGTCAATTATTACTCAACGGTGTGCTAAACCATTTTTGGTCTTGGGTTTTGGAGTTTTTGAGCCTGAACAAAATCTAAGATCCGACCCGAACGAGCCATGGGTCCTAAAACAAAAGTATAGATACCCCAACCAACCACATTAAATAGGTTGGAATTTTTCTAAGAAACATAATTAGTCGCACACACCTCTCTTATCTCTCTACCTTCTATTTAAAATTTAATACCCAGTTGATAAATTATCCAAAATACCCTTCAATTAGTAATCATCCACACGATATTGTCAACCACAGTGGGAGTAGAAGGTGTCTGAATAGCTTTATTCAAAACCGGTAAGTAGAAATCGTAGTTCGGACATTATCAAAGCATGGATCTTAACATGCGAGATGTTCCACCTCATGAAACTGAAGGAGTAAGAGAGAATAATGAGCACACTACTGTGTCTCATGCCAATCACAACATAGATAAAAGACAATTAATGCAGGATAAACGTGATCAACTGAGGGGTGAACTTGAAGCTCTAAGGGCCCAAAAGTAAGTTGAAAAAGTAGTGGCGTAAACGTCTGATCCATGTGTTGTGTCTGCAGATGAGCATGGTGACAATGATCAGTCCTCAAATGATCATGTTAATTCTAAAAAGATGCATCGAGTTAAACAGGTTCATCCACTAATTGTGACTATGATGAGTCTCCTCCATCCCGTAGTGACGAGGGCCGTCAAAAAAATAAATTGAGGCTAACTAAGAAACATTCAAGGAAAAGGGACAAAAGAGACAAAACAAAAAAGAATAAAAAATTAATAAATAATAAAAGGTTCGGCAAGTTATGGCATTGATCATCTGTAAAGTGATCAATTTTCTATCCAATATGAACCATGTATTTTTGTTAGTCTTGATGATGATACAGTATTTAGTCGAAGTCACAATTGGAGGCAATCACCACTGTCCTTGAAAATACTCTCTTGACATCTCCTCAAACGGTTTGACAGTTGCAAGATGGAGAAGTATGGAAGTAAAGATCTGGACGACCACCTCGAGCAGTTTAAATTTTTTTGATGAATTTCGATGACGATGAAAAATTGTTATATCGGGCTTTCCCACAAATCCTTAAAGGAATGCCCTAAAGTGGTATAACGATATCCCACATGGATCTATATTGTTTTTTAAATTTTATATGTGGCATTTCTAAGGAAATTTATGGGAAGTAAGGAGCTCAAGGGGGATGGTGATACTATTATCCATTGTTCCTAAGAACCGAACGAATCATTAACGGAATATATCATTTGATTTTTTAATATAAAGAATGGGTTAGCTGATTGTTTTGAACAGGTGGCTATCGTCTCTTTAAGACACGGATTAAATTCGGGCATGTTAGCTGATTTGGTAACTCGGACAAAGGACTTGGGGAGGGTTGTTAAATCAAGTTGCAAAATAGATTACGGTTGAAGAAACTAAGAAGTATAAAGTAACTCATCAAAATAGGTCTGCTGCTACAACATCAATTCCACAAGCTACTACTCAATCCCAAGCCATTGTTAATTATAGGCCGAAAGAGTTCAAACAAGGATCACATCGGCCCAGACAAAATCAATCTAACAAAAACCAACAAGCTAGATCCAAGAGAGGCCCATGGGTTCAGCCTGAATGGTTCACCAAACTGGGTGAAAGTATACCTACAATATATGATAAATCCCCAATTCAATCTCATTGAGAGAGGCAGAATACTCATTTTTATAAATACCACAATGATATGGGTCATGATGCACATGACTGTATAGCCTTAAAATAAGAAGTACGAAATCTCATCGTGAGAGGAAAGTTGGGTGCCTTTGTTAAAAGGTAAGAGGCTAGATAAGATTATACCAACTCTCAACCTAACAACAATGCACCCCGAACAGCCTCACCAAACGGTTCAAAAAGTATGGGGGCATCCAGACAAGAAGACGTTGACTCTTAGTATCTTGATCCTGGTTCATATTAGAAACAAGTCGGGGTGATAATAGATAAGGTTGCAAGTGTTACCAAACTGCGCAACTTTTTTAAATTATTAACTATTTTTGGGGGAGACACTGTAACAACAACTTTAAGTTGTTCAAGGAAAATACATGTTAACAGTTTGACAACTCTGTTAGAAGGAAAAATATCCACACATCTTTACCAAAGCCATGATCCATTCATTATCTTTAATAAAGATGATTTAAGAGATATTACAGGCCCACATGAAGATGTTGTTGTGATATGGGCATTTATTTCGGGCAATGATATACATCGGATCTTGGTTGACACGGGTAGTTCGGAACATATATTGTTTTTGAATGCTTATAGAAGAATGAAGAATCCCTTAGTCATCCAATATTCAAACAGAACCATAGTAGGCTTTACTCGGAGTTCTGCCGATGTCATTGGGGAATTTGAAGAGAAAGTGTTATTGGGTAAAGGACCATTTAAAAAAGTGGTAAAGGTGTTGTTCGTTGTGGTTGATTGTCCAACATATTATAATTCTATATTCGTAGATCTTAGCTCTCCAGGATGCATGCAGTGGCTTCCACTGTCCACCAATGTTTAAAGTATGTTGTGGGAGGTCAAGTGGCCGTTGTCCAAAGCATCCAGAAAATAGCTCGTGAATGTTATGTCACTGCTCTTGCCTCAAATTCATTGGAGGCATTAAAAATTAACAAAGAATAGCAGTTATTGGAGCCTTCTGCCAATTGAAAAAAAATAAATGATCTGAGGAAGGCTCCCAATCCTGTAATTCCAGTTGAAGGAGTTGAAATTCATTGCGTGGCAGAAGGCGAAACTGTTAGGGTTGGAGCCAATTTACCATTAAGGTTAAAACAAAAATTATTGTTTTTCTTATCTAACAATCTACATGTGTTTGCATGGTGTAATGAAGATGTGAATAGAGTGCCAACCAATGTGATCAATCACAAGGTATCAGTCTGATCTGATGTTAGGCCAGTGGTACAGAGAAGAAGGACTTTTTCTAGAGAAAACTCTGAAGTCATTGTGCAAGAAGTAGACCGGTTAACCAAGATGGGGCATATTAAGGAATATCAATACCCTCTTTGGACAGCTAATCCAGTATTAGTTAAGAAAAAGAATGGGAAATGTCGTATGTGTATTGACTTCACAGATCTTAATAGAGCTTGTCCTAACGAAACTTTCTCAGTTCCCCCGATAGACCAACTAGTAGACTCTACGCCAGGAAACAAGTTATTGTCTTTTATGGACGCTTTCTCTGGGTATAATCAGATACTGATGGATCCAAATGATCAAGATTATACTACTTTTATTACTGATAGGGGGCTCCATTGCTATAAGGTGATACCGTTTGGATTGAAGAATGTTAGAGCTACTTATCAAAGATTGGTGAATAAGGTGTTTGCTAACCAAATTGGCAAAAAAATATAGGTTTACATAAATGAGATGATGGTGAGAATCCCTAAGGAGGAAGATCACATATCTGATCTCTAAGAAATCTTTTTATAACCTATAGGCTATCAACTTGAAGTTAAACCCTGAAAAATGCACATTCAGAGTCTGATTTGGTAAGTTTCTAGGATATATTATAAGTGAAAAAGGGATTTGGGTTGATCAAGATCAATTAAATGCTTTATTAGCCATGGATTTACCTCGAAGTACTAAATAAGTTCAGATATTAATCGGAATATTAGCTGCTTTGAATCGGTTTATTTCGAGATCATCAGACAAGTGCGCTAAGTTTTTCCAAGTTTTAAGGAATACTAAAGACTTCAATTGGTCTCCACAATGTAATCAAACTTTCCTTGAAATGAAGAAACCTTTGTCTCTGCTCAAGGCATTATTCAATTCTATTCAAGGAGAGAGACTTTATATGTATCTAGTAGTATCAAAGTATGTAGTGAGTGCTGTCTTGGTAATAGAAGAGGATAATTACCCTCGTCCGGTGTATTATATAAGAAAAAGTTTATTAGAAGTTAAGAGAAAGTACTTGAAGTTAGAAAAATTAGCCTTGGCACTTGTGATAGCAGCTAGAAAAATGAGACCCTACTTTCAAGCACACTCTATCACAGTTCAAACGTCTTTTCCTTTAAAGAACGTGCTACAAAAGGCTGACATATCCAGAAGAATGACTAAATGGTCAGTTGAGCTTAGAGACTGTGATATTGAATTTGCACCTCAAACTGCAATCAAGGCTCAAGTTTTAGCTGATATTTTGGTATAATTTCATATTGAAAGATCTCACGAATAAGCTCAAATTCGTAAGTTTCATTAAGAGTGGGTCAACGGATGGCGGGTCTAATACGATGGGATGTCGAGCTGGAATTTTTTTAAGTTCTCCTTATGGTGACACCATGTACCAAGCTATATGCTTTGGATTCACAGTATCTAATAATGAGTCAGAGTATGAAGCAGCCATAGTTGGTTTGAGGTTAGCACAGTGATAACAAGGCCATATGTGATTTAATACTTTCATCCATCTTTTCCATAGAATCCAATACCCGAGCAGCGTATTTCTCCACTGCAACTACTATCTCTCGAGTCTGGTTCTTTTTCAGGAAAGTAATCTCTCCTTCTTTCTCTTTAAGAAGTTTATCTAATTTCTTATTCTCCTTGGATAGTTGATTGATGGTACCTTCATCACTAATGCGCTGATCTTTTACATAATTGATCTCATTGGAAGTAGTTGTATGCAGTTCGGTATACTTGGTTTAGGATTTTTCTTGATCAACCTTAGCCTCATTCAAATCGGTACTCATTTATTGTTTTTCTTTGCCCAAAGTTTTAACCTTCTTCCGTTCGGCTGTGAGAGAATCCTTCAAGTCTGATTGTCAGTTTGACGGGAAAAAATATCCTTACCCTGAGCTCTGACTTATCTTTCCAAGTCAATTATTGCCCTTATGTAGCCTAATATTACATGACATAAGGTATCATTCTCACTGGATACTTCAAAATATTCACCATCATAAATCACTACATTAGTTATAGTGGTTGATTGGGGGAAGGTTCAGTCAAAATACTCTTTGTCAAACTCACTGAAATACATGTTGCCAAGATCATCTAAATTGATATTACCTTCAATAAAGCTAGATCGACTATGGGAAACGCTGGAGATGGAGGATCATAATGTACCTTTTATTGGGGAAGAATTTCAGTAGGAGTGGTAGGAGGAACGACTTCAGGGTCAGAGCATGGTTTCTTTCTTCTTCTTTCCTGCCCTTTTGTCACTCCATTCTTTGAGTATCTTCTGACTTTTTTTCTTCTTAATTTGTGGTGAATGTTATGGCCCTTCAGCCTCGCCTACTGTAACAACAACTGACTCTAATAGAGCAACATTAATTCCTTCGGGATTTCCCAAACTACCCACATCGGGAATCTGGTGGGATGCGTTCTTCTTCTTCTTCATCATTATCTTATCTAAGTGACTATGGGCTCTATTTTTAGCTGGCAAGTAAAGTTTACCATCACGTTCCTCGGTTATTTTGAGAATAACATCCGATGACGAGAGAGTGGTAAATTGTTCCCAGGTGAGCTCCTTATATGAGCTTGTACTCCATAAATGAGCCCTTACCATATTTCATGCAGTGAAGAAGTTATGGAAGGCAAGACCCCAATTTTATGTGGCCCACTGATTTAGTTTGGTGAAAGTAGTCTTTCCATCTTCAAGATGGTCTGAAAACATCTTTGAAAACACTACAAAATAAATCCAATATTAAAATATAAGTCTGATGTAAAAAATAGTATCAAAACATTATTAAGGGCAGCCAAATAGTGATTACCTGAACTTTTCCAATATCTGGTCAATAGTGTTGGATTCCCTTTGGCTGTGATCTTCTTACCATTCTCCCAAGCCCCATTGATGTAGAGAAACTGAGACCTCCATGGTTTTTGTGCCTCCACTAAATCATCAACCACATTATAATTATTTTCCATGTTATAGTGGTAAAAATGTATATAGTGATTTTGACACAAATTAGCCACAACAACAAACTTCTCCATATCCATCAACGTTTTTGATAACCTTGAAGCTATAATGCTGGATAATAGTGCATACCAAGCATTGGGACTTAATGATTTGGGAAAAGCCTCACCAGATGAATATATTTTACTATCTCTGGGTCCAAAGCGAACCGAGGGCCCCAATTAAGAACTTAGTGTACACCACTATTTCCCTAGATTTAAAATCCATCGGAGTTTCTAGAGGATTTGGGTCTTTATTTTAATAAACTCTGGAAAGCCCCATTTTTTCCTAATTTTGTCTAGTTCAGCAGTGTGGGTATACACGTAGGAATTTTTTGAAGGGCCAGTAAATACTTAGCACTAACCTTGGAGAATTTAGGCCACACTTTCCCCCGAGGCACTCTAGAATTTGTTCGGTATTAGGCATCCCTACTTTCATTATTGTTTTCCAAACCAATCTCGTGTCACTAGTATTTCCAAACGTCTCTAATGGGGTATCTTCCCCACTATCGTTCATGTTATCCTCCATTATTTATGACCGTTAGTAGACCGATTTGGATCCAATATCCTCCTTTTCAGTTTGAAAAGGCTCAATGGGTGGAAGTGATGGATTTAGATCCACAGTAAGTGAAACGTGAGGCTTTACTATCCTCGAACCTTCTGTTTTCAACATCCTTAATAGATTGAGTTATATTTTTGGCTTTAGAGAGCCTGGTAACTTTTCGTGGTGTGATGTTTTCTGCATCTGACCCCATGACAATAAACGAATTTGGTTTTTTTCTAGTGGTAACGGTTTTGGATTTGGTAAAAGGGTTCTCATGTATCTGAATTAATGGTTCAAAATCTGGCACAAATGAAGCAAGGTTTGGTACAGTTGGGATAAGATAAGTTTTTATAGAAATTACCGATGACTTAGAAGAAGATGAACTCATGTATGGCTCGGTACCGTTTGTATGATCAATCTACTAGTAGAAGTATGTAGTCCGACAATGATTCATGCTTCTTTTTTCTCCCTTTCCAATTCGGACAAATTCAACCAGCCTTCTTTACTCAAGGCAGTTCTATCCGTAAACATAAAAGTTTTGAGGATGGTTAAATTAAGAACAAACTAGTGATTTGAAGTTTATCTCTCTAGAAATTGAATTCGGATTTTTTTTCTCACTCTAGGAATAGATACAGTAAAACAGTCCCACTTATATAGTTGAAAAAATAACTTGAGTACTTTGCCTAAGGGAGATGAATCGTTTGAACAATAATTAAGGGCTATTAACCATAGACCAATTAATTTTTGAAGGATAGGTGCAAGTACCTAGGGAATAATGGCTGAGAGGTCTAATTAGATACTGACATGTGTAAATAGAAGTTACTTGTTAAAGTTTTGACCTTTGAGTTTTTTTTATGGCAATGAAGAATCACTTCTGGACCTGATCGGATTTTCTCTACAATGGTTCAATTTTTTTTGAAAGACGTCTAATGATGGGAACAAATATTAGTGGAAGTGAATTTTAAAACTATCTGAAGGGTAATTTGGGCAGAATCAATAAAGTTTGATGGATGAACAGTGAGCTCAAGTAGATTATGACTCAGCTGTGTGATAAACCATTTTTGGTCTTGGGCTTTGGAGTCTTTAAGGTTGACCCGGATCTAAGATCCAACCCGAACGACCCATGGATCCTAAAACAAAAGTATAAATACCCCAACCAACCATATTATATAAGTTGGAATTTTTCTAAGAAACATATTACTAGCATACACCTCTCTTATCTCTTTACCTTCTATTTAAAAATTTAATACCTAGTTGATAAATTACTTAAAATACCCTTCCATTTGAAATCATCCATACCATGATATATTAATATTTCTTTCTTTTTTACATATTTTTAATTTAAAAATGACATCGATTGAAGTAATACATGAAAGTCTAGTAGCAAGAATAATCAAAGATTATGTCAATCCATCATATGGGTTTAACCCCAACATATTAAGGCCATAGGTAACTGCTCCACATGTTGAGATAAAACATTCATTAATGACTATGATCCAGAATAATCAAATGTTCGCTAAAGATTTAGAACACTACCCAATATGCATCTTGTTGGTTTTCTGGAGATATACGATAGATGCAGTTACAGTAATGTGTCTAGTGATACTATATGAATCTTATTCTTTCTTTTCTCCTTGACGGGAAAATCTAAAGCATGACTACAGTCTTTATCATCTTATTGTAAAACAAGGTGAAAATAACTAGCTCAATTATTTTTTAAAAAATATCTCCCATTCGTACGATTTGTAAAGTTTTGAAATGATATTTCAACATTCGCTCAGAGAAGCGATGAGCATATGAGTAAACCCTATAAACGATACAAATAGTTGTGTAGATGCCCTCATCACGGGATCCCGACCTGACTGTTAGTCCTAATTCTATAATGGACTAACATAAAATAACAAGTTGATGATTGATGCTGCAAGTGGGGTTTATTGATCAACAAAACACGAGAGGAAACTTATTGACTTCTTGAGATACTCTCGAGCAACAATTATGGATATTAAAGAAATTTTGGAATGTCATATGTTAACAATAAGATGTTAAAGCAACAAAAACCAACTATAGATTAATTTTATTGCAGTTCCAAACGAAAATTCTTACCATCCGTCCATAGCAAATCAATCTACATAATCCAAAGATGTTAGGTAATTTTTTTTTTATTAATTATCAAGTAGGTCAAAATAAAATTCAAAATGTTTCTTGGAAGAACAATGCGAATGTATGGAAACAGAAGAACTTGGACCAGTTGGAGAAGAAAGTAACCTATAAAGAGAATGTGAATAGATTTTTGGAATCATTTAACGCTCAATTTGAGGAGAGAGAATCGAGCATGAAAAATATTGAAGTATTAGTTCATAATCATGAAGCAAACCGAAGAACTTAGAGTCTTAATTAGGACAACTACACTCGATGATGGCATATAGAATTTAAGGAACATGGCCCAAAACACTGAAAATAAATCAAAGAAAGTTAATTCAATCACACTGAGAACGGTCAGACAAATAGGTCAAGGAGATGAGCATTTTACTGATCGTAGGCAAGTAACCAAAGTCAAGATTTAACTTATAATTTTTTTTCATGACATAGCATGTGTATTTCATGGAAAGGATGAGCTTGGTTGCAGGAACATGGAGTTTGGATGCGATAACATCCATCTACATGGCATCAACAACATTGAAACAACCCTTGGACGCGATAATAAAAGAGAATATTGCGACAACCAACCTGCAACAAGTATTAGATGTGGAAAAGACACTCTTAGATGTGGTAGCAAGCCCGAAACAAACCTTGAGTGCGATAAAGACACTCTTGGATGCACCAAGACTTTTGAAAGACCTTGGAGGTGGTGGAATCACTATTGGATGCGGCAACAAGTTTGGATCAAACCGTGGATGCGACAAAGACACGCATGATCGTAGCAAGGCTCATATTAGTCATGAACAAGCCCAAACTGTAACCCATAATCGTTATCTAATCTTAAAATATACACCATGAGTTCCCTACCCAATCTATAAAAAGAAACAAAAATCTAACGATCATTTTTATAAATTTCTTCAATTGTTTTGCATTTTGGAATTAATATGCCTTTTTTAGAGTTGGTGGAGCAGATGCATAAATACATGAAGTTTTTTGAAAGTATTATTTTACACAAATTAAAATTCAGAGGCTTCGAGACAGTTACATTTGGTGGTGATAAATCTTATTCGAAGGGTAATTTGGTAATGTGAGAAAATTGAATTAATGTAAGATAGAAAGCATAGAGATAATTGAGCTATTGTAGTTAATATTTAGAGAGAGAAAGTTACTTCCTCATTAATGCATTATCAAAAATTATTTATGGGCTAACTTTAGCCTAATGGGTGACTTGTGCTTATGGGTCAAGCCCATAAGTTAATACCCATTAGGCCAAATAACATAATAAAATAATATATTAAATACCATTATTTAATTAATAAAGTAAATACAAAAATGAATATTGGCTTCTTTCCGAATTCAACCTTTGAACATTTTTGTCATGATCAGATAGCCCCCTTAGGTCTCTCAAAGACATTTTAGAGGGCTAATGACAAATGCTTCAAATAAAGTTTGGTTATCTATTAAACACAAATCTTATGGGGTTTGCTTTAATCTTGCTCTGTAAAAAAATTGATTTCCATTTGAAGACCTTATTTAGAAACGTTTGTGATACCATTTTATGACCATTATCGAAAATGCAGTGAGACAAGTATCATCATTTATTAGACCCCTAAACTTGCTTTATTATTGGCGTAGCGTGTCTACAATAAAAAAATATTTTCACTTCTCTAGAGATTATAGGTGTTATTGGCTCTTTCTCTTCTATAGACTCAAAACTGTTGGTCTTTCATAGTCGTTTATATAAACTCCTTACTCAAAAATTTTAGTATCGTAACTTTTAGAGAGAAATTTTTGAAATGTGAGAAAATTAGTCCATTATCTTCAATTTATACCATAAAATCCCAGACTATCAAAATGTGAGAAATTGGTCATGTAAAGACCCAATGTCCACTATTTGAGTAGTCTGAGAGGCTTTATGGTATAAAATACACTTGATGGAAAATTTTGCCTATATTTTTGAAAAAATTGAGGGGTAATATGATATGAATGGAAGACAATGGACCAATTGTCCAAAAGATGGATAATCGGGAGACCAAACATGTTTTAAAGACTTCAATAAATATTTCATTTAACAATATCAAGCGAGATATTGTAATAATTTTATATTGAGTATGAATTATCTATGTTTATTTGGTGTATGTGATCATTGTAAATTATTGAAAAATTACATGTTTGGGGCTTACTAGTAGCCCCCTCTAGTTCTCGCAAAAGTGAGTGAAGAGTAAAAATCTATGTTTACCAGTCCTTTATAGTTGAACTGCTACTTTTGACATCAGTTTGCATGATTCATATTGTTGGCTTAGGTAAAGCTTGTCTTTCCTGAACCAAAAACATTTTAGTTTAGAGTTTTCCCGCACCGCCGAACCTTTGACGTTTGAAGTTATTTAATATGAAACCGAGATATTGGGGTTGGGTTAAGTGAGCTAGCCAATATTTTATGTTTTTGAGTTTCTTGACATGCTTGATCGATCTTGTGTACTTTTTTATTTGATCTTATATACAAGCTTTATTACTCATACATTTGTTGAGCCCATGCACTTTTAGCCAAACTATCATGAGGCTGAAGAGTTTGGTTTGATTTTTCCCTTACTATTGGCTCATTAAAAATCCTCCACTGGTCCAAACCTCCGTTAAGAAAAAAAGCTATATTTTACCAAATGGAAAAAATTACATATGTAAATAGTAGATTGTTAAAGTAATTGATGTGTTGTTATAGATGTGAAAAAAACATTTTAAATGATTCTATCCACATGGGAGGCCTGTTAATTAAAATTAACAACAAAAAAGTATTTTTATTTAAAAGATAAAAATAAAACATAAAGAAGGATGTACCCGCTATTTGGCTTATGTCGAACCCAAACAAGAAACTATGTGTTCTGTCGAGCCTTTGAAAATAAGAGAGAAACAGTCAAGAGATGATCATATTCATACAAATAATGATTGTGTGTGAGAAAAAAGAAATAATGACATGTTTGAATAAGTGCTAAATAATACATATGTTGACATGTATCTCCCGCATAACACTACCTTTTGGGTTGCATATTTGTAAACATTAGGATTTTTTTACCAACCATTATATCTGCAAAATGTGTAAAGCTAGGTTGAGATTTTTCTTCACTATTAATATTAACCTTGAGTTTCTTTTAACATATTTTTTTTATTTACCATCTATCTCATTCTTAAATTCTGGTTTGCTTACCTTCTTTTAATAAGATTTATTTCTTTCTCTGTTTCTTTTTCATCTATCAAAATGGCTCGAAATTAAGTTATAAGTTTTGATTTGAGGGTTTTTTGCTGCAAAAGATTAATGTGCTAACCTTCCATAATAGTGCCTCCAACTATTGACAAAAAATATATTATGGTTGCTCCTCTATCTACCCATAGTCAATGCAAACCCAATCCTTGGAATTGAAGGATCCAGACTTGCATCATAATCTAAAATGCGTAGAAGCCGATAAGGAAAATGTCATTTTATCTATGTCGAGGAGATTAATGAGAAGACCTTAGAGGATGTATAAATCAATGGGAAATTAATATTATTAAAGATAATCTCTCAAAGTACAAACTCAATCTATATTTATATGTTTAGTTAAACAATCAAAGAAAATTAAGATTTTAATCTATTACGATTATTTACTAAATCGTATAGATCATTGACTAGTCTAGTGTGAGTTAATGGCTATTGACTAAATCTATCTTATGATATAACGTTATAATATATTATTATAAGATACAATGTTTATACAATAATATCTCAACAATATTATTTTTGCACATGTTATTTCCTTTTAACACTTTTCATCAAGTTTGTGCACATAAATTGTTTTAAATCTTTTAGTTGAAATTTTGAATGGAGAAATATTTAAAGTAAATAAATGCATTCACTATTAATCTGAGTAATAAGGATGTCATCAATATTTACAACCACGAGTATAATACAATTTCCAAATTGTTTATAAAATACATAATCATCACAACTTATCTTCTTTGACATCCAACTCAATAAGTGCATCACTAAACCTACCATACCAAACACAAGGACTTTGCTTGAAACCATAAAAGGACTTTTATACAAAATACATATCTTTCATCTCTTATAGTGAGAAACAAACCAATGTGATTGCTCTCTATACAATTATACATGGAGATCTTCGTGTAAGAATGCATTTTTGATATCTAACTGGTATTTGAAACTACTAAAGAAATGAATAAACGAATAAAGGTAAACTATGCTACCAGAGGAAAGGTTTTTAAGTAGTCAGCATCATAAATTTGAGTATATACTTTTTCTAATATATTAGCTTTGAGATGAGGCATCATCCAGTCTAGATTTACCTTATTAAACACCCATCTATAGCAAATGATTTTTTTTACAAAAACAATAAACCAACTTTTAAGAACCAATGTCTTCTAATGTTTTTATCTCTCTAGATATTACAATTGGCCAACTATAATGACTTAGAGCTTTGCAAATAGTTTTTAATATAGAAATTGAATCCAGATTTACAATTAAAGTTGTCATAGAATATGAAAAATGATCATTTTCAGAGAGTAAATTGGATAACTACATTGTCTTTTTACCTTATCGAAGATCAATATGAAAAACAATATTAAATTCACTATCATTCATAATAAGGTTTCTGAAACGAATTGGTAGTAGGCATGTTGGATGAGTTATTGTACGTCAAGAATAAACATGTGCAATGAAAGGTAGAGATGACGGAGAAAGTACGACAAATTTAGTAACACTAAAAGAGTAAACTATGGTATAAATAAGGAGGTCATCCTTTTCTTTGTTTAAATGAAGATTAAAAATAGGAAAAACTAAAGAAAAAAAATTAAAGCATGCTTTAAAAATATAACATTTCTAGAAATGGCATACAAATTAAGAGATGAGGAAAAACACTTATACCATTTTTAAACTCTAGAGTATCACAAGAAATAAATTTTAAAGATTTGGGATATAATTTGTCTCATTAGGATTAACATCCCTCATAAAGAAAATAAAACCAAATATGTGGGGTTCAATAGGGATAAATGTTTTGAAAGATAAAGCATAAAATATAAAATCTTACTCCGAAGGACAACAGACTATCGTCGATCAGTTAAAAAACAAGAAGTAGAAACAATATCTGCTCAAAATAGTTTTAATACTCTCATTTAAACAAAGAGTGCATTAACAAATTTTAAAAGATGTCTATTTTTCTTTTTGCGATACCATTTTGAGATGGTGTGTCTACACAAGAGGTTTGAGACAAAATTTTGTGTTGTTCTAGAAATGATTGATATGAAATTAAACAATATTCTTTAACATTATCAATTCTTAAAATATGAATTGAACAAATAAAGTGAGTATTAATTTATGCATAAAAACGTAAAAAAAATTGAACATAACTGAGAACGATTTTTCATTAAATCAGACCATGTAACTCAAGAATAATCAGCGACAAAGCTAACAAAATACTTAAAAACATATTTAGATTCGACTGGATAATGAGATCAAACATCTAAATGAATTAATTCAAAAAAAGACACAATCCATTTATTGACACGAGAATATCACGAAAGATGATAATGTTTAGAAAATTATCACAACCCTCATAACCATAATTAGAGCCATTGTGACCAATTTTATTTTCTTCCATATGAGATAACTAAGAACTATATATATATTCTTACAACCCTAAGGTCTCTAATACCATATATAAATAAAAAAGAATTAATTTTATTGAATATAATCTCTCAAAGTACAAACTAAAGTCATATTTGTAGGTTTGCTTAAACAAAAAAGTAGATCTTTATAATTATTTACTCAACAATATAGAATATAAAGTTTAAACCTAATTATTGATTGCTGGCCAAATCTATTTTTAATTTATTATTTTATAATATATTATTATAAAATAATATATTTATTATAATAATATTTCAACAACATTATTTTTACACAACATAAATATTATTTCTTTTTAACAAAGGAGAACTATAGTATTGTTGATGAATATCAATTTTGCTTTTTACTAGAGAGATGACACTTGTTGGCTTTTGTAGTAATGAAACTTCCAAGGGAGGATGACATTCTCGTAGATTGTTTGAACTATGAAACAATCTTTTTTAATATTATACTAGACCCGAGACTTCAATTACCTTTACATTTGGGGTTGTTGGAATTCTTTATCTATCTATTGGACATGTGCACCAGTAAAATGTCTCAAAACAAATTCAAGGTTGTTAGTCGCCTCGATTAAGCTCCACAAATTAAGTCCATAATAATTCATATCCTTTCAAAAACTAGTATAAATTAGTAATAAATTTAATGGATTCCAAAAAAAATGGAAGATGAGCAATTCATGTTTGAGAGCAAAGATTGAGAGACTGGTATCTCCTTCTATACACATCCCTGGAAAAAAATTGGGAGGTGAAAGACAAAATATATATGATGATTTTTTTCCTCGGCATATCATATCCGCTAGCTTTGTGAAATAGGTCAGAAAGACAAAATATCATGCATTTGAGTGAAATATACATTTAGTGTAAGAAGTCTTATCGCATTATACTTGTTCAAATGTAACGATGCCATTTTTTTTTATCTTGTTAGGGTATAGGCCTTTAGATGATAAGTCTTTCAAGGTGAAACCCATTGCGACAAATGTAGCGATCCTCCAAATTCCAAAGAGACGAGTGATGATAAATCTGAGGCCCTAAATGTAGTGTTAGGACCATCGAGCCAAAAAAATACTTCTCTACATAAAGGACATATCATGTTACTGATGTCTTAGTAAATGGGTTATTATTTGAGAATATGAGGAAGTTTTATAGCCCATTTTGATCGAGGGTAAGGGAAAGAGTTTTACGGTCAAAGATGTCGAGGCCATGAATAAACCCCAAGAAAAAGAAAACATTGGATGACGAGTATGCCAATTCTATGGAACACCTATATGCATGTTGCAGTTGCTTAACAACGTTCATTTGCACTCAAACGGAAACCATCTACTGGGTGTGGTAGTGTCTATGTGAAAAATAAAACAAGGGTGGATGACCATATTAGTTGCTCGAAACTTGCAAAATTGTCTGCCATACTCTTCGAAGGAACCATTAGGGTGAAGAAATAGTTATTGTGACTTTAACAAGACCATTAGGAGAAGGAATATCTCCAACATCCACTATTCACGATGATACAACTCTTTTTTTCCCAAATATTGTGCCTCATGTTGTCCCCGGTGGAAAAACTATTGGATCCCAAAACGTCACCAATGTTGTCACTAACTAATTGGGATGCAAATATAACCATTCTAAAAGAGGTGGTTCAGAAATGAAAGGTAGGTGTGGATAGATATATTATAGAACTAGTTATTTGCCAAGTGGGATTGAGAATTGAGGTAAGTGACCACTTGGTTGTGGTTATAATAATCTTATATTAATGGTCTCATCATAGTTAAATATCTTTTGATACATGTCATCCATCAACTTAGAGTCGGGAAGCCAAAGATGAAATATAGTTCAACATCCATCAACTAGGTTACTAGGTTTTTTTAGAGCCATATTAAGCGTCAATTTTCTAAAAATAATGAGGCTATAGAGAAAGCAAAAGATCAAGTAGTTGAACTACAAAATAATGAATATCAATTGGTCGGGTATTATAATAAGATCGAAGACTTAAAAAATTAATGGTCCACCTCAGAGATTGCACAAACGGATGTGTAAGATAAAATGAAAATGGTGACCTCTTTATTTAGAAGAATAGAGAGTTCAACGTGAAACCATTTTGGACAACGTACAGGCTCAACATACTACCTATTTATGAGAGACTAGGTAGTTTATTATTGATAAAGTAGTTGATTATAGAAAAATTATAGAGACAAATGTCATCATGTTTATCCATGAATAAAAGTACCTTGATTTAAATTAGAAAGCCTCTGGGAGCTAGTGCTAAAATACTATATTACTGATGGGGTTAGTTACACTCGAGGTAGGTAGTCAAGATTATACATACTCGAACGATTTTGTAATAATAAATGCATAAAATAACGAATTTTTCATTCTAATAGAAATAGTGATGGAGTTTTCGTTCATCTTCCTCCCTATGATGATACTAAAGAATGATAAATTTTTACTCCCAAATACGTAAGTCGAATGAAAGAAGGTTTATCGTACAAAGAAACAATCTTACCTAAAGGATATCATGAGCCCTCCAAAATAAGAAGTGATGATTTTCCATGACATAAGACAATATGCTACCTCCAAATGGGATTTAAAAGGAGAGCATGTTCTTCCAGTAGTACTAGTTAAATAAGAGAGGGTTTCGACTCCAATAGTGCTGGTTATTGAGTATTTTGTTGACTCTGTTGAAACAAAAACGTCTCTTCCCCTACCACTGGTTATTGAAGAAGAATGGGTGATGCAATCCTAATGTAGTGAAAAAAATATATTTCTACCATCCAATATGGTTCTTTGTTCTTGTTTTCATTTTATGGATTGTACCAAGTACTAAAGTCATTTTCCATAGACAATTCTCTCAGTGGCTCAAGCTTGTTTATGTAACCAATTTCCTTTATGAACGTCATACTATACTTAAGAATATTTCAAAATATATTTTAAGTATAAATAAAAAAATTAGATTTCAGAAGGATCATGCTCATAGGAGAATGAATTTTTATTTCAATGGTGTCGTTTTGTCAGATTTGAATTGTATATTATATATATGAAATAAAACTCAAAAGTACAAATATATTGAAACTTTGTTAATAAAAATGTGTACTTTTAAAACCTACTCGCGCCATCGCAGTAGAAAATAGTACACACATAATACATAAACAAAAATTATAAAATAAATTATTTATGAGTAGATACTTCGTTCCTTAATGTGTAGAGCTTCAAATACTTCACACTTCATGGGTGTAGAAGAGGTCCTCCCTATGAATCTAGCATCTCATAAGTCCATGCTTGATTGACACATTTACTCTATAAGGTTCTTCCGGATTCGCTCCAAATATTTCAAGAATTTTATATTTGGTATGAAAAAGACCTTTATCAGTACTTGATCTCCGACTTGGAATTCTCGAAAGAACTTTAGAATCATACATGTTTTGTATCATCATTTTGTAAGGTTTTATACGCATATAATTTTTTATTTGTTCTCTTTAATCAAATACAGTTCTTGCCTATGCCTCTCTCAGTTGTTTCTTTAATTATAATACATAATTCAGAAAGAAGGAAAAATATATATATGCTGGAACCGTAACTTTCATCTCATACACAAGAGCGAATAAGGTCTCCTCGGTTGTGTTCTTTGGGATATTTTGGTAGTGTTGGAAATTAAACATGATACCACACCGATTATGTGTTAAAAATAAATAGTGTATAAGTATGGACATATCTTAACTAGTAAGAGGTACTTTGGAAGGGGACCAAAAGTAAAATTGTACGAGCTTTCATTCCCAAGGTGATACTACCATACTACTCAATGAGATCTAAATACATACTTATATACAGAAACATAATATACGGGTAAAAACCCTATTCCAAAAATTATTATGAGAGCCAAATGTTAAGAGCCAGTGTTAGGATCCCTCTAAGGCGGTGTGACTTACTAGAGTGAGAAAATGATCTTAGTTCAAAGCAGTGTGACCTAATAAATCAAATAAATCTTGGAAATATCTGGTTAAAGCCTGGTTCAAGATCAGTTAAAGTCTGATGACACAAAAAATAGGTAAAAATACTGATACAAATCGATGAAGAAGTCAAATAATCGACTTGGGATGAAAGAATCAGGAATAAGAGAGAATATTAGAAATTAAATTTGACCCCACATCTATTATATGTTAAAAATTAGATGATATATAAGTATGAGCATATCCCAAGAATTAATATAGTTTTTAGAAATGGACCAAAAACAAAGTCATGAGGGTGTCCGGGTGGACAATATAATACTAGTCACTAAGATCTAAGTTGGAAACAAAATGTATAGGTAAAAAGACCCATGTAGTTTCAACATGTACGACCATAATAATTTTTGAAGTGTATCATGCCACTTTCTTGCATCACTCTTAAGGAGACGACATAAACCTTCTAATAGAGTCTGCTTAGTGACTTCAACCTGCCCATTTACCTAAGATTGGAAATAAACTGAAAAATTCTAATGAATCCATTTTTTCATCACAATATCACAAGTTTTTCATTCTCGAACGGTAATCTATTATATATTTTTATTACTAGATATAATCTAGTTCCAGAGCCACAATTGTTGGATCCCTCATTGATTAAGCTTATCCAACATAGTTTTGGATTTTTTTGGGAAGGCTCAGTATTATTGTTTGAAAATACGGAAGGAATGCAACTAAAAGGTTTTCTTTTATTGCAATCCTATACTCAAATTGGATATAGAAATCTTCAAATTCGACTGAACATTTTGTTAGTCTTATTGAAATGTCAGACTTCTAAAAGACGGTCTGCATAGGAAAATAGTTGAGAAAGTTGATTGTGTGAACTTGAAAGTAAGATCTTATCTTTCTTGCATTACCACACAAGTCAGAACTAATTTTTTAGTTATAAGTACTTTATATCACCGGCGAGAAAATATTTACAGACATACCATATGTTTTGGCAATTGAATCCATTTTCATTTACAATGACCACTCTTAATGCATGGTTATATATTGTTAAAGATAAGTAAAGAACATCACATGAGTAAGGTAGTGTTAGAACTTGAGAGAAGCAAAGTGATCTTTAATTTTTTTGAATTCTTTGTCGCACTTCAGGGTGCATATAAAAAGTCTGACACATTTTAATATATGGAAAAATAGCATATTTATCTAATGATATGGAAATAAACCAATTTAGCATGACCAATCTACATGCTAGTATCTGAACCTCCTTACTACTTTACGTGGTTCGATGAATGTGATAACTGCTTTATATTTGTGTTTATGTAACATAAAAAAACACAATATTGGATGATGAATGTGTATTTTTTTTAAATTAAACTTCAAAATTATTGCTCGAGATTTTAAAGGTTTTCTTGACGTCGACCAAATGATATGTATTTTTTTTTGTGACTAACATGTCGTCAATGTATGTTTGCAAATTTTTTCTGAATCTAATTTGGGAAACGAATACCTTGATGAAGAGCCTTTGATAGGTTGTACCAGTATTTTTAAGGCCAAAACACATTATTGTATAACAATGTAGTCTTTGTTTTATCATATTATCTTTCTGTTCTTCATCATATGAATGCACAGTGATCTGATTATATATAATTAAACTGATATACTATAAAAATGATGCCGCGTATAACACTCAACTATGGATTCCCAAATATGTAATTATAAGATGATATACCTTTTAACACCATGAAAAATCATTTTTATCAATATATATAAAAATGTATAATTTAATTTTTAAATGATTTAAACCTAATAAAATACCACAAATAAAAAAATATTTCAAAAAATATCAATATATGTAGATAATATGAGGATTTTGAATTTAGTAGGGAGAGACATAAAAATGTATGACACTACGACAGTTTCATGAAGCTAAATGTGTAGGGATTTAAGTTTCATGTGGATAACAATCATCTCAAGGATGTGTTATTTAATTTTTCCATGACCCAAGCATTTCATAGTAGATATTTTCCTAATCAAGATCTTAACTTTCACCTGAGTGGACTGAATGAAACTATTCTCAAGGTGAGATAATATATCATTGACCAATAATATATCAGCAGTCTCAGAACTCAAGAACACTTATAGGACTCTGTAAGAAAAACCTAGTGAGGAGGTTAGGACGCTCCCATCGCTCAAAGTTTACCCTTTCCTTGGGGGTAATCTTTTCTGTAATATCACATGGTTGGTCCTCTCTAATCTAATCATCAATATCATTGAGTCTCAATAAGAGTAAATTACCCATTTTCACTCTTTAAGTTGCCTTCATAAGAATGGGGACCTAAAGTGAGTTTATCAATTGGTTGTCATTATTTGAACAATTAAAAATGAAATACTGAATTAGTGAAACAATTCTTATATTTTACTAAATTTATCTAGTACATACTGAAGGTGACCAAATTATGGGTTATGATTTGGGCATACATATGTACCACACTCGTCGTAAATTTTTAGCAAAAACAGTAGATGTTATGCGTTATACATTACTTCTGGAGCCAATAGTTTAAGGTTAGACATTGTAGGTTATAAGTTGTATCTCAAAATCATCCAATATTTCCTCATTCGGTATACCTGACTGATTCATGGGAAATGAATGAACCTTTCAACACTGGAAAAACCAGTTATGCCTGATATGATGCATATGTACGCAACTACTGCATCATACAAGACGTGCTCAGCACCGAGAAATATGTGTAGTAGTATTTCATAAGTGGTAACCTACACACAAAATAATCATTCTCTAAGTTGTTAGACCCCAAACTCCTTTTATTTCATGACTTGTATGTCATTACCCACACAAATGGGCATTTGACTGCTCGTATTATAATGTGTACCGACGAGACTGGATGTCTATATTATTAGATAAGACCTAAAATTACCATAACGCCATACACTTTGAGCATATGAAATTTTAAAGGATATGAAATATCTCGTTAAGTGCTTATACGTCTGAAGGGAGATGAATGCCAATAATAATCCATGTACCTAAAACAAAATAATCTATGGGCATGTATGACATCACCCTGTACATCCTAGAGTCCAAGTGCCAACATCAATGGGTAATTATATCTCATTATGTAGCCATACATTCTCAAAGCGCGTATAAGGAGACTACATAATTGTAAACCTCTAAAAACTTAGCACATCACCCAAATATGGGATAGACATAACATAATCAACCAACCTGAACATGTCAAACATGTTACAAAATTCAAGATAAGCATGATTTTTCATCATACTTACGTAGCTAAATTGAAATAAACAAGCTATAAACATACATACATGCATACATATATATACATACATGCATACATATATATATATACATACATACATATATATATATATATATATATATATATATATATATATACTCATCAAAATATATTAATTGCTCAGTTTCACCCCTATATGAGGTACCATGCAGCAACTACACATGAATTATCAAGACAAAAGAAACAAAAAACAAAATTAATTCAATTTGTTGTTTCATGCCTGCAGTACGTGTTTGTCGCGATCACATCGGGGGTGGTCGCAACGAACTGAAAGTTTACCTAGGCAAACTGCTACTGTAAGGAGTTCCCCGTAAGAACCAACCCTTTGGGTGAGGCGAACTCTTCGGATTCAGAAAAATTAAAAACTCTAAATTAGGTATTAATTAGGGTTTCATCCTAAATTTTTTAAAATTGAACTTGCAAATAACCATGAACGTGTGATTTTATGTTCTCTTAATACCTATTCATGCATATGTGTCTAAACATGAATCATAAAAATAAAAACAGAAGGTTTTTATCCCAACTAAATAAATTAATTGTTTTTTGTTGAGAGATTTAATTTCACAATTCTCATTCTTACACGAAGAAAAATCAAAATCGGTTATGATAACACTTGTTAGAACATGTTTATTAATCAAAGGTATTCATAACCTCAATTTTATTTTCATGAATCTAATTCATCAATATGTAAAAACGATTAGAATATAAGATTAGAGGACTTACTATGAAGAATTTTCCCGTTAATGATACATACAGTCTGCAACGGAATTCTTTGTGATTTGTGTTTTGAGATTGATGTAGATGAGGGTTGATGATCTTCTAGCAGCTTTTGAATCAGCATAACAACAATCCCTGAAGGAATATGATTGAAGCTCAAAACTAACCTCGTAAGAACAATAGAGAAAGAGAGAGAACTAAAAATTTTGGGAAAACACCCCAAATGCTTCAGAGACTGATTTAGAGTTAGGAGATGGACTTTTATATTAAGTGAAATAATTTTCACTAATTTTATAAAAGCCTCCTAAATCTTCCCATTTATTTAATTAATCATATATCTTTTTTTTCATATATCTAAATCATTATTTTAGTTTCTAATCTTGCAATAATTCTTATCAGACTCACTATTGTTAATGACTATAGCCTTTATTGGGCTTCGAGTAACCCAATACTAGATTGTTATGATAATCATTAAACATAAATTAAGCAGAGGTGAATAAAAAGAACTAGTTTCCTACTTATGGTGCAACACATTATAAGAAAAGTTCTCTTTAAGAAACCAAAGTTGTATCTAATCAAAATGATAATAAATAAAAAGAGGAGATACCTGATGAACAGAGGTATAAAATCAAAGAAAAAAAAGTAGGTTAACTGTTTTGAAAGTGACTACTAAACCAAAAAAATCAGAAAGTTAAAGACTTAAAGAGTTAAATATTTTAAATTTTAATTTTAAGAAATATAAAATATAATAAAAATTACAAACTAAGTTACATTTCAAGCTAGTCTTGTAATATAATTTCTATAATGATATCTTGAATAGTTGTTCCGCCATCCCTGTCTTTTAAATTTAAAGAACTTTTCAACCACTGTTGAGTGCACATGTAAACTTCAAGTAATGAGTAAGATGAATTCTATAAGGATCAAGCACACTACCACTTATGCTGAAAGCTGCTTCCAAATCAACAGATGATACTTGTATAAAATCTTTAGTAATCTCAAACATAATAGGATACTATCAGACCATTAGGCCTCCCCATGAAAATATGTCATACTCTGTTCTAAGTCTCATATTTGGATTTTCTATACTTTCTTACAAATAAATCTTTAACCTATTACTTGATTCTTGGAGATCTTTCTCATTAACTAACTTTTGTAGAGAAACTATATTCTTTCATACCCAATAGTATCATCATCCAAATCATGTATGTCCGCTCCAAGATGTTCTTGTCCATTACTTGATTTTACTATGAACTGTGATTGTGAGAAACCACTACTTGCCATGATATGCAAAAACTAATATATTATCATTGAAACAACTAATTTATCACTTGATTGACTAAACGATCAATATCAATGTACTCTTTATTACCTTTTCTATAAAGCTCATCAAAGCATAAGTACTAAACATATCTTGTTTACAGGGTTTAATACACTTACAAAAATCACAAGCCCGTTAATCTTCGTGATTATTTTCCAATATATATCAAACTTTACTCTGATAGCTCCAACTTTATCTCGCATATCTTGACCGTGATTATAAAGTGCAATGAGATTGCTATCAATTATGAAAATATCAACGTAGCATTTGGACGAGTTAACAGATTCAGAGGTTGAAATAACCAAAGTAGATTTTTTCATATTTTGGTAGCAAATGATAGAAGCAAGATGAACAAAGAGTTGAATAAGGGTTCGCTCGTTGTCGTTTCATCATAGTTTCTAAGGAGCTGGACCAATCTCATCGTCATTTTTTTCTTCTGCACATGCATTTTTGCAAATCTATAGTTGCAGTTCTTAGAGAATGTGGCATGTAAAACTTCACTTTATAGTAAATATTTCTTTATGACAAACTCTCAATAAAACACAGTATATGATCATCTAAGATAAGTAGCTCATTACATACATCATTGAATAAATATTTAGATAAATTTCCATATTTAATAGACCCATCCTTCTATATTTAGCGTGGTATGAAATTAAGGTTGTTTGAATACCTGGTAATTCATGCATGTTCTTAAAGGATTTCCTATGTTAGCGGTACTTGAAGTTATAAGGCGCTTCATTTCTCTCCTACAATAGTTATAATTTTATTTCCTTGTGTTATTCTTCCTCTTCGTATAATGCTTCCAAACCCATGATATTTTTTGGACTTGATTTTTTTTATTTAGATCATTCTTCACCTTCTTCCGGAGATTCTTTCCTTTTGTTGTGGTCATTAGTATCGGTCGAGGTTCAAACTTAACATCTTCATTCACGGTGTCAATATCATCGTTTGCATGATATGTGGAAGAAACAATCTCCAAAACTAAAATGAGAATACATAGATTTATGATTTATGACATGAATGTAAATAAACATTATATCACCATACGTGAAGATTAATAATCTGTCTAAACATTAAAATTTTAAATCTACCATACATGATCTTTTACTCTAATTTTTTCATGTTCTATGTATCTCATAAGTTATTATTTATGGAATTTTAATGGAGTATCATCAAATTAAAAAACGAATAAAAACGTATCATGATTTGTTGGTTAGATATGATATGATTAAGGCATGCAATTGTTATCTGCAAGCACATGATACAATAATTGAATGTTGGGAAACAAATTTCACAAAATAAAAATTAATTACAAGATTGCACATGATACAATAATTGAATGTTGGGAAACAAATTTCACAAAAAAAACAAAATTAATTACAGGAGATTGTTTTTTTTAACAACAAACCTAACCTAAACAAAATATCTTCTAGAATAATAAAAATAATAAAAATAATAAAAATAATGATAAAAATAAAATTAAAAGAACAATTATGTTATTGTTATTAATAATGTTTTACAACTCTTTAAAAATTGACAACCACGTCATTACTTTTTGTATTCACGGGTACTGGCGATTTTGTTACCAATCACATTTCCAAGTCCATAAATTTAGCATCGTATGTCAAAATCATCGTATGTCAAAATCATGTGATTTTTTTAATTCCATATAAGTTGTCAATATCTACCTAATGGTAAGATTTCGTATTGTTTAACTGATGTTGAAAAATTGAACTTTTGGAGACAAACCGGTGGATATATAACTTGTGATTTTTTGTTACCATCTGCTTTACAAATCCGTAACTTTGGTTTTGAAAAAGGTATATAATTAGAATGTTTAAAATGTATTTTTGTATTTAAAAATTAATATTATGTAATTAGTAATTTAAAGGGTTATTTGTATCTTTAAAAATAATAAATTATATAATTAGAATGTTATAGGGATATTTTTATCCTTGTAAAATAATAAAGTATATAATTAGAATATTAAAAAGTGTTTTTTCTCTTTTGGAAAATAATAAAGTATATAATTAAAATGTTAAAGAGATATTTTGTGTTAAATATAATAAAATAGATAATTTTATTTTGCCTTTTATTTTCAGCATATTAAATGTATATTATAATGTTAAAATGGGTTATTTTTGTGTTTTAGGAATAAAAATGTATGTATTAGAATGTTAAAGGATTATTTTTATGTTTACAAAATAACAAAATGTATAATTTAGATTTTATAAAGCTATTTTTATTTTTTTTAACATAATAAAATATATAATTAATTTCTAACTTGTACTCTCACACTTTTATCACGGAAATTTTTAGTTAAATTATTTTATAACAAAAATTTAGTTCTTAGTATATTCTAATTTATTTCACAATCAGTCAAATTACAAAATAACCTATAATTAAAATAATTAAAAAATATTAATAAAAATGTGGAAACTAAAAAAGATAAACTGGCCAGACAAACAATATTGATTTTAATAACCAACGACAATGTGTTACACATTTTATTAGGCACGACATACGAAACATTTATTACGCACAACATAGGAGAGGCAACATAACATTTGATGTTTCTGCTTCTTTTCTTCACTTCTCAAATTTTCATCGTAGTATGAATATAAAACATCAAAAATTAAGGCAACAATTATATTAAACCCTAACAGGAATAAGAAGTTGTTGTTCTGTTCTCATATTCTCTTCCTGCTTGATATTTGTTTCGTTCAATTTATATATAATGTTCCATGATTATTCCACTTAATTTTTTCATTTGCTTTTCCATGTCATCTTCGGTTTTATTGCTCGACGAGTGAATGGTGGTGAAATTGAAATAAGTTTCATTAGCTTTAAGGAAACTACGTGAGAAAAATATGAGAATCTCCATTTCTTTTGCATTAGGATCTATTGTATATTCATAGTCAGTGTTATTTTAGTTTCTTATCCCTTATTATGTTAACGAGCAATCTCAACGAGCGAAGTTTTCTAACTCATAATAGAAATCAAAGTTTTTTTCAATAACTTAAACGTCCCTTACTTACTGTGTAATTAGGGCAACTAAAAGAACACTACAGTTACACATGAGAACCTAATGCAAACATTATCCTCATTTTGGGTTGGTGAATCTTCATTCATTACTATGGCTATGTGATTTGGAGATTGAAATTGTTGCTCTTAGTTGTTTCGGTGCTATTCCTTTTTTCACTTGAATATTATGAGTTGAATTGCTATTTTATGGTGCATTATATTACTATGGTTAGTTAGAAAGTTTTCCATCGACTACCGTCTTAAACCCATTTTAATATAGCCTCCCCAGAATGAATTTTTATTGACCTATATTGGTAATTTTTATAATTGACTTATTAGTATTTTTCTCATTTTCACGTGTCTATCGTTGTGTCTTTCTTACCAGATTAATCAAGATGTTTTCCTCAAAGAACAAGATCCACAAGGATAATGATGCAGAACCCACTAAATTTGAAGAGATGGTTGCTCTAGGAAGTTTAATATGTGGTTTCGTTAGACTTATTTATGTTGTTGCATGTGTTGTTTAAACATCTAAAGCTTTGTCTTTTGTAGGCGGTATTTAATCTTGAGAATACCAACCCGCGTCTACATTAACCAGGCCGTGTAAGAATTACTCGCGTTTTTTCATTAAAGTTTCAAATCTAACACCCTTTGCTCATATATGATTGAGTAAACAAGTAAAATGAAATAATAGACAATCTTATATGTTTACGAGTAAACAAATAAACATACTATATTTCTCATATTTCACTAACAACTAGATATTGCTGTAAACAAAAATGTCGTATTAATTTATGTTCCTTACAAGCTTAGGAAGGCTTACTGCAAGATCCATATTGTCCTTGCTAAAGAGTTGGATCAGTTGCAAGTAATTTACGCTAATTTAGGATATTTATCTATGTTTCATGTATGCCGTTTGTAAATATTTTTTTTGTTCTTCATCAACAGGTCTTGCATGTATGATGTATATCTAATTTATGTAAGTTTCAAGTAAAATATAATAATAGACAATCTTACGTATATAGGAGTAAAAAAGTAAACATACGATTTTCATTTACAGCTGTTGAAAATGAAAGTTGTTTACTTTTAAATATATAAGATTGAAAATTAAAATCTTTCTGATAAAGAAATTAGTTATACATACAAGACTTGTAAAATTTATGTTTTCATGTTATCATGTTCATTATTGTATGTTTTCTATTTAAAATGATAATATTATAGTTTCCACCGAAGAAATGTTCAAATGTGCAAAAGCTTACGACTAGAACCCTCACTACGGTTCATGAACCAATGCTTGAAGATGTTGTCTAACCAGTTAAAATTGTTAGTAGAAGGATCAGATATCGATTCTACGGGACCAAAATGATCAAGGTAAATGCAAGATAATATTATTTTCATCATTTGTATGTTACTAGCAACCTTTATTACTGATGCACATTTACATTTGGGTTTGGGGTTTGGGATTTATGAATAAATAGGTAAACATACTATATTGCTCATATTTTACAAACAACTAGAGCATACACATTTTTTAAGCATTCAAATGAATATTGGTGGAAACAAAAGTGTCGTAGTAATTTTTCATGTTCAATGTATCTCATTAGTTATTACATATGGAATTTTAATGGAGTATCATAAAATAAAAAAATGAATGAAAAAGTATCATGATTGTCTGGTTAGATATGATATGATTAAGGCGTGTAATTTATATATAATGTTCCAAGATTATGCAAGTTAATTTTTCATTTGATTTTCCATATCATCTTCGGTTTTCTTGTTCGACGAGTGAATGGTGGTGAAATCGAAATAAGTTTCATTAACTTTAAGGAAATTACGTGAGAAAAATATGAGAATCTTCATTTCTTTTGCATTAGGATCTATTGTATATCAGTAGTCATTGTTATTTTAGTTTCTTATCCCTTATTATGTTAACGAGCAATCTCAACGAGTGAAGTTTTCTAACTCATAATAGAAATCAAAGTTTTTTTCAATAACTTAAACGTCCCTTACTTACTGTGTAATTAGGGCAACTAAAAGAACACTACAGTTACACATGAGAACCTAATGCAAACATTATCCTCATTTTGGGTTGGTGAATCTTCATTCATTACTATGGCTATGTGATTTGGAGACTGAAATTGTTGCTCTTAGTTGTTTCGGTGCTATTCCTTTTTTCACTTGAATATTATGAGTTGAATTGCTATTTTATGGTGCATTATATTCCTATGGTTAGTTAGAAAGTTTTCCATCGACTACCGTCTTAAACCCATTTTAATATAGCCTCCCCATAATGAATTTTTATTGACCTATATTGGTAATTTTTATAATTGACTTATTAGTATTTTTCTCATTTTCACGTGTCTATCGTTGTGTCTTTCTTACCAGATTAATCAAGATGTTCTCCTCAAAGAACAAGATCCACAAGGATAATGATGCAGAACCCACTAAATTTGAAGAGACGATTGCTCTATGAAGTTCAATACGTGGTTTAGCAAGACTTATTTATGTTGTTGCATGTGTTGTTCTAAAATCCAAAGCTTTGTCTTCTGTAAGCGGTATTTAATCTTGATAATACCAACCAACGTCTACATTAACCAGGCCGTGTAAGAATTACTCGTGTTTTTTCATTAAAGGTTCAAATCTAACACCTTTTGCTCATATATTACTGAATCAAGAAGTAAAATGAAATAATATATAATCTTATATGTTTATGAGTAAACAAGTAAACATACTATATTGCTCATATTTCACTAACAATTAGAACATACACATTTTTAATGCAGTCAAAAGGACATTTTTGGAAACAAAAATGTTGTAGTAATTTATGTTCATTACAAACTTAAGAAGGTTTATCGCAAGATTCATCTTGTCCTTGCTAAAGAGATGGATTAGTTGCAAGTAATTTACGCTAATTTAGGATACTTATCTATGTTTCATGTATATCGTTTTTCAAAACAATATACTAAAGTAAGCAAAGACGAACTAGGATCATGTTAAAAATAAAATGGCGAGTAATGTAATATCTAACAGATGCAATGAAAGTATAAAAGCTTTGATGTTTGAAAATAAATATGAATAAACTTTGAAGTTTTAAACCTCTGAATGTTAGATTTAAATTAAACGTTAAACTACAAAATTTTAAATTTTAAGTCCCAAAATTAAAAATATAAACCCTAACTACAGTCCATTTGAAAATAAAGAATTATAATTTTTTTTAAAGATAGTTTGAATTTTAAAAACTTAAAAGTCGAAACATTAAAATTTAAATATTTATAAATATTTTAAACATAAAAAATATAAAATTATTAAAATATTAAGATTTAAATAATTGAAAAATATTTTTATAATAGGTATTTTGATATAGTTCAAGCGTAAATAAAAACAATTTTTATTTTATTTTATATTATTCTAATATTTTATATTATTCAAATCTAATTGTGTTAAGATTTTATTTTATTTTATTTCTTTGTATTCCAATTATGGTTTTGAGCAGATCTCATATAAAGAGACATTATATTTTAATTTGTCGAGATTTTTAATGTGAAAATGTTGGAGTAAATGATTTTTCATCAATTTGATTTCATGTAAGTCATTGATAGTTAATTAGATATAATCAACATATACGAGAATATCAGTGAACTTGTTACCTTGAGATATAGTAAAAATGAGTAATCCACTTTTGATCATATGTAACATACGGTTTTGATGGTAGTTGAAAATTAAAGAACCAATTTCGAGATGATTGTTTTAAACCGTAGATAGATTTGCATAGTCGGCATAACGAATTCTCTATATGTCGACAGACACCAGACGGTGGAGACATATATACCTCCTCATCTAGATTCCCATGACGAAATATATTATGCACATCAAGGATGAATATATCAATATCTAAAAGCTGCAATCGAATAGTGATGAGTTTAGCAGTTATAGAAAATGTATTCTGATAGTCAATACCTTCAACCTGGTGTATTCATTTGCCACCAAACGAGCTTTATATAAATCAATGGTTCCATCAGAGTTATATACGATCTTATAAATTCAATGGCATCCGATAGGTTTGTGTCCCAAAGGAAGGGGAACCAATTGTGAAGTGTTGTTATGTCCTAGAGCCTCAAGTTTGGTGGATACGGCTTGGCTCCAGAATGGATCACGGTTAGTATTTCCAAAAGATGAAGGCTCTTTTTATGCTGATTGGGAAAAACTAAGAAAGCACGATAGTTATGAGAGAAATGTAAAACAGAATTATGAGATGAGAAGGGATGCATTGTAAATTGACGAGAACTTGATTGTGTTGAAGATTGATTTATCTCGGTAGGCATGTCGTAGTCTCGGTGCCATGCAGGTGGATGTATGTGGCTGGTGGAATGAAGAACCACGATATCATTGGGAATTGGAGGAGAAGGATATGTGGTTGAGGATGATGATGAAGCGGAAAGTGTTGGTGGAGTGGGAGATGATGACGGAGTTAGGAGTGATGGTGATGAACTTATAGTTGATTCTAAGAACGTATGATAGATATAGGTTAAATGTGTGGGATTTATGAGATTTTATGTAGATGAAAGCGATAAAGGCTGAGGTTCAAAATATTTGGGATTGAGAAATGTAACTGATGAGAAGTTTGGTGATTGACTGAAAGATGATGAGGATGTTTAGTTCAAAAAATATAATGTCAAGGCATGATGGAAGGGAAATAGATTTTCCTTAGAGTGGACATCATGGCTTATGAAAACTTTATATGTATGTAAAATAAGAACTTTGAAGCCTTTTTTTCTATGTAGGTACCCCATTAAAGCACAAATGGATCCATAAAAATCATATTTATGTTTTAGATGAATATTAGTTACATAGCATGCACAACCAAAAATGCGCAAGTGCGTGAGTGATGGGGAACGATCATATAAGAATTTGAATGGAGATTTATTTTATAGTTAAGGAGTTGAAATATGGTTGATTAAATAAAAGGTTGTTAAAACATAATCCATTCAAAATTCAAGTGCTACATTTGATTGAAACATGAGAGAACGAGCAACATTTAAAATATGTCGATGTTTTTGTTCGGCAACTCCGTTTTGTTGTGCGGTATAAACACATGAGTTTTGAAGTTCAATGTATTTGTTCTGGAAAAAAATAAAAAGAGAAAGAAATTCGCTACCATTGTCCACTCTTATTGATTGAACATCAGTTTAAAATTGAGTTTTAACGAATTGCACAAAACTAGTTAATAAATATTGTATGCTTGATTTATGGTGTATAAGAAAGGTCCATGTGCATCGAGTAAAATCGTTAACAATTTGTAAGGAAATAATGTGAACCAGTATATGAAGGAACTTTGTAAGGACCTCAAACATCATAATGTAATAAGGAGAAAGCAAATTTTGTATATATTAAACTTTTTAAAAAAAACAAACGTGTTTGTGTTGCTTGTGGGCAAAATGTACAATTATTTTCCAACTCTTTGTGAATACCTGGAAACAAATGTGGAAGTAGTTAAAACGAGACAAGGATGGATGGCCTATGCGTAAGTACAATAGGTCAGATGACTACGACACCATACATATAGACGATTTATTACTTGAGCCAATCATCTTTCCCGAAACCAAGTCCTGCAAAATACAGTAGTCATGAAAGAAAATGATGCTGCAGTTATGATCTTTAGTGAGTTTACTAGCTGAAATTAAATTTAAATTAAAGGCTGGTACACACAAGACATTTGTAAGAGTTAACTTTGAATTAAAACTAACTGTGCCAGTGTGAGTGATTTGTGGTGCTGCACCATTTGGTAAATTAACATTGGTAATAGTGGAAGGCTTAGAATCAGTTAAGAGTGATATGCGAGAGACAATATGATATGTGTCTCTAATATCTAAAATCCAAGAACTCGTACTACTAGAATTAACAGACACAATAGTAGATGGAATCAAACCTCCAACATTCGCATATGCATCAATATTACTAGAATTATTGTGATTTAGTGCACTGATTTATTGGGCTATTTATTGGATTTGTTCGCTACTAAACCCTTAAAAAATGCTAGCAATATTGGAACCTGATAAGTTATGAGATTATGTCGCATTTTCCAAATGTTAATTGTCACGAACTAAAGATTGTTGTGCTCGGAATTGTCCCGGCTTGTTATTATTATCATGTTTCAATCAGCATTTATCCTATGTGTGGCGTCTCTTATCGCAATAAGTACAATAATGTATGAGACTCCGACATTCATCTATAGTAAGTCTAGATATGTTACAGTGGTCACATATTTTTTGCTTTGAAATTTTTTCTTTTCTTGGGATTGCGGCTGTTATGGAGAAGTTTTCAATTGGCTCAGAGGATACATGTTGTTGCTTCTCTTCTTGGATTATCAAAGAATATGCTTGACAGACGTTGGGCAGAGGTGACATCATCAATACGTTAGACCTTACCTTCTTGTAAGATTCATGCAAACCCATCAAAAATTGCATAAGACGATCTTCCTCTCTTTGTTCGAGGTATGCTTTTCGTTGATTGCAGGTCAGTGGAGAACGATATGTCTCGAGTTCATCCCACAATTCCTTGATCTTGGTAAATTATACAGCTACTGCCATTGTGCCACGTGGTATAATGGAGATTGATTTTGTATCTGAAACATGGTTGGAGCATTATTTTAAGAGAATTGGTCACGCAAGTCAACCCATACTTCACGTGCTGTCTTGGTATGGATAACTCCTTCAACAATGTCTAATTAAACAACATGAGTCAGCCAAGAAGTTATCATGATATTTCATTGATTCCATTGCTCAAACAAAATATGTTTATTCTCCTGTGATGGTTCTTTGCACTATCGTTAATGAAACCAATCTTTTTTTTGCAGTGAGACATGAATAACTGTCTTACACCACGATTGATAATTGACACCGTTTAATTTAATGGGAACCAATACATGGCCCGGTTGGTCTGAATGATGAATGTAAAAGGGATGTGAGAGATAGAACTCTTTGAGTTGGTGGTTTGGATCTTCGATTGGTGAGAATAATTAGTCATGATGATTTGTTATGTTAGGAACTTTGTAATAATTAAGAGAATTATGAACTTTGCTCTAATAGCATGTCAAAAAAGTGATAAAAATAATGTGTTTATTTAAATAAAAGTATTGCTAATATACACACACATTATAACTAAAACTTGTTATGACTATAATCAATATCGTCATTCTAATCATGACCATAATTAATAAAGTGCACTACATAATTAGGATAACCATTTATTTACATTTATTTTACGGTTATTTTATAATAAATAAAAATATACTTTAATAACATTAATAAAAAAATCATTTTTAGTAACAAAACTTCTTAAAAATAATTTGAAGATTGGTTTTGTATTCTTGCAAACACAAAACTGAATAGGGTGGAGCTATTTCTTCCCTAATATCTATTATTTCCTCCATTTCAAATTTTTAATAAAACCATGAATATTTGTTTTTACCTTCTTGCCATTTATTTACTTTCTAATTTATAATTTGATGCCACCGTCTACTATCAACATATATGATTTAACTTTTAAAATTAAACCCTAAAAAACATAAAACTCAATTTTTTAAGATTAGTCACAAAATTACATGTTTTTTAAAATATAAAACATGTAGTTCCGAGACAACCACTCCGAATAATATGTTTTTTAAAAAAAACATATGATTTTGAGTTAGGAACTCGGAATCACGTATAATATTTAAAAAAAAAAAACAATCAACAGACACTCATCAAAGCACAAAAAATCTATATTTTGAACTCAATATACAGGAAAGAAACAATTAAACTAGAAATTGATATTAAAAAACGATTAAACTAGTAACTCGATAGGCAGGAACTCGATTAAACGATGAACAAGTTTTTTTTTCTGCATATAGAGTTCATATAACTCATTATGCAAAAAAATCATAGATTTAAAAAGAGATTTTATTTGATATGTCAACCCATATATTTAAAATAAAAATAAGATTAACGAAAAAATTCATCTTTAGAACTCCAAAACTGCTTCAAAATTGTTTGGTAGCTAGGGTTTTTAGGGTTAGAAGAGAAGAGACGAAGGTCAATAGTTACTAGATAAATTTGGGTTTTTGGTGTAAAATTAAAACAAGGATAAATTAGGATTTTCCTTTATGGAAGAAATAACAAGATGAGATTTTTTATGAATGATGGAGGAAATAATAAATTTTATGGGAGAAATAGCTTCACCCAACTGAATATATACATACATAAACATCCTCTAACAGACCTTCCTTAAAACAATTTAACAAAATATTTAAAAAAAAAATCATAATGTCTTCTTATATACCTTTATAAAATATACCTTATTTTAACTAATAAATTAAATAAAATTTTAAGTAAAATATGTCACGTCTTTATATACTTTTATAACAATTATCGTGAAATTTATATCAATCGACAATATACCGTATCATCTCATATGCAAAATAATTAATTGATGATTTTTTAAATAAATATTTACGTTTTATAATTAAGTAGTTAAGGACCTTTAATTTTATCACATTGGACCACCTAACAAATACAATTTTAAATATATACTTATTTTCGTTTGATAATAATCATATAAACTCAAAAACAGTTATAAGTTTAATTTATTTTGAGCTTTTATTAGCCGTAACCATCTTAGCATATGTTCACCATTATTTTAGTATATATTTATTTGAAAAATTATCTTACCTTATTTATTTAGATAACATTTTCATCGTTTAGAATGTAACAATTAAAATTTAAGTAATTAAAGCCATATAAAATTCATATTTATTAATATATAACTTAAAATAATTTATATATAAATTTTGAAATCGATAGAAAATATGAATAAAATTTAAAGTTTAAAAACATTTAAATTTTTTATTTTAAATTAACCTTATACCATAAATTTTTAAATTTTAATTTCCCAAAATTTAAAATATAAACTTGAAAAGTAATCCTTTTGAAAATAAATAATTTATAAGAGTTTAAAAATTATTAATAATTTTAAACTGAAATTTTAGAGTTTGAAAACTTAAAAATCAACCCACTAAACTTTATGTTAAACATAAAAAGATTATAAATAAATAAAATTATATTTTATTGGTAAATATGTATTTTATAAGACGTAATTGATTATAATATAATTAAAATTATATATGTAAATGATTATTAGTCATGGTGTTATCTGGATTGAATCACGTACAAACCTATCTATATTCATCTATATGCACAGTCAACTTCACATCTATAATTGTAAATAAATTAAAAGATTTACTTTAAAAAAATTGTCCATTTTTTAATAAAAAATTAATGTATTTTTGTAATATAAAAAATATTAAATAAAATAAAATGTGTTCATATATATAAATATAGCATATTTCGAAAAGCTATAAAAACAGTAGGAAATAGCGGAATATATATTTATTGGTTATAGCCTAAAAATTCAATGGAAACTAATGCAATTTAATGTATTTATAAATAATAGTATAATTTAATTTATTTAGTAGCTATTGAAATCTATGTACGAGTTATAATTTGAAGAATATTCAGATTTATTTAGTAGCTAATAAAATATGGTAAAGTTATAAATAGCTACCAAAAAATATAAAAATATAGTTGAGGTAAAATAAAAGTTAAAAAAAATAAGAAGCCCGAAATAGAAAATTAAAGAAATCTAGCACCAATATATAAAAATGAACAACAAAATTAATAAGAAAAAATAATAATAACTGACAAAAGAGAAGAAGAGGAAAAAGAGAAGACCTGTCGTTGTTGGTCCTTTACATGGGGCACTTTATCACCATTACAAATTCTGTTACAAGACACTCGTCACTATCTTTCTCTCTCTACACCTCTCTTTCTCTCACTACCAATACTCTTCTCTCTCTTCTCCGTCGTCATCATCGCCATTGTCATTGTCATCGTCAGTTCCGTCCCATGGCGATTCTTCTATTTCATTAACCATGTTCTCTTTGCCGAACTTCTTCTCATGGTAATTCTTATTCCAACGCTCTCAATAATGTATATGGACTGTAGTGTAGTGTAGTGTATCTATAGACTATAGGTTCATTTTTGGTGAGGGGATTATGATTTGCATTTGGATTTTTGAAGGTGGACTGGATTGTTTAAGCTTTCGAGATACAACAATGGAGGTCGAAGTATGATTGCTAGCTGCGAGTTTTTAGCTTGCATGGGAGGTGTATCGGCGGACGAATCCTCCGTCCGGCAGAGAGGTCACATTCCCGATCGAGAGGATTCAGTGTGTTCGTCTATGGTTCCCGATCAATGGACGCCGGACCGAGAAATCAGTAAGGGCCGGTACGCTTCTCTGACGGCCCCGCTTGATCCGCGTAGCGATGGTGTGAAGATGTGGAACCGTGCGTTTCTGGTAGCGCGTGGATTGGCTCTGGTGGTGGATCCTTTGTTCTTTTACGTGCTGACGATTGCGAGTAGCGATTCACTTAACTGTTTGTCTATGAACCGGCGGTTTCTGGCAGCTGTTACGGTGATCAGGACGTGTTTGGACGTGTTTCATTTTTTTGACATCTTGTTACAGTTCAGGCTTGCCTATGTGTCGAGAGTGTCGATGGTTGTAGGGTGCGGGGAGCTCGTGTGGGACTCTCGTGCCATCGTGTTGCACTACCTTAGGTCGATGAAAGGCTTCTGGTTTGATGCTTTTGTCATTCTACCTATCCCTCAGGTTCAATTTCAGTTCAACTAAGATTCAGTGTTTTTTGGTTTTAGTTGTGAGTTTAGAAATGCTGCTGTGTTGTTTACAATTAGATTTGAGAGTAATGTCAAAAAATATAAACACTGTAACAATCGGCTAGAAACCATGGTTAGTCATCTGAGTTGGTCAGTTTTGTTGCCTTGGTGGTCACTTTTGATACAAATGTAACATCGGTGGCCTTTTTTTCACATCGCATGCTCAATTTCGGTGACTAATCATGGGTATTACTCGGTAACAATTATATATTTCTATTTGTTAGAATTATATTTATGAATGTTTATTTATCGTAGGTATGTTTTTTTTGTAGGTTTTGTTTTGGGTGGTACTACCGAGACTGATCAGCGAAGAGAACATTAAACTGATAATGATCATTCTTATGATGGTGTTCTTATTCCAATTCCTTCCCAAGGTCTACCACACCCTTTTGATGATAAGAAGGATGGAAAAACTAAGGGGTTACATATTCGGCACCGTTTGGTGGGGCTTTTGTCTCAATCTTATTGCCTACATGATTGCCGCTCATGTCAGTCTTACATTTATATACTTCTTTTTTTCTATCTTTTATATAGTTTACTCGATGTGATCGTATATTTGTGTTCTTAGGTTACCGGAGGATGTTGGTACATTCTGGCAGTGCAGCGTGTGGCCTCGTGTATTCAAAAGCAGTGCGAGAGATCCTCCAAATGCAATCTTTCTATGGCTTGCTTGGAAAAGGATTGCCAACTGTATTCGTCGGCAACAAAATCATGTGGTGTTGGTGGTAAATCAAGCGTTGCAGCTATTAAGTCGTTGTGTTTAGATGGTGATGGACCTTTCCCTTACGGGATTTATCAGTGGGCTCTTTCGATTGTCTCCAGTGATTCGCTTTCTACCAAGATCCTCAGTCCCATGTGGTGGGGATTAAGTAACCTCAAGTAATATATACAAATGTTCTCAACTTATTATTTTTCGCTAAATGATTTCACTTGGGCCTTGTTCAATTTATAACATGGTGTCATCGTTGCAGCACCTTTGGAAATAATCTTGAACCCACGAGTGAGTTGCTGGAAGTAACCTTCTGTATAATCATTATACTCAGCGGTGTAGGCCTCTTCATTCTACTAATAGGGAATATTCAGGTAAGTTTGCTTTACAAATTCGAGACAATGGTGATACGAGAATACAAATTGATATTGTTGCGGTTTCGGCGAAGGTGTTTTTATACTCTACGATGGCGAGGAAAACAGAATTGCAGCTGCAAAGTCGAGACATGAAATGGTGGATGAGTCGTAGACAGTTGCCGTCGCGTTTGAGGAAAAGAGTTCGCTGGTTTGAACGCCGCGGATGGGAAACACTTGAAGGAGTAGATGAGATGAAATTCCTCAATGGGTTACCTGAAGGACTGAGGCGAGACATTAAGCGCTTCCTTTGTTTAGACCTCATGAAGAAGGTAACATGACATAAAAAGAAGCTCTAAAATATTCCTAATCAAAACTTTTAAGTGACAATCCAATTCTTTATGCGTTTTTGTAGGTTCCTTTGTTTCATGATATGGATGATCTTATTCTTAGCAACATTTGTGATCGGGTTACACCACTTATCTTCTCCAAAGACGAAAAGGTACCAGAGTTGAGTTTACTTGTTAATCTGTAACCGTTCTGAAAGCAAACTATATGAATCTGATTCCCTTCAAAACAGATAATCAAAGAAGGAGACCCTGTGCAAAGGATGGTATTCATCGTACAAGGGAGAGTTAAACGAAACCAAACACTAAGCCAAGGGATGACTGCCACAAGTGTGCTTGAATCAGGTGGCTTTTTAGGCGATGAATTACTTGGGTGGTGTTTACGTCGCCCATTACTGAACCGTCTCCCTCCATCATCTGCAACTTTTGTGTCTCTCGAACCGATAGAAGCCTACGCACTCGACGCAAAACACCTTCAGTACATAACAGATCATTTCAGGTACAAACTCGGAACCGAGAGGCTTAAGCGAACAGCGAGATATTACTCATCTAACTGGAGAACATGGGGTGCTGTGAATATTCAACTCGCTTGGCGCCGCTACAGGACGAGTACTCGAAGTCCTGTGAATCTTGTCGCAACCAACGAAAACAAGCTGATGCAGTATGCAGCAATGTTCATGGCGTTGAAGCCACATGATCACCTTGAATAAAAGCAATTTGTACCCTTGACATTATTGAGCCATAGTCATCAAACAAAACATCTATTGTTATTGCGTCGTTACAGTTAGAAGACTCAGAATTCTAAAATAGAGAATATACATTGTTCTTATAATTTCCGGAAAGTTACTATCGAAAAACTTAACAAAGGAAATTGACTCTTATTCAGATCATCTTTTGAACGTTTCATTAAATTTAAATTTCAGTTGATCGTATCTCATACCCGCCAAAACATAAGTACTGTTTGGTTATTGTTTTATGTTTCGGGGTTGGTCTGGTTCTGTTTTTTTTGGACAGAAATAGAATAGATTGATCTATTGTCCACCGAATATGGGGCTGCAAAAACCCTACCTAAATTTAGGTAATAGCAGATATGGTTTCGTAAATTTACAAACAATTTCTCTCTCCTCCATCTTTCGCTCTCGTTTTGTTCTTCAGGTGTTGTTGCCCTTCTCGGCACCTCTATTTTTGTTTTTAGTTTTTTTGTTCTTTTCAAATTTAATTAATTTTTACTAGGGTCAAGCTTTTTCTAGGGTTTCCAAATCCATGCTCTTACCTATTTGGATCCCTGGAGATTGCTTTCATTCTTCCATTGGTCAATCAGCTAGTTCATGCTCAACTCTACAGGTAACCTCATGCATATAACTTTCAATCTTATTACCTGTTCTATGTTTTGCCTATGTTTTGCCTCTACCATCAAATATATGTTTTTGTTTTCCGGCTTTGTGTTCCATCTATGAAATTCCATTATTCTTAATACGAGATAGAATTTATATATTACATTCTCGAGGTTGTGTTTCAATAACGAAAAAAGAGAGATATTTAACCAAAAAGAAAAAGATTCGAGAGGTGGTCCGAGAAAACAATCTTTTGATGGTAGCCAATTTGTATCGAATCCGTCCCCGAATGTAAGTTGTATAATGATCAGCAGATTACAAAGCATGTAAAGGTATCTTGCTTCGTTTTACATTTTCTTTTGTTGCTGTTTAATTGGATCGGACTTGAGTTTCTCGTGCAAAATATTGAAGTTTGTATTGATAGCTATAGATGAGAATCGTGCAGTAGAATAAGATTAGATAATTTTGAGAAGCATCTTGATGTGGTTTTGTTGGTAGGCATCTTGAAGTGGTTTTGTTGGTAGGCATCTTGAAGTGGTTTTGTTGGTAGGCATCTTGTCGTCGATGTGTAGAGGCGAGTAAATGGGGTTCAATTTATCAAAGGAGCCACAAAAGGCTGAATTCTCAGCAGTGGAGTACAGCCAGCTTCAACTGCTAAGTTACATCACTAAAAGCTCCTATCTTCGTAGTTTGGTCTCGAAGAAACGAAGGAGATTGCGTATCGGCGGATATGATCTCGACATGTCGTACATCACGGATCGTATACTGGCAATGTCATTTCCTGCAGAACACATGCGGGCGATGTATCGTAATCCTCTGTGGCAGGTCAAGTCTGTGCTCGACATGAGACATCCAGGACATTACAAGGTTCGGCCTTTAAAATAAACTAATGGTTTTTTATTTGTTGATTGTTAATATACAAAGTTTAACGATGATGATATCTTGGCTGCTGATGTTTTGACAGATCTTTAATCTTTGCATAGAAGAAGCTTACGATTCAGCTCATTTTTATGGCCGAGTTGAAAGATTTCCATTTGATGATAATCATGTTCCTACACTTGAGATGATCAAACTTTTTTGCGAGAGTGTGTATTCATGGCTGGCTTCTGATCCCAAAAATATCGCTGTTATCCACTGCATGGTATAATTATTTTTACTGTGTTTTCGGATTTTACGAACATAGAATGATTAAGCTTGTTATATATCTGTTGTCATTAAAATGCAAGAGTTTCCGGTTATTACAATTTTTGTAACATTTTGCCTCACATTTATGGTTTATATTTGATTGGTGCAGGCAGGTAAGGGCCGAACAGGCTTAATGGTGTGTGCGTTCCTTGTATATAGTGGCATGTCAGCGGAGGAAGCTTTGCAGCTGTATGCAACTAAACGAACTACAAACAATGAAGGAGTAAGTCATACTAAAAAAACAGTAATCTCCACAAATTTTCTAGATTTACTAGTCTTAATGAATGATTGGACTGAAGCTAAATTGATTTGCTATAACCCTTAAAGATAGCAAGTTATATATCGATCATTGTGCGCGTGTTGAACAGGTCTCTATACCAAGCCAACGGCGTTATGTGGGGTACTGGTCAAAAGTAGTTTCGTTTCCAAAGGGATTGGACAATGGACCTCCAGAAGTAAAGCTGCCCCAAAAATCTAGCAGGGAATTACTGCGTATCAGACTTTACGATACAGTGAATATTGACTCCGTCTTCTTTGTGGTCTCAGAACTGCAAGAGGTCAGCCATCAAGTGTTTGTTTTTCATATATAAAATTTGGCTCGAAACTCATTTAGACATTTCAGCTTTGTTATTAAATTTGATTATGTTAAAAGTTTTGAACATTGATATCGCAGGTTCCTGATCAACTATATTGCCCACCTGTAGAAGTTTGTAGAAGTTGTTGCAGACAGATCAAGAAGGGATATTGTGAGGGCAATAGTCCTCGATACTTCGTCTCATTCATCGAAGGCGATTCAGAAGAGGAGATATCAGAAACAGAAGAACCTCGTGTCGTTGTCCAGATGGACACAGAATGTCCAACGATATACCAGACAACTTGTCTCGACTATTACTCTAGCAAACCAGTCGAAGTAAGTTATCTTTCATATCTAGCAAATACATCAACACGATTGTTATTCTAGGCATTAGACAGGGTCTTACTTGTTTTGGACAGGTAAAAGGAGACATACGGATCTCATTCTACCAGAAAATGATCGGAAGGCGCCTATTTTACGTCTGCTTTAACACTGCTTTCATTAGGAACGGCTTGCTTCAGGTGCTTGCTTACATAATCTATATATTTCAGGAGTAGACAAAATCTCGGATACGATTTTGCCACCCTAGATTTTATGTCCTTAATGTACTGACGCTTGATTTACACTATACTTGTGCAGTTGTCGGCAAAAGATCTAGACAAGGTTGGGAGCATTGGCAGATCAATATGTGGACCGGCTTTTAGTTTGGAATTGCAATTCGGTCCTGCGAACCCTTCATTGACAAGCTTGTTTTCTTCTGGTTCCATTGATGCAGGAGAAACTTCTCCTTGAAATTTTACTTTTAAATATTGCTCAAAGAGTTGACCCATCACCATTGTAATTTTATTACAAAGAATGTCACAATTAAGTTTCGCATATATCGTACCGCGGCTCTTGCTGTGTTTTTTTCGTGGGATGGTGCAATATCAATAGCAAATTTTGTAAAACTATAGACCGTGGAAGATTAGCGATTTGCTGTTTGTGTCACTGTTATTGTATTTCGTTATTATTTCGAAAGTTTGAGTAAATGAAAGATCATAGACACAAAAAAAAAATTACAAGTAGCTGATTAGCAGACAATTATAAGTTGTATTCGCCGAAAACTTCTTCGAATACAAGAACTTAATTTCGAATATAGCTATTTAGAATTCCAGATGAAAACAATACCATCAAAGTAAAAAAGGAAATAACATAGTATACAATCCTAAATTGTTTCATTTATTTATTGTGAAGTGCTTCATATAACACAGTTAATCACGAAGCGATTTCTTCGAAATGAAATCAAAAGATATACCATTCTGCTCGAGCTTCTGTTGCAGATCGGTCGGGCCAAACACAATCCCAGGCGTGTAAACTCCCCCTTTTACTAAGTTCGGGCGTTGTTCCAGAACAATAAGTGCGCACTGAATCAACATAATTGGAGTTGTAATGTAACCGATCTCTGGTCCTGCCATCCTCGTTATTATCTCCAAGTCAGGTTTGGACTTTTTCTGTGAAGCAAGGCTTGCATCGCTAAAACCGCGTCCCACAAACCACATCTTAAAAGTAGCATTTCTTACTTCCTCCTCGGTGGGTCCGGTCTTCCTGAACCCTCCGGCACTGAAAAAGGAAGGAAACTTCAAGAGAAGCCATCTACCGAAAGCAGTACCACCCAATAGACCGATGGAAATGCCAAGCATAATGAATCGCATAACGGCTAAAAGAGACTTGTTTCCTATTTTGACCCCGAAATGAGCTGGTTTCACAGTTGACCAAAAGACTGATCTTTTCTGTTTAAACTCGGGACTCTCGTCGACTCCGCAGAGACCATGTGGGTTTTCTGTCAATGTTGCTAGAGTTCTGCGGACAACAACAGAATCTGCTGAAGGCAACTTCAAAGACCAAAGGCCAGTGTCTTTCTGCTTCTCAAGGAGCGGTCCTTTACGAGGAGGAGGACCTGGAATCTGCAATCCAATTAAAAAGCGAAAACTGTCAAACACTTGAGGTTGTTTGGTCTCCAGTCAAAAGCCAAACACAAACTAGCTTAAAACACGATAAATAAAAAGCCAAAGTTGCACCAAACAACACCTTACATCAAGAAAAAACTCTTTTTCAGTACAAAAAAGCTAGTCACAAGCCTAAAAGCCAAAGTCGCACCAAGAACACCTTAAATCACATTTCTATCTTTTAAGAAACTTATACCGAAATTCGCAAACAAAGACTAAGGTAACTTCTATAAAAACAATACTCTTGAAGATTTGCTCACCACAGGCCTTGTTCGTTTGGGCAAGGATCGTCTCAATTCTTGCAATTTGTGTACATTAGCTACACCTAAAACTGCAGATTCATAAGTCGCAAAGTTACCAACTATTTGTTTCTCGGACTCCAAACTAATATAGGCTTCTATGCTGTTGGGAGCAGCAGGAGGCACCCATTGTTGGGAATTGGCAATGACCCCTAATTCCGCAGGAACAGAATCAAAACCACAAGCCGACACCACTAAGGAGCCTGTCTCGGTCGCCTTTTTGTGGTACTGTGCCTCCATTCTCTCCATAAATTCTGGCTCACCAGTTATGTCCAAGTAATCACACCTAGTAAATACCACACCACACCACACACAAATACAAATTTAAAGCCTAACCATCATTATATAACATTATCAATAGTATCTTAATCAACAAGTAACCCTAAAACTAAACAACAAGAACAAGAACCACTGAAGCAAAATAAGCAAATCATAGTTGTTTGATCATAGAATTTTCCCTAATCATTTTGAATAACTAAACGAATTTCCTTATGTATTCCCTCAAATTTACTATTATCGAAACAGAGACTAACCCGGATTCGACGCAGGCGGCGACAACAGGGTCCCCGTGGAGGCGAAACGGACCGACACAGTTGAGAATGAGGGTGGTTTGTTGACAGAGGCGACGGATAGAGGCGGAATCGGAGGTGTCGGCGATGAGAAGTGGAATCTCTGGTAACGGATTATCTCCGGCGGCCCATTCTAGTGCTTTGGCTAACCGGGTGGGGTTTCGACCCGCCAAAGCAAAGGTTTTGAGAGGAGATGAGGGTGCATTAAGGAACTTGAGAGCTTCTCTGATAACGTATTTTCCTGTGTAGCCTGAAGCTCCTAAGATAATGAAGTCGTATTTAGTGTTTCCTTCCATTGAAGAAGAAGAAGAAGGTTGAAGGTAGTTCGAGTGAAGGTTTAGTTGGGATTTTATTGAAGAAGAAGGTTCAGAAACCAGTGAGTCGATTTTGATGAACCGAACCGAACCGAGCTGAACCGGTGAATTTAATGACAGCATGTGTAAGGTGGTGTCTTACATAGCACGTATTCATAAATTTATGAAATTGATGGGTCCGTCCTTATATTATCGTTAAATTGGTATTTTTAACTGAGAGAATATTATTCTTCATAATAAAGGACATCCAAATATAACAAAGAAATATGTAGTTGTTATATTTTTATTATTTGTCTGATTCAGCTTGTGTTAATTTTTTTGAATGTACCAGACACATTTAATTTTAAGGAAAATATTAGTAAATATCCACTTAATTATATATTTTCCGTTGGTATTCAAATTTTGGATAGTGTCACTTAGTATTTCAACTTAAATTTTGGACAAAATTATCTTCTGACTATATATATATCTATTTTTCACTTTAAACACACCCTTTTCCCCTTCTAAACACCCTAAACCAACTCAAACACGTCTAATTTTTTAAAAACTACCAAAAAACCGTTCGACTTCTTAAAACTCTCTCCAGCCAAACCCTTCCAATCTTCAACCCAAAATCAGTCGTTTTTCTAACCTTCACCAGATTTCGACCGGTCACAGTCTTGTACTCCGTCAAGCCAGTAACCAGCATCCGTTCGAAAAGTTGTCGTTAAGTGTTCGTCGGTCGGTGAAGCAACATAATGTTACAATAACCAGGTACTTTTTTCTCGTGGAAAATATCTTTTTTTTTGCGTGTGTGATGACTTCGAACAACGTGTTTCCGTTATTTGACGATCAACGTTGGTTATTTCTACCGAAATCAAGTATTTAGTGACGGCTAGTGGGTTGTTAGTTTTTGGGTTTATCGGCGAACGCAGGGTTTGTTAGGTTGCATGTAATGTTAATACTTTTCTGAGAGTTGTGATTTATGTTAGATGTGCATTAGGTGGTTGTTTGTTGATTTTGGTGTTCTTTAGATATTTCCCAGATCCCTTCAACGTGCATGTAAAAAATAGAACAATTCGCGTCATGTACATGTGTGTAGTAGTACAATTCGCATCTTCATCACGTAGGAATGTAAACAATTTGCAGCTTCATCGCTTTTTATAGTTGCAGACAAATCCGCAGCTTGATTGCATTTATTTTCTATACAATTCGCAGCTTATATTTGCAAACAATTCGCAGGCTATCCTGAGAGTTGTTTGCAAATTCAGGCTGATAGATTCTAAACAATTTGCAACTTATCATGTGAATTGTTTATAACTACAAGCTGATAGAGTCTCTTTGTGGGAACAATTCGCATGCAGATGATGATTTGTGTTTTTACAGGAAGTATGACAACAAAACCAAGCTATTACAGGTCAGGATTGGTGAGCCTTCTCAAACTGTTGAAAGAGTACCGTATTACTGCTGCTCATATCGAAGCTGCAAGAAAAACACCATTCTACACACTTTTGAAAGCGGCGTTCGACCTCAGGAATGTGGCAGAGTTGCCGAAGAAGAAGTTTTAGTTAAACATTTAATGGGTTGTGGAGAAGTTCTTCGTCGATAAAAACGCATTCTGATTTGGGTCAAAGTTTGTGAAGCTAATGCCGGATGATGTGAAGGTCATATTCGGGCTGAATCACGGCACAAATGAAATATCGTTAACGAAAGTTGGAGCATTCAACAACAGATACGTAAACGGCGAGGAGAACGAATCAAGGATGATGAAGAAATACTTAATGGGTGAAACGTCGAGGAAGATATGACCGAAGAATAGTAAAACAATCACGAACAACATTTTAAAGGTACGTGTAAATGGACTTTATCTTATAAGCAGGATGCTGAACATTACTAACATAGCATGTTGTCGTGGGTTTTACAGGCACGTATAGCAAGAGCCATCAGCGAAGGGGGGAGCATGAGTTGGAAGATGTTGCACGGCTGTTGATACTGTTTTTGTGCTTAACCTTATTCTACTCGGTATCTAGAAATGTAACGGGTTGGAGTGTGCTTTATTTTGTTGAAGACCTCAGCAGAATAAACAATTATGACTGGTCCGGATCAATAGCGTTGAAGCTTCTCCAGTCTATCAGAAGTTGCTTAGCTACAAAAAACCTGATAGATTCGTCAGATGCGTCGCCCTTCTAATCGTAAGATTGATTTATTCAGTGTAAATATTAGTTATATACGGAGCATCTTGATGATAATACTTGTCCCGATGCAGCCTTTCGTCATGGAGCAATCAACAGTCGGACTAGAGGTCGTAAAGCAGACCTTGATCCCAATGTTTTTCAAATTGTGGGGATTGGAGTGTCTATCATCGACCGTGTCGCTGCTTTTAAGAATACCTCTGCTCAAAGATGATGAGGTATGATCTATATAGTTATATAAACAACTATCAGGCATTAGAGTTGTAGACAACTCTTTTCTGTCACATTACCAAATAACTCTCAGGATATCACGAGAGTTGTTCGATATTCTATTGAATTGGGGTATCAAACAAATCTCAAGATATCCTAAGATTTGTTTGATATTCTATTAAAATGTGGTATCAAACTATTCGCAGCTTATAATTTGCAAACAATGCTCAGGAAACCCTGAGAGATGTTAGCAACCCAATAGATGATAGAGTTGAGAACAACTCTCCGGATATCCTTAGAGTTGTTTGCAACTCCAAGCTGATAGAGTTCTAAACAACTCTCAGGATATCATGCGATTTTTTTTGCAAAAAACAGTCGAGCTATAACCATATATTTTCCAAACAAACCGTGTGCAGCTATTTACTTTCATGTTCTTCCCTTTGTAGGTTTTGGAAGGTCCACTATGTCTTACTGAGGTTGAAAGCAAAGCATTCAGAGGTGCAGTAGGTAATGGAAATCCATATGTTGCACCAATTTTAGCCGAATAAAGACCAAAAAAAGGAAGAAAAATGCAACCCCAAAAACAAGGAAATGGGCTACACAGAAACAGAAAGAATCTAATAAGGAGATATCAGTTAGACCCCAGCCACAAATAGTCCCCCGGCCAGTGATTCCATCAACGCCGATCGGGACATCCCAGCAGGAGGCCGAGAACGAGGGCACCACTAGTATGAGTGACACGATCGGTAATTTTGTCCTCATACATAGAGGGGCTACTCCAAATAAGTCTGGAACTGAAGCAAGATCAAAGCGTTTGAAGACGTATACCGATAAGAACAAGTACCAGTGGAAGATAGACAAACAAGCGAAAGAAGTAAGTAGGAAATTGAGTCTTACGTAAACGTAAATTTTAATCACTTTAATAAGCACGGAATATGTTATAATACGTCTTCTATTACTTCTCCAGCTTGAAGAATTAAAATTGAAGGTAGTGGAGCTTGAAGCACAACAACTCGACAATGCTCTCTCTCAGCTAATCTGCTAGATTGGAGGCCCTTCAAAGGAGAAGGGACGTGGACTACCGGCATTGCCAGCAGAAGCAAGGTCCACTATATTGCAGGTAATTGTGCCAGCTGAAATTCAAGATAAGCTCGTACCTCACATGCTAGAGGAAGTAGGCTGCCAAGAATACAGAGCTAAGGAGGTAGAAGCTCGTGAGAAGGAATTGGTAGCATAAGAATCTAGATGTACATACGCAGAAAGCTATGAAGATGTAAGTGGGTCGAAAGTACACTAAGATTTAAATATGTTAATATATTGTTGTGATGAAATTGTCTACTAATGTTTATTATTGTATACATATTCAAATAAAATCAGTGTATGTATTTAAAACAGTCTGCGGGTTTCTCATTGTATACATATTCAAACAATTCGCATTAGGCTAACTTTCAAACAAATCTCAGGACTGTTATGTTAGTCCAAACAGTTCTCAGGATATCCTTAGACTTGTTTTATATTCTATTGAATTGGGTATCATACAAATCGTAAGGTATCATTCGAGTTGTTCGATATTCTAATAAATTGTGGTATCAAACAAATCTCGGGTTATCATGCGACTTGTTTGCAACTCAGAGTGCAATGATGCTTAACCCCTCCACTTTTTTATTTTGTATTTTGTATGAAACAGTAGGCCGACAGACAACACCCACAAGAAGACCAACAAAATCAAGGTGAGCAACAACAACAACAAAAACAAGAACAACAACAACAACACCCACAAGAAGAACAAGAAAAACAGAATAAAAAAGAATATCAAAAACCACCTAAGCTTGGGAAAAAGAGAAAGGCTAACACAAGACGTAGCTCCGGGAGAGTCAGAGTCTGTCAATCCTTGTAAGAAGTTGGAACTACTTAGTCAGGGAGAAACAACGTTAGAAGACCAAAAGCGAGGCAGAGATGTACCTGAAAACCCAACAATGGCCTACGCAAAGTCAGAATCGCTAAGCCAAGGTGAAATTATAGTAGCAGTGTCGAATTAACCGCAAAACATAGAAGGCCAAGCTCCAGAGTCGAACGATACGCATGATAACACATTACATTTATCTGATGTATCTATTGATGGTATTTACACTCAAGTTTCACAGAAATTTTAAAATGAATTTGATAATTTTAAGTTGGATGATTTAATACAACGGAATTTGCAGAATATGTCGGAGGATGCGATAAACGATTTTGTCGACGGGATTACGAGATTATGCCGAAGCAGTCAACGACATTGGTTATCGCCGACCGTGTGGTAAGGGGTATTTTAAATGATTTTGCAACATATCATGAGACTTGTATGGATATATATTAAGAGTTATAAACAAATCTCGAGATATACTGAGAATTGTTCAACATTGTATTTAATTGGAAACTCAAACAATTCGTATGTTATCCCGAGAGTTGTTTGGTATTCTATTTAATTGGAAACTCGATTAATTCTCATATTATCCTGATAGTTTTTTGGTATTATGTTTAATTAGAAACTCAAATAATTTGCATGTTATCCTACGACTTGTTTGGGGAAGGTAATATTATGATGCCTGACACAAACTCTTTTAATTTTTGTTATTTTATATGTTCAATTCAAGGAAAAAGACAGAGCATCCTAATTTTAATCTACTGACACCGACACAGCATCCGGAGTCAGAGGAAGAGGAAGAGATAATTGTGACAGAAGCTACAGAGGCACAAGTAACTCTCACCGACTGGCCAGAGATAACACGGACAACTGACCGGATCGATGTCCGTGAATACCATAAAATACTGATAATTAAAGCCAAAGAAGACTCCATTGATCCAGTAGTATGGAATTTACCAACGTCCATTTTTCCTACAGAATTAGTGTGCAAATGTCTGATGTGTTGGCGCTACCTTTTGAAAAGGAACTGGACGTAAAGATATCTAATTGTCAACCAACTCTCATGAATGATTCAAACATGTCTCATATATTTGACATAAATAAAAAATGTGTTTCATAGATTGTGGACGCTTGGATTTGAAAGATACTCGAAGAAGTAAATTGGAAAGTTTCATGCAAAACTTTCCAGAAGTGAAATATGACTGCATACAGATTTGGTATGACTACGGTAAGTTTAGCTATAAACTACAAAAACCTCGCACGTTTTTGTTGTAATGTACTCTTGCTTGAATGCAGCATCAAATGGAAATGGGGGACGAAATAAAAAATTTAGTCGACGATATTTTTAGCAAAGCACGTGGAAACGTGAACCTCATCCTCATTCCAATATCCAACAAGAAGAAGGACAAAGTCAACCATTGGACGTTGCTCGTCATTGATAAAGACTCCATGATGGTAACAAACTACAACCCACTGCTACCTAAACTCAAAGCACATGACCACGTAACAAAGACACCGACACAGCTGGTAAAACACCTAACTGCTACAATTACTGTTAAACACATTTTAAAAACAAACAAATTATGCCCAAATCATTTATCTTTAAATACAAACAACTCTCAGGGTTTCCTGAGATTTGTTTGCAACTAAAAGTCATGAGATTTGTTTGGAACTCTAATACGTTGGAGTTCCAAACAATTCGCAGCCTATCCTGAGAGTTGTTCGTAACACTTTTGGATTGGTTTTCCAAACAATTACCAGGATACGCTGCGAATTGTTTGGCATCCAGAGTATAACTATTTGTGTTGACCCTTGACACGAATTATTATAACCAGATTAAGTATTTACTCGATCACAAATACATACCTGCTACAAAGACATGGTACAAGGTGAGAAATTGCAGAACCATTGCAAAACAAAATCCAGGCACCCTTGACTATGGTATTTTCGTCTGTCAATACGCAAGAGATATAATCCAACAAGGATGTATGCATGAGACTTGCCGTAAATATATGGTAAGAGATTTCAAAATAGAAATGTTTTAATTTTTCATAAATGATGTTGACACCAATAAGTACTGGCAGTAATCGTTTTTTGTATGACATTGTAATTTTTTGTATAGATATATTCCTTGTAATGTTTTGGTGTATATAGAGTTTTTTTGTTTCAGTAATGTGCAATGAATGACATTTTCGAACTGAATTTTAAGAACAATGGGTATTTGGCACAATTCGCATCATTCCCTAATATATACAAAAAACAAAATTCTTACTAAACAATTCCCAATGTACACAGGTAACTACTTCTACACAATCCTCATGAGTAAACTACCACTAACCGTTCACATCTTATCCTGATATAAATTAAATAATTATAAAACTTGGATGAAGAATACGAAGAGGCTATGGCGTCTGGCTTGGTAAACGCTAAGTGCATTGAGCACGCAAAAAGCCATCTAATCACCACAACCCATTAATTATTGATTGGATAGAGGAGGCTATGTAATGATTAATATAGCCACACTACCATCTCACTATGACTCCCTCCATGCCTATACATAATACAAGTAACTAGAGGCTAATTTAAAAAAAAACAAACTCTATATTTCAAACACTCATAACATCTTCGATTTCAAATCATTATGTGTGGTGAGGTTTATTTTGGGCTGGGGGTAATTTTGTAAAGTGTTTTGGGTATTAAATGGTTTGATGTTTTGTAGTAAGAGATTTGAGCAGTCAGGTTGTATTAAATATTCATTACCCTCATTAATGAAAGTGGTTGGGGTATTTATACCCTTAATTAAGGGCCCATGGGCTTTCGTGTCAAGTTATGAACCCGGGTCAAGTTTAAGGACTCATTTAGTTATTAAGCTAATTAGCACATAACTTAGTCAAAAGGTGTTTAAGTGTTTCTTTACTTTTGTCTTGTCCGGATAGTTTAGTGGTACGTTTATGTCCGAATTACCCCTGTCCGGATATCTCAGTAGGCTGTGACTGAATAATCTGAACTCATCAGTAGCCCTTTTTAGGCCTTATCAAATATATTTGGCATAACTAAAAAAAACATTTTAGTCAGTGATGATTTTGTCTGAACTGCCTGTGTATCTAACTCGAAGTCTGCCAGAACTGACTTTTTCCTAGAATTCTAAGAGTCTTCTTTTGGATCGTAGAACACATGTCACAATCTGATTTGACCTACCAGCCGTTTTTTACCTAGATTGGTGCTCCCACTAAACCTAGAAAGTAACATATACATTTAATTTTCCCCACGTCTGCGCCGTCTCTAATCATTGCAAAACCTCTTCAACTCCTCTTAGGTATCAGTTACCTTTCTCCAGTAATATATATATATATATCATTTTTTCACCGTTTCATTATATTCATCACTCAAAAACCTTCTAAAGAGCTTTCCACCCTCACTTTCAAACTTGTTCTTGGATAGTTTTATGTTCACGGCTAGAAACACTCTTGTAAAAGGCGGCTGGTTGAACTTGTCTGAGTTAGAGAAAGCAAGAAAATTCGAAAGGGAGAAACGTATCGTTGTTGGTCTCCCGGTCTCCCCAAGAGAAAAGTTTGGTGAACCACCCCAGGAAACTGACCAAGGGTCATCCTCCGCCAGAAACCCAAAACCTAAACAGTTGTTCAAACCAAGCCTCTCACCAATTCCATCAGGTTCTTCTGTTCAGGAGTCCTAACCTTTCACTGCCAAGGAAAAAGCAGTATCGAGTGTTAGAAAACCCTCCCCTTTTCTTAGCCATAAGGTTAGATATTTTGAAAATTCTCCAGAAAAATCAACTCCACGCCGGACAACTTGTTTGGTGAAAGCCCAAGCAACTGCCTCACTCTCAAAACCCTCTAAATTGGAGGCTTCTAAAGCAACATCTAAAGATAAGCCCTCCGGATTGGAGGTGTCTAAAAGAGTCCCGCATGATAAGCCCTCCAGATCAGAGGCATCCAAGGTAGCTTTACAAGAAAAGTCCTCCGGAGCTCAACCTTAACTAGGCCTTTGGAAACAATTGGTGCCCATTAATCCGGAGAGCCTTTAGTGTCATAAACTGTTCCCATCACATCCACAACAATTTATAGACCTTCCACAGTGATGGAAGAAGTGATGGAGGACATCATCGAAGAAGACCCCTTCGAAACTGAAGCCTCAGGACAAACTGGGGATGCTGCCCCTCATAGGAAGGGCAAAGGCAAGGTTAAAGTTGGTGTGGCTGATCCGGATCTCCCAAAGTTCTTGGAGGGGAAGGTAGTGCTTTGATTTAAAAAGGTTAATGTTCAATATCTGTTGGCCTTGCAGAATATAAACTATGTCTACACTCATACCGCTGAGTTGGGCCGGATCCGGATAAAGTAGGGGATCCCAGAATCAGTGAAGGTGAGGATACCAGTCACGCCCGAGACTCTGATGGACTGTAAACTTAAGGAGGTGGTCATTTTTACAGAGGTGCTGAACTGGGGACTTTGGTTCTCATTAGACCCAGAAATTGTCAGGTACTTCCACCTGGTAAAACTCTGACCAAGCCAACGGAGCCGAACACCTGGTACTCTCTCCTCGCCTGCATAATAGCATCGAGGTTATTTAAAATCCCTCTCCCCATGGAGCAATTTGCCGCTGTAGCAAGTCTATGCAGAAATCATCACATCCCATTTTATCATCACAGCATGGGGAATAACTTTAAAGTGGTGGATGATTTATTGGAGTCTGAGAAGAACTGGAGAACAAAGTTCTTGTTCATCAGTGGGTCATGGGAGAATAGAAAGAAGATCATAGTCGATACCAACCCAAGCATGTTGACTAGTAGGTGGAAGAGTACGGGTAAGTCTTTGTGCTTGTATCTCATGTTTTCTTTTTTACCTACAAGTAATTCTCTCTTGATTTAGCTGTTACTTCTTTTTTAGTGCTACCGAAGGAGTTTTCCGGACACCTGGAAGAGGGGCAAACAACTTGTGCCAAGTTGAATGCATGGACTGCAGAGCGTTGGGGAAATGCCTTCCACGGCTGCTTTACTTCTGGCAACCTGGTAAGGTCTCATCTATGGAATATTACAGGTCGGAGGGATCTTTCATGGAAATAACTAACCACACTCCCTTCTCCTGGTGTCATTCTAAAGCAAACAAAAGAAAGGGATGGTAAACTGGTATTTCCCCCTAGAGCCAAGGCTCCCAGCAAGATGAAAGGAAAGAAAAAGAAGGTTGCAACAGGGGCAGTTCCAACTGTCACAGAGGAGACTGGTTCAGGGAACCAGGGGGAAATCGTCGCTACCTTGCTCAAGGTAGTAGAAGCTGAGACGGTTAAGGAGGCAGGAGAGTCACAACACCCACCAAGGCCTTCCAAAAAAGACCGAAAATGGATAGCAATTAGTGATGAAAAGGCTGCCAAGAAGAAAAAGGTAACCTTATGGGAAGAAGTTATTATTTTCCCTTCAGAGCTTCTACCTCCACCAGCCCCTATTGACCCCATTCTGCCAGAGAAAGCTACAACAGGGCCCAAGTCCGGAGAGGGTCTCGGAGGAGGGATTTGTTAGAGTGGGCATTAGTGCCCTTCAAGACATCGATCTTTATTTCAACGACTCTGAGAAGGACCACTTTGCTGGTCCCTTTCGTCCTTCAAGCTCTTCAAACATGGTGACTTATAATGGTAAGTCATTCTTCGTCTCCGGAGAACAAGACATTGTGGCCCACTCTCTTCTTAGCCACATCCAACCAGTGCTTGACCTAAAGAGACAAGTGAAGAGTGAAGCTGCACTCATCAACACTCTCACTACTGATAAAGAGTCTCTGTCATCCAATCTTCTTAATGCGAATCAGAGCATAGAGGAACTGAAAAAAGAGATCGAAGCACTTGATAAGGGAATAATTCGCCAGAATTAATAATAAGGAGTTAATTATGAGTAGAAGGAAATTGATGTGATTGTAATAGCATTTACAGCTTATTAGAGGTCAATTTGTAAACAATGTATTTGATGAAGGACCAAAATAGAAATAAAACAAGCCCACCAAGGACATTAATGGGTCCATATTTCTTTACTATAAAAGGAGACCCATTATTCTTGGTAGGTGGGACATTCCACAATATAATATTCTCTTTTCACTTTTTCTCTCTACACTCTCTCTCTAGTCACATCAGGTCCAAGACCCAATATTCTTCCTAGCCATTTATTCTCTCATCATTGGCGCTGTCTGTGGGAAACCGTGATACCAAAAAGGAATATTTTTCTTTGAAAATCGCGATCTGATCTTTAATGATGAATGACGAGGTTGTCGAAGAGAGGTCCTCTAGCAATCAATTTATCAATCCCGGGGATGAGGTCCTCTACGGGATCTAGATAGAAGGGCTCGGAGGCGGAGCTTTCGGGTTCGGGATGAATTGGAGAGCTTCGCCGTTGTCCGATGAGATATTAGCGGGGCACCTCCCGAAGAGGTTTGATATTTCCAAATTGGAAAAATACGACGGAAAGAAGGACCCGGATAACCACCTGGAAGCCTTCAAAAACTTCATGCTAAGTTTCGACAACGACGATAAACTTCTGTGTCGGGCATTTTCGATGACCTTCCGGGACCGGGCATCCAAGTGGTACAACCGGTTACCACAAGGTTGCATCAAAAACTTCGGGATGTTCTGGACAATGTTTAGACAACATTTCGTAGGAAGTAAGAGTTTCCGAGCCAATGGAGACACCATCAGGAATTGTAAGCAGAGGCTAGGAGAGAGACTCAGAGAATATACCAGGTGTTTTATTGACGCCAAAACCGACCTGGACCATTGCGAGGAAAACGTGGCGCTAACCGTGTATCGCTTGGGCTTGCTCCCGGGACCGATGAAGCAAGCGGTAACTAAGAAGCAAGCATTTACTTTTTCCGCCCTTCTAGCTCAAATAGAAAAACAAATACTGATCGAAGAAACCGAGGCATCCGAGCTGGCAGCGCAAATTCAGCAAAGCGTGCAAGCAGCGGTCGTGATAAGACAAGGGGCTCAATCCAGCTACGCACAGCCAGCCCAGCCGGTTAGCACGATACCTCTAACCCAATCCTTACCTATCAAGCCTTTGGCTCCCCGAGCCAAAAAACGAAGCAGACGAGTCAAGCGGTTTCACGACCCATATCTAACAAGTGGATCCGACCTGCTTACTTTGCCGACCTGACAGAATGTGTATCATCGATCTACGAAAAAACTAAGAAAAGCGGGATGTATTGGAGGCCTTTCCCCATACCAACGCCTCGGGAATAGAGGAATAACCGTTATTGTCGCTATCACGAAGACGTGGGGCACGATACTAAAGACTGCATTGCCCTTAAAAAAGAGATACAGATGCTAATAGAGCACGGGAACCTCTTGGAATACGTAAAGAAGAAAACTCAGCAGAGCACAACTTCGAGAGAAGTCGCGACGATACCGAAGCCCGAAACCACCATGACCATTTCCGAGGTCGTTGACCCTTTTGATGTTTCCATTGAGTACCTCGACCCCGAGATGAATCGAAACATCATCGGGATCATCGAAGAAGAAGCTGAGGAAAGTATTGGTAATGTGAAAAACCTTTGTAAATTCTTCGAATCTCTGACTATCTTCGGGGGAGACTCTATGGTAGGTACCACACACTCTTCCAGAAAAAGGCATATCGTGAATCTGACCACCCAGTTGGAAGCTCGGACCTACCTCCACTCCAAAAGCGTCCCATCACCAATCCTGTATTTTGACGACGACGACATGAGAGACATAGCCGGCCCTCATGAGGACGTCATCGTTATCGGGGCAGCCATCGCGGGGGAAGAGGTCCGGCGTATCTTGGTGGATACCGGTAGCTCAGCCAACATAATCTTCGCGTCCACTTTCACAAAGTTTAGGACACCCCCGCTCATTACACGGTCGGATCATACTATTGTAGGATTTACGGGGTCAGCAGCTGACGTGGTCGGAGAATTTGAGGGCGTCGTTCAGCTAGGCCGCGACCCATTTAAGAAGGAGGTCACCGTTGTATTCGTGGTGGTAGACGCACCGGCTTCTCATCATGCGATTTTTGGCAGATCATGGATATCACGAATGCATGCGGTATCATCCACGGTCCATCAGTGTTTGAAATACGTAATCGGAAACAATGTGGGTATAGTCCGAAGCAGCCAGAAAGCAGCACGGGAGTATTACCGATCAGCGTTGGCACCCAAAAAGGATCAAGAGATGGTTCAGGCACGGGATTAACAATTAAAGGGGCTCCCCCTGGGGTCGTTACCCGTTGATGATCCTAGGGAAGCTCCTAGCTATTTGACTACCGACGAAGAATGCGAACAACACCCATTTGCCGAAGGAAAAGTTCTGCAGATCGGGATCTGTTAGTCACCGGCTTTCAGAAAACATTTGTTATCTTTACTACAGGCGAATTTAGATTTATTCTCATGGTGCTCGAGGGACGTAACCGGAGTCCCAGAGTCTTGTGTGATTCATAAGCTAACTGTCAACAAAAACGTCAGGCCCGTCTCTCAAAAGCGTCGGGCTTTTTCCCCGGAAAAGGCAGAAATCATCCTGCGCGAAGTCGAAAGAATGATCAGCGTCGGGCACATCAAGGAGTCAAGTTACCCGCTCTGGACCTCTAATCCCATCCTGGTAAAGAAGAAAAACGGGAAGTGGAGGATGTGCGTGGACTTCACCGACCTCAATCGGGCATGCCCGAAGGACCCCTTCCTGATGCCGAGGATTGGCCAATTGGTAGACTCGACCTCAAGAAACAGACTGCTATCGTTCATGGATGCGTACGCCGGCTATAATCAGATCAAATTGCACCCAGCAAATCAGGAAAGCACAACGTTTATAACGGGCCGAGACTTGTATTGCTATAAGGTTATGCCGTTCGGACTAAAAAATATCGGAGCAACGTATCAGAGGCTAGTTAATAAAACATATGATGGTCAAATAGGGAGGAATATGGAGGTCTACATCGATGACATGTTAGTAAAGAGCGGCACGGACGAGGACTATCTCTCCAATTTACAGGAAACTTTTGATAACCTCAGGGGTATAAACCTCAAGTTCAACCCTGAAAAATGCTCTTTCAGGGTAAGGTCAGACAAGTTCCTGGGTTTCTTTGTTAGCGAAAAAGGGATTGAAGCCGACCCCATCCAACTCCGAGCTCTTACTGACAGGACCCCACCTAAGAGCATCAAGGAAGTCCAGATACTAACTGGGCGTCTAGCTGCCTTAAATCGGTTTATCTCTCGTTCGTCTGACAAGTGCTCTCTATTTTTTCAGGTCTTGAGAAATGCCAAGAATTTTGTGTGGACACCCGAATGTGACGAAACTTTTTTAGGGATTAAGCGCTATCTATCGTCCCCGAACCTCCTAACGAAGCCTCTGACGAGCGATACTCATTTTCTTTACATAGCGGTTACGGATTTTGCAGTAAGTGCGGCCTTAATAAGCGAGTCAGGAACGGCCCCTACAACGGTCTACTTCATAAGTAAAAGCTTACTGGATGTGGAAACGCGGTATTTGAGGCTGGAGAAAATGGCCTTAGCCTTAGTGACCGCAGCACGAAAAATGCGGCCATATTTTCAAGCCCACCCTATTGTCGTCCGCACCTCATTTCCGCTTAAATACGTCCTCCAGCGACCGGACATGTCAGGGAGAATGTCTAAATGGTAGGTCGAGTTGGGTGATTTTGACATCAACTTTGAACCTTGGACGGCCGTCAAAGGCCAAGCTCTGGCTGATTTTTTAGTGGAATTCTATTCCGAGCGTCCGGACCAAGACGCACCATTTGGCGAAACCGAACCAAACGAGTGGATCATCCGCACCGACGGGGGGGAAAACATCAGTGGTTGCAGAGCGGAAGTGCAGATAGTTACCCCAACAGGCATAAGTATGCACCAGGCCATCCGATTTGGTTTCCCTACCTCCAACAACGAGGCCGAATATGAAGCCGCGCTGGCTGGTCTACGACTAGCGCAGGTATGTAGAGCGAGGCAAGTACGCCTCGTTAGTGATTCCCAGCTTTTGATAAATCAAGCCTCGGGAGCCTCGGAAGCCAGGAAAGAGCATCTGGTCCAGTACTTAGCCGGGTTAAGAGTGCTAGCCGCCTCATTTGTTAAGATCACGTATGAACATGTCCCGAGAAGTGAAAACGTAGTGGCAGACTCTCTAGCATCGGCCTCTTGCTCGAGCAATTACCCCTGGGTAACCGAACAAGAAAATCCATCCATCATAAAGAGGAAGGAGCTGGATAACCGACCTGAAATTGCCTGTCAGATATCTTCGGTAACCATTTTAGATTGGCGACGTGATATCATAGCCTTCCTAGCCGAAGGTCAACTACCAACCGATGGCGCATTGGCTCGAAAAATTTGCAACAAGGCCCGAGGTTACGTTTTATTGGGCGACATATTATACAAAAAGTCATTCAGCCGACCATTGCTGAGGTGTCTGGGGGTCCATGAGTCACAGATAATTGTATCCAAATTACATGACGGTGAGGCCGCGGCTCATTGTGGTTACAAGGCCTTAATTAGAAGATTTTTTCTCGCTGGATTTTATTGGCCGACGATAACGACGGACGCACAACAGATAGTAAAAACCTGCGATACTTGTCAAAGATTTGCGAACGCGATAAACATACATGCGGCTCCTTTAGAGTCCATATCAGAAGGACTACCCTTCGACCGATGGGGAATCGACCTTGTGGGGCCGTTACCGATGGCATCTGGTGGAAGACAGACAATTGTGGTGGCGGTGGATTACTTTTCCAAATGGGTTGAAGCCGAGCCATTATCCGCCACTAAGACTAAAAACATCGTCAAGTTTATTTGGTCCAATATCTGTTGTCGGTTCGGGGTACCCCAGAGGCTCACCATGGATAACGGACCCCAATTCGACAGTAGAGAGATGAAATCTTTTTGCACAACTAACAGGATTAGGCAATGCTTCTCTGCTCCATTCCACCCTCAAGCGAACGGGCAAGTCGAAGTCACCAACCGAACCATTCTGGACGGGCTCAAAACGAACCTCGAAGGAAAGGCTGGCAAATGGCCGGACTATCTACAAGAAGTGTTATGGGCTTACCAAACCACTCCTCGAACGGCAACTCAGGAGTCACCTGATGCTCTGGTATATGGTATGGACGCGGTCACTCCGGCAGAATCCATTTTTACGTCTTTTAGGATCGGTACCTACGATGAAAACACAAATCAAGGCAACATACAGTTAGCTCTCGACCTCATAGAAGAAAAACAGAATCGCGCCCAGCTAAATTCTTTACACTATCATACCCTAATGAGGAGTCGGTATGCCTCTAAAGTACGACGTCGGGAATTCAAAGTCGGTGATAAGGTTTTGAGACACGTTTTTCTGCACACCAAAGACAAAATCCTCGGCAAGCTCGCCCCGAACTGGGAAGGACCATATGAAGTGATAGAGAAAGTTAAGAGCGGGACGTATCGTTTGCAAGACAAGCTCAGGAATTCATTAAGGCTGCCATGGAACATTGAACATTTAAAATTGTATTTAGAGTGATTTTACATTCTTGTAACTCTCTGAGCATTATGTGTAAGAATTTCTTGGTCGGGGATGCACTCTTTCCTACCTCGGTGGCGCGAGAAGGTTTTAATGAGGCATCGACAACGCCCGACCCCCTTTTTAATCAAATTTGTTTTGCCTTCCAATCTTTGAAGTATTACAAACTTTCTCAGCTGACGAGCTGATCAACGATTGTTCTTACTAATCTTGATTGATCAACAAAACCTTCATAGGTTTTTCAGTGTTCAAACTGATCTACATCTTAAAATTCCCGACCCTACGGGAAGATTTTTAATTTTACATTGATCTACAGAACCTTCATTGGTTTTTCAGTCTCCGAACTGATCTACATCTTAAAATTCCCGACCCTACGGGAAGATTTTCAATTTTACATTGATCTACAGAACCTTCATTGGTTTTTCAGTCTCCGAACTAATCTACATCTTAAAATTCCCGACCCTACGGGAAGATTTTCATTTTTACATTGATCTACAGAACCTTCATCGGTTTTTCAGTTTCCGAACTGATCTACATCCTAAAATCCCGACCATTATGTTCCGACCCTCCCAAAACCATTATAGAATATAACATTCACAAAGATATAAAGTACAAATGCAACAATTGATTGACGGGAAATTTTGTTTACAAAAGAAGTTTATAGGGGACTCCGCAGTCCCCAAAATCCACAGGTCTTAAAACAATAAAATACAAAAACACAAAAACTAAAGACGCCGGGAATCGAGCATCTTCTTCCTCTGACTCGGGGTCGTCCGATTCATCATCCTCGGGAATAACACCAGAAGGGCGGTCATCTTCTGGAACGTCCAACCACATTGACCCAAGGGACAGGTCAGGGAAGCGGTGGTGAAAAGACAGCACGTATGCGGCCTTGGCCTCGGCCGTCTCTTTCTTCATCCACTTCTTGCATTTTTCAACAAAAAATGTATTGGCTGCCTTCAGATCGGTGATCTCCCGCACCAGGATCGCGACATGATCCTCACCGGGCTTCTTGGCCTGCTCCAAAGCACCCTCGGTCTCTTTAAGCTTTTTCTCGGCCGAGTCCTGAGCCGCTTTGGCCTTCCGCACTTCCTCTTGCAGACCGGTAACTTTCGCTTCCGCGCCCGACAGCTGCCGGCTCAGTTCCCCTGCCCGACGTTCTTTCAGGGCCAAGGGCACAAGCATGTTTTACAGGGAAAGGCCCAAAGTCATTGGATGGCCAAGGCATATTTTGTACTTTGGTAACGTTATCCGGTTTACGCCCAAGCAGGCTTACTTATCAAATTTTACTTTGTTTCATACTTTCTTTCAATTTTAACAGCTAATGTTTAAACAGCCCTAATTATTTCACAAGTATTTAAAGTGAGAGTGTTTAATATCTCTGATGACATGTATTTAATGGTCATCACTCAATTAGATTAATCCGATTTGTCAAAGATTCACAATATTAAATCAAAGACATGTTTTTGAAAAGAATTGTAGTCACACCACATCGAACATTTTAAGAAGGCATCATATTTTATTGAAAAAACTAGACACCTTATTAAAACCTCCCCGCGCCACCAGGGTAGGAAAGAGTATGCCCTCTAATATTTACATTGACTTTTAACAAGTAAATATTTACACAATTTTTATTCTAGATATAACCTGAGGTGTTCAATATTCTATGGGTGCTTCAAAATTCTTCCATCTTTGTCTTGAAGCCTATACGTTCCAGGCTTAAGCTTTTCGGAGACCTCATAAGGGCCTTCCCAATTCGGAGCCAGCTTGCCGAACTGCTTCTCCTTAGTATCAAAGAAAACCTTCCTCAAAAATTTATCTTCTGGTTTAAAATCTCTTCTCTTGATTTTGGAAGCAAATCTGCTTCTCATCAAGCCTTGGTAGTGAACTGTTCTAAGATTAACTTTAACCCTTCTTTCTTCAATTAAGTCCAACTGGTTCCTAATTTCCATTTCATTGGCAATTCTGTAATAATTATGGACCCTGTATGATGGTAGGGTAGCTTCTATAGGGGTAATCGCATCCATCCCATACATCAAGGCAAAAGGAGTATCCTGTGTAGCAGCTCTAAGAGTAGTTCGGTATGCCCACAACACTTCTTGCAAATAGCTTAGCCACTTTCCTGCAGCCTCTTCTAAATTCTTTTTTAATCCGGACAAAATAGTCCTATTTGCCACTTCAACCTGGCCATTGGCTTGTGGGTGGAAAGGAGAAGATAAGCAATTTTGAATTCCCCTAGAGGAACAAAATTCCTCCATATCATGTTATCAAATTATGGCCCATTGTCAGTGGTAATCTTCTGAGGTATCCCAAATCTGCAACATAAATTAGATAAGATAAACTTTATGACAACTTTCGAAGTGGTTCCTGCCAGAAGAGCTGATTCTATCCACTTTGAAAAGTAGTCAATAGCCATAATGATAGTCCTGCACCCTCCGGAGGCCATTGGTAGAGGCCCAACTAAATACAATCCCCAACGAGCAAAAGGTACTGGCTCAGAAATAGAATCCATAGGCACTGCTGGGATATGAATTTTGTTACCATACCTTTGAAAAGGATCACACCTTTTCACCAATTCTTTAGCATCTGCCATTATGAATGACCAATAGTATCCAGCCAACAAAACCCTTCGGGTTAGAGCCCTGTAACCACAGTGTGCTGATCCTTCTCCATCGTGTAGTTCAGATAAAACGATTTGGGATTCTTCAGACCCTAAACACCGTAAGAGAGGTCTGCTAAAGGATTTCTTATAAGAAACCTCTCTTATGATAAAAAAACCAAGAGCCTTGTGCTTAATTTTTCTTGCCATTGCTTTATCCGAAGGCAAAACCCCACCAGAGATGTATTGAAGGAGGGGAAATCTCTAATCTTTGGACTGAACTACTTGTATGCTTAAGCTTTCCTCCTCTTCATTATTCTGATTCGACTGTATGGATGGGAATTCTTGTATATGAATCCAAGGGTAGGACTCAGAGTATGCTATGGTTGCCAAGGAATCTGCCAGTGTATTTTCTGATCTAGGAATGTGCTTATAGCAAACATTTTTGAAATTGCCCGCCACCTTTCTAAGTATGAATAAGTATTTGATCAATTGTTCCTTCTTAGCCTCAGACTGACCTTGAATATGGTGGAAAAGAAGCTGAGAATCACTCATCAACCTAACTCTTTTGGCCCCACATAGATAAGCTAACTTAAGACCAACTATAGCTGCTTCGTATTCAGACTCATTGTTAAGAGGCCCTGAATGCAAAGCATATAGCCTGATATAATTTATCACCGTACGAAGAGGGTAAATAAATTCCAGCTCCAAAACCCATTATGCTTGATCCACCATCAGTCCGGACTACCCATTCGTTTTTAGTTTTCTCTTCTGAAGCTTGTTTAGTACTTCTATCCGAAGGGAATTCTACTAAAAAATCAGCAACATATTGAGCCTTGATAGTAGTTCGTGGGGAAAAATTAATGTCATAATCACCCAACTCCACTGACCACTTGGTCATTTTGCTTGATATGTCTGCTTTCTGAAGAACATTTTTTAATGGAAAAGATATTCAGACAACAATAGAATGAGACTAAAAATATGGCCTCATTTTCCTGACAGCAATCACTAATGCTAGTGCCAGCTTTTCAAGTTTCAGGTACCTCTTCTCAGCTTCTATCAGGCTCCTGCTGATGTAGTACACCGGATGAGGATAATTGTCCACCTCTCTTACCAATACTGCACTTATAGTATATTCTAACACAGTCAAGTATACATAAAGTGTTTCTCCTTCCATAGGCTTAAAAAGGGGTTTTGGTGAAGACAAGTGCTTCTTTATTTCATCAAAAGCTTGGCTGCATTGTGGAGACCAGTTGAAATCTTTAGCACCTTTCAAGGTCTGAAAAAATGGAGCACACTTGTCCGAAGACCTTGAAATAAAACGATTTAAAGCAGCCAATCTTCCAGTTAGCCTCTGGACTTCTTTAATATTTCGAGGGGGGTCCATCTTTAACAAGGCATCAAGCTTATCTGGATCAGGCTGTATCCCTTTCTCACTTATTACATACCTCAAATATTTTCCAGACTGCACTCCAAAGACACACTTTTCTGGATTCAGGTTTAAGTTTACCTTAGTTAAGTTGGCAAAAGTTTATTGAAGATCAATTATGTGTAAATCTTCTTTCAAGCTTTTAACCATCATATCATCGATGTATACCTCCATATTCCGGCCAATCTGATCAACAAATATTTTATTCACCAACCTTTGATAAGTAGCCCCAGCATTCTTCAACCCAAATGACATCACTATGTAACAATGGAGACCCATATCTGTAATAAAGGTAGTGTGATCCTGGTCCTTCAGATCCACCTGTATCTGGTTATACCCAGAGAAGGCATCCATGAAGGACAATAGTTTGTTCCCAGATGTAGAGTCCACCAACTGGTCTATCCGGGGGACTGGATAAAGATCTTTTGGGCAAGCTCTGTTGAGGCCAGTAAAATCAATACACATACGCCATTTTCCATTCTTTTTCTTAACTAACACTGGATTGGCAATCCATAAAGGGTACTAAGACTCTTTTATGTGCCCCATCTTGGTAAGTCGATCGACTTCTTGAACTATTACATCAACTTTATCCTTAGTTTAAGCTCTCTTTTTCTACACAATAGGTGCAACATCATTCGGGATGGACAGCTTGTGTGATATAACACTTGGAGGTACTCCGGTCAAATCAGCATTGCACCAAGCGAAAACATGCTGGTGATCTGCCAAAAAGGATAACAGTTTCATTTTCAATTATAGCGCCATCTTGGAGCCAATCTTAATACTTCTACCTTATGCCAAAGAGTGAGTTTCAACTTCCTTAAGCGGTATTAAAACACCAGGGGCCTCTCTGGGGTCATCAATTTCACCCTCCCCCTCAGAAGGCCATAATAACTACTAATCTTCATTAACCCGGACTGCTCCCAAAGTTGTAGGAGCAAGTGCAGTTGCATAACACTCTCTTGCTATCTTTTGGCTACTCCGGGAAACTCCACTTGTCCTTGAACCACATACTTCAAACATTGATGGATTTTTGAGGCCACAACATGCATCCTAGAGAGCTAGGACCTCCAAAAGATTGCATTGTAGCATGTGGGCATTCTACCACAACGAATAACACCCTGACCAACTTCTTAAAGGGCCTCTTGCCCAACAGCACTTCTTCTTCGAATTCCTTGATTACATCCGCAGAGCTCCCTGTAAAGCCCACAATGGTTCTGTTTGACCGTTGAATAATGGCCAGATCTTTCATCTGTTTACAAGAACTTAAAAAGAGAATGTTGGTTGAGCTGCCAGTGTCAATCAAAATTCGTCTGATATCGTTACCCCCAATAGATGCTCCTATCACCACAGCATCCTCATGAGGCCTAGCAATGTCTCTTAGATCATTCTCGTCAAAGACTATAAATGGAAAATAAGTTTGGGACTTGTAAGAAGACATGCCCCCTTCTAACTGCGTAGCTAGATTATGAACGTGCCTCTTCCTCGATGAAGGAGTGGGTGCCGTCATGGTGTCCCCTCCAAAAACAGTAAGTGACTCAAAGAAACTAATGAGTCCGGACACCGTTTTAACCTATTCTGTTATGAACCCCACCTTATTACGAGTTGGGTCAGGTTCCAAATACTCTGAATCTACATCAAATCTTTTATGGATCACCATTGCCCCCTCCGGAGCCGATGTTCTTGCGTTGTTCATAGGACCTGTTCGAGGAGCATTGTCAAGCATGTTCCCACTTCTTCTTTTGACATAGGCACCCAGCTTGCCTCTTTCGATGATATTTTTCACTTCTTACTTTAAAGCGATACAGTCTTAGGTATTATGGCCAATATCATGATGATATTAGCAGAAAGAAGTATTATGACTCTCTTTTGGAGATTGCAATGTTGTTGGTTTCCGGAAATGAACCTCATCTTTAGTCTTGTCATAAATGGTTGTCATACTCTCTTTCAATTTGGCAAACAACTCCGGTTGAACCCAATGACCTCTTTTATTTCTTGACTGTTGGCTCTGAGCTGGATTTGGGTTGGACTGAGTCTGCTTAGCCTTGTTGGGCCCCTGTCCGATCTCTTTAGCTTATTTTGTTCCTCGGTGGTGTATCAATTGTTTTCCCCAACCACCTCCACCATAGGTGGTAGAATTGCTTGCTCGTTCGGATCCATATGAACAAGTCTTTTTGCTGGTTTTGAATGTTAGATTTAGGCACCTTCTCCTCCCACTGTGGTCGCCAATTTGGTGAGGTTTATTTTGGGCTGAGGGAAATTTAAAAAGTCTTTTGGGTATTAAATATTTTGGTGTTTTGTAGAGAGAGATTTGAGCAGCCTGGTTGTATTAAATGTTCATGACCCTCATTAATGAAAGTGGTTGGGGTATTTATACCCTTAATTAAGGACCCATGGGCTTTCGGGTCAATTTATGAAACTGGGTCAAGTTTAAGGACCCATTTACTTATTAAGCTAATTAACACATAGCTTAGTCAAAAGATGTTTAGGTGTTTCTTTACTTTTGTCCTGTCTGGATAGTTCAGTGGTGCGTTTATGTCCGAATTACCCCTGTCTAGATATCTCAGTAGGTTGTGAGTGAATAATCTGAACTCATCAATGTCTACCTCTGGTTTTTTAGGTGACTTCTGGTCTTCAATAACCACCAACATAAGCTCAGACTTACTCACTCTTGCGGCACCACCAAACAGCCCAGCCTCTGTTATGGACTTTGACTCCTAGGATTACTTTTCTGCTGACTCTGAACCAGTTGAAGTGGTTCCCCTGGTTACTGAACCTCAGTCAGCAGATGTTCCAAACAGGAAACTATAGAGGGAGGACGATGCTGGTCTATCAAGGACCAAATATATAAGTACAATGGACGTATATGACAAGGAGGAAGAGCGTAATGGAGAGGCTGATGATGAGCATGAAGAGGAGAACGAAGGTGAAGAATCCCCCAGGTGATGACTGATAGTGTCTGCTTCTGTTTTTTATTTTTTTGGAATGCAACTAACAAACACTAAAGGTTGTAGTGATTGTTTCTAAGTTGTTAGTTCATGAAGACTGTTATGGCTATGTAATCATTTTTTGTATAAACTTTTAATCAGTGTAAAAAGTTTATGATGTATTTTTATTTTGAAAAAAACTCTCCAGTTAAGGACATGCACTAAAGTTTGTAGTATTTTTATTTTGCAAAAAACTCTCCAGTTAAGGACATGCATACAATTCGCATCCTCAAGTGTGAATGTGAAACAATGCAAACAATCTGCACCCTATTAATAGTTCCAAACAACTCTCAGGAGACCCTGCGCGTTATTTGAAAATATTAGTGGACATGCAAACAATTCGCATCCTATTAGTAGTTACAAACAACTCTCAGCATATTCTAGGAGTTGTTTGTAAGATTATATCCAGAATTTGGACATGCAAAACAATTCACATCCTAGTAGTAGTTGCAAACAAATCTCAGGAATCCTGGGAGTTGTTTGCAAGATTATATCGAAATATTGGATATGCAAATAATTCGCATCCTAATAGGAGTTGCAAACAAATCTCAGGAAACCTTGGGAGTTATTGCAATATAGTACCCAGATAGTGGAGATGCAAACAATTCGCACCCTAGTGGGAGTTACAAACAAATCTCATGACAACATGCGAGTTGTTTACAATATTATACCCAGATATTGTATGCAACTCTATAAGTTGGAAAAGAAAACGATTCCCAATACCAAACAGTTGCAAACAACTCTCAGGAATCCCTGAGAAATGTTTGTGATATGATATCCAAATATTGCAAACAATTCTCCATAGTGGATGCGAATTTCTTGCAACTTGCGGTGTTTTCTAGAGAATTGCGTGAAACTATGTTCATGAAAGTTTCTTGGGAAAAATAGCTTTATTAACCAAACACCTAGCATTTCATTAGTGTAATACAAACAAGAGAAATATGTGTAAATGAACAAAGAACTCTAAAAATATTTAGTTTATTGTCCTTAACAATAACAGTATTACAAATCAATGTGGCCAACGAGAATTGTCCACAACAAGAATTGTCTTTAAACTAGAACATCACAAGACCTCCTGTCATGGCCTAATTTCGAACAACGGCCACACTTCAACTTCTTGGTAGAGGTTTCTCCTGTAGAGGGGATTTGCTTTTTCTTAGGCCTTTTGGGGCGTCTTTTAACGTTCGGAGGCATAATTTCAACAAACGAATGATCGTTAGCGCTGGACCCTTCGCCGAAATCGGTTATAGCTGGTATGCTGAAAGAGTAACTTTCCCTGTAATTCTTAACCGTAAAGAACGACTCTATTATAGTAAAAGGATGATGGTCGGTATACTGTATTGCTGCTAAAGCGCGAGGACATGGAAAACACTTTTGTTGCTATGATCCGCAAGACCATTTAAAATCCAACAAATTAACAACCGCCACAGGATTTGAAAAGACTTCGAACATGGTTGTAAAAGATTTATGTACTACCCAAGTTAGGCACATGTCAACATTCTGCTTTATAAATTATAGTAGGAGAACTATAAATGACAGACAAATAGAGGTTGTAATTTATGAATGATGTAAAAGAAACAGAAATTCATAAAGGTGTTAAGGTTAATGAATATGTCAATATTAATGAACAAATGAACGAAGGTGTTGATATTGATGTTGATGACTATGTTGATGAAGGTGTTAATGCTAATTCTCATAAATATACCACCAACCAGTGCTGCAAAAAAGAAAAACAAAACAAGAATCAGTTTGAAATACGGGTGCAAAAAAACTTTTCGCACATTCTAAACCATTTGGAAAGACACTTGATTCATACAATATTATGGAAAATACTACTAACACGGAGATCTAAGGACGATTTATACAATATCTAAAAGATATAGCACATAAGGCTTGACCATCATTCTAGTCAAGTTCTATCTTATGTTTAAAAAAATATATTATTCTACTGAATATGTGATGTTTGTCAGTTTGGTAAATCTCATTCTCTATTTTATTTTATATATATATCTCATACTTTGAATGTTCTTGATCTAATTCATACTGATCTATGGGGTCCTTCTCTTGTTCAAACTGAATCCAGTTTCATGTACTATATATTATTTCTAGATAATTACAGTAGGTTTACCTCGATATACCCTTTGAAAACTAAAAGTGAAGCCTTCAATGGCTTTGTTCAATTCAAAAAATTAGTTGAAAAATTAGTTTGAAATGAGGAGAATTAAGGTGATACAAGTAAACTAGAGAGCAAAGTTTAGGGCCTTTATTCCATTAATAAAAAAGTAATGCATTCACTTGAGAAGTTAATACCCATATACCTCTGCTCATAATGGTAAGCTGAAGCATAAACATACAGTGGAAACATGACTTACCTTACTAGCCCAAGCTAAGCTACTTTATAAATTGGTATGTAGCCTTCCTTAAATTTGTATTTTTAATGAATAGGTTACCTGTTAGGATTCTAAATCATTTTACAACCTTCGAGATAATATATAACAAGAAACCATATTATATTTTCTTTAAAAAAAACTAAACGTGTATGTTTTTCTTGTCTTAAACCCTATCAAACTCACAAATTTCAGTTTCATTCAGTCAAATATATTTTTCTACGTTAGTACAATACTCATAAGGGCTATACATGTTAAAGTGCAAGTGAAAAATTGTATATTTTGTGTTTAATGAACCTGAAATTACTTGTCATACAATTTTCTAAACACTAAATAATATGAGTCTTTTTTCCAATTTATTATTCTTCATAGTTTTCTAGTTTTACTACATCTCAAGAAATAGTTGGTACGTCACGACAAGATAAATCAGACTCATATACCTCTAATGATGAACTTACTGGCTTTTATTGAAATTCTACATATACACCCACACTTATCCACAACAGATTATTCCTAAACACATACCACACATAGACCAAACTTTGATCTTAATACAAACCACACTCAATCAAACCATATCTGTTATTAAACATAAACCACATTCAGACTCAACATAAAAGACACATCCAAATCATAGTTGATATCACATATAAAACAGACATAGACTCAATACAAACCATACACAACCAAACTACAACTCTGATCAACAATAAAATACTCACAACTAGTACAAGCACCTACACCTATACATTAGAGATATGCTAAAAAATGTATTGAGGTATTTATCTGGGACTCAAAGTCTTGACCTCCATATTAAACCTTCTCTTCAGCTTCATCTCACTGGTCTCTTTGGCATCGATTGGGAAAGCTCACCAGATGATTGCAAGTCTGTTGGGGGTTATTGTTTATTCTTTAGAAACACTCTTATCTCTTGGTCCACCAGAAAACAACAGGTTGTGGCTCGATCTAGCTGAGTCTGAATACCAAGGCTTAACCAATATTTCTGCAAAGTTAATTTAGTTTTGATCTATTCTTTGTGAAATTTTTTTCCCTCTTCCTCGAGCACCCGTCATATGCGATAATCTTGGGATTTCATCTCTTGCATCAAATCTGGTCTTCCACGTTCGAACAAAACATATATAACTTGTTGTTCGATTTATTGTTCCGTCACATTATCAAACTGCTGATCCCTTCACCGTAACTATGTCTCACTCTTGACATTTAAAAATAAATCTTAAGAGAATCAGTTAAAAAACTAGCAAAAAAAATGAATATATCTCATAATCTTATGATGTCTCACAAATTGAAATAAAAAAAATATCAAAAAAATAAAAATTATTTAAACTCACCTAATAAATAAAATCCATTACAAGAAAAAATAGTCAGTATATCACTTAAAACGACACCAATTTATTCAAAGCAAAGGTTTAGGACTTCTTACAAAAGAATCCAATTCAACTTAAATCCAACTATTATATTCAAAATTTATAAAAAGCATCATATTATTTGTAAATAAAGTTTTAAAATGGAAAAAAAGAACAACAATCTAATAACAAATCCATATAAATATATTAAAAAGACAAATAGTGTGAATGTATATGTTAGAAAAATAAACCTACATAAATTGTCTGTCCAACAACTTACCTTTATTCTCTCTTATATTTTGAGTATAGTTAGCTGAGATATTTCAGAAATTTATGTCTCCTGCTGTCCTACAATACTAACGCATCATGGTAGACAGAACCATACAAATTTATTATTTAAACTTTTCCTATAAAGAAATTCTTACTATCTAAAGCTATTATTTATTTACGACAATGAAAATTAACATCGTAACGTATAGCACCCACGGCTCTTATATTTTAGGAAACGAATATTTCTATTATTGTTGTTTAATAGGGGACTTATTAATGACATGTATTTTAATAACTAAATGTATTACTTATATTAATTTCTATAGATTTGTTTGCTAGGTAGAGTAAATATCTTACGAACACCGATAAGTATCCATCAAATTAATTTTATTAATTTCAAATTAAAAGTACACATTTGAAAGCAACAAAAGTTTCTAACGGTCTAGCATATTTCGCCTCCACCGTACAGTAATATAATATTATCTGTGTTTTTTTTTCAAATTATATAGTCGCATGGGTGGAATAAAGCATATTCGTAATCAAATGTCATTAGTTCTTTTATAAGTGTTTTTTTGGTTGAGTCTGTCGTGTGATTTATTTTTTGACGTTGGTTTGCAGGCTATCGTCTCATCTTATCATCTTATGTGGTTTATCTTCTGACGTTGGTTTGTAGGCGAGCCTCAAACTGAGGATTTACTCTGTGCACACTCGTTGAGTAACAACTACTCGTTCCCTAAAAAAATATCATTTCTCATATAAAAAATACGTGCAATTTTATTTTTGGTCAATTTTAAAATATTTGATAATATAAAAATAGTTCAATATCTTTGGCACAAATTATTTTTGACCTATTAGTCTATTCTAATATCATATGCGACCGAACGTCTGTCTTATAATTACTAAATCAACGGGCTATAATAATTCTATAAACACCTAATACCATAAATATCATGCACAGTCGAAATAGTTTCGAAGGATAGCCGGATTGGTGGAATAGACGAGTTCGTGCATGCGTTTTGATTTTTTCTATAAACATTTTTTTGTTTGAAAATGTCATCTTGTGTGATATCCTCTACGTACTCGTTAAATAGCGGTTGTGGGTTTCCTATAAGAAAATTCAGTCGAAATAACTAAAAGGACAAATTTGTCACCCATTTTATGTTTTTAGTTATATACTATTTTTTAAAAGAGAGAATCCGCAACCGCTACTCAACGATTACGCATAGAGTAAAACCATCCAATGCAACGTAAAAATAAACCATCCAAAATAACATACTCAAATAAAAAAAAATCGTAACACTCAAACTCTTGACCTTTTGATCACGAACATACCTTACTTCATCCCGTGATTATCCGCTTCGGAAACTTATATACCACTTTTTTAACCAATATAGGGTTTGAGGTTTTAATTACATTTAATAACAATATTAACCAATATAGGGTTTGAGGTTTTAATTACATTTAATAACAATATTAAAAAAATATAAAATGGTGAGATTTTAGTCGCACCAATTGATAATAATTAGCAAATATAGACAATGTATCAGTATTCTTACCCACTATGCAATTTGATACGATAGCTTTTTTTTTATTATTATTATTATTTAAGCAGGTTAAAAATATAAACTCTTTCTATATAATTTCACACAAATTATATATTAAATATATTAAGATTTCCAAAGTACTCCATGTATTATGATCGATAAAAAGCAGGTGGCTAACTTTCCCGAGAAATACTAAGGTAGGTATTGATTTTGGTGGTTGTTCGTTGATATAAAATTAATATTCGAACAACTCTTTCGTTTTCTAGGCATTTAATTTTATCCTGACACTTATATATATCTTGCATATATTTATATCGGTGGTTGTAACTTTTCATTGGTAGGTCAAAGTTAAAGCTTAGAATGAGGCTATTCTTTCATTTTTATCTAGATTAATAACTTTTAAAATGAGATTAAAGTTTGTTTTTACTCCATTGATATGTATAATTATATATTTACATCACTAAATTTTAAAGAGATGTTAGCGCTATTAAGAACCATGATATATTCTTTTGAATCATAAAAATCCATTCCTTTTTTTAGTGTTCGAATTGTTCTAATTTCAAAAGTTTTGAGTGTATTTAAAACTTATTAATCTTTTTAATTGTTTTACAACTAAAAACTTCAACTGAATTTAACATTCAAAAATTAAATTGCTTTTATATGGGTAAGAATTTATTGTTTTTTTTTTGAAAATATGCATTAAATAAAATTAAAAAAGTTTTTATAAATACATGGGGCATATCCTAAAGAGTGGTTTAAAAATGGAGAAAGAGGAATCGAAGAAAATTGACACAAACTTGACCAAACAAAAATAACAAAACAAGGGGAAGTGTTAATGCCAATACGATATAAGAGACAAGTAACAACATCGTAAGTGAACAAATATTGTATACCAGTAGTGATAGACGGTTTCATCAATCGAGAAACAAATAAATTAAGTTGATAAAAGTATTAAATTGTCCTGATATGACCAAAAAGACTAAGAAGCAACGTCGAAAGTAAGCAAATCTAGAAGACCAATAGGGATAGAAGCTTGCAACAATAAAAAACAAAACAACATTAAGTTAAAAATTAAATGGATTGGGTAGGCCAGACAACCTTTGTACCATGAAATCTGAACCGTAAGTCAGAAAGCATGCGGTAAGATATTGCAGAGGCTAGGGTATGAAGGGAGCTAAAAAATATAGCATTCCTCTCACAGTAGACATGGTAGACGACGACGCCAAAGCAAGCGTGCCAAAAGTATCGTAAACTAGATGTAGGCCAGTTGGACGCCTCATGGATCCAAGAGACCCAATTATTATTATTATAACTTAAAGAAAAACCAAGTTTGGAGTTTGTGTAATCCCAGAAGCTCTGAGAGTAGCTACAGTCATAAAGAATATGACTAATGGTTTCAGAGGAATAAATGCATAAGACCTAATTTTGGGGAATGTTTAAACCCCAACTCATAAGCTTGTCACGGGTGGAAAGTTTACCTTGGATAGCAAGCCAAATGATGAATGAGTAGCGGAGAATATTGAATTCATGCCATACTAACCTTAGCCACCCAACACAAATGATAGGAGAGCGGATGCCATTGTAAGTATCCTTGATAGTGAACTTGATGATTCCTCTTTTAGTTATCCAATAATGGACTTCGTTGCTCATAATGCAGGGAGAAGGGAGGGAGATAATGAGATGGTTGATCTCTTGGAAAGTACGATGGTTTCTAACACTAGCAAACCTTAAGTGAGGTGACCAATTCTAAAGACCATCACGGATGATTTTGGAAACCTTGAGGTTACACCCTATACGAGAATCCCGAATAATACTAAGCCCATAGTGGTTGACAAGAGAGATTGTGAGCAACCAAAGGTCAAACCAGAATGAAGTATTATCCCCGTTACCAATTGCCACCCTATACAATTTGCTAGCGAGAGACCTAAGATTTAAAATTTTCCTCCAAGTCCATGAGGGAGAAAAGTCAACCTTTTAAAGACCAGAAGTTATTATTTTTAATCTTCTCATAGTAAATCAAATCATATCAGATCGAGTTTTCTTGTTTACCAATGATAGACCACATATGTTTGATGACGATGTCTGATTCCAATTTTTTAGGTCTAAAATTTCAAGAAATTATTGTTGGTTATGATTAATTAGGATGAACGTGTTTTTATTGGATTCTTACAATATATTTTAAGAGGAAACAAAATCAGTGTTAAATATGTCTTTACTGTTTAAATACTTTTTTGAAAAATAAAATTATTATTTTTATATTCAAAATTATTAATTTATAGTTATTATTTTTATTAATTTATATTTTTATATCATTAGTATATTATGGTTCATAGTTCCAAAACTATTCGGAGATCAAGAGTCAAAAATATATATATATTCGGGAGCAAAATTCTATAGTGAGAGACAAGAGAATACTAGAGATAGTTGTTGACAAAAGTGAAAATAAAGTTATAATTGCTTACTCTTCTTCAAAAAATAAAATGTTATTTTATATAATAGTGGTGGTGGATCAGATTGGTGATGATCATACGAGATCAGACAAAGCGAAAGACAAAGATCCTAAAAAGAAAAAGTTTTTCGACCGAAGGAAAAATGGTACACAAAGACTAAGGTTTCATCGAGGATAAGTATTCTCATAAAAATATTTGCGAAAATTGTGCAACAAGACTCGAACATCTTCCGGGAGGTTAATTTAGACCATATTGTGTCTCTAGTAGTGCCCACAAAACCACAGCCCCTTGGACTAGTCAGAGAATGAGGCAAGAGACATCTAGTTGATGGAACCTTTGAAGAGACCGATGGTCATGACGTTTTTATGCCGATCATGGTAGAGCAAATAGTCAACAGAATATTGACAAACAAAAACAAAGGATCGAAACCAAATCCCAGTTAAAAAGAAGAAGGCTTCCAAAAGCAGGATAAACAAGTCTGATGTGGAGCTCCCTTCGGAAATAGACATCGTTCTCAAAATCAACCTTTTCGATGTGAAGAATAAACATCTCATTTCACTCTACAAGGTAAATTATCGGTAATTTCTAGAGTTTGAAGAAGATAGATTTCCAGACCGATGGAGAATCCCTAGTTCAGTAATGATTCGGTTTCCCAAGGTGAGAGAGACCCCTTTGTTGGTTGAAGACCATGAACTGGTGGTTTTCTTAGAGACATTAAACTGGGGACTTTGGTTTCTTTTGGACGTTGTCATGGTAAAGTTCTTCGAACTAATAGACATATGCCACAGTCAGGCTAATCCGAACTTGTGGTTCACACTGGCTTACATCATGGCCTCAAGGCTCTCTAGCATCAATTTCTCAATTGAGCAATTTGTAGGCCTCACCATTGTGGCGAAGAAACCTTCCATCCCCTTTTACTCATTTATCCTAGGGAATAAATTCAAGGTTGTTGATGACGTTCTAGAGGCTGACAACAATTCAAAGCAGTAGTTCTTCTATGTTATGAGACTATGGGAGACCAGGTCGAAAGCGACTACCAATAATTTGCACCGTTTTTCTTTGAAATTGAAGAGAAAATGTAACTTATCCCTTTCTCCAAAGTGCCTTTTTACATCCATCTTTTTCCTTAGAAACAAATAGGGATGACTGGTTTATTCAAAGAACATAAAAAGGTTGTTGAGGAGAGTTTCACCTAGTTAAGCGCTTAAGCCAAAAATGTATGGTTCAACGAGTTCCATCGGTGTTTCACCCGAGCAAATTTAGCGAAGACCCACCTTTGGAAAGCTGTACTGACGAAAACCATCTATTTAGACCAAGTCATGGTGTTTCCTCGTGAAACCAATTTGTTAAAAATTTTAAAAGTGTCTGATGCACTAGTCTTTCTTCCTACTAGGTCCAGGGCTCCAAGCCACCGAGTCCTTAAAGTCAATAATGAAGCGGAAGAAGAAAAAGGCAAGGTCATTGTTAAAAAAGTTAACTCTGTTGATGACAATACAATTGTTGAAGATGATGGCTCAAAGAGGCCATCAAAGAAGCATTCTTCGAAGAAAAAAACGTAAGGGAGATACCAAGAACCTTGAAGAGATAGAAGGGGAAGATTTTACTTAAGTGACCATGAAGTTGGGGAGGATAACCTGCCATCCTTTGAATAGATTGTGGTATACCAAATCGTATATTATGCCAAGTTCTCCTCCGATGTAAAATTAAAAAACTCTCCCTCTAAAGGAATTAAGAGAAATATCTCAAGATGGCCGAAGGAAAGATGGTCAATCCTCCGAAGATGATAATTTGGACCCTCCTGCAGTTTTCTCCAAGGCTACCAAAGAGCCCTTCGATCTTTACATAGACGACGTGCTCGTTTTAAAAATGAACAAACTCATAGACCATGTTGTCATACTTGAGAGGTAAGTGCGTCTAGTGGCTGCTCATAAAACTTTATACAAATATGAGACTCGCAGGCTGAATGATGAAGTCAAAAGGTTGGAAGGGAAGTTTTTCGATCTGGAGAAAACTAACGCGAATCGACTTGAACGTGCTGAGACTGATAAATGATAGTTTGATATCGAGAAGGAATGCTTCAATAATGAACAAAAAAATTCTTGATATTCTCCCCGGAAAAAGACATCATCATTTGTGAAGTCAAAAAAAATATATAAGAAAGCCAAAGATGCTTACATGGAGTCTGTCAAAGACTTGGGGCAAGTAAAAAATGATTTGAGGTTGACAAGAAAGCTATCGTTTCTGCATATGTTACGGATTATACGAGCAAGTTGGAAGCTTCAGATGTCAAGGAAAAATCTGCTATGATTCTGGATATCCATGAGTGTCTTCAAGAGTTGAAGTTAGGCTGTTACTAAGAGCTCTTCCTCGAAATGTATTATCCAACAGGCGTTTCTCTTGAAGATAATGGAGAGTCGTTGTGCAGAAGTTCATCCTGGGGGTACGAGAAGCTCCTCAGACGACTCATTCAAAGCAGGCTCCAAGAAATCCCCTGAAACATAAAATACTTGACAAATTTGTGTGTGTGTAATTTTCTCGTGATTGTAACTTTTTGAACAAGTCCATCTATGGTCAGGGCATTTTGCAATTCAGATATTTTCTTTTCAATCGTAACTTTCTTTTTCACTTTGTTTTATTTTACATGTTATGAAGTATAAAATTATGCTTTCGGCTTCCCCTGACTTACAGGTGATCAATCCCGAACTAGTCCCCAAAGCAATCCCTCATATCCAAAGATAAAAATAGTTAAACCTTGACCAATTTTCGTTGAAAAACCCCTCAGGTCCAAAAATAAAAATAGGTGAATGTTGACCAACTTTTGTTGGAAGACCCCTTAGATCCAAAAATAAAATTAGATAAATGTTAACTTTCGTTGGAAGATTATTCGGATCCAAAAATAAAGAAAAATATTAGCCCTAAATCCTTGAAAAAAATGTAAGAAGGAAAAAAAATTATATTTACAAGTCGACTTTGTAAGCACCTCGTTAAAACCTTTCTACGCCACCAAAGTAGGATAAAGCATGCCACCGATCATTACATAAATTAAAATAAAATTTGTACAAGTTGTTTATATTTATCTAAATACAATTTTATGTGCTCAATATTCCATGGGTGCCGAAGTGGCCTCCCTTTTTGATATGCCAATCAATATGTTTAGGGCTTCACCTTTTCAGTTATTGTGCATGAATCTTCCCAGTTTAGTCCCAAATTTCCGAGCCGTTTCTCCTGTGTATGAAAAATTTCCTTAAAATATTTTCTCATACTTTAAACTCTCATCGTCTAACTCTAGACGGGTATCTACTTCTCATCAGTGTTTGTAATGTAGATAGTTAAGTTCTGTTCGCATCTTTTTTTATTTAATTAAATCCAATTCTGCTCAGATTTTCTAATCATTGTCTTCTTTCGTATAGCTTTCAACATGATATGAGGGAAGCATTGCATCGGCTGGTGTCATAGTATCCATCCCATAAACCAAAGTGTATGGTAACTCATGTGTTGCAGTTCGAAGGGTGATTCGGTAGGCCCATAACACTTCTTGTAAATAATTTGGCCACTTGCCAGCTTTACCTTTCAAGTTTTCTTGAGGCCGTCGAGAATATTTTTATTTGTTACTTTGACTTGCCTATTGGCTTATGAGTGAAATGGTACTGATAAACATTGTTGTATACCCCATGAAGAACATAAAGCTCTTATGTCTTTATTATCAAATTGTGAGCTATTGTCCATCATCAATCTCCACAAAACACTAAAACAACAAAATATGATCAACAATATGAATTTAATCACATAATTCGCCTTCTTTCCATACAACGGCTCGACTTCTACCCACTTAGAAAAATAATCCCCTTTAACTACTATATTTTGACGTCCGTCGGGTGCCATCGGCTGGGTGCCATCGGTAATGGTCCGAACTGATCAAGGACTTTTGGACAAAAGGTAGCGCCTCAGAGATGGATTCAAATGGTACCATAGGCATATGTATTGTATTTCCGAATCATTGGCAAATGTCACATCTTTTGACTAGTTCCTTAGCATCGACCATAATTGAGAGCCAATAATAGCCTGACAACAATACTTTACTCGTTAGTGCTTTTTACCCACAATGTTCCAATCCTTTCATGTCATGGAGTTCAGACAATATTATTTGTGATTCATTTTCTCCAAGGCGACGCCATAAAGGTCTACTCAATGATTATTTTGCACTATATACCTCCAAGGACTCTAAAATCATGCGCTTTAAATCGCAACTTATTTACTAGCGACTTGTCAACTGGTAAAACCTCATTAATAAAAAATTCTTTGATATCGTGTTTCTAATCTTTGTTAGTATCTGTATTAATTTGGAAAACTTCATCTGAATTCAAACTCTGCTCTAAATTTTTTTGTTATCAAATGGATTTCTTGTGTGAGTATCTATGGGTAACCTTCAAAATACGTCGTAGTATCTAAGGAATCAGCCACATAATTTTCGGCCCTTTGAACATGTTCGTATTTGACATTTTCAAACAAATCTGCCAACCCTCTTAGAGCATTTAAGTACTTTACCAGGTGATCTTTCCTTGCCTCAGAATGAATTGAAACATGATTTACCAAGAGTTGCGAGTTACTAACCAAACAAATGTTTTTGGCACTGTAAATCTGTCTCAGTCGCAATCCTGCCAAAACCGTTATGTACTCTGCCTTATTTTTCGATGCTTTAAAACCAAAATGAATCGCCTCATACATGGCTTTTCCTATTAAAGCTATCAACTGTACTCATGCCCACAACCCAAAGAGCTAGATCCTCTGTCAATTCGAATAGTCCACTCAGCCTTTGACTCTTCATGATATGTTTCTATGTCTGGTTGTTCAAAGTGAAAATCAACCAAAAAGCAAGCCAACGCTTGGGCCTTAATCATTGTCCAAGGCTCGTAATTAATGTCGTAATCCTCTAACTCCGAAAACCATTTTGTCATTCTCTTTGACACATCAAGTTTTTGCAATACGTTTTTCGAGAGAAAGAGGTTCAGACTACGCTACAGTGTGCCTGGAAATAAGGTCTCATTTTTTGAGTTGCTGTTACCAAAGCGAGAGCGAGTTTTTCTAATTTTAGATATATTTTTTTCAGCTTCTAGAAGACGTTTTCTTAAATAGTATACGAGTCGAGGATAAATATCAACTATATCAACAATGCGCTCACGACATAGTATAACACTGCTATATAAACGAATAATATTTTTCTCATGCTTAGATTCGTTAGTAGTTCCGGGGAAAACAAGTATTCTTTGATTTAGATAAAACTTTATTACACTCTAGGTCAGACCGAAATAATTTTATTGTCTTAAAATTTGAAAAAAAAAGTAGTGCACTTGTCTAAAAACCAAGATATAGATCTATTAAAGGCCGACAACCTTTAGGTCAATATATATGCCATCTTAATAGAACTGGGCGGCTCTATAGTGTTTAAAGCGTTTAACTGCCTTGGATCAACTTATATCCCTTCGCAACAAACGCGCACTTATCATGGGTTTATCTTCCATATCCGAAAAATAGCTTTTATCTTTGGCACTCATTACCAACATATCATCAATATATACCTCGACATTGCGTCCGGTCTGATTCTAAAAATCCTTATGCACTAACTGCTAATAAGTAGCCTCAGCATTCTTTAACATAAACAATAATACTTTATACCAATGTAGACCCCTTCCAGTTATAAACGAATTACTTTCTTGGCCCCTCAGACTATCTTGATTTGGTTACAACCTGCATAGGCATCCATAAACGATAATAACTTGTTTCCTAAATTTGAATCTACCAGGTAATCTATCATTGGAATCAGAAAAGGGTCCTTTGGGTAGACTCTATTTAGATCGATAAAGTCCAGGCACATTATTTATTTTTCGTTATTCTTTTTTACCGGGACCGGGTTGGCTATCCACAAAGGATATTGAGATTCTCGTATATGACCCATTTTTTTATAGTTGATCCACCTCGACCATAATAGCCTCAACTTTTTCATGAAAAAATAATATTCTCTTTTGAATGATTGGGCGCATGCTGCGCCAAATAGCCAATTTGTGATACATAATCTATGATGGCACCCCCGTAACATCCTCGGGTACACCATACGAACATATGAAAATTGTTTGACAAGAAAAAGATCAATCCCTCCCTTATTTTCATGGATAACATAGTTTCGATCTTCAAACTGTGACCGTTGGAGAATAATTAGTTTTCAAAATTCTCATTAATGACCAAAACACCAGAGGTCTCCCTCGGATCATCAACATGATTAGACCCCGATGAAGATCCTTGTAATTGTTAATCTTTCCCCAACAACATCAGTAGTTACTGATTGGAAGCCCATAATAGTTCAGTATGTTTGGAGGATACTACGAGGGTTCTCTATCTATTCGTATGTGGTCATGAATATGATGTTAGTAGAACCTCTGGTGTCAATCAGGATTTGTCGGATCTCACTTCCCATAATGGAAGCTTCTATTACCATGGTGTCATAGCGTGGTCCAGTCACTTCCCTCGTGTCATCATCATCAAATCATATCAAAGGTGATGGATTTCTGTGTAGATGGGTCAAAACACCCACTTCTAACTGTGTTGCCAAAAGCACCAAGTGTCTCTTTCGAGAAAAATTGGTAATCCCCGAAATAGTATCCCACCAAAAATAGGCTTTCCTCTGGCCTTTGGTTCATCATCCACCATGATAACTTTTCAGTCCGGCTTTGGATCTAAATATTCCTAGAAAACATCAAAAAATTCCACTGAATATGATTCTTAAAGTTTTTTTTTGTTTTGGGGCCACTATGATCACCTCTCTTCCCGTAGGATTCTGTTGTTGATTTCTAGCATTTCTTTTAAGAAAGTTGTCAATTTCTCATTCTAAATCAACACTTAGATTTTTTAAGGGATATACAATACTTCATCTTATGTACGATATCATCATGATACTTGTAGTATATGTTTCTTCTACGTTTTCTCGGGGTTTGGATTAGAAAGGGTTTTATGAACTATATATGATTTCAGACCTTGTCAAAAATCGTAGCCTTACATTCAGTTGATTAAGAAAAATCAATGGATGAACCCACTCTTTAAAAATTGGTTTTGTTGTCTGCTGGACATTTATAACCCGTTAGTAATTCTTGGTCTATACTTTGATTCAGAATTCTAGGTCTGAATATGGTCGAAAATTGGAAAGTTTAGATCGGCTATGGCTGAGAAAATGGCGTGGGAGACTAATATTAGATCATCATGGGTGATTATGAGCTCTGCCCTTGTTGAGACATAAAATAAAAATCTAATGCCTGAGTTTCTTCCACAAGTATATGTTTTTCTAACATGTGCTAGTACATTGTCGAATGTCATAGCATGCTTATTAGCAACATATTCCCTTAAAATTTCGGGAAAGAGTCCCATCATATATGTAGCGCAAATGACCAACTCCTCACAACCTTATTAATTGTTTTTTGTTTGGACAGTATTTGGTATACTCCATCAGGCTCTCCCCAATATTTTTCCACCAATTAATGATTGTATTCCCATTTGCTTAGAACTTTTTACTTCCCATGAAATGTTGTCTAAATAGTATCCAAAATTTGTCAATATTTTTAATACATCCCTTCGGCAACCAATTATACCACTACGAAGCACCATCTTTGAAGGTTTGGGAGAATACCCGACATAATAGTTTGTCATCATATTCAAAGTTTATCATTAAATTTTTGAACTGTTCAATATCGTTATCGAGGTTATGGGTTCCATCAAATTTTTTCATTCTGGAGATATCAAAACGCTTCGGCATGCGCCATGATAAAATTTTGGCAAACAAAAGGGATGATCTCAAATTATTGTCTAGTTTAGAAAAACGTCCCATAGGGCCTTCATTTTCCACCGTATATTGTTATTCTTTTCCTACGGTTACCATTTATCCCTGACGTCAGACACAAGTGTCTGTTTATATATATTACCCATCTTCTTCCTCGGATCCTTGCCTTTCTGGGATCTCATATGATAATCTGAACGTCTCTTCGAACTCTATTTCTTAAAATTCCTCTTGCGACAATGTTTTCTTTCCGGTGAAGAAGATTCATCCAAGTCGAAAAAGACTAGTCACTAGACTCTGAAGAATCATAACAACATCTAGTCTTTGTATCATTTTTAGAATCATAACGACCTTGTATTTCTTCATCACGCTTATCATATAATCGATGACCATACTCAGTTTCATTTCCCTCAGAAGACCGTTTTCTTCTTACCTCAAACTGGACCTTCTTATCGACCATCGTTGCATCCTTCTCAGCATTTAGCTTGCCAATATCTTAAAATAGTTCTTTACGCAACATTACCAGAGCGGATTACTTGAGCTGATATATGGAAAATTGATTATTATAGTGATGTTCTTCAAACTGTTTTTATCTAAATGTTGTTTCTCTGAAACGGCTCAAATTAGAAAACTCTCAACCCTGGTTGCGGGTACCTCTTTCATATCAGTGTTCATATCTCCCGAAGAACTCTCAAACGTAATTAAAAATTTTCGTTTGATTTCAAAAATAGATTTTGGGTACCAGATGTCTTCCACTATGGTCGCCAATGATAGTTCCAAAAATATCTGAAGAGTGAGGGATAACGAGTCAAAGATAATTTCGGGAGCAACATTTTAAACAGATAAACACGAGAATACTAGAGATAGAAGCTGCCACGAGTGGAAATAAAGTAATAATTGTTCATCTTATTATTTTACTAATCTTAACCGCATTTATTATTTATTACATGAAATACCATCAATATTACATATTTGTTGGTCGTATTTTACAAGATGTAAAGACAAATTACCCCAATATTCTACCGATCTGGCATAAAGTTCAGATAAATCTTACCCTTCTCAATGTTGACATATATCGAATTGGTGATAATGGGTGCAATCAACAAGTTATTTCCATAAGTTACACATTTGTTATGCAAGTTCTATTTAAGCACGAATATTCTTGGGAATACAAAGAAATTTCGAACAAGAAACAATGTCAAACAATTTTTTTGCTTCGTGCAATTTGGTCGTGTATTCGGAAAATAACTCCAACTTGAAGTCAAACATGAAAACAATAAAATATACCTATATAGACTATTTTAAGGAATTTGAGTACAATAAAACACTTTGGCTAACAAATCTTCTATGCATGCACTAACATGGTGAAACACTAAGAAAACACAACATCAAATCTGTAAGTTCATTCATCCTTATATATTAAATTCATATTCAAGTCACATAAATGAACTCATTTGTTCTTACTATTATTAGTGGTAAATGTGCATATTCATAATTAATACGGTTTATTGGGATAAGCTAAATTAATTTTGAACAAGTTTGGGCGAAGCTTGACACTTTGCTCGGTATCCAACACATTAAGATAATATCAGCGTTCGAGAAATGTAAGAAAATATCTAATTGTAAGTAAGATATTTTAATATTCAAAGTGGTTAAATTTAGGGTTAGTGAGGCATCTTTTGTTATCATGCTAAAATAACATAAAAATGCTAAAGTGTTTTCTAAGTATAATATGGATGTGTTGTTAGAATGACGCATGTGTTTTCATGTGCATGTGAGGTATATGTGCTCATAATAGAGATTTTTATTATGATTTATAAACTATAAACTTTGTTACGAAAGTCAAATGCGACAAAGATAATTGTATGGATTAATATATCTTTAAAATTGTTGGCTTAGTCCTTTATTAGGATTCAGAAAAGAGGCTTTATAAATTTTTAAGGTTTGTTGAAGTACTTGATCCTAAATTAACCAACTAGTACTTATTCAACCCAAATAACTAGTGAAGATGAATGGACATGAAAAAAACACACTAATGCTAGTTCGATGAAACAAGTCAAATCATATTTTGAGCATCTCATTGAGCAAACCTGTAGTAAGAGCATATTTGAAATACACCATTCTAACCCTAATAACAATTAGAACAAACGTGAGACATTAGAAAACTAATCAAAATAATAATTCGTATAAAACATCTAAACCCTGAAAAGTTAAACAAGAGTTGTTGTTTCACGACCATCTTTCACCGTTTATGATTTTGTTCATTTATGAGATAATACATGTACAAATGGATGATCATTGTAGCTTTAGAGTTATCAATTATCTATCACTATTTGTTTCGAAAGTCAAGGGACATAGACGCATGCTAGGGAACAAATAATGAAAAAAATCATATATAAGTTGCCTTTGTATGAAGTTACTTACAAAATTTGCAAAACAGTAGTTGAATAACTAAAGATGCTAAAATTATTTGATATAACTTTCGTCTTTGAAAACTATATGCAAGTGCTCAAAATTTATTTAGTCATTGCGACCGTGTTTAAATTTATCATATGTTTATTTTATCTAATTTGGCTCGTCAATGTTTTAACCTTTAAAATATGTTTTACCTTCTCTTACAGAAAAAATGAGGTTTCAATTGCTCACATAAATAGGAATTATTTCGTTAATGTATGTTAGTTTATTAGTTAAATTGTTTATTGCATTCATAATAAGATTTTATTTTATAATATTGTTCGTATTCAATTAACAGGTTATGATCTATCTGAATGCACCATTACCCCTCATTAATCCTTGTTGGAAACCATTGGCTAGAGAATAAAGTATTGGCTGGATGAATTCATTAGTTGATTAGAATGGAAAATACATTCAAATCCAAATAGTAATTAACTAATACCATAAAATGGCAGCTTTACCAAGGTTTAAAACATCTAACGTGTAACTATATGCTGTTGTAACTTTACTTTGTCTTAACTTACTTTGTAACTTTATTTTGTTATTGATAAGGGCATGATTTATCCAACCCGCACCTTAGACGGGAAAAATATTAAACCGTAATTAACTTTGTAGTATAAACCCAACAAGTATATAATATTGATGATATTTTATGTTTAATATTAGTTATTTAATGGGATGGAATAAAGAGAAATGGGTTAACCATGTAAGTCCGTGACCCACTCTTATACTATAGAATTTCTAAGAAAAAGTGAACACTTATTACATTTTTTACTACTTTGGGCAGTTTATCTTTCTAGAATTATGTTTTAGCTTATCTCTCTAACATTTGTATGACTTAACTCAAAATATATTTGACATTTTTGTCCCACGAATATTCTAGAGTCACTAGTTATAACTTTTTTTTTGTAATTTTACTTTGTGAAAACTTACTTTCTAACTTTGTTTTGTAACTTTACTTCTAAATATTTCATTTTATTAAAACAACATAAGAAAACAAATCAATAGTTTATGAACATAATGAAAACTAGAAAAATCTACACCACCTAAAATAAAAAATTGGAGTACAAAATACTAATAATACTGATGAGTCCGAATTCAGCATGCTCCCCGGAAGGGTAAATCAGTCTAAGTCTCTCCGAACACCGGACATGCTACAGGGACATAAATCGGACAGACCATTTGGACCGGACAGATCACTTCGAACATTTGAACCTAAGGCAGTCCGAACTATGACTAAAGTACTAAAAAACCTAAACACTTCCTGACTAAGCTACCTGCCCTCCTGCTTAGAACTCATGGGTCTTTAAACATGACCCGGGTCCCTTAAACATGACCCGAAAGCCCACAAGGGCCCAAACATCATACTATAAATACCCAACCACCAGCATTAACTATGGGTAATGAAAATTAACTGCTACCAAGCTGCTTAATTCTCTCTCCACCTTTAAACACTCACACACCACCTTTAAACACTCACATACCACCGTTAAACACTCACACACCACCGTTAAACACCCATACACCACCTTGAAACTCCACTTAAAATTACTAGCCTACTCTCAGGCGATTATTATCCACATCAAATTGGCGACCACAGTGGGAGGAGAGAGGTGCCTGAATCAAGCATTCAAAACCTGCCAAAGAATTCTGTCCGTATGAATTCGGACAATCCAGAGCTCCCACCAGCTTTGCTCGAAGTGGTGGAAGAAAATGATGAGTATACTGTCCAGGAGCGTGACAGGTTAAAGCTTGAAATAGAAGCTCTGAGGGCTGAGAAGGCCAAGATGGGCATGAAAGAAAAATCCAAGGCATCGGTTGTTCATCACACCGACAACCCAAGAGAGCCTGAGGCTTCGAAAACTCATGTGAGTACTAAAAAGACACATGCCAGTTCTAAAAAGTTTCACCGGTCCAAGCCTGTGGAGAGCTCTGACTCAAGCTCAGAATCTTCGGGCAGCTCTTCGGACAGTGAGGGAAATGAAAAATCCTTGTCCTCTAGCAGTGATGAGGGTCGAACCAAGAAAAAGCAAAAGCAGGTTAAGAAATATTCAAGAAAAAGAGATCACCATGGAAGAATGAAAAGGCATATTGGAAAGGGGCCATCTCACCACCGGAGGTATATGGACAAGATACTGATGGATCCCTTTGCTTTCCACGATGAGCCAGGTATCTTTGCAACTCCTAATGAGGATACCGTGTTCAGTCGTGGAAGGAATTGGAGGCAGTCTCCACTGTCTTCTAAAATCCTGTCCGGAATCCTCCCCAAGAGGTTTGACAGTACTAAGATGGATAAGTACGATGGCAGTACTGATCCGGACAATCATCTGGAGCAATTCAAGAACTTCATGATGAACTTTGATGATGATGATAAACTAATGTGTAGGGAATTCTTCCAATCTTTTACGGGGAGTGCTCCGAAATGGTACAACAGCCTGCCTCAAGGTTGTATTAAAGATTTTGATACGTTTTGGGTGGCCTTTCGAAGGCAGTTTGTGGGGAGTAAGGAGCTGAAGGGCAATGGAGACACAATAATCCATTGTGCCCAGGAGCCAAATGAGTCATTAAAGGAGTACATAAGTCGTTTTGTGAACACAAAGAATGGGTTGGCTGATTGCTTTGAACAGGTGGCAATAGCATCCCTAAGACAAGGTTTGAACCCAGGCAACCTGGCTGATTCGGTGACCAGAAAGAAGGCCATGACCTGGGGAGGATTGCTAAATCAGGTTGGCAAGCAAATAAACGTTGATGAAACAAAAAAGACTAGGGTGCACAGGCAGGTGAGGTCCACCCCAGTAACACCAACTCCAAATCAAAACCAATCCGGGAACAAAGCAAGAGAAACCGGACAGGGGCATGGTAGGGCAAAGGCTCAGTCTCAGCCAGCTGCTCCTGCTCAAAGTCAACAATCTAGAAACAAAAGAGGGCCATGGGTCCAACCGGAGTGGTTCGCAGAACTCAAAGAAAGCGTGGCCACCATTTTCGATAAAACAAAAGATGAGGTACACTACCGGAGACCAGCAACCTTGCAGTCTCCCAGAGAGCATCGTAACAACTCCTTTTGCCAATACCACAATGATATTGGCCATACCACTGATGATTGCATAGCGTTGAAACAAGAGGTGCAAAACTTGATTGAAAGGGGAAAGTTGGGTGCATACGTTAAAAGAAGAGGAGGCAACAGGCCTGACAACACTCACCGGGTTGGTCCAAGTAATGCTGCCCCGGAGGAGGCCATGGTAATAGTGGAAAGGTTTGATGTGGAATCTGAGTACTTGGATCCTGATCCAACACGAAACAGGGTGGGTGCTATAGAGGAGTGTTCTAGGTCTGTCTCCGGGCTCATTAAATTCTTCGAGTCACTTACAATCTTCGGAGGGGACACAATGACAGCTCCTACTGCTTCTTCGAGAAAGAGGCATGTTCATAATTTAACCTCCCAGCTAGAAGGAGGCATGACATCTTATCAATCACCAAACTCATTCCCATTCATTGTCTTTGATGAGGATGATTTAAGAGACATTGCTGGCCCTTATGAGGATGCTGTTGTCATAGGAGCATCTATAGGGGGCAATGAGATAAGGCGAATTCTGGTGGATACTGGAAGCTCTGCCAATATCCTTTTCCTGACCACTTATAAGAAAATGAAAAATCCAGTTGTGATTCAAAAGTCGGACAGGTCAATCGTGGGCTTCACGGGCAGCTCAGCCGATGTGATCGGGGAGTTTGAAGAAGAAGTGTTATTGGGCAGGGGCCCTTTCCAGAAAATGTTTAGAATACTCTTCATAGTGGTGGATTGTCCCACTTGCTATAATGCTATTCTGGGGAGATCTTGGCTCTCTAGGATGCATGCAGTGGCTTCAACAGTCCATCAGTGTTTAAAGTATGTTGTTCAGGAACAGGTTGGGGTTGTCCGGAGCAGCCAAAAGGTTGCAAGAGAATGCTATGCCACTGCCTTGGCTCCACGAACGCTGGGGGCAGTCCGAATAAATGATCAATAGCAGTTTGAGGGCCTTTCTGGGGGTGAGGATGAGATTGATGACCCCAGGGAGACCCCCGGAGTGTTGATCCCAATTAAAGAGGTTGAAACACACTGTTTGGAAGAAGGAAAAAGTATCAAGATAGGGTCCAAGATGCTACCAATGTTGAAAGAAAAGATGTTGAAATTCTTGAAAGACCATCAGCACGTTTTTGCTTGGTGCAATGCTGATGTTACTGGAGTTCCATCAGAAGTGATATCCCATCACCTAGCTGTCCGGAGGGATGTGGCACCAGTGGTTCAAAAAAGAGGAGCTTTTTCAAAAGAAAAGGCCGATGTCATAGTACAAGTGGTTGACAGACTCACAAAGATGGGGCACATTAAAGAATCTCAATATCCTTTGTGGACTGCCAATCCTGTCCTGGCGAAAAAGAAAAACGGAAAGTGGCGCATGTGCATTGATTTCACAGACCTCAATAGGGCTTGCCCGAAAGATTTGTACCCGGTCCCCCGGATAGATCAGTTGGTAGACTCTACTTCTGGGAACAAACTGCTCTCCTTCATGGATGCCTTCTCCGGGTACAATCAGATCCAAGTAGATCCAAAAGATCAAGAGCATACCACGTTTGTCACTGATAGGGGTCTACATTGCTACAAGGTGATGCCTTTTGGCTTGAAAAATGCTGGGGCTACTTATCAAAGGTTAGTCAACAAGACATTTGCTGATCAAATTGGAAGAAATATGGAAGTTTACATTGACGATATGATGGTGAAAAGCGTGGATGAGCAGTTGCACTTGTCCGATCTCCAAGAAACTTTTGCCAACCTGGTAAAAGTGAATTTAAAACTAAACCCTGAAAAGTGTGTATTCGGAGTGCAGTCCGGGAAATTCTTATGGTATATCATAAGTGAGCATGGAATACAGCCCGACCCGGACCAACTCAATGCCTTATTCCAGATGGAGCCCCCTCGAAACATTAAAGAAGTACAACAATTGACAGGGAGATTAGCTGCCTTGAACAGATTCATCTCCAGGTCTTCGGACAGGTGTGCTCCATTCTTTCAAACTTTGAAGGGTGCAAAAGGGTTCGAATGGACCCCGCAGTGTACCGAGGCATTCAATGAAATCAAGAAACATCTCTCCTCTCCTAAAACTTTGTTCAAACCGGTTGACGGGGAGACTCTTATTGTGTATCTGGCCGTTTCAAGTTGTGCCATCAGTGCTGTGTTGGTAAGAGAGGTCGATGGTTGTCCCTACCCAGTGTACTACATCAGCAAAATCTTGATTGATGCTGAAAGGCGTTACTTGAAACTCGAAAAACTGGCATTGGCTCTGGTAATAGCTGCAAGGAAAATGAGGCCTTACTTCCAGGCTCATCCTATCGTCGTCCGGACATCTTTCCCTTTAAAGAATGTCCTTCAAAAAGCAGACATTTCAAGCAGAATGACGAAGCGGTCAGTGGAGTTGGGGGACTTCGACATAGACTTTGCCCCCCGAACAGCAGTAAAAGCCCAAGCTGTGGCTGATTTTCTGGTTGAATTCCACTCCGATAGGGATTCAGAGCAACGTACTGATTCAAAAGACAAGAAAGTGTGGATTGTCCGAACAGACGGAGGGTCTAGCACCATGGGATGTGGGGCAGGAATATGTCTCACTTCCCCATACGGGGACAGCATGTACCAAGCTATTTGTTTTGCTTTCAGGGCGTCTAATAACGAGTCCGAATACGAAACAGCTATAGCTGGGTTGAAATTGGCCCACATATGTGGGGCTAAAAGGGTCAAGCTTCTGAGTGACTCCCAGTTACTTGTTCACCATGCCTTAGGCCAATCTGAGGCTAGAAAGGAGCAGTTGGTAAAATATTTACTCCTCCTCAAAAATGAAGCGTTAAAGTTTAAAGCTGTGGTCTATGAGCATATTCCCCGGGCAGAGAATGAGCTAGCAGACTCATTGGCAACAATAGCATATACGGAGTCCTACCCATGGATCCATGTGCTTGAAAGCCCTTCTATTCAACTTAGTGAGGGTGGAAAAGAGGAAGTTTTTGAAATACAAGTGAATCGGCCTCAAGACTGGAGGTCTCCTCTCATACAATATCTGTCCGATGGTATTATACCTTCAGATAAGTCACAAGCCAGAACGTTGAAACACAAGGCTCGTGGTTTCATTATGTTGAGAGAAGTGTTGTACAAAAAATCCTATAGTAAACCCCTCCTACGTTGTTTAGGGGATCATGAGTCACAAGTGGTCCTCTCCGAATTGCATGATGGTGAGGGATCAGCCCATTGTGGATTCAGAGCTTTAACAAGAAGAGTGTTACTCTCCGGATACTATTGGCCATCAATCATGAAAGATGCTAAGGAGCTGGTAAGTAGGTGTGACCCATGCCAGAGGTACAGCAATGAAATTCATGTACCAGCCATTCCCTTGGAGTCAATTTCTGAGCCCATCCCTTTTGCTCGATGGGGATTGGACTTGGTTGGGCCTCTCCCTGTGGCGTCCGGAGGGCGTAAAACTATAATTGTGGCCATTGACTACTTCTCGAAGTGGATAGAAGCAGCTCCCCTGGCAGGGACAACATCAAAAGCTGTCATAAAATTCATTCTATCCAATATATGTTGCAGATTTGGTGTCCCACAAAAGATAACAACAGACAATGGGCCACAGTTTGACAACAGAGAGATGGAAAGCTTCTGTGCCTCAAGGGGTATACACCATTGCTTTTCTTCACCTTTTCACCCACAAGCCAATGGGCAGGTTGAAGTGGCTAATAGAACTATACTGTCCGGGTTAAAGAAAAATTTGGAAGGGGCTGCTGGGAAGTGGCCTAGTTATCTACAAGAAGTCTTGTGGGACTACCGGACAACACCTAGGGCTGCAACACAAGAGTCTCCCTTTGCTTTGGTCTATGGGATGGATGCAGTGGCTCCCATAGAGAAGACACTTCCTTCCTTTCGTGTTCACAACTTCTCCGGACACACTAATGAAATGGCAATTAGAAATCAGCTTGATTTGATAGAAGAAAGAAGGGTTAAAGCCCACCTTAGAATTGCACACTATCAGAGCCTGATGAGAAGCAGGTTTGCTTCTAAAGTTAAAAGAAGAGATTTTCAACCAGGGGACAAAGTATTGAGGAAGGTCTTCTTACATACTAAAGAAAAGCTCTTCGGAAAGCTGGCCCCTACCTGGGAAGGTCCATATATTGTGGTTGAAAGAATCAAGCCTGGAACTTATTGGTTGGAAGACAAAGATGGCAGGGTTTTAACTCACCCTTGGAATATTGAGCACCTTCGTATGTATTTGGAATAAAACTTGTGTAAATATTTACTTGTTTAAACATCCATGTAAATATTTGGGGGCATACCTTCCCCTCTTCGGTGGCACGGAGAGCGTTCAATGAAATTTAATACCTTCTTCAAATTTTTCTAAGTATTTTCAAACTATCTCTTGTCATACTACCCGGACTGAAAGATCTAGGGTCTATTTAAATTCTAGCCGAAGAGTCTTAGTACTCTCACAATGCAATAAAGCTACTTAAACTCCATCTATTTAAACAAAAGCACATAATGAAAGAAGATGATGGTTGAGCAAAATAGAAACATTCATTCAACAAACTTAAAATTGCCTTGGCCTTCCAAGGACTTTTGAACAAGTTAGGATACAGCACAAAAAATCTGTCCAAATAATACGGACACCATCACAAAAAGAGTGCCTTGGCCTTCCAAGGACTTTAGTTTGAATAAAAGATAAACAAAATAAACTATAAATTAAGGTTGAGCCTTTGAAGATGGCTCGCCCTCATCTGTTTTCTTGCCCTTGATATCACTCCTCTCTTCGACTATCTTCTTGCCCTTGGGATCAATCTCCTCTTCGCCAGGGCTCTCTCCGGTTTCCTCTTCATTATCAGATGAGGACTCACCGGAATATCCCTCGTCAACCATAGTATAATATGGAATGTCATCATCATTCACATAGCGCCATAAGTCCCCCAGTCTCCTCTTCGGGAATTTTTCGTGAAACAGGAGAACCATATCAGACTTCACCCTTTGAATCATTAGCTCCTCGCTTTGTATCATCTCCCTAGCATAGGCGTTGATCTTGGCCTTGATTGTGGCCTCTTGGTCCCTTACCAAAGCAGCCTTCTCTTCAACAGCCTGAGTCACTGCATTCTCTAAAGCAATCTTGTCAGTGGTCAGGTTGGTGATGAGCTTCTCCTTTGCTGCAGTTTCTCCCCTTAAGGTTGTCAGGTCCTTCTCCATTCCGGACAGCTTTCCCTGAAGATCTTTTATGGTTTCTTCTAGGGTGGCAACTTTTGTGTTACTTTCATTTTGCTTCTTCTTCAGCTCCTCATTTGCTTCCTTAAGCAAGTCAGCATTGGTGGTGGCAGTGCGGAGGTCTTCGGACAGCTTTTCCTTATCAGACTTGAGGTCTTTGATAGTGTCTGCTTGACTCCGGACTTGCCTCTCCAATGTGAGCACTGGCTGCACATTGCTAAGCAGAGAGTGGGATATAGTGTCCTTCTCACTAGAAACTATGAAAGTCTTACCGTTAAAATTGACCGTATTAGAGCTGCTCGGAGGGACGTAGGGCCCTGCAAACTCGTCTCTAGGCAGGCCAAGGAAATATTCACCAAGTCTACCCAGACCGGTGATATCCACTTCATCCAAATTAAGCTCTCCCCCCTCAACCTCATCAGTATGGAATTCCCTTGGAATCTCTTCTTGAAAGTCCCTTGGGATCTCTTCGGCCAGTGTTGGGTCAGTAGGGAAAGAGGGCTCCGGATCCCGGAGAGCAAGCTCATCTCCTTGGGAAGTCTTTTTCTTCTTGGCTTCCCTATCAGCACCTTCACTTGCTTGCTTGCGAGTCCTCTTGGATGCCCTTGGAGGTTTTGGGAGGTTCACTTCCTGCTTTTCGCTCTCCTGCTCCACCACTTGTAAAAGGGCTGCATCAATTTGAACTTGTGTTGGCCCCTCTGGATCTGTTGGGGCCTCCTTTTCAGTATCACCTGCCACCTTCTTGCCTTTTCTTCTGCCCTTCATTTTGCTTGGGGCTTTGGCCCGGGAAGGCAGGTAGAGTGTCCCATCCAGCTCGTGGGACCTTCTCAGCACAATATCTTCATCAGGCTGGGTGGTGAGCTCCTCCCAAGTTAGGTCTCTCCGACCTATTGTGTTCCACAGGTGGGACCTTGCTAGGTTTCCAGGGGTGAAGGCCTTGTGGAATCGGTTCTCCCAGTTCTCTACAGCCCATGCATTGATTTTGCCACAGGTAGTCTGTCCGGCCTTCAGGTAGTCCCCGAACTCCTTTGGCAGCTCTGTTAAAACAAAAGAGAAATTGGTTAGTACAAATTTAACTTAAAGAAAAAAGAGAAAAGAGAGATTCGAACGGAAACTTAAGGTAAAAAACTTACGGTCACTCCTCCATCTACTCCTGAGAAGGCTTGGATTCTCTCCGACCTTGATTTTCTTGCCGTTTTCCCATGAGCCACTGACAAACAAGAATTGGCTCCTCCATTTGCTCTCCGACTCCAGGAGATCATCAACAGCTTTGAGATCGTTCCCCATGTTGAAATGGTAGAAGGGGAACTGATGATGCTTGCACAGGTTGGCCACCGCAGCAAACTCTTCCATAGGAAGAGGGATCCCTGATAACCTAGATGCCATAATACATGACATTAAGGTGAACCAACCATTGGGGCTTAGCTGTGTTGGGAAGAGCTTGACCAGGTGGAAGTAGCGCACAATCTCCGGGTCTAGTGAGAACCTGAGCCCCCAGTTAAATAGCTCTGTAAAGAAGACTATCTCATTTCGTTTACAATCCATTGGGGTCTCCGGATCAATGGGGATCCTTATCTTCACGTTTTCAGGGATCCCCCATTTGGTGCGCATTCTACCCAGATCAGAGGTATGGATGAATGCATACTTGGTCTTATGCAAGGCCAAGAGGTACTTAAACTCGACCTTGTGGAAGCACGGCCCCACTCTCCCCTCAAGGCACTCCGGCAGATCCGAGCGCCTTAGGTACAAATTCTTTTTGCCCTTTTTGGTAACAGCAGCAGTGGTATCAGCCTGTCCGGATGACTCGGACTCAAAGGGAACCTCTTGAGTAGAGTCCTCCATTTTCTCCTCCATAATTGTTGGAGGGACTTCTGTGGAAGTGGTTCGGGGAGGATTAATTCTTGGCATAGCCTGCCCTCCGGACTATTTCCTGCCCGTATTTATCTGACTTCTTACCTCGAGTTGAGTTTCTGAGGCAAAAGATTCTTTGGGGGGTGTCGGGCTACTGGCCTCCGGACCGGACAGCCTCTCCCGGGGAGCTCTAAAGGGCACTCCAGACCCAGAGTCACTATTCTTTGTCCCCGATTTTGAGGGAGTATTTTTAGAGGTTAGCCCCTTGACTAACCGGCTTGGCCTTTTGATGACTAATTTCTCCTGAGAGTGGTCAGAGTCAGACCCCATGGCAATAAAAGACGATTTTTTCCTAACACTTGTAGCGGTAACTCCTGGTTCAACAGCAGGTATTGACTCCTGAACTGAGGAACCCGATACTATGGGAGAAAGGGTGGATTGAAAGAGCTTTCTGGGCTTGGTACCTTTTGAAGAGGATGAGCCTCTATCAGATTCTGCAACAGAGGAGGCTGGTTTCTCAACAGGCGACGATGGTAGCCCTGCTGCCAGTCGTTTTTCCTTCTCGACCCTTTGTGCTTTCTCCAACTCCGAAAGGTTGAGCCAACTGCCTTTGATCAATGCTGTTCTTGCTGTAAACATAAAACAGCCAAGGAAGTTTTTGTTCTAGAGAGATAAAGCTCTGGGTGAAATTGCAGAGTAAAATTTGAGAGAGATAATAAAATAGTGAAAAATGAATGAGAATTTATAGTAAATGTGAAAAAAGGAGTTGATTCCTAGGAGAATCCGAAAATTTGGGTAATGATTAAAAGACGGCGCTGATGTCACTATTAGCAATTAAAGAGGTTACTTGTTCAAGAAGGTGGAGCGAAATTTGAGGTGAAAAACGGCTGGAATGGCCAATCAGAAAGCGACACATGTCCCACTAACTCTGGCAAAAACCGTTTGTAATTCGTAACGTTTGATCTGTCCGGGTATACCCACAGCTCTGTCCGGATTAAGAACCACTTCATTCATCGGACTGTTTTTCAGTTCTTTGACAAAGACACTTGCTCAAACACCTAAAAAAGGGGCTCCTGATGAGTCTGAATTCAGCATGCTCCCCGGAAGGGTAAATCAGTCTAAGTCTCTCCGAACACCGGACAGGCTACAGGGACATAAATTGGACAGACCATTTGGACCGGACAGATCACTTCGAACATTTGAACCTAAGGCAGTCCGAACTATGACTAAAGTACTAAAAAACCTAAACACTTCCTGACTAAGCTACCTGCCCTCCTGCTTAGAACTCATGGGTCTTTAAACATGACCCGGGTCCATTAAACATGACCCGAAAGCCCATAAGGGCCCAAACATCATACTATAAATACCCAACCACCAGCATTAACTATGGGTAATGAAAATTAACTGCTACCAAGCTGCTTAATTCTCTCTCCACCTTTAAACACTCACACACCACCTTTAAACACTCACACACCACCTTTAAACACTCACACACCACCGTTAAACACTCACACACCACCGTTAAACACCCATACACCACCTTGAAACTCCACTTAAAATTACTAGTCTACTCTCAGGCGATTATTATCCACATCAAATACAACATTTTTGGAAGAGTTGTATCCTTGCATATCTAGTTCGCCGGTATAAGCATCAATTTCCATTTGTTATAGTCTCTTTTCAGCGAGGTTCAGGTCTACCTTTTCCAGTATATGATTTTAGTAGAATCAATAATACACAAAAATAATACTTATATGTCGCTTTCCTAACATCATACAAACTTAGAACTAATTTCAAATATTCCAACCTGATATATACTTGTTTTGGTCCTTCTACATATGACATCAGGCATGTACAATGTATCCGTACATGTAATACATATTTCATACTACTTTATTGTTAGTATGGAGACCAAAGTCCCACATCCCACATCGGTTAAATATGGGAAGGATCAACAGTATATAAGTAAGATTATATCTCAACTAGTATGAGGCCTTTTGGAAGTGGACCAAAAGCAAACTCGTGAGGGCCTTCGGGCGCCAAAGTAGACAATATCATACTAGTGCCGAGATCGATTGTTCTTAATTATATAAGGAAACGGAATATGCGGTATCCATATTCCCAACAAAAAATGGTATCAGATCCAGACCCATACATAACGCGATGGTGGTGAAATTCTCGGAAGTCGAACATTATGAACTAGAAGCCAGATGTCGACCTTAAGTAATCTGTTCTAGAGATCCTAGTTCAGAGTGCCCGTGACTCATCAAGCAGGAACAAGACAGTTTGGTCTAAGAGGAGGTGAGCAGTAACATCCGTAGTGCCTCAATGGTCCGGTAGCCCCAACCTGATTATAGTGGGCAGATGGAAGTCACTTGAGAGGAGGCTGAAGTGGTACTTTGTTCGAGAGGAGGATTTGTTAGGATGGTGACCAAATTCCCACATCCCACATCGGTTAAACATGGGAAGGATCAATGGTTATAAGTAAGAACATATCTCAACTAGTATGATGCCTTTTGGAAGTGGACCAAAAGCAAACGCGGGAGGGCCTTCGAGCGCCAAAGCGGACAATATTACACTAATATCGAGATCGATTGTTCTTATTTATATACGAAGACTGAATATGCGGTACCCATATTCCCAACAACATTTTTAAAAAAGTTATAGTTTCATCCGCTCATATTCGTTTCACAATATCGACGACTTTCACTGTTATCTTCGTGCTTAGTCATTTCATATCGTAGATTTAAGAGATTTTTTTTGTTATAAATTTGTATATTAGGATGTGAGAGAGTTTTCATTGACACATTTTCGGGATATATAAGGTTGAACAATTTGAGGTGGATAAGTGAGATATAAAAAACCAATTTTGATAGGATTGGTCGAACCAATGTTTGTAAAAATACTTTTACATCTAATATCGACACAATACATTGACATTAGAACCAAGACAAACTTTTAACGAAACTTATACAATTGGGACAAGTAACTGGTTTCATCATTTTCTCAAGTGGTGAGCAATAACCTAAGGATGTGTATGAGTATGGAATCCATTAAGTCTCCAATCTTTTTTGGACTTTCATTGTATTATGAGTTGATCTTGGATATAAATACTAGCAATAAATCAAAACAAATAACCAAACAAATAATCAAACAAATAATCAAACAATCAAATAAAACCAAAAATAATTTTTAAAATTCGTGCCTAATGTCGGCACACCATATTGACATCATTAGTTGTTGATACTAATGTCGACATTGTATCAAAATCATATGTAGTTATTATTGACAACAATATTTGCATAGTATTTTGATAGTTTATGCAAATAACAACATATGATATTAACACGCATATGATATTAACACACGATGTCAACATTAATAGCTAGTAACAACAATTAATGTTGATATAGTGTGTCGAAACTAGGACGAATTCTAACTATATGTCGATATTCTAGTGACGAACTAAACTTCCAAAAAATAAAACAGATAACCTAAAAACCACAACCTTCAATAATCAAACTCGTATTTCATATCAAATTTGACGAAATAATTTTATAAACTTAAAATGTTTAACTAACTAGGGCTCATAATTTAGACCATTAAAACAATAATTTGTTTTTAATTTTATTAAGTTTATAAAAATGATTTAAAATACTAATCTAAACTATCAAAATATATGATTTTAAAAAAATAGTATATAAAATTAGGTGACCATCGAATAAACATATATTTGGCTTTAATTTAAACATTTTGGTTTATGATTAGTGTATATTTAGTTTAAGAAGATTCTAAAACAGTAGATTCTAGAGAAAAGTACCAGTAAATACCCACTCAACTATATAATTACCTACTAGTATCCGTTTTTTGGATAGTGTCACTTGGTACCTCGAATTAAAATTTGGACAAAAATACACCCGACTATATATACCCGTCGGTACCTTCACAGTACTAACCTGAGAGTTGTTTGAAAAACGAACCCGAGAGTTGTTTGATAAACGAACCCGAGAGTTGTTTGATAAACGAACCTGAGAGTTGTTTGATAAACGAATCTGAGAGTTGTTTGAAAAACTAACCCGAGAGTTGTTTGAAAAATATACGTGAGAGTTGTTTGGAAACTAACCTGAGAGTTGTTTGAAAAACTCAGAATTTCCTGAGAGTTGTTTGCAACTCTCTCGATTTCCTAAGAGTTGTTACTGGTCAAATTTTATTTTTTTTTTTAAAATAAAAAAATATCATCAATAGATCTAGTTTTTTTCAATTTAAAAAAACAAAAGCGATGGTAATTTCATTTATTTTTTCCGAGCTCCGGTTTGAAAGATATGGATCTTTTAAAAATAAAATAAAAATAAAAAGTAAGAAAGATAAATTTTGGTTACGTGGTTGTTGATGAAGGGTGAGGGTAGTTAGGATATTAAAATAATGTTAGGTATTAAGTGGTAATTAGTTAGTTGAGATGGGTATTAAGAGATAATTAGACAAAGTTTGGGTACTAGATGACAATAAAATAGTTGAGTAGGTGCCTTAGGTGCAATTTCCCAAGATTTTATGTGGTTAAAAATAAAAGACATATTTTATAAAAAGAATAATTTATAGGGAGACTTACCATTAAAGACTGATGCAGACAGTCCGGTGAATTGACAGTTTGGAGCTCCGGTGTCAGATTTTGACCCACAGCACCTTGTTTCGAAGGAAACGACGTCACGAACACAAGTCACGAGCTTTGCTCGTGAGCTATGGGCTTTTTTGGGCATTCGGGCTCATCTATCCTCTTTTTTTCGCACTTTTAGTACTTTAGGGTATTTTTGTAATTTTCTTATTTTTTTAGTTTTAGGGTTTTGTTTGAACTCTATATAAACCTATCTCCTATTCATTGTTAAGGGAATTGTTTTTGTTTAATAAAAATTAGGGTTATCCCTTATGGCTTCTGCTACGTTTCACTCTCCATCAAAAATAAGAAAATTACAAAAATACCCTAAAGTACTAAAACCTTCGTGACGTCGTTTCCTTCGAAACAAGGTGCTGTGGGTCAAAATCTGACACCGGAGCTCCAAACTGTCAATTCACCGGACTGTCTGCATCAAAGACCCATTCAACAAACCTATTATAGATAAATAACCTAAATTTTGTAAGAGACTTTATACCTTAAATACCCTTCTACATAAGATAGCGTAACCAACTTTTTTTTCTTTGTTTTCTTTAATTTTAATTTTTAAAGGTCCGTATCTTTTAAACCATAACTCGGAAAAAGAGTCTGAAAATACCATTGGTTTTGTTTTTTTTATACGAACAAAACTAATACCATTCATGAAATGTTTTGATTTTTGTAAAATATATTTTACACACGTTTCTCAGTTATATGGTTTCGCATCTAGTGACTGGTTTCACATCTATCAAAATAAAGAAGGTTTCGCATCTATCAAAACAAAGAGGTCTCTCATCTAGCAAAATAACTAAGGTTTCGCATCTATCAAAATAAAAAAGGTTTCACATCTATCAAAATAAATAAGGTTTCGCATCTATCAAAATAAATAAGGTTTAGCATCAACCAAAATAAATAAGGTTTAGCATCAACCAAAATAAAAAAGGTTTCGCAATCTATCATAACGAAGAAGGTTTCGCGTCTTCTTCGCGAAACCCCTATAAATTTTAAAAGTTTAAAAGTTTGTATCTTTTAAACCGTAACTCGAAAACAAATCCGAAAATACCGTTGGTTTTTTTTATTAAGACGAAAAAACTAGTACCACTCATGATATGTTATGAATTAAAAAAAATTAGAACAAATAACGTCTCGCATCTATCAAAAACGTGTTTTTTTGCAACTACCATTACAGCCGGCAACCAGGCTGGAAAATGCCCCCTAAACCCTAATTTCTAGCCTAAATTCTACCTAAATCCATACCTATATCCTAAATCCATACCTAAAACTAACTAAATCCTGGAATGGGCATCTACCATGCGAGAATTATAGTTTTAATTTTTAAAATATGTTTTTTCAAAAACGTCTCCCTATAGTTGGCCGAACCTTGGATGTAGTCACAGCTCCACGTGATGAGGCATACAGCTACTATGCTAGTATGTTAGGTTTGATAGTGGATGAGGTCCGTGCAGAGATACAGTCCACTAGAGGCGTTGGCTTCAAGATCAAGTGGCTGCGGGAGACTTTCACTAGGGGTCGCTATATCGAGTAGACTGATGCTGAGACTATCCGCCATATATCACGAGCATACCTGATGTTCTTATTTGGTTGCACTTTTTTTGCGGATACTAGTCAGAAAAGCGTCAAGGCTGACTAGTTTTACAAGTTGGCGAATGTGGATTTTGGTTTGTGAGACATAGCGTGGGGTACGAGTGGATTAGTATTCCTGTTCCGTGGTTTGGGTGATGCTTCGAAAGCATCAAAGAATAACCTGTACGGATTTGTAGCCATGCTTGATTTCTGGATTTATGACCATTTCCCTGCGCTTAGAGCCTCCGAGAATGCGGACCACGTAGTGAGGCATCCTAGGATTGTGAAGTGGCTACCCAAGCGGATTGTTGGGCAAAACATCCGCCCCAAATCGGTTGTTCATACTCTTCTTTCATATCAGAAGGAGACAGATGTAAGTGTTTAAATTTTAGTAGTCAGTAACATATTCTTATTAAGTTTTATTTTTTTAAACATTCTAAGTATTTAATTTTTTGGAACAGGTCATTTTTGAGCCGGATGAGCACGGTCGAGGGTTACATGCCTGATCGGGTTATGCGCCAGTTCAGAAGGGTTTAGGATGAACCCAAACTCCCACTTGTACTCCGACCGGGTTACAAAAGGGAGATTTGGCAAGGTACACATGGCGAGAGAGCGCATGGCTAGATTGGCGTCAACACTTGCTTTATGAGGATCGGTTGACCTTTACTATCGCCACATATAGACAGTCGGCGACGAACACCTACTGGAGGTACTTGGTTGAGTATATTTGGCATACTATTAGTCCACCACCACGCACCACGGACGACAGATTGCTAGACGTTGTTCAATCGATTGTTACATTGCCTGTAGGTCGTGGGGAAAAGAGTGCCCTTAGGTGGAGAGATCAAGTCCTGTAGCTCTTCTCTCCTTGGTTATTTGTCCTTATTATTGGACTTGTTTTAGCTTTGTTATTATCTATCTTTTTCATTCACGTTGATGTTGTTTATCCATTTGTAGGATTTGTTAAACTATCATCTTTTGTATTATGACATCTACTTTTTTATTTCCATCATTTCCTTTAGATTTGATAAACTTTTTTTGAATGCTTATTTACAATTTATAATCCGCAAAATACTTAATTCGTACCATTGTAACCATCCAACTTTTAAACCATAACAAAAAATTAACAAAAAACTTCAACCATTATAAAACATTAACACCATCAAACACACTCCAACCTATGAAGAAAGACTTCAATTTTTAAACCAATTTAAAAAATTAACAAAAAACGTTCTAACAACTCAAAAGAAACGTAAAACCGGATAAATGAGTGAAAACCTTGAAAAAAATTACAAGTCATTGTGCACCATTGGTACGCAGTCAGGAGTACCTATGGTGCACACTACTACGTACCAATGGTACAACCGTGTGTGCACCGTGGGTACTATAGAATGCGTAGCCATGGTGCGTTGTACCATCGGTAAAAGGGGCATGTACCGATGGTACAATGCACCGGTCGGCATGCCAAGTACCGGCCGGTGCAGGGCACCATTGGTACACAGTGTGGCGCACCAATGGGGCCTCACACTGTGTACCCATGGTGCAACCTTTATGCACCATAGGTACATAGGGTGGTGTACCGATAGTGCTATGGACTTGGCACCATCGGTACACTCCACTGTGCACTATAGGTACACAGTAGGCAGTACTTATGGTGCACAATTGGTACTTGAAATTTTTTCTCTGTATTTTTTCTCGCGTTTTTTTTTCGCGCTCTTTAATTTCCGCCAAAGTAATTTTACATTTTTCTATATAAAGAGTTCTAAGTTACAACACCAAACACACAAAACTCTTCTTCAAACCTAGTTGAAGTCTTTCTTCATGGGTTGGAGTGTGTTTGAAGATGCTCATCTACTCAAGGCTGCAAAACACGTGAAGTTCAAACGGCCGGACGATAATACTGATGATTGTTTCGATGAAATTTGTGTATGATGTATTTCATGTACGACGAAATGTCTATGTGTAGAAAAATGCCTCAATCTCGTACTCGTGAGGAGGTAGCCACTAGGTACAGGTGTATAACTAGTGGACCGATGTTCTTGGTGTTTAACGAGCCCCCATAAGTTAGGAACGAGGCATTCGACTCCTTCGGTTTAGGAACGAGACATAAATCCAATCAAAACATGAACATAAATCTGATTAAAAGATAAAAATCGACTACTAAAATTCATCAAGAATAGTTACTTCTGGGAATGAACAAACTGTCTTTCTCCCTTCGAGCTCCGTGTATTATTTATAGCGACCAACTATTGGTAGCTCCCAATACGTAGCCTCTTCACTCTTCAACTTCTGCCACGTAGGATGTATGCGTGCGCAAGGGCATAGGGGCTTGATTGATAGCTGTATAATACTACTTAAATTAGAATAAAAAATTGAGTAATATAGTTGTAAGTAATAACAAAACTATAAATCGAATGACTTAGATTGACGAAGTGATTAGTATCAATGAATCCAAACCCAATTTCACGTTTTTGGGCCATAATAGGATTTTTTACCGCGCATAGGTAAAAAAATATGACTACAGTTGTGAGACCCCACGAGTGACACAAAATGAACAATGCACTCGAACTTGGTTGCAATCACAATGCTCATTTCCGGCATTGTCATCCAATATTTATGGGATGCTGGTGTCTCGTAGTAGTTTATACTTTCTGCAACCTTCAGGTAATCCTCTTTACCGTTATATATCTTGTTATATGTGTCATAGTTGTCTATGAGTTCATCGTATATTGCCTTCCGAACACCTCGCCAACCTTTTTCATGACCGTCCAACCCAAACGAAACTCCTCTATATCCACAATGACCATCTTCCTCAACATAATTTATACCCGATATAAAAGGATTGAAGTGAGTCGAAAACCAACGCAAAAAACCTTTCAGGTCGTGTATAAGTTCTTTGACTCCACCAATGGATGATTGTACGATGTTGCTAGCGAGTGAGGTAATAGAAGAACTGAGAGTACGAGGTAGTTTAGGCACATTTGCTCGTATCGTATTTGCACTTGCAACTGCTTTACCCTTTTTAACTTTTGGTGGTTTTAAAGAGTTCATGACTGAGTCAAGACTAGCCTTATCAGCATCATCCATGTGTTTCCAATAACACTTTTCCTGTTTAGCGGATGATGTATCGACAACTAATTTTTTTTCACTCGCGGATGACCTCTGTGTTTCTGCTTCTCCAATGGCTCTAGCAATGAGGATGTTTCAGGATAAAAAATTTCAAACCATTTCTTGTAAATGTGTTTTATACGGCTTTCGTCTTTTGTCTCCTTAACATTGATTACTAGCGTTTGCAGATCATCTTTGAGAATCTCCATGGTCGTATGGAATGAACGAGGCATTATTTCTATCCTTGTCCAGTGGGTGTGAAACGCATCTAACGATGCAGCTATTCCGTTTGTACGCCACTCGCGGACCTGGTGATAGCAAGGTATACCATGGGTAGATTTTATAGTGCATATACAGACGCCATTGTGTTTAACATCCGACCCATCTTCAATAGAGACAATCTTGCTATCTTTGGCCTTCTCTACTTCATCGAAAAATAGTTCTAACGCCATGTGGGAAACCTTGCCTTGAATTTCATCAAAACGTTTGTCCGCGAATTTATGTCGTGCTATATAATGACTCTTCTCGAACGACGACCTAATGTCAGCATGTTGGATTTCGACTAGCGAATTAACCCTCCCCTAAAATAACTCAAAGTTTAATTTTCTTGTACGTAGGTAACGCTTTAGGTTAGAATGAGCACTCTCGACGCGGTTAGTCGTGCAATGTCCCAAATCCAAGCTATTGTTCGTCTTCCAAACAACAAATTTGTCCATGTATTTATCGAGCCACGATTTTTCAGTGTATTCAATTGCAATAGGGTAGTATTTGTACTCCAATAGCATGTCTCGTCGGGCGTGATCGAATTCAATCTTTGATGCTGCATACGCAATCTTCTTCCAAGCAGAAACAAATTTCAAATGATCACTTTTTCGGGGAAATATTTTCTTGTTTTCCCTTGAACATTCTGTGCTATGTGCCATCGGCATAACATATGCGTTGTCTCTGGGAATACCACTTCTATGGAGTTCATCAGCGCTAAATCTCTGTCGGTCAGGATTACACGAGTTTCTTGAATTCCGCGAATGGAAATCAACGACTTCAAATACTCTAACACCCATTTGAAGTTGTTTAACTTCTCACCGGACATGAAGGCAAATGCCGCACAGAAAGTCAATCCGGTACACGTCACACCCACTATCTCAAACAATGGTATACCATATCGTATGAATTTATACGTACTATCCATGATCAAAACTGTTGGAAATGTCCGCAAAAGGTCAATACTGACTGGATGGGCGAAAAACATATCTGTAATGACTTGTCCATCGTCTTCACCAAATTTATGCAATTCATAATAATTATGTGACTTAAGCTCCCCCAACAAGTACTGGAGTTGTGACCTACCCGTCTTTTTTAAAACCCTACTTTTCTGTCGTGCATTGTAGATGGTGCGCATAGTAGAAATATTATCTTCGTTTAGCTTCTTAACACCATTCAGTATATCTCTGGGGTTAGTACCAATGTAGGTCGCTCGTTCAACATATTTCATCTCTTCATCATTCAAACGGCCAGCAAAAGAATGACCGTCTAGCTGTTTTGAACTCTCGTGGTTATGAGTACCATATTTTACTTCTAACTTCCATTGATCTGGTTCCACCATTAACCCGAGAAGCTGAAATGGGCAGTCAATCTTTTTCGTTCTTGTAGACTTCCCGTTTACGGTCTTTTTCGGCTACTCTTGGAGTATATTTTCCCGACCTCTCACACTGGAAATACATCCTAGGACTTTTTCTACTGTTTACTTTGTCGCGCCGACTTATGTTGATAACCATACCATGGAGTTTTCTTGTCTTTGTAACCCATTTAATCAACGCGTTGTGTGTATAGAACTCGGTAGTGAAGAACAAATGACTGTAGTCAGTAGCGAAAGGTTCCTCAGTCCCATTGGCGACATCCGTCCCCTGTTACACAACAACAAACCAAGGTATAATTAAAAACGAAAAAAACGTTGATGTTTAGGAAAAATTTGCGCGAACCGAAGGTTAAGAGGCCTAGAACCGGCCGTACACGACCAGGTGCACCACCGGTTCTATGGCCTTGAACCGGTGGTGAAAGGGCCTCAGAACTGAGCAGACTGAGGCCCCTGCACCACCGGTTTAAGGCCACAAAACCGGTGGTACTAAGGCCTCAGTACCGACCGGCCAGAGGCCTCAACACCACCGATTCCATGGCCAGGAACCGATGGTGCTAAGGCTACCGGGCCAATTTCTACCTTTTCCGGCGATGGCTGCTTCTCCGGCGACGGTGGCTGCTTCTCCGACGACTCCAACTCCTTTTCCGGCGACATTTCATCATCCCTTATCTCCGGCGACATCAACTCCTCCACGCTAATCCCTAGTTCTGGGTGAGTCATGATCGATTTTGTGTTTTTCTCTAGAATGAGGTTGAATGTTCTTGATTTTATTTTGAAGTTTGAACTTGGTTTCAAAGATTTTAAGAAAACTAGACTATTTGGATGATAAATTTACTAAACAAGAATGTTTGTTTGGGTATAGATAGCGAAATAGGTTATTTGGTGAATTGGGTATACTTAGGATACACTTAGTAGTTTTTTACTTAATGGCAATTTCGAAATTACTTGAATTGGCGAAGGTAATTAGATAAAAAAAAAGTCAAACTAAAGTCTTGGAGGATTTTGGGTATACTTAAACCGGAATTGGGTATATATAGCCATACCCAATGCTAAAAAGAATGACATGAAAAACCAAAACATTACCTAACCTAGCGTGAGAGACTGGGTAATGGTATTTTTTTAAGCCCAAATGCTACGGCTGGACAGCACAAGCACCCAAAAGTTATCCAAGAAACACAACAAAGGTCTTATAATACTGAGACACTAATTTTAACTAGTAAGTTAGCCAACATAGAATTCATTACACAACCTGATTCACTGACAATAAACAATCAAAGCTTAAAAATCACACTAATATATCAAATCTCATCGAGAGAAATAGAAACTTCGAGCAAGCACAATATGACCATTCTATTGTTTGAGCATCAAGCATCAGGCTCAGTTTTAGGAACTCTTCCTATTGCGTCCGAAGGATTCTCAGCGTCCCTCGCACCGTCAGACGTCGTTGGTATGTCTGAAGGACTCTTTCTCATCTCGATCGACCTTGTCTTTTCTGTCCGAGAGCAAGACACTCCAGTCTTATATCTACCAACTTTAGAATTCATGGATGACTGAAATTCATTCTGGGCTAGCAGTTTGAGCTTACCTGATTAGCAAGACAACAAAACAAATCGAACATATTAAAAGAATAAGCAGAACCAACTTATCAAATCAACGGCTTCGACGCTTCGTATTTACCACGTGATATGGAAGAACTTGCATCATCATCAGATCGGTAGACGATAACTTTTAGCAAACGTTTTGAAGGTTCAATGAGCTCGAAAACGCAAACGTCACCTACTCTTAAATCATTGTCGCATGCAAATTGCTTCCAACCGCCTGATAGTAGTGCGTATCTATCCGTATATCTACACATGACCTGCCAAGTTTTCTCATCCGAAGAAGTGCGGAGGTTTATACTATCCGGTTCCTTTGTCAAATACTCCTTAGAAAATGCCATTGGTATGCTCTACAAAAAAAAACTCGAAAAATTAAATACTATTAAGGGAAAGTTTGATCTCATAAAGAAAGATAGGTTGCAAAGCTCACTGACCACTGAATATCCTGGAAATATATGCCCAGGTTTCAACGCGATAACGAATGAAATGTTATCGGATACGAAGGTACATGCTTCGCGAACTGCTTTGGAGTTTTCGTTTCCAAGAAGATGTTGGATCCCGTAAAGATGTCTCTGAATTCCAGTGGCTGATCAAAGAAGTTTTAGAATATATTCTACTACTTAACTAAAAATGAGTATGAACTATGAAAGTAGATAACATATAGACCTGGCGGCTGACGTGCTCTAAAGAGAAAGACTACATTGAGAACTAAATCAGTGCTTTTCATCAATTCAAAGCCGCAAACATCCCCAATATTTAACTTGTTATCTCGCACAAAATCGTTCCATTTACCGAACAATTTCGCTTCTCTTTTTCGACCAAACTGTTGGACGCAATAGTCAAGCATCCAAGTTTTGCCATCTGAAAGCTGAAGAGTCACTTTACCATCTGTCTTGCCGATGTGTTTTTCAAAAAACTCCAAAGGTATTCTCTGCCATAAAAAACAATAGACAGGAAAAAAAGTATATATAATGAAAGCTATAGCAGAATATCGTAAAATGTACACTAAAAATTACTTAATATCGACGCAATATTTGTAAGGTTTTCAGCCATTAGTTTTACCATACGACAAGGGTGATTGACCATCGATGGAGTCATGAAAGCCACGAAAAACGGATTCAATGGCTCAAAAGCTGCTGCTTCAACGAGACCTGTGAGTTCGTCATCGGCAGAATCATTCTTCTGACTTCCACCACAACTTCCTGTAGATTTTTGTTCTGAATTTCCATCCTCTCCATTATTCTCTTCCGCTGCTGATTTCTTCAAATCTTTGTCAGCTCGTATTTTGTTGATTTGTTTAACATCTTCCGAGATTCCATAAGATTCTTCCATATCGTTTTCTTCAAATTTTTCGTCAGAAGTAGAACCAAGTTCCTCAACCATCGGATACTCAATCTCAAACGCGGTCCCATCGAGTATACTTAGATCGAAACCCTTCTGTCCGTCGTACCTAAAAACTAAACAGTATGGTGGGCTAATCGAGTAGTGATCGGCAAAACGTTTCCACCCTCTCGGCATCCAGAAAAGATGATCATCCTTTCGGTACTCAACTTTCCAAATTTCTCCATTCGAGACTTTCAGCTCAACTAACTTGGGCAACACGTCACCTACCTTCTTCAAACAGTCCTTAGGAATTCTCTGACATAAGAATGTAGGAAAAGCCTAAAATCATTTTTTTAGAACTTTTTCATCAATGTTCATAGAGAGAAAAGAAACGAACAACGAAGCAGTGCGATTCGGACGAAATCTAGAGAGAAATGGAGATATTCATTCACTTACAAGCAGCTGATCTGGTACAGGTGGTTCGTAAACTACTGCGAAGAAAATCATTTCAAGTCTATACTATTGTCTCTCCTGCCATAGTAAGCCAGAAAAAAATCTATTTCAGTTCGTATGAATGTAAACTTGGAGAAGGAGAAAGAGCTTACCTGAGTTTTGAGAGATTTCAAAACATGAACCTTTTTGTTGAAACCAGAAATGGTTGAAAAATTTATGTTCTGAGATTAATGCATTGGCTGCTTCAGCAGAAGGAACTAGACCTGAGTACTCAACTACTACTACTACTACTACCAAAGTTGCCATTTTTAGAAACAAAAACATTAATGTTTGCGTTTGTGTACTTGTCTAATATATAATGATATAGATGACTCTTACTCTAGAGAAATAAAAAATTCAAATCTTAAAGACAGGCTTAATTTCAACGAGGAAAGTCGTTACATAAGTATCAAACAAAGACACACATTTCTGGGGGTGTTTATCGGTACGGTTGGATCCGGGTTTAGCTGGAACCGGATCTCTAAGCTTACGGTTCGGACCGAATATGACCGTTAAGCTTTCGGTTCTATATTCCGGTCAGTTATCCCGGTTCTATCCATTTAAAAAAAAATTAATTAAAATTTAATTTTCAACTTTTTTTTTTTTTTGTGAATAAAAGCTTAAATTAATTGGAAATGTTCATACATAATCTTTGGGTAGAACCCATAGGAATACAACAACAAACATAGCTAAAGAAAATTTATAGGGAGATCCAATTAGGAAGATTCTCAAACGGATATTGAAGCTAATAATGCAACCCGACTAGGTGGCTGGGGTAGTTGAGAAGAGACTCTATGATCATCCCATCCGGAAACCACGCTCCAGTCCAGACATAGAGTACCTGAGACAAAACAAAGCAAAATCAAAAACATAAGTTAGGATACAAGAGCCTTTATGATGGCCAGTTGATCTTGGTTCCAAGAAATCTAAATCGGAGGTCCGATATGATCCGGTAGAATATTGATGAGGATTGGGCTCGAGAGGATCCAAATATTCTTGAATTCCTCTCTTTCCAAATGTGGTATATAACCGCACTGAAGCATGAACGCCAAATACATTGGTTTTGGGAATTTGACCAGTTTGTAACCTCATCAATCCAAGTGTGCCAACATGAGGAGTGAAAAGGAAATCCAAATTTGTTACTGGAAAAGGACCAGATGCTCTGAGTGAAACTACATTCAAAGAGGATATGAGATATATTTTCGGGTTCAGAGAGGCAAAGAGGGCACTCGGCTGGGTATTATAACCCCAACTTCGAAGCTTATCTTTGGTGACAAACTTGCCCTTTATTTCCAACCAAGAGATAAAGGAGTGGCGCGGAATATTAAATTTATTCCAAACTAACCCCGCCCATCCCTTAGCAGGGACAGGCTTTCGAAGAGCGTTGTACGTATCCTTAATTGTGAAGATGGTGCATCCTGCCTTTGCCGTCCAATAAGGAACATCCCTCATTAGGGTGTTAGGATGGGGAAGGGCAAGGATAATCCTGTGGATTTCGATCAGGTGGTGTCGACTTCTGGCTCTCGCCGATCTCAGGTTGGCAGGCCAATTCTATTCACCATTGCTGATAATGTCGGAGACTTTTAGGTTGTTTCCTAATCTGGAGTCTCTGATTAGATCCTCTCCATAGTGAATTGAGAGCGGTAAGGGGAGGAGCCATTGATCGTGCCAGAAAGAAGTGTTCAAACCATTCCCGATAGCTACCCTGTACAGATTACGGGCCACAAGCCGAAGCCGAAGGATTTTCCTCCAGATCCATGAAGAAAAGGAGGCAATAGTAATTTTCCAAAAACTTTTACTTTTTTATCTTTTCAGTTCTAATCCAATCACACCAAATTGAGTGATTTTTATTACTAACAATAGACCAGAGATGTTTTAGGACGACCGCCTGATTCCAGATTTTTAAGTCTAGGATCCCAAGGCCGCCCTCTTTATAAGGAGTGAAAACGGTAGACCAGGCTACTTTTGCCCCATGAATCTTCATTGACAAACCAGACCATAGGAATCGTCGAAGATACTGGGTTAACTCCTTAATTATCCTAGAAGGAAGGATAAAAATCGAAGACCAGTATACCTGACCCGCGAACATGACCGATTTGATTAGTTGGAGTCTACCCGCATAGGAGAGGTGCTTAGTAGTCCAAGAATCAATTCGGGAAGTGATTATGTGCAGAAGGGTACGACAGTCCGAATGAGAAAGTCTACCCGTAATGAGAGGAACCCCAAGATACTTTACAAGAAGCGTGCCTTCAGGGAAATTCATGATGGAGAGAAGGTTTGACCGGAGGGGTTGCTCAATTCCAAAGAAGAAAATGTGACTTTTCAATGGATTAACTTTGAGACTAGAGAGGAAGTAGAACTCTTCCAGAGCATCCTTAATGAGATTGAGGGAAAGAGGGTCACCATGACAGAAAATCATTAGATCATCTGCAAAACAGAGATTTATAATTTCCTGCCTGTGGCATTTCCAGTGAAAACGGAAATTCCCGTGTTTACTTTTCTCTTTGAGAATTCCTGAGAGTACTTGCATAACAAGTACGAAGAGGAAAAGGGAGAGAGGGTCCCCTTGTCTGAGGCTTTTTTTCCCTTTGATGTTTCCCTGAAGGTCACCATTGATAATTATAGAGTAAGTCGGGGAAGAAATGCAATTGATGATCTAAGTGATCATCTTCTCGGGAAATTGCATTGCCACTAAAATGTCTAAAACGAGGTGCCATCAAACATTGTCAAAAACTTTCATTATATCAATTTTAAGGGCAACCATTTTTCCTCTACCACTTTTGTTATATCCTTTAAGAAGCTCATGAGAGAGGAGGATATTATCGGATATGCTTCTTCCCGGAACGAAGGCTGACTGGGAGGGATCGACTAGGTAGGGAAAAGATGCTTTGAATCTATTGGCCAGAATTTTAGAGATGATTTTATAGACCACATTGCAAAGTGCGATGGGTTTGTAATCCGATCGCACAGAAGGAGAATCAATTTTAGGGATTAGGGCAATGGAGGTTGCATTCCAAGAATCTGACAAGGTTCCGGATAGGAAAAAATCTTGGACTCCCTTACATATGTCCGAGCCCATAATGTTCCACGAGGATTTGAAAAAACTGGAATTATAACCGTCCGGACCAGAAGACTTATCGTTATCAATACTGAAAAGGGCCGCTTTAATTTCAGACTGAGTGATTTCTCTGATCATAGACTCCTTGTCCAGGTTGGTAACATGAGTGGAGATCAGAGAAGAGACTTTTTTAGGCCTGGGTAGTTGGCAGAATGCTTAGTACCCAGAGAATCCTCAAAAAAATTCACGAAAACTTTCGAGATGTTAGCGGGCGAGGAGACAATATCTTCTTGCTTATTTGTAATCGAAATAATTTTATTGCGAAAGAGCCGGACTTTAATACTTTTGTGGACGTATTTGGTATTTCTGTCTCCCAATTTGATCCAATTTTCTCTAGATTTCTGTTTAAGGAAAGATTCCTCCGCTCGACTAAGGAAGATAAAGGCTGCAGAAGCCTCGTTTTCCTTAGTGATTAGAAGAGGGTTCATAGGGTCAGAGGCTAGAGAAGATTGGGCCTCAAACAAGACTTTTTGGGCATTTGACGTCCTAAAGGAGATGTCGCTAAACTCCTTACGATTTAGAGAAGCTAGGTCGTGTTGAAGGCGAGCTAGCTTTTTCGGAGACCAACCTCATACCAGTGGCTGAAGAAGGGGTATTCCAGCTCAAGGTGACAATGTCCTTGAATTGGGGATGGGATTGCCACATATTGAAGAATCGAAAGGGTTTTTTCCTCCTCGGCCGAGGGAGCACAAGATTGAGAGTGACAGTTGTGTGGTCAGACGTTCGGAGGTAACCAAAATGGACTTTAGACATAGGGAAAAGATCATCCCAATCCGGGCTGACCAGGACTCGGTCTATTTTAGAAAGAATTGGGTGGACAGGTTGCTTGTTAATCTAGGTGAAAGGGTTTTTTCAACTTTTTTTTAATAAATAAATAACATAAAAATTACCGTGTAAAAGTTAATCTTTAACTTTTTTATTAAAAAAATGTATTAACTATTAATTTTGTCAATATAATGCATAAAAAATTAATAATAATAATAATAATAAATTAATCGGGTCTAACGATTTTATTGGTTTGTCGGTTTATCAATTTTATTGGTTCGGTTTCGTGTCGGTCTCATCGGTTTACTGGTTTTATCAGTCCAATTCAGTTCTACCGATTTCGTTCTGTATCAATACCATGTTATGGTCCAATAAATGATTTCTTAATAAATTAGGAAGATTTGTTTTAGAATACATATACGCAAAGAGATCTTTGTTTCTTAGAGTTTAGTTCTAACGTTTCTGATTTCAAATTCAAATTTAAAGTTCATTTTTTATAATAACTGTAAATCATAACCATATTTATATTTTAGTTCTAACCTTTACCTGTCGAGTGTAGTTTAGTTTAGAATTTACAATTATATTATGATTTTAAATAATAAGTTATTTGAAGCATGTTTCGACATAAAAAAAATACCTTATACTATACTTTTTCAAAGAAAATAAAAAACACCTAACCTACTTTTCACTTATAAATTATAACAAAAACAGAACTTATAACTTATAAATATACAATACAGTCTGAAGTTATTGAACTATCTTAGAATATTTTATAATATATATATATATATATACTAATTTTAATATATCTTTGTACCTTACATTACGATTCGGGATACACAATACAAAAGAAATTAAAATCGATACACAATACATATGACGATTCAACAACTATGGTTTTGAAAATAGAACCGCGAACAAAATCGTTAAGATTCGATTCGGTTTTCGATCCGATTCTTATCGGTTCGGTTCCGGTCCGGTTCTCGATTCTCCCGTTGACAACTTTAGATCTTACCTATGCCAGAGACAATAACGAATGAGACAATAACGATGTGCCAGTAACTCCTTCAATAGTATATCATAAATTCAAAACTTCGAACACCATATGATCAGCAGTTCTCTTCATCAGCTTAAAGATGCATAAATCTCTTGTTCATATACAATTTTCCTTTAAAATTGTAGTAGGCAGATCGATAATCTAAGCACAATGTTGTACGAATTCAAGGGTCATGTACTTCGATTATAGTGGTGGTTTTAAGCTTGATGCGGTATCCTCACTAGTTTATTGCCAAAAGTCTTATTTCTCTCTTTTGTATTGGATTTCGGGCTGTTATCGGTTCGGTCCGGGTTTTGATGGAACCGGACCGGACCGTCAAGCTTATCGGTTTGGACCGGACTGGATCGTTAAGTTTTCGGTTCTAATTTTTGGAATCGGACTGGATCGCTAAGTTTTTGGTTCGGTCTGGTCCGGTTCGATTTGGTCCTATTCGGTTCGGTTTCGGTTCCGGTTCGGTCCGAGTTCGGTTCGGTCCGGTTTGAGTTCGGTTCGGTTCATTATCGGTCCGGTTTTGATCCGGCTCGGTCCACTTAAAAAAAATTAAATATAATTAAAAACTTGATTTTTATTTAAATAAATAATATAAAAACTAAAGTTTATAAATTAATGTTTGATTTTGTTAATAATGGGTAATTAACCATTAATTTTGATAATATAATTTATAAAAGAATAAATAATAACAATAAATAATCGATTCTAACGGTTTTATTTGTCTGATTTTTTATCGGTTCTACCGGTTTATCGGTTATATCGGTTCGATTACCTATCGATTATATCGGTTTACCGATTTTATCAGTTCTATCGGTTTATCGGTTCTATCGGTTCAATTCCTAACCGATTTTTTGTTCGGTTCTATTGGTTCAATTCCTAACAGATTTTTTGTTTCGATTCTATCGGTTTTCGATTTTTAGAACGGAACCACATCAGCCCGGTATTTATCGGTTCGGTTGTAGGTTCCGAAGAACCGTTGACAGCCCTTACTGGATTGTAAGGTTGGGCCTAACGCATAAATATTATAATTTCTATATTATGATAATGGTTTGTTTAATGTTGTAATGTACTATCCTCAATAATAGTTCGACAAAAAATAATTTAGTATAAATCACGAGTAGTAAAAACTTTACTATGGAACTAATTGTGTGAATTTCAGATCAAACTTAGATTATGTGAGCAATTGAATTCGGACCATTTAAACGAAATTAAATCTTTTTTAACTGTTTAGGGTTAGGTTAAGTTGATTCCAAAATAGTAATGTATTAGATTAAACCCAGTATAAAAAATAGAGAGAAATGTATAGTATTGTATTTTCGCTTCTAATATGTAAAAGAATTCTTTAACTCTTTTTAATACGAAGCTTTGGATGAAAACCAACAAAAATATGGTTTTACTACAATCATCTAAAAGTAAAACAATAAGAAGATTTGAGTTAATGTTGTATGAAAAGAATCCAATTTGGAGCAGATTTTCTAGAAAAATTATAGGAGTAGAACTCCATTCTATAGAAATTATAGGAGCTATTTAAAAATGATTAATCACAATTAAAATTGGAAATGGCTTCCAATATTCTCTTTATTTCTGCATCAGGAAGGTCTCGACTCTCTACAAGTTATTTAGTTATTAATGGGGTTACAAATCAATCTCAACGTTTGGTATCGATCCTATGTGAGATAAAGTTTTAATTTTTTGCATAGATGGTCATGAAAAGAGATTGACATTAATGAATTGATCATTAAGTTATCGAACTAGAAAAATCAACCTAAATGAAGGATTTCTTATTAAGTCGATTAAATAACATTAATATTCACTTTTCTCAAATTTGTACATGTATAAGAGAATATAGTTTCCCAAAGATATCTTATTAACGTCGTGAAAGTATGTTTGATGTATGTTAAATCCATTGTCAAATACTATTAGAGTTTATACGTCAATATTGTGATAAAGTTGCATTGTATGTGACACTTATGTGCGTTGTGAAATTTAGTAATGCTCGTTTCCATAACCTAATGAGGAGTAAACCTCCCATTCTTAATAGTTATAATTTTATTAAATCAATGGAAAGTCAAATTGGAATTTTATCCAAGTCTCTATATACGGATTTAGTTTGTATTTTTTTGTTGTCTAGTTTGTACCTCTAAACATAACATGATAAGGTCATATTCCCATCAGGCTCATATTTCTTTATTTAAGAGGTAAATGTCCTTCATCACTACTGGGTTGCAAGAAACATAAGGGCATTTATTAATGATGACAATCCAGAAAAATGGATTTAATTTATATGTTAAAGGATATTGCATGAGTATGATTGAAGAAGAGATTTTCACCAAGTATTATGACGATCCCAAGTATAAAGAATATAAACCCCAGTTTAAGGGATGAGCTGATCAAGATGGAAGAACATAAAATTTTATGTGATGTAATAAAAATTATATCTTGGTATTTTCTTCTCAACTGTTTGAAACGGTCCAATTGACTTTTATTAAATCACTTGATAAAATCACTTATGAAATTGCTAAAAAATCCATTTTTACTTCGTGAAGTCGCTTGTTTTGGATTTTTAAAATTACTCTGTAAAATTATTATTTTTTACGAATTTGTTCTTCATAAAATCCTATAAATTGAAGAAATTACTGTGCGAAGTTATCATAAGTTTGAAAAAATATGACATTTTCTCTCCCTTCTCTCTAAAACACCTAACTAAAAACTCAATTAATAATTAATACTAATATATAATTAAATTAATTCTTAAAGTTAAAGTTAATAACCTAAATTAATAATTTGTACCTAATCTATAACTTACCTAAATTATATGTAATAAAAAAAACCTAACTTACCTCTCTCCGCCCACAACTAGAAGTTCTGTATCCACACCCAAAGCAGTACCCACGACCGGCACTACAGCGAGCAGCATCGTCCAAACGAATTCGAGCAACAACACTCAATCGAACTCGTGTATCATCCAATCCAAGCCCTTGAATCCACTATAAGTCTGTATTAGCTTATGTTTTTAGGTCTTTGGTGGTTGAGTGTGTCAAAACTTGTCTTATTTTGTTATTTTGGTTTGTCGTTTGGCTTAGTGAATTTTTGTAGTTACGTTTCTGGGCGCAGGTGTTCTACGCTACGCGTTGGCGAAAAACACCCTGGTGCAGCCAACAAATGGCAGAACCAAGGTTCCCACGCCATACGTCTGGCGTGTTAATCCAGCACCACGCCAGACGTATGGTGCGGGAACCCAACATCACACCATACGTATTGCGTGGATCGCTCCGGTTAGCGGATTATCCCGGGGCCGGGTTAATCATCTTTGTTGGTGTGGATTATATATGTTTTTTTTGTTTAAAAAACAGCTTTCCAAATGATATTTAGCAGTTTCAAGTATGCCTTCACATTTAGTGTGTTTCTATTTTCAGGTTATCGACTTAAGTATGGACTTTAATTTAAACGAAGACCATCGGTTACTTCAGGCCGTGAAGTTTGTTAAGTTAACCATGTCTGATGATATGACCGATGTTTTTTTTATGTTGGGATTTGTAGGATGTTTTATGATTATGGTCGATTTGGAGTTCCAGATCCAATTCCGTGCAGCCGTGATGAAGTCAAATACATGTTCAATCGTGTGAAATCTGAACCACTGCACCGTTTGTCCAACTTGCCTTACAAAATTCAGCAAGAAGTACTTAAAGAGTTGAACATGTTCAGGTCAGATATCATTACTGGAGATATGTAAGTATATCTTGAGAGTTGGTTGCTGAGAAAAAAAATAACATTGTGAACTTCAGACCTGTTCAGGAAAATATGGGATACGATTCCGACTAGTAAATCATATTGCACTATGCACTATTGTTGTTGTTGTTAATCTTACATTGCTGTTAATTTTTTTATTTATATTATGTCTCAAATGTACCATTTTGAAAATTATTGATCAATTAGATTTTTCTTTCTATTAATCTCACCTTATTGTGAGATTTTTTTATTTATACTATCACTATTATTAATATAATTAATGGTAATAATAATAATAATATATTCCTGAAATTGTATCATTATTATTATGCACAATAATATTATTATTACTATTACTAATATTATTATTACTATTAATATTAATATAATAACTATCTTCAATTAGTTGTAAATATCTTTGAAATGGTGAGTGTACTTTTGATTCGCTCCGTAGATGTAATGTTAATCGAGAAATCTAACTACTTTCCCGTATTTTTGATCCATTCCGTAGATGTTATGTTAATCAAGTCTAAAGTATACTTGCCGTGAATCGTGAAATGGAGAGCGCAGTCGGAAACAAGCGAAGTGTTGCGTTGCGTAACCTAAAGTATACTTGTCGTGAATCGTGAAATGGAGAGCGCAGTCGGAAACAAGCGAAGTGTTGCGTTGCGTAACCTTCAGTAACATGTAAGAAACCGTGATTGAGGATTAAGTTAGGTTATTCCGCCAACAGTAGTGGCAAAGAGGACACTACTAACGTCATGTCATAGTTCGGTTGAAGATGAATTATGATTTGGTAATTGAAATTGTATTTGCAACTAAATGTAGTTTGGAGCCTTCACTATCATTGGTTGTAATTTATTAAAGTTTGAAGAACTTTTTGGATTTTAAATTTTTTTAATCTAACGCAATTTTCAAATAGCTGTTGTTATAACATACCGTTACATCATAATTTTATTATTATTAAACGTTGGAAAAAAGGTATTGCCTTAAACAAGAATTATCATTCGGTTAATAAAGAAATTGCATCCTAATTATTTTAAATAGGCCACTATCAACTTGTTTAAAATTATATTAAAAAGGATACACAATCAGCGTGATCTCATTAAATAAGATCGACATCCTATTTGTTAGGATATCAATACTTAGAACTATAAATTTTGTTATATTTTATCAACTAAGCCTTTTTTTTATTATTTACTGACTTTTCGTATACACTCAGCTCACATTAAAAAATTGTTAATTGAAGTGAAAGTTCGGTTGATTTTTCCACTCTGATGTAGGTTCTAAGTTGACGTAACTTATCAGTTAAATAATATTTATATTTTATCTTAAAATTAACCAATTTGATTTATTTTCAATTTTATAAGTAAAACTATATTTTTCTATTTAAATACCATACAATTTATTGGTGTAATATACGTCTATCACGCCTCCTACAATCCTGGCCCATTTAGTGGACCAGTTATAACTACTTAATGAAAAAAATTAAATTACGTCTTATTAATAAAAATTATAAATTATCGATAATTATTTCAACTCTATTTTTTTATCAAAAATATATTTTATATCAAATCATCAAAATATATATATATATATATATATATATATATATATATATGTATATATATATATTCTTTTATTATTATTTTTTAAAACGATTTTTTTTTTAAATCTAGTTTGGGAGAAGAAATCGTAAGCATTGTCGATTTTTTTTTTCAAAAGGAACAACATTAGATTTATAAATGGTGTTTTTTTAATATATGTCTTTGTAACCTTCAAATCTAGCATTTTGATCTTACATTGGTCTCGTATTTAGTATCTACCATATAGGTTTCATATCTAGCATCTAGGTTTCACATCTAACATTTTTATTTTAAGTTTGTCTCGCATCTATCATTTAGCATCTAGGTTTCCGATCTAGCTTTTAACATCTAGCATCTATATCCCGTATACCATACACAGTCAAGGAACACATAATTCTTCTTAAAAAAATACAGTAAAACTTTGTTCAAGTTGATGATATAGTTGTCGGTTTAGTCTGTCTTGCATTCACAGATTGTAGACTTAATAAAAAACGGTTTCGTGTATAAAAAAAAGTTGTGAGTTTTGATACCATATAATGTTATTTCAACTATATTTTCTATAAATATATTTTATATTAAATCATATATATATATATAACTTTTTCAATACTAAGTACATGTATTTTCTAAAATGATATTTGAGAAAAAAAATCGAAAATACCTTACATTTTATTTTTCAAAACGAATAAAACTAGATTCATATGATATTTTTTCTAGTATCTAAATCTCGCATCTATCATTTTTATTTTACATAGGTCTCGCATTTAGCACGTAACATGTAGGTATTCTATCTAGTATCTAGATTTCACATTTAGCATTTTTATTTTACGTTTATCCCGCATCTCGCGTCTAAGTCTCTGATCTAGCTACTAACATTTACTCACTCCGTTTTCTTTTAAGAGTCGTTTTATAAAATTGCACAGTTATTAAGAATGATAATTATTACATTCTTATTTCTATAAATATTAGAAAAGCAATAAATTTTAGAGAAAAGTACAAGTAAATACCTTCTCAACTATGTAATTACCCAGTGGTACCCGCTTTTTGGATAGTGTCACTTGGTACCTCAAATTGAAATTTGGACAAAAATACCCCCGATCAAATATACGCGCTGGTACAATTCTCATGATAGGATGCGAATTGCTAGGATTTCTGAACGATTCTCATGATAAGATGCGAATTACTAGGATTTCTGAACGATTCTCATAATAAGATGCGAATTGCTAGGATTTCTGAACGATTCTCATGATAAGATGCGAATTGCTTGCAACTCTCAGGATTTCTGAACGATTCTCATGATAAGATGCGAATTGCTTGCAACTCTCAGGATTTCTGAACGATTCTCATGATAAGATGCGAATTGTTTGCAACTCTGGGTTTTCTAAACGATTCTCATGATAGGATGCGAATTGTTTGCAACTCTCAGGATTTCCTGAACAATTCTCATGATATGATGCGAATTGTTTGCAACTCTCAGGATATTCTGAACAATTCTCATGATATTCTGAACAATTCTCATGATATGATGCGAATTGTTTGCAACTCTGGGTTTCCCGAACAATTCTCATGATATGAGGCGAATTGTTTGCAACTCTGGAGGTTCCTGAACAATTCTCATGATATGATGCGAATTGTTTGCAACTCTTAGGATTTCCTGAACAATTCTCATGATATGATGCGGATTCTTACTAGTGAAATTTTATTTTTAAAAAAAAATCAAAAAATATCATCAATGGATCTAGTTTTGTTCATTTTTAAAAAACAAAAGTGATGGTACTTTTATTTATTTTTTTCGAGCTCCGGTTCGAAAGATACGGATATTTTAAAAATAAAATAAAAAGAAAAAGTAGGAAAGAGAAATTTTGGTTACGTGGTTGTTCATGAATGGTGAGGTTAGTTAGGGTATTAAAATAAAGTTAGGTACCATGTGATAATTAGGTAGTTGAGTTGGATATTAAGTGACAATTGATCAAACCTTGGGTACTAGATGACAATAAAATAGTTGAGTAGGTACCTTTGGTATAATTTCCCTAAATTTTATTGGTCAAATAATAAATGTTCCTTCTACTGTATACAAAGTAAAAAAAACAAACGAATGTGATTAGTTAAAATATATTTAATGGACTACTAATAAAATAGAACGACATTTATTTTGGAATAGAATAACATTCTTAAAATGTTTATTATTATGGAATGGATGGAGTAACATCTATGTCTCACACCTAACATTTTCATCTTACCCTGGTCTCGCATCTAGTATTTGCATTTTATTATGGTCTCGCATTTTAAAAACGCTAGATATGAGATGTGGAATGCCAGACACGGTCAAGTGACACATAATTCTTCTTAAAACAATATAGTAAAACTTTGTTCAAGTTGATGATATAGTTGTAGGTTTAGTTTGTTTTGAATTCACATATTGTAGACTTAATAAAATATAGTATGATGTATAAGAAAAAATTGTGAGTTCTCAAACTATACAATTTTTTTGTATTTTCTCATTTACCACAATTTGGAGCTCTAGTCTGTAATCAGCTAGGGCTCATTCAGTAAATTTAAATAATGATACGATGAGAACTTTTTGGTTTCTCTTCCAACTATTTTGAAATAGGATGGTTGATTGAAAAAAAAACAACAACCATATTTACATAATGTAGTTGTCAAATTTGAATATTTCCGCCAGCATTTGGTGAAATGTGAAAATATACCGTTTCCAAGTTTTGGTCATAGATGTCGACTTCTGGTTTAAATATTGACACATTATGAATAAATAATCAAAAGTTAAACTTTTAAAGACACCAAATACGATCGTAATTTTCTAGCGTGTATATAAAACTTAATCAACAAATAAAAATGGAATATACAAATCCAGATATTCTATACAAATCCAAACGTGGAACTATGATGATGTATAACATAACATTCGACGCTTAAAATACAAGCTGAGTATGAAAGTATAGTGCGATGTTATTATGTAGAAGTCAAAGACTAGTGAAGGCCCATAATTTAAGTCTTTCCATTAACCATTTTACATGATATATATAGTTTGGAAACACAATAGAAAACTACATATTAATGTTTATATCTATTATCACAAAATATCTATTTAGCTTTACAACTAATTTATTCCAACAATCTAAATATTTAACTAATTTACACGTAATTCGTTAGAGCAATCTCCAATTGTATACAATAACCCTATTATATTCAAGCTCAATAATAAATGTTACGGAAAAGCAAATTCAACTCTTTCTAACTCTCAATAAGAGTTCCATTTTGTGGGAATAAATCAAAAGTGTAGTCACAGCAACGGCTAGCCATAGTAACATTATTATACCCAATATTAATCTCATCAATCACAGCGCCCATTGGATAAGAGAAGATATTCTCAATTGCATAATCATCATCACACAAGGCATCTATTTCCTTTTCCAGAAATTCTATGCACGGTTCACGATCTTGGCCTTCCTTACCGTGACTGTTATTACCTACAGTTTCTTGTTGGTTGGTTTCTAAATCTGCAAGTCAAAATATTCTTCTGAAAATTGCTCTGGATATTAAGAAACACGAAATCCAGATCAAACCTTAGATCTAGATTTAGATCAGGATCATGATCTATTTGAGTCTCAACAACCTGTGCAAAATGATCAACCATGACATTCTGGTTATGATTCTAATTCTCAAGTGATGATTGGGGTTTCTTGGTCCCCAAGACAGTCGACCTCATCCTTTTGAGTGCATGGTCCTTTAGCTTCTCCATCCTTTGTATTCTCTCCTCGATGGTAAGTTCTAGGTTTGAGTCATCGTCCCAATAGTTAACGATCATCAAAAGTGAGCTCTCTTTTTTTCTTTTCTGATAGGGCTAGGGTTGGGGTTTTTTTCTAATCATTGGAATTTGAACTCAAACTCAAACTGTAGCTCGAACTAGAAGTGGAATTGAGGAATTATAAGTAGTAGCTAACAAAAATTTATCAATAAAATCATTAAATGAAGGATGACGGAAGGCATAGTAGTTGTTTCTGTTGGAAAGAGAAGTAACGAGAAACGCTATTTGAGCACCAAACAATTGAGAAAACTGAGCGGCTTTACTGAAAAGCCTTGTCCGGGTTTGGTGAAAGTGATGCATCTCCGAGATGCGGTTTCTCTTTTTCGGGTCAGAACACTAGGTTTTTTTAGTTCCATGATTTATCTAGCCTATAATACACACACACACAAAGGAAGGGTTATTAATGAGCGAACAGTTTGTTGGCAACACCGTTATGATTTATGAATATGCATATTTAATGAGAAGTACGGATATGTTGATTAGTCCTAGTTACGATCGAACAACTTTTTTTTGTAAATAAAAATACTTGGTTACTAAACAATTTTTCAGAAAGAAGGAATAAAAAACTTTAAATTACTAAAAATAATTATAGGTAAAAAGTTCTTGAACTTTGTAATAGTTTAAACACAGTTGTCTTCAGTATCAAACTCTTAAACTACTGATATACTGAACCAAAATTTTCAACTAGGTATGAAAAGAGACATTAACCAACTTTAACAAAATTCCAAATTTGATTAAGGAACTTATGGTAGACGTTATTTGTTTTGGCGTAATGTCAAGCTTCCCTTTCTCCAAGGTCACCACGCTAAAAGATCCGAATTTTCATTTCGTAACCAGTTAAGACAAAAAACAAATTAAAGAAAAAAAGACATCCACAAGTACCGGTGAAATTGCAAAGCAACTCTCCAAAACCGTCCTCGCATCTTCAATGTTAATTATATCACAAGCCATGTGAGACATTTATTTCTAACAAGTATTTAATCTATGTTTGTTTTGTGTTAAAACTTTAGACTTAAAGAGAAAGAAACATTAAGTAAGTAGTCTCTTTTCAATTTTTTCTCCGTAACATATATTTTTTCTTTCTTTTCCTACCCAAATTTGGTTAAGAATCAAGCAATGACTTCAGTTTATATAACCTCCCTCACCATCCTCTGTCTCCATTACCCAATATTACATATTTCCTTCATTTGTTTATGTAAAAAGATGGACCAGTTTTTTCATATGTACTTTTATGTGTCCTTATACACACTAAAATCATACTATTATACTAATTTATTAATTATATTAAAAAAACATTATTATTAAAACATTATATATTTTATCATTTAAACATATATTTTAAAAAAACAGTATCACTATTTTTTAATATTTTATAATTATTTAAATTTGATCAGAAAAAAATGATCATTTTAACTTATCATATTATTTTTATTTTTATCATGATTATCATTAAAGTATATTATTGTTCTTTTTATAATTTTTATCGTATTTATTTTATTTTTAATTTTTTATGAGTTACAAATTTTTATAAAAATATAATATTTTTAATGTATATGGTGATATATCATTCTACAAAAATAATAATACACCATTAAGATGTGTGTTGTTTTTTTCGAAGGTTATTGACTCAAAATAAGTCTCGAGGTATGTTTGTCAATTGGATGAGTACATTTAAGTTTTAGAGACAAACAAATAACTCTGTTCATTTAAGTTTTATTGATTGTTCTCTCTCATTATGTAGATCTTTACTAAAGTTAGAACCAGTCAAGAATATATATGTACGGTTATATTTCGTATTATTTATATGTTACACGCCATTATAGATTATGTGATGGTGTGTGCTTACTGTTACGTTAATTTGCGCATATCAATGTATTGAAGAGGTACTTAGTATTTTATCATTCAATGCCATATACTATATTGTTCAGTTCATCTATGAACAAAAAAATTATAGTGGCTACATAAAGTGGATGCATCATTTGGAAGCATGTGATGATTAAAATAGAAGATTGTTGAAATTACTCTATTATGGTAAAATATCGTATAATAGCATTTATTATGATCCGTCAAAAGAGGAGACATACATTTTAAAGCATCCTTAGCTGAAAATACCCAATTATTCCAAAATTCACGAGGCACATGTTGGAATGAGTAACACGAAACTATTGATTAATACATATGCCAATTTTAGAGATAGCGTGTTACCTCTAAAACTCTGATATAGTGTTATCCAGATCATAGATATTTAAGAATATTCATTCTATGCTAGCTTTGGGTATCATGTTACGAACTTTTATGCCCCAAGGGCACGATATGGAACTCCTGACGATCATAAATATGTGATTAGATAAAGCTCACAAATTAGGTATGCTTGTTATTATGGATATTTTTCACAATCATGCATCAAATAATACATTGGATGGCTTGAACATGCATGATGGAACCAATATCTATTACTTTCATTCGGGGTTACGGGGTTACCACTGGATGCATGATTCTTGTCTTTTCAAATATGGAAGGTGGGATGTATAAGGTTCCTTCTCTTGAATGCAAAGGATCGTGTAATATTTAAAAGATAGAGGATGCTTGTGAAATCATCTCTAGTGTTATGGAGGAGCATAATAGATCTATTTTAAAAAGATGCAAGACCTCTCATAGTCCCAATGTCGATCCCCGCGAAACAAATTAGATATGAAAGAAGCATGGCAAGAGGAATCAAGATAAATATGACGGGACATCAAATCTCATCCTAAATTTTGATGAGTCTTTCGTGGAACTAAAACTATGAGGGTTTTGAGCATATGTTCCTGATTCTCGTTGGTCATAAAGGATTGTTATATCTTTAGGATAGTTAGTAGTTAAAACCAAAGCTAGTGATAAGGCAGAATCAAGTAATTTAAGGTGAAACCATTCTAAAGTCTAAGTTAATCTTTTATATAATATTAATTTTTAATATGTTGTTTGAACCGAAGTCTTTAAAAAGGCATTTTAATAACATTTTAAACACAAGTCCTTTGTAAACTGAGGCATTAGTTTATATTATTGGACTTCTTTCCGATACTTATATTTCATATTTAGTTCTCATTTTTTTCACATCTTGATCGTGCTTCTTTGAGTTTATAAATGTATAGTTCTAAGGCTAGATGGTAGGTTTTGTCAGACTGACTACCATTTAGTCTTCCAAATGGGACTTGCCCATATATCAACCTATCAGAGATGATATGAAAAACCCATTATTCGGTACACTAGTAACCATATTATATGATTGACATTCGAATTCCCCACTTGTAGCGATATTCGTAGAAATATAATACCATAAAACGAGTAGTTTTTATTCCTCACTCGGGAATTTGACAGTTTTATCGAACAATGTGACTGTTACTACAGGTCTACAAGTCCATGAATAGCTCGTCCACTTAAAGAATAAAAAAATAAACATATAAAAACTAAAATTTTGTCAAGGTTACTTGGTGTCTTGCTTACCGTAGACAAAATGTAGGGTAATTTATTTCAAATGCGGCAGGCTCATGATGATATGGTTTAATGACATTATCTCTGATTTGTTTTTACTATGACTGGTTGAGTTCGGGTCATGTATGTTATTGCACACGAGTAAATATTATTTTCTTATTCGGTGGTAATATTTTTATCGAAGTGTTTGTTGCTTATCCATTATATATCAGGTCTTTTACCAAACCGTCTTTTGTCTCATTGCTTTAAGGCTTCCGCTTATTGTTGGTGATTCTCTGAATTTTTGTTGCTTATTTTTTCTTTAAACTTCTTCTCATCTTTTCTTCCACTTTCTTTGTTTTTTCTTTGACTTTCTTCATTTATTTAGTCTTAACACATATATGTAAGCATTCCAGTAGCCCCCGAGCCTTTAATAAAATATAAGTGAATGAATATGAGTTTGAATGAATTTATTCATATATTTCTGGTTTGACTTTGTTCATAGCGCCCTAGTCTTTCTCGAAGACTTAATGTAACAACCAAAATAAACATATTCAACCGGAGCAAATTATTTCTTTTTTAGAAAATAATAAATATTTATATTTATGTATTTAACACGAAGTACATTGCAATCATCTTATTTTGTTTCCAAATAATTATACGCTTGGAGTTTTTATGTTTTAATTAACCCTTTTAGGTTTTTCTGAAGGATCAGATTAACAATTAACTTAATCTTTATCCCATTCACCAAAGTAATTTTTCTTATTTTAGGTAAGGAAAATTAAGAATGCCATATATTGATGAGTTCGGATTATTCAGTCACAACCTACTGAGATATCCGGACAAGGGTAATTCAGACATAAACATGTCACTGAACTATCCGGACAGAACAAAAGTAAAGAAACACGTAAACACTTTTTGACTAAGCTATGTGCTAATCAGCTTAATAAGTAAATAGGTCCTTAAACTCTACCCGGTTTCATAACTTGACCCGAAAGCCCATGAATCCTTAATTAAGGGTATAAATACCCCAACCACTTTCATTAATGAGAGTAATGAACATTTAATACAACCAGGTTGCTCAAATCTCTCACTACTTAACACCAAAACATTTAATACTCAAAACATTTTACTAAATTACCCTTATCCCAAAATAAATCACACCAAATTGGCGACCATAGTGGGAGAAGAAGGTGCCTGAATCTAGCATTCAAAACCAGCAAGAAGACCTATTTGGATGGATCCGAACGAGCAAGCAATTCCACCACCTATGGTGGAGGTGGTTGGGGAAAACAATGAATACACCATCGAGGAACGAGATAAGTTGAGAGCTGAAATAGAAGCGTTAATGGCCATTAAAAAAGCAGAAATGGGTTTAAATGAGAAGTCAAAAGCGTCACCCATCCACCATACTGACAATCCTAGGGAGAATGATCTATCAACAAAGACTCATTTAAGTACAAAAAGACCCATGTCATTTCTAAGAAGTCTCAATGATCTAAGCCGGTGGAAAGCTCAGATTATGAATCCTCTAGTAGCTCTTCGAACGAGGCTGAGCTTGAAGAGTCTTTGTCATCAAGAAGTGATGAGGGGAGGTCCAGAAAGAAACAAAAACTAATTAAAAAATATTTAAGGAAGAGAGATAGGCATGGAAGACTTAAAAGGCATTTAGGAAAAGGGTCATCTCACAGCCATAGTCACAAGCATGTGAATCAGCTGCTGATTGATCCTTTTGCTTTTCATGATGAACCAGGTATTTTTGTAACACCTAATGAAGACACAGTCTTTAGTCGCAATAAGAATTGGAGATAATCACCATTATCTGCCAAGATCCTGTCCGGAAACTTGCCCAAGAGGTTTGGCAATACTAAAATGGAGAAGTATGATAGGAGTAAAGATCCGGACAATCATCTGGAGCAGTTCAAGAACTTCATGACGAATTTTGATGATGATGACAAACTTTTGTGTAGGGCATTCTCCCGATCTTTTACGGGGAGCGCTCTAAAGTGATACAACAGTTTGCCCCATGGTTGTATCAGAAACTTTGATACATTTTGGGTTGCCTTTCGAAGACAGTTTGTGAGAAGTAAAGAGGTGAAGGGAAATAAAGATAATATCATCTATTGTGCCCAATAACCAAATGAGTCATTAAAATACTATATAAGTCGGTTCGTAAATACCAAGAACGAGTTAGCTGATTGCTTCGAGCAAGTGGTAATAGCTTCATTGAGGCAAGGATTAAACCCTGGGAATCTAGTTGATTCAGTGACAAAGAAGAAGGCCATGACCTGGGGTGGTTTGTTAAACCAGGTGGGAAAGCAGATCAACATGAATGAGACTAAGAAAACTTGGGGGCACCGTCAGGTGAGGTCTGCCCCAGCATCTCAAAACCAAAACCAGTCCGGATACAAAGCTAAAGAGACCAGACAAAGGCTCAACATGGCCAAGAAGACTCATTCGAACCCAAATCCAGCTCAGAGCCAGCAGTCAAGGAATAAAAGAGGTCACTGGGTTTAACCGGAGTGGCTTGCCGAATTTAAAGAGAGTGTGCCAACTATTTATGACAAAACTAAAGATGAGGTCCATTTTCAGAAACCAACAGCATTGCAATCTCCAAGAGAGAGCTGTAATACTTGTTTTTGCCAGTATCATCATGATATTGGTCATAATACCCAAGACTGTATCGCTTTGAAGCATGAAGTGCAGAATCTCATTGAGAGAGGAAAGTTGGGTGCCTATGTCAAAAGAAGAAGTGAGAACAGGCCTGACAATGATCCTCGAACTGGCCTTACGAACAATGCAGGATCATCGGCTCCGGAGGGGGCAATGGTGATCCATGAAAGATTTGATTATGATTCAGAGTATTTGGAACCTGACCCAACTCGGAATAAGTTGGGGGTCATAGTAGAACAAGTAAAAATGGTATTCGGACTCATTAGTTTCTTTTAGTCACTTACCATTTTTGGAGGGGACACCAGGACGGCACCCACTCCTTCATCAAGAAAGAGGCATGTTCATAATCTAGCTACTCAGTTGGAAGGGGTCATGTCTTCTCACCAGTCTCAAACTCCTTTTCCATTTATAGTCTTTGATGAGGATGATTTAAGGGACATTCTTGGGCCTCATGAGGATGTTGTGGTGATAGGAGCATCTATTGGGGGCAACGATATCAGACGAATTTTTATTGACACTGACAGCTCAGCCAACATTCTCTTTTTCAGTTCTTACAAGAAGAGGAAAAATTTGGTCGTTATTCAACGGTCAAACATAACCATTGTGGGCTTTACAAAGATCTCTGCGGATCTAATCGGGGAATTTGAAGAAGAAGTGTTGTTGGGCAAGGGGCCCTTCAAAAAGCTGGTCAGGGTGTTATTTGTAGTGGTAGACTGCCCCACATGCTATAATGAAATCTTTGGGAGGTCCTGGATCTCTAGGATGCATGATGTGGCCTCAACAGTCCACCAATGTTTGAAATATGTGGTTCAAGGGCAAGTGGAAGTTGTCCGGAGTTGCCAAAAGATGGCTAGGGAGTGTTATGCAACTGCACTTGCTCCTAAAACTTTGGGAGCAGTTTGGGTTAATGAAGATTATCAATTATTGGGGTCTTCTGAGGGGGAGAGTGAAATTGATGACCCCAGGGAGGCCCCTGGTGTTTTAATACCGGATGAGGAAGTTGAAACCCACTCTTTGGCAGAAGGTAAAAGTGTTAAGATTGGCTCCAAGATGGCGTCAAATTTGAAAATGAAATTGTTATCCTTTTTGGCAGGTCACCAGCATGTTTTTGCCTTGTGCAATACTGATGTGACTGGAGTGCATGCAAGTGTTATATCATACAATTTGTCCATCCGGAGTGGTGTTGCACCTATTGTGCAGAAAAGGAGAGCTTTTTATAAGGAGAAAGCTGATGTAATAGTCCAAGAATTCGATCGACTTACCAAGATGGGGCACATAGAAGAGTCCCGGTATCTTTTATGGACTGCCAATCTATTGTTAGTTAAGAAAAAGAATGGGAAATGGCGTATGTGTATCGATTTTACTGACCTCAACAGAGCTTGTCCAAAAGATCTTTAAACAGTCCCCCGGATAAACCAGTTGGTAGACTCAACATCTGGAAACAAGTTATTGTTCTTCATGGATGCCTTCTCTGGGTATAACCAGATTCAAGTGAATCTGAAGGACCGAGACCACACTACTTTTGTTACAGATAGAGGTCTTCATTGCTATAGAGTGATTCCTTTTGGGTTGAAAAATGTTGGGGCTACTTATCAGAGGTTGGTGAACAAAACATTTTCTGATCAGATTGGCCGGAATATGAAGGTATACATCGATGATATGATGGTTAAAAGCTTAGAAGAATATTTGCACATAATTGATCTTGAAGAAACTTTTGCCAACTTAACTAAGTTAAACTTAAAGCTGAATCCAGAAAAGTGTGTCTTTGGGGTGCAGTCCAAATTTTTTTTGGGTGATGCCCTGTTGAAGATAGACCCCTCTCGAAATATTAAAGAATTCCAGAGGCTAACAGGAAGATTGGCTACCTTAAATCATTTTACTTCAAGGTCTTCGGTGAAGTGTGCTCCGTTTTTTCAGACCTTGAAATGTGCTAAAGATTTCAACTAGTCTCCACAATGCAACCAAGATTTTGATGAAATAAAGAAGCACTTGTCTTCACCAAAAACCCTTTTAAGCCTGTAAAAGGAGAAACACTTTATGTATACTTGGCCGTGTCAGAATATGCTATAAGTGCAGTTTTGGTAAGAGAAGTGGACAATTATCCTCGTCCGGTATACTACATCAGCAAAAGCCTGATAGATGCTGAGAAAAGGTACCCGAAGCTTGAAAAGCTGGCACTAACCTTAGTGATTGTGCAAGGAAAATGAGGCTATATTTTCAGTCTTATTCTATCGTTGTCCGACCTTCTTTTCCATTAAAGAACGTTCTTCAGAAAGCAGACATATCAAGCAGGATGACGAAGTGGTCAGTAGAGTTGGGTGATTATGACATTTATTGTTCCCCACGAACTGATATCAAGGCTCAATCTGTTGTTGATTTCTTAGTAGAATTCCATTCGGATAAAATTTCTAAACAAGCTTCAGAGGAGAAAACTAAAAAATAATGGGTAGTTGGGACTGATGGTGGATTAAACACAAGGGGTTGTGGGGGTGGAATTTTCTTAACCTCTCCGTACGTTGATAAACTATTTCAGTCTATATGCTTTGCGTTCAGGGCCTCTAACAACGAGTCTGAATATGAAGCAACTATAGTTGGTTTTAAGTTAGCTCACCTATGTATGGCTAAAATAGTTAGGTTGATGAGTGATTCTCAGCTTCTTATCCACCATGTTCAAGGTCAGTCTGAGGCCAAGAAGGAACAACTGATCAAATACTTATTCATCCTTAAAGAGGTGGCTGCCAATTTCATGGATGTTTGCTATGAGCATATTCCTAGATCAGAAAATACACTGGTAGATTCCTTGGCAACCATAGCATACTCTGAGTCTTACCCTTGGACTCATATACAAGAATGCCCGCCATCCATACAATCAAATAAGAACAAGGAAGAAGATAAGAGCTTAAGTATACAAGTAGTTCAGTCCAAAGATTAGAGATTTCCCCTCCTTCAGTATATCTTGCCTTCGGAAAATTAAGCACAAGGCTCGTGGTTTTTTTATCATAAGATAGGTTTTGTATAAAAAATCCTTCAGCAGACCTCTCATGCGATGTTTGGGGGTCGAAAAATCCCAAACCATTTTATCTGAACTATACGACGGAGAAAGATCAGCACACTATGGTTTTAGGGCTCTAACCCGGAGGGTTTTGTTGGCTGGATACTATTGACCGTTCGTAATGGCAGATGTAAAGAATTGGTGAAAAAGTGTAATCCTTGTCAAAGGTATGGTATCTAAATTTATGTGAAAGCAGTGCCTATGGAGTCTATTTCTGAGCCAGTACCTTTTGCTCGTTGGGGATTGGATTTAGTTATGCCTCTACCAATGGCGTCTGGAGGGTGCAGGACTATCATTGTAGCTATTGACTACTTTTCAAAATGGATAGAAGCAGCTCCTCTGGCAAGAACCACTTCGAAAGCTGTTATAAAGTTTATCTTATCTAATATATGTTGCAGATTTGGGATTCCTTAGAAGATTACCACTAATAATAGGCCACAGTTTGATAACAAGGATATGGATAATTTCTGTACCTCCAGGGGTGGTGTGGATTATTTCCGGCTGAGGGTAATTTTGTCAGATGTTTTGTGGTATTTCAGGGGTATTAAATGTTTAAGTGTTTTGTAGTGAGAGATTTAAGCTGCCTGGTTGTATTAAATTTTCATTACCCTCATTAATGAAACTGGTTGGGTATTTATACCCTTAATTACGGGCCTTATGGGCTTTCGGGTCAAACTATGAAATCGGGTCGAGTTCAAAGACCCATTAGTTTATTAAGCAGATTAGCAATTAGCTTAGTCAAAAGGTGTTTAGTGTTTTTTATATTTTTGCCTAGTCTGGATGCTTCAGTAGGTGATTATTGTCCAGATTACCCCTGTCTGGTTTTGACAGTGAATGGTGAATATTTCCGGACTCATCAAGGGGTATTCAGCATTGCTTCTCTTCTGCTTTCCACCCACAAGCAAATGGCCAGGTTGAAATGGCAAATAGGACTATTTTGTCCGAGATAAAAAATAATTTTGAAGGGACTGCAGGAAAATGGCCAAGCTATCTGCAAGAAGTATTGTGGGCATACCAAACTACTCCTAGATCTGCTACACATGAATCTCACTTTACCTTGGTGTATGGGATGGATGCGATTACCCCTATAGAAGCAACCCTACCATCATACAAGGTCCAAAACTATTCCGAACAAGCCAATGAGATGGCAATTAGGAATCAGTTGGACTTAATAGAAGAAAGAATGGTTAAAGCACATCTTAGAACAGTCCACTACTAAAGCTTGATGAGAAGCAGATTTGCTTCCAAGATCAAGAGAAGAGATTTTCAACCAAGAGATAAAGTTTTGAGAGAAGTTTTCATGTACACTAAGGAGAAGCAGTTTGGTAAGCTGGCTCCGAACTGGGAAGGCCCTTATGAGGTCTCTAAAAAGCTTAAGCCTGTGACATATAGGCTTCAAGACAAAAATTGAAGAATTTTGAAGCACCCATGGAATATTGAACACTTCAGGTTATATCTAGAATAAAAATTGTGTAAATATTTACTTGTTAATGAGGTACGATGAGGTGTCCGTTTTTTCAATAAAATATGATGCCTTTTAAAACGTCCGATATGGTTTAACTACATTTCTTTTCAAGTACAAGTCTTTGATTTAATGCTATGGATCTTTGACAGATCGGATTAATCTGGTTGAATGATGACCATTAAATACATGCCATCAGAGATATTAAACACTCTCACTTTAATACTTTTGAAGTGATTGGGGTTGTTTAAACATTAGCCGTTAAAATTGAAATAAAGTATGAAACAAAGCAAAATTTGATAAATAAACCTGTCCGGGCGAAAACTGGACAACATAACCAGATAACAAAATATGTCTTTGCTGTCCAAGGACTTTTAAGTGTTTTGAGAACAAAGTTATCCGAACTCAAACCGGACAACATTACAAAAATTCCTTGGTCATCCAAGGACTTTAGTAGTTCAGAAAAGTAAGAAAACAAAAAATATTTAAAACCTCAGGGTTTGTTCCCTTCAGATTGTCCTTTATTACCTCCTTTCTTGGGATTTTTGAAATCTGCACTCAAACTCTCACCGGTTCCTTCCTCTTCATCAGTGGTAGAATCTATTCTACTACTATAATTGTACTTGTCGCCATTTGCCATAGTGTGAATGCGATCTCTTCATAGTTTACAAATTTCCACAAGGGACCAAGGGTCCTCTTCGGAATTGTTTCATGGAAGAGCAGCACCATGTCAGACTTGACCTCAGCATACCTTGCTTACAAGGAGTCTATCACCTCATTGGTGTATTTATCAATGCTTGCATATATAGTTTTTTCCTGCTCCTTCATCAAGTCTTCTTTCTCCTTGATCACCTTAGACACAGTACCTTCTAGGGAAGTTTTCTCTCCGGACAAGGTTTGAACGGTGCCATCTTTGACCTCCAAGTCTTCCCTTACTGTTGTGAGATCCTTTTCCAAACCGGAGCATTTAGCTTGGAGCTCAGTATGGCCGTTTTTGAAGAGGCAAGCTTGGTTGACAAATGTTTTTTGTCCTTCCTCGGTGCTTCAATCTCTTTTTTCAGTTCTTCTATGCTCCGATTAGCATTAAGAAGATTGGATGACATAGAATCTTTGTTAGTAGTAAGGGTATTGATGAGTATATTTTGACTCTTCACATATCTCTTTAGGTCAAGTACTGGCTGAATATGGCTAAGAAGGGAGTGGGCCACAATGTCTTTTTCTCTGTAGACGGAGAAGGACTTACCATTATAAGTTACCATGTTCGAAGAGCTTGAAGAACGGAAAGGACCAACAAACTCGTCTTTCTCAGATTCGTTGAAATAAAGATCGATGTCTTGGAGTGCACTGATGTCCACTCCATCAATCCCTCCTCTGGTACCCTCTCCGGACTGGGGGCCTGTTGGAGCTTTTTCTGGCAGAATGGGGTCTATATGGGTTGGTGGAGGTAGAAGCTCCGAAGGGCGAAGAATTACTTTTTCCTCTAAGGTGATCTTTTTCTTCTTGACAGCCTTTTCATCACTGTTTGTTCTCCTTATTCGGTCTTTTTGGGGAGGCCTTGGTGGGTTTTGTGATTCTTCTGCTGACCTGACCGTCTCAACTTCTACTACCTTGAGCAAGGTAGCGTCGATTCCCCCCTGGTTCCTCGAACCGGTCCCCTATGTGACAGTTGGAACTGCCTCTATTGCAGCCTTCTTTTTCTTTCCTTTCATCTTGTTGGGAGCCTTGGCTCTAGAGGACAAGACCAATTTACCATCCCTCTCTTTTGTCCGTTTTAGGATCACACCAGGATAAGGGGTGTGGTTAGTTCTTCTCATGAAAGATCCCTCCGACTTGTGGTATTCCACAAATGGGACCTCACCAGGTTGCCAAAAGTGAAGCAGTTGTGGAAGGCATTCCCCCAACACTCTGCAGCCCATGCATTCAACTTGGCACAAGTTGTTTTCCCTTCCTCCAGGTGTCCGGAAAACTCCTTCGGCAGTACTGAAAAAGAAGTAACAGCTAAATCAGGAGAGAAATACTTGTAGGTAAAAAAAACATGAGATACAAAGACAAAAGACTTACTCGTACTCTTCCATCTGCTAATCAACATACTTGGGTTGGTATTGGCCTTGACCTTCCTGCCATTCTCCCATGACCCACTGATGAACAAGAACTGTGTCATCCAGTTCTTCTCAGACTCCAATAAATCATCCACCACTTTGAAGTTATTCCCCATGTTGTGATGGTATAATGGGATGTGATGATTTTTGCATAGACTTGCCACAGCGGCAATTTTCTCCATGGGAAGAGGGATTTTAGATAACCTCGATGTCATTATACAGGCGATGAGAGAGTACCAGGCATTCAGACTCAATTGGCTTGGACAGAGCTTCACTAGGTGGAAGTACCTGAGCATTTCTAGTTCTAGTGGGAACCGAAGTCCCAAGTTTAGCACCCCAGTGAAGATGACCACCTCGTTAAGTTTACAGTCCATCGGAGTCTCCGGTGTCACTGGTATCCTCACCTTTACTGATTCTAGGATCCCCCACTTTGTCCGGATCCGGCCAAGCTCAACCGTATGAGTGTAGACATAGTTTATATTCTACAAGGCCAGCAAATATTTAACATTAACGTTCTTGAAGCAAGGCCCTACCTTGCCCTCCAAGCACTCCCAGGAGGTCCGGATAGGCTACACCAACTTTAACTTTTCCTTTGCCCTTCCTATCAGGGGCAGCATCCCTAGTTTGTCCTGAGGCTTCAGTTTCGAATGGGGCCTCTTCGATACTGTCTTCCATCACTTCTTCCATCACTGTGGAAGGTCTATCGATTATTATGGATGGGAGGGGATCAGCTTCTGGCACCAAAGGCTCTCCGGATAAATGAGCGCCTGTTATTCTTTGTCCCATTCACCAAAGTAATTTTTCTTATTTTAGTTAAGGAAAATTAAGAATACCATATATTGATGAGTTCAGATTATTCAGTCACAGCCTACTGAGATATCCGGACAAGGGTAATTCGGACACAAACGTGCCACTGAACTATCCGGACAAGACAAAAGTAAAGAAACACCTAAACACCTTTTGACTAAGCTTTGTGCTAATCAGCTTAATAAGTAAATGGGTCCTTAAACTCGACCCGGTTTTATAACTTAACCCGAAAGCCCATGGGTCCTTAATTAAGGGTATAAATACTCCAAGTACTTTCATTAATGAGAGTAATGAATATTTCATACAACCAGGCTTCTCAAATCTCTCATTACTTAACACCAAAACATTTAATACTCAAAACACTTTACTAAATTACCTCCAGCCCAAAATAAATCACACCATATATAATGTGCAAAATATGCTTTATATATTTAGTTTCAAGATACTATACACCAAAGAATATTTCATAAGAATGTTTTAACTTAGCTGATTTAGAAACTAGCCAACAAGAAACTGTAGGTAATAATAGTCATAGTGAAGAAGGCCAAGGTTGTGAACCGTAAATTGAATTTCCGGATAAGGAAATAGATTCCTTTCATGATAATGATTATGCAATTGAGAATAACTTCTCTGATCCAATGGGCACTAAGATTTATCAGATTAATTTTGGGTATAATAATGTTATTATAGCTAGCCGTCGTTGTGACTAATCTTTCGATTTCTTCCCGCCAAATGGAACTCTTACTGAGAGTGAAGAATATTTAATTTTGCCTTTTCGTAAATATTCATTATTGAACTTGAATAGAATAGGTTTGTTGTATACAATTGGATATTTCTCTAACGAATTACGTGAAAATCAATTGAATATTAATATTGTTGTAACAAATTAGCTGTAAAGTTAAATAGAGATTTTGTGGTAATAGATATAAACATTTTAATGTAGTTTGCTATTAGGTTTCTAAACTATACATATCACGTAAAATTGTTAATACAAAGACCTAAAATTAGGGGCCTTCACAAGTCTTTAACTTCCACATAATAACTTCGCACCCTACTCTCATACCTCAGCTGGCTTCTGAGCCCTGATCATTGCGTTATACACCATCATAGTTCCAAGTTTGGATTTGTATAGAATATCTGGATTTGCATATTCCATTTTGTTTGTTGATTAAGTTTTATGTACACGATAGAAAATTATGACGGTGTTTGGTGTCTTTATAAGTTTAAGTTTTTTGTATCCATTAATAATGTGTCAATATTTGAACCATAAGTCGCCATATTTGACAGAAATATGCAAACGGTGTATTTTCACATTTCACCAAATGCTGGCGGAAATATTCAAATTTGACAGCTACATTATGTAAATATGGCTGCTTTTTTTCTATAAACCATCATCTTTCAAAATAGTTGGAAATGAAACCAAAATATTCTCATCGTATCATTATTTAAATTCACTTAATGAGCTCATGTTGATTACAGACTAGAGCTCCAAATTATGGTAAATGAGAAAATACAAAAACATTATATAGTCTCAAAACTCACAACTTTTTCTTATACACTAGACATTTTTTATTAAGTCTACAATATGTGAATTCAAATTTCACCGCTACATTATGCAAATATTGTTGTCCTTATTTTTATCAACCCTCATCTTTTAAAATAGTTGGGAACGAAAGCAAAATGTTCTTAATGTATTAATATTTAAACTTACTGAATGAACTTGTGCTGATTACAGACAAGAGCTCTAAATTCTGGTAAATGAGAAAAAAAAATCTATAGTCACAGAACTCACAACGTTTTCTTATATGGGTCAAGCTATATATACCCAAAACGAGTTTAAGTATACCCAATTTTGAGTATACCCAAAGGTGATCTAAGTATACCCAATTTTTTCCAAAAATGCCCTTTTGTGGGTATATAAGCCATTTTTTTTACTAACTTCATCCACTCCACTTAAACCAACACTTTCTCTCACTTCACTCATACCTCTCACTTCTCTCTAGAATCTAACCTCACTTATCTCTTAATTTTTCCGGAGAACCACCACCACCACCACCACTCCTCCTCCTCCTCCTTCATTATGGTCAAGAACAAAAACCCTCCGCCGCCTCCTACGTAAGTCCCCAAATTAATTTTGTTACTTAATTTTGTTAGTTTTAGGTATGAATTTTAGTTTTTGGTTAGATTTAGGGTTTAATTTTGAGTTTAGGATAGAATTAGGTAGAGAATTAGGGTTTAGGGTAGGTTTAGGATGATTATTTGGGCCATTTTCCAGCCAACTCGCCGGCTGGAAAATGGCCGGCGCCGCACCGGTGGTGCGCCTTGGGCAGCACCATCGGTGCGTGATGGTGTGCCGCTCGGTACACCAACTGTGTACCGAGCGGCACACCATCTGTGTGCCGAGCGGCACAATGCCCTGTGTCACTCGGTACACAGTACCGAAACCGAGCGGCACTAGCTCCCGTGCCGCTCGGTTCACCCTCTTTGGTACCTATGGTACCCGAATTTTTTTTAAAAAAACTCTAATTTTTGGGTTTCAAAAGTTCTGGTATGGTATTTTTTTTAATAAAAAAACTTCAAATTTCACCATACGTATAGGAGTGTTGTTGATTTAAATTTTATATGTTAGTGTTATTAATTTCTTTCTTTGTTTTGTATTTTTGTAGGTCAAACGCAGTGGAGGAGCGACGTCTTCCACGATCCAGGGCGTACCCCCCTGGGTCACGTCCACCACCGCCAGGCAAGAGTATTAAGACTGTTCGCGCGGTTGAGGATGAGCGGGTCCGCGATGCCAAGCGCGGACGAGATACTCCAGATGACTCTGAGACTATTCGTCTTAGGGAGGAGGAGGAACGGATACGGACTGATCGGTCTTTGCGCCGAATCAAGCATGGCCAGAGGAAGGAAAAGGCCATAGCGACTGAGGCGATTGATATCATAGGTGGAGGGTCCTCACGACGAGAGACGTCGTCATCGCATACACATAGATCACCACCTCCCGGTGCTAGTGATCCACCACCTCCCTCTCCTTCTCGCAGAGCTGCGTCCCCTGCGCATACTATTACACATCCACCACCTGTTAGCGACAGGGTGGATGCCACTGGGGACCCTGAGCAGGACACGATTGACGAGGAGCACACAGATGCCATCCACACCGAGGAGCAGCGAAAGACGTTTGCATTTCTGAAATGCAACAAGATCCCTCTATTTCCTGACTACAAGGAGCATGAGGCGTACCACGTCTTCATCGGACAGGTAAGTACCTAATTATTAAACGTCTACTCTAAGGTTTTTTTATTATGTTCTGACTTTGTTTTTAATTTATAGGGTCGCACTACACTGGGCGTACAGGCACATTATAATGTGCTACGTATGTGGGACTTGACTGCTCAGCCAGATGTGCAGCGATTTTTGGCGCGGACTCCTTTTGGTCCTCTTATAGCCCACTTGCCTCAGTACTTCACACATTCCGTCTTAGACGAGGTTTTTGTTGAGCGTTGGCATCAGGAGACCAACACTTTCCATTTCTCATTTGGAGAGATGACGATTACGCTCGATGATGTCAGCTGCATTACAGGTCTCCCTGTAGTTGGTCGGACACTTGATGTAGTCACGGCTCCACGTGACGAGGCATACAGCTACTACGCTAGTATGTTAGGTCTGACAGTGGATGAGGTCCGCACAGAGATACAGTCCACCAGAGGCGTTGGCTTCAAGATAAAGTGGTTGAGGGAGACTTTCACCAGGGGGCGCTACATCGAGCAGACTGATGATGCGACTATCCGCCAGGTATCACGAGCATACCTTATGTTCTTATTTGGTTGCACTATTTTTGCGGATACTAGTCAAAAGAGCGTGAAGGCTGACTACTTTTACGGGTTAGCCAATATGGACTCTGGGTTGTGGGACATAGCGTGGGGTACGAGTGCATTGGCATTCCTTGACCGTGGTTTGGGTGATGCTTCGAAAGCATCGAAGCATAACCTTTATGGTTTTGTAGCTATGCTTGATTGTTGGATCTATGACCACTTCCCAGCGTTTAGTGCCTCCGAGAATGCTGACCACGTAGCGAGGCAGCCTAGGATTGTGAAGTGGCTGCCGAAGCGGATTGTTGGGCAAAACATCCGCCCCAAATCGGTCATTCGTACTCTCCTTGCTGATCAGAAGGAGTCAGATGTAAGTTTTTAAATATTTGTTTCCCATTACAATTTTGATATTAAGTGTTAGGATTTTAAATCAATCTAATTGTTTTAATGCTTTGTAACAGGTCCTATTTGAGCCATACGAGGACATTAGAGTCCAGTTTCCAGTCCAGGAGATCCGCACTATTGTTTATCCTTTGCGGATGATGAGCACGGTCGAGGGCTGCATGCCTGATCGGGTTATGCGCCAGTTCGGACGGGTTCAGGATGAGCCCCAACTCCCACTTGTACTACGACCGGGTTACATGAAAGGAGATCTGGCGAGGTACACGTGGCGAGAGAGCGCATGGCTAGATTGGCGTCAACACTTGCTTGCTGAGGATCGTTTGACAGTTACCATTGCCACATATAGACAGTCAGCGACGAATACCTACTGGAGGTACCTGGCTGAGTATGGTTGGCATACTATCACTCCCCCACCGCGTACCACGGACGATAGACTTTTAGACGTCGTTCGCTCCATTGTTACTATGCCCGTCGAGCGTGGGGAGGCGGGTGCGCTGAGGTGGAGAGATCAGGTCCTGCAGCTATTCTCTCCATGGTTGTTCGTCCTCATCATCGGACTTGTTCTAGTGTTGTTATGATCTTTCATTCCTGTGGACTTTTTAGTTGTTTCAGTATCTTGTTTTGTATTATGGCTTATGACATCTACTTTGTAATATGACTTATGACTTCTACTATCTACTGCTTTTACTGTTCTTATTGATTTTTTGTACTTAACTTGATCTAACATAAGTCATACCATAACACCAAAACACCATAACATTATACTAGTAATTCTCGATTTTCTGTACTTCACTTCATATTAAATTCGTCAAAAACTAAAATTATAATAGTAACACAATAACATTCGGGTATAAACTTAAAATCCATAACACCAAAACACAATAACATTCGGGTATAAACTTGTCAAAAAAACCCCATAAACCGAAAACATATTTTTTTTAAAAATACAAGTTAAATTGCACCATGGGTACGCAGTCAGTGGTACCTATGGTGCACACTACTGCGTACCCATGGTACAGTAGCCTGTGCACCATGGGTACACAGGAGGCAGTACCGATGGTACATGGTACCATCGGTACAGGGTCTGATGTACCATCGGTACACAGTCTAGTGTACCGATGATACACCACACTGTGTACCTATGGTGCACGCAGTTTGCACCATAGGTACACAGTGTGGTGTACCATCGGTACACCAGACTGTGCACGATAGGTACACAGAAGACAGTACCTATGGTGCGCAATTTTGTCTTGGAATTTTTTTCCCGGTTTTTTTCTCGCGTTTTCTTTTTTCGCGCTCTAGAATTCCCGCCAATGTAAACTCTCATTCTTCTATATAAGGAACCATACCTTACAACACCAAACACACAAAACTCTCCTTTTAAAGTAGTTGAAGTCTATCTTAATGGGTTGGAGTGTGTTTGATGATGCTCATCTGCTCAAGGCTGCGAAAGCTGTGAAGTTCAAACGGCCGGACGATAATACCGATGAGTTCTTTGATGAAGTTTTGTGTATGATGTATTTCATGTACGGCGAAATGTCTACATCTAGACAAATGCCTCGATCCCTTACTCGTCGGGAGGTAGCCACTAGGTACAAGTCTATAACTAGTGGACCGATGTTCTTGGTGTTTAACGAGCCCCCAGAAGTCAGGAATGAAGCGTTCGACTCCTTTGGTTTAATGATCACAGACTATATGTCGTTGGAAATGGCACAATACGTTCATTCTCAAATTGCCATGAAGGAGGAAACAGTGTGTATTCTCAGCGACAATGGAGGCTATGATTTTGACTAACTGTCTGTTCTATATCAAGTTATGTACTAATGTTTAGAATATGTTGTTGTTGCTTGTTTGTGATGTTTTATTTTAGTTATGAAATGATTATTGCCTTTTCGTTATAAGTTGGTAATTTGAATGAATTAATGCAATAATAGAGAAAATACCAAAACAACCAAAACGACGTAGTAAAACAAAGTTCTAAACAACATAAATCCTTACAAATGACGTAAAGCGACCAAAAGACACAGAAGAGTTCGAAACAATGATACGGCGGAAACACATAAACCTACTAAACAAACTCGTCAAGATTAGTTACTTCTGGAAATGAACTAACTGACTTTCTACCTTCGAGTTCCGTATATTTCTTGCAGCGACCAACTAATGGTAGCTCCCAATGCGTAGCCTCTTTGCTCTTCAACTTCTGCCACGTAGGATGTATGCGTGCGCAAGGGCAAAGGGGCTTGATTGATAGTTGTTTCATAGGTACTTAAATTAGAATCGACAATTGAGTAATATAGTGGTGAGAAAAAACATAACCATATATCGAATGACTTACATTGACAAAGTGGTTAGTATCGACGAATCCAAACCCAATCTCACGTCTTTGGGCCATAATGGGAGGCTTACCGCGCAGAGGTAAAAAAGTATGACTACAGTTGTGATTCCCTACGAGTGACACAAAATGAACAATGCATTCGAACTTGGTTGCAATCGCAATACCCATTTCAGGCATTGTCATCCAATATTTGGGTGATGCTGGTGTCTCGTAGTAGTTTATACTTTCTGCAGCCTTCAGGTAATCCTCTTTACCGTTATAAATCTTGCTGTATGTGTCGTAGTTTTCCATTAGCTCATCGTATATTGCCTTCCGAACACCTCGCCATCCTTCTTCATGACCATACAACCCGAATGAAACTGCTCTATATCCACAATGTCCATCCGGCTTAACATCATTAATACCCGATATAAAAGGGTTGAAGTGAATCGGAAACCAACGCAAAAAACCTTTCGGGTCATGTATTAGTTCTGTGACTCGATCAATGGACGGTTGTACGATGTTGCTACCTAGTGAGGCAATGGAAGAGGTACGAGTACGAGTACGAGGTACTCTAGGCACATCTGCCCGAATCGTTGATTCACTACCAACTGCTTTACTATTTTTAACTTTTGTTGGTTTTAAAGACTGCATGACTGCGTCATGACTAGCTTCATCCTCTTTTAGCGGGTACTCCCATCCGCTCATGTCCCGTTTAGTGGATGATGTATCAACCACTAACTTTCTTTTCACCTGTGGGCGGCCTCGGTGTTTCTGCTTCTCCAATGGCTCTAGCAATGACGATGTTTCAGGATAAACAACTTCAAACTATTTCTTGTAAATATGTTTGATACGGCTTTCATCTTTCGTATCCATAACATCGTTAACTAGCTTTAGCAGATCATCTTTGAGAATTTCCATGGTCGTACGGAATGTACGAGGTATTATTTCTAACCTTGTCCAGTGGATGTGAAAAGCATCTAGAGAGGCAGACATTCCACCTTTACGCCACTTGCGGACCTGGTGATAGCAAGGTATACCATGGGTAGATTTTACAGCGCATATACACTCGTCAGTGTCTTTAACATCCGGCCCATCTTCAATAGCGACCATCTTGGTATCTTCGGCCTTCTCTACTTCAGAGAAAAATAGTTCTAACGCCACGTGGGAAACCTTGCCTCGAATCTCATCAAACAGTTTATCCGTGAACTTATGTAGTGCTATGTAACGACTTTTCTCGAACGACGACCTAATGGCAGCATGTTGGATTTCAACAAGCGAATGAACCCTCCCCCAAAATAACTCGAAGTTTAATTTGCTCGTACGTATGTAACGCTTTAGGTTAGAATGAGCACTCTCGACGCGGTTTGTTGTGCAATGTCCCAAATGCATGTTTTTGTTCGTCTTCCAAACAACAAATTTGTCCATGTACTTATCGAGCCACGATTTTTCAGTGTATTCAATTGCTTTAGGGTAATCTTTGTACTCCAATAGCATCTCCCGTCTGGCGTGATCGAATTCAATCTCTGATTCACTATACGCAATCTTCTTCCAAGCACTAACAAATTCTTTATGATCACTTTTCTCGCGGAAGTGCTTTCTTGTTTGCCCTTGAACATTTTGGTTAATGTGCCAGCGACATAACATATGCGTTGTCTCTGGGAATACCACTTCTATAGCATTCATCAATGCTAAATCTCTGTCGGTTAGGATGACCCGCGGTTCTTCAATTCCATGAACGGAAATCAACGATTTCAAACACTCTAATACTAATTTGAAGTTGTTTAACTTCTCACCCGACATGAAGGCAAATGCCGCACAGAAAGTCAATCCAGTACACGTCACACCCACTATCTCGAAAAATGGCATACCATACCGTATCACTTTATATGTACTATCCATAATCAAAACTGTCGGAAATGTGTGCAAAAGGTCAACACTGACAGGATGGGCAAAAAACAAATCTGTAATGATTTGTCCATCGTCTTCACCAGATTTATGCCATTCATAATAATTATGTGACTTAAGCTCACCCCACAAGAACTGAAGTTGTGACCTACCCGCCTTCTTTAGAACCCAATTTTTTTGTCGTGCATTGTAGATCGTCCACATGGTAGAAACATTATCTTCGTTCAATTTCTTCACACCATTCAGTATATCTCTGGGGTTAGTACCAATTAAGGTCGCTCGTTCAACATACTCCATCTCTTCATCATTCAAACGGCCAGCAAAAGAATGGCCATCTAGATGTATAGAAGTGTCATGGTTATGAGTACCACATTTTACTTCTAACTTCCATTGATCTGGGGCAACCATTGACCCGAGAAGCTCAAATGGGCAGTCAATCTTTTTCGTTCCTGTAGACTTCCGTTTGCGGTCTTTTTCTGCAACCCTTGGAATATATTTCCCCCCCCCCTCTCACACTGGAAATAAACTCTCGGATTTTTTCTGCTGTTTACTTTGTCGCGCCGGCTTATGTTGATAACCATACCATAAAGTTTTCCGATCTTCGTAACCCATTTCACCAACGCGTCGTGTGTGTAGAACTCGGTAGTGAAGAACAAATGACTATAATTGGTAGCGGAAGGTGCCTCAGTCCCACTTGCGACACCCGTCCCCTGTTACACAACAAAAAAGCACAATAAACATTCAAGTATAGTTAACAACATAAAAAAATCAGGCCTTTTTTCGAAAAAAAATGCGCAAATCCAAGGTTCTGAGGCCTAAAACCGGTGGTTCTAGGCCTCAGAACCGCCCGGACACGGCCATCAGCACCACCGGTGCTGAGGCCATGAACCGGTGGTGCTGGGGCCTCAGAACCGAGCGGACTGAGGCCCCAGGTCCACCGGTTCTTGGCCTCAGCACCGGCGGTGCTGGGGCTGTGGAACCGACCGACTGCGTGGCCATGCACCATCGGTTCCGGCACATGGAACCGATGGTGCATGGTTCGCCTGGTTCTTCAATACCTTCGCCGGCGACGTTGGTGGCGGTTCCGGCGACCATGGCTCCTTCTCCGGCGACTCAATCTCTTTTTCCGACGAAAATTCATCATTCTTTCTCTCCAGCGACATCAACTCCTCCACGCTGATCCCTAGTTCTGCTTCCGACATGATCGATTTTGTGTTTTAGTTTGAATGTTCTTGATTTTCTTAGGAAGTTTGAATTAGGTTTCAAAAATTTTAAGAAACTATACTATTTGGATAGTAAATTCAGCAAAGAAGAGTGTTTGTTTGGGTATACATAGCGAAATAGGACTTTTGGTGAATTGGGTATACTCAGGATACACTTAGTAGTTTTTTTTTACTTAATGGCAGTTTAGATATTAATTTTCTGATGGAGGGTAAAAATGTCAAAAAAAAGTCAATCCAAAGTCAACTGTTGTTTTTGGGTATACTTAAACTCGTTTTGGGTATATATAGCCATACCCTTCTTATATACAATACTATTTTTTATTAAGTCTACAATATATAAATTCAAAGAAAGCTAAACCTACAACTATATCATCAACTTGAACAAAGTTTACAAATTATGTGTCAATAAATCCTGAATGGAAATAATAGATATTGGTTTCGCCAAACATATTCAAGCCATCCTATATATTATTTGATGCATAACTGTGAACAATATACATAAGAACAAGCATACCTAATTATTGTGCTTTATCTATCAGAGATCTAATATCGTCAGGAGTTCCACACTGTGGGCTTGGAGCATAAAAGTTTGTAACATAATACACAAAATTCGCACATATTTATTCTTAATTAGTCCTAACTTCTAGTAAAGATCTACTTAATAAGCAAGAACGTTCAATAAAACTTAAATTAACGTACTTATTTGTTTGTCTATAAAACTTAAGTGTACACATCCAAATGAAAAATATTCTTCGAGACTTAATACAAACTTTTATTGGAGTCAATGACTTTCTAAACAAACAACACACATCCCAATGGTGTATCGTTGTTCTTGTAGAATTATATATCACTCTATACGTTAAACTTATTGAATTTTGATAATAAAAAAATTGTAATTGATAAAAAAAAATTAAAAAAAGAAATAAGATAAAAAAATATAAAAAGACCAACAATATACTTTAACAATAATCATGATATAAATAAAATTAATATAATAAGTTAAGATGGTCATTTTGTTCTAATTAAATTCAAATAATTATAAAATATTAAAAAATGCTCATATAGTTTTTTAAATATATGTTTATATGATAAAATATAAAATATTCAATTTTAAATAATATTTTTTAATATAATTATTAGATTAGTATAATAGTGGTGTGTATAATAATACATATTAAGAAATAAAAAATCATACTCAGTCGTTCTAATTTTAAAAAAGAAATTGATTTATTTATTGAAAGTACATATAAAAAAACCGGCCCATACTTTTACATAAACAAATAAATAAAATTTTCTATATTGGAGAAGAAAAGAGACAGATAATAGTGAGGAAAAGCTATATAAACTGAAGCCATTGTTTCATTCTCAAGAAAATCAGGATAAGAAAAGAAAGAAGATGTATTCTAGAGAAAATAATCAAAAGGAAACTACTTACTTAATTTTACTTTCTCTCTAAGTCTAAAGTCTAAAGACAAAACAAATATTGATCGAATACATGTTAGAAATAAATATCTCACATGGGTTGTAATATAATTAACATCAAATATGCGATGGTGGTTTTGGAGAGTTGCTTTGCAACTCCACCAGCTTGTGGATTTTTTTTGTCAAATTATTTGTCTGGTTCGGTTACAAAGGGCTAGTTTGGTTCTCTTGGTGCGGTAACTTTGGATAAAAGAAAGCTTGATATAACGCTGAAACAAAAAACGTCTAACCCTAAGATATGTTAATCAAAATTGAAATTATGTTAAAGTTGGTTAATGTTTCTTTTCATATCTAATCGATAAATTAAGTTCAATATGTCATTAGTTTAAGAGTTTGATATTGTAGACGATTGTGTTTGACATGTTACAAAGATAAAAAAATTACCTATAATTATTTTTAGTAACTTAAAAAAAAATTGTTCCCTTTTTTTGAAAAATTGTTTTTTAACCAAGTTTTTATTTATCAAAAAGGTTGTACGATCGTAACTAGGCTAATCAGCATGTGTGACCAACAAACTATTCACTTCTTGATATCCCTTCCCTTGTGCATGTGTATTATAGGCTATGGAAATCACTGTACAAAAAGGAAAAAGAAGAGCTGTTCCTACCCAAAAAAACGAAATCGCATCTCAGAGATGCTTCCACTTTCACCAAACGTCATCAAGACCTTTTCAGTAAAGCAACGCAGCTTTATTAGTTGTCTGGTGCTCATATAGCGGTTCTCGTTACTGCTTCATCCAACCGAAACAACTAATATGTCTTCTGTCATCCGTTAGGGGATGATCTTATCGACAGAATGTTGTTGGCTACTACTTCAACTTCCTCCAGTTCCACTTCCAGTTTGAGCTCCAATTCGAGTTTGAGTTTGAGTTCCAGTAATCAGACAAAAACCTTAACCCTAGTCCTACGAGGAAATTAAAAAAAAAGATCACTATTGATGATCGTTGATGGTGGGACGATGACTCAGACCTATATCTTACCATCGAGGAAAGAATCCATAGGATGGATAAGCTAAATGACTATGAACTCAATAGGATGAGGTCGGCAGTCTTGGAGACCAATCAACCCCAGTCAGCATTTAAGAATCAGAACTGGAACCATAATATCATAGTTGATTATCTTACACTAGTTGCTGAAATTTAAATAGATCATGATCATGATCTAGAGCTATGGTTTGATCTGGATTCTATGTTTGCTAATATTCAGAGAAATTTTTCAGAAGAATATTTTGACTTTGATGATTTAGAAACCATGCAACGAGAAACTGTTGGTAATAACAGTCACAGTAAGGAAAGCCAGGTTCGTGAATCGCACATCGAATTTCTGGAAAAGGAAATAGATGCATTGCCTAATGAGGATTATGCAATTGAGAATAGCTTCTCTGCTCCAATGGACGTTATGGCTAGCCTTGTTGCAATTGCTCTTTTGATTTGTTCCCACCAAATAGAACTCGTATGGAGAGTTAGGAAGAGTTGACTTTGTTTTTTCATGAATTATTCATTATTGAATAAAATAAGTTTATTGTATACAATTGAAGATTGCTCTAATGTAGTTTGCTATTGTGTTTCTAAACTATATATATCATGTAAAATGGTTAATTGAAAGACTTAAATTTAGGGCCTTCATTACTCTTTGACTTCCACATAATAACTTCGCACTTTAATTTCATACTTCGGCTCACATTATGAGCCTCGATAATTGAATTATAAATTATCATAGTTCCAAGTTTGGATTATTATATTCTATTTTGATTTGTTGATTAAGTTTTGTGTACATGCTAGAAAATTATGACATCATTTGGTGTCTTTAGAAGTTTAAGTTTTGCGTATCTATTAATTATGTGTCATTATTTGAACTAGAAGCCGCCATCTTTAATAGAAACATGGAAACAGTGTATCTTCATATTTCGCCAAAGGCTGGTGGAAATATTCAAATTTGACATTTATATTATGTAAATATGGTTGTTTTTTTTCTATCAACCCTCATTTTTCAAAAATGTTGAAACGAAACCAAAAAGTTATCATCGTATCATTATTTAAATTCACTGAATGAACCCATGGTGATTATAGACAAAAGCTCCAAATTGTGGTAAATGAAAAAATTCAAAAACATTATATAGCCTTAGAACTCACAATTTTGTCTTATACACCATACCATATTTATTAAGTCTATAATTTGTGAATTCGAACAGACTAAACCTATAACTATATCATCAACTTGAACAATGTTTACAAATTATGTGTCAATAAACCTCTGTAACTTATAACTGACCACGTTTTATCGGTTTACAATCTGATTTCATTACTCGAATCTACTCTTCAAATAATCAATTTCAATCATATTAAATACATGTATCATCAGATTTAAATAATTTAATTTAATTTTTACAGTCATATTTTCACCCAAAAAACATAAATCTATTTCTTCTGATCACATCTTCGATATAAAAGATAAAGAAGACAAAAATAGTTTGGCAAAAAAATGTTCTTCTTATATTATTGATAAGAGTGTTTAGTGTATTAAAAGAATTAGTAATAATTACTAAATAGCAAAGTTAGCTCTATATTAACTAGTAATAACTATAATTGAAGTAGTAAATAGGAAGTATATTTGCTTTTAAGTAATTATTGGTATATAAACATAATATTTTTAATTATTAAATTGATTTTTATGTTCAAACTAAACTTTAGTTAATTGTATTTTTATATTTAAAATTAATATGTTTTGAAATTATATTTATTTAACAATAAACAAATATCATATTATTAAATTGATAAATATTTTTGTAATTTCAAGTTGAAATTATATATATATATATATATAGTTTAGCCAACTACTTAGTCATATTCTATTTTATAATCGAGAAAAGATATATCCAAATCTTATAAGGTTATGACATGTGATGAAGCGAAAACTCTAATCAAATACTTGATGATTCAAAGAAAATATATATATGTATATAATATTATTGTGTATATTTTGATACATTTACATTTCGAGCTCAACTCCTATTTATAGATGTGCGATAATATATCGTCTAATTAATCAAATGTATTTTATTATTATTCGGATATTATATGCAGAATATTGTCTTATTAGGAATCCCCATAATCCTTGAGTTGGAATGTAGTGAAATTTAAATATTACATAATGGTCACATATAATCACGGGTAGTGTTATCAACATGATAATGTATTGCCCCCAATGGGGTAGCCGAGTTGGTGGATTTAGGCATACTTGTTACCAAAGGTCATGAGTTCGAGTCCCTCTACAGACGTTTTCTTGGCTAATCATGTCACCTTGTGTGGTTTAGCTTCTGGTATTGGTTTGCAGGCTATGGCGTCAGACTGAGGGTTTACCCTGTGCGCACTTGTTGAATAACGGCTGCAGGTTCCCTCCGGAAATAAAAAAATGGTAATGTATTAGGAATGTAGGCTTATTTTGAGCATTCTAATTTCTTTATAGTGATAGTATCAGAGGCACGACCAGGCCAATTAAGGCCATGAGCGTATCGTCAATCAAAGGACGAGCCAAACGGTGCGCACCATAGACGAACCGATCAACCAATCCCAAGGTCTAACTATGAACTTTTTAACTGCAATAACTTAAAAATGTGTTATTAGAGCTCGAATTACCTTGGTTGCTGGAACCAGACTTGCCTTCTAATAGATCCCCGTTAAAGGATCATAGCAATGGGCAAAGCCCACATCAAACTTTGATATAATAAATGCATCCATTTTAGAAGTCGAGATTTGTTGCACTTATAAGCTCTAGAATTACTAATGTTGTCTGAGTAGCATATAACATCAAAAAATATTATAACTAATTTAATGAGTCATTCGCAGTTTCACAGTCTGAATTAGTTCATACTTACACATATATGACTTAATCTTTAAGACAAGCATATCACTACTGGAATGATCAACCATGTAGCAAACATTCTCGAGGCAAACATCCATTTACCTTGCAAACCCGAGAGAGTTAAGCAAATCAAAATGAACAAATTCTTCATTCAAAATAGTGCTTTAGTGGAAGCAATAAGGTAAAAATCCATGGTCTATTTTCCTTTCTATCCCCAAAATATCAGCCAATCGTCTGTGTAGCGAATGCAAGCACAATACTAATATGAAAGCGTACTTGGGAGACAAGATTTGGCTATTGGTTTCCATAACGTCCCCAAAGGTACGTTACGCCAAAATATGTATACCCAACATGCAAATTCCATCATAGGTACTCAACATAGGATCCCATATCAACTCACTTGAATTTAACAAAACACGAGGAGAAACATGTATGGAAATGATTGTCAATAGTTCCCTACATATACACAAAGCTTATCGACTTACAGTACCATCTTGCAAATCATACGCCGCACGTACGATTTGGTAATGATGTCCTCTTTCAACACGACGATAGTATATCACTAACGAAGATTCGCATGGAATGCTCCATCAAAACCAAACCTTTTCCGCTAGGCGTGCAACAAATATTTTGAGAAATCCAACCAAGGGTACTTGTTTAAGCCTACCACTTTAGCACATAACTCTAGCCTACATGTGTGGGAAAGATAAAATAAGATTTTTAGCTCAAGATCCATAACGTGCACAAAGTTTGCGATTGATAACGGGATCACTCGTATATTTATTGCATCATATCTTACCCTCCGAATAAAAAGTTTGACATTCAAATGGTAAACAATTATGCACTTCACAAACCACAGTGTAGATCAAAACATGATTGACTTTAGACATCGTTCCAAAATTACGTAATAGTAACCCTTACCTCTCAATTTATATGCTCAGTTACTGTGTTCCCATGTTGTTTTAGAAGTTTATAGTCATTGGAAATGTTTCGACAGTCATCTTTCCGCGGATTCACCTATCAAAAACTTCTTACAAATTCTATTTTCTCTAAATGATAAGGTTCAATAGACCTTGCGACATTACAGGAAACAAACCCTCTACATTTTCGTGATTCAAACACTTCATCAAACCATTCAATTGGTGAGAATGACGGATGATGTATACAAAGGGTAAGGAAGTAATCAACGCGAGATGTTGACTCATGTTTTCTATGAATTCATCATTGAAAATAATAATTTCAATGATTTATCCCGTCACGATAAAATTTCAAAGATTACTCGGGTCTGTCGGCCAATGCTATATACTCATTGAATACATCTATGTAGCATGCGTGTGGCCTAAAACATCCAAGGGCCTCATAGACCTGTTATTGCCTTAAATTTTGTTGGCCTAAACTGTCATAGTCTCTCTAAGAACCAGTCATGGATATAACCTTAGCGTACCTAGTTAGCAGGATGAGGTCTCGCTCGTTAACATAATTAACTAAGCAAATGACTTCTCCAACTAAGATCAACCATACATCACCACCCATAGAATCTAGAAAGAGCTTTCAGTCTATCAATCATTACTATGTCTGGACCTGCTAAGTTTCCCCGTGTTTAGTCATATTAAGCCACATAATTCACTACTGGTGGTGACCTTTTATCAATTTCTCTAACTTTTAGCCTTGCAACCATAATTCTCTCGGAACTCAAAAACTTTGATTTCTCATAAGGTGTCAACAAAGTTCTGAAAGAAACATCTGTTGATCCATAATCATCATCATTTATGATTGAAAATATGATGGTATCTGATTGTCTTTGAGCCTCCAACTTTCGTTCTTGATTAATGAAAACATCTTTGGTAAATACTTCTGTAGTTGTTTGTCTGTTATAAATCTAAAATTTTTACCTATGACTATGAAATACAAAGGCCCATGATTATCAATGTTAATCATTACTCTGATCCCTAAGGCCAAAAAAATACGACCAAAATCCTATGATATTATCCTATGCTAATGCATCCAAAGCGTAAGCTTGCTACCCCGAAAAGGGTAGCCGAGTTGGTGTAGTAGATGAGCTTGTGACCAAAAGGTCATGCGTTCAACCTCCTCTACAAATGCTTTCTTGGTTCGAGCCTGTCACTTTGTGTGGTTTACCTTCTGGCGTTGGTTTGCACGTTATTGCGTCAGACTGAGGGTTTATCTTATGTGCCTTCGTTGAGTAGCGGTTGCGGGTTCCCTCCGAAAAAAAGCATAAGCTTGCTTTGAACACTCTAATTTCTACAAACTAACAATGTCATGGTATTATGATCGGTCCTGACTCGATCTACGACATGATTTTTGCTATGCGAACTGGAACTCTACATCAAAATTGATAATGAGTATATCTTACTGTTGTTAATGAAACGTGATTCTGTTTTGTGTATAATTTTATAGTTACGTCTCGTATGGATGGTCCACTTATATTCGATAGGGAAAGGCATGAATTTTTTCATAATATTTTGAAGTTGGTAAAAAAAGATTTATTAAATATTTGAACGGTGTATAATATGATTGTATGAATAGTCTATCCATATTAATTTTTCATACAATTTTTTAAAAATGATATCCACATACATAATTTGGTCCACTATTAATGTCGTCTTTCATTTGGTCATCGAATCAATACAATAATTAGTTATCTATAAACAAAGTTGAATTCAAAGTTTGCATTATTTCCGACAATATTTTATAGGCAATAAGTGCATCCTCTCCACAACCTTCATTTTGTCACTGTGTTTCACTCATGCGTGTAGGTTTAACGAGTTTGTATTTATAACAACCACTATGTACTTACAATTTAACAAATATATAACCCGAATTGTAATATATAAATTTTAACATGAAAATATAACCTTACTAAACTCAAGGTTACAAATCCATCATAGAAGGAACCATTCACGTCGCGGAACATTCTCCATACACTCATTTTCAATCGATCTGACGATAAGCATTCATCCATATTGAGTTTAACTCCCATATTTGGCTTCATCCATTTTACTAGTGTACTTCTCGATAGAACTATAAGTCCTTCATCAAACTTATTTCCTCAAACCCTAATGAAATCTTTGACTGTATTCCAAACTATCGCTCGAAGTATTGTTATAGACTTTAGCCTCGCATTAGCCTTAAAAATATTATTATTCATATCCAATAATATATTTCATATTATAGTTAATCCAAGAATTTAATTTTTAGGCTCTTGCATATCCCTTGACACCTCAATTATTTTCTCAGCCGTTGAAAATCTCTCACAATTGCTCGTTTATTTTTCATGTGGTCGAACACAAGTTGTATGATGTATACCTTGAGGTACCAATGCTCCTCCAGTAGTAGTTACAGGTTCGGTCAAGCTCCTGAAAATACTATAAAAATCGAATAGATCAATTCATGATTCTCAAAGATCTTTCTCACATAATCTCGGAACAAGTGAATAACCGTTTTTTGGGACTTACCACACCCGTAAAAAAAATAAACATCGTTACACCCCGTCTCACTAAATTAACCAATGTCATGAGCTTGTTACGTATGACACACCACAATAGTACTCACATTGTTTTACGAACACTTATTCAACTAAAGTTTTTCCCACTTGAATGACACCTCCTCACTCAATGGGATCAACCAAACATGAGCTGATTTTATCATGGTTACTCTCGATGGCTCTAATTTCCACTTATATCATTTGAATTTAGGTTAAAAATTAGGGTTTACAATAAAATGATCATTTGAATATTTACTTTAAAATTATTAAAGATCAAAATTGTGTTTCTTAATCTAATATAATTACATAATGTTTTTACTTATATCATTGTTATTTTGTAATGTACATCATTATTGTTTTTATATTTTGATCACTTAAAAAAAGTTGTGACTTTATATAAAATGCATCTTTTTAAAATTCAAATGTAATGTTATTATTGTTTAATAAATGAATTAATAATTAAGTTTTAGACCAAGTTTAATTGTATTTATTAACCATGGAAATAAATTCCAATAGAGACTCGCTATATTCATAACCTACTAGTTCTCAAAAGCTCATTACGGTTACTTTAAATGTAACTTATCATACCCCTTGAGGTAGGTGAACAATCAATATTATATTCTAAAAATATTTCATATTTTCTCTCTCTAATTTATCACTCTAGGTGAGTGGAATCAGACTTATAACCGGAATCCATCTTCCAAAACGAGATCACCAAGAATAAAACTTTCATTTTTAATCGCTCGGACAATATGGTTATCTGAGGCGCATGAGGCACATCTATCATCTCGGGGGTGAGATTACACGAGAAGGCTTAAAGAATCTTTTTAACTTTACACTTTTCTAATCTTACTTAGAAGAACATAGATGGAAGCTCATGGTTGAAGTAGCGACACCTAGGGTTGAGAAGGAAATTTTAGCCAAAGTGGCTGTTATGCGGGCTAAGAGAGATGCATGGATGTAAGGACTTCGAATTTACGATCCCAAGTTTAAAAATGAAAGAGAGACAATCAAAGAAAACTATACGGAATCCATGAGACCTTACGGTCTGGATATGAGTTACAATTCTAGGAAGAGGGAATATCGGGAAAGACGTATGCTATCTCTTACCCATTTTTAGTGTCGAATAATGTTATGATATTGAAGAGCATCATCTTCACCAAGAAGAAAGAATCAACATACTAGTGTGAATAATATCATACTAGTATGGAGATTGGGTTGATTCATACTTATATACGAAAAAATATGAGCCCCACATAATCCCAACAATTGGTATCAGAGCTGCAAACCCATATATAGTTTCATATGAGTGAAATTTTCGAGTACCAAACATGATAGACCAATCATAGTTAAGATGAAATATTTTTGGTTAAGCTCTATGTATCAGACGGTCGGACCTGATTGGAGTGACTGGACTCTATGTATGGTGATGTGACCTGATTTGATTATAGTGAAGTGGGTCTATATATCAGACAATATGACCTAATTTGAGTGAGGAAATATATATATATATATATATATATATATATATATATATATATATATATATATATATATATATATATATATATATATATATATATATATATGGTGAAAAATCTATGGCTCAGGTGGTGCACAACCTGACTAAAGTAAGCAGATGAAAGTTAATTTAGAGGATTACTTGGTTCGAGAGAAGGATTGTTAGAGACTAACAAAATCGTATATCGGTTAAAACATTGATACATCATGGTATATAAGCATGAACATCTCTATAATATGATGCATTTTAGGAGTAGACCAAAAGAAAAATCGTGCGAGCCTTCGAGTTCAAAGCTGACAATATCATACTAGTATAGAGATTTAGTTGGTTCAAACTTATATACGAAAGCGGAATATGACCCTCACATTTCCAAGAATTATGTATAAGTTAATGACAACTAAAGGTTTACTAATAATAGTTAAATACTTGTATTTAGACAAAGATAACTAAATGATTTAATACGGTAGTAAATTCTTAATCTTATAGCTGAATATATTTCTACTAGCTACATGTTTGTGTACAAATGGTATTTAAACATTTTCTGTAGCAACTAAATACGTTTGTTTATAATAAATGACAACTAATTTTATGTTCACACATTTCCTTAGACTAAAAGAACACCTAAATAGTTTCATTTAAATGTTTTATAATGGAATAAGTGAAAGTTAAATCTACATATACACAATAACATATAAATAGTAAAAGTAATAGGTGAATACCCAAAAGTTAGGTGTTTACCTAATGAAAACTAAACGTTTATAATCACGTATGCTTGATAGTTATATATGTATTTAACATAATATGAAGGTCAGTGACATGTAGCTAGATAAAAATGATAGTTAAGTGTTTACAACTAAATATTTTACAGTGGAAGGTAAGTGAAAATTAAATGTATGTGTGAACATTCTCTTTGGAAGATAAATTGACATCTAACACTTTTACAGTCAGTTATACTCAAGCATTTAGCTACGAATGAATACATAACATTTAGTTGTTTAGATGTTGGCATCTAAATGTTTATATTTAGTTATACTTGACACTTAAATGTGTCTTTAACATACTATAAAACAAAATGTAAATTAAACCTATGTGTAGACATTATCTTAGAAAAAAAAGGAGAGTTACATATTTTACAATGAAAGCACAATGACATGTAAATTTATGTGTGAGCATTTTCTTTGATAAAAAGAACAATTAAATATTTAAGTAACATGTGAATACACGACATTTAGATATTTGGATGATGATAGCTAAATGTTTACAATCACTTATACTTGACAACTAAATGTATATTTAACATATTTTGAAGGTAAGTGACACTTAACCTATGTATACACATCTTTTCAGATAAAAAAGACATGTAAATGTTTATAAGTAAATTTTTTGCAATGGAAGGTAAGTGATAACTAAATCTATGTGCATGCATTCTCTTAGACAAAATGGAAAACTAAATATATAAAATCTTTAAAGTGGAAGATGAGTGAGAGGCCAGCTAAATTTATGTATAAACATTTTCTTGGAAAAAAATGAAAATTAAATATTTAAGTAACATGTAAATACACAATATTTAGAAGTTTAGACAATGACAACTAAATGTTCATAAGACACTTATACTTGACATGTAAATGTGTGTTTAACATACTAAGAATCTAAATGACAACTAAATCCATGTGTAGACATTCTCTTAGACAAAAAACAAGTAAGTGATTTATAGTGAAGTCTAAGTAACACCTAAATTTATGAGTGAACATTCTTTTAGGTAAACAAATATTTAATTCATTAGTCTTAGATGTTAATACATAAATACTTGATACACATTTGTGTTCAAGTTTATGACATCTAAAAAATTTATTGTAATAAATAAATACTTAATTAGGTTTCTGACAACTACAACGTAACATACTCCTACAAAATAAGTATAACTACCTATAGTTCTTACTTTATCCTTCAGCAAAGACTAAGAGGTTCACTCATCCATCTCAAACAAGGAATCAGAGCATGCTGAAGAAACACGTAACATCCTATCAGTCTACTAATTGTTAAATGTACTATTTTCTTTTGGGGTTTTATCTTCAATGGGGGTTTTGGCCGATTTTTTTAATGAGGCATGAACAATTAAGTATGAACCAAATTAGAGAAGTCTTTAATAACAGTTCTGCTAGGAAAATCAATATAAACTAGGCTTAAAACTTTCGGAGTCTAGCCGACGTGGTTGGCATAATTACTTCAGCATGATCAATGACACCTCAACAAAAAAGATAAATAAAGACAAAGAAGAACTGGATGATTACACCATCCATATATTATTATCGACCATTGTATAGTCCTTAAGTTTCATTATGCTCCAACTCAAAGACTATGGGAACTCCTGATAAGACTATATTCCATACATAATATCTAGATGATAATAAAGCACAAGAAATATATTTATATCTAATTACACGTAATATATTTTAAGTTACTAGTAAAACATTATTCCGAATTTATTACGTCAACATATAACGAACGAAGATAAATATGGAGCTCATTTGTAACTTGTATAAGTGAGGGTGAAAATATTAATTGTAATCAGACCATTTTTAATATATATAAATACAATTACACTATAAAAAATTTCTTTTATCTTTTTTATTATATCTTCTTTGAGATCTTTTTGGTATTTGATTGAGGTTTTTTCCTCATCACTTGGTCTCGCTTAATTTAATATTGTATTGTCTCTCAATTTTATCATACATGGTCTCATATGATTTAATAATGTCTGGTCTCTAAATTATATCATACATGGTCTCGCATAATTTAGTAATGCATGATCTCTCAACTTTATCATGCATGGTCTTGCATGATTTAATAATGTTTCGTTTATCAACTTTATCATGTGTGGTCTTCTATGATTTAATATGTTTGGTCCTTTAACTTAATTATATATGGGCTCTCCCAATTTTATCATGCGTGGTCTCGCATGATTTAATTATGTATGGTCTCTCAACTTTATTGTGTCTGGTTTCGTATGACTTTTGACGGGAAAAAAATAGTATAAATGAGTCTAGTTTTGTTCGTCTTACAAAGACAAAGTCGATGATACTTTTAGATTTTTTTTCCAAACGCCGGTTTAACAAATATAAACTTTTTAAAAATGAAATAAAAATAATAAAACTCTCGATGAGAAAAAAGAAGTAGTCATGGAGGGGTGATGAAATATGATATATAAAATATTATAAAAAGTTTAAATATTTTATTTGAATTAAAGACATAAAATAGATACTAGATAGATAATATTGAAACTTAATTAATGATAGTTAATATTAATGTTAAATAACTTGATTACGAGCCCGTCTAAAAGTCATATTTTCCTTTATGAAATCAATTTTATTCTCCATAACGAGCTTCTTTCTATATTGGATTTTGTGGAAGGTACCCTTCCAGTTAAGTACCTGAGTGTTCCATTTCTCATTGGTCGTCTCTTCCATTTGGACCTTCGTCCTCTCCTTCATAAAATTACTTCGAAGATTGATTCTTGAACTTCCAATAACCTCTCTTATATCGGAAGGTTCAAACTCATTAAGCATATGTTATTCGCTGGTCAACTTTACTAGTCCTCTATTTTTATCTTTCCTTCTAGGATCTTCAAAGAATTTTCTCAATACATCTGTCGCTTCCTTTGATCAGGACCCGCTATGAAAATCCACGGGACTAAAGTGGCTTGGTTTAATGTCACCTTTCCCACGAGGGAGGGAGACCTTGGGATTATAGATCTAAAACCTGGAATCAGACGGATGTCCTTAAACATTTCTAGTCTATTATAAGTAATAACAAAAACTCCATCTGGTGTGACTAGATTAAATAAGAAAAAATAAAAAATAATAATTTTCGGGATCTTGATATTGGTTACTCCCCTTCTTGGATTTGGAGGAAGATTTTACGTCTCCGCCCTATTGCTAGTAATTTGTACATGGTGGCTATTGACAATGTCTCGAATACCTCTTTTTCACCATGACCCATGACTTCTCTTTACCTCTCTGGTTTCTCACTATGGCACCAATATTATTAAAGATTCAAGGCTTGGGAAAAACCTTAAGGTCTCTTATATTATTCTCGACGGTCACTGAAGTCGGCCTTCCAATATCAGATTGTCAAGAACTAGGAATCATATCAATCTTCAAAAGGTCAACAATCTCATTCTCACTCTTGCCCCTCTTAACATCAACTTCAATGATGTTCATTTCTGCATTGAGAAGGCTGGAAACCTCATCTTCAATATCAAGGACACCTACCATGTCATTCAGACCTCCGCCCCAATAGTGGGGTGGGCCGGTTTAGTTTGGAATAAATATAATATTCATCGTCATTCCTTTGTTTTGTGGCTTGTCATCCCTCGCAAGCTTTCCACTTGGGACAAGCTACTATGTTGGGGTTTTAATACTCCACCAGTTTGTGTCTTATTTAACTCTGACTCTCAAACTATTTCTCACCTCCTGTATGACTGTAGTTTCACAAAAAGTCTTTGGATCCATACTAGTTCTTTATTGAGCTTCCCTCTTATCACAGTAGTTGTCAATTTTTTGTGTTTTCAAGGTGTTATATTGGTCTCATTCTCAAAGCCATCGCATTTGGCGTACTTGTTTTAGCGCAGTTATTTAACCACATTTGGCAGAAGAGGAACGCACGAGTTTTTCGTTCCTCTCCAGCAACTACCTCTTTGGCAGAAGAGGAACGCACGAGTTTTTCGTTCCTCTCCAGCAACTACCTCTTTGGTGTTTAACCAGATCTTCTATGATCTTCGATTCAGATTCCACGACACCAAAATTTGATGATCTATGTAATTCTTTTTTTTACTTACTTATCTTTATTGTCTTGCAAATCATCGCATCTCATCGGTCTTGCTCGTTGCTCTCCTTGGTTGTTGTCTATTTTTGGATCCGTTGCCTGACGGCTCACTTGTTTACCCGAATTTACTACTTTTGGAGTAGCTTTGTTTTGTTGTTGTCTTTATCTATTCTATCAGTCTTTTCACGTTTTATGTTTCTTGTCAACTATCCTTTTATCGATCGTATCTCTTGAGAATGTGTCCTACTTATTTGTATGAACTGTTTTATTTTAATTTAACGCTTTTGACACACACAAATTACATAAAAAAAACAAATAAAAATTATAAAAGAGATTAAACGAGAACTCGATTGGGTGAATCATATCCTAATCGGATTAAATTGAATCATGTTATTAGATGGGGGTTACAAATCCTAACCACGCCTTAAACGTTGCTTGTGAGTTCTCAATCTCTAGCCTACCGAAAAAAACGCAGCACACACAATTGGTACAATCACACCACAAAGTCCGAGTCACGTAAAAAGATGACTTCTCCTCCTCCTCCTCCACTTGCTTATGTTTCTTCACCTACCAAACGATGACTATGACATCCATATCGTTTACTTACTCCTCGCACACCTGAATTTCCCAACAACTTTCATCGTTGTCTCTTTTAAAGACTCCCTTCTACTATTTTCTTCTTCAAAAAACTCATTCATTCATCAATGGAGTCAAAATTGTTAGTTTCTTCATCCTCTTCTTCTTTTATCGCTAACCCATCTCTCAATTCTCCTAGATTTTCAAAACCCAATTGCCCTTTTCCTCTTCTCACCATTAATAACCAAAACTTTCCCTTCTCTAAACCTGCATTCAAAGGGATCCAGTCTGTTCACTGCAGTTCTGCTTCTACAGGGTAAGAAGAGTAAATTTATAATGATATTTATTAATAAAAATCAATTTTTTTTGGAGAATTTTGTAAGTTTTATCCGACTTATGCTTTGTATATATGACATACATTGTTTATATTTGGATATTTGGAGTCTGTAATATTTGGATTGTGCTTCTCTGTGAACTATTTCTGTGAAAATTAATTATGTACCTGCTTCTGCTTTTAATGATAGTACCTTCGTTTATTCTCTTAATTGTTTATTGTTATCAAACTTCTGACTAGCTGTTGAGTTAAATTTTGATGGATATGTGTTGAATGTGCTCAGTTTTATAATTTAATAATCCTATGAGTTAGATGAACCTGTTTTGTTGTTTAGTTTCATTCAATTTTGACAGAATCAATAGGAAAATCTTTGACTGTCTACAAAATGTTGGGACTTGGGACTTGGGACTTGGGACACTTCTCTATAGACACCTCTTGTCTCTTGATGACATACTTTGAAGTTTCTAATTTTTGGTCATTACAAAGATTAGGCTTTGTTTAGATCTAGAACACTTTGAAGACTTTCTTTTCGTGAAAAGTAGACATTGTGTTATTGTGTGTTCTTAAAAGGAAAAGATCATTGATATTGTTTACAAAAGATTGCAAGAAAGAGTCCAAGTTTTTGTTTGTACTATAATCATGTTAACTATATATACGTAGATCACCGGAGAAACTGAAACGAGTCGACCAGAGCAAGAACTTGACCTTGGATGCTGTAAGGCTTTCTCTAATCCGACAAGAGGATAGCATAATATTTAGCCTTTTAGAGAGAGCGCAGTACGGGTACAATGCAGATACGTATGACCCTACTGCGTTTTCAATAAGTGGCTTCAAGGGGTCTTTAGTAGAGTTGATCGTCAAAAATACAGAAAAACTCCACGCTAAGGTTTGATAAAGAGAAAGGTTATTTCACAAATAAGATTATAATGTTTTGTTCTGATCGGCTTTTTTGTATTACATTTAGGTGGGCAGATACAAAAGCCCAGACGAACATGCCTTCTTCCCTGATGAGTTGCCCGAGCCAATGTTGCCACCGTTGCAGTTTCCGCAGGTGATATGTCGCACTGCAAAAATGAACCTAACTCGAAGTTAGATTTACTGAGTTCTATTTAAACTTGTGTGATGATTTAGGTGCTGCATCCCTGTACGAGTAAAATTAATATAAACAAGCAAGTGTGGAACATGTACTTCAAAGATCTTCTTCCGAGTCTAGTGAATAAAGTAGACGATGGAAACTATGGATCAACTGCGGTCTGTGACACCAATTGCTTACAGGTATGTCCTTTTTTAAATTATTTATGCGTACTAACCAATGTAATCAAGTACAATTATAGACTCAAACCACGCTATATCGCTGCTGATGTTGCAGGCTCTCTCAAAGAGAATACATTATGGAAAGTTCGTCGCTGAAGCCAAATTCCAAGAATCACCTGATGAATATAAATCTGCTATCATGGCGCAGGTACACTTCTTTGCTCGATCATAGCATAAAAGATTAATGAATCTTTCATCTGAAACATTGTGGATACTGAAATTTCGCAGGACAGAGAGAGACTGATGGATATGTTGACATTTCCGAAAGTGGAAGAGGTAGTAAAAAGGAGAGTTGAAATGAAAGCAAGAATATTTGGGCAGGAAGTGAATGAGAACACCGAAATTGAAAAGGCTGTTCCTGTGTACAAAATATGTCCGAGCTTGGTTGCTAATCTTTATGATGTATGGATGATGCCATTAACCAAAGAGGTTGAAGTGGAATATTTACTAAGAAGATTGGACTAAACATACATATTACTAGTCATGTGAAAATATATTTTTTTCTTTTCTATTGGGTGAAATGTGTTATTATAGGGAAACTTGATCTCTAAATAGAATTTTGAGATATATAAATTTCCCATACAACATTTATACTGTATTATTTGTTGATCCTCTTGTGAATCTTAATAAATTGTTTCACATTTTGAGTGTTAATAAGTTTTTGGTCTTTTAAATGTTCATGGATGGTGATTAGGCCATCAAAATGTTATTTTTGACATTAGTTGTTTGATTTGGAGAATGTAAATTTAGAAGGCTAAATGAAAATAGCAATTTTTAGTTTTGATAATGGAATTCTATTCCAAATGGATTGATGGATTTTTTTAAAAAAAACAATCATAATCCCCAACCAAACGCAAGAAGTTTAAGAATCAATAGTAAAAATCTTTTGTGAATCTCTTGAAACCTCGGAATGAAGTTTCATAACAAAGAAAGTCAACATGGAGTCATATTCAACCATTCAGATAAGGACTCTCTGCTTAATTCTGCTAAATTTATATTAATCGCAAAATTTTCTTTTGGTAGACCTAGTATATCTGAAATCAGAACATATCTCCCATCTTAAAAATTAATAATAATCTATAACATACATGTCTCAGACTACAAACATGTATTCATAGAATTAGACAACCCCAATGACCTACAATCTTTATCGAAATGAAATGTTCATTGTATAAGCAGGTATACCATTAGAATCCTTAAATGGAGTCCTGACTACAACCTCAAAGAGGAGTTACCAGAGAATCCAGTTTTGGTTACAACCTCATTGTCTTCAACTAATAATAATCCTAGAGCTTCATTCAAGTTTCAAAACATGTGGTTATTTCCCAAAAAATTCTTAAATACATTTGAAATCAACTTGAAAGAATCCCTAAATGGTCATCTAATCACTATTTTTGGTCAAAACTAAAAAGGTTAAAGAAAAATCTTAAATCATTGAACAAATATGTATTTAAAAACATCTTTGATAGTATCGAAAATGCTGAAATCAATGTTAAACATGTTGAAAATTGTCTTGAACAATCAAAAGGCTTAGATGACCAAATAAATTTATCAAATTATGGCTATTAATTTAAACATATTAACTAGAGAGGAAAGCTTAAGGGAACACCAGAGCTATACTAATTGGCTTTGTGATATGAACTAAAAAACTTACCATAGCTTTGTGAATAAAAAAATTAAAAAATAATGGAATTGATGAATAAAAATTAATGGTCAATGAACTGAATCTACTTTGAAGTGTTGGAATCAGCCATGGACCATTTTAAAAATATTCTAACTTCTCCAATAATTACCTCAATTCCAAATTAAATCAATAAAGTAATCCCTGACCTTGTTACTCCTCAATATAATAACTTTCTCGTATCATTACCAAATGATGATGAAATTCTGCATTCTTTAAATTCTCTTATCCCTAAGAGTGTCTCTTGAGTTGATGGATTCAACTCCAGATTTTATCAATCTTGTTGGTTTATTATAAAAAATAAATAAGTAAATCTATAAGGGCTTACTTTAATGATAATTTGGCTCCAGTTGGAATATATGTCATTGCAATATGTTTAATACCAAAGAAAGAAGCCCCTAACACATGGCAAGATTACAGACCAATCATCATCTGCACTGTCCTTAATAGAATCATATCTAAAATGATAAATAATAGACTATCAACTATTCTTCCTAAGATATTATCTATAGAAGAAGGTGGTTTTGTAGATGGAATATTAATTCATGAAAATATTTTAATTACCCATGAACTTGTTCATGAGCTTAATAAGAAAGTAAGAGGAGGTAACATAATTTTGAAGCTTGATATGGCCAAAGCATTTGACATAATCTTCTTTAACTTTATATTCTTAATTATGAAATGCTTTGGATTTAATCAAAATTTTATGTACTTAATTAAATAAATATTATACAATGTCAACTATTCAATCTTAATCAATGGAGCTACTTATGGTTTATTCAAATCATCATTGTTGAGAAATTCTTATTAAGATATTTTAAAACCTTTTTCAAGTCCCATAATTAATGTACTATTCTTCTATAGGATCAATTAAGATCTCATGTATGGCATATGCAAACGACATTATTATCTTTATGACTAGTTCATTAAATAACATTAAATCACAAATGAATTTTTGGGTCCATCTCTGACCAATTAATCAATAATGATAAATCATTTTTTATCTCTTTAAATAAAATGAATACAAACATAATTAATTCAACCAAACACCTCACTTGTTTAAACCACAACTATCTCATTTTTCATTATTTTGGAATTAACATTCATCCTATCAATAATATAAAACTTTTTTATGAAATGGTTACCAAAATGAGATCCAAAATTATGGACTGGGACGACATGCATCCCTCATTTGGAGGCAGGTTGACATTAATTCAATTTTTCCTTCTTGCTATTCATACTTACCATCTATAATTTGGACTAAATGGTTTAAAATCTGTAAATCTTATAGTGAAGAAATCCTTAATATTAGGAAAATTCCAGATTCTCAAACAAGTGCCTCATGTAGATTATAGATGAAGTTTAGACAAAATAAAACAGTACGGTCTAATCTAATGCACTTCAGTCTTCCTTAAATCCCATACCGTCCAAATTTCAATAAAACCTAGAGACTCTAAATTTTAGAAAATAATGATCAACATTATGGACACTGCTGAAACGTTTATCTTATGGAACGTTAGCAATGGTAAAATAGACTTTTGGCTTGAAAAATGGAACAATAATCATCCTTTCATTACTTTATCTCCAAATACTAATAACTCATGGTATCATGGGACTAGAATTGTTGAATTCTTGACCAATGGAACTTAGAATCATGAAAATCTCTAATATAATGTCCTTCATTCTCATATTGCTAGGACAAAATCCATTGAAAAACTCTACTGAAGATACCCTGCTTTGGTAGGCATCTTCCAGTGGTTTTTTCACCTTCAAATAAACCTTGCAAAACATCAGACATCATTATTCATCCTTTATTCTCTTCAAAATAATATGGAATAACATTACCCTTACAAAGTGCTTATTTACACTTTGAATAATCTTAAATAACTATATTTATATAGATTATATAATACAGAAGATAAAGTTTAACCTTGCATCAAAATATCTTCATTGTAATAGTATAGAAAATATGAATTATCTTTTTGTCTCTTATCAAATAACCTGGGAAGTATGGAAGTGCTTCGCAGGTTTATTTGGTATTTTAATTGGCCAACACATGACCATTAAACGCTTAATCACATGTTGGTTTATGTCCACTAACCATCATGTCCATATAAGAACAACCATTCCCTCTCTTATATGTTGGTCCATTTGGACTGTTAGAAACAAGGTTGAATACAACAACCAGAGATCCTCTTTTAATCAAATATAAAAATATTTAAAAGTATATCTTATTTATATGGATCATCTTTATTAAAACTTAAACACTAGTGTGATGATAACAATGTACCCAAAGAATCAGGTTGCTTCAATCATATGAAACCTTCTCTTATCAAATGAATTCCCTCTGTAATTAATAAATTGAAACTAAATTGTGATAACTCGTGCATTTCTAATGGAGAATCCAACGGGGGATTCATGATAAGAAACCACAAAGGATATTTAATCAAAGCTAAAGGCACTATTTATGGCAAAAATTCTCCATTAATAGTAGAAACTAGAGCCTTGCTAGATGGTGATATTAAATCAGACCGTTTGATTCTAATCGAGATGCTTAGCACTCGTTGTGCCCCTTGGTAACTCAAATCTATGCTAAATTGATGTAGGAATTTAAATCTCACATGATTATCAAGTTTATCTACAAGGAACAAAATTGTGCATCTGATTAGATTTCCAAATGAGTTATCAAAAAAATATGAACTGTGAATTCATTCAAAACAATATTCCTACTAAACTAAATGTTATATTTTAACTTGAAAGCATGAATATTGGCTACTTGAGACTGCTAAAACAAAAAAAAGATGTGATTTCTCTAACTCCTCTAGGTAGGTTTTTCCCTGGCTCATCTTCAATACTTGTTTGGCAGGTTATTTTAGGACGCATATGAAGAAGATATCAACAGGTTAAAGGTTTCAACTTTATTACTGACTTTAGAAGATTAGATCACAAACCATATTCAGAAACTAAAAAATCTGAATTCTGTCTTCGTAGATTTTTTACATAGGGAGATTTATTCTCAATCTTGTAATCTTCTCCAATGAGATAAACAAGTCTCATATTGTAATTTTTTACTTCTAATGGAAGTTATTTTGTGTTTAAAAATAAGATATAAAATTATTAAACCAAATCAAACATAACTAAATAAACAATTAAATGTTACTCAAATAAATAAACAACATAAAATATGTTTTAGATAGTGTGAAATAAAACATTAAACAAACACATATATTTTTGAAAGTTTTTCAACTTTCGAGTAATATCATCAATCATCATCACTACTCATCAAAATGTTTTCATCTTCATCTTCATCTTCATTGTTAAAATCATCAAGATTTTTGAAATATCGATTTCAAATGTGTCATTGCTTTTGGTGGCGAACCTAACAAATAACATCATGTTATGTTAAATAAAAAAATAGTAATGATAAATTTGTATTAAAATAAATCAACAACTATAAGAATTTAAATATTATTAGAAATTAAGTTTTGTAGGATAATCTAATTATTAAATATATTAATTAGTAATTATCGGAAGAACCAAATTTATACATTATTAGAAAATAATTTTTTAAATATTAAAAAAAAATATATCACTATTCTTATAAAAAAACTATTTTTATATATAGTTTATAATTTCGGGTCGAGTTTGACAAACTAAAAATCTATACCCGATCTGACCCATATATATACCATAATTTTTGTATCTGTACCTGGCCCATTATAAGTTTGAAGCCGACAAAGTCCAAGTTAGACTGACTCAAACCAACATTACCATGCCTAAGACTAAATAAAAATGTAACATAATAGTATGTATATGTGAGAGCTATTTTCATCCGAAATATGATTTTTTATCCAATTGAAATATAAGTTTTTCATGTATAATTTTTCTCTCTATTATATCAACATAAATATTTAATTATTTATTAGTCCACCCTTAAATGCTTGTTACTTAATAAGATATAAATATTTTATTTTATTTCAATACCATATATTTTTAGGTTAATCTACGATAACTATCCAATATCAGAATTGATGAGTCCGGTTTTTCTCACCACTCACTGTAGAAACCGGACAAGGGAAATTCGGACAAAGACCACCCACTGAACCATCCGAACAGGACTAAAGTATTAAAAAACTAATCAGTTTATGACTAAGCTACTTGCTACCTAACTTAATACACTAATGGGTTTTTGAACTCGATCTGATTTCATAAGTATGACCCGAAAGCCCACGTGGCCCATAATTAAGGGTATAAATACCCAACCACTTTCATTAATGAGGGTAATGAACATTTAATACAACCAGACAGCTCAAATCTCTCACCACAAACCACTTACATTAAATACCTTTGAAACACCACAAAACACCTGACCAAATTATCCTTAGACCGAAATAATCCACACCAAATTGGCGACCATAGTGGGAGGAGAAGGTTCCTAAATCAAGCATTCGAAACCATCAAGAAAAACCAGTTCGGATGAATCCGGACGAGCAGGAAGTGCCACCAGCTTTGGCAGAAGTGGTGCGAGAAAACGATGAATATACGATCGAGGAGCGAGATAGACAAAAAATTGAGATAGAAGCCTTGAGGGCTGCTAAAAGAGCAGATATGGGTGTGAAAGAAAAGTTAAAAGTGTCAGCAGTTCACCATAGTGACAATCGAAGAGAGCATGAGCAATCAAAAACCCATGTGAGCACTAAAAAGACTCATGCTAGTTCAAAGAAGTCTCACCGGTCCAAACTGGTGGAGAGCTCAGATTCAGACTCAGAATCGTCTAGCAGCTCCTCAAATGAAGACAGAATCGAAGAATCCTTATCATCCAGCAGTAATGAAGGCCGTTCTAAGAAGGAACAGTAGTTGGTCAAAAAGCATTCAAGGAAAAGGGATAGGCATGGAAGGTTGAAGAGGCATCTGGGTAAAGGGTCGTCTCATAGTCACAGTTATGGCCGGAGGTATGTAGACCGATTGTTAATGGATCATTTTGCCTTTCATGATGAGCCAGGTATCTTTGCAACTCCCAACGAAGATACTGTATTCAGTCGGGCCGGAATTGGAGACAATCCCCATTGTCCTCCAGGAAATTGTCCGGAAACCTTCCTAAGAGGTTTGACAGTACAAAGATGGAGAAATATGATGGCAGTAAAGATCCAGATAACCATATGGAGCAATTCAAAAAAATTATGATGAATTTTGATGATGATAAACTACTATGTCGAGCGTTCTCCCAGTCTTTTACGGGGAGTGCTCTGAAGTGGTACAATATTCTGCCACAAGGTTGCATCAGAACTGACTACACCCCATTCTTCAACAACTGCTTCACTTCTGGCAATCTGGTGAGGTCTCATCTGTGGAACACCACAGGTCGGAGGGATCTTACATGGGAATAACTGACTACACCCCCTTCTCCTGGTGTAATCCTAAAACGGACTGAAGAGAAGGATGGTAAACTGGTCTTGCCCTCTAGAGCCAAGGCTCCCAGCAAGATGAAAAGAAAGAAGAAGAAAACTGCAATAGAGGCAGTTTCAACTGTCACAGAGGGGACCGGTTCGGGGAACCAAGGGGGAATCGATGCTACCTTGCTCAAGGTAGTAGAAGCTGAGACGGTCATGGAGGCAGGAGAATCACAAAACCCACCAAGGCCTCCCAAAAATGACCAAAAAAGAAAAGCAAGCAGTGATGAAAAGGTTGTTAAGAAAAAGAAGGTCACCTTAGGGAAAGAAATAAATCTTCGCCTTTCGGAGCTTCTACCTCTACCAGCCCCTATTGACAAAAAAGATCCCAACAGGTTCCCAGTCCGGAGAGGGTACCGGAGGAGGGATTGATGGAGTGGACATCAGTGCCCTTCAAGACATCTATCTTCACTTCAACGACTCTGAGAAGGACGACTTTGCTGGTCCCTTCCGTCCTTCAAGCTCTTTTAACATGGTGACTTATAACGGTAAGTCCTTCTCCATCTCCGGAGAACAAGATATTACGGCCCACTCCCTTCTTGGTCACATCCAGCCAGTTCTTCATCTACAGAGACAAGTGAAGAGTCAAACTACACTCATCAATACCCTTACTACCAACAAAGAGTTTGAGATTCTTCATCCCCCAAAAAATGCGGGAGAGGTCTACTGAAGGATTTTTTATATAAAACCTCTCTTATGATTAAAAAACCACGAGGCTTGTGCTTAATTTTTCTTTCCATAGATTTTTTCCGAAGGCATAACCCCATTAGAGATATATTGAAGAAAGAGAAATCTCCAATCTTTATATTTAACTACTTGTATGCTTAAGCTCTCCTTGTTCTGATTTGTTTGTATGGATGAATATTCTTGTATATGACTCCAAGGGTAGGACTCAAAGTATGCTATGGTTGCCAAGGAATCTGCCAGCATATTTTCTGATCTAGGAATATGCTCATAGTAAACATTTTTGAAATTGGTTGCCACATCTTTAAGGATGAATAAGTATTTGATCAGTTGTTCCTTCTTAGCCTCAGACTGACCTTGAACATGATGGATAAGAAGCTGAGAATCGCTCATCAACCTAACTCTTGTAGCCCCACATAGGAAGGCTAATTTAATACCAGCTATAGCTGCTTCGTATTTAAACTCATTGTTAGAGGCCCTGAACCCAAAGCATATAGCCTGGTATAGTTTATCACCGTACACAGAGGTTAAGAAAATTCCAGCCCCACAACCCATTGTACTTGATCCATCATCAGTCCGAACTAGCCATTCTTTTTTAGATTTCTCCTCTGAATCTTGTTTAGACCTCCTGTTCGAATGGAATTCTACTAAAAAATCAGCAACATACTGAGCCTTGATAGCAGTTCGTGGGGTAAAATCAATATCATAATCGCCCAATTCTACTAACCACTTGGTCATCCTGCTTGATATGTCTGCTTTCTGAAGAAAATTATTTAATGGAAAGGACGTTCGGACACTGATGGAGTGAGACTGAAAATATAACCTCATTTTTCTTGCAGCAATCACTAAGGCTAGTGCCAGCTTTTCAAGCTTCAGGTACCTCTTCTCAGCATCTATCAGGCTTTTGCTGATGTAATACACTGGACGAGGATAATTGTCCACCTCTCTTACCAACACTACACTTATTGCATATTATGACACATCCAAGTATACATAATCTGTTATTTATTTTATCAAAAGCTTGGCTGCATTCTGGAGACCAGTTGAAATCTTTGGCACCCTTCAAGGTCTGAAAAAATGGAGCACACTTGTCTGGAAAACTTGAAATAAAACGATTTAAAGCAGTCAACCTTCCTGCCAGCCTCTGGACTTTTTTAATATTTCAAGGGGGGTCCATTTTCAACAGGGCATCAAGCTAATCTGGATCAGAATGTATCCCTTTCTCGCTTATCACATGACCCGAAAAGATTCCGGATTGCACCCCAAAGACACACTTTTCTGGATTCAGCTTTAAATTTACCTTAGTTAAGTTGGTAAAAGTTTATTAAAGATCAATTATGTGTAAATCTTCTTCTAAGATTTTAACCATCATATCATCGATGTACACTTCCATATTCCTGCCAATCTGATCAGTAAACGTTTTGTTCACCAACCTCTGATAAGTAGCCCCAACATTCTTTAACCCAAAAGGAATCACCTTGTAGCAATGAAGACCCCTATCTGTAACAAAGGTAGTGTGATCCTGGTCCTTTGGATCCACCTATATCTGGTTGTACCCAGAGAAGGCATACATGAAGGATAACAATTTGTTTCCAGATGTCGAGTCCACCAACTGATCTATCCGGGGGACTGGATAAAGATCTTTTGGGCAAGCTCTATTGAGGTCAGTAAAATCGATACACATGCGCCATTTCCCATTCTTTTTCTTGACTAACACTGGATTGGCAGTCCATAAATGATACTGGGACTCCTTTATGTGCCCCATCTTGGTAAGTCGACCGACTTCTTGAACTATTACATCAGTTTTATCCTTAGAGAAAGCTCTCATTTTCTACACAACAAGTGCAACATCACTTCGGATGGACAACTTATGTGATATAACACTTGCAGGCACTCCGGTCACATCAGCATTGCACCAAGCAAAAACATGCTGGTGATCTGCCAAAAATGACAATAATTTTATTTTCAATTTTGGTGCCAACGTGGAGCCAACCCTAACACTTTTACCTTCTGCCAGAGAGTGGGTTTCAAATTCTTCGACCGGTATCAAAACACTAGGGGCCTCTCTAGGGTCATCAATTTCACTCTCAACCCCAGAAGGCCCCAATAACTGCTAATCTTCATTTACCCGGACTGCCCCCAAAGTTTTAGGAGCAAGTACAGTTTCATAGCACTCCCTTGCTATCTTTTGACTACTTCGGACAACTCCTACTTTCCCTTGAACCGCATATTTTAAACACTGGTGGATTGTTGAGGCCACAACATGCATTCTAGAGAGCCAGGACCTTCCAAAAAATTCATTGTAGCATGTGGGGAAATCTACCACCACAAACAACAATCTAACCAGCTTTTTAAAAGGCCCCTTGCCCAACAACACCTCTTCTTCAAATTCCTAAATTACATCCGCAAAGCTTCCTGTGAAGCCCACAATGGTTCTGTTTGACCGTTGAATAACGGCCGGATTTTTCATTTGCTTGTACAAACTTAAAAAGAGAATGTTTGCTGAACTGCCTGTGTCTATCAAGATTCATCTGATATCGTTGCCCCCAATATATGCTCATATTACCACAACATCCTCATGCGGCCCAGCAATGTTTCTTAAATCATCCTCATCAAAGACTATAAATAGAAAAGGAGCTTGGGACTGATAGGAAGGCATGCCCCCTTCCAATTAAGTAGCCAAATTGTGAACATGCCTCTTTCTTGATGAAGGAGTGGGTGCTGTCATGGTGTCCCCTCCAAAAATGGTAAGTGACTCAAAAAAACTAATGAGTCGTGACACTGTCTTGACCTATTCTGTTATGACCCCAACTTTATTCTGAGTTGGATCAGGCTCCAGATACTCCGAATCGACATCAAATTTTTCAAGGATCACCATTGCCCCCTCCGGAGCAGATGTTCCTACATTATTCGTAGAGCGAGTTCGAGGAGCATTGTTAGACCTGTTTCCATTTCTTCTTTTGACATAGGCTCCCATCTTGCCTCTTTCAATGAGATTCGGTACTTTCTGCTTCAAATCGATACAGTCTTGGGTATTATGGCCAATATCATGATGATACTGGCAAAAACAAGTATTACGGCTTTCTCTATGAGATTGAAATGCTGCTGGTTTCCGGAAATGGACCTCATCTTTAGATTTGTCATAAATGGTAGCCACACTCTCTTTTAATTCGGAAAACCACTTCAGTTGAACCCAAAGACCTCTTTTATTCCTCGACTGCTGGCTCTGAGCTAGATTCGGATTGGACTGAGTCTGCTTAGCCTTGTTAGGCCCTTATCCGGTCTCTTTAGCTTTGTATCCAGACTGGTTTTGGTTTTGAACTGATGGGGCAGACCTCACGTGACCGTGCACCCTGGTTTTCTTAGTCTCATATGGTGATGATAATTTTGTCAGATGTTTTGCGGAATTTTAAGGGTATTAAATATTTGGGTGTTTTGTAGTGAGAGATTTGAGCTGTCTGGTTGTATTAAATGTTCATTACCCTCATTAATGAAAGTGGTTGGGTATTTATACCCTTAATTATGGACCCATGGGATTTCGGGTCAAATTATGAAATTGGTTCGAGTTCAAAGACCCATTAGTTTATTAAGCAGATTAATAATTAGCTTAGTCAAAAGGTGTTTAGCATTTTCAATACTTTTGTCTTGTCCGGATACTTCAGTGGGTAATTATTGTTCGGATTACCCATGTCCGGTTTTCACAATGAGTGGTGGTGAGTAATTCTGGACTCATCAGTAGCCCCTTTTTAGGTTTTGTCAAAATTCTTTGGCAAGACTAAAAAACTCACTTAGCCAGCAACAACATTTTTTGGATCGCTCTTGTACGTCGTTCAAAGTGTATCCGCACTGATTCCTTCTCAGAATTCCAAGGGTTTTCTTTGGATCGTGGGACACGTGTCGCTTTTTGATTCGTTCTACCAGTCGTTCTCTTCCTAGAACGACGCTCCCACTAAGCTCAAAAAGCAACTCATGCATTTAATGTTTCTTACATCAGCGCCATCTTTAATCATTCCCTTAGTCTCTTTGTTTTCTCCTAGGTATCAGTAACGTTTTGCCTCATTAGTATAAATTGTTTTCCTTTTACTGTTTCACGATCTTCATCACTTTGTCATTTCTTCTTCTCAGAGCTTTTTACTTCTCCTTTTAAAATCTTTCTTGGGTAAGTTTATGTTCACAGCGAGAAACGCTCTCGTAAAAGGTGGTTGGCTAAATCTTTCAGAACTAGAAAAGGCACAAAAAGTTGATCGTGAGAGACGTATCGCTGCTGGTCTTCCAGTCTCTCCAATCAGTAAGCCTGACACACCGTCTTCAGAGGCTGATCGAGGTTCATCTTCTGCCAAAAGTGCCAAACCTAAGCGTTTGTTCCAACCAAGCCTTTCGCCAATCCCGTTAGGCTCCTCGGTTCAGGAGTCTCAGCCCTCTATTGTGTAGGAGAAAGCAGTATCGAGTGTAAGAAATCCCTCTCCATTTATTGCTATGGGGTCAGTTATCGAGAAATATCCAGAAAAAACTAACCCTCGCCGGACAACCCATTTAGTACAGGGTCAAGCAACTAGATGTCAAACCAAGTATTCTAAAACAGAGCCCTCTAAGGCTGGGGCCAAAGATAAAGCCTCCGGATCGGAGGTATCTATTAGAGCCCCAAAAGACAAACCCTCCGGACTCGAGGTCACTAGAATAATCTCTCATACTAAGTCCTCCGAAACTGAGCCCCAAGCAGACACCAGATCCTTAAGAGAGGCTGATGCTTAACCGTCCGGACAACCTGCTGATCCACCTACTAACACTCTCCCATCGACAACGGCTGATAAAACTTCCATAGTGATGGAAGATAGTATTGAAGAAGCCCCATTCGAGACTGAAGCTTCCGGGCAGACTGGAGATGCTACCTCCGATAAAAAGGGAAAAGGCAAGGAGAAAGTCTGCATGACTCATCCGGATCTGCTGGAGAGTCTGGAAGGCAAGGTGAGACCTTGCTTCCACAAGGTCAATGTGAAGTATCTGCTGGCCATGCAGAATATCAATTATGTCTATACTCACACTGCTGAGTTAGGCCGGATCTGGACCAGGTGGGGGATTCCTGAGTCAGTCAAGGTGAGGATACCAGTCACACCAGATCCTCCGATGGACTGCAAGCTCAACGAAATCGTCATATATACCGAGTTGTTCAACTGGGGGCTCAGATTCCCCTTGGATCCAGAAATTGTCAGGTATTTCCACCTGATAAAACTCTGTCCAAGCCAACTGAGTCCCAATGTTTGGTTTACTCTGATCGCCTGTATTATAGCGTCAAGGCTGTCCGGCATACCACTTTTAATGGAGCAGTTTGCTGCAGTGGCCAGCCTTTGTAAGAACCACCATATCCCATTCTACCACTTCAATATGAGAGATAACTTTAAGGTGGTGGATGACCTGCTTGAGTCAGAGAAAAACTGGAAAACCCAGTTTCTATTCATCAGCGGGTCGTGAGAGAATGAGAGGAAAATCAAGGCTGGTGTCAATCCCAGTATGCTCACCAGTAGGTGGAAAAGCTCAGGTAAATATTTTACTATGTTTGTCTTTCTTACTTTGTAAAAAAATTGTTTCTGAATTACTTATATTTTTCTTTGGTTAGTGCTGTCAAAGGAGTTCTCCGATTATGTGGAGGAGGGGCAAACCACCTGTTCTAAATTAAACGTTTGGGATGCTGACCGTTGGGGAAACGCTTTCCACAACTGCTTCACCTCATGCAACTTGGTGAGGTCCTACATCTGGAACACAACGAGCCAGAGAGATCTTATTTGGGAGGAGCTGACTACACCATCCCCTCTGACAGTTATTCTCAAGAGAATAGAGGAGAAAGATGGGTAAGAAAAAGAAGGCTGCAGCAGAGGCTGTTCAGGGTGCTGCAAAGGAGGTTGTTCCGGAGAGCCAAGAAGCGCAGGCCTAAGGGGGAATCGATGCAACTTTAATTAAAGTAGTTGAGGATGAGAGAACTATGGAGGCAAGTGGATCTCAAGATCCTCCAAAACCTCCTAAGAATGACTGAAAACGGGGAGCAAGTAGTGAAGAAAGGACTGCCAAGAAGAAGAAAGTCTCCTTGGGGGATGAAGTTGTCCTCCGACCTTCAGAGTCTCTACCTCCGGCCGACCCAAATGACCCCACCCTAGCAGAGCAAATCCCAAGTGATCTACACACCGGAGAGGGTACCAGAGGGGATTTGGAAGGAGTAGATATTAGTGGCCTCCAAAACATTGGCCTTTATTTTGGAGAAATTGAAAAAGATGACTTCGCAGGTCCTTATCTTCCCCCAAGCTCCTCCAATATGGTGACTTTTAATGGTAAGTCTTTCACTGTTTCAGGGGAAAATGATACGGTGAACCACTCTCTGTTGGGCTATATCCAGCCAATGCTCAACTTGGAGAGACAAGTAAAAATTCAGTATGCCCTTATCAATCCCCTCAATACAGATAAGGAGAGTTTATCCACTGACCTTCTTAATACCAACCAAAGTGTTGAGGCATTGAAGAAAGAGCTCGAGGAGTTAAAGAAAGGGAAAGAAGATCTGGCAACCAAGCTGGTCACTTCAGAGAAGGCTAACACAGAGCTTCAAACTAAGTGCTCTGGCTTGGAGAAAGATATCTCCACTTTGAAGTAAGAGGTGAAGACCAAAGACAATGTTATCTAAACCCTGTCCAGTGACAAGATTTCTCTGGAGGAGGTTGTGTCCAAGGTTACCAAAGAGAAGGAAGATTTGGTGAAGGAGCAGGAGAAGACAATCCAGACCAAGATTGATGCATACACCAACGAGGTGATAGATTCCTTTGAAACAAGGTATGCCGAAGTTAAATCCGATATGGTCTTGCTCTTTCATCAAACGTTTCCGAAGAAAACGCTTGGTACTCTGTGGCAGTATGTTGAATATGAAGATATGACGTTCCATACGATGTCGAATGGTGATAAGAAGAACTATTCTATTGGTATTGATGACACTACCGATGAGGAAGAAGGAATCGGAGACAGTTCTAGTGACGAACCCAAAGATTTATAGAAAAAAGATGATGCAAGAACATCCAAGGGAAACTAGACCTGAAGTTTTAACTATTTTTTTGTTTTTTCTTATCGTTACGATATACTAAAGTCCTTGGATGGCCAAGGCATTTTTTTAATTGTGTCTGGTTGAGTCCGGTCAAGTTTTTCCTTTTAAACTTAAAGTCCTTGGATAACCAAGGCATATTTTATTTTTTAATATCATCATATGGTTTTAGCCGGATAGTTTTACTTTGCTAAATTCTTGTTTTGTTTCATATTCGCTCAACCTTAATGGTTGATAGTTAAATAGCCTATATTTATTTTACAAGTATTTTAAGATGAGAGTGTTTAAATTCTCCGATGACAAAAGTTAAATGGTCATCATTCCACCAGATCAATCCAATCTATCAAAGATACTTAGAAGGCTTTAAAGAAATTGTAAATCAAACCACTCCAAATATTTTAAGAAGGCATCAAATTTTATTAAAAAATTCTGACACCTCATTAAAACCTCTATGCGCCACCAGGGTAGGAAAGAGTATGCCCCCTAATATTTACATCCGGAGGTGTTCAATGTTCCAAGGGTGGTTTAAGATTCTTCCATCTTTGTCTTGAAGCATGTATGTCCCAGGCTTAAGCTTTTCAGTGACCACATAAGGCCCTTCCCAATTTGGAGCTAGTTCTGACTTCTGACTGCCACTTCATTAGCCTGTTCGGAAAAATTGTGGACTCTGTATGATGGAAGAGTTGCCTCTACAGGAGCAGTTGCATCCATCCCATATACCAAGGCAAAAGGAGATTCTTGTGTGGCATCTCCAAGAGTAGTCTGGTAGGCCCATAGTACTTCTTGTAAATAGCTTGGCCACTTTCCAGCAGTCCCTTCTAAATTCTTTTTGAGACCGGATAGAATGATTATGTTTGCCACTTCAACTTGACCATTCGCTTGTGGGTGGAAAGGAAAAGAGAAGAAATATCGAATGCCCCTAGAGGCACATAAACTCTCCACATCCTTGTTATCAAATTGTGGCTCATTATCTGTGGTTATTTTTTGTGGAAACCCAAATCTGCAACAAATGTTAGACAAGATAAATTTTATAACATCTTTTGAAGTAGTTCTTGTCAACGGGGCTGCTTCTATTCATTTTGAAAAATTATCAATGGCTACAATAATAGTTCTGCACCCTTCAGATGTCATCGGTAGAGGCCCTACTAGATCTAGTCCCCAACGAGCAAAATGTATTGGCTCAGAAATTGATTCCATGGGGATAATTGGGATATGAATTTCATTACCATATATTTGGCATGGATCACACTTCTTTACCAATTCCTTGGCATCTGCCATCATGGATGGCCAGTAGTATCCGGCCAATAAAACTCTTTGGGTTAAAGCTCTATAGCCACAGTATGCTGACCCCTCACCATCATGTAGTTCGGATGGCACAATTTGAGACTCTTCAATCCCCAAACAACGCAATAGAGGTCTACTAAATGACTTCTTGTATAAAATATCTCTTATGACTAAAAAACCACGAGCCCCGTACTTCATTTAATACCTACAAATTAATTTAACTCGCAAAGATCTTAACTGTGAAAATATTGGAGTAGATTATTCTTGATCAATTTGATTTCATGCAAGTCATTTCCAATCAATAGGATATCATTAATAAATATGAGAATAAAAGTGAACTTTTTATCTTGAGATTATATGTAATATGTGGGTTTAAGGGTAGCAGAAAAAATGGAGAACTAATTTTGGGATGTTTGTTTCAAACCATAGATAGATTTGTGAAGCCGACATACCAAATTATCCCCATGTCGGCAGAAACCAAAAGGTGGAGACATGTATACCTCATCATCTAGATTTCTATAAATAAAGTCATTATGTATATCAAGTTGATGAGTATAACTGCACCTGTCAACAAACATTGAAGAGTAGTGAGTTTAGCAGTTGAAGATAATGTCACTTAATAGTCAATACCGTCAACTTGGGTGTAACATTTTACCATCAAACGAGATTTATATCACTCAATGGTTCCAACAGAGTTTTATTTGATCTTATAAACCCAACGACATCCGATAGATTTGTGTCCCCGATGAAGGGATAACCAATTGCCAAGCGTTATGTTCGAGAACCTGAGGTTTAGTGGACAGAGCTTGGCGCCATAGTGTATAACGTTCAGCATTTTCAAAAGATGAACGTATGTTTTTGTTGATAGCAAAGATAAGAAAACCACGATAGTTATGGTAAAATATAAAAAAATAAGTATGAGATGAGAAATGATACCTTATAGATTGACGAGAACTTGATTGTGCTGAAGATTAATTGATTTTGGTAGTCTTAGTGTCGTGCATGAGGTTGTATGTGATAGGTAGAATAATGAACCAATATATCATTGGGAACTCGAGAAAAATGATGTGTGATTGAGGGTGGTGATGAGGCAGAATATGTTGGTGAAGCGAAAAATGTAGGTGGAGCGGAAGGTAATTTTTTAGTAAGGAGTGAAAATGATAAATTCATGTATGATTATGGGGACATATAAGAGGTATGGGTTAAACGTATAAGATTTATGAGATTATATGAAGATAAAACGATAAAGGTTGAAGTTTTAAATCATAGGACATGGGATTGAGAAGTGGAACTTATAATGAGCTGGGTTTTTTTATCGAATAATGTGTTGGGTGCTTGATTGTAAGATAATGATGATGATGGGTTTGGAAAAGTCAAGGTCAAGGCAGGATGGAAGGGAAATAATTTTTTTTATTATAGTGAATATCACGGCTTATGAAAACTTTATATGTGTGTAAATTAAGAACTTTGTAGTCTTTTTCCATGTGAATACCCCAAAAACACAAATGAATACACGAGGATCAAATTTATGTTTGGGATGAATATTAGTTACATATCATGCACACCTAAAAACGCGCAAGTACATTAGTAAAGACGATCGATTATATAATACCGTGAATGAGGACTTATTTGATCGTAAAGAATTAGGAATATGATTAATTAAATAAACGGATGTTAAAACACAATCCCCCAAAATTCAAGTGCTACAGTCAATTGAAACATGAGAGACCGAGCAACATTTAAAACATGTTAATGTTTTCGTTCGAAAACTCCATTTTGTTATGGGGTGTAAGCGCACGAGTTTTGAAGTTCAATGCCTTTATTTATATAAAAAAGTAGATAAATAAGAAATTCACTACCATTATCCACTCTTATTGTTTGAACATCAATTTGAAATTGAGTTTTAACGAATTGCACAATATTAGTTAATAAAAAAAGTTCTGATTTTTGTGCATAAAAAAGTTCACGTGCATCGAGTAAAATCATCAAAAATTGTAAGAAAATAACCTGATGAGGACCTCAAACATCAACGTAACAAGAAGAAATTAAATTTTATACTTATTGAGCTTTTGAGAAAAGGTAGGCGTGTTTGCTTTGCTTGTGGGAAAATTGTCAAATTATTTCTCAAACTCGTTGTAAATACTTAATGTGAAACTAATAATGAGACAATGATGAATGTTTAGGCGTAAGTGTCATATGTAAGATGATTGCGACACAAGGCATGTAACAAATTTATTTGGACGCATAGACCACCACGTTGTCTACTTAGCCAATCATATTTCTCGAAACCAAATCTTGCAAAATACAATAGTCAAGACAGAAAACGATCAATAATTTTGATTTTTGTGAGTTTGCTAATTGAAATTAAATTTAAATTAAATATTGATACACAAAAGACATATGTGACGGTTAATTTTGAATTAAAACTAATTGTGCGTGTGAGTGATTTGTGGTGTTGTACAATTTGGTAAATTAACATTGATAATAGTGGAAGGCTTCAGATCGGTAAATAGTGATATGTGAAAGACAATATCATATATGATGACAAAGTCTTGTATTACTAGGTATCAATATTACCATAATTATTTCCAGTGCATCTTATGCTTGGGCTAGTTGTTGTATCTTTTTCAGTAGTGAATCTCTGACCAAGGCTAGCACTGTCGTAATCATTTGAGTTTGTGTTTTGGATTTCCGATTGAAATATGTACAAATGATCAGTTTTATTTTTACGAATGAGAACAATAAACTTTGCTTTAATACCATTCATGGAATGATATATATTTTCAATAGCATAATCTTTTTATTTATATATATATATATATATATATATATATATATATATATTATAACTAAAAATATTCATAAGTACGATCAATACAACCAAATCTTAATATTTTCCGTCCAAATGTCTAAATTTATACAATAGTTCATTTATTTTTATGTTTGTAGTTATTCTATACTAAATATAAATATATTCATATAAAAAATTGATGTATATTAACCAGAATCACTGCAATAAAAGCCAAAAAGGATGGAAACCCCGATTAAAAGTATAATAAAGTGTTAATAAAGAAGTAAAAAAAGCTGTAATACTGAAGAGACAGAGCGTCACGTTTAAGCGCGCTTTGACCGATAAATCTACAAATAACACATTCGTCAAATTATGTTAATAATTTTCAAAACTTATAAATATTTTAATAGTTTTCCAATCTATATATTCTAAAACAATCTTAAACGAAATCGTGACAAACCCAATTTACGTAAAGTGAATTAAAACCGTGTTAAATTTAACACGATACCATAAACAAATTATAATTTCCAAAATCAACAATTTCATATAATTTTCGAGGATTTAATCTTTAAAGGCATCAAATATTTTGTTATGGTAAGAACTAAGAAGTACGGTACAGTCTTTTCGTTTTAAACGAGGATCACTAAAATAAAAGCCATAAACTATCAATGGTAGTTGTTATTCGTAGATCTACAATACTAATAAAAAAATAAAAAACCACTTTTTTCTCGATAAAAAGAAGCCATTCAAAATTAAACCAAGGCACATAAAAGAGGTAGAGCAATAGAGAGAGATGGGTAGAGAAACAATGGTGGTTGCTGTGGTGGTTTTGTTATTTGTGACGGTGGTTATGGTGCCTGAGGTGGCTGCAACCAGGTGGACTGTTGGTGGCAATAAGGGTTGGACAACTAATGTGAACTACACCATATGGGCTGAAGACAAGCACTTCTACAATGGTGACTGGCTATGTATGTAATCTCTCTTAACTATATTAGATCTTGTCTATTTTCTTGTTCTTCTTGTGTTTTTCTTTGTGTTTTGGTAATGTTTTTTCTATAGATCTATAAGAGAATAGTGGCTCAAATCTTTAGTGTTTTTCAAATCTTTAGTTCACATTTTAGATTTAGAGACTTTTTTTTTAGTTTTTGTTTAGGGAAAGAGTGAAGTTTTTCTGGGTTTTGGGTTCAGACAGTTGTGATTAAGTTAAGTACTTGGGTTTCAATCTGGTTTTGGAACTGTTTGAAGCATAGATCTATGTCTTTAGGTACAATCTCTTAGCTTTGCTGTGAATAAAGACAGCAACTTTCAGTTTTTAGATACATTTTTCAGTTTTAACTCTTATGAGCTGTTATGTTTATGTCCATCCTTTGTAGTTGGACTTGAATATGGTTCAAATTAGACTTGAGTACTGTAAACTATATTCAATAGACCAATCTGTCTTAACAAGGGTTAGTGATAAGCTCGCAAAACAACAATTTTTACAAGCTTTCTACTTCTTTGGCCATTCGCGGCAAGATGTCATGTCTTGTAATTAGGCTGTTTTTCCGTAGTTTTTGTGTACGACATGAACAATTTTTACGAGCTTTCGGCTTCTTTGGCCATTCGCGACAAGATGTCATGTGTTGTAATTAGGCTGTTTTTCCGTAGTTTTTGTGTACGACACAAACAATTTTTACAAGCTTTTGGACTTCTTTGGCCATTCGCGACAAGATGTCACGTGTTCTAATAAGGGTTAGTGATAAGCTTGCAAAACAACAATTTTTACGAGCTTTTGGACTTCTTTGGCCATTCGCGACAAGATGTCATGTGTTGTAATTAGGCTGTTTTTCCGTAGTTTTCGTGTATGACAGAAACCGTATAAACGATTTTTACGAGCATTTAGACTTCTTTGGCCATTCGCGACGAGATTTCACGTGTTCTAATTTGGTTGTCTTTTCGTAGTTTTTGTGTACGACAGAAACCAGCAGAACATACTAGAAGTGAACAAGACAGATTACGAGACCTGCAACTCCGATCACCCACTTCAAAACTGGACAAGAGGAGCGGGTAGAGATGTGGTACCACTAAACGTGACACGACATTACTATTTCCTTAGCGGTAAAGGGTTTTGCTACGGTGGCATGAAGTTAGCTATCCATGTCGAGAATCTACCTCCACCTCCCAAAGCTGCTCCTATCAAGAGTGGGAGTAGTAGTACTAATTACAGATCCCAGATCGTTGTACCAGCACTTCTAGCTATCGGTGCGGTATGGGAAGCGTTGTTGATCTTATGGTAGTGAGTTTGATTAAGTGACCGACGATATCGAAATTCTTCGACTTCATTTCTTCGCTAATTTTTTGGAAGAAATGCATATCTTGATTTGTTTTTTTTTCTTTTGTAGTTGATTCTTTTGGGTTGTTTAGTGTTGTTCTTGTTTAGCTTTGACTTTTGGTCATAGTGGTTGGTGTTTTGAATCTTTGTTTATGTGTGGGCTCTTTTAATTTGAGAAATTGAATGCTTAGATTGCGGAATCATTGCAGGAATTTCTAAGTATGGCATGTTCTGTTTTCTTTGAACACACGTAACTCTATATTTATCTACAGGGTAATTGCACAAGTCTCAAAATCATTATCATAATCGAAAGAATATTTTAAGATCCAAGAAAATATCACAAGAGTAGATCATCAAATTACTTAGATTGTTTATACTAAAAATATTCATGCAAGTAATGAATTAGACAAATGCACAAGGTCTCTGAGATGCAGCAAAAAAGTTTTCTGGGGCTCGTACCAAAACAAATGTTACACTTGATAAATTTGAGTATAAAAATGGCGGACTGAGCCTAATGGAAGGTTGGTCTAATCTGAGCATAAAAATGGCGGAACTGAGCCTAATGGAAGGTTAGAGACCAATTGCTCTTAACGTATCACTCAATTTTTTTTTATTTTTTTTTTTTCGGAAGGAACCCGCAACCGCTACTCAGAGTGCAATGATCACTCAAATTTTATCAGGCTTGGATGTTGATTTGGACCAACATGCTTAAATATATAAATATTCTTGTTCCAAAATAGTTCAATAATAATAATTGAATAATTGAGTTCATTGAATTATGTAATCAATTCTATTGGACTTGTGAGTGAAGAATGGTTAATAATCCAATCGATGTGGGCATTACGAACAAAAATACACAAATCTCAACCTTTTAATTGTGAATTAATAATTCAAGGTACACAAATCTCAACCCTTTAATTGTGAATTAATAATTCAAGGTATAAATTGATTTGTCAAATTAATAGTTTGTGGTCTTTGTTAATTTACTAGTTTGTGGTCTCCCATCACGAGATAATAAAATATATTGGGCTTTATAACTTTGGGTCTAAAGTTGTAAATTTTTATAAATAAATGGTTTAGGTTTTGACATTTCTCCGGTTAAAATTAAAATCAATGGACAAACAACCGCTATCTTTGTGATCGGATGACTTTTGTTTTTCAATTTTATTTTCGGATAAAAAACATGGCAGGTATTCCATGTTTATCGGATGTCTCACGTCAATCCATTTCGTTTACCTCTGTAATAAACATGTCACGTCTTAAAAAACAAAACAAATATATAATTTTTGTAATAAACAGGTCCTTCATGTTTTTTAAAAATGAAACAAACATATTTTTTTTAATAAACAGGCCCCTCACGTTTTCAAAATATGATCTGTTTGTTGCGTTTTTGAAAACGTGGAGACCTATTTATTACAGAGGCAAATGAAGGGGGTCGACGTGAGATAATTGATAAATATGGAGACTTGGCCTATTTTTTAGTCCTCGTTTTCTCTTTCAAGCTTAATCAATAGGAAAATCATAAAGGAATTATGTCTTCCGCGGTTTGATGAGCTATTCATCAATAGGATTAGAGCTAATAAAACCCCCTGTTTTTTTTCGGAGGGAACCCACAGCCGCTACTCAGAGTGCAATGAGTGCGCACAGGGTAAACCCTCAGTCTGACGCAATAGCCTGCAAACCAACGCCAGAAGGTAAACCACACAAGGTGACAAGTTCAGCCGAGAAAGCGTATGTAGAGGGACTCGAACTCATGACTTTTGGTCACAAACATGCCATACTCAACCAACTCGGCTACCCCTTGAAGGCAATAAAACCCCATGTTATTTTCTTACCATAAAACATCAACTTCATTGGTTTATCTTTTGATCAAGTTTGTTAAAACATGGATTTATAAACTATTTACAACATGGATTTATAAACTATTTGGAAAGTATTGTTCGTATAATGCGGTTATTATGTGTTTTTTTTTATCATTTTGAATGAATTTGTGTTTGTTGCTATAGTTTGAGATTGTTTGGTTGACTTAGGTTTTGACTTGATGTCTCGAATTTTTTTCAAAATCAGCATCAATCAATTCTGATTTGATAAATCAATTCAAAGTATTAAGACCACCCGAAATACTGGGGATATCTCATCTCCCAAAAGTGCGTCACATCAGCGTCATTTCAGTATAATCCCCAAATAATTCTCCAAAATAACTTCACGCAGCTAAGCATATTTCATCTTTTGACATACCCCACCATTTGTTTCTCTATCTCACATCATAATATCTTAAAAAAATTCGGTGTGAGAATCAAATAAACCAAGTCTCTATTTATCGATCTCAAGAAATTATAAATCATGGTATAATTTTTTTAACTTACTAAAATATTCCGAAAATCATTTTGAACATACAAAATAAATAAAATATTCAAAATATTTCGATGTCCGAATCAAACAAACCAAATCTCTACTTGTAAATATCGAAAAAAAAATAATGGTATACTTTTTTTTACCAACCAATATTTATATAAAATGATTTATATATATATAAAAAAAAGTACCGATTGCAACGTGCCATGTGGCAAGCTGCGGTTGGTGCAGAGAGATGAATCCCGATTCATCTTTTAAAATGCCACATGAGATGAATAATGTGCTTCTGGATGGTAAAATGCATATTATTCATCCAAAAATGCTATGTTGCGTGTGGTCTAAAAAAAATATAGATGAGTTACATCATTACCAATACATTTTAAAAAAATAATTAATAAAAATGAATTATTACTCTTTATTTCAAATTAAAGAGAAAAAATTATCAAAACATTCTAATTATTTTTCTACCATTTACTATTTTGTTGGTTCCCCCAAATTTTAAGTTTGACTTTTTTTTTTAAAAATGATATAAACATGTTTAATTTTTATATATAATAATAGTAATTTTTATTTTTTTTAAAATGACTTTTACTTTAATAACTCTTCTCATTCCGCAATAAAAGAGGTTTAAGGTCTTAAAGTAAAAACCAATAAATGTAATCACGAATTCTTTCTACTCCAAAACAAAAAAAGTTCTAATATTATTGGTGCAAATGGTTAATTAAATAAATAAAAGAACACACAACAAAATACCATTAGTCAAAAGAAATGAATTGCTGCATTGATGTAATAAAAAACAATTAAAATTCAATTTTTTGTATTTTCTAAAATTGACTATTATCATTGAAGAAAAGGGTATAATAATAGAGAAAAAAAACAAATGCAGGGACATCAAATATGCTATTTGTACATAAAATATAGTATGATATATTATTATTTTTTATAATTTTTTACAAATGGAGATCCAACGGTCAATACTCATACCACCTGTGAAAAACCGAGTGCTCTTCTCATATTAATTCGACTGTCTTCCCGCGCTTGTAACTGCTTTTGCAAATATAGTTCACCACCGTCACATAAAAGGTGTTGCTCAGCGACCGCCAAATCAAATCACGCCACGTCACCACAATCCTTCAGACTGTAAAACGCATATCGTGCGATTTCACTCCAGCAGTCATGAAAGGAGTGTGTGACTCTAGCAAAGCCGCTGCATAAACCGTTACTGCTAAAATGCGCCGCCAGCAATCAATTCTCATAAACACGCAAAGAATGTAGTGCGGCTGTACACTTCTCGTTTATAAACTGCATATTTTCTTTTTTACTCTCTTCTTCAATCTAGCAGCGATCTCGAAGTTTAGAAAGGGAGTGATGATGTTGAGGTTGGCGACTGTGTTGGTGTTGATCGTAGTGATGCTGCAGGGTGTTACCGGTGTGCTATATCGTGTCGGCGACGACCGGGGATGGGCTCCTAACGTCAATTACACTGAGTGGACTATGAATAGGCATTTCTATGTTGATGAATGGATCAGTAATCTCTCTTTCTTGCTTATCTTTTAGTTTGTTTCGTTACTTCTTCCCAGATGAAATTATCCTTTGCGTGTTTTGTTAGACAGTGTATGATTCTGAAATTGGGAGATGTTTGTTTCTTGAGGTTATTTTCCGTTTCTTGGTGATATGTGGTATGATTTATGCTTTGTCGTGGTGTGGATTGAGATTTTAATAGCATCTGTGCGTTTGCTGTGTTTTTTGCAAGGTGAGATTTCGATTTATTGTTTGGTGATGTTTATCTTGTCTAGTGTATGATGATTTGTTTATCTTTAATTAGCCTTGAATCTGTCTTTGCTGTTGAGAATGCTGAGGATGTTAAGATAGAGAATCTAATGCAATGTCTATGATTCTTGTGATTATATTGTTTAGTGTATATCTGTCAAACATTAGATCAATGGAATAGGGATTCTTTTGTTTCAGTTGGCTCCATTCTGCATCTAACAGACTCATTTGTGTTCTTGTATATTATATTGTTCATCGAATATTGTTCTTCTATGGGTAGCTAGATATTTGTTAGAAGAAACTTTGACATTGGTTTACAATTCTTTGAAGTGGGTGGTTACTGAATAAGTGTGGCAATTATACGCTTTTCTTCGTGTTTCTAAGCTGTGAGATTTTTAGCTTATATCATGAGAGAATTAGATGGCTTGCTTGTACCCTTATGCGCTGATCGCTACTTAATATGAAACTAGAGAAGAGAAGTACTAAATTGCAATATGAATATGTTTGCACATCTATCTGTTTTAATTGCTTCGAACCTGTATCTTAGCAAAAAATTTAGATAAAGGCAACGAAATACCTCCTGAAAAGGATTGTTGGTCGAGCGACATGAGTTTCTATATGATTTTATAGAATTCTGAATTTGCGTTTTGTTAATTTGAATTCGATCGAACTCCAACATTAGATTTGATACTTAAAGTGGTAATCGTTCTCTAACAATTTTCTGAGCAATTCAGATTTAAGCTTCATGTATGTTTAACAGTTTTAGTTTCAGCAAGCCTTTTGTTATTATGGACTAGTCTCATCAACCTTTGTCTTTTGTTGTAGTTTTTAACTTTGACAAGCACGCCTACAACGTCCTGGAAGTAAACAAGACAAACTACGACAGCTGCAACGATAAGAAATTCATTAGGAATATCACACGTGGTGGGCGTGACGTGTTTCAGCTCACGGAGGCAAGGCCTTACTACTTCTTGAGCGGTGGAGGGTACTGCTGGCAAGGGATGAAACTTGCCATACTCGTTGAAGTGCCACCGCCAGTTGGAGCACCTGGTCCAGTAGCTAAAAGTGGTGCAAACTCTAATGGTGGAAACCTGCTTCTCTCTTTGATTCTGCTTTCCATCGGTTTCGTTTGGAACTCACTCCCTTGAAAATATATCCAATTGCTCGTACTCTTTGGTGGAAGGATGTTTCATCCTCTTTTCCGATACTTTTATCAGCTTTAGCTTAGAATCGCAAGTAGGCTTTATATGCAATGTTTTGAGAAGTTTGACTAGTTTGCAGTATCTGAACATTTGTTTGATTGGTATGGACTAAAATTTTAGGTTCTACATGATTTGGGAGTGAATTAAAAACACCACCTATTGATTCTTCTTTATTATTTATTCTGTATGTAATTGTTCTACAGCTACGGCATGAAAGCTGAGCATGGAAAAAGGATGTGCAATCAAAATCAAGCACGTTTTAGCATGAAAAGTTTCATGAATTATAACATTCACAAGCCTAAACTTTTTTCCTTTTTTATCCCCGGCTTTTATTTCATATAGAAAAACTATTCTATGACTACATTATTGCTAGATTAGGATTAGACTTCAAAACCAAAATTGATACAAAACTTGGGATTTAGGTGTAGAGAGGATTAATCGTACAAATTTTTAAAACGAAAAGGATTGGTGGGATATAAAAGTAAAAGTTAGGGACTAATTTGATAAAAGGATTAAACATGGGTACTAACAATTATTTTTAGCGACTTCAAAGCGAGTGATGTTTTTCTTGAGCACAGGCCTCCAATCCACACAGTTACATATCCATTCTTCTCTAATGGCTTCTCTCTCTTGCTCACTTCCTTTCACTACACTAATTAACTCACCTAATCAGACCCGAACATCTCTCTCTTCCAAATCTTACTCTCTTCCTCGCTCCGTTTCAACTGCTCGAATCTCCTTAACCCGACCCGCTAATTGCACGGCGGCGGCGGTGGTCGAAGCCGAGCTTCCGGAGAAGGACGATGTTGAATGGATGAGTATCGATAATCTTCGCAGATTCTTCGAACTTAGTATCGGCAAATGGACTGGTTCTTTTTATGTGAGTTCTCGTTTTTTACTCTTCTCTCGTTTCTTGACGTGAGATCATCTGATTCGATGATGTTTTTTTTGCTTTGGTTGTAGCAATTCGATTGCAACGGGAATTTGTTGCATACGATCGATACAAGGCTTTCTGTGAGCTCGTATGGAGAAGACGAACTCATGAGTCTAATTCAAACGTAAGCTTTCAAATGAAAACTTACTAATTAAATAATCTTGTAGAAATTTTAGCTAGCGAAACCAAAACCTGCTTGATTCTATACAATCTAGATGTATATTGTAGGCTCTACATAAAACAGGCTCAGTCTAATACGTCGATTTCTGGGTACAAAGAGGAACCAGAATGGGCAGAGTACAAAATTAAAGAAACCAATATGTTCACCGTGGACAAGTATCAACAGGTGAGTTCTTCTAAAGTCGGTGTATTCGAAGATTTAATGTATCTAGTGTTGTCTATTATCTAGTCTTTTTCTCTTGAATATCTACTATGATTAGTCTCTAGGTGGGTTTTTTCCCTAATGAGAGGGCCTTTTGCTTAAGATATCAAACGGCTGGCATGTTAGAAACTATTCTAAGGCAAGGGGTGCTCGGAGAAGATGATACCGAAGAAGAATCACCCAGGTATATAACGTTAAAACACTTGATTCTTGATATATGATGCTTTAAGTGCGAAACCAGTTCAATAGCATCCGTAACGTGCTCTAGCTATTTGAACATTTGAATTTTTTTTGACTATTATTTTCTAGTAATATTTCCTTGTCGACAATTAAGATAGATATTCCTCCTTTTCTTTGCTCGTCGGTATGTCTGTATAGTCAGCCTATGCACGGAAGCTCTATTTCATGAGTTATGCATACTCTACTGGCTATAACTAGTTTTGCATTACCTTTGGACTGACTTATTTGAACTTTTGGCTCTTCTGTATAGATGTCTTAAGCTTCCATCTCGCAAGCCTTCGGTTGTATGCGAGAGCTGCTTATATTCGCAGGAGAGGGATAGGAGAGTAAGAGCCTTTCATATCATGGACCCTAAAGGCATTTTGGAAATGATTCTTATCTTCCTTGAGGATAGAGGTGACGGGCTTGACATCCATCCATCACTTCACAATGAACAAGTAAGTCATTCGTCAACTTGAAGGGTAAAAGTTTCTATGATTTACTTAAATTTTAGAGAGCAAGTGTGTATTGTCAATTCCCAACGGTACCAATTAAGGCACCTTGTTGATCCTTGCTATGTATGAACCATTGAAAATAAAGAAATACTAAAACTAAATCATTCTCCTAGTCAAACCTTAGTTTCCGTGTTATACAAGCTACAATCTATCGACATGATAATCCAATGGAACTTTTTGACATGAAAAATTTGGGAGGATTGACATCCTTCAGTTCAACAAATTCAATGTTTCTTTTCTGCTATTTATATTTATCCCATCTTATTTTTTTATTCGATTTTCTTTTTCTTAATGGATTTTAAGAATTTCCTTTTTGAATTTGATTAGTGGTTTGTGTTCCAGTGAGTTAATGATCTGAAAAATACACAAGATGTTATGGTATTATATATCAAGAGAAAAATAGATGCTGTACGTAACCCAGACAGAAGCATACAGTAAAACATCCTTGTATATGACCAATTAATTAATCTACAAGATCTGTTTTATTTGTTGCAGGGTAGTTCAGATAGAATTTTACCATTTCTTGGTACGTGGAATGGTCATTCTTTAACGAAACGTAGTGGTGTTTATGGAGCGACTATTAGTGAAGCTGAAACAGTTGCTTTACTTGAAATGGACGACAACGGTCGGATAACACAGGTATACTTCGCTTTAGATGCTTATTTAATTCTCTGCCCAATGGAGATATTAAATATCTAAAACTAAACATCGAGTAAAATGCCAAAGGTTTATGGTTTAGATGGCATCAATTAGCAATATAAAATCGTTATGCTCAGTCGAAACATCATAGTAGCTTCGTAAGTTGTGGCATATAACCTAAAATTCAAAACTAGGACTGCATATTAGCATTAGTGCTTTAAAAGGTTTTTCTCCAGTTTTAATTACTTTTGGATTGACAATGACCCTTGGACCCGATATAGGTCTTGACTGATAACCATGTTTGACTTTTTTTATGCGTTTTCTCTTTTATTCTTTCTGGATGGCCATTTCCGAGTTACTGATAACGGTAATTGCTAAAACATGTCGGCAATGGTCATTGGCCGTTAAAAACTTTTAACATCTACCCACTTTGGATGTGCCTAATGGCAAAGGACTCATGTTCTCATCACATTGGCAGTTCAAAGCTTTGTGACTTTTGAGTCTGACAGAAGTCTTTGCCACTTGCTTGCGATGAGAGAAACTCGTTTTCAAGTGAAAAGACACCAAGCTTAGATCCCTACAGTAGAGATAACCAGTAGATCATTTTCTTTTTGTTTTTACGTGTTCTTTTACCGAATTTGGATAATACAGCTAGTTTATGTAAATCAAAATTACGTGTCCACATGCGGGTGTATGTGTAGCAGTGTTTCACTTTCATACTTCCAAAACTTATTCCCTTTTTATGTTGGCGGAAATCAGGACCTTACTTCAACCTCGGACGGACGTGATGCTAAAGTTAATACGCAGTGGACAGGAAAATTAGCAGATAACTTGGTAACCTTTGATAAAGGATACCAAATAACATTATTGCCAGGTGGTATGTACATGGGATGCCCTTGTGATATAGCCAAGAGCGTGGCAGAATCGAGGTCTTTCCATTTGGAGTTTTGCTGGCTCGAGTCGCCGGGAAAAAGACAGAGGCTAGTTAGGACATTTGATATGGAAGGATTGGCAGTCTCTTCCACTTACTTTTCTGAGATTAAAGTGTAAATTTCTCCTTTCGTCGACGTAGGAACCGGTCTCTTTGTTTAATCCCAACTTCACTTCACCTTTGCGCTTCACGTCATGTAATCTGGTGAAACCTGATTGATTAGCTTTTTAAAAGTGCTATAATCTGAGTAAGTTAATGATTTTCTTAAGGTGCGCAAGTGTTTTGCTGCTAAAATAAAGTCAGGTCGAGCATCATCTATATATGTGAAATAAACCATAATGTTTGAAGTGTTTCAAGTGTTTCTTCGTCCAAATAATTTATTTATTATTAGTTGTTAATCAATGGATCGGTTAATATGTATTTGCGAGCCTAAAATTCATGCTTAGTCACTTGATTTGGTGGTTTCAAAAGTGTTATTTATTTAATTTTTGTATTGATTTGGTGGTTATTTATTTAATTTTTTAATCAAAACAGTCACTTTGTTTCAGAAAAGGTTAATTAGGGATGGCAATGGGTAGGTTCGGGCCGATCCGAAACGGGTCGTTGTTTTTTATTCGAACCCAAATCCGGCCCGACCCATAACAGGTTTAATATTTTCGAATCCGAGCCCGTTTTGTTTATGTTCGTGGGTCAGCCTGACCCGGCCAGTAAATATTGTTTTTATTATTGGGGTTGGTCAAACCAGTCCGATCCAAACCGGCTCAAATTTGACTTTATTTTTAATTTAAAACAAAATTTTAAGACATAAATTTTTAAACCAATGTACCTAAAACACAATAGCAGAAGAGAAAAACATAAAAAAAAAAACTTAGAAAGTTAAAAACTAGGATTGGAAGTATATATAGACAAAGACCTAAAAATATATATTTATAATTTATGGAATTAGTTTATGGAAAAAGAATATAATTAATAAATATATTATTATTCTAATAATTACTCGTATATTATTGGTAAACATATAAATTTCAGTCTTTAGTAATTAGTAAGTATATTTTTAGTTATATTTTACAAATTTACAATTACCTTTAACTATATTTTTTATTTTTTATATATAGTTTATATCTGCGGGTCGTGGACAAATTAAAAATTCATACCTGGCCCGACCTGTCTACGGGTCACATATCCGCTCCGTCAAATGTCCGGGTTGGACAAAACCCGACCGGTTTAGATCGGGTTATGACCCGACCCGTCTACGGGTCACATATCCGCTCCGTCAAATGTTCGGGTTGGACAAAGCCCGGTCGGTTTAGACCGGGTCATACCGGTTTGGACTGGATCAAACCAACATTGCCACCCCTATAATTAATGTAACTAATGTATGTTTTTTATTTTCATTTTTAATATATAACTTGAATAACAATTCTAAAACAAGTGAGTAACTCCAGTATTTGTGACATTTAATATATTTGTTCGTATATAAAAGAATAATACAAATAATCATTTTTAATAAAAGTCGCTCAATATATCATTCATAGATTTTGGGTTCTTTGTTTTAAAAAATATATATAAATATATGTATATTTTTTATTTTATTTTAATTAAAGCTTGAAAAATATAGAAATTTAAAAGTAAAAAGTAACCTTTGTTGAAGGTTTTATATATATTTATATATTTATTTATTTGTGTACGAAATAAAATACGTGAAAAAAATTATGGTACAAAATCTAAATAACTGTGAGTTTAAGATCTAACTTCGTAAAGAATAAGCTTAACCGGTGTATTATATATTTGGGAATTATATGTTTTTTTCAGTTTATTAAATCCAATGTTTTATAAGTAAATAAAGTTACATGGTTATATGATATATTTCGGAAATACCTAAATATAGCCAGAATACATCAAGATATCTAAATATAACCACAAAAAATACATTACAACGAAAATACAACAAATTGGAAAAATAAATTAATAAAAAAGTAGAAACAATATCTAAATAATGAGGCTCTAAATATAAAAAATAGAATTCAATAAGAAATACAAAAAACTCAAAAAAAAAAAGGTTACACAATGGTACTAGCTTTTGTCATACTAGCTCACACATGAATGATAACGAAAAAAGACAGATGCAAAATCGAATCCGCAATTGTAAAAGAATACCAAAACAGCCCACAGAAAAACGACAATGGAAAAGACGAATGCGAAACCGAATCTAGAATCATAATGGTTTCAGAAACACTTTTAAAAATACAATATCGCAAATAAAAAAATGTGATCTACATTCTATTGTAGATTACAAATACACCAAGAGCCATAAACCATGAGAAGAAACAACATATATTGCCTTGTAAAAACTAATCGACGAGGAACTCCAACGCAGCTAGATGACTCTTTAGGATAAGAGAGGCCTAAGTAAAAGCAAGGCTCTTTCTCCAGCGAAAGGTCCATGAGGTTTTGAAGGCTCATTTTGAGCATAAATGTATTGTTAAAAAAGAGGGGAATGAAGAGGTGGAGTCTCGGCTAGCCAATCGAGATAAATTAATCGAGGAGGAACTGCAACGCAGCTAGACGATATTCCTTCTTAGCTGACTAACTGTATGTCGGTCGGTTTGTACGAAGACACTCCAAGAATTTTCTTCGTAATTGGTTTTAAAAATAAATTTGGTCGAGTTTCCATTGCCAACAAAAACGCGGACGACTATGAACTCGAGGCATCTTCGTAAGGGTAACCACGCCTCTCAAATCAAACTGTTAAAAGTCAGGTCGGCTACTGATTTCCAGTAGCAGTGATACAAGGACTATTCCACCAAGTGAACCTCTAGGTCTTTCTTATGTTTTTTTCTTGGAGTCTGATGTTGGTCCTGATATTATGTCCCCGTCGGAGGCAGTATGCACCCACAACTATTTGTCTATATCGTCTTTCCATTTATCTAATCCTTTGTTAAATGGTCGTTGAGTATTCTTCTTTTCGTGTCGATCTCCCTCTTTACTCTTGAATAATTGGACAAGCTCCTTATCGTAGATTGATATCTAAAAGACTTCCCATAGTTAAAGCAATCTATAGTGGAATGGCCATGATCATTATGTTACGATAAAAATACTTACATTATTTCTTATTGTTAAGGGACAACATGTTATGAGGAGGTTGATACCTTGTTCCCCTTTTGGTTTTATCATAGATGATGAAGATATTCTCAGTTAGAGGCGTAAACTTTTGATTCATATTATCGTAATATGAGACCATTAGTTTTCTTATTGGATCTCATGCGGGCTCGTCGCGCTTGGTCTCGTAATTTAATCTCTTGTCTGGTACCGACGCTTTTGATTCTTGAGGTTTATGGTAACCATAGGCCCCCTTATTAAAGTTTTTAAATCTGATAAATTGATCTGATTTTACCATAATATCCCACATAGTATCAATAGGAAACCTAACCAGGTCATCGTACATGGGACTGTCTGTATCTAATTCTCTCTTGAATGCTGACATCGCAACATTCTCTTTACACGTGGACAATACATTCATCTCACGAATAAATCGCTCAACGTAGCTCTTTGCCATTTTTCATTTGGTTGATACATATTCATAATGGAGTCTCACTCCTTCTTGTGTTATTTTTTCCCACAAATCAAATCTTGAAAGCGTTCTAGAAGACTCTGAAATCCTGAATCGTCCTTTTTGGTAGGTTTTTTAAACCAAACGAGGGTGTTTCCTTTAATCTTCATATAAAAGGCTCTGCATAGTAGAACATCGTTTGGCCGTCGTAAGTATCTTTTAGTAGGGAACAAAATTTCGGGGGATTTTTCCCTCTAAAATTTTCCTCGTAAATTGAGATTTTTAGAGTATGTAGACTTCCATTTTGCCTCGTATTGCTTTCTTCATAATCTTTGTCTGATATTGCCCATTGGCATTGTCTTTTATGTATCTACCTCGTACTCTGGTTGCCTCATATTGCATTCTTCGTGATGCTCATCTGGTATCACTTATTACCCTCGTCGTATATGTTTCTACCTCGCCTTTAAGTTTCCTCGTATTACTTATCACTTATCTTTTTATTAGTCTTTGGTATAATCTTACATTGTCATTTTGATGAGTATATATTATCTACAGGATATAGTTTTATCAATTACACTGATTAATGTTAGGAAATCATTAGGGGTAGGTTGAGAGGTGTGGATTCTTATAAATTTTAAAAATTATATCATTAGATGATGAAAAGAAAATCTAAGTCCCCAATTTGATAAGCTGCTAAAAATACAAATTCTACTCTTTTAACCTGATGATGAAGTTCTCATTTTTAGGTAATCTGATATATATATATAATTAAGTATTCCTTATTTATACCTAGTAGATTCTACCTTGGTTTTATTAACATATTGATAAAGTTTGTGTTATACTCTAAAGATATGGTCAAGAATATCCATATTAGTTTTGTCATCTTCAATAATGTTGTATGATGGCTAGAGAATTGTGTTGTCTTCATAAGTAACGATTTTTTTATTTTGTTTTTGAATGATTGGAGAATTTGTTGTGTGATTACTAGATCCTATTAGTTTTTCCTTTTCGTATCATTGTTTATTCTTAATGGCTCGTTAAACGTAAGAATTTTGTTTTCTTTTCAGCAGGAGTTGGTAAATGATAATTTATATTTCCAGAAGCATGTTAAGAAAATGAAGGCAAGGTAGAATTTATATGATAAGAGTTTCTGGAGTCACTATCAAAATCCGTGAAAGATCCACTTTGATGGTCATTTTGAAAATCAGATTGATCCACATCATACTATAAGAAGAAAAAAAGTTTCCAAATAACTCTAACTTTTACCCCCTCGTTAACGTAAAGATTTATAAAAATTTTATTAAAATAAAATCGATACAAAATGAATTAACACCTTTTGTGGACATAAGAGGTTGAGACACTAAATAAGTAATAGGTTTTGTTCTTGAAAAATTTTAAAAGAGAAAAGGTTAGAAAGAGAGAGTCTGAAAATATAATAAAAGTAAATGAGTTGGGTATCTTTAAAAGGGGTAGACTATTAATGATCATTGGATTAAATTTTAGATGAGTGGTTTTTAGATAAGTGTGAGATTAAGTTGTGTATAAAGTAGTTTTACTTTAAGTCATGTCATATAAATTATTTAAAAATCGTGTTTGATTTTTGAATGAAATAGGTAGGAGTAATCGTACCTTGTATACTTATTTAAATGAGTTAGTTCTAACAATAAGTATAACGTTTTTTAAAGACTAGGGGTAGCCTTAAGGGTATATCCCCACTAGGGTCTATTCCCTTATATACGAGGTAAGGTCAATAGGATAAGACATATAAGATGAGTTGATATATGATAAATGGAGAGACTATAATGAACATGGTGTTATTGAGATATAAATTGTGTTGGTTTTACAGTAGGGTGAATGATGACGTGACATAAGAAATGAAAAGTAAGATGAGTTAAGCAAATTGAGAATAGAATAAGATAAATGATACATCATGGTAACGAGTTTAGATGAATTATACCAAAAGATAAGTAAAAAAAGGAAGAAAATGAACATCGTATGAGTTTCAATGATTCAGGCGAGCTAAACAAAAAAAGAAATAAATGAAGAATATAAAGAAGAGCTGAAGAAATCAGTATAAAAATTATAGTCATAAGATTAGATGATTTTGGAAGATCAAAGAGGTTTCAAGAAGCTTCCATTTTAGTTTATTAATATTACTTAAATACCATAGGGAGTTAGAGGGTACATTAGTTAAACTTGTAATATCTGTAATAACTTATTTATTAGTTTATTTTCACATGGTTATATCATACGTTTCATTCATCTGCAACCGATCGACAAACATGTTATCCCATTTGCATGAGATTTGTAAGGCGAGTCATTAAGAAAAGAGGGTTGGGGTGTCATAGCTTAATGAATGTTTGTTATGAGTGTAGATCGACCCATATGGAAGACTAACTCAAATTTTTTCCGATGGTGAGCAACCCGTTACATAATATAGTTATTATGTTTACACGCACAAAGTAATCAAGTGCGACATCTAAGGAAGGCTTGCTTACTTTCAGATATGGTCTTGAACCAACATTTTTTACCTTAAAATATTATATTTAGAGGTGATGTATAGCACGATGGTACCTACCGTGTACGCTAACGATCATGGCGAGCAAGTTCATATGAATTCCTTTTAGAGTTGATAAGTTCAATCTCTTTATGTTATTTTACGGTGATTAATATCAAATAATGTGTGTTTAGATTATAGTCATACTTTTAGGTAACATATTTAAAAAATTTCACATTCAGATAGAATGGGATCGGGATATATTTGTTTGGTAAAGATACCATGACATCTATCAGATTATGGTAATGGACTACTATTCTTTTTGCTCTAAAAGTTAAGCAATAAGGAATACATTAAAAAGGTTAAAATCCAATCATATGTAATGATGATACTCTATGGAACATTCGTTAAACATATTATCACAATATTTGTAAAAATAATCTTAAGACACTTGTAAATTTCATTATCAAAATTTAGTTTTTTTCAGTGCTTTTATTTTGAGTATTTATCCAAGTTGGTTGAATATGAAAATGATCCATATTAAGACTTCATTATAGATTATAGATGGTAAAATTTATGAGAAAATAATTGATAAATCTATTTATATGGTCAAGTTTCAGAATTTAATATTGGATCAACTGTTAAATAAGACTATCTTAACTAGAGACTTCATATTTTGAAATATTAGTTCAGTTATGATGAGATTATTAAGTATTGTCAACATTAAAGATTGAAAAATAATTGATAAAAATGAAAATTCAGTATTGACTATGAAATAGACTTAGAAATTAAATTTTCTTACATAAAATATATTAAGCTATAATATTAATTTATAATTCATTTTTAGAGATCTTCGATGGATTGATACAATTCCAACCATCATGTTTTCTTCGTTCAGAATATACATTTTATTTACCAATATTAAGTTATGATAACACATATTTACATATCTTCGTAATTTAATGTTATTTGCAATTTTTTAGTCTAGTTTTCAGGAATTTTGGTTATTTTTTTCTTTAAATAGATGCAATCTTCATCGGAGAAATCAAAATTAATGAAAGTAAAAATTATCAATAACCTATTCTAGACCTCAAAATCTGGAATCAGGCGGCTGTCCTCAAGCACCTTTGGTCTATCATTAGTAACAATAACCTCTCAATCTGGAGCAATTGGATTAAAATAGAGAAAATAAAAAATAATAACTTTTGGACCCTCAACCCTTGCACCTCCCCTTCTTGGGTTTGGAGGAAACTTTTACGGCTTCGCCCATTGGCTTGTCAGCTTTACAGAGTCGCCATTGGTAATGGTCTAAATACCTTCGTCTGGTATGACCCTTGGCTCTTGTCTACCCCTTTGGTTAAGTACTATGGGCCTAGTATTATTACCGACTCTAGACTTGGTAGTAACTTAAAGGTTTCTGACATCATTCTTGATGGTCATTGGAACTGGCCCTCCAACCTTAGATCACCCTCTACTGGAAATCGTGCTAATCTCCAAGAAATCAATAACCTCATTCTCACTCTCCCGCCCCCTAACATCCTCTCTAATGATGTCTACTACTGGACTGTGAAGGTTGGTACCTCCACCTTCACTATCAAGGACACGTATAACACCATTCGTATGCAAGCCCCCACCGTTGGTTGGGCTGACCTAGTTTGGAATAAATACAACATTCCTCGTCACTCCTTTATTGCTTGGCTTGCTATTCAGGGCAAACTTTCCACTCGTGACAAGCTCCTGAGTTGGGGCATCACCACCTCTCCGGTTTGTGTTTTATGCAACTCTGACTCTGAATCTATCTCTCATCTCCTCTATGACTGTAGTTTCTCAAAGAGTCTCTGGAACTTTGCTAGTTCAAAGTTAGGATTCCCTATTACCGCCTCCTGCTGGCAATTTTGGATCATCGAGGCGTCAAATTGGTCTCATTCTCGAAACCGACACATTTGGCGTACTTGCTTCGGCGCGGTTATCTACCACGTCTGGCGCAAGAGGAACTCAAGAATTTTTTACTCCTCTCAGGATAATGCCTCCCTGGTATCTAACCGAATTTTCTCCGATATTCGGTTTAGATTCCATGGCACCAAGATTCGTTGGCCCATGTAGTTCTTTCGACTAACTTGATGTTTGTTTCTCCTTTCAACTTACTTGCAGATCTTTGGGGTGTCACACCAGTTGGCTGACTTCGATCTTCGTTCTTCCATGCTTGGACGCCTGCCCATTTGACTTGCCTATGTTCCTCATACTTTTCCCCTTTCGGATAGATGGATTTCGCTCTAGTCTTGAGATATTATCCTTGTCTCTCTATTTAATCGTATTGTTCTATTTCCTCTATACCAATCGTTTTGAGACTGATCGATTCCTTTCAGTCCCAATATTTCCTTGGGGTATGCCCTAAGTTTTTGTATGAACATCTTTTGCTTTAATTAATGTTTTTATTCACCAAAAAAAATTATCAATAAAAACAATTTTTTACTCAAAAAATTGTGTGTGACGGATTTGTCGAGGATTAATTCAGTTTGGAGTTCTGCTTATCAAATAATTTTCACCACCTTTGTGGCGCAACTCGATTCATCATCCATCTATCATTTTTTCCATCTAATCTCGTTTGTGAATGTTCTCCGAACGGCAACGAGTCAAATCAACACTCCATCCACTATTATACATATCATCTGAATTTGTTAAAGTTGTGAGTGTTCTCTGAACAACAAATTTTACAACCAAACCGCTTCCATGCCTACATCATATGGTATCAGATCCCAAAAGTTTGTTATCAAGGTCGTATCATACTTACACACAACTCGGTATAATGGCAGAAAATAATATTGCTACTTTTGTTCAATTAATAACTTTTATGAAAGAGCGGATACAAATTCAAAGTGAAGAAGTTCATATTATGTGGAACGAATTTGAGGAACGTATTAGACAAATTGAGTGACCCCCAATGAGATTTAGAGACAGCAGAAACCTCCCAACTTTACAATAACATACTGAACTAGAAGATTAAGATGATGACATGCCTAATTGAGAATATGGACCTTCAGATCCTTTGTGTCATCAAAATCAGAGAAAATATCCTCTTGAAAGAGAAAGAGCAAGAGAGGAACGACCAGCAAAGCTAGCAATGTAGAGGTAAATATAAAACCTCATATATTCATTGAAAAATCATATCTTAATGCATACATGGATTGGGAAATATGTATGGAGTATATATTTGATTGTTAAGGATATACTGAGAAAAAGAAACTTGCTCTAGTTGCTGCACAATTTTCAGTGAGTGCTCTTATTTGGTGGAATAGAGAAGTAACATAGAGAAGAAGACAACATTATAGAGCTATAGACCGTTGGGAATAAATGAAGTGTATTTTAACGCGAAGGTATGTACTTGCTCATTACCATCGTGATTTATAAAAAAAATTAGAAAGTTATCCCAAAGAACCAGAAATGTCAACGAGTATTTTGATGAATTTGAACAACTCAAAATCGTTTGGAACTATAAGAGTCTGAGGATGCATTAATGGCCCAATTTATAGATAAATTTCAATAACAAGTTGCAAGAAAAGTGGAAAGGTAACAATATATTGAGTTGTATGAAGTATTCCAAATTAATTTCGAGATTGAGCAACAACTCAAGCGCAAAAATACCACTACCATTCGGACCATAACAACACAAACATAGACACCAAGTAATAATAAACCATTTGATAAAGTAAAAGCAATGGATACAGATGCAAAAAACAATGGAAAAAGTATTGCAGTTCCAAAGATGATAACGACATAAGCTATTCCAACTAGAAGTCGTGAAGTTAAATGTTTTAAATATCAAGGATGTGGGCATTATGCTAGAAATTGTTTGAATCAGTATATCATGTTTATCACTCCAAGTAGGGTATATGAGTCACAATATGAATCTGAAGATGAAAATTCAGATCATAAAGAGGAAACCGTGTATCCAGATGTTGGTGATTTATTGGTAGCAAGAAGAGTCCTAAGTGCAATGATCCAATCAGAAGAAACCATCCAAAGAGAGATCAGCTTTACACCAAATGCACTATCAACCAAAAAAGGTATGTTGTTTGATCATAGATGGAGGTTCTTGTAAAAACGTGGCTAGGAAATTTATGGTGGGCATATTAGGTTATGTAAAAACATGACATTTGATCGTGAAGTGTGTTATAATGGACGCAAAAATATCTACTCATTTTTGCATAATAAGAAGAAAATCAACTTAAAACCTCTTAGCCCATCTGAAGTTCATGAAATGAAAATACGAATGACTAAGGAGGTCGAGATAAATAAATCAAGCCTATATATATTCTAATGATCTTTTCAAGTCCATGAGTGTTGGAAGCACCGTTACTATTTTATTCAAAGAGTGTTTAAAATTCTAAAGTTAGCATGTCAGATTTACCAAATTAAGTGAAAAACATTTTGAAAAATGTATGAAGATGACCCAGACTTTAAACATATTTACAATGAGTGTTTAAAAAAGGCATTTGGCTTGTTCAACAAACATGATAGGTTCTTGTTTAAAGACAAACGTTTGTGAATTTTAGAAGGTTTTATGCGTGATCTCATCTTAACAGAAGCACATGGAGGAGGTCTTATGGGTAACTTTGGAAGAGATAAAACCTTAGATATTGTTGGTGCGCGATATTTTTGCCTCACTTGAAGAAAGACGTCGAAACGTTCTACAACCATTATATTATTTGCTTAAAAGTAGAATCTAGATCGCATTCTCGTGGTCTTTATCTACCATTACCAATTCCTATTATATTGTGGGTCAATATATCTATGGATTTTGTGTTGAAAATTCAAAAAACCAAACATAAAGACTCCATCTTTGTTGCGGTGGACGGGTTCTCGAAGATGACACATTATATACCATCTGCTAAGGTGAATGATGTTTCTCAAACAACATACTTGTTCTTCAAGATATACCATATGATAAGGACAGAAAACGGAGGGCCAACAGTGATGAGAAAGCTGCTAAGAAGAAGAAGGTCACCCTAGGAGAAGAAATAATTCTTCGTCATTCGGAAATCCAACCTCCACTAGCCCCTGTCGATCCTAACTTGCAAGAGAAGATCCCAACAGATCTGCAGTCCGGAGAGATTGATGGGGGAAGGAATGAAGAAGTGGACATTAGTTCCCTTCAAGATATTGATTTGTACTTCAATGATTCTAAGAAAGATGATTTTGCAGGTCTAAACCGTCCCTCCAGCTCTGCCAATATGGTGACCTTCAATGGTAAATATTTCTCCGTCTCCGGAGAGCAAGATGTTCTGAGTCACTCCCCTATCGGTCATATCCGGCCAATAATCGACTTGGAAAGGTAGGTGGAAAGTCATACCACCCTTATCAACTCCCTCACCTCTAACAAGAAATTCTTGTCAAACAATCTCCTAAACGCTCAGCAGAGTATAGATGAACTGAAGAAGAAGATGGAGGCACTGAAGAAATACAAGGAGGATTCAACCACTAAGTTAGCCTCATCAGAAGCAGCCAGAACTGAGCTCCAAACTAAGTTTCTACTTTATAAAAAAACTTCACAACGCTGAAAGATGAAGTGCAGACCAAGGATGGTGCCATTCAAACCTTAACTGATGAGAAGGCTAAGCTGGAGAACTCTGTTTCAGAGATGACCAAGGAGAATGAATATTTAAAGAGCCACCAGGAACAAACTATCCAAGCGGGTATTGATAAATATACCAATGAGGTAATAGACTCTTTAGAAAAGAGAGATGGTGGGATTAAGTCAGACATGGTGCTGCTGTTCCATGTGAGTTTTGGGAAGAGGACACTAGGTCCTCTATGGAAGTATGTGGATTATGAAGAGATCCTATTTCATAATCTAGCAGATGGTGATAAACGCAACTACTCCAATGGAATCGATTCTACTACTGATGGTGAAGAGGGAATTGGTGAGAGTTCGAGCGCAGAACTCAAAAGTCCTAAAAAAGGTGATGGTAGTGAAGGAGCGTCCGAAGGTAACAAGCCTAAGGTCTTATATTATTTTTTGTATTTTCAAACAATTAAATTCCTAGGATGGCCAAAGCATATTTTGTACTATTATTCGGTTAAAGTCCGAATAGGTCCTTTGAAAACCTAAAAGTCCTTGGATGGCCAAGACATGTTTTGTTTTTCTTCTCAAGTCCGGATAAGTTTAATTTATCAGACTTTCTTTTGTTTAATACTTTCTTTACTTTAAATTTTCCATGGCTAATGTTTAAGTAGCCCTATTATTTCAGAAGTATTAAAGTGAAAGTGTTTAATATCTCCGATGACATATATTTAATGGTCATCACTTCACCGAGTTTATCCGGTCTACTAAAGACCCAAAGTGTTGAATGAGTGATTTACACTTGAATTGAATTGTAGTAAAACCACTCTGAATATTTTAAGAAGGCATCATATATTATTGAATAAAAGACCGGACACCTCATTAAAACCTCACCGCGCCACCAGGGTAGGAAAAAGTATGCCCCATAATATTTACATTGATATTTAACAAGTAAATATTTACACAAAAGATACTGGGATTCCTTTTATGTGTCCCATCTTGGTAAGCTGATCAACCTCTTGGACTATCACATCAGCTTTTTCCTTAGAAAAATCTCTCATTTTCTGTACAACAGGTGCATCATCATTCCGGATTGACAACTTGTGTGAGATAATGCTTGCGGGTAATCCAGTTACATCACCATTGCACCAAGAAAAAACATGCTGATTCTTTAGTAAAATTGACAACAACTTCTTTTTCAACTCTCGCACCATTTTGGAACCAATCTTGATATTTTTACCCTCTACAAGGGAGTGGGTTTCAATCTCTTCAATCAGTATTATAACACCCTCTCCCTTAGAAGGCTCTAGTAACTACTAATCTTCATTAATCCGAACTGCTCCTAAAGTTCTTGGAGCAAGAGCAGTTGCATAATATACCCTGGCTATCTTCTGACTACTTTGGACAACACATACTTACCCTTGAATTGCATAATTCAAGCACTGATGGACTGTTGAGGCCACATCATGCATTCTGGAAAGCCAAGACCTCCCAAAAATTGCATTGTAAGATGTGGGGAAATCTACCACAATAAAAAGAACCATCACCATCTTTTTAAAGGGCTCATTGCCCAACACTACTTCTTCCTTAAATTCCCTAATTACATCCGCAGAACTCCCCGTGAAGCCCATAATTGTTCTGTTTGAGTGTTGAATAAAAGCTAGATTCCTCATATGCTTGTAGGAGCTTAAGAAAATGATGTTTTCCGAACTGCCTGTGTTTATTAAAATCCGGCGTATATCATTGCCCCCAATAGATGCTCCTATTACCACCGCATCCTCATGAGGCCCAACAATATTTCTCAAATCATCCTCATCAAAAACTATGAATAGAAAATAAATTTTGCACTAATGAGAAGACATTCCCCCTTCCAACTGAGTGGCCAAACTATGCACATGCCTCTTCCTTGATGAAAGAGTGGGCGCTGTCATAGTATCCCCTCCAAAGATGGTGAGTGACTAAAGAACCTGATTAGTCCGGACACCGTTCTGGTTTACTCTGTTATTATCCCCACTTTGTTCCGAGTTGGATCAGGATCCAGAAACTCAGAATCAACATCAAATCTTTCAAGAATCACCATTGCCCCTTCTTGAGCAGATGTTCCTACATTGTTTGTAGGACCCGTCCGGGGAGCACTGTCAGGCTTGTTTCCACTTCTTCTTTTGACATAAGCTCCCAGCTTGCCTCTTTCAATAAGATTCTGCACTTGTTGTTTCAATGCTATACAGTCTTGAGTATTATGGCCTATATCATTATGATATTGGAAAAAAAGGTATTTTGGCTTTCTCTGGGAGACTACAGTGCTGTCGGTTTCCAACAATGGACTTCATCCTTGGTCTTATCATATATTGTGGCCGCATTCTCTCTTAACTCTGCAAACCACTCCTATTGAACCCAAGGACCTCTTTTAGCTCTTGACTGCTGGCTCTGAGACTGATTATGGTTAGATTGAGTTTGTTTAGCCCGGTTGGACCCTTCTCCGATTTCCTTAGCCTTATATCCGGACTGGTTCTGAGCTATTGTGGTGGACCTCACTTGACAGTGCACCCTGGTTTTCTTGGTTTCTTCTACATTAATCTGTTTTCCCACCTGATTCAACAGGCCACCCCAGGTCATGGCTTTCTTCCTGGTCACTGAATCAGCCAAGTTCCCAGGGTTCAACCTTTTGTCTTAGAGAAGAAATTGCCACTTGTTCGAAGCAATCTGCTAATCCATTCTTTGTATTCAAGAATTTACTTATATAATCCTTTAATGACTCATTTGGTTCTTGGGCACAATGAATAATGGTATCTTCATTGCCCTTCACCTCTTTACTCCCAACAAATTACCTTCGGAAGGTAACCCAGAATGTATCGAAGTTTCTAATACACCCCTGAGGTAGGCTGTTATACCACTTAAGAGCACTTCTCGTAAAATTTTGAGAGAAGGCTCTACACAAAAGTTTGTCATCATCATCAAAATTCATTATGAAGTTCTTGAATTGTACCAAATGATTGTCTCGATCTTTACTTCCATCATACTTCTCCAATTTGGAGTTGTCAAACCTTTTGGGTAGGTTTCCGAACAGTATTTTGGCAGACAAAGGTAACTATTGATGAGTCTGAATATTATTACCTCTCCGAACGAGGACAGTTCGGACTAAGATCACCAAACCAGACAGGGCAGTTCGAACACCTCATCCATTGGATTGTTCGAACTATGACTAAAGTACATAAAAACCTAATCACTTCTTGACTAAGCTGCTTGATCTCCTACTAAGAGCTCATGGGTCCTTAAACTTGACCCGGGTCCATTAAACATGACCCGAAAGTCCATAAGGCCCAGATGTAAGGATATAAATACCCAACGACCAACATTAAATGAGGGTAATGAATATTAAATACAACCAGACTGCTTAATTCTCCCTCTACTCTCTACTCAAATATTAAATACTTGCAAACTTCCAAAAACTCTAAACAAAAATTACAAACTTACCCTCAGATAGAAATAAACCACATCAAATTGGCGACCACAGTGGGAGAAGAAAGGTACCTGAATCAAGCATTCGAAACCAACAGGAAAAATCAGTTCGAATGAATCCGGACGCCCCGGAAGTACCACTAGCCTTGCTTGAAGTGGTGGGTGAAAATGATGAGTATACCATCGAGGAGCGTGATAGATTAAAGGGCGAGATAGAAGCTCTAAGGGCAGAAAAGGCTAAGATGGGCATGAAGGATAAGTCAAAAGCATCAGTTGCTCATCATACCGATAACCCTAGAGAACATGAGCCTTCAAAGACTCATGTGAGTTCCAAAAAGACCCATGCCAGTTCCAAAAAGTCTCACTGATCTAAGCCAGTGGTGAGTTCTGACTCAGACTCAGACTCTTCTGGTAGCTCCTCGGATGAGGAAGGAGTCGAAGAGTCATTGTCCTCCAGCAGTGATGAGGGCCGATCCAAAAAGAAGCAAAAGTTGATTAAGAAATATTCAAGGAAGAGGGATAGACATGGGAAATTGAAGAAGAATATAGGCAAAGGATCATCTCACAACCGGAGACATGTAGACCGGATGCTGATGGATCCCTTTGCCTTCCACGATGAACCATGTATCTTTGCAACTCCCAATGAGGATACTGTGTTCAGTCGTGGCCGGAACTGGAGACAATCTCCATTGTCTTCCAAGATTCTGTCCGGGAACCTCCCTAAGAGGTTTGATAGCACTAAAATGGAAAAGTACGATGAAAGTACTGATCCGGACAACCATTTGGAGCAATTTAAAAACTTCATGATGAACTTTGATGATGACGATAAGTTAATCTGTAGAGCATTCTCCCAATCCTTTACGGGGAGTGCTCTGAAGTGGTATAACAGCCTACCTCAGGCCTGTATTAAAATTTTTGATACCTTTTGGGTGGCCTTTCGAAGGCAGTTTGTTGGGAGTAAAGATTTGAAAGGCAATGGGGACACAATAATCCATTGTGCCCAAGAACCGAACGAGTCCTTAAAGGAATACATAAGTCGTTTTGTAAACACCAAAAATGGATTGGATGATTGCTTCGAGCAAGTAGAAATAGCATCCTTGAGACAAGGCTTGAACACTGGAAATTTGGCTGATTCGGTGACTAGAAAGAAAGCTATGACTTGGGGAGGTTTGCTGAATCAAGTCAGAAAGCAGATCAATGTTGATGAAACGAAGAAAACTAGGGTACACAGGCAGGTGAGGTCTGCCTCGGTTACACCAAACCATAACCAAAATCAGTTCGGGAACAAAGCAAGGGAGACCGAACAAGCACATAACAGGGCCAAAGCTCAATCTCATCCAGCTGCACCTGCCGAGAGTCAGCAATCTAGAAATAAGAGGGGGCCTTGGGTCCAGCCGGAGTGGTTTGCAGAATTGAAAGAAAATGTGGCCACCATTTATGATAAAATAAAGGAAGAAGTGCACTATAGAAAATCGGCTGCACTACAATCCCCTAGGGAACATCATAACAACTCTTTCTGCCAGTACCATAATGATACTGGCCATACCACTGATGATTGCATAGATTTGAAACAAGAGGTTCAGAACTTGATTGAAAGAGGAAAGTTGGGGGCGTATGTCAAAAGAAGAGGAGGAAATAGGCCTGACAATACTCACCGGGTTGGTCCGAGCAACGCTGCTCCGAAGGGGGCAATGGTAATAATCGAAAGATTTGATGTAGAATCTGAATACTTGGATCCCGATCCAACTCGAAATAGAGTAGGTGCCATTGAAGAACATTATAAAACTGTCTCCGGGCTCATTAAGTTTTTTTAGTCACTTACCATTTTCGGAGGGGATATTATGACGACACCTACTGCTTCTTCAGAACTTGATTGAAAGAGGAAAGCTGGGGGCGTATGTCAAAAGAAGAGGAGGAAATAGGCCTGACAATACTCACCGGGTTGGTCCGAGCAACGCTGCTCCGAAGGGGGCAATGGTAATAATCGAAAGATTTGATGTAGAATCTGAATACTTGGATCCCGATCCAACTCGAAATAGAGTAGGTGCCATTGAAGAACATTATAAAACTGTCTCCGGGCTCATTAAGTTTTTTTAGTCACTTACCATTTTCGGAGGGGATATTATGACGACACCTACTGCTTCTTCAGAACTTAATTGAAAGAGGAAAGCTGGGGGCGTATGTCAAAAGAAGAGGAGGAAATAGGCCTGACAATACTCACCGGGTTGGTCCGAGCAACGCTGCTCCGAAGGGGGCAATGGTAATAATCGAAAGATTTGATGTAGAATCTGAATACTTGGATCCCGATCCAACTCGAAATAGAGTAGGTGCCATTGAAGAACATTATAAAACTGTCTCCGGGCTCATTAAGTTTTTTTAGTCACTTACCATTTTCGGAGGGGATATTATGACGACTCCTACTGCTTCTTCAAGGAAGAGGCATGTTCATACTTTAGCCACCCAGCTAGAAGGGGGCATGACCTCATATCAGTCGCAACTTCCATTCCCATTCATTGTTTTTGATGAAGATGACTTAAGAGATATAGCTGGCCCTCATGAAAATGTTGTTGTCATAGGAGCATCCATTGGGTGGGGGAAATGACCAAAAGATGTGATCGGGGAGTTCGAAGAAGTTTTGTTGGGCAAGGGCCCTTTTAAGAAGATGGTCAGGATACTTTTTATTGTGGTGGATTGTCCCACTTGTTATAATGCTATTTTATGGAGGTCTTGGCTCTCTAGGATGAATGCGGTGGCCTCTACAGTCCACCATTGTTTGAAATATGCTGTTCAAGGACAGGTGAGAGTTGTCCGAAGCAGTCAAAAGGTTGCAAGAGAATGTTATGCTACAACACTGGCTCCACGAACGTTGGGGGCAGTTCGTATCAACGAAGAATAAAAATTTGAGGGGCTTTCTGGGGGAGAGGGAAAGATTGATGACCCCAGAGAGACCCCTGGAGTGTTAATACCAGTTGAAGAAGTTGAAACACATTCTTTAGAAGAATGAAAAAGTGTTAAGATATGGTCCAAAATGTCGTCCGAACTGAAGAATAGAATGTTGCAGTTTTTAAAAGATCATCAGCACGTTTTTGCTTGGTGCAATGCTGATGTAACATGGGTTCCAGCAGACATTATATCACATCACCTATCCATTCGGAGAGACATAGCGCCTATGGTACAAAAGAGAAGGGATTTTTCCAAGGAAAAGGCTGATGTTATTGTTCAAGAAGTTGACAGGCTCACAAAAATGAGGCATATAAAGGAGTCTCAATATCCTTTATGGACTGCCAACCCGGTCTTGGTAAAAAAGAAAAATGGCAAGTGGCGTATGTGCATTGACTTCACAGATCTCAATAGGGCCTGCCCAAAAGATTTATATCCGGTTCCCCGGATTGACCAGCTAGTAGACTCCACTTCTGGGAATAAACTACTTTCCTTTATGGATGCTTTCTCCGGGTACAATCAATTTCAAGTTGACCCGAAGGATCAGGAGCATACTACGTTTGTCACTGACAGGGGTCTTCATTGCTACAAGGTGATGCCATTCGGATTGAAAAATGTTGGGGCTACTTATCAGAGATTGGTAAACAAAGCTTTTGCTGATCAAATTGGAAGAAATATGGAAGTATACATTGACGACATGATGGTGAAAAGTATGGATGAGCAGCTGCACTTGACAGACCTCCAAGAAACTTTTGCCAACTTGGTAAAAGTGAATTTGAAGCTGAATCCAGAAAAATGTGTGTTCGGAGTACAATCTGGGAAGTTCTTGGGTTACATAATAAGTGCGCAAGGGATACAGCCCGACCCGGACCAACTTAATGCTCTATTCCAAATGGAGCCTCCTCGGAATGTTAAAGAAGTACATCGGTTGACTGGGAGGTTGGCTGCTTTAAATCGGTTCATCTCAAGATCTTCGGACAGATGTGCCCCAATTTTCCAAACTATAAAGGGTGCAAAGGGACTCGACTGGACTCCGCAGTGCGATGAGGCCTTCAATGAAATTAAGAAACATCTGTCCTCCCCTAAGAATTTATTTAAACCTGTTGATGCAGAAACTCTTTGTATACCTGGAAGTTTCAAGTAGTGCCATCAGTGCTGTATTGGTAAGAGAGGTAGATAATTACCCCCATCTGGTGTACTAGATTAGCAAGAGATTAATAGATGCAGAAAAGCGTTATTTGAAACTCAAAAGTTAGCGTTAGCCTTGGTGATTGCTGCCAGGAAGATGAGGCCTTATTTCCAGGCTCATCCTATTGTCGTCCGAACATCTTTTCCCTTGAAGAATGTTCTCCAAAAGGCAGACATTTCAAGTAGAATGACTAAGTGGTCAGTGGAATTGGGGGACTTTGATATTGATTTTTCTCCTCGAACAGCAGTTAAAGCCCAAGCTGTGGCTGACTTTTTAGTTGAATTCCACTTTGATAGGGATTCGGAGCAGACCGCTGAGATGAAAGACAAAAACGTCTGGGTCATCCGGACGGATGGTGGATCCAGTACTATGGGATGTGGTGCAGGGGTGTGTTTGACTTCTCCGTATGGTGACAGAATGTACCAGGCTATATGTTTTGCTTTTAGGGCTTCTAATAATGAATCTGAATACGAAGCAGCTATAGCTGGTTTAAAGTTAGCTTATATATGTGGGGCCAAAAGGGTCAAGCTGATGAGCGATTCTCAGCTTCTTATCCACCATGCACAAGGTCAATCTGAGGCAAAAAAGGAGCAACTAGTGAAGTACTTGTTTCTTCTTTAAAATGAGGCTCTTAAGTTTAAAAGCATTGTTTATGAGCATATACCCGGGCAGAGAATGAACTAGCAGATTCACTGGCAACCATAGCCTACACTGAGTCATATCCTTGGATCCATGTGCTGGAGAGCCCTTCAATTCAACATAACATCAGTAAAGAAGAAGAAGAAATTTTCGAAGTACAGATGAAACAACCACAAGACTGGAGATTTCCTCTCCTGCAGTATCTCTCTGATGGCATCCTGCCTCCGGATAAAACACTAGCAAGAAAAATGAAGCATAAAGCTCGTGGTTTTATCATACTAAGAGACGTTCTGTATAAGAAGTCTTACAGTAAACCTCTTTTGCGATGTTTGGGGGACGATGAGTCTCAAGTAGTCCTCTCTGAATTGCATGATGGTGAGGGATCAACTCACTGTGGATTCAGGGCTCTAACACGGAGAGTTTTAATGGCTGGCTATTATTGGCCCTCTATAATGCAAGATGCCAAGGAGCTGGTAAGAAGGTGTGATCCATGCCAAAAATATAGCAATGAAATTCATGTCTCAACCATCCCTTTAGAGTCGATTTCTGAGCCTATACCCTTTGCTCGATGGGGGTTGGATTTAGTGGGACCTCTCCCTATGGCGTCCGGAGGGCTTAGAACTATAATTGTTGCTATAGATTACTTTTCGAAGTGGATTGAAGCAGCCCCCCTGGCACGAACAACATCAAAAGCTGTCATAAAATTCATTTTATCCAACATCTGTTGCAGATTTGGTGTTCCACAAAAAATAACAACAGACAATGGGCCACAGTTTGACAATAGAGAAATGGAAAGTTTCCGTGCCTCAAGAGGTATACAACATTGTTTCTCTTCACCTTTCCACCCACAAGCAAATGGACAGGTTGAAGTGGCTAACAGAACTATACTGTCCGGTTTGAAGAAGAATTTGGAAGGGGCTGCTGGAAAGTGGCCTAGTTATTTACAAGAGGTTTGTGGGCCTACCGGACTACACTTGGGGCTGCAACACAAGAGTCACCCTTTGCCTTGGTCTATGGGATGGATGCAATAGCCCCCATAGAAAGGCTCACCTTAAAGCTGCACACTATCAAGGTTTGATGAGAAGCAGGTTTGCTTCTAGGGTTAAAAGAAGAGATTTCCAGCCAGGGGACAAAGTATTGAGGAAAGTCTTCTTACACACTAAAGAAAAGCTCCTCGGCAAATTGGCCCCAACTTGGGAAGGACCTTATATGGTCGTTGAAAGGCTTAAACCTGGAATGTATTGGCTCGAAGACAAGGATGGAAGGGTTTTAAATCACCCTTGGAATATTGAGCATCTCCGAATGTACTTGGAATAAAAGTTGTGTAAATATTTACTTGTTTAAAAATCCATGTAAATATTTGGGGGCATACTCTTTCCTACCCTAGTGGCACGGGGAGGTTTTAATGAGGTGTCCGGGCTTTTTAATAAAATTTGATGCCTTTTTAAAAAATTCGAAGTGTTTTTACTTTGTTTTTTGTCACACCATCCGGATTAAGGGATTGATGACTACTTAAATATTTGTCATCGGAGAATTTAAACACTCTCACTATTAGAATGCTTATGAAATAATTAAGGGGTATTTAAACACTAGCCATCAGAATTGAAACAAACTATGAAAAAATGCGAGAATTAAGCAAAACAAAGATGTTCATTAAAATAACTTAAGTGCCTTGGCCTTCCAAGGATTTTAAATTGTCAAACATAGCAAGGGATCTATCTGGTCAGATACCTGACACAATAACAAGAAGAATGCATTGGCCTTCCAAGGACTTTAGTTTAGATAACATAAAAGTGAAAAGATAATTCATAATTTTAAGACTGAGCCTTTGAAGATGGCTCAGCCTCACTTATCTTCTTCTTCCCCTTGGGATCGTCTTTCTCTTCGAGAGGGCCCTCCCCGGCATTTTCTTCTTCTTCGTCAGAGGAGGAAGCACTGGAATAATCATGCAAGTCTACATCAGCCATGGTGTGAAAAGGAAGGTCTTCATACTCTACATGAAGCCACAAATCTCCCAAGTTCCTCTTCGGGAACTTCTCGTGAAAGAGCAGGACCATGTCTGATTTCACCTTGACATACATTTCCTCTTGAGTGTTTATTACGTTGTTAGCATAAGCATTAATCTTGGCCTGAATTTTGGCCTACAGCTCTCTTAACAGAACATCTTTCTCCTCTGCGGCCTTAGACACTGTGTTCTCGAGCGCAATTTTGTCACTCGTCAAGTTGTGAATGATCTGATCCTTGGCTTTTGCCTCCTCTTTCGAAGAGGCAATATCTTTCTCCAATCCGGATAGCTTCTCCTGGAGCTCTTTGATAGTATCTTCTGAAGTGGCAACCTTTATGATCTACCCCTTTTGGCTCTTCTTCAGCTCCTCGTTTTCTCCCTTTAAAATGTCAGCATGTTGATTGGCAGTAAAATGGTCATCGGACAGTCTCTCTTTGTCAGACCTGAGCTCTTTGATGGTATCTGCCTGACTTCGAACTTGCTTCTCCAACACAAGCACTGGCTGGACACTACTTAGTATAGAGTGAGCAACAATATCCCTTTCACTTGAAACAGTAAAAGTCTTACCATTAAAAGTAACATTGTTTGAAGTACTCGGAGGAAGGTAAGGCCCAGCAAAATCGTCTTTGAGGAGGTTGGCAAAATAGTCACCGAGTCCGTCAAGACCGGTGATGTCGACCCGATCAATGCTAAGGTCTCCTCCTCCAACCTCATCAGTCTGAAAATCACTTGGGATCTCCTCTGCTTGTGTTAGGTCAATAGGATCAACAGGGGGAGAGGCTCCAGAGCCCGGAGGGAAAGGTCGTCACCCTTGGAGGTCTTTTTCTTCTTAGCCTCCATGTCCTTGCTTTCAACTCTCCGTTTTCGGTCTCTTTTGGGAGCCCTTGGGGGTTTTGGGGATTGAACCTCTTCCCTAACACTCTCCCGCTCTACCACTTCTAAGAGAGCAGCATCGATCTGGCTTGGGGCTGGCCCCTCCGGATTTGTTGGAACAACTTCCTCCACCCCAACAGGGTCAGCTTCACCTACCACCTTCTTGCCTTTCTTCTTCTTTCCTTTCATCTTACTCGGAGCCTTGGCCCGGCCTGGCAGGTAAAGTGACCCGTCCGGTTCGAATGTTATCTTAAGGACTACATCCGGAGGGGGTGGAGTGGTGAGTTTTTCCCAAGTCAAATCCCTCCGACCAGTAGTGTTCCAGACGTGGGACCTTGTAAAGTTGCCTGCTGTGAAAGCATCGTGAAACCGGTTCCCCCATTTCTCAGCAGCCCAAGTGTTGATCTTGGTGCAAGTGGTCTGTCCGGACTTTAGGTAGTCATTGAAGTCCTTGGGCAGTTCTATGAAGAATAAAAGACAAGATCAGTTATCTTAAACAAGTTCAATTAAAAAAAAGAGTTAAGAATATAAAGTATGAGTCTTACGATCACTTCTCCATCTGCTGGTGAGAAGGCTTGGATTGACTCCGGCTTTGATTTTTCTTCCATTTTCCCAAGCACCACTTACGAACAGGTATTAAGTCCTCCAGTTTCTCTCCGACTCGAGCAGATCATCCACTGATTTGTAATTATCACCCATGTTGAAGTGATAGAAGGGAATGTGAGGGTTCCTGCAGAGATTGGCCACAGCAGCGAATTCCTCTATTGGTAGAGGAATCCCGGAGAGCCGAGAGGCCATGATGCAGGCCATAAGTGTGTACCAGGCGTTGGGGCTGAGTTGGCTGGGACAGAGCTTGATAAGATGGAAATATTTAACTATTTCCGGATCCAAGGGGAACCTTAAACCTCAGTTAAAGAGCTCAGTGAAGATGATTATTTCACTGAGTTTGCAATCCATTGGGGTTTCGGGGTCTATGGGGATTCTTATCTTCACATTCTCCGGAATCCCCCACTTCGTACGCATCCGGCCCAACTCAGCTGTATGGATGAAAGTGTAGTTAATCTTTTGCAAAGCAAGGAGGTACTTAACATTGACCTTGTGGAAACAAGGTCCTACTTTTCCTTCGAGACACCCCGGCAGATCCGGATGCCTTAAGCACAACTTCTCCTTGTTTTTATCCTTCTGAGCAGCAACAGCACTACTGGTCTGTCCGAAAGGTCCGGACTCGAATGGAGCCTCTTCGATAGAATCCTCCATTATCTCCTCCATTATTGAGGAGGGGTTTTCAATTGTTGTTGTGATGGGGAGGTTTGGAGTCTGTTCAGCCTGACTTTCGGACTGATGAGCTTCAGTACTCTCCTGATTCCTAGCCTCCTGTTGGGGCTCTGATGTAGACGTTTCTCTTCGGGGACTTGAGCCACTACCCTCCGGACCGGACAACCTGTCCCTGGGTTCTCTAATGGGTACTTCTGACCCAGTACTGCTGTCCTTGGCACCTGATTTCGAAGGGGTGCCTTTAGAAGCCTGTCCTTTGACCAGTCGGCCTTTTCGTCGATCAACTAGCTTGTGAGGAGAGGTTTCAGCATCTGACCCCATGGCTAAGAATGGGGAGGGTTTTTTAAAGCTGGTAACTGTTAGACTTGGTTCAACGGCAGGTTCCGACTCTTGAACCGAAGAACCTGAGATGATAGGGGAAAGAGTGGTTTGAAACAATCTCTTCGGCTTGACACCCTTTGTGGAGGAAGAACCCTGGTCTGACTCCGCGGCTGAGATTGTTGGTTTATCGACGGGAGAAGTGGGTAAGTCTGCTGCAATGCGCCTTTCCCTTTCAACTTTTTGCGCTTTTTCTAATTCAGATAGGTTGAGCCACCCGCCTTTGATCAGAGCGTTCCTAGCCGTGAACATAAACAACCTAGGTAAGAATTTGCTTTTGAGAGAGAAAGCTTTGAAGATTTGCAGAGTGAAAATGAAAGTGATAGTAAAACAGTTGAAAAGTATCTCAATTTATAGTAAATCTCAAAAGAAAGTCTTGATATCTAGGAGAATTCGAAAAGATTAGTAATGATTAAAAGACGGCGCTGATGTCACCTTCATTAAATGAAGGGGTTGCTTTTCAGAGAAGGTGGGTGCGAAATTCAAGGTGAAAAAACGGCTGAAACAACCAACCAGAAAGTGACACGTGTCCCATGAACTTTGGAAAAAAACCGTTTAGATTCACAGAAATTTTTCAGTCCGGAAAAAAACCATAACACTATTTGAAAGACTTGTCCGGGTAAAACTGCCACTGACATCGGACTGTGTTTCAGGTTTTTGACAAAGGTATTTGAACAAACACCTAAAAAATGGGCTTCTGATAAGTCCGAATATTGTTACCTCTCCGGACGAGGACAGTTCAGACTAAGATCACCAAACCGGACAGGGCAGTTCGAACACCTCATCCATTGGACTGTTCGAACTAGGACTAAAGTACATAAAAACCTAATCACTTCTTGACTAAGCTGCTTGCTCTCCTACTAAGAGCTCATGGGTCCTTAAACTTGAACTGGGTCCATTAAACATGACCCAAAAGCCTATAAGGCCCAGATGTAAGGATATAAATACCCAATCACCAACATTAAATGAGGGTAATGAATATTAAATACAACCAGGCTGCTTAATTCTCCCTCTACTCTCTACTCAAATATTAAATACTTGCAAACTTCCAAAAACTCTAAACAAAAATTACAAACTTACCCTCAGATAGAAATAAACCACATCGACTATCTCCAGTTTTTATTACGATTAAAGACTGTGTCTTCGTTAGGTGTTGCAAAAATACATAGTTCGGTCTGAGAAGAAAAAGGATCAATCATCAACTGATCAGCATACCTGTGAGATGACCCTTTGTCCAGATGCCTTTTAAGCCTACCATGCCTATCCTTCTTTCTTGAATATTTTTTGATTAACTTCTTTTTTCTGGATCTCCCTTCATCACTACTTGAGGGCAAGGACTCCTCAAGCTCAGCTTCATTCAAAGAGCTGCTGGAGAACTCTGAATCTGAACTTTCAACAGGTTTGGACCGATGTGTCTTCTTAGAGCTGACATGAGTATGTTTTGAACTCAGATGAGTCTTTATTGATGGATCACTCCATATGGTTGTTAGTATGATGAGTAGCTGACGCCCCTGATTTTTCCTTTATACAATTTTCTGCTTGTTTTATGGCCCTTAACGCCTCTATTTCTGCTCTCAACTTGTCTCGCTCTTCAATGGTGTATTCTTTCTTTTCCCCAACCGTTTCCACCACAGGAGGTGGAGTTCCTTGCTCGTTCGGATCCATCCGAACTGGTTTTTTCTACTGGTTTTGAATGAAAGATTCAGGCACCTTCGTGCTCCCACTATGGTCGCCAATTTGGTTTGGTTTATTTTGGGCTGGGGATAGTTTGGTAAAGTGTTTTGGTAAGTTTGAAGTATTTAGTGTTTAGTGTAAGGAGTAGTGAGATAATTGAGCAGCATGCTTGTATTTAATGTTGATCACCATCATTAATCAGAGTCGTTGGGTACTCATACTCTTAATTTAATGACACATGGGCTTACCGGTTCAAGTTATGAAACCATATCAAGTTTAAGGACCCATTAGTCTTTTAAGTAGATCACCAAATAGCTTAGTCAAAAGGTGTTTCACATTTGTCCAGTTCAGATTTTTCAGTGGAGTGTTATGGTCCGAATTGCCCCTGTTCGGATTAAGCAGTGGGTTGTGTCTGAAGTATCCGAACTCATCAGATATTATTCACATTTACATAAGCAATGCAAACCTTTATTATTTCTGAGATGAGACAAAAAACTTTTTAGAGGTAAAAAAATCAAAGAGCCACGTAAAGAAAACGTACATGATACAGTTAAATATGATCGTAATGAAAAAACAAATATCGGGAACTTGCATCATATTCTTGAAGCCGAAAATTATATAAAATAATTTGATCTTTTTTTCGTTTTTCATCTACGTTTTTGCGAGTACTGTACACAAATTCTTACAAAGGTAAGTCTGATAGAATTTCACCCAATTTAGTCATTCTCTCATATGTCGTCATGCCTCTTGCATTCTAAACAAAGAGTGAGGTATATTATAAAACTACAATAACCATCCATTTTTATATATGTTACCTCAAAGATGAAAGAAATCATAAACGGGAGACAATGATCATAAAATAATAAAAAAATTAACTTTTCGGTGTTTGTAACTTGCATTATAAATATTAAGTATGTTTGATACATTTTCATATTTCTTATTCCTAAAACTGACTAAAACTTCTCAAGGACAGATTCAGTGGTAGACAATTTCTTAACGAGTTCTTCTTCGTATATTTTCAATTTTCTTGCACCCAAGAATCCTTCTAAGAATCTCATAGTGTTATGATAATGCTTTCCTTGTAAACCATTAGAACCCATACTTCATTTGCACTAGTAACTAGATAAGCCCTAAGTCTAAAAAGATAATCACATTTTTATCACGCGCAATATTATTTTAACATTATGTTTTTTCGGTCGTCTCCAATACGGTCCGAATTTCTCGCAATCAAGTTTACCGACTATTTTATCCATTATTCCAGTTAAAGTTTAGTGTAATACGTAAAAGTCTTGAATACATATAAAAATATCTTCATCAATTCTTGGTTCTATCTCTTATAAAAGTTAAAAACACGAAAATATTTTAAATTATAAACTAAATTTTAAATATGCATCCAAATAAATGGTGATTATTATCCATCCACTAAGGTAGATAGTAACGTTAAAAAATTAATAATAATTATTTAATTACTCACCGCATTCACGTCACCATCTTACGTGGAAGCTGACGTGGATGGTCAAAGGGTATAAAAGTTGCTGACATCATAAGTGACTAGTTTGTAATATTTTCAAAAATGTTGAGGACTGTTTGTTAAAAAATAACTTAGGGGACTAAATAGAGACGAGTCACAAATATGGAGGACTAACCATGATTTTGAGCCTTTATTATATTAATGGTCATCTCATTAGATTCAAAAAAACATTTTATTTTTGTTATATATTTATTTTATGCACATATAATTATAAATATAATCTAATAAAAATCAATCATAAACTGAAATCTAATAAAATTAACTTGAGAATGTTGTTTTAAAGATCAGAAAATAAAATTAAGAGAAAAAGTTTAACATAAATTGAATGAGCTTATATAAATGACGTAATATATATTATGTGTATATTTTTGGATATCCAACTAACCAAACCATTCTTAGTTGCGATAGAAATTTAAGCAAAACAAAATTATTATATTTAAAGGTAGGTTTCGATTAGATCTTTCAATGATTTAAATAGAATCGTCAAAGATTTTAGTGCACTTAACATGTTTTTATATTTTCCTTTACTAACCTCTCGAATTTACAAATGATTTCACTCACTCTCATAAATATATAATGACTCGCAAATAACAAATCAAATCGATCTTCAATCCGAGCCAAACTCAGATTTTTTGTAATTAAAAAAAATAAAAAACTATTTATTTATAAATCTCTTCCTATTAGAAATTTGAATCAAGTCCAAAAGAAGTTGAACAACCTAAAATCAAGATAAAACTCATCTTTAATATGCTTCTACCCCTTATTTCAACAAATATAAAAATAATTATCAACATACAATAAGACAAAGATCTTTGGAATTTTGACCCTCGGTTCGAAATCTGATGGTATTCAACAACATTAGATTCCAACCTAGTCGGTCAAAATTTGGTGTTGTGATGACACTTCATTTTTCATGTCCCGAGTCGGAAGCATATATTGCTGCACACCATCATATTTTAACCATCTTTTGAACCGATATTGTTTTAGCAACTTTATGCGCTTTAAAAAAAAGTTTCAATCGTCATCACTTGCATCTGTCCAAAAAATTATTATTCATCTTATTAACTTTGGTATACATGATTTCGCTCCAACTATTAAGCAAATAACCCCTAAAAAATCCACCAGAAAACCAATTAGAAATGTGTCTAAATATTTTGCCATAATAAAATTAGTTTTAAGCATGCTCCATTTAAATTATTTAAATATTTTCATATGAAAATATATTAGGTCCATAAATTTCTATGAGCCGGGGTATAATATATATCGAATTCGGAAGGTTGAACTTATAGAAATATCAAAATATTATCAAACCTCTTATATATGTTCAACAATTTTAAAGTTTTTAACTCAAGCAAGTTATCATTCAACTACTATGATATAATTATTTTTTATCAATATAATCATCATATATCAACCCAAATACTTTTAAAAAATAATGGAGTTGAATAATATTTTTTCTAATATACTTCCATTTGGTGTTATATTATTTTATAATCATGTTTATAACGTATAAACAAAAATATATTATAGATCCATTCACATATATAATATTTGTAGTTATCCTGTTTTTTTTATAGTTATACAGTTTATGAGTAATATCAATATTCAATGAACAAAATCCTGTTCGGTTTGAAGAACTTGTTCAAGTTTATTTTGTAGTGTTTTAACAATATTCTTTGGCTACAAAATATGAAAACCGAAAAAGTAATATAATTGGATGTGTAAGCACAAATCGTTATTAAATATTCAATTAGTCATTTTATAACATAAAATGTAAATTTCGCATGAATAAGATGTAAGGATATCCTAAATTCAAATATCTCATCCGTGTATGTTTAAAGTATATACGTTATTTTAAAATTTGATGTAATTAATAAAATGTAATCACTAATAAATAATTGGTAATTTGACCTATATAATAATATAATAAGATCATGGATCATATTACGTAGATACCGATTGAGTCAATATGTATAGTGAAAGAGAGTGTTATAATCCAACAATTAAGTTATTGATCTCTATGATCATAATGACGGTTATGGTACTTGGAGAATACGAGAGTATAATGTAATAATGTTATTAAGTTCAATGGACTTTAGAAGTGAAGTTTCAGTCATAAAACCTAACGACGTAAAGGTATTTTTAGTTGTACTCGTCAGAAAGAAAAATGAGATACATTTGTTTTTTTCATTAATATAAGGTTTTTAAATATACTTCAAGAGGTTGATTTAAATCTTTATCGTATTAAGAGAATGTATACTTCTACATCATTCAAAAGTATTCACTAGAATGGATGTTCGTGGGTCATAAAAAACTTATAATATACGCAACCTGAATCTTAACACATCAATCAAAAGATGAAAGTTGGTTATCCTCAAACATCTTTTGATCATCATAGTTTTTTGAAGACATGAAGTAATATATGCGTGACTTAGAATTAGGGAATGGCCAGTTGTTTAGAACTAACATAACAATTGCTTACAATATTCAAATTGAAAATATTTTCCCTACTAGGATGACCCAGTCGAATCCAATAACTACTACAGCTGCAATTAGACCCATAGAGTTAATGATGATGTCAATATAATAATCTTGCACGTGAGCCTTAATAATTTCATAGCCGAATCTTATAGTAGTACATGATATGCACGAATCTTATTACAGTGTCAAATACCATAAACCTCGTTTTTGCATATCATTTCTTCTCATTGTATCTCTCAAGTTGAGTCTATATTATCAATACTCGAAACGTATTAATTTTGTAAGATTTAAACATGTTTTATGTTTTAAACATTCACTGATTTGGATACTTTATAAACTAATTTTCTTATCACTACATAAATATGAAAATATGTTGGAAGGTCCAAACCATGTTAAAATAAGGTATAAATAATTAAAAATCGAACAAAAAAAACACAGCTGTATCAACCAATGAAGTCAAAGTGAGGTGCGATGGATTTGGTCCCGAATTCGACAATTTGGTCGAAATTCATTATTATGCGATTAAAGCAGATTTTGATTCAGAGGTCGAAATTGAACCTAAAAAAACCAAAGCATTTCGAGTGATGAACTGTAAGCCAAAACCCCTCAAATCCATCGAAAAAATCAGCAAATATTTTTTAAAAACTATGAAAATGACATCAATAAAAATCTAAATGTACCATAAAACTATTATAAACAACTATAAGGTAAGAAAAATCACATTTTCGCATATTTCCAAACTAGTGTCATTTCTTTTAAACCATAACAAATCAAGATAAAAATAAAAATAAAACGAAAAAGTGATGTAAAGACTATTTTTTCGCTTTTGGTTTTTAAAACCCCCATAATCGGAAATAAAGTTACAAAAAACATGAGTTTAACAATTTAAAAAAAACAAAGTTATACTTGTTTAAATGAATTTCAGGATGGTTTCGAATTGGCTATCCTCTGGCTATATTTATTTTGGCGCAATCATTTACCACTTTTGGCGTAGGAGAAACTCAAGATTTTTGGGCTCTTCTCCCCCTCTCTCTCACTTACGGTCTCGTATCCTATGTTGTCTGATCTATAGTTTAGATTCCAAGAATTCAAGGTTGTCCAACTAATATAACATAATTTTCTATTTCTAACTTATTATTGTTGGTTGCAAATTTACCCCCGCAATGCTCTTGTGGGCTATGAGTTGCTATTTTTGACTTGTTATTGTTAGACTTGGTCCCGACTCTCCTCTGGTTTGCTTTTCTTGGAGTTTATGATTTTTGGTACATCTTTCGCCTCTTTTTTTGTGGAAGTTGTTATATATTTTAGTTTAATTGGATATACTAGTCGACCAATTTAATCATGATAAATTATCAAACAAGTCGTAGAGTGCGGAGTGCACGCTTATTAGATTATATCATGATTAACATGGTGAAGGGACGTAGCCCCTTGCGGGTTTAAATGGCAGAGCCCCTCGCGGGGTTACTTTTATTTTGCTTAAATCAACTATTGTTGCAAGTAAACAAAATTTCGAAATTGGAAATTTGACCGTTTTATTCAAATTTCAAATTTGAAGCCATTTTATTACAAATCCCGTTTAAAGATCTTAACTACCCTAACTGCCAAATTGGTTGAATTGATAAAAAAAATGGGTTCTGTTGAAAAGGTTTTTTTTACATCAATTCATACTCTTTGTTCAAATAGAATATCTTTGATTTTATCCAATTGAAATTTTTAGAGAACCCCAAAAATATTTCAATAAGAAATTGTTTACAAGACTTCAGAGATTATCCGGAATCAAAACACTATTTTCTACAAATTATTGAAATATTATGGTCTTGTTGATGTAGATAGAGATGACGAACGGAGGAGAATCAGCGAAGGAAATGAAAAGCAAATTCGCTAAACTTGACATATTTGAAGGACACGATTTCAGACGCTGGGAGAAAAAGATGCATTTTCTGTAGACTACCCTCAAGGTTGTGTATGTCCTGAGTACCCCCTATCCTGAGTTCATGGAAATTAAAATACTGGAACAAACAAGGAGGTGCAACAAGTGGGAGAATGATGACTACATTTATCGTGGCCACATATTAAACCATATGTCTGATACTTTGTTTGATGTATACCAAAATATCGAATCTACAAAAAAGTTAAGGGAATCTGTTGAATCGAAATACATGGTTGAAGATGCTTCTAGTAGGAAGTTCCTCGTTAGTAATTTCATAAATTACAAAATGGTTGAATCTGGACCTGTTATGGAACAGTATAATGAACTACTAAGAATTCTTGGTCAATTCGTTCAACACAATATGAAAATGGACGAATGTATTTCGGTGTCTTCTGTTATTGACAACTTGCCTCATTCGGAGTCTCTAAGGGCTCAAGATGAAATAAGTAATCCTAAGGGTAAAAACCAAGTGGGAAACTTATCTGTAAATATGGCTGAAAGCAGCGGATTCTTTAAGAATGAAAATACGGATAAGGGGAATAAACGAAAGTTTAAAGGCAACAATAAAAACAACAATTTTTCAGCAAAAACCTAAAATGACATGCTGGAAATGTGGCAAACCTGGTCACTTTAGGACGGATTGTTAAGTTGGAAAAGGAAAAAATAATGTTGGCCCAAGTGGGAACAATGCTGGTTCAAGTGGATTTAAGGATCCTGAAAAGCAACAAGGTCAGAATTTAATTCAGAATTTTAATTATAGTCAAAATCATATATCTCTAATATCTGAGGCATTTTATGTGCAGGATAACGATGTTGCTTTGTGGATTGATTCGGGAGCAACAAGTCATTTATGTAAGGATATTCGATGGCTCAATAACTTTCAACCAATTGAAGATGTATCTTCACTTAAGATGGAAAATGCTGCAACCGAACCAATTAAAGGACTAGGAAATGTTAAATTACTATTTACTTCTGGAAAATACATATTATTAAATAATGTATTGTATGTTTCTGGGATTCAAAAGAATCTTTTGTCTGGTGTTGTTTTAAACAATTGTGGTTTCAAACAAGTGTACGAAAGTGGCAAATATGTATTGTCAAAACATGGTGTTTTTATAGGATTCAGATATTTGTGTAATGATATGTTTATGTTAAATATTAAAGTTTCGTTCCAAAATAATTCTGTTTGTATGACTTCTACTAGTATGCGTAGAAATTTGAATAAAACAGAATTATGGCATGTTAGATTATGACATGTTCATTATGGAAGAATAAAAGACATGTCGAAAATGAGCCTTATTCCTCTTGTTGATGCAAACAATGATGATGAGGGCGGAATCCGCCGATCTCAATTAGAGGGGTAAAAACACAATAAATAAATATTTGATGTAGGTAAAGAGTATTCAGAGTCAATCGGGGACCAATGTATAAAGATAAAGATAGTAGAGGGGCCTCATTAATATGTGATGAACGGCCCACTAAGAGCTTAAATGGGTCCTCCTTATTTTAGTATAAAAGGGTGACCCACTTGCCTAAAAAGGGCATTGAATAATATTTTCTCCGAATCTTCCTTTATCTCTCTACACTTTCTCTCTCTAGTCACATCTAGCACAAAGATCCTAAATATATTCCCCAAACAATTATCGACTCATCATTGCCGCCGTCTGTGGGAAACAGTGATACCAAAAAGGAATCTTTTGTCCTTTGAAAATCACATTTTTTCGGGATGAACAGCGATGCGGCGATAGAGAGGGACGGGAGAGAAGTCGTCCGAGCCGTCTCAGGTTCGGGAGGCACGGTAGTCCCCGCCCGAGAATGGCACAGCGGACGGGACAAGCGGTCAACTCTGATAATGACCCGAAAGCAGCTCCTTGAGGACATTGCTCGGTTGGAAGAAGAAAGGAAGCGGGCGTTGGGCGAGAAAAGAGCCCGGGAAGGGAAGGGCAAAGAGCCCCTCCTGGAGGACCGGGGGGCAGCTGGTCATGGCAACGATCCGCGAATAGAGGCCCGACCTGTTAGGTACTACAGGGATCCTATCCCCGATGACGAAGAAGATGCTAGGACTCGTCGGAACCTCGAGAACCATCGGGCCATGACGTCGGACTACCCCTCAGACGATTCATCGGGCAAAGAATATCTGCGGCGGGAAAGGGTTCAGCGAGCGCAGAAGAATCGATCCCGACGCCTTCGAGGGTCCAGGGCCGACCCTCTGCAGTATAAGAAGGGCGGCGCCGATAAACCGACCCCGGTATCTTTTGAGAAAGAGGAAATGCATACCGCCAGCCGCGGAGAACGGGAAGTATTGCCACCGATTCCGTGGCAACCATCGAATAGCCAGAACCGTGGTTACAGAACCAGTAGCCAATTTATCAGCCCAGGGGTCGAGGGGCTTTATGGAGTTAGGACCGAGGGTCTTGGGGGAGGAGCATGTGAGCTCGGAGTCAACTGGAGGGCCTCTCCATTATCCGATGAAATATTAGCGGGACAGCTCCCGAGGAGATTTGACATGTCTAAGTTAGAAAAATACGACGGAAAAAGGACCCGGATAACCATTTGGAGGCTTTCAAAAATTTCATGTTAAGCTTCGACAATGACGACAAGCTCCTGTGCAGAGCATTTTCTATGACTTTCAAAGACAGAGCCTCAAAGTGGTACAACCGCTTGCCGCAGGGGTGCATTCAGAACTTCGGGACTTTCTGGACGATGTTCAGGCAACACTTCGTCGGAAGTAAGAGTTTCCGCACCAACGGAGATACTATCATGAATTGTCGACATAAGCTGGGGGAGAGCCTCAGAGACTATACTAGGCGGTTCATTGACGCAAAAACCGACCTGGACCATTGTGAAGAGAATGTGGCTCTAACGGCGTTTCGTTTAGGCTTGCTCCCAGGACCGATGAAGCAAGCTGTGACCAAGAAACAAGCGTTCACTTTTTCCGCATTGCTGGCACAGATAGAGAAGCAAATATTGATTGAAGAAACAGAAGCGTCTGAACTGGCAGCACAGATTCAACAGAGCGCCCAAGCGTCGGTCGTAATAAAGCAGGTTTCCCGATCAGATTACGCCAGATCGGCCCAACCAGTTAGCACGATACACCCGAGCACACCAGTGTTAACCAAACCTCCGACCCCGACCGGTCTGAAACCAAGGCAAACAGGACCGGCGATCTCTCGACCCATGTCCAACAAGTGGACGCGACCTGCCTATTTCGCAGACCTTATGGAATGCGTGTCATCGATCTACGAAAAAACCAAGAAGAGCGGAATGTACCGAAGGCCTTTCCCCATCCCGACGCCCCGGGAACAAAGGAATAACCGCTATTGCCGCTACCACGAAGACATCGAGCATGACACGAAGGATTGCATAGCCTTGAAGAAGGAGATACAGATGCTCATAGAGCACGGGAACTTGTTGGAGTATGTAAAAAAGGCACAGCAAGGCACGACCTCGAAGGAGGTGGTGATCGTACCAAAACCAGAAACGACCATGGCCATCTCAGAGGTGACTGACCACTTCGACGTGACAATTGAGTACCTTGATCCCGAAGCCAACCGCAATATCATCGGGGTCATTGAGGAGGGGGCAGAGGAAGGCGTCGGTAGCGTCCGTGGTTTTTGTGAATTTTTCGAGTCCTTAACCGTCTCCAGGGGAGGACCGATGATGGGAAACACAAACTTGCTTCCAAACCGGAAGTGCCCTTTCCCCGACCAAACCGATCCGCTGAAAACGAAAACTTGCTTCCAAACCGGAAGCGCCCTTTCCCCGACCTCGCGCTTCGGTGACCCAAAAGCTAATCACAATGTTATCGGGATCATCAAGGAAGAGATCGAGGAGAATATCGGTAAAGTGCGAGGCCTCTGTAATCTTTTTGAATCTTTGAAAATTTTCGGGGGGGATTCGATGGCGGGAGTCACGCATTCCTCCAGGAAAAGGCACATTGTCAACTTGACCACCCAGTTGGAAGCCAGAACTTGCTTCCAAACCAGAAGCGCCCCCTCACCGATTTTACATTTCGACGACGACGATATGAGAGACATAGCCGGACCGCATGAGGACGTCATTGTGATCGGGGCAGCAATAGCGGGAGAGGAGGTTCGGCGCATCTTGGTAGACACTGGGAGTTCGGCCAATATCATCTTCGCATCTACCATTGCTAAGTTCAGGACGCGACCGGTGATTGCGCGATCCGACCGCACCATTCTCGGGTTTACCGGGTCAGCAGCCGATGTAGTCGGGGAGTTCGAGGGCATGGTCCAGTTAGGCCGCGGCCCATTTAAAAAGGAGGTCACGGTTTTGTTTGTAGTAGTGGACGCGCCGGCCTCACACACCGCCATTCTTGGCCGATCTTGGATATCGCGCATGCATGCTGTGACTTCTACTATTCATCAGTGTGTGAAGTACGTGGTCGGGAACAATGTAGGAGTGGTCCGAAGCAGCCAAAAAGCAGCGCGGGAATGTTACCGAGCTGCGTTAGCTCCGAAAAAAGACCAAGAGATGTTTCCGGCTCAAGAATAGCAATTAAGGGGGGTGCCTCCGGGATCGCAACCGGTGGATGACCCCCGGGAGGCCCCAAGCCTTTTGACGACAGACGAGGAATGCGAACTACATTATTTTGCTGACGGGCAATATCTGTGGGTCGGGGTAAACCTTTTGCCAACCCTAAGGGAACAGCTACTGACCCTCCTACGAGAGAACCTAGACTTGTTTGCATGGTGCTCGGGGGATGTCACGGGGGTACCAGAATCCTTCGCGATTCACAAGTTGACTATCAACAGAAATATCAGACCAGTCGTCCAGAAGCGTCTGGCTTTTTCCCCCGAAAAGGCGGAAGTAATTCTGCGGGTAGTTGAGAGAATGACCAGCGTCGGACACATCAAGGAAGCAAAATACCCTTTATGGATCTCTAACCCCGTGCTAGTAAAAAAGAAAAGCGGGAAATGGATGATGTGCGTGGACTTTATTGATCTCAATCGGGCATGCCCGAAGGACCCTTTCCCGATGCCGAGGATCGACCAGCTGGTAGACTCGACATCGGGCAACAAGCTACTCTCGTTTATGGACGCCTATGCCGGTTACAATCAAATTAAGTTACATACCGCGGATCAGGAGAATACTACGTTCATTACGGGTCGGGGATTATATTGTTACAAAGTGATGCCCTTCGGGCTTAAAAAACGCTGGCGCGACATACCAAAGGCTAGTAAACAGAACATTCGAAGGCCAGATCGGGAGAAACATGGAGGTTTACATCGATGACATGTTGGTCAAAAGCGGTACCGATGAAGCCCATCTCGCCGATCTCAGGGAAACTTTTGGTAATCTACGAGGGATCAACCTTAAGCTAAACCCGGAGAAATGTTCTTTTGGGGTCCGATCAGGGAAATTCTTGGGGTTCTTCGTCAGCGAGAAAGGAATTGAAGCAGACCCTATTCAGCTCCGAGCCCTAGCCAACATGACGCCTCCCCGGAGTGTGAAGGAAGTTCAGATTCTGACCGGGCGTCTGGCCGCCCTAAATCGTTTCATTTCTCGATCGTCTGATAAATGCGCTCCGTTCTTTCAGGTCCTGCGACAGGCGAAATTTTTTGTTTGGACTCCCGAGTGTACCAAGGCTTTTTTAGGGATCAAAGAGTACCTATCGACCCCGAACCGCCTCACCAAGCCGACTGCGGGGGAAACCCTTTTCCTTTACATTGTGGTCACGGATTATGCGGTCAGCGCTGCTCTAATCAGCGAATCAGGGCAAGCTCCGACATCGGTATACTATGTGAGAAAAAGTTTGCTGGACGCCGAAACTCGGTACCTCAAACTGGAAAAAATGGCGCTGGCTCTGGTGACAGCAGCGCGGAAAATGCGACCATACTTCCAAGCCCACCCTATTGTTGTCCGCACATCACTTCCGCTAAAATACATTTTTCAACGACCAGACATGTCCGGGAGATTATCCAAGTGGTCGGTGGAACTGGGGGATTTCGACATTGAATTTGAACCCCGAACAGCTATCAAAGGCCAGGTCTTGGCCGATTTTCTAGTTGAGTTTCACTCAGAACGACCCGAACAGGAAGCGCACTCACAAGAGAAAGCAGAGGGCGAGTGGACCGTCCGCACCGATGGGGGAGCAAACGTTAGTGGTTGTGGGGCGGGAGTCCAAATTGTAACTCCCTCGGGTGTTAGCATGCTCCAGGCTATCCGTTTTGGTTTCCAAACGTCGAACAATGAAGCTGAATACGAGGCTGCTTTGGCAGGATTACGGTTGGCACAGGTATGCGGGGCAAGACAAGTCCGACTCATAAGCGACTCCCAACTTCTAATAAACCAAGCCTCGGGAAGCGCGGAGGCTCGGAAGGAACACCTGGTACAGTACCTTGCGGCATTAAGAATTCTGGCCGCCTCCTTTGACAAAATTACTTACGAGCATGTACCACGAAGCGAAAACACCACAGCGGATTATTTGGCAACGATTTCCTGCTCCACCAGTTATCCATGGGTGATAGAGCAAGAAAGCCCGTCCATCATTAAACGACATGAGTTAGCTAACCGACCTGAAATCGCATGCCAGATCTCTTCGGTTGCAACTTCAGACTGGCGTCGGGGTATTATCTCTTTCTTGGCTGAAGGTCGGCTTCCCGACGACACCGCTTCGGCACGAAAATTGCGCAACAAAGCGCGGGGCTACGCCCTTTTAGGGGATGTGCTGTACAAAAAATCTTTTAGCCGACCTCTGCTTCGATGTTTAGGTTTCGACGAATCCCAGGTAATCTTATCCGAACTGCATGATGGTGAAGGCGCGGCGCATTGCGGATACAAGGCTCTGATTAGGAGAATTTTTCTTGCGGGGTTCTATTGGCCGACAATAACGGCCGACGCAAGACTCATAGTAAAAACCTGCGATACGTGTCAAAGGTTCGGTAACGCCATCAACGTACCCGCAGCTCCCCTAGAATCCATATCCGAAGGGCTGCCTTTTGACCGCTGGGGAATCGACCTCGTCGGACCATTACCAAAGGCATCGGGCGGAAGGCAGACGATTGTCGTGACAGTAGATTACTTCTCCAAGTGGGTCGAAGCCGAACCTCTATCCGCCACGAAAACCAAAGATATTGTCAAATTCATTTGGGCGAACATTTGTTGCCGGTTCGGAGTGCCCCAGCGGCTAACTATGGACAACGGGCCACAGTTTGATAGTGCGGAGATGAAGGCGTTCTGCACCACTCATGATATCCGACAATGTTTCTCTGCTCCTTTTCATCCACAAGCCAACGGTCAGGTCGAAGTAACAAACCGAACCATTCTGGATGGCCTCAGAAAGAACCTCGAGGGAAAGGCCGGGAAATGGCCAAACTACTTGCAAGAAGTGTTGTGGGCTTACCGAACCACACCCCGCACGACCACTCAAGAGTCGCCTTACGCTTTAGTGTATGGTATGGACGCGGTCACTCCCGCGGAATCTATTTTTCCTTCTTTCAGGGTCGGAACTTATCAGGAGGAGACGAATGACGACAGCCGACGACTCGAACTCGACCTCATAGAAGAGAAGCGCCACCGCGCCCATTTAAATTATTTACACTACCAAACTTTAATGAGAAGTCGATACGCGGCCAAAGTCCGCCGTCGGGAGTTCAAGGTCGGAGATAAGGTTCTACGACGCGTGTTCCTCCACACAAAGGACAAGAGCCTCGGAAAGCTGGCACCAAATCGGGAGGGACCATACGAAATTGTCGAGAAAATCAAGAGCGGGACGTACCGCCTGCAGAATCGGCTCGGACACCTTCTAAGGCTACCATGGAATATAGAGCACTTAAAATTGTATCTAGAATAAGTTTGTAATTTACGATGTACTTCGCTGTATTTTCCACTTGATTCAAGGTTGTAAACGGTCGGGGATGCACTCTTTCCTACCTCGGTGGCGCGAGGAGGTTTTAACGAGGCATCAGTCAAAACCCGACCCACGTTTTTTATAATCAAAAAATCTTTTGCCTTCTAAATATTAAATTGTTGTGACTTCGGACAGCTGACGAGCTGGACGTCGTCCGTTTCTTTTAATATTACTCGATTTACAGAGCCTAAAAACAGGTTTTTCGGTTCCACCGATCTACATTTTGGTTTTCCCGAACCTTTGGAAAAACTTTCGATAATGAATCGATCTACAGAGCCTAAAAATAGGTTTTTCGGTTCTACCGATCTACATTTTGGTTTTCCCGAACCTTTGGAAAAACTTTCGATAATGAATCGATCTACAGAGCCTAAAAATAGGTTTTCGGTTCTACCGATCTACATTTTGGCTTTCCCGAACCTTTGGAAAAACTTTCGATAACAAATCGATCTACAGAGCCTAAAAAATAGGTTTTTCGGTTCTACCGATCTACGCTTTGGTTTTCCCGAACCTCTGGAAAACTTTCGGTAACAAATTAACCTACCGGACATTAAGATTTACGATGTGCGAAATAGTATACCCAGCAAATTAAATATGATCGTCATAGGGGCCCCGTGACCCCCAAAAAACATAAGAGTTAAAGTGGTTCGATAAAAACAACAGAGGGGCCTACGGCCCCCAAAGAGTTACAGAATTTTCAAAAAAAAAAGGGAAACAAAATCACTGGTCCCCATCTTCATCCACATCCTCATCGTCTTCTTCATCGTCGGCATCGTCGGATTCCCCCCAATCGACTCCCTCGGGCCGGTCTTTCTCTGGTACGTCGAGCCACAACGACCCAAGGCGAAGGTCCGGGAAGCGGTTATGGAGTGACAGCACGTATGCGGCTTTGGCATCCGCAGTCTCCTTGTCCGACCACTGTCTACATCGGTTGATGTAAGCGACGTTCGAGGATTTTAACTTTTGAACCTCCAGTGCCAGAGATGAGGCGCGGTCTTCTGCGGCTTTCCTCGCCGTCTCCGCAACGTTCACCGCGTCCTCCGCGGTTTTCTTCGCTGTCTCCATCGCCTGCTTCGCCGTCTCCGCGGCCGTCTTCGCTTCGGTAGCGAGATTTTCAGCTTCAACAACCCGACCTTCCGCCAACGCCTGGGCCTCCTCGGCAGTTTTGACCTTCGCAGCAAGACTGGTAATCTTTGTCTCTGCCAAGGCTAACTTTTTGCTAAGCTCCCTTGCCCGACGCTCTTTCAAGGCTGCCGGAACCAGCAAGTTGTATAGCGACAGAGCAAGTCCATCGGTGCTCCGAAGAGGAAAAGGGTGCGGGCTACCAAGCATCGTCAGCACCGGGAATTTGGGGCCACTTGACGAAGAGGCGTCCGGGTTTGCAGCATCGGGGGGCTCAGTGTCGTCTGGAATTAACACAACGTCATCCATTACAGGATCTACGCCGTCGTCAACTTGATCCACGAGTTTAGGCCCTGAAGCAGCAACCCCCGCGCCGACCACCGCCAGATCCTCTACCGCAGTTTTGGATTTCTTCGACTTAGACCCCCCGTCTCTGCGCGCTTTTTCCTCTTTTGCACCGCGGCCGGGTTATGACTCGCATCCAGTCGTCCTGCCTCGGGCGCCGCTACCCTGATCGGGTCACCTACTGCCTCGTCGTCCTCTGACTTTGGACGCTTACTGGGCGCCTTGTTGCGTTTGGGCAGGTATAGTATGTACCCGGGACGCCCGGTTCGGGCAAGCACGTCGTCCAGACTTGGAGGCTCTCGCAGCTGTTCAATGGTAAGAGCCTCGGATGAGCACCGCCATAGGTTGCTCATGAACAAGTTCTTATCCATGAAAGTGCGGTGCATGCCCCGACCCCAATTTCTTCGGGCGTAGTTTTTCAGCACCTCGAAAGTGACCTCCACGGCTTCCGAATGGTCCTTCTTCACCCCCTGCAGCCAGTCCTTCGACACTATGCAAAGGAACGGTAGATAAAGGTATAAAAAAAAACTATATTTATAGGGGAAGGTAGTACCATCATGGACCCAGGTCCGCAGCAGTCGCCTCGGGTTCTCCGGAGAGTATGGAAGACCGTTCTCCCAACACCCGCTCAAAAATACGAACCGATGCTTCCACCCTTTGTCCCCTTCCAAGAAGTCGTTGACAATTTTCCACTTATTGCCAAGAGAAGAGTAGAAGAATGGGGATTTCGGGGACTTGGACAGACCCGACATGGCGATGTACTCCTCCATCGGCATAGCTTGACCATAAAGGCGGGAAGCCATGATGCAGGACATCAAGGTATACCAAGCATTTGGCGTCAGCTGCGACGGGCAGATTTGGAGGGTGCGAAAATAGAGCGCAATCTCAGGGTCCAAGGGGAAACGCAAACCCCAGTTGAACAATTCAGTGAACACCACGATCTCTCTGGGTCTGACGTGGACGGGGGTCTCCCCTGGGGTCGGGAATCGGACGCTGACACACTCAGGGATCCCCCAGCGGGTCAGTAAGTCTCTATGATCGGCCTCGGGGAAGTAGAGATACTTCCCTTCGAAGAGAGAAACCACGTCCCTGGTTAGAAGCCAGCTGAAGTACTTGGTGGAAATGGCAGCCGCAACCTCTTCGGGCAAGGGGTCATCCTGGGGGTTAGCCGCGTGGCTAGCAGCGGCAATACAGACTCCCGCGGGAGCAACATCGACTTCCGACTCTCCAGCTTCTTGGGTCGGAACTTGACTAGAGCTGCGGGCGGCAGCGGCATCTGTTTCAGACGGTCGGACCCGAGAGGAAGAAGCATCGGCAGCGTCGCGTGCCATGGCCCTATGAGCCTCCTCCGTTTGCTCGGGTGTTAGCCGCATTTTGGGCAAACCTAAAAAAGTGACCGCAGTGTTAATACCGGTCCGAATCCCTCTAATCGAGGGCGTAAGTTGAACCATTTTGGGACTATTACCTCCTGCTGAGTACTTGGATAGATCGTCTTCTCCCATTATCAAGAATGTGGATTTACGGGCACGTTGGGAAGCGGGCGAGTTGACGGACGGTAAGGTCGGATTTCTTGGCCCGACTGCTGAAAAATGGGAACTGTCACTGGAGGAAAGGATAATGGGTTCTGGGGATAGGCTAGCCTCAGGAATAGGAGAAACCGGAAGGTCGGATACCAGGAAAGATTCTGCGGGAACCGGGGTGGCAAGAACGGGATCGTGAGGAAGTGGAGCGGGAACAAAAGGTTTGGAGTTAGACCACCAGATCAGACCAGCGCGTCGGTATTCCTCTGCTCGATCTCCGATGCTAGACCACTCTTCAAAGCTCCACTCGGATTTCTTTTTCTTGGTCGGTTTTTTCTGTGAACGTCTGGGTTTCATGCAACAAACATACCAGAACGAAGAAGGGTCGAACGAGCTCTTTCTCTCTCTAGAAATGATCGGACAACATTTTCTCTCTCTAAAATGCCTCTGAGAGACATTAAGAACCTTGGGGTATTTATAGGCTGGATTGAAGGATCGGGGGATACCAATCGACGAAAAGATAGCGGGAAGATGAAGAGTCTCACTAGGAGCCTAGTCTGACAAAGGGGCGACCCGTTAGCTAAAGACACGTGTCGACCACCGACTGACAAGGGCTGACATAAGCAACTCATCACGAACCCATCGACGATATGGGCCGGCACCACCGAGATCGGAAAGAAGGATAGGCCCATGACAAGAGGCCCAGGATGAAAATCCCAGCAGAACAGGAATAGGAGGCGCGGGGGTATCACCAATGAGGAAGCCTCAAGCCTCGGGCAGTCAGAACTTACAGAGCCCGAAGCTTGATAAGAGATCGGACGAGTGGCGATGGCTCTTTCACAAGTCTCCGCTCACGAAGCTCCCGAAGACTGGGGGGCTACTGATGAGGACGGAATCCGCCGATCTCAATTAGAGGGGTAAAAACACAATAAATAAATATTTGATGTAGGTAAAGAGTATTCAGAGTCAATCAGGGACCAATGTATAAAGATAAAGATAGTAGAGGGGCCTCATTAATATGTGATGAACGGCCCACTAAGAGCTTAAATGGGTCCTCCTTATTTTAGTATAAAAGGGTGACCCACTTGCCTAAAAAGGGCATTGAATAATATTTTCTCAGAATCTTCCTTTATCTCTCTACACTTTCTCTCTCTAGTCACATCTAGCACAAAGATCCTAAATATATTCCCCAAACAATTATCGACTCATCAAATGAAAAATGTAAAACTTGCATGTTAACTAAGATAACTAGAAAACCTTTCGATAATGTTAACCGAGTTTCCAAAATATTGGAACTAGTACACAGTGACTTATGTGATTTCCATGCTACATCTTCGTTAGGAAATAAAAAGTATGTTATTACTTTTATTGATGATGCATCTAGATATTTCTACATTTATTTGTTGCATGCTAAAAATGAAGCTCTTGATAAGTTTAAAATATATAAGGAAGAAGTAGAGCTACATAAGAATGATTTGATTAAAAATCTACGTACGGGTAGAGGAGGTGAATATTATGATCCTATATATTTTCAGTTTACGGGTATAATTCATCAAACCACGACTCCTTATACACCACAACAAAATGGTATAGCTGAGAGGAAGAATATGACTTTGAAAGAAATGGTCAATTCCATGTTGTCCTATTCGGGTTTGAGTGAAGGATTTTGGGGTGAGGCTATGTTAACAGCATGCTATTTATTGAATCATGTTCCTACTAGAAATAATAAGATAACCATGTATGAGCTTTGGTTTAAGAAGCCTCAAACACTGAATTATCTGAGTGTTTGGGGTTTTAGAGCAGTTGTAAGACTCACAGAACCTAAAAGGAAAAAATGGGTGAAAAAGGTATCGATTGTATCTTCATTGGGTATGCTGAGCATTCCATTACATATGGGTTCTATGTGTTAGAATCCAATCCAATGATTATGTGTCGGTGAATACAGTTATCGAGTCAATAGATGCAATATTTTATGAAAAGAGATTTACTTTTATACCTAGACCTAGAGATTTGATTCAAAACTCTTTGAATAGGAACTCAAGTGAAATTGAAAATATATAAAGTGGTACCAATTGTGTACCTGAACTTTCTGAACCAAGGAGAAGTACTAGAGCCAGAAAAGTTAAGTCGTTCAGATCTGATTTTCAACTTTATTTAGTTGAAGGGTCAAAAGATAATATTGACTATCAATATCAATATTTTTTTTGTTATGGAAGATGGTCCAAAGACTTTTAGTGATGTTATGGCATCAAGGGATGTTGCATTTTAGAAAGAAGCTATCAAAGATGAGATAGAGTCTATCATGCATAACAATAAATGGGAGTTGGTTGATTTACCTCCTGAGTGCAAATCATTGGGAAATAGATGGATCTTTAAACAAAAAATGAAAGTAGATGGTACTATTGAAAGGTATAAAGCTAGATTGGTTATACATGGATTTAGACAAAGAGAAGGAATTGACTTCTTTGATACTTTTGCTCCGGTTTCTAGGATTTCCACCTTTGGATTGTTGATTGCAATTTCATCTGTATACAATATTGTAATTCATCAAATGGATGTTAAAACTGCATTCTTGAATGGTGATTTGGATGAGGAGATTTATATGAAGCAACCGGAAGGGGTTGTCATGTCTGGTTGTGAAAACAAGGTATGCAAGTTGAAAAAAATCTTTGTATGGTTTGAAACAAGCACCAAAAGATTGGCATAATTTTTTTGATAATGTGATATTGTCTAATGGATTTATTCTTAATCAAGCAGACAAGTGTGTATATAGTAAATTTGATAATTCTGGTAAAGGAGTTTTGATTTGTCTATATGTGGATGATATGTTGATTTTTGGTAGTGACCAAAATCAGGTTGATGAAACAAATAAATTCTTATAATCTAATTTTGAGATGAAGGATTTGGGGGAAGCTGAAATGATTCTTGGTATAAGAATCAAGCGAAAGAACAATTATATATCGATTTCTCAATCTCACTATATTGAGAAGATATTAAATAAATTTAATTTTAAAGATTGTTCTCCGGTAAGCACACCTATAGATCCTAGTCTTAAGCTTCTACCTAATAAAGGTATTGTTATATCTCAACTTGAATACTCGAGAGCCACAGGGTGTCTTATGTATGCCATGACTAGCACTAGGCCGGATATTTCCTTTGCTGTTGAAAAACTTAGTAGGTATACTAGCAATCCTAGTTCGCATCATTAGCAAGCTTCAAATCGAGTATTCAAGTATTTGAAAGGAACCATGAATTATGGTTTAACTTATAGCAGATTTCCTTCTATACTTGAAGGATATTCAGACGCGAGTTACATTTCTAATATGGAAAATCATTCTTCCACAAGTGGATGGGTATTTATACTTGGAGGAGGTGCTATATCCTGGGCGTCTAAGACACAAACTTGTATTACTGATTCAACAATGGAATCAGAGTTTGTGGCATTAGCAGCAACGAGTAAAGAAGCTGAGTGGCTAAGAAATTTAATGTATGAAATTCTTGTTGTGTCCCAAACCGATATCACCTATATCTATCAGATGTGATAGTGAGGCTGCCTTGGCTAATGTCTATAGATTAGTTTACAAAGGCAGGTCTAGACACTTCGGTGTTCGACACAGTATGATTCGTGCGCGCATCACGCATGACGTTATTTCAGTAGAGTTTGTGAGAACTCAATATAATTTAGCTGATCATTTAACCAAAGGGTTAAGTAGAGATCTTGTGCACAAATCGGCTATAGGGATGAGATTAAAGTCCATCTAAAATCTCTCATGTTGAGATACCCAATTCCCATCTAATATGACATTAGGTGCTGAATTCAATGTGGCAAGCTTAACATCTAGAGACTGAAACATATATGTATATCATCCCAATGTATGTGTTCAAACCTGCAAGTTGTGAAGGTTGAAGATTATCTTCTTAATAGTTTTTTTGGAAAATTGCATATGCATCTGCAAGAAGAAAAGAGCTACCTATTTGAGCATGAATTTTAGCTGCTTCAAGAAGCTAGGACTTGGCTTTGATATGCTTAAGAAGGATAAGGACACAAGGCTAGTAAAAATAGTGTCAAGTAAGAACAAGTGAGTATGTAAATTTATGTATATATTATTTTCATGTATTCATTGTGAATAGTAAAGGTTCAATCCTTAGTGAGACCTTGATATTCGAATATTTGGAATGTGTAATATACTAATGTGAAATTCAGTCGTTACGATATTTCATTTATGCATAAATTTGTTAATTGTTGTGATTGTGTTTAGTTGATCATGAATTACACTAAAATGGGGGGGGGGGGATTGTTAGATATTTTAGTGTAATTGGATCGACTAGTCGACCAATTTAATCATGATCAATTATCAAACAAGTCGTAGAGTGCGGAGTGCACGCTTGTTAGATTATATCATGATTAACAGGGTGAAGGGGCGTAGCCCCTTGCGGGGTTTAAATGGCAGAGCCCCTTGCGGGGTTACTTTTATTTTGCTTAAATCAGTTATTGTTGCAAGTAAACAAAATTTCGAAATTGGAAATTTGACCGTTTTATTCAAATTTCAAATTTGAAGCCGTTTTATTACAAATCCCGTTTAAAGACCTTAATTACCCTAACTGCCAAATTGGTTGAATTGATAAAAGATGGGTTCTGTTGAAAAAGTTTTTTACATCAATTCATACTCTCCGTTCAAATAGAATATCTTTGATTTTATCCAATTGAAACTTTTGGAGAACCCCAAAAATATTTCAATAAGAAATTGTTTACCAGACTTGAGAAATTATCCGGAATCAAAACACTGTTTTCTATATAAATTGTCTATGTCTCATAATTAGAACACTTTGGATTCACATTGTGAATAGTTCTTACACTAACGTTCTTGCTTCCGTTTTTTCGATACCTTGTTTTTATCGATTTTGTTGTTATTTCGAAACTTAGCGTATATAACATTGTTTTTATTATATAACATTGTTTTTATCTGAACTATTTTTTTGTTATCTATATATTATCTATATAATCTATATATTATGATCCAAGTTATTTGAATTTAACAAACAATTTTTCATAACATTTATAATTCAGTGCCATTTTTTAAAAATATATTCTAACATATAAATATATATAATCAATATACATTTTTATCTAACCTTCTATTTTCATCTATTTGTTTAAAAAAAAGAAGATTTTAAAGTAGTACGATTTTGACAAAATGATGAAAAATTCTAACAAACCTCAAATCTAGAATCCATTTATATTTTATTTTAACAAAATACAAAAAATTTGAACGTAACAAAAAAAAAAGCTTAACCTGTATCAGGATAATCGTTTAAACATGAATGCAAACCAATAGCAAAAAACCCAGTTAGAAAGAAACGTTTCGTCTGAAACTAGCGATCGATCGAGTGCGTGCATAATCTCGCCATCGTCAAATCGCAAAGCCAAGAAATCTCTCTCTCTCTGTTCAAAAATCAAATCCCCAAAAAGCTCCACTCTCTCTTTCTCTCTCGCTCGCTCGCTCTCGCTCTATCCAGGTCCCGAACACTCTCTCATTATGGAATGTAAGCTATAATTTTCTCAGCTCTCAGTCTCCTCTCTCATCACGCCGATCCCGATTTCTCGACCTATCTTTCCGATCTATTTTTCATCAGGTAACTCAAGTTCTTCCCTCGATCCATTTATCGGCCCTTATTGTTTTTGTTTTTTCGTTTTAAGCTATTGAATTTCATGAAATCGGTTTTAGATTCGTTAATTTTTGCGCTGTTAAGCTTGCAAATTGCTACTCCATGTTGATGATCTTATTAGTTTATGTTGGCTTGTAATGGGAATTTTACTCGCTGAATTTGTTAAGTTACCACCAATTAGATTTAGATCTGGGTTCTATACTATTGAATTTCGTTTTGTTTTAATGTTGGCAATGTTCCTGATGTGTTGTATTATCATTGATGTATTGGAATTGAATCGATTGTGCTTATTTGTAAGTTTCAGAGGCTGAGTGGTTGTCAATTATGTTCAGATGGAACCAATTTGTAAGTTTAATTGGTTGGTTCTTTGGTTGTCTTGTATGGTTAGCTGCTCAAGTTTTGATGCCTTAGTAACCATTTTCTTTACTTGTCTCGCGTATTGTACCATGTTGAGACTCGAATATGCGTGGTTAGCAAACATCAATCGTTCTACCAAAGATCAGCATTTTTAAAGTATTTTCTTAGTTAAAACCTGAAATAATAGCAGATAGAACTGATAGTACAGGAAGATTAGCTGGTATCTGTTTATTCATGAGCTCCTTGCAACTGTCAGCTTATTCCATGAGGGTCTTGCAATGCAATTACTTACTGCGGCAATTGATACATTGTTTATCTTATTTTATTATCTTGACAAGATTTGTGCCCTACATGCTTTGATTTTTCCAGTTTGAGGTATATTGACTGGTTTTCTTATTTGCAGCATATGAAATCTTTGGCGTGGTTGTAGTCTTGTTTTATTAGTGTAATTCAGTTGCACTAAGAGACTGGAATAAATATGGGGTATCTGAATTTGTCATCAGAGAGCAATGCATCTTTTGGAGAATCTGATAAGTACCCCACCAAACCCTCTAGAGGTGCTTTGGCTTGTATGATTAATTCTGAAATTGGTGCAGTATTGGCTGTGATGAGAAGAAATGTTCGGTGGGGAGTACGGTATGTGGCAGATGAGGATCAGGTAGAACACTCACTAATTCACTCTTTCAAAGAATTACGGAAGAAGATATTCACTTGGCAAAACCAGTGGAACAATATAGACCCTATCTTGTACCTGCAACCGTTTTTGGATATAATTCAGTCTGATGAGACCGGTGCACCCATTACTGGGGTTGCCTTGTCATCTGTTTACAAAATCTTAACTCTTGACGTTCTTAATGCTGATACCGTGAATGTAAGAAATGCCATGCATTTGATCGTTGATGCTGTTGGGAGCTGCCGTTTTGAGGTTACAGATCCAGCATCTGAAGAAGTGGTACTGATGAAAATACTTCAGGTTCTTTTAGCTTGTATGAAAAGTAAGGCAGCAGTCAAGTTGAGTAATACTCATGTCTGTGCCATAGTAAGTGCATGCTTTCGTGTAGTACATCAAGCAGGCACCAGAAGTGAATTGTTGCAACGTATTGCCCGCCACACAATGCATGAATTGGTCAGATGTGTTTTCTCTCATCTGCCTGATATTGACAACTCAGAATTCTCAATGGCTAGCAGTAACGAAGTGGTAATTGTTCTTGGCTATTTTCTATCACTCTTTTATAACATGAATATTTTAAAGCTTTAGTTAGAGTGATAGTTCCAGTACTATAAAAGGGGTGGCAAGTTAACTTCATTGTCCTTCCAAGCTGAAAAGAACATAACTGGGGGTACCCTGTGGACTATATAATCTATGAGGTGATTAATTGCATTATCTGTCTAAGCACGATATTTGTATAACAATCTTTCCAAATATATTGTAACACAAGTGGAATATGTTAGTTTAGAGTTCGAAGGTCAAGCTAGCTACATGATGGTACAGGGGTAGTGCCTAGAAAGACTTATGAAACATTGTTCGACTTTCTGAAATTCGATGCTCTATATGCTTTCCTGGGCTGGTGCTAAGTCAATTGTAGTATGTGTATAGTAACCTGATCATATGAATAGCAATCCTTTCAAATATACTGTAATACAAATTGTACTAGCCATTTTAGACTTTAAGGTCTAAGCTAGATATGTGGCTAGGTGCAATGCACTGAATGATGTATGAATTATCGTTTAAGCTCTTGGGATTTTCATGCTCTTCATGCTTATCTTGGCTTAGGCAATGCATATTAGGGGTGAGGGAGGTAACATTATTAGCTGAGCTATTAAGTTTTGAGATATCCTATTTTCAGAGAATAAAGCTACTTGCTTGTCCAGGTGGGAGCAGTGGATCGTGATCACAATTCTGGAAGTAAGCAGCTAGAAAATGGACATGTTGGCATCAACTTTGACGGCCAAGCATCCATAATTGGTTCTCCCACAAACTTTGCAGAAATGAATTACTTAAAAGACCACAACAATTTTGAAGTCAGTGGGGGGACGGATGTTACTGAAAATGGTGAAAATATGGCGGAGAATTTTGGGATTCCATGCATGGTAGATATATTTCAGTTCTTATGTTCACTGTTGAATGTAATTACTAACATTGGAAGTGGTCCTAGATCCAATCCATTAGCATATGATGAAGACGTTCCACTGTTTGCACTGGGTTTAATTAATTCTGCATTAGAATTAGGTGGAAGTTCATTCAAGAAACACCCTAAATTATTGAGTTTGATTCAGGACGAATTGTTTCATAATCTGATGCAGTTTGGTTTATCCATGAGCCCACTTATACTGTCAACAGTCTGCAGCATTGTTCTCAATTTGTATTATCTTTTGCGTACTGAGCTCAAAGTACAGCTTGAAGCTTTCTTATCCTGTGTGCTTGTGAGGCTTGCGCAAAATAAGCATGGATCTTCATACCAACAACAAGAAGTTGCTATGGAAGCCCTGGTTGATCTGTGTAGGCAGCGTACATTTATGGCAGAGACATACGCAAATTTTGATTGTGATATAACATGCAGTAATGTGTTCGAAGATTTTGTTAACCTTATGTCAAAAAATGCTTTTCCAGTCAATGGGCCTTTATCTGCGATGCATATTCTTGCGCTGGAAGGCCTAATTTCCATGATTCAGGGAATGGCTGAAACTATGGGTGATGAAGTACGTACTTCAGATAAGGGATCTTTAGAATCTGAAGGATATGAAGCATTTTGGACGCTAAAATGTGCAAATTATTCTGATCCCAATTGCTGGGTTCCGTTCGTACGCAAGACAAAGTCTATAAAGAAGAGGTTAGTGGTTGGTGCGGATCACTTCAACCGGGAGACGAAGAAAGGTTTGGAATTTCTTCAAGGAATGCATCTGTTACCCGACGAACTTGATCCAAAGAGTGTAGCATCTTTCTTTAGATACACAACTGGATTAGATAAAAATCTTATTGGAGATTATCTTGGGAATCACGATGAATTTTGTGTCCAGGTGCTTCAGGAATTCGCCAGAACTTTTGATTTTCGTGACATGAAGTTAGATACTGCATTGCGTCTTTTTTTGGGTACTTTCAGACTTCCTGGCGAGTCACAGAAAATACAGAGAGTTCTTGAGGCGTTTGCTGAAAGATATTATGAGCAGTCGCCACAAATATTAGCTAACACTGAAGCTGCTCTTGTGTTGTCATATTCAATTATCCTACTGAATACAGACCGACATAATGTGCAAGTAAAGAAAAAGATGTCCGAGGATGACTTTATTCGTAATAATCGGCGCATCAATGGAGGCGAAGATCTTCCACGGGATTTCCTTATTGATCTTTATCATTCTATTTGTGAGAATGAAATCCAAATGGTCCCAGACGAAGGTGTTGGTTCTTCAGTGATGACATCAAGCCGCTGGATTAATATAAAGCACAAAACAAAACAAGCGGCTCCCTATATCCTCTGTGATTCTACAGCTCTTCTTGACCATGATATCTTTATGATCTTGTCGGGCCCGACTATTGCAGCTATGTCAGTAGTTTATGATCAAACAGAGCAGGAAGACGTATTACAAAGATGTATTGATGGGTTCTTGGCCATCGCCAAAATTTCAGCCTGCTATAACTTTGGTGATGTGTTAGATGATTTGGTTGTCTCTCTCTGCAAATTCACATCCCTCTTGAGTCCGTTATCCGTTGAAGAAGCGGTTCTTGCTCTTGGAGAGGATACCAAATGCAAAATGGCAATTGCAGCTGTTTTCACAGTAGCAAATAAGTACGGCGATTATATCAGGTCTGGGTGGAAAAACATTCTGGATTGCGTCTTAAGCTTACAGAAGCTTGGGCTTCTACCAGTTCATATGGCCAGTGATGCAGCTGAAGATACAGACCCCTTATCTGACATAGATAAAAGAAAGACTTCTACGAATGTTGTGCCAGCAGCACATCCGCCATCAGTGGCCACTCCTCGGAAATCCTCTGGTTTAATCGGCCGTTTTAGCCAATTTTTATCTTTTGATATGGAGGAGACGAGGTTGCAGCCAACGGAGGAAGAGGTCGCGGCTCATCAACGCACTCGTGAGATAATACAGAGCTTTCACATTGATACCATATTTTTGGAAAGTAAATTTCTCCAAGCCGAGTCTCTGATGCAGTTAGTGAAGGCTCTCATACATGCTGCAGGAAGACTGAACAAGGGAAGCGGGCAATTGGAAGATGAGGAGATTTCCGTTTTCTGCTTGGAGTTGCTGATTGCAATCACGCTGAATAACCGAGACAGAATTATGCTTATCTGGCAAAGTGTTTACGAGCACATTGCAAATATTGTTCAGTCTACCGTCATGCCCTGCCCTGTGGTTGAAAAGGCTGTGTTTGGTCTCATTAGAATATGCCAGCGGTTACTCCCATACAAGGAAAACCTGACTGAGGAACTACTTAAGTCCTTGCAGTTGGTTCTGAAACTGGATGCCCGAGTTGCAGATGCATATTGTGAACCGATCACGCAAGAAGTCATGCACCTTGTTAAAGCAAATGCTACGCACATCAGATCCCATGTCGGTTGGCGCACGATAATCTCGTTGCTCTCTATCACGGCTCGGCACCCAGAAGCATCTGAATCAGGATTCGAGGCGCTGGTCTTCATAATGTCCGAGGGAGCACACTTGTTGCCATCTAACTATATTCTTTGTGTTGATGCTGCAAGGCAGTTTGCAGAGTCTCGAGTCGGGGAGGTCACAAGATCTGTCTCCGCTGTAGACTTGATGGCCGGATCTGTTTCTTGTCTAGTAAGATGGTCTTACGAGACCAAAAACTCTGTTGGGGAGGAAGCTGCTATGAGAGTGAGCCAAGATATCTCCGAGATGTGGTTGAGGCTGCTTCAGGGACTAAAGAGACTGTGCATGGACCAAAGAGAAGTAGTGAGAAACCATGCCATACTAATGTTACAGCGGTCCTTGGTAGGTGCAGATACGATTACCCCATCAGCCACCATATGGCTCCAGTGTTTTGATACGGTTATCTTCTCACTAGTCGACGACTTGCTAGAAATCGCACAAGGAAACTCTCCTAAACATTACCGTAATATAGACGAAACCCTAGTTTTGGCCACACAGACTATGTCTAAAGCATTCTTACAGTCGCTGCAAGAACTGTCGATGCAACCGTCCTTCTGCAAACTCTGGCTTGGGATTCTGAACCGTATGGAGAATTACATGAAGGTCAAATTCCGGGGAAAACACAGTGAGAAGATTCACGAGTTAATCCCCGAGGTTCTAAAAAACACCCTGCTCGTAATGAAAACGACAGGTATTCTCTTGCCCGGTGATGATATCGGTAGTGATAGTTTCTGGGAACTGACATGGTTGCAAGTAAACAAAATATGCCCGTCTCTTCAACCCGAAGTCTTTCCTCAGCAAGAGTTGGAACAACTGCAGGCAAAAAATGTAAAAACGGCAGGAATCCCTGAAGGAACTGTGCTTGTTCCACCGAGTGAGACTACAGCTTGATGATGTAAATGGGCGAATCACTATATCATTCTTGCCGAGAATGAAAAAACACAAGCTATACCATAGTGAAAAACATGTTACCAATTTTTTGCATTTGATATTTTATTTCTGTTTTATTCTTTTTGCTCGTGGAGTTAGAGAGACTGTAATTGTAGAGCCTATTTGTTTCTACTCAGGAATTATATAATAGTATATAAATATCAGTTATTGTAAAGGCTTTCTTTTTCTATTATTTGATGCGCTCACATTGATATAGGCTGGCCTGTCGAATGTTCATCACCCTTGTTTCCGTAACATATATGTTTTCACCACCTAGACCACGAGATAGCTGTAGAGAACGAAGTGAAGAATGATGTAATTGGATAACTTTACAAAATATCACAAAAATCGATTTCAAAGTAGCATTTTATTTTAAATTCGAGTTAAGATTAAAAAATAATTCAAATATTAGTATCTAATCAGTTGAATTTTTGTAAATTGTTAGTATGTAGACCAAACTATTTGTCACTCGATAATGTTTTAGTTTAATGTTTAAAAATAAAAATAAAAAATAAAAATTTGTTTTAACTAGTAAATAAAAAAAATTAAAATATTCAATAAAAACATAATAATAATAATAATAATAATAATAATAATAATAATAATAATAATAATAATAATAAATCAAATAAATAAATTATTAGCCAAAATTGCAATTTGATTTTGAACAGGATATTAAGCTATTTATTAGCTAGTAATGTAAAAAAAAAAATCAATAATGATTTTATGTATTTAGGATTTTATTAGTTATAGAGATCATAAATAACACTATGAATATAGAAGGTCGTACTTTTGAAAAATGAACCATCATTATTTTATTTTTATTCTATTGTTGGAGTTTCGCATTATTTTTTATTTTTTTCCTCTCGTTCGTTCATTTGTTTTAGTTTGATGTTTTAAGGTTCGATTCAACACATGGTTTGGAATGATGGTGTTGAGAGACGGTCTTATTTGGCTAGATCTCTTTTGGATCCTCGGATCTTCGATTAAGAATTACCACCAAAGTTTGATCAATATAAAATGGCAAAAAAAAAAGATGGCTCGAAGTTCTAAAACATCATACTAAATAGTTCATAAATGTAATGCTGAGCTTCTTTAGGAGATTGCAGGTTTATGTGTCGTGCTTTCTCAATAACTTTCAAAGAAAACAATCTAACTTGGTTCAAGTAGCTGCCTTTAGGTTCAATAAGTAGTTTCAATATTTTATAAACCCTATTCGGGGACCAGTTTGTAAATAAATTATGGGTTACCGTGACTTCATAATACATTGTAAAAAAAGAGCTAGATGAGAGCCGACATGATCAAACTTGGCGTTTTGTGGATGATTTTCATGAGGACATTGCTCTTTCTTAGTTCTCAGAAGAGACCACCCCAAGGTTATTAGCGGAAGATGTTATGATAAAGGTTTTATCATTCGGGATGTTTCTGGCTCAAGTTGAGTCTTATGTTAAACTTAAGGAAATAATGAGGTCAGGGTTGGTTCTGAACCGCCAGCCTCATGAGAATCACCAGCAACAAGACTCACATTTAATTCCATTATAGTAGCTTATAAAACACCCCCGCACAACATCAACTCTATTATCCTCCAACTATCCCCAAACCTAGGTCCTCGCATGCTCCAGCTATACCGAGACGAAAAAACTCCCCCGAGCCAGACTAGTCCTTCAAGATGAGGTTGAGATGATCGAAAAAAAACAACTGGATATGTCACGATAATCATACAAAGTTAACTAATAATGTAAAAATGATTAATAAGAGGGTAAAAAATTATGATATTTCAGAGATTGTTCTCAATAACAAAACCTCGGGAAGAAATAAGTACTAGATTATGAAAGTACCACAATGACATTAGTCATTGGACTTGAGACTGCATATCATTAAAAGAAGAGTTCTGAATCCTGATGGACAATAAGAAGTTGATTTTATTTTTCAAGGCTCGGACAAATCTTGTCTGAAAGTATCATAGGTCTGAACCAAGGTAAGCCGATGCGAGCGTTGACACTCTCAAGCTTGGCTCCAATGGTGGTGCCTAATGAGGAACATACCATGTAGTCTTGGAAGTTTTGAGTTTCACTACCAAGGGTAAGCATTTATCCATTTTTACCAAACCCTTTATCCTCATGTTATCTTTGATGATGATGATCTCATAAGACTGACAACTCCTCATAAGAATGTCGTACGAAAAAGTGCTAGTATAGTGGGGGTGGAGGTTAGGAGAGTTCTGATAGATACAAGCAGTTTGGTTAACATCAACTTTAAATCCACCTTTGATAAGAAGAAGAATCATCGATCCATTCAACCTTTTAAGAGAACAATACTTGGGCTCAATAGTGGTAGCGCTTTGGTAATAATAGAGTTCAAAGGTGAAATTATTTAGCTAGAGACGAGTATAAAAAACCATTCAAGTTATGTGCATGGTTGTTGATATCCCGAACAATGCAATCTTACACAATTTCACGCATACATATATTTCAAAAAAATTGATGCTCTTTTGTTTCACAATTACGTTTACTCATATGCTTCGTAAAATATTATATGCGTTTATTTGTCAAAATTACTGCAATTTCAGTCATTAATTGTAAAAGATATTTTTACGATTCAATTATTATAGTATAAACAAGAGAATGAGATAAAATAATATACAATGTAGTGGTTCTCATTATACTATATGTATGCAAGAACTTATTATTCTCTACTTGAGGAAACATGATGGCTACAAAAATTGTTTACTAAATACTTAAATAAAATCGATAACTATGATTGGATTGAAGAGATAAAGGAGAGACTATCCAAAAAACTGTAGGTTGTGCTGCAATGCTAGTGGTTAGTAACACACATCATTTATTTTAAAACACTTTTTTATTAATCTTAATATTGTTTCTTCTCGATATTTTAATATGGTCATTTCTTCTAGAACACACAATAATATTAAAAATATGAGTTGAAGTAAACTTAATAGCACATTGTTTGAAGTGGTCTATAATAAAAAAACTACAAGACAATCTTAATTACGTTATTAAGAAGTATTAAAAAAGAAAAAGTATGTTTCAAACATGTTTCGCAAGCTTCATATAAGCATGGTTTCCCAAATTTATTTCCACTAATTTCACAAGTTCCTTACAAACGTATTTTTGCAAATATTATGTTTTCCAATTTCGTAAGTTTTAATGTGTAACAATTTTTACAATTATCTTTTTGAATTTTGTTATTTGTTTGCAAATCTTGTTTTGTAATTTATTCTCTTCAAATTTTGGAATTTTTTTACACGATTTTTTTTGTAAATTATTTTCCTCTAAGTTCGTAATTTTTTTACAAGTTTGTTTCACATATATATTCTTCTAATATTTGGAATTGACTTACAAGTCCTTATTTTAGAAAAGTCTTCGGTCTTACATGTCGGTATATTTTAATTTTTGTTATAAATTAAATATTTATAGTGTTTTATCAAACATTCTAGTTTTATGTCATTTTTATGAAGCTCTGGTTTTAACTAATTCCAAAATAGAGGCCTTTGGAGTGGAGGAAAAAGATGGTAAAATGGATGTATAAGATGAAAAGAAATCATAAAAAAAGATAATCACGAGTCTAAAGAAGAAGATCTTGACAATAAAGACGAGTCAAGTGAAATATATATTGATAACTTCATTATAAAACCATGGAACACACCATGAGAAGAGGTTACTTTGGTGGATTATTTAAAATACACACAACTCACAAATAAAAATTAACTTATAACTACCGAAAGACTAATACTTCGAAATAGGTTATTGACCTAATACACTAATAAAAGATTTGGAAAAAAAAATTAATAGTATGAATGATAAGGTAAATAGGCTCACTCAAGCAAATAAAAAACTTACGCATACAATAACTGACAATTCAAACGCCGCGTATCTACTACAAGTAGAGTTGGACGCAAATAAACTGAACGCAACTCTGTTATTGCATATAGTAAAATCCAATGAGCAGGTTGTAACATAAAAAGAATAATCAGTTGAAAACAAAATGCGTAAGGGAAACAAGATAGAAGATCATTTTCCTTAGAATTTACCCAAAATACCTCGTGTTAATAAAGAGAATGTTGTGCAGCACGTGGAGTAACATAAAGAGGTTGAAAAATATAATTACAGAGGTATATGCAAAACTTCTCTTATAAATATGGAAGTACAAATATGCGCGTCATACAAACATGAAGATATATGAAGTAGTTTCTCATAAAAAATATGGAGATGTAGGATAAGGATAACCATATTTTTTAAGAGGTAATTCCCTATGTTTCACAGTTTATATGCGGGTTTGTTTTGCAATAAATGTTTTCTTATGTTTCGCAATATATATTTACTCATGTTTTGAAATATATGTTATTTATGTTTTTCAATATATATTTCTTTATATTTCACAATATATGTTTTCCTATGTTTTGTAACACATATGTTTCCCCGTATTTTTTTATATTTCATAATACATGTTTCCTATATTTTAAAATTTATATATAGTTATGTTTTGTGAATGTTATTTATTATGATTTCGCAAGTCAGGTTTAGACATGTTTTGCAAGTTTAAGTTTTGCATGTTTTGTAATACACATTGTAGGAAGGTTCTACAAATCATATGTTAGGAAAGTTTTATATATCGAGTTTCATCAATGTTTCACAATTCATATTATATAGAGGTCTCGCAAGTTAAAATTAGTTACACTTTCAATGTTATATTATATGGGTTCATGTTATTAACAATATAGCTACGATATTAATCTTTCAAAACATTAACTGAGAATGAAAATGGGAATAATATAAACCAATTTTATTTTATAAGGAAATATAAAATTTATTGATATTGACAATTAGATAACCATCAATAAAATAAAAAAATTTATTTCAATAAAAAAATCCAAAAAACTAGTCATGATTCAGAGAGTGACAAAACATAAGGTTCTAGTTGTATGTTCACCCCTTTTTTCAAGGAATTTTATTACAGTTGAAAGCATTATAGTGATAGCAACTGAGGATCAATCAGATTATTTGATAAGTAACCTACTTTATCATGTTGATGTTTTATAAATATGTATATGCTTAGGGTTCGTAAATATTTCGTAATGTTTATGTTTTGAAAATTTTGAAAAACTTAATGTTCGCAAATATGTACATGTTTAAGTTTTGAAATGTACAACAAGTCTGATGTTTTGAAAATGTGTATATTCTTAAGCTTCAAAAATATATGTGTGTCCAAATGTATGTAAAATTTCTGTTTTACAACTTTGTATATGCTTATGTTTCCCAAATGTAAATATATACTTAAGTTTCAAATATACAAGAACTAGTATGTTTGAAAACTATTTATATGCTTAAGTTTTGCAAATATAATGAAAGTCTTATATTTTCTAAATGTGTTTATGTTGAACTTTTGCAAATGTAGTGCAAAACTAATATTTTGAAAATTTACTACAACTCTGATGTTTCCTAGATTGGTTATGTGCTTGCGTTTAATAACTTTTTGTATGTATATTGATAATAAATTACTATTCTAGTTATTATAAGGCTTTAAAACCGGGTCTTTAGAACACTTATTAAACATTTAAAAGAATCTTAATCGAAGTTATCCACTAAGGACCTTGTCAACTGAGGGTATCCACTAAATTTCATCCTCGGTATGGACCATCATATGCCTTCATCTCTAATCACCAACCACCTCGTACTAGGTCAAACTAGTGGGTGACACCAAATTATTATGCAGATTTAACTGAAAATATGGCAACTATTTTTAGAATGATAAAAACTATGTTATTTTTTGAAAACCTCCACCAATAAATAAACCAAAAGAAGAGCGGAATAATAAGTTTTGTAAATACCACAATGATATTGGGCATACCGCAGATATCATAGTGCTAAAGAAAGAAATACAAATTTTGATAGAGAATAGTAAGTTGACAACTTTTGTTAAAGGGCAAAGAAGTGGTCGGCATATTCCGAATGTTAACCCATCAGCACAACAAGGTGTAAATATATATTCGAAGCAAGAAAATACACTGTTGATAGTTGAGTAGGGGACTAGTTTTAATGTGTCTTTGGAATATCTTGATCCTAATCCAAATGGGGGGAGGTGGTATTAGTTGTGAACAAACCAATGGTACCTGGAATATTTCGAAACTTGTGTGAGTATTTTGAGTCTCTAGAATTTTTTTGGTAATATAATATGGTTGGAAACACTAATAGCTCTAGAAAAAGACACGTAGTAAGCTAACTACTCAATTGGAATAAGGAATTTATACTAATTTTTCTGAAAATAATGTTATACCATTCATCTTGTTCAATGAAGATGATTTGAGAAGGGTAGCTGGTCTTCATGAAGATTCCGTAGTAATTGGAGCAGAGATAGCAGGAACCAAAGTTCGAAGGATACTTATTGATACTGGTAGTTCAGCTAATGTGTTATTTCTATCAACATATGAGAAGATGCATAATCAACTTGTGATTCTCCGGTCTGAGAAAACCATAGTAGGATTTACTAGGACAACTACACGAGTTATTGAGGAATTAGAGGTTGAAGTTTTATTGGGACGAGGTCTTTTTATGAAAAAAGTTCAAGTATTGTTTATGGTATTTGATTGTTCGACATGCTACAACGCCATTTTGGGAAGATCATAGCTGTAAAAAAATGCATGACATAGCTTCGACAGTTCAGCAATGCCTGGAATATGTAATTAGGGACCGTGTAGGGGTCATTCAAAGTAGCCAACAAATGGCTAGGGAATATGTTGCAACATCTTTGCACACTAATAAAGATGTAGGTATTGACAGGATGGCTAAATAGAAGTTAGAGTGGTCTTCTTCAGATATAGACAAAGTGGATAATCTGAGGGAGATCCCGATTTCATTAGTTACAAATGAGAATATGGAAATCTATGTTTTTCCTAATTGGAAAAGCTTGTGGATGTGGACGTTGTTATCACCAACCTTACGTTTTCAGCTATTGAGATACTTGTCCAAAAAAATAGAGATTCTTGCTTAGAAAATTGAAGATGTTATAGGGGTTTTATCGGAGATGATTTCCCATAGCTTGGGTGTTAACATAAAAATTAGACCTATCATTCTAAAACGAATGATGTTTTTGCTAGAAAAGTCCGAGGCAATCATGGTGGAGATATATCGGCTATCTAAAGTATGACATATTCAAGAAGCACATTATCCATTGTGGACTGCAATTCTCATGCTTGTAAAGAAGAAGAACAGAAAATGGAGGATATGCGTCGATTTTACTGATCTCAATCGAGCATGTTTGAAGGATCTGTTTCATATTCTGAAGATAAACCAGCTTGTTGATTCAACATCAGGTAATAAGATTCTTTTTTTCATGGATGCTTTCACATGTTATAATCAAATCCAGATGAATCTGAAGGACCAATAAATTACTATGTTTATTACTGATAAATGATTGCATTGGCATCGAGTTATATCTTTTGTCCTAATGAATGCTGGAGTTACATATCAAAGGATAGTGGACAAATCCTTTACCACTCTAGATGAGGAGGAATATGGAAGTTTACATAGATGACATGATGGTTAAAATCTTTACGGATGAAGAACACATATGTAACTTAGAAGAAACTTTCTCGAATTTGAGAGATATTCGTTTAACATTAAACCGAGAGAATATACATTCGAATTTAGGTCGAGAAAATTATTTGGATACATAATAAGTGAGAAGGGGATGGAAGCTGATCCAGAGCAGTAGAAGGCCTTGATAAAAGTGACTCCACCTCCATCTATTACAAAAATGAAAATTTTAACAAGCAGGTTGTCAACTCTAAATAGATTCATATCTAGATCTTCGAATTAATGTGTTATATTTTTCCAAGTGTTGAGCAGTCAAATAAATTTTTATAGACACCAGAATGTGATGTAGAATTTTCAGATATTAAAGAGAATTTATCTTCGTCGGAAGTTTTGTCTAAGCCACTTTTAGATTAGCAGTTGTTCATATAAATTGTTGTTTTAGATTATTCCGTCAGCACCATCTTGGTAAGAGAAGTAGATGGATATTCACGACTGGTATATTATGTGAGTAAAACTTTACTTGCCTCGGAAAAATGATATTTGAAGCTAAAGAAGTTGGCTTTTCCTTTGGTTGTAGCTGCAAAACAATTTACCTTATTTCCAAGCCCATTCTATTATTGTAAGAACGTCATTTCCATTGAAAGATGTATTACAAAGACCAGATGTTTTTTGGAAAATGACAAAGTGGTTTGTGGAATTAGAAGACTATAACATTGAATTTATTCCTCAAACAACTATCAAAACCCAAGGTTTAGCATATTTTATCGTTGAATTCCATTTGGATCAATCTGATAAAGAAGGAAATGATATGAGTATGTTACCAGTAATATATGAATGAGTGGTTAAAACTGATTGAGGCTTCAGTGTTTTTGGATCAAGAGCAGGATTTGAGTTAATAACTTAATCTAGTAAGGCTATGTGTTAAGCAATATTGTTCGGATTTAGTGCGTCGAATAACGAGACATAATACGAGGCGGTATTAGTCTGATTAAGACTTGCGAATATTTGTGGATTTAAGAATGTTTGTTTGTAAATGAATTCCCATCTTGTAGAGAATCACATATTGGGAATATATGAGGCTAAGAATGATCAACGTATCAAGTATTTATGAGAATTAAAGGTTTTGGCACTCTTGTTTGATAAATCCAAGAAATTCCAATCTTTGGAGGAGGTATTTGTGACTACTGATGAAAACCAAAGATAATAGAGGTCCAGTCTAAGAGAATTTTTACTTAAAGGTACGTTACCACTTGATAAAACGTTAGCTCGACGATTGATTTTTAGAGCGCATGGGTACACACTTCTTGCAAGAATTTTGTATAAGAAATCTTTGAATCGGCATTACTGAGATGTTTGGGGAAAAAATAATCTCAAGTAATTTTTTCTGAATTGTATGATGGTGAAGGCTCGGTCCATTGTGGTTTTAAAGCTTTAGCAAGAAGAAAATTATTAACGGTATATTATTAGCCTACCATAATGAGCGATGCTCAAAATTTGATTCAAATTTGTGACACTTGTCAAAGATTTGAAAATATCATTCACATACTAGTAGTGCCGCTAGACTTAATTTATGGAACACTTTATTTTGATAGATAGGGTTTGGATTTAGTGGGTATACTGCCTATGACTTCGGGAGGACGACAGACATTAATAGTTCCAGTAGATTACTTTTCTCCAAATGGGTAGAAGTCGAACCTTTGTCAAGAACGAGATCTAAAGATGTCATCAGATTCATTCTGTAAAATATATAGTGTAGATTTGGGGTATCTCGGATAATTACTATAGATAATGGACCACAATTCAATAATAAAGAGATGAAATCATTTTATGCAACGAGGGGCAATCAAATAGTGATTTTCAACACCTTTTTTACCCACAAGAAAATGACCAAGTGAAGGTTACCATTAGAACTATCTTGGATGGTCTCAAGAAAAATTTGGAAGGTGCAGCTGGAAGATGTCCTAGTTATCATCAAGAGGTGTTATAGGCCTATAGAAAAATACATCGATTTGCAACTCATGAAACTCGTTTTGCTTTGGTGTATGGGATGGATGCGGTGACCCCAGTAAAATATACACTTTAATCTTACAAAATACTTAACTACACCGAGAACAACAAAGAGGAGATTAGATGAGCATATTTTGATTTGATAGAATAAAAGGGGGTAAAAGCACATTTGAATTTGCTTCATTATCAAAATTTAATCCAAAACTGGTACAATTCAAAGGTGAAACGAAGTAATATCAAGGTAGGCGATAAAGTTTTTTAAAAAGAGTATTTTTACATACAAAAGACAAAAGTTTGGGTAAAATGGCTCCGAACTGGAAATGACCGTATTCATTGGTCGAAAAGGTTAAGTCAGGGAGCCTCGAAGATAAAAGAGGGAAGACGTTTGTAGCCACCTTGGGATATTAAAATTTTACGACTATATTTTGAGTAATTTTGAAACATCCATATGAACATTATTTTCTCACGTGTATATTGATCGGTGGAATACTCTTTTCTCTCTTGATGGTTCAGGACGGTTTTAATGAGGTTCCTATATAGCCGAAAGTGTAAATACAATAATTATATTGCCAAAAAATTACATATGCATCATTTTATGTTGAATGAATAAAAGAATTTTTATAAATGTGAACTTTTTGCAACTTTAAAGTTAAAATATTATGATACAAAAATAAATATTTTTTAAATGAAACAACGAATAATCATCCTTGAGATAATTTACAAGAATACATTTTTATAAACGCTAATTTGTGTGGCAATATAATTCGAAGTGCCAATGTGTGTGGCAATATAATTTGAAGCGCCAATGTGTGTGACAATATGATTTGAAGTGACAATGTGTATGACATGATAATTCAAAATGCGAATGTGTGTGATAATATAATTTGAAGTTCCAATGTGTATGGAAATATAATTCGAAGAACCAATGTGTGTGGCAATATAATTCAAAGTGCCATCGTGTGTCGTGACATAATTTGAAGTGTTAATGTACGTGGCATTATAATCTGATGATGTTTTAAAGAAAAGTTGAAGAATTGGAACAAGACATAATATTTAAAACAAAGACACAAATATTTTCATGTGATGAGAACTTACAAAAACAAAACTAGTGACATGTGATGGTCACTTGCAGCAATACACAGTGTGATGTTAGCACTTACAAAAATACAGACGATGACATGTGATAGTCATTAATCAAAACATAGTTGAAAAAACACACAATGTAGTTTCACTTCCTGGCGATGTAGATTGGTTGCTTTCATTCTATTCGGATTATGATTCCTCTGAATCACTTACAATAGTAGTGAATGCATATTTAGAATGTAGGTTTTCTGGCACGAAATACTAATAACCCCCCATATTTGCCTTCAAAAATCTTTGGTGGAAATCAAGGACCGTGGAAATTTTGGTTTTATGTTCGCGGGTCTTTAAGGTTTTAAGAAAATCGCTTGCACAAATGTTCACAACATCGGTTATAGCAACATCTTTTTTCTTTCTCGACTTCCTTTTTGTACGATTCTAAATCTTGAAGGGCTTTCTGTTTTTCCTCTTCACTTTCTTCGTACAAGGTATTTATTGCACCGAGATTAACATGCTTTTGCTGCAATTCAGTTTTGTGCATTAAAGTTAGTTGATGCAATCTCTCTTAGTGTTTCATGTTTAAATGGTTCTTCAGTTGCATAGCCCTAGTATACCATTCAAATATATCCATTTAAAATACTTGAAATTGCTCACTAAGATTTATTTGCTCCATTTCATCCCATATTTTGTTGTTTGTAGTTTTTTTTTTCCAGCAGAGGACATCTTTTGCCATTATTCTGAAGTGCCTCCGAACAGCTGAAGCCTATTTGTTTAGTTTTTTACAGTGATTTCGAGGCTCGCAAAAGGTTGAATCATGTTCAGTAACTCCTCTGATGGTTTATTGAAGAAAGTGATAGTTGATTTTCGTGAAGCATTGTTAGTTGATTTTCCGAAGGATTTTTTCCTACGTAGTTTGATGGAGTCTCCACACTTTAATTTGCGGTACCAACAACTTGATGTTCATTTTCTTGAAAATGTGGTTCAGATTCATAGAATTGATGGTCTTCATGCTCATCTTCATTCCCATTAACGTCTTCGAGGAGTGGGCTTTTTTTATTTGAAGCAACCATTTTCTTTCTTCTGGAAGCCTTGGGTAGGGAATGTTCAGTGTTGGGATTGATAATTTCTGCAGCGTTTCTCTTGGTTTTATTTTTTGGGATAACCTTCTTATTTCCTTAAGAAGATTCAACATGATTATTCTTCGGTTTATGGCTTGGGCCCTATTCCGAGCAGGAAAAACGACACGAGCATCTAGAGCAGCTAATATTTTCACCACATCTCTCGAAAAGGGAGGCTCCTTTAGTTTATCTGCAACCAATAATAAGTCAAGTGATATCTTCCACAAGTGACGAGAGGATCAAAACACTTGTGAAATTATTTTGACTACTAATTTGTTTCCCATTCACTCAGTTTGGAGAATGTCTCATCGGCAGCAACGCGGTGAATTTGATAGCGCTTCGAGAATTTTTTCACAATGAAAGTAAAGTTGGTAAAAATTATGGGAAAGCGAATTTAAAGAAATATGAAACTCACTGGTGCTCTTCCATCTCAGAGACAAACTCGACGAGTTTTTTGTCGAGATTTCTTTATCATTCTCCCAAAAACCATATATAAAAAAGAATTTATGTTTCCTTGTTTTTCCGTCTCGAGAAGATCATAAATTATATTTGAAGAGTTTTCGAGGATAAGATAGTAGAATAAGAGCATATGATTTTTTAGACACTCGTATTAGCTATAAACTACTCAATAGAAAGATAAATCATGGCAAGTCTCGAAGCCATAATGCAGGATGCAGTGGCGATAGTGGAATAATTTTAGAAAGTCTTGAACCTTTGTGAAAAAATGCGGTAGCGATAATGGATGAGCTATCTGAACACCAAACGTTCTCTTTCTATCTCTAAAATTAAATTGTGTTAGGTGAAATGTCTTATGGGAGAGTATTTATAGGCAGAGTAATGAAGATGGGTAATGGGATTTTTTGAACTGATGAGGATATAAACAAATAAAGAGTAAAAATAATATTTTTACAATAGGCAAAATAATTATTTTATAATATACGAGAGATGTTTGGTGTAAAATGTAAATATAAAGGGTTAGATGTGTATTGTAAGAAATATATTTGTACAAGTTAGTAAAGTGGGCTGAGATATCCACATAAACTACATCACCTATTTTATTGGTGTACTTTTCCTGGGAATGAGGATGACTTGACACCTTCTACATTTGACTATTTTCTCTTTTTCGAATTTTCTAGTAGTTTTCTCTCTATAAAATCTCTCTTAATTGAAGTAAAAATCTCTTTAGATCTCTCTTTCTCCTCCCGAAAATATTCAGACTTATCAGGTTCAACTCAAGATATAGTTGGACTCAAGATGTAGTGGCTTCATGTTGTGATAGGTTTTGGGCCCCATTTAGTATTCGTCTTGTTATGCTGGAACATTTATGTAAAATATATTGGTCCTAACATGAGTTGGAAGAGCCGCAGAAGTACGAGAAAGTTATACTAAGAAAGTAGGAGCTCGGTGAATCATCCAGAGATACTATAAAAAAACCCTTAATAAGCTTCCAACCCAAGTGTTTAGAAGGTATAAAGTTGCAGAAGTATTCCAATTTTAACTAATAAACATGGCTATCAAAACCAAAATCCTGGCTAAAAATCCTTCCGATATCAACTTCAGGCATATGGTAACTGCAGTATCTCACGTGACGAAGTGTACACCCAGTTTAGGAGTTCAAATTTTCATGACTATGTCCCATTTGGTATATCATTAATCTCATTTTGTTACTAGTAAATAACGATACTGTTCACTTTGATCAACTATATCGGAGGATAGGCCCCTTTATCTCTTCAAGAAACCAAAATCATGATCTTGATTCTAAACCCATCTTTTCGGCCCTAATCTGTTCTTATTCCTCCAGCTTCTCTATCTCTCTAATGGAGCAATCACTCCCCGTATCACCTCATCTCGAGGTCCAATCCTCACCACAAATTAATTCCTTCACAAAAAACAACAAAATCCCAATCAATAGATCGATTGAGAAGCCAGATATAGCTAACCCTATAGAATTTCCTATGTTTCAAAAATCAAATCTAGAGGCGAGATCTCAAATAATTAATAATTCGGTTTTTGAAGTCACACCAAGATGGCCAAGGGAAGGAGATAGAGATTTCAAGCCCGAGAAATCATTTGTTGCGATCCTAGGAAATCAACGAAGATAATTCATGCATGAAAATATAGTTGAGGAGGTTAGAGAAGACTATTTAGAAGTTCAATTCCAAGAAGTAGATAAGTTCGCTCTCCTTTCTTTAACTAAATTTACTTTAATAGCAAAATTTTATTTCGGAAAACCCTCTTTGGAAGACTTTAAGATCTACTTAAAGTCTTTCAAATTTGCTAGCCCTTACAACGTAATTATCTGGGACTATAGACACTTCTTCATTGAATTTGATTCAATTGAAGATGTAAAAATATTCTGGAAAAGATCAGTAAGAACTATAGGCAATCTTTTTTTTAGGATATTAAGATGGACGCCCGAATTCCATCCCAAAATTGAGTCCCCAATATCTCATGTCTAGATAACTATGCCCAAACTGCCTAAATGCTATATAATAAGAACATTGTTTACCATATTGCCAAAACAGTAGGCACTTCTTTGGCAATATGAGTTCCTAATATTAATAGATCTAGTTATAATATGTGTAAAGCCTGGACTTTAATTGATGTCTAAATCTCTCCCCAAAAAACTTTGGATAAGCTTTGGGGAGAGAGATGGGTTCTGGAAGGATATCACCTATGGTGATATTCCTGCATATTGTAAAATATGTAGACATATTGGTCATCTTAATTCTAATTGCCAAAAGGATTTTTTTTAAAAAATAAATCAGAATGATGTAAGGAATAATCAACATGTTAAGCCTATTAAGCCTAAATAAATTTGGTCTAAGAAAGTAAAATCAGTAATAACTAAGTCAGAAACTTTCAATCTTGAAACTTCTCATGATAAAGATACTAAAAAATACTATTAATTTAACCAATATATGCAATTTCTTAAATCTAGCTGATGAAAGTAAATAGATTATTAACATAACATTTCAACACCAATTAAGTTCGTAATTAGAATTAATTATGAATCAAGATAATGATCCTCCTGATATAACATGTGATTGAAGCAATTCAATCCATCAATCTTGGAAATTCTTTTAATCTACTAAGTGATGATACATTAGAAAATGAACCCGAATCTCTAGAAAGTAGAAAAACTCTTAGTCTTCGTGGCTCACCAAGGAAAAAATTAGTTAGTGAAAAACAAATCTAATAAGAAAACTATCAGATGTAAAACTAAAAGTCTCAAGTGTAACCTCATTAAGCAACCTCTGAATATCAAATGATCTTTTAGATCCTCTCCAACTAAAACCAAATGATTGTTAAATATCTTAGTTGGAATGCTATGGGAGTAGGAAATCTAGGTATAATTAGAAGAATTAAGTCTATAGTGAAATCTGAATCCATTTATTTCATTGCTCTTCAGCAGCCAATGATATCAATCTCTAAAATTGATAAAATCACTAAATATCTAGGTTTTGATTCCAACTTAGCTAATATTAATAATAAAATTTGGTTAATATGGAGAAACAATTACAAAATTCAAGTTAAAATGAATAATGAACAATGCTTAAACACAATTGTGACTTATCCTTCAAGCATTGAAGTGATTGTCACATTTATCTATGCCAAATGCACCAGATCCCAAAGATTGACTCTTTGGGATGACCTGAGACTTATATTTAAAACAAACTTACATTGGCTCATAGTAGGAGACTTTAATATCATTACAAAAGCTAGTGAACAATTAGCATGTACTACAATTTGTTATAAAGGGATTGAAGAATTTAATAATATGATTATGGACTGTCAACTTGAAGATCTGGGGTTTTGTGGATCTAATTTGACTTGGTCTAACAATAGAAAATAGTAGAGATTAGATAGGGCATTACATAATGCCCTTTGGAGAGACCTTTTTTATATTACTAAGGTGAATCATCTTGCCAGAACTGGCTCAGATCATTCACCTTTAGTAATATCTGTGACGAACAATTCGTTTATTCCTAAACCTAATTTCAAATTCCAAAATATGTGGTGTTCATACCCAGAGTTTATTAAGATATTTGAAAATAATTGGAAAGAATCAATATTTGGTGATCCCTTATATATCTTTTGCCTTAAGTTAAAAAGACAAAAAAAAATTGTCTCAAAAAATGGAACAAAGAGTTCTTTGGTAATATTTTTGACAGCATTGCCAAAGAAGAACAATATGTTAAACTTTGTGAGAGAGTCCTTCAAGATAACCCTAATTCTGAGAATAATCTATCTCTTAACAAAGCTAGAGTCATTCACTTGTCCTTGCTTACCAGAGAAGAAACCTTCTGACAACAAAAGAGTGCCACCATCTGGCTAAAAGATGGTGAAATGAATATTAATAAACATTCCAGAATTATGTTAAAAAAGAAGGGAACTTAATAGGATTAATGGAATTACAATAGATAGCACTTGGACTGAACACCAATCTCTAATTGGAGATTCTGCTATTAATTATTTCAAATCCCTCCTTAACTGTCAACATAATATAATGAATGATAATCTCAATGTTAACTTGATTAAGGAACTAATTCCTAAAACCATTACAGACCAAGATAATAAGGACCTCACCTGTTTACCTCCCTTGGAAGAAATTAAATCAGCTATTTCTGACCTCAATTCTGCAGTGTCTCTGGAGTTGATGGTTTTAACTCCAGATTTTACTTAGGATGTTGACCAATTATTAAATTTGATGTATATGAAGCAATCAAAGCTTATTTATTTTTTTGTATTCCTCATCGAGGAATCTTTGCTACTGCATTGTGCTTAATACCTAAATCTGCTTCACCTAAGACTTGGCAAGAATATAGGCCAATTAGTCTTTGTACAGTATTCCAAAGAATGTTGTCATAAGATAATAAACACTAGATTGAGAAAAATCTCTACACAATCATTTCAATTGAGCAAGGGGCCTATGTTAAATGTAGAAATATTCGGGAGAATATATTAATAACCCATGAATTACTTTATGACCTTGACAAAAAGACCAGAGGAGGAAACTTGAATATTAATTTAGATACGTCTAAAGCTTTTGATAGATTGAATTTCACATAAATTTATCAAATTCTTAAATTTTATGGCTTTAATGATCACTTTATCAGTCTGATTCAAAAAGGAATAGAAAACATCAATTACTCTATTATCATTAATGGACAATCTATTGGATATTTTCATTATTCCAATGGTATCAGGAAAGGAGATCCCATATCTTTTTACCTGTTTATCATTGCAGAAGATTTCTTAATAAGAGGAATAAAAAAACTAATGATCACCCATCATTCCATGCAATATAAATCTAAAGGCAGAATAAAAATTCACTGTCTTGCTTTCGCAGAGGATATAATTGTATTCACCAATGGTTCAATGGTTAATCTCAATAAAATTAGTGAATTTTTGGAAATATATCAATCTATCTCCGGACAACAAGTTAACAAAGAGAAAACAACTTTTATAACTTTTAAACTAATTGACATGAATAAGATTAATGTTATTGAAACCAATATTGGCTTCAAACACAAACCTTTTCTTTTTAGATATTTTGGTATTCAAATGGATACTAGACACAATCTAATTTACTTTCAGAATCTTATAAATAAAATCAAAAGTAAGATTAATGATTGGGACTCAATAACTCTTTCATTTGGTGGTAGACTAATTTTGATTAAATCAGTGCTACTAGCAATTCATGCTTACCATATGCACAATTTAACTATCCCTAACAATGTTATTGCCAAAATCAATGTCATAATGAATAAATTTTTATGGGGATACAAATAAGAAATCAATAATTTGGTCTCAATTGAAAACCTTTGTAAACCTTTCGATGAAAATAGCTTAAATATAAGGAGTATCAAAGATATTCAATCTGTCATTTCATATAAACTTTGGTTTTCATTTAGAATTAATAATTCACTATGGGCCAACTTATTACACTTTATATATTGTCTTGAAATACATCCTCTGCAAACTTAAAAGAAACAAAATGTTTCAAAAGTTTGGAGAAGATTGTTTAATATTAGAGATGCAGCTGAACAATTCATTCACTGGATCCTTGGTATTGGCATCATAGATTTTTGGGTTGATAAATGGCATAGCAATATACCTTTAATCAATCTATCAGTAAATAATAACAATCTTTGGTACAAACAAGTTAAAATCAAAGATTTTTTGCAAAACAATCAGTGGAACATACTTAAACTAAAGAACAATTTTCTTCAACACCATATTGACAAAATTTTGAATATTTCAATTCATCCAAATATGGTAGACAAAGAAATTTGGACACTTTATCCAGATGGGAGGTTCTCATTTAAAGTTACTTGGGATGAAACAAGGGTTAAACAAAAAAAATCCACAATCAGTAAAAGAATATGGAAACAACATTTCTCCCAAGATATGTTCTTTCATTACTTGGAAAGTCTTAAATGGATTAATTTCAGTTGATTCAGTCCTTCAAACGAAAGGATTTCATCTACCTTCAAAATGTCAAAACTGTCTTAATAGTGAATCAATAGATCACTTGTTTGTTTCATGCTTAAATCTTGGAATGCATGCTTATACTTATCTGATCTGTTTAATATAGTTATCAATAATCATATGACCATTAAACATGTTGTTTATAATTGGTTCTCATCTTCTGCCAAACATATACATATTAAGACTATTATACCTACTCTGATTATATGGTCAATTTGGCAGCTTAGAAACAAAAGTAAACATAATAATATATGTTATAACTCTAAGACCAATATTGACAAGGTTATATATTTAGTTAATATGTTAGACAATTCTGGTTGTATTAGTTATAAGCACTGGTTAGGTAACCTGAATGTAGCAACTAAACTGCATTGTTTCACCCATTTGAAAAAACAGACTAAGAGTATTTACGTTAAGTGGCACCCACCAACTCTAGGTAGAATCAAGCTTAATTGTGACGGTGCTTCTCTCTCCAATGGATAATCAAGTATTGGTTTTGTTCTTAGGAATCATGATGGTAAGATGTTAATTGTATTGTTTCAATCATTTAAAAAAACAGACTAAGAGTATTTATGTTAAGTGACACCCCCAAACTCTAGGTAGAATCAAGCTTAATTGTGACGGTGCTCCTCTCTCCAATAGAGAATCTAGTATTGGTTTTGTTCTTAGGAATTATGATGGTAGGATGTTAATTACCAAAGGATTAACAATAAGCAAAAGTTCCCCTATAGTGGCTGAATCTCGATCTCTTTTAGAAGGATTGATATTTTGCAAAGAAAATAATTATACTAAAGTTTATATAGAGATCGATTCGTTAATGTTATTCAATATGTTGAGCTTTGATTCATATCCTTGGTATTTAGAACTTGTTATCAAATGTTGTAGAAGCCTAATTTCTTCTTCAATGGTTATAAGAAATATTGTTAGAGAACAGAATTTTGCGGCTGACTGAGTGGCCAAACATACAATTAAAAACAAATATGATTGTCTCTATCTATCTCTACTAATTGTCCGGCAGCTCTTAAAGTCATTCTTTGCTACTAACTACAACTAACAATAGGCAAGGTTTCCTTGACCTTTATTCATTTCTTTATCTTGCAGGTGTAACATCAGTTAGAACATACGAGGAAGAAGGAGCAATTCTACGACCATGGAGATGATACAACGGAACAAAAACCAAAAAGAGACGATGAATTAATAAAAAAAGACCGCTACGAAGCTATTATAAGCATGGAAAGAAATATACAAAGAGCTTAACTTAATATAGCTTATACAAATTAATGTCTTTAAGCTATGAATACTCGTTCAAAGCTATCGATTATAACTTTCAACTTTGTATTTCTATTCAATATCAATAAAATAAATCTTGATGGTTAAAAAAAACGATACTGTTCACCAATAGGCCACTAACACAAACTTCGAATTTATAGAAAAGACGTGCTCATATAAACAATAAGATAGTTTTGACAGAGAGGACTTTGATAATGTAATTGTTTTACAGTTATTGACAAAAAATAGCCATTTGCTATTGAAGAACTAGACAATAAACTGAAATCCAGTTCAAGTTATCATTTCCAATCAAGCATATCCAACAGCCACAAAACCTCTTTCTTGGAGTTCGCAATATCGCAGAAGTCCATTTGAATCCCAACCACATCAATCGGACCTTCGTTTTCGTTTTCTTTTTCTTCTTCTCTAAAAAGCAAAGAGAACCATGCGCGGATGCCCGACATGAACGGTTGATTAGGAGAAAAGTCAAGGTAATCGAATGCAAGAGCCCTATAAGAAGATCTGTCTATATAATCAAAAAGGGATTTATTGATAAGGCGAGCAACCTTATTTGTATCAGTACGCGCCACCAGCACAGAGACGCTTACATTGTGGCTCAAAGGAACACCAAACCCAGGTTCAACAGGTAGTGTCAACTTATACTCTGGCCCTTCGAGATGGTACCTAAGCAAATCAGAGACTCTAGAAGGTACGGTTTTGATTCTGTCTTCAAATGCAAGGCCGGGAACAACTTCAGAGAAGACTAACGTGTCTTCGGTCCATATGTCGATATAAAATTCCAAGTTAACAAAAGAAAGTCGTGGCACGGCAAGTGTTCGTCGGTGCTGCCGTCTGTAGAAGGTTTGAAATAGTTTATAGTAGCTCTCGGTAGGAGGTATCGGCCGTTTGCAAATAGAAGGCCATCGCTTGGCACATTGGCATTTCCAATAATAATCATCTCGGGCTACGGCACTCCATCTCTTGCATACCAGTTGACAAGAAGCAAGATCTTTACCGTCTAATAAAGGAAAAACAGACTTCAAAACTTCTTCATGGCTCATCCTCTGGTTACGAGATAAAAACTAACCAACAGAATTTTATAGTTTACTACAACAATTCGACCAAGGTCTTGAGAGCAATATTGCTGAACACCCTGATAAATACATAAGACAATATAAGCTAAAAATGAAAAGCTATTCTCAAACATGAATTGCAGGTTGACATATAAAGTTTGATTGATCATCTTACACCGAATACTTAGAATCTCGATATACATCTTACCCTTCATAGGCCATGCCATTTAGAACAGAGACACCACATTCGAAAGAAATTAAAACTGATAATATGTCAACATTGAAGACTATATACTTCTATTGACTACGTCTTCAACTATTGATTAGCTCAAAAGAAACCACTAAACTAATGACCGATCTCTGAGAAAAAACAAATGATCCAAAAAACCCAAATCATAAATCAATTTTAATTTTAATTTCCCGATCAAAGTCGAATTCTATCAGTAGCCTTAACCTGGGAAAAAAAACATATGCTAACCGTGCAGATGATAGCATTGATAATCAAATAATCTAAATTCCCCAAGTATCCAATGTAATTGAATCGTTCGAAATCAAAATCTGAGATTCAAAAGCGAAACATGGATAACGATCTCTTCTAGGAAAAGAAATACATCGAACAGCTACGTAATATGATAAATCTTACAATTACAGAAAGGAAATTAAATGGTAAAACGATTACTTACTCGTAGATGATGAGATAGCGAGAGCGAGAGAGAGAGAGAGAGATCGGAGCGAGCTTGGAGTCTGAAGAGAAATCGAAGCGAGATGAATTTGATGGAGATTGAAGATTGGAATTAAAGGGATGTACTTAACCTAATGAGAGGGTCTACTTAGTAAAGCGAACAATTCGCAACTACTTAATCTTCCTCTTTATAACGATTTTCGCCTTTTTTATTTCCTCTAAATCCTTTAGTTAGTTCTCTATGTTTATGGCGATGTTATGGAACTTTTTTTTTTCCGAGGGGATCCGCAGACGCTACGCTGAGTGCACACAGGATAAACCCTCAGTCTGACGCGATAGCCTGCAAACCAACGCCAGAAGGTAAACCACACAAGATGACAGGCTCAGCCGAGAAAGCGTATGCAGAGGGACTCGAACTCATGACCTTTTGGTTATAAGAATGCCATGCTCAACCAACTCGGCTATCCCTTGGGGGCTCTATGAAACTTTTTTTTTTTTCGGAGGGAACCCGCAGCCGCTACTCAGAGTACAATGAGTGCGCACAGGGTAAACCCTCAGTCTGACGCGATAGCCTGCAAACCAACGCCAGAAGGTAAACCAGCTCAGCCGAGAAAGCGTATGCAGAGGGACTCGAACTCATGACCTTTTGGTTATAAGAATGTCATGCTCAACCAACTCGGCTACCCCTTAGGGGCTCTATGAAACCTTTTTAATTCGGCTACCCTTTGAGGGCTCTATGAAACCTTTTTAATCACATAAATTATATAATTATATTTATTATTAATTATATTTACTATACATATATCTAAATGAAAATTTGACTAATAAATAGTGTTTACATTTGGCGTTCAAAATTTGCTTCCAAAATTAGTGCCCAGAATATTCAAAACAACTAAACTAACATTCAAAAATTATCTTCTCGACAATCATTCATCAATTTCGATCTACGATTGTTCAGTAGCTTTCGAGCTTCCATCAGCCACCAACATGATAGTATTCTTTCAGCTTTCAGACCCAATTTTGACTTTCTCACCGTCTGTAAGACAATTGGCTCAAAGAGGAATTGAGGCCTCCCCACTAAAAACATAGTTATTATGGTTTCGCGAACAATTTCTTGGTGAAAGATTTAAAATTGGGAACATACTAAATGGCACGTTGTTTTTAATATGAAATTTTAAGATTTCAGATATATTTGTTGAAAGTTGGGCTACTCGTAAGGTTCATGTTTTATTTTTAAGGATAATTCGTGATTCGCATTGCAATTTTAAGCTTCATTTGTGATTCGCGTAGGAGTTCCTGATGTATGTTTGACAAAAGATTCACAACTCATAATTTCAATGATATATGTTTCCAATCTAGTAAGCGTATGTAATTCACGCTTTATAGATTATGTATGATTCGCGCTTCACGCTTTATAGATTATATAATTTAGTTGTTGTTCGTAATTTGTGCTATATAATTTTTCAGGGGATTTATACCAATTGGGTATAAAAACGTATCCAATTTACTAATAAGTCCAGCCTCAAATAGATTTTACCAATATCTACCAACATATGATTTTATTTACCTATTAGTCCAAACTTAAATTTTAAATACAATTTTACCCTTAATGAATTTGATAATATGACAAAGAAAGTTTGAGGAGAAAGAACTGATTTTGAAATTGGGGTTAAATATTTTAATTTGGGGATGTAATTGTTTTGTTTTTATAGATAATTTAGTTTTTTTTAAATGAGTTGGATCTATTTGTAAAATGGATCTTTTAGGGTATGCTTTGGTAAATAAAGACAAATTTTAGACCCATTACGTAAGTCTCCCTTTTTTCAGTCGTTCCTGTTTAAATGATTCACATTTTTAGATTATTTGTTTTAATTTTGTATATTATTCACATTTATATTAGTTGTTGGAAGTATGGGTGAAATAACTTTTTCGTATCAGATCTATTTTCTTTAATTAAGGAGATGCAAGACAAAAAACACCACATTAATCCATAAAAAATACCACGTTCTGATTGTCTTCCAAAATGTATACACATTATGATAACTTCCAAGAGATATAAAATATCTACTAGGAACGGTTAAGACATCGTAGTTGAAATAATAAATATATACAACAACAGAAGAAGAAGAAAAAAAGATTGCATGCCAAAGGGCATGACCTTTTAACAATATAAGGCCTGGTTAATAGTGAATGAGTATGCATCCACGAAAGACAAGCTTATTCCCTCAACTTGAGTCCACCAATTGATCTACCCTCGGGATCGGGAAATGATCCTCCATGTAACCGTTACTCAGATCTTTAAAATCAACAGACATCTTCCAATTTCCATTCTTTTTCTTTAGTAAACCCAGGTTTGTCGTCTATATAGCATACTGGGACTCTCTGATGTGGCATACATTAATGGTCTAACAACTTTGGCGATTATAGCGCAGAAATTTCAATTGAAAATCACCTCATTTTCTATGATATAGGCGTTGCGAAGGGGTTAACTGATAATTTATGGTAAATGATATCAGTTGGGACGTCGCTTACATCTTTAATAGACCATGCAAAAACATCTAAATTATTTAATAAAAACAAGATCAGTTCCATTCTCAAATCCTCTAAGGGCAAGGTTTTGATGCTCAATTTTTTCTCTTCATCAAAATAGTAAGCTTTGGCATCCTCCCAGGAAATAACAAAATTATGCGACTATCTAGGATTGTTGAGAGCCTTGACCTCTTCACAAGACACCAAAAATTATGATTTCTCTTTCTTTAGTGCCAAGGATGTTGTATAAACCTCTTTGGAAACTTTCTGATTTCTCTACACTACACCCACCTTATACTCCAAAACATATCTAAGGCATTGATGAATTAGCAAAGTGATGATGTTCATTTGATCGAGACAGAACCTATCAAATATTGCATTGTAAGAGGTCGAGTTATGTACCATCATGATAAGCATTCAAACCACCTTCTTAAACTCACGATTTCTCAGCACAAACTCGACTTCAAAATATTTAATAACAGTGGCACTCGCTCTGTAAACAAACAACCATCATGCCTGAACATCGAATAACATGAGGATTATTCATCTTATCATGGATCCCTTAGAAGGAAGTTTGTTGAACTTCTGTACTCAATTATAACCCTTTGAATCTCTTTTTTTTTCACATCAACATATATTAAAATAACATCCTCGTGAGGACCAACAATACCTCATAGGTCGTCATCATAAAAAATAATAAGAGGGTATGAAGCTTGGTTAAAATGGGGTGACGGTTCTTCCTTGAAATTGTGTCTTAATACTTCGAGTCCGTTTTTTTAAATAAAATAATTGATTCCAGAAATAGAATCTCTTTTATAAATAATGAGAAGCCTTAAGGATAAGCTTAAATCATCCCCACCATAAATAGTACCTACAACGTGACGATTCGGATAAGGGTCGATATACTCACTCGACATATCGAACACTTCAACGTCACGTTCCAATATCACCATGTTAGTATTTTCCTGTTGAGGAACAACCGTTTGGGTCCCCGATCCTCAAGCTTTGGCAAAACCCGTCCCATTCAATGCGTTCCTTTGGGAACCATTGTTATTGTTTCTCATAAATTGTATCAAATTTCCATTGTCAATCACTCTGGATCTCATCTCTTAAGGTGATACAATAACTGGTCCAATGACAGGTTTTATTATGGTACTTGTAGTACATGTTGTTTTTGTCTTCTTTATGGTTTTATTATATGTAAAATCGTTATATACTGAACATAGTTATTGATTTTGTCATAAATCGTAGTCACACTCATGGTAAGCTCATTATAATTATCATCCCTTAACTGTTTTTTCTTTTGGCCATCCTGAATCCTAATTGAGGGATCATCCTCGGATTAGAATAATCTAAACTTGCATTGGGTCACTTTGATATTAAGATGGTTGCGTTGTTGATTGCGTAAGTGTCGCGTGCAGGAAAGGAAGAGGCTAAATGATATGTTGTTATTTTTGTTGTACTTGTGGTGTTTGGTATACTATAATAGTGACAATTAGAATCAAAGCGGGGGGTTAATAATTATGGTGAGGCTGATTCTCCAGGATAAACCAAAGTTGTATAGTCTCATTGACTCTAATTTGCGACTCTACTTGAGCCAACAACGTTCCAAAAGAAAAATCCTTTGTTTTCATCATATCTTACGTTAAAGTCATTGAGAGAAGTCCATGCATGAACAACACACAAGCGGTTTCCTTACGATATTACTCGAGGCTATTCTGGGTTTGAAAAAAAAGTCGGGTATAGTCCTAACATATTTTCAGGATTTACCTTTGTTTTTTATTTGATCGAAGAGTATAAAAGTGTGATTCGAGTAAAATTTATGTGTAAATGAAATAAATAAAATATTTTTTATGCCAAGAAGCAAATCTAATCGAAAGAATAAAACTTTTTGCATTTTGTTAGAATTTGGGCTTTAGAAGATTAAAGAAAAATATAGTATTTTGAATAGAAAGAGAAGTTTTGAAATAAAAAACAGAGGAGAGAGATTAAGAAATGTTTTTTGATTTAGGAATTTTGTTAAGGCTTGTGTTAGGGCTTAAAACAAGTTTGAGATTTAGTTAACTGGGTTGGGTTTTAATGTATGACTCGATTTGGTTCATTTACTTAGTAAATGTTAGATGGCAAAATAAAAATAGTTAATAGTAAAATGTTAAAAGTAAATGTCTATGTGGCAGCTCATTAGACAAGTGATATGGCACGTAGAAAGGTATAATTGGACAAGTGTTTGGAGATCAATGGTGAGACTAGAAAAATTATTGTTTGGGCTGCCACATGGCAGCTCCTAAGGAATTGCACACGTGGGGGACTAAACGTGCAAAAATTTCAAATATGAGGGACTGTTGGAAGACAAAAGTGAACGAAATAGAATAATTTGAAGAAAAAAACGTAGAACATAGAAGACTAGTGGTAATTTTTAGCCCTCTTATGTATTAAGGATGACAATGTTGGTATGAGCTCGTCTAATCTAGCCTGACCCAGTCACGCTTTGTCCGGGCTGAACATAGAACGGGTTGGGTATAGATATGAAAATTATGGCCCGTATACGGGCTAGATAGGTATGGATTTTTTAATTTGTCCAAACCGACCCGATCTAAAAATATAAACTATAATAATAATAATATAAAATAAACAATTATCGTTATTCATTTCATTTTTAATAATATATAAATTTCATTTTCCACTAATTACTAATTAGACTCTTCTTGGTAAATATTGTTTCCAATAATATAATAATATATGTGATAAGGGTAAAACTTGGTTAGAGAGTATTTTTGAAAAGTGTGTAGGTGATGTATTAGATATGGAATGAAATGTAGATACATAATTTAGGTGTTTGTATTATGTCTATAGAGATAGAAAATAAACTCCTTAAATGTTATGTGTGAGAACTTTTATAAGTTGATTTAGGATTGATGGGTCAATCAGGTCGGGTCAAAAGCATCAACCAAACTCATGGGACAAAGAAACTCATTTATTAAAGACATGTGAAGCGCACAACTACATCTGCCAAGCAGCTTAGTCAAAAGGTAAAAGAACAGTGGAGAACTGGAGATACAAAATTTATCTTAGGTCTAAACTAGCCCCACGAGTAAATTCGACCCTCTGACTGACTATCGTGCTCAAAGAAATCTCACCCTATTAATAGGCGGAGCCAGGTGGGTGTTTGTGGGGTCCCAGGAGCCCACCTGATTCCATTAAAATATATCTTTAGTAATACAATTTGATCTACTCCTTCAGTCGAGTTGGTAAAAAGAGACTTGGCTATTGCTTAATGTCTTTTATAAGTTAAGATAGATTGCTTTTATTTATTGTTTTAATGTAAATATATTATTTATTATATATATAATTCTAATATATTTAAATAATATAAATTTATATATAAATTTGATATAAATTTTTTTTATATTATTTATTTTCCGAATTTATAATATAAATCTATATTATTTTCATATAAATAGATATGCTGATTTAAAAAATAACATAAATTTATATAAATTTGATGATGTTTGTAGAAAACCCTAACTATAAGATACAATCTTTTAGAATAATTTCTCTTTTACTATGATTAGACAACTCTAACTACAAGCTTCAAACACTAAAGTATTTATTGTGTCTCTATGTTATTAATTCTCAAAATTGAAGCTTTGCTACATATCTTATATTACTATTCACTAGTTACAAAGATTACCATTGGTTGATCTATATTTTTTCTTAAGATAGAGAGTCATAGAATTAAATTTCAAAGCAAATAGACCTCCATAAATCATAATTTTTAATTTGCTTTGCTAAGTTTAAATTTTATTATTGATTTAGTTTTTATGTTTGTCATTATAGAATGCATAGATATTTTAAAACAAGTAAATTTAGAAAATAAAATACAAATATCTTTAATTTAATCAGTGAAGTTAACCGCAGAGGGACGCAAGATTAACTTGTTATTCCACAAGCACATGTTTCGGTGGTCAATAATCCACAACCTGAAGTTGAAGCACAATCTTCAAATTGGGAACATTTGGAGGCTGATCCAGGGAAAAGAGATCGAACCTCTAGCTTTCATCCAGATCTTCAAGACTCGGTACGAAGAGTTTACCTTTTAAGGGGTCTAACACAACCTCGTAAGGAGAAATATCCTTATATCGAAGTTACTTAGAATATATTAAACATAATAACTCTGTCCATTGTTAGTTTTGCTTTTATCTGTAGCAACGACGAGTGTTGGGCGAGTTTTCTCGGGTTTGAATTATGTGAAGAAGGAGTCGAAAAATAGAATGAGCGATCCATGGCTTAATGATTGTTTGGTAATATTTGTGGCACGATTAGTAACATAACTACCCTTCAACAATTTCAAACTATGAATAAGAGAAAAATACAAGTAAAATTAAGTTAGATTTATGTTTTTATTTTAGGTTTTTAATCACATTTTTAGTTACTTGTGTAACGTATATTATAACAATAAAAACTTACTATTTGAGATTTCAATATAACCCATGTTTGTTATAACTTTTGTATCTTATTTTAATTTATTTGATAATAATCAAAAAATTCAGGACACCACTATGTTTCGATCCCGGCTACGCCAATGGCTATCAATATGTACTAGTTAAATTCTTCAAGTTAACTTGATTCCCAATAATATATAAATTCTTCTAGTTATTGATTTTTTAAAATATACATTTATGATTAAATTTTATTATTTAACCAAACTTCATGTTATTTGTTAGGTTTGTCATTAAAAGTTATGACACGTTTGGAATCACATTTCAATTTTTTTTGATGATTTTGACAATCAAGATGAGGATGGAAGCATTGTGAATTGTGATAAGTGGTGCTGACGATTGATGTGCAATTGGAAACTATAAACTAAAAAAATTCAAAAATATTTTGTGTTAGTTTAATGTTTTATTTCACACTATTTAAGACATGCTGTAGATTACTTTATTTGTTAAAGACTCGTGTTTGTTTTTTAATAATATTTAAATGTTTTTCGATTTATAAAACAATTTAAATCTTAATGTTTATGTGTCTTTTAATCTGATACGATGGGACAATTTAAATGGTAAAAAAATATTTACTAATCGAGTTGAGCATGTTTACATCTTAAAAATAAAAAGATCTGAACTCGGTCCATTGTCGTCACTTCTGTTTATACCAATTTCCGTCTAGTAATTTTTTATGTTCATCTTTGTATTAAAAAAAATTATATTCACTTTTGTATTAAATAAAAAATTTCTATATTTTAATAAAATTATAAGTTAATAATCTCACGATTTAAAATACAATTTTTATTATAAAAAAACATTTTTAATAAAAAAGTATGAAACTTATATTACAACCTTAACTAGACATAATAAAATACTTGGTTTGCATTGATTTAGACATTTTTATACACAGCCTCGGGTTTACCAGAATTAAAATTATAAAAAAATAAAAAATAAAAATCTGTTCAATAAAAAAAATAAAAAATATAACATCAAAAATGTCGAGGGATTGATATATAGGGCTATTATCGGTCATGTTCGGTCTGGGTATTGACGGAACCAGACCGGACCACTAAGCTTATCGGTTCGTAACGGATCGGATCGCTTATCGGTTCGAACGGGACCGGACCGCTAAGCTTTTGGTTCTAATTTTTGGAACCGGACCGAACTTTTAAGCTTTCGGTTTGGTTCGGTCCGGTCCTGGTTCGGTCCGTTTCGATTCGGTAACGGTCCGATTTCGGTCCGGTTTGGTCTACTTAAAAAAAATAAATTCAAATAAAATTTAATTTTTAATTTCTTTTATTGATATAAAAACTAAAATTTATAAGTAAATCTTTTGATTTTGTTAAAAAAAATGGTAATTAACTATTAATTTAAGTACTATAATGTATAAAAAATAAATAATAATAATAAATAATCGATTCTAACGGTTTTATTTTGATCTAATTTTCTATCGATTTTACTGGTTTATTAATTCTATTCTCTATTGGTTCCTAACCAGTTTTTGGTTTATTAATTCTATTCTCTATTGGTTCCTAACCAGTTTTTGGTTTATTAATTCTATTCAACCAGTTTTTTTGTTTCGGTTCGTTATCGGTTTTCGGTGAACCGATCATATTTGCTTTTTAACCTAAGACCTTACAACCAAGAAACAAAATGATAGCTTACAAGGCCAAGGCCAAGCATCTAACAAAAAGACATGACTACATACTTAAAAGTATGTCCCTTCATTCGTGTTCGATTTCGGCTGCGACGGATAAGAGAAGCCAACAGAATAGGCCATACAAAAAAGAAGAAGAAAACGAAGCACCGGATTTGGCTACTAAACAATTTACGATAAAATCCGAACTAGTTTACAACAAAAGACTAACACTTGCACAATTCTTACACTTACACGAAACTAATATTTACTTCCATCCAAAATTGATAATAACATTTAAGCCTGAACTTTACTACAGTCAGACATTTACTTAGTCAGCATCCTATTCAGCAGTCCTTCACAGTCAAAGTCAGGGTTGAGTTCAGAGAGATAGACAATGTACTTTATCCGGTACTAATGTGAGCACTGAAGGTTCTCTCACATGTTTGAAAGGACCGCCAGCTTCACGTCGAGCATGAACTTTTGCAAACCTGTTGAACAGACCAAATTTCTCTAACTCCTGGAATTCCACTTTGACGCAGGAAATGGACGTTGCCTCGTCCCATCTACATCGTCAAATGTGAATATCTTAAGTAACACCAATAAAAGAACGATACGGATAAAAACAATGAAATTTGCAGTAAAAGTGTGGGTATCAAAATCATGTTCTTAGTGTCGAAAGCTCACAAGTCGTATCCATACGATCCTCATGTGTACCAAACACGTCCTAAGAGATCGCAGGAATTTTATGGATCACAATGGTCATGAAAATCAAAACCACCTTGATCATTGCACTTTTTTCAAATTATTGCATTTGCATTTGCGAATTTTGTATTTGAAGTGTTTCAGCATTAAGATAACTTCCTAAGAAATGAAAAGATGTCAAAGTAGCTCGGATGGTGAAATTCGCTCTTACATTTCGAGATCGGATTCAAGCTTCTTGGCTCTCTTAGAGAGACCTTCAACAGCTTCGTAGCATCGATGAGCCCGTTTCTTTAAAATATTGGACTCCCCCGAGATCCTACATAATAAATTCAAAAAAAAAAAAAAATCAAAAGCCATATGCGAAACTTACGATATTCAAATTTATTACTACAAATGCATGAGAGAATTGTTTCCATCAGAACAAAACTCACACGTTACTTTTATTGGAAGGCGATTGCGAATTATTTCTTGAACGATTGAAGAGACTGCATGCATTACCCAGAGCTACTCGAGAAACAAAGTACAGGACACTATCGTAATTTAATAAAACATCCTTTGAGAGAACGAATGCTGGAACAGGCCCGAGAAGTTGCTGCATAAGCTGAGTTGTTAATATGAGCCTTGTCCTTGATTGAGGAATCGGCTGCATGTCTTTCAGAGCTAGAACCTCATCTTCCACCTGTGAGTATAAACCAGAACTTAAATACTTTCAAGAACAGACTTAGAAATGATTTCAAGAATAATAATATCATAATAACACCATATTAAGAACCCACCTTTTCAAAAATCCGATTAGTGGCCTGCGCCCATTCTCGTTCTGCTTTGCTGCAAAACGTAAATAGAGAAAACAAGAAAGGAAATGAATGGTTTGATCGCTAAATGCCCACTTAGACAAAACGTAGCAATAATAAGCTAAATAGCCTAGAAAAATGAACTACAATACACTATAATATTCAAAGAATAGTAGAAGTAACAGGCAACCTGAAAGGACAGAAACCCTTGTACCGATTGGTAAACTAAGTCAACTACATGGAGGAATTTGCCAAAATAGACCAGTACCTGATATTTTGAGGCCCTTGGCTTCCTTGCAATACCTCGTTGCGCCATGCTAATCCCTCCCATAATAAAGTTTTGTGTTTCTTAGGTCTAGCGATGCATTGATTGGTGATATTAGCTCCAGTTTTAGCAGTCTTACTTGGCACAACACTATTCCCTTGAGATTGTTCCACATTTGCACTTATGTTGATATTCTTAGATGGTTTCTCAGTAGAAACCCGCTTCGCAGCAGCTTCAGCAAGTGTGAAACCATGCACAGGCACAACACTATTCCCTTGAGATTGTTCCACATTTGCACGTATATTGATATTGTTAGATGGATTCTCAGTAGAAACCCGCTTCGCAGCAGCTTCAGCAAGTGTGAAACCATGTACAGGCACAGGATGGAGATCGATCTTAGTATAGATACTAGGAGGTGTACCCTTTGTCAAGTTTTTTACTTTGGCAAGCTGAGATCTTGTTCCATCATTGACTTTCTGATGAGGACGTACATGAGTGATGGTTTCTCCAGAGCGAATTTGCGACAAACCAACTGTCTGTGAAGCACCGACTACCTCAGATGATACTCCCTGCATCTTTTGAGGGAGTGTAAGAGTACTATCTGACACGGAAACAGAAGATGCTGAACCACAGAGAGGAACTTTGTGTGATGTTGCAGAAGTACCATAAGGCTGAGAACGAGGGAACTTCTTTCCAAAATGAGGAGCTGAAACAGCTTGAGAAGTTTCTAAAGGACGAGCACCTTCAATTGGCGTATTCGTGCTGGCTGTGCTCGATACAACATGCATCTTAGAGGGTCTCTTGATTATTTTAGGAGAAGCGCACGTTTGAGACCTTTCTAAAGAAAGAGCACCTTCAATTGGCGTATTCTTGCTGGCTGTGCTCGATACAACATGCATCTTAGAGGGTCCCTTGATTATTTTAGGAGAAGCACACGCTTGAGAAGTTTCTAAAGGGCGAGCACCTTCAATTGGCGTATTCTTGCTGGCTGTGCTCGATACAACATGCATCTTAGAGGGTCTCTTGATTATTTTAGGAGAAGCACACGCTTGAGAAGTTTCTAAAGAACGAGCACCTTCAATTGGCGTATTCTTGCTGGCTGTGCTCGATACAACATGCATCTTAGAGGGTCTCTTGATTATTTTAGGAGAAGCACACGCTTGAGAAGTTTCTAAGGGACGAGCACCTTCAATTGGCGTATTCTTGCTGGCTGTGCTCGATACAACATGCATCTTAGACGGTCTCTTGACTAGTTTAGGAGAAGCACGCGCTTGAGAAGTTTCTAAAGAACGAGCACCTTCAATTGGCGTATTCTTGCTGGCTGTGCTCGATGCAACATGCATCTTAGAGGGTCCCTTGATTTTTCTAGGAGAAGCAGACGACGATGACAATGATACCAACTTGTGATTTTTATCGTACGAGAGAATCCGAGAGTCATTGATCTCCTTTTCATTTGTGTGAAGTAACTGACCATGATGCTCTATCTGAGTTGCGTTGGTGTTATCAACCCGACGAGTCGTCTGTTGGTTCTTATTGCTGATGAGGTTAGTAAGCTGATTATCAGTCGACGTATCAATGCTTGGATATGCCAAACCACTCCATTCTTCTTGTACCCCGGTAGCACTACTAGAAGCTTCTGAAACCGCAGACTGCATAAGAACACTCCAGCTACCACTATGAATATAAGGAGTTGCACTTGAGAAATCTTTTTTTCTGTATGTAGTGCCCAAACAAGGATCCCAAATGGTCTCATGGGTATTGAATAAAATCTTAGCTTCCATTGGGTCTACAGGGACCACACCCTCAGAAGGGTGTGTATTTATGAGGCTTCCCGCTTCGACTCGAGTATTGAATCCCTGGTTAAAAACGGAAGATTCTTTTGGTATTTGCATTGTAGAGTTTTGTGATCGGGTCAATAAACTGACAGAGCCCTGGAAATCGGAGAACTGACTCATATTGGTAGCAACAGGAGTACCGTACACGGAGAAACCAAGCTGTTCCGGCCTCCAGCCCATGTATGGTGTTGTTACATGAGACCCAGCGGCAGCCGAAGTCATAACTTGGGAAAATTGGTTTGAAGAATTCTGTTGTTGCATCTGAGTATCTTGCGGCCGATTGAACATTGCATGCTGATGGAGCCACTGCATGTTAGTATAACCCGACTGCTGCATTGAGAATATATCTAATCATAAACTGGATTTCCGTCGAACAACCCTAATTATTCAGCACCATCAAGTATTCAGACATGGATTCTAACAGAATCTGCAAATTCCAGATATATATTACAACGGAGTGTAAATATATTTGCAGAAGTTATGGTTTCTGCAATTGAAAACTCAAGAACTTTCTAATCTAAATTTCAGACAGAGCTCAATCAATACTACATTAACCAAGATCAACAAACACTACTTGACAAAAGCGGATAAACAATCGAAGTCTAAAAAGGTTAAAAACAAACGTGTAACACGACGTTAAGTCCGGATCATTCCACAATACTTCTATTACACTTCATTTTAGAAACATTAACGGCACAACACCAAAGCTGAATGCAGGACCAATATTATACACCAAATAGCACATTCCCACTTCAAATGCTTCAAAATACCGAACCATTCAACCGATTTCTCCTGATTAGTTAAAAACACTTAACGACAAAATGGAACAACATACTAGTACTTAAAATCAACTTTTCCCACGCTCCTACGTCCATCAATACACATCTTAATCAAAATCAAAGAACCCTATATCACGAAGGCACTTAAACATAGGGTTTACTGGATAACATGTTTTCACCGAAGCTGAATATACATTTAACAATGCAGGAGCATTATCATACACAAAACTATTCCTTAAGCATCAAACAATCTACATTCGACCAACTCCCGCAAAAAAAAAACACTAATGATAGTAAAACTTATTTCACTCCCTAAACTGTCTTCCATTGAAGTAGATAATCCAAATGCGAAAGCGCATCTACGCAACATAAAGGAACAACATTGTCCCTAATCAACAATTTTCTTGATAAATCAAAAACTTCTACATCACTTATCTTCAGTACAAGAACTGAACAACAACTCTTCATCTGAAATCAATGAGAATAACCATAATGCAGGAACGTTATTACATACGTACATTCCTACATAGCATGTGACATATCCCAACCCTCATTAAAAACACTAACACTAAGTACAATCTATGTCACTCTATAAAGACCATTACATCAAACACCTTTCAGGACTTTTTTCAAAGACCTACGAGAACCAGATACTAAAGGACATTCATTCAAACCCATTTGAGATTAACCCACATAAATCAAGATCAAACCCTCTACAGAAAATAAAAAATTAAAATTTGAAACCAATCTTAATACAATTAATGAAAATGTTAACTGATATATATCCTACTATAGCTTAGTGACCCCATAACAAAAAAAATCAAATCAAAACCATACACACAAACAGAAACAAAACCCATTTTTTATTTTTCATAAATTAGAACAATTGAAAAGCATAACCAGACATTTTGAGCTAAATTTGAAAACTTTAGAACAAAGAAGGAAAAAAAAATGGTGACTTTAATGCTTACCATTGATAAGAAATGGCCACCGATCAAAAAAAGCAAGCACAGAGACCAGAGAGAATGCACTGAGTGTGATCTGTCTAGAAATAGGGTTCTTACAAAGAGAGTGCAATGTCTATGTATAAAATAATAGATTAAATTAGAGTGGCTGTTTAGTGTCAAGAAGCAAACACACATATAAAAAGAGTCTCTTCTTTGAACAACAGCTCAAAAGTGTTTCGGTTTCTTTAGTGTTACTGAAAAAAGAAAGTTTTGTTGAAAAATTGTCTTTTTCTCTGAACAGATGATAAAATTGAATACAGCTTATTATTCGTTACGGTTTATAAAGATGTAAGATTATTCGATGTTAATAAAAGTTGATAGTATAAAGAAACCTAAACTTTATATTTATTCAGTTTTTTATTTATATTTTATTTTGTTTATTCGATGTTAAGTTTGGATTTCTGTTTTTTAAAATTTTGATTTTTGTATGGTTGGAGTTGTGGTTTTGTTGATTTGATAGCCTAGCTTATTATTGTTTGTGAATTGGAGTTGTGGTTTTGTTGATTTAGTTTTGAACATAATGATGCATGAATTTGTGTTTTAGGGTTTCATATTTATGGGTTGCTCGATACATGTTCGCCGCACAATATGTGCGACCATACCTGATAGATTTGCACATGTCGTGCAACAGAAAGGGTGTCTGTCGCAAACCTTCATGCGGCAAATCAACCCAGATTTATGTTTGTTGTGAATTTTTTTTTAAAATTTATGATTTTTTATGTAAATTATATATTGCATTTAGGTTTGTCCATCGTGCTCAACATCCCGATATTTTTTGCGACAATTGTAGATTGCACGCATGTTCGAAAGATACTCCAAACTATTATGCTTCAAAACATTATATATCTCCCTAGTACGCGACCCAAGAAAAGATAAATTACGAACTAGTATCTCTTCATCCAGTTTAAGTCTACAAACGTGGGAATGACCGTCTAAGCAAACATAAGGTTCGTGATTGTGTTTCCTATTTATAATTTCCAAAAATCAATGCATAGCTAGTACATCTACCAGATGCCCTTTTAATTAAACTGGACAATCGTATTTTTCTGTACACTTTCAATTCTCCTATGTTTTTTACTTTGCTTTTGATTTAAAAACACTGTACCTTTCGCATCGGTACTGTAACGTAGGAATTCTTCATCATTTCCCACTACCATATAGCGCAATAATGGTGAATAATTTAATCTTCTTCGATTTCTCTTCTACAAAGTCATCCATCTCCGCCTTAGTGAAAAACCTATCGGTTGTGAAAATTCTGTTGTAATCAGCCATCATATATGGTGGTTGGCCTGATTTCTTATACTATAATTAACAATATGTTAAAAACATAATATTGAATGTATCGCACACCATATACAAATGCATAATACATGATTACGTTGCCCATGCAATGAACAGATATATGGTCGCATGTAGTGTTGTGATGAGCATGTACTTGGTCGCATGCATTTTCGCGACCAACCTAGATATTTTCGCATGTTGCATGCTACCAGGTAGTTGTTCACCGCGCGCGTCGTGCATATGTTATCAAAACAAAAAGTAAGTTACGAATGTTACCTCCATTGGATTCATGTTCTCCTCGTCCATGAAGTCGTCCAAAGAGCAGCCTAGTTCCTCATCTTCCATAATAGTGTCACGTTTGCTTGGTGTGTGGTAGAAATTTAAGTGTTAGAATGGTAAGTAGTTAGTGTTTTGTGGTAAGTTATTAGAGTTTAGAGTTAGATTGGTTGTTAAGTTTAGGTTCAGCGCAAATTATGTGGCAATGACAATTAAATAAAAATAAGAATTATGGAAGTCTATTTTGGGGTTTTCAATATTTAATTTCAAAATAATTGAGATATGGTGAGATATCTAACAAAATATGTCTAATTTTTAGCCTAGCCTTTTTTAGGAGTTGTTTCACAATTAAAATTAATATGATATTTTTAAGTAATTATAAACATTATAAGTTATTATTGTATTTTTATATTTTATATTTAATTAAAATATCCACGAATATTTTTCAGTTTATTTAATTAATATTTGTCATAAAATTATGGATAACTAGAAATAGTATTTGTCATATTTATGTTTATGGTTTTGTTTTTAAGTATTTTTATTTTGTATTTTCATATAAATTCGTTATGTGTGAAAAAAAATTATATTACTTTTCTTATTATAATATGTTTTTTGTGTTATTTTTAATAAACCGATAATATTTATGTCATTTTTATTAATTATTTGTTATTGATAACACTGTTTAACCACATAAACACGTCAAGTTAAAAAATAAATTTTATAGCCAACTAACATAACAAAAATAACACATTTGATAGTAATAAATATACATAATATAGGAATATGTCAAATTTGTATTGCAACTTCTTTACTACGATGGATCGTCATATGATTAATTATGTATTGGTTATTTTTAATAATAATCTCACTAATAAATTATCCTATAAATAAGTATTAGACTAATATATTCAAAATCGTAGTCCAGGTAAGTCCGTAAAATATTGAATATGAATGTTGACAACTAAGTTTAAAGTATAAGTTTATGAACTAATCTGTAAAGAAACAAATATTTAATGGTTATGTATCATAATCGAAACAAATTAAAAGGAACGAGGATTGCAATTAGTGTTATATTAAAACCATAATTATAATCATATTTAAAAAGATAGTAGTGTTCAGTTTCTTCCACGCACAATTAAAAAAATATAAAGTTATTACTGGTTAGAATATTTGATCTTGAATATTAGATCCATGGATTCTTCCACACACAATTAAAAATAAATATAAAGTTATTACTGGTTAGAATATTTGATCTTGAATATTAGATCCATGGATTGCAAAGACAAAATAAGAGTTACCGAAAAAAGTGAAAGAAAGAACAAAAAGACCTAAAGGATTCATCCTATAAGTATTTATATTCCATAAAATAAAGAATAATTCATATATCTATAAGGTTTTATGTATGTTTAGTTTAGGATTCAAACAAATCAAACCGAACAAGCGATACCAGAACCACCTCGTAAAGCTCGAGTATTAGGTTTTTGTTCTTGAGTTGAATATGTATATGGATGTAATTTTATCTCTAATAAAATATCTATATCTGGGAAATGATTTATCAATGATTTGGTATATGATGGGTGGATCTAGGATTTAGATCACATGATATATGATTGATTAAGGATGGTTGGGAACCAATTTAGGATTTTTCGTCGATCGATGTTCTCGTCTTTGCGACACACAAAGCCTAAATTGAACAAAAATAGGGTTTTTCGTCACGATACCCACCGCAATGCCCTAGATGGTTATTATAGTGACACCACTGTTGTTGCAACAAAAAACCCTTAATGCAGTTTTACGCAGTATGCGCACTTATAAATATAATTTATTTTGACATAGATCACGTTGTGGTTGTTTGGTGTTTATATCTTATGCGGACTGTATGAATAAGATCATTTAACTTCCATTAGTAGTTTTTGAAACCAACAGATCAAATAATTAATCTATGTTGGTGAATTTATTTACTTACAATTTGCATGGGTTTATGATTAATGATATTGCATACATCACCGACTCAAAAAGGTTTAATGTTTGGCATAATTAATCGTGAATATGAGACTATCAGTTATGAATTAGTAATTAAGTTTTGATTATAATACGGAAACCAACCCTTAGAAGGATTTTCCCGACTTAAGTCGATTAAAATTGGACCAAAATAAATTTTCTCAAACTCATACAAGTACATGTTAATATATTTTCCATAAAATATATCATTAGTGATGTACAATATATGTTGTTTATTGTGATGTTATTAATCCAGCAAAAGTAAATACCTTTAACTCATTAGTCAATAGACATCTCACTTTTGATGGGTCAGACTTTTTCAAAGAAAAGATGACATGATATTATACTTCAACTCTCATAATTTTGACCTAACATTAAAGATTAAGCAGCTCACGTCATTCATTAAAGATATTTATCCTTAATAAAAGATATGGGAAAAGCCAAATATGATGTGTTTTCCAGTCATGAAATAATGAAACCTTTGGCATTCCATGAGGCTGTCTCAACTGAGATTGTCAATATCATTGAGTTTCTCACAACATTTGAGAAAAGTTTTGCCAATATTAATAAGATGGAGATTAAGATGTTGATGATGCAGTTCTCCATCTTAAAGTTTTATGATAAAAATAATAATAATGATAATATTATCGGGATGTCAATAATGATCTCAAAGTAAAGACATTTATGATTGACCTTCTTATGGAAGTTACCATAGGTTTTGTGTTTTGGTATTTTCTTGAACATGAGAAGTAGATGGCTAGTAAACTGATTTCTCGTGTCACTCAAGGGGATAAAAGGCTAAAATAAAAACATCATATGGTGTATATGATGAGTTATCTATAATGGAAATATAAAATATAAAGTATAATAGAGCATTGGATAATGCTTATGATTCAGGAGCAAAACAATATAAAGAATCACCTATTACATGTTGATGTTTATTTTGTAAGAGAACTTGGTAATCTCACAACTCTTGTATGTTTGTAAGAGAGTGTGAAAATTACCAAGTTTATGTAAAAGTTAAAGGTAATCTCACGACTTTGATATGTTCGCAAGTCAATTTAGTATCAGTTCAAAAAAACACATGGTAGGTTAATACAACTTCGACCATCCATGTATGTACTTTTATACAAGATACGATAAGGAGCTGAAGCCTTACTAATGGCGAAATATTCATCTATCAAGTAAAAATCAGTTTGTGCTTAGTTTCTTACAATTGTGATTTTTATTTTTTTTATTTTTTTTTATTTTTTTCTTTTTTTTAGGTCACGAGTTCGAGTCCCTCTACGTACACTTTCTCGGCTGAGCCTGTCACTTTATGTGGTTTACCTTCTGGCGTTGGTTTGCAGGCTATCGTGTCAGACTGAGGGTTTACCCTGTGCGCACTCATTGCACTTTGAGTAGCGGCTGCGGGTTCCCTCCGGAAAAAAAACAATTGTGATTTTTAGTTTTGCTTTCTAGTGGATAATTCTCGTGTTTGAAATATGTTAGAAATTGGTTTTTCGTATATTAAATTTTTGGATATTCGGGTCTTTTTAGGAATAATCAAATAAATCTTATTTTACGTGATAATGTGGTAAAACTGAATAATTAACAAAAAATTATAAGTTTATTTATTAAATATTATTAAGTATCACAAATAATCAATTAATAAGTGGGTATCTAATAAACTAAATTACAAGGCTGAAAATTTAAGAAATCGTTGGCACAAGCCCTTATGTCATAACTCTAAGATAAAAACGGATATTTTTGTTGTTGAAGGCTTATTAGGTTTGTTTGATTATTCTGAATTTGGTGTTTGTACCAAATTTATCAATGGAAAACATACCAAAGTGAACATGTTAGGTGCATCCAAAGTGAAACAAGTTTTCGAGTTAATGCATATCAATATTTATGGAACGTTCCTAATGGTATTATAGGACAATAACCGATATATTTTATTATTTATAAATGACTAGTCTCGGTATGTATATCTCTACATTGTTTATGAGAAATCAAAAGTCCTATCAAGTTCATCGCTTTTAGGCCGAACTTGAAAAATAACTTGGTAAGAGCATAAAATGCGTCAGATCTGACCATAATGGCAAATACTATGACAAATATGATGATTTGAGTGAATAATTCCACAGACTATTTGCAAAGTACCTAACGAAGTGCATTATAGTACCTCATTATACCATGCCAAGTTTTCCCAAACATAAATTATGAATCCAATGGATAAAATTATATGTTTAAATATATATAGTATGAAGTCTAATTAGTTATACGACTCTACCATTATCACTTTGGAGGGAGTCCATCAAATGTGTTGTATATATTCTCAATATAGTTTTTATAAAATCAACCATTAAGACTTCACATAAATTTAGAAGTACGTGCAAGCCTATCTTAAAGCTCTTGCATGTTTTGGGATGTACATCTGAGTGAAGCCTTATCAAAATAAATTGGACCATAAAATAATTAGCTATTATTTCATTTGATATTCAGAATTTTTAAAAGGTTTAGGTTTTATGATACTTACACTAAAAATATATATAAGACAATAAAAACAAGGTTATTTGACGATATTGAGTTTTGGAGGGGGGGATTTAGAAACAAATGTTCATTTTAAGAAATAACGATTAGAGATTCATGAAGTGTCTACCAAATGTAATCATGTATCAGATGATTTGATTTCAATGTAAGTCATTTCAGTCAAGTTACAACATAAAGACACTCAAGATGATATTTTTCATCCACTGAGAAAATAAAAACAAATTGTTCAAGAAAAACAAACTTTACCTTGTAAATAAGTACAAACTGAAGACATAGTAATCTTAATAAGGTCCACTAAAAAGAAAGAGTATTATATATTTGGATTACATAGTGTATCCCCAAGAACATGAAGATTCATGTTGTAAAATAGAAAATGATACGTTGCATTTCCCTGAGGCTATGAAGAGTTCTGACTCTCAGTTTTGAATTAACGCTGTGAACGGATATTATAAGTCAATCCAACATAACACGATTTGGGAACTTGTTCCATTATCTAAAGAAAATAAGGTGATTAATTGTAAGTGTATTTACAAAACCAAACGGGATTCTAAAAGTAATATGAAGATACATAAAATTCAACTTATGAAATGTTATACTCGACATGAACTAATTAACTTTAACGATATATTATCTCAAGTTTCATCGAATTTATCTTTTAATACCATTTATCTTAATGGTGAAATTGAGAAATGATCTATATGATGCATTTTAAGAATTTTGTAATCCGTGATTCGAAGTTAATGGTATGCAAACTTAAGAAATCTATTTATGGTCTCAAATAAGCTTCTTGATAGTGGTATCATAAGTTATTTGAGGTAATAGGCTCCTTTCGTGTTGAGATGAACTTAGTTGAGGATTGTTTGTATCAAAAGTGTAATGAGAGTAAATTTATATTTTTAGTGCGATATATTGATGGCATACTGTTAATCATAAATAATAAGGATTTGTTACATATCATAAAGATATTTTTACTGGATAAATTCGATAATAAAGATTTTTGTGATCTATTTTTGTATTAGAAATCCAGATTCACTCGAATCGTTCTCGTGAAATATTTGATTATCACATAAAGGCATATGCATAATGTATATTGCAACATTACAAAATGTCAAATAGTCATCCTTAAAAGACAGATAAAGTTTATTTTTTACTAACAAAATTTGGTATTTGATATAAATATTACATATGCTTCAAAAACCAGAAGCCTGGTGTATGCTCAAGTTTTTATAAAGTTGTATATTGTTTTTTGTTAGTTTGTTTGGAGGTATATAAGTAATATATATATATATATATTATTGAAAAGTAGTAAAAACGTTTCTTTGGTATTTACAACAAATAAAAAGACACATATTGACATAAAAGAATTTGGATACTTTGGAGATTATTAGGGTATTCCAGCTCAAATTTAGGTATGTTGTATAGACACATTTTGAAGCACTTTGGACAGAATATTCATATTAGCTAGACGTGAAATATCATTAAAACATGTAAACAAAAGTTGCATTATCCATTATGGCAGGAGTATGTAAAAAAGATGCATCAAATATTATTAATAATAGTGTGATTAATAACTAATCACATAAATTTTAGTCATTTATCCTGTACTGATTATGATGGATCGTCAAATACTCAATGATGCATTAAATATTATTAATAATAGGGTGATTAATAACTAATCACATAACTAAGTATCACACTAATAGATGAAAATTAATTATGGAGGTAATTGTGTAGATACGATGTCAAATTCGGATTATGTGGAGCTTGAATACAAATATTGACACTTAAGTCTAATATATATATATATAGACTAATTTATAAAAAAAAAGTAGTAAGGGATTACGGTCCATCATCCCAGCAACTTAATAAATTAAGAATGTACTTATCATTAAAACTCCAATTACAATCATAAATAAAGACATAATAATGTCCAATTCATTACACAAAAATCTAAAAAGAATTTCAGCATTGTTACCGGTCAGAACATAAGATCATAAAGATCAGTTCTAAGGATTACAAAGACAAAAGAAGAATTATAAACAAAAACAAAAGAAAGAACAAAATGACATATTGGATTATTCTTATATATATACCTATATTCAAGAAAAATATGGAATAACTCATATACATAAGAAATTTTATGTATGTTTAGTTTAGGGTTCAAACTAATCTAATCAACAAAGTTGGTCTAAAAACATAAATAGGACACGCCCAAAAATAAATAAAGTCAGAAATTACAACAAAGAAATTTTTCTCTTTGTTGCATGCTTTGAGGTGTCTCACCATGCATTATAATTGTAGAATTGTTTTTACATAACTACACGTTATAGAAATGATAGAAAAACCTATGAGGCTATTGCGACCACAAGTATGCAGTAAATAATAAGAACTCGGTTAAGTCCAAAGATATAAATATCAAATTCTTGTATATTAAAGAGAGTACATAGTAATCAAACTAGCATAGAGCACACTGGGATAAACTCAATGGTGGCATATCCTCTTACTAAAATATTGGTATCTACAGATTTTCAAGAACACACCATTATAGTGAATATTTTTTGTTTGGAGGATCACTGATTTCAATGGGAGTTTGTAATATTTCTCGGGATATGTTTGCCATTTGGTTGTATACAATTAAGTTTCGGTAGAAACCATCTATAATAAATATGCCCATTTAAGTTTATTGACTTTATTTGCTTATTAAGTATATGTCAACTTAAGTTATGACCAATTAAGAATAGATATACACGATTATATTTCATATTATTCTTATGACTCACATTATAATATATTTGTGTAATTGACTATCGGTGGTGATTTGATTATTATTGAAATCATTTGTATATTGTAAAGCAATGAATATGTATTTAGTCATTTTTCGTTAGTTGTCATGTTCATAATTGTTCACTTTCTTAATGGACAACAAAGTTATAAAAGCTTTATTAAGTAGATGCATCATATAGTAGCATGTAATGATCCAAGTGAGATATTTTTGGAATTTATCTATTAGGTTCAAGGGTGGATTGAGAGGGGATATGGGCATACCAAAGACAACCCTAATTCAACAAAATAAATTTAGTATAGTAGTAAAGATCTCCACATATATACTTGAGTTCTCAATACCAACTATATAGTACAGCGACTATCTATACGTGAAAATAACTATTCATATCGCATGGCCCGTCTAGCTCAGTTGGTAGAGCGCAAGGCTCTTAACATTGTGGTCGTGGGTTTGAGCCCCACGGTGGGCGTTCTATAAATCTGATTCTTTTTTTGGATACAATAATTGAGTTTCTATAAATTTGATTCTCTTTTTGGATACAATACTGTTCATCAACGACTTAACTATTTTGTTATTTTAGTCTTCAATAATCTTTGTCCAGTTATGTACTTAAAACTCTTCAACTCTTCAGCAAATAGTATTTCAAATAATCTCAAAATATTAATTGGATCTTTAATCGACTGATTGGTTTACATGAAAAAATTGAAAGATTTTGACGTGATTTAGATACTTTTTTGAACTAGAAATTGAATAGCATTTGAAGAGTAAAGAGCAAAAATAAAATATTATATATGTGATATTAAGGCTGAAAAAAGATTGAGTTCAAGTTGGGAATGGTCACATCACTCAAAATCATATTAAATCAGTTTTTCTTGTAACGCTAACCTCTTTCACTAGTACTGGAAACTGCTTTACAATTTTTTCAACTTTAAAATAGTTAAAACTTATAATTTTTTATAACTTATTCGTATGCACAGTTAACATTGTGGTTGTCACAACGGTTCACTCTATGAAATAACTTATTCAATATTTTGTACTTATGAAAAGAAATTTAATATAAAATATGAAACAACAATGAAAACAAAGCAAATCTCACCAACGGTGATATTAATAAGCTCGACTATTTTAAGTTGGTCGTGAAAGAAACCTTTAATACGTATGCTCCATTGTTTCCACTTCTAAGAGAATTTATACCTAGATATTCACTAATATAAGGAGTTGGCTAGCCAAATTTAGACTTATATTGCATGTGTCAAGATAAATGATAACTTTTCCAATTTTTGCGGAGTATCTCGGATCTATGTAAGACTCTTGTTCGTACAAAAAAACACAAGATATTTGGATTTGTGTACACACTTTTGAAGTTAGCTTTGTTATTGGCGATTTCCATCGCAAGTGTCAAGCGATTATTTTCTGGTATGAAATATGTGAAGAATGAGTTGAGAAATTGAATGGTCAATCCATTCCTTATTGATTGTTTAGTGACATTTGTCGAGAGGTAAGTGTTTTATACAGTTGATGATCTATATATAATCAAACTCTTTCAAGACATGAGTAAGAGAATATTACATTACGCTTGAACTATAATATGTTTTAACTTTGAGTTGTAACTGAAATACTTACAAATTTTTATTATGCTATACTCATATATTTATCTTTTATTGAATTTTTTATATGATATTTTTGGCATACCCTAAATTTTAGTCATTTATCATGTACTGATTATGATGGATCCTCGTATACTCAATGATGCATTAAATATTATTAATAATAGTATGATTAATAACTAATCACATAAATAAGTATCACACTAATAGATGAAAATTAATTATGGAGGTAATTGTGTAGATACGATGTCAAATTCGGATTATGTGGAGCTTGAATACAAATATTGACACTTAAGTCTAATATATATATATATATATATATATATATATAAACTAATTTATAATAAAAAAAAGTAGTAAGGGATTACGGTCCATCATCCCAGCAACTTAATAAATTAAGAATGTACTTATCATTAAAACTCCAATTACAATCATAAATAAAGACATAATAATGTCCAATTCATTACACAAAAATTTAAAAAGAATTTCAGCATTGTTACCGGTCAGAACATAAGATCATAAAGATCAGTTCTAAGGATTACAAAGACAAAAGAAGAATTATAAACGAAAACAAAAGAAAGAACAAAATGACATATTGGATTATTCTTATAAATATACATATATTCAAGAAAAATATGGAATAACTCATATACATAAGAAATTTTATTTATGTTTAGTTTAGGGTTCAAACTAATCTAATCAACCAAGTTGGTCTAAAAACATAAATAGGACACGTCTAAAAATAAATAAAGTCAAAATTACAACAAAGAAATTTTTCTCTTTGTTGCATGCTCTGAGGTGTCTCACTATGCATTATAATTATAGAACTGTTTTTACATAACTACACGTTATAGAAATGATAGAAAAACCTATGAGGCTATTGCGACAACAAGTATGCAATAAATAATAAGAGCTCGGTTAAATCCAAAGATATAAATATCAAATTCTTGTATATTAAAGAGAGTACATAGTAATCAAACTAGCATAGAGCACACCGGGATAAACTCAATGGTGGCATATCGTCTTACTAAAATATGGGTATCTATAGATTTTCAAGAACACACCATTATAGTGAATAGTTTTTGTTTGGAGGATCACTGATTTCAATGGGAGTTTGTAATATTTCTCGGGATATGTTTGCCATTTGGTTGTATATAATTAAGTTTTGGTAGAAACCATCTATAATAAATATGCTCATTTAAGTTTATTGACTTTATTTGCTTATTAAGTATATGTCAACTTAAGTTATGACCAATTAAGAATAGATATACGCGATTATATTTCATATTATTCTTATGACTCATATTATAATATATTTGTGTAATTGACTATCGGTGGTGATGTGATTATTATTGCATTCATTTGTATATTTTAAAGCAATGAATATGTATTTAGTCATTTTTCGTTAGTTGTCATGTTCATAATTGTTCACTTTCTTAATGGACAACAAAATTATAAAAGCTTTATTAAGTAGATACATCATATAGTAGCATGTAATGATCCAAGTGAGATATTTTTGGAATTTATCTATTAGGTTCAAGGGTGGATTGAGAAGGGATATGGGCATACCAAAGACAACTCTAATTCAACAAAATAAATTTAGTATAGTAGTAAAGATCTCCACATATATACTTGAGTTTTCAATACCAACTATATAGTATAGCGACTATCTATATGTGAAAATACCTATTCATATCGCTTGGCCCGTCTAGCTCAGTTGGTAGAGCGCAAGGCTCTTAACCTTGTGGTCGTGGGTTCGAGCCCCACGGTGGGCGCTCTAAAAATTTGATTCTCTTTTTGGATACAATAATTGTGTATTGTTTCGTTCATCAACGACTTAACCATTTAAACAAACTAATCAAACCAAAAATGATTTAGATACTTTTTTGAACTAATATCAACACCACCAATGCTGATATCCCCTCCTGCACCCCCTCCAGTTTGGAAGTCACTGGGGATGCCTTCTGCTTGAGTTGGGTCTGTAGGGTCAACAGGAGGAAGGGGATCCGGAGGCCGGAGAGAAATCTCATCACCCTTGGAGGTCTTCTTCTTTTTGGCCTCCCTGTCCTTACCCTCTACTCCCCGTTTCCTATCTCTTTTAGGAACCCTTGGAGGTTTTGGAGATCCTGCCCCTTCCCTGGTACTTTCATGCTCGACTACTTCTAGAAGAGCAGCATCAATCTGTCTTTGAACTGGCCCCTCTTGGTTTGTTGGAGCAGTTTCATCCACTTCGGTGCGATTGGCTTCAACTGCACTCTGTTTGCCTTTACCTTTCTTGCCTTTCATCTTACTTGGGGCTTTGGCTCTACCAGGCAGATACAATGCCCCATCCGGTGCGTGTGTTCTTTTGAGGACCACTTCCGGAGGGGGTGGGGTGGTAAGTTCCTCCCAGGATAAGTCCCTCCGGTCAATGGTATTCCAGAAGGTAGGACCTTGTTAGATTGCCTCCGGTAAAGGAATTGTGGAAGCGATTCCCCCACTTCTCAGCAGCCCAAGCATTTAGCTTGGTGCAAGTGGTATGCCCGGCCTTCGAGTAGTCACTAGAGTCCTTAGGCAGTACTGCCAAGAAACAAAAGGAAAAAGACAAGTCAGATAAACGAATTAGAGAAGGATAAAGGTGGGAATGTGAGATGGGATTCTTACCATCGCTTCGCCATCTGCTGTTGAGGAGACTCGGGTTGACACCGGCTTTAATCTTCCTCCCATTCTCCCAGGCACCACTCACAAACAAGAAATGAGTCCTCCAATTCCTCTCTGACTCGAGCAAATCGTCCACTACTTTGTAATTATCCCCCATATTAAAGTGATAGAAGGGAATATGGTGGTTTCTGCAGAGGCTGGCCACAGCTGCAAACTGCTCCATGGGGAGAGGAATTCTGGAGATCCTGGAGGCCATAATACAGGCCATGAGAGTGTACCATGCGTTAGGGCTCAGTTGACTTGGGTAAAGTTTGATGAGGTGAAAGTATTTGACTATTTCCGGGTCTAAGGGAAACCTCAGTCCCCAGTTGAAGAGCTCAGTGAAGAGAACTATTTCACTGAGCTTGCAGTCCATCGGTGTTTCTAGGTCCACTGGGATCCTTATTTTGACATTCTCCGGGATCCCTCATTTTGTTCGCATCCGACCCAGTTCGGTTGTGTGGATAAAAGCGTAGTTAAGTTTTTACAAAGCTATCAAGTATTTAACACTTACCTTGTGGAAACAAGGTCCCACTATTCCCACAAGGCACTCCGGTAAATCTGGGTGCCTTAAGCACAGTTTCTATTTGCCTTTGTCCTTCTTGGCAGCAACAACTTCACTTGTTTGCCCGGAGACTTCGGACTCAAAGGGAGCTTCTTCAACAGAGTCCTCCATCACTTCTTCCATTACCAGGGAGGGGTTTTCAGTTGTTTTCGGGTGAGGGGAGTTGAAGGTTGGCTCAGCATGCCCTCCGGACTATTGGGCTTCACTGGCTTTTTGCACTCTGACCTCCGGCTGGGGTTCAGATGCAATGGTTTCTTTTCGGAGACTTGAACTAGATACTTCCGGGCTGGACAGCTTATCCTTAGGAATTCTGGTGGGTGCCTCTGACCCCGTATTACTATCTTTGGCCCCTGATTTAGAAGGTGTACCCTTTAGAGTCTGCCCTTTTACCAAGCGACCTCTTCTCCGATCTACTAACTTCTCTGGAAAGGCATCAGCAGCCGATCCTATGGCAATAAATAGGGAAGGTTTCTTAAAACTAGTGACTACCTGCCCTGGTTCAACACTAGGCTATGATTACTGAACCGATGAGCCCGAAACAATTGGTGAAAGGCTGGTTTGGAACAACCTCCTAGGTTTAACGCTTTTGGTTGAAGAAGAGCCCTGATCAGGTTCTGTGCTTGGTGTTTCTGGTTTATCAACGGGGGAAGCAGAGAGGCCGGCAACAATGCACCATTCTCGTTTGACCTTTTGAGCCTTTTCTAACTCTGACAAATTAAGCCACCCACTTTTGATTAAAGTGTTCCTAGCTGTAAACATAAACTCACACCGAAAGAAAGTGTTTGTTTTTTAGAGAAAGCTTTGAAGTTTAGCAGAGCAATGATGAAGAAGATGGTTGAACATAAAAAGAAGTGACTAATTTATAGTAAATATGCAAAAAATGCTTTGATACCTAGGAGAATTCGAAAGGATTGCAATGATTAAGAACGACGCTGATGTCATCCTCATTAAATGAAGAGGTTACATTTTAGAGAAAGTGGGAGCGCTGTTCTAGGGAAAAAAGCGGCTGATGTGGCGAACCAGAAAGAGACACATGTCCCACGATTTCTGGCAAAAAAACGTTTAGTTTCTCAGAACTTTTTTTAGTTCAGATAAAGCTATTACACAGTTCGAGAATCTGTCCGGATATGGCTGTGACTAGCTGCAAGCTATTTTTTAGGTCTTGCCAAAGGCCTTTAAGCACCACCAAAAAAAGGGGCTACTGATGAGTCCGGATATTGTCACCACCCTTTATGAGAACCGGACAAGGGCAATTCGGACTACATCCACTTAACCGGACAGGGGCAGTTCGAACAACCTTCATTTGCTGAACTATCCGAACAGAACTAAAGTATTTAAAACCTAATCACTCTATGACTAAGCTGACTACCTGCTTATTTAAGCTAAATAAATCTTTAAACTCGACCTGAATCCATTAACACAACCCGAAAGCCCATGTGGCCCAAAAATAAAGGTATAAATACCCAACTACCCAAATTAAATGAAGGTAATGAAAATTAAATACAACCAGGCAGCTCGATTCTTCCTCTACATTCCATCCAAATATTAAATACTCTCAAAATACCACAAAACTCTAGACAAAATTACAAAATTACCCTCAAACGAAAATAAACCACATTAGACTACACCTTTTGGTTCTTAGATTTAAAATTATAATTATAATTACAATTACAATTACAATGAGTATTTTGAGGTTTATTTTTTGTTTACCTTACATAAATAATAAATAAGAGATTATTAAGTTTCGATCCAATTTTTAATTATAATTTATATAGAGCGACAAAGCTATATGGTACAAAAATTATATATTTTAGTTAGAGAATATAAATTTATTTATTAATAACTATTAATTTTTTTAATAAAACAAGAACAAATACTTAATTTTAAATTGAATGCAGTTAATTAGATAATAATCCCAAATATTTATAACCAACGTTTTTTAAATTTTTATATATTTTCAACTATAGCTTTAAAAAATTCTGAAAACACTATGGGTCTTAAATTTTTCAAAAACAAACGAAACTCAATTTATAAAATATGGTTTTGAATTTTTTTTAGTTGTGTAATTACGTGTAATTTGGTTGCGAAATAAATCTGGAAAAACAAATTTGTTCCAATTTTGCAATTATGTGTATTTGGTAGCTAAAAATCAAATATGGTCAGCTGCAGAATCGCGTGCAATTTGGTTGAAAAAAACAATTGTGTTCAGTTGCATGATTATGTGCAAATGAGTTTTATAAATTTAAAAAAAAGAATTACGTATATGACTTTATTGTTGCGGAAATTTGTGCATTTTTGTGTTGAAAAAACTTTGAAAATAAATAAATTAAATTTTATTCTAAAGGCATAAATACGTGCAATTTGGTTGCCAAAAAGCAATTATGTTCCAGTTACGGAATTACGTGCAAATGTGTTGCGTAAATAAGAAGAAACTAGTTGCATTAATATAACTTTAGTTACGAAATAAGTCTTGAAAAATCAACGGTGTTCAAGTTACGGGATTACGTGTAATTTGGTTGCTAAAAATAAATGTGTTCCAATTTTATAATCAAATGTAATTTGGTTGCAAAAATAAGAAATCTAAAAAAATATCACCTATGAATTCCAATATGATTATCTTTTAAAAAATAGAAATATATGTGTTTGAGATTATTATTTTTTGGTTAGAGTTTGAAAGAAATGTAGTTTTAAAAGTAAAAAATAACTGATTTTTGAAGTTTTATGTGCTTTGTTTGTTCACATATATTGTTTGAAGCTTTATGTTGCACGTGGTTATCGGTAATATTATTTTTTAATAAACAAATTATTAATTTTTGTTATCTTCTAAGCTATATAAGTAAAAAAATTGGTTTATAAGATTTGGACAAAAAAATTGAAGTTTTAAAAAAAACATTTTGAGTAATTATTTTTCTATAATAAAACTACAAATTAATTATTTTTTATTTATTGAGTATAAATAGAGACTTGGTTTGTATAATTTGGAAGTCAGAAAAACATGATTTAATAATAGAATACATAGTATATTGACGTGGAAAAGAGAGATATATAGTGGACTATATGGTGGATAGTTGAAATTTTTTTTGTTGTATACAAGAATTTTTTTTAGAAAAAAAAGGTTGCGATTTAAGACGATATGGTGCATATGTAACAAAAAAAATGGAAAAATCTGAACATTTGTTGTACATAGTCTTAAAACCATATACTACAACGATTTATTAGAGGATTTTTAGAAATATTTCTCTTACAATAGAGCATTGATTCGGAGTTTAACTTTTTCTTTTTCCTCCCAAGGATCATCCATGAATCCCCGCATTTTGTTTGAAGCATCCATTAGCAGTCTGTCACGTGGACGTGCACATGTTGTTGCCAGGCGCGTGTGGTCTAACGGCATCTTACGCACGTCCACGTGACATGATGATGTTGTTATCTTTGAAAAAATGAATTTTGGATAACTTTTTGTTATTAAAAGAAATTGTACAATTATTTTTATTTTTTAGGATTTATAAATAGAGATTTGGTTTGTATGGTTCGGAAACCAATTTAATTTTGAGCTTTTTATACCTTATTTCATTACTTCATAGTTTTTTATTATCATCTTCAATATCTTTCACGGATCATTCAGAAAACTATAATTTTTACCCAAAATCACAATATGGTCTCACTAACCAATCATAAATCTTAAATATCTGACCATCTTACCCAAGACTTCAACATCCAGAAAATCCACAAAATAATAAACCATGGAAAATCTCTACAACCAATCCTTTCTACCTTTTTGCTACCCACCTATGCACGGAAATATTTGTGTTTCCGCTCCTATGAACTACCTAAACACTTATTTCAAAATTATATTCCAAAATCGTATACACAAACATCTCCTGATGGAAGTGAAGGGGATACCCCTACTAGTATTGTAAACCTAGAAATTAACCAATAAAAATAATACAGAGTTCGAAGTACGTAAGATAATAAACCATTACTATGTGTTTATTTCCAAATTATTTTTTATAGTGAAATTAGGACAAACTAAATGGTGAAACTTTCTAGGGTAAAGTTGCAAACTTTGTAACTGAGAAGACTAGAAATCCAAGAACCCGTGTACAAACCAAATGTCATTTTGATGTGATCAATGAAAAATAGTACGTTTATTGGTTAGTATAGTATGACATGAAGAAAGAGGCAAAATGGTTGGTCTGATGATGACACTATGTTTCTCAGGCTGTATAAAATATGCAATGAGTTTGAAAGTACGAAATTTCAGTTACTTGAAGTATGGAAGTTAGTTCGTCATCGACCGAGAAATATGTCAGTAACAAATGAATTTGTTAGCAACGGATCAAAGAAAAAATTAGTTGAGTCCTTATATATTCCCTTTTGTACGTTCTAAGATAGGGATAAAACAAAAAAAACAAAAATAAAGAGTGTAATTAAGGACAAGTTAGCAGAATTGGAAGCTGTTCGGGAACTCAACACGACAACTAAAAAAGAGGATATTCTAGCATTCCAATCCCAAAATAAAGTTATTGATGAATATGCAAAATTTGAGATGATGAAGCTAGTGATAAAGTTGAAGAATAAACGAGATCGTAATCCAGTAGGCGATAATATGTATCATATGTTACTTAAACAAATATTTGAGTAGTAACATGTTTATTGTGTGTGTGTTTTTCAATTGTAATGTGTTAATTTTAATTATTATATGTTTGTTGTTTTCAATTATTGTGTGTGAGTTGTATTCAATATTTTTGTGAGTTGTGTGTGTTCATTTAAATTATTTCGGTTGAATAAAAATGTCGTTTGAATTATTTCGGTTTAAATTATTACACCACACACCCACTAATTTTATACAAGAGAAGACCACAACTCCAAAATAATATCTGAAAATACCAATTTTTGTTTTCTTAAGACGAATAAAACTAGTTCCATGAATTATATTTTTTGAATTTTTTTAGTTACGAAATTACATATAAATTAATTAGAAAAATAAAAGAAAAAAAATCTCCAAACACATTACTCATGGAATTCTTTTTGTTCATTTAAAATGTATATATATATATATATATATGCGTTTTGGATTTTTTTTTCTTAGTTAGATTTGAAATATATGGATTTTTCAATTTTAAAAATTAAAGCTGCGGAAATTTGTGCAAATGTGTTGCGAAAATAAGAAAACAAAATTGTTGCGAAATAAGTCTAATTGACTGTGTGATTTTCTCTACATATTTTTGGTTTTAAAAAAATCATATCTTTCAAACTATAGCTCAAACAAATACCCAAAAATACCGTTGGTTTTGTTTTTTTAAGACGAACAAAACTAGATCCATGTAAGATTTTATTTAGTTATTTCGAATTGTAAAATTATGTATAAATTAGTTTTAAAAATAGGAAAAAAATTCTTCAAACATATCACTTATGGATTTCGTTTTGTACGTCGTTGAAATATATATATATATATATATATATATATATATATATATATATATTAGTGTTTTTAAATTAGGCTTTGAAAGATATGGAGTTTTTGAATGTTAAAAATCAAAATTATGGAAATACATGCCAATGTGTTGTGAAAAGAAAAAGAAAATACTCATGGAAATTAAAAATTATCTGGAGAATACGTCTGATTGATTGTGTGATTTTCTCTTTTGTCTTTTTTTTGTTTTTTAATGTCATATCTATGAAATCATAGCTAAAATATATATCTAAAAATACATTTGGTTCAGTTTTTTTAAAAAATAAACAAAACTAAATCCATGAAAAATATTTTTTGAATTTTTTTAGGTGCGAAGTTACGTGTAAATTGGTTGCAAAAATAGAAAAAAAAATCTTCAAACATATCCTCATGGATTTTATTTTGTTCGTATTTAAAAAAATTAAATATTTGTTTTTTAGTGTGTTTTTTCCAGTTATGGTTTGAAAGATATGGAGTTTTCAATATTTAAAATTAGAAATACAGAAATACGTGAAAATATGTTGCGAAAACAAAAAGGAAATAGTTGCGAAAAATAGAAATTTTGTTGAGGAATAAGTATGATTGATTATGTGATTTTTTTTTTGTTTCTTGTTTTATTTTCTTAAAATGGCATATCTTTCAAACCATAGTTCAAAAATATATCTGAAAATAACTTTGGTTTTGTTTTTTAAGACTTTTGTTTAGAATATGGGTATCACATATTCCGCCTACGTATATTAGTAAGAACAATCTAATCACCACACTAGTATGATATTATATGTTTTGGGCTTGAATTCTGCACGACTTTATTTTTGTCAACTTCCAAATGACCTCATACTAGTTGAGATATATTATTACTTTTTTCAAAAAATATTTATATTGATTTTCCAATATCAAGGATTACATGTTGAGTTAAACTGAAAACACTCAGTATGAGTATGTACTTTTGATTTGATATTAAATCAGAAAGTATCTATAGATATGGACATTTTCCACACTTGACATTCTAGATGCTCCAAGTTTTTTATGTTTGAAGTTCAGTAAGTAGTCATTTGATTCGATCAATTCCCAAACGCTAAATAATTCACCAGTGAGTATGTTGAAGATCTTGAAAGGTCCAGTGAATGCAAATTCCTTGTGCTTGAAGTGAAATGAGTGGTCTTGATAGAATGTCCTGCAAAATATTTTATTACAATTGAATAGGATGGTCAGAATACCTCCTACCAGAACAATGTTAGTGGGCAATATATAAGTATATTTTATTCTTCAAGATGTCATTTATTAAATCTCAAATAGCATAAATTTAGGCTTTTAAATCTATTATAACTTTGAGGGATGCTGGAGCCTGAGTGGGGTAGAATTCACAATTTGATTTGGATTTGATTATCCATTTTGAGATTCAATCACCAGCTAGGTTTTGTTCACGAAAAACATGTTTTAAAGTTAGTTGAGGCAAGGGTACTAGGAACCATGGAGCTAAACCAGAGTCTAGCATATCAATTATCAATAAAATAGTTTCTATGTCAACATGAATAAGGTTGTTGGTATAGCAAAGAAGTAAACCATCAATCGAATCCTTAAATTCAACAATTAAAACAATGTTCTTCCCAAATAATTGACCAATGACTTTGATGAGATTTCCATAATGATTTCTAAGAATAATATCAATGTTGGATTCAACAGATGGTGTACAAGCAGTATCACAATTAAGTTTAATTATATTGTTTGAAGTAGGGATCAACTTGACTACTAAATGAGGTTTGGTAATAATAATATGATTGAAACATCCAATTTATTTGGCCATTTTTAAGTCATTAAACCAGTGAGAGTAGTTAAGAAGATAAAAAAATATCTAATTTAACCATAAATAATATGATCTAAAGTTTTAGAAGAATTTATTTTCCTTTGTGTTTTAAGTTGTTACGAGCTGACCAGATTGTCTAGCAGATGATGGGGGGATGATTGATCTGATATGGATGTTTTGTCTTATAGACATAAACCAGGAATGAATCATATGATTCAATGCCATATGTTGGCCAATGAGTATGCCAAATAGTCTTGCGAATTATTGTCATACTTCCCAAGATATTTGGCAAGCTACAAATAAGTGAGAGATAGATTCTGATTTTGAACAATACTGACATTTAGATGTGAATGAATTTTGTTTATGTTGCATGATATTGTCTACCAAAATAAACCCATTAAGAAGTCTTCATAGGATGAATGTGCATTTCTTACGCGTGATATGATTCCAAATTTTAGAGTGAATGATAGATTTTGGATTGACAACTTTTATAGATTTCCAAGTCTTCTTAAAGGAAAAAAAATCCATCATTAGATAATTTTCAGATGATGGAATCATTATTGAAATCAAATAAAGAGATCTTTGAATATCTATTAATGTCTGAGTGGAGGATTTGATTCCTGAGTTGGTCAAGGTTCCATGAACTATTTTAGCAGAACTCAGAGATCAAAGTCCTTTCATATTTATTGTTGTTCTCTTAGCTTGAAAAATAGATGAAAGTGTGAGAGCTATTGCATTTTTCAAGCCAAAATTCAATATGACCTTTACCAAAATATCAAAATCTGTATTGTTCAACAGTGTTTCTGACTTTGAAAATTCTTTTCTAAAATTTAGAATAATTTGGTTTAATTTTTATTTGAAGAGAATGGGTTCAGAGGTAGTAGATAGAGTGCATCAACTAAGCCCAGGGGGATTTATGATCTTTGAATGTCATCCAAATGTGACAAGAGAATGTTTTTTTAATATAAGAAAGTTTACTTCTATTCATACCATTTTATTTAAACGGTTTGCATAAGAAGGACAAGTTAGACCAGATAATTAAATGATGAGTTTCTTTATAGCCCTAAATAAATTTATTCATTAAAATACTTATTGGTTGTTTTAGGAATATAACTACTTTTCATGAAATATACTGGAATTGTCATAAGGACAGATTGAACTAATGTCAATCTGCCTCCAAAAAGAAGAGATTTACTGTCTCAATCCATAATTTCATTTCTCATCTTTGATACTAGGTCATCAAAATATCTAATTTCTGTTATTTTTATGAAGGGTGATGCCTAAGTATTTAAAGGGAATAAAATTGTGAGTGAAACCAGATGTAGTTTCAATGGTTTTGATTCTAGTTCTATTCATATTTTCAAATGAGATGATTACATTTTTTTATTGTCAATTAAATGACCAAATATAGATTGATAGTGATAAAAAAAATTGCAACCTTTCTTGATATTAGTTAAATATCTATTCATGAAGATGATTACAAAATATGCATAAGCAAGGCAGAGAGTTTTGATAGATCTTCAACCTGAAAAATACATTGAGTTGTTTCAATAAAAAAGATTTTTCAAACCTCTTAAAATATATTCTTTAGTAATGATGAAAATGCTGGGTGATAAAGGGTCACATTGTCTTACACTATTTTTGGATTTGAAATATCCATAGGAAGATCCATTAATAATTATAGAAAAAATAACATGTCTATACGTTTTTTGATTAACTCAATTATTTTATCATTAAAGAAAAAAAATCATTATAGTAAAGATAAAGTTAAAGGATATTATGTCAAATTCATTAGCCATATCAAGTTTAAGAATGATGTTATCTCCTCTATTTTTTTTATTAAGATCATGAACAAGTTCATGAATGATTAAAATATTTTCCTTGTTGTTTCTATTATCTACAAAACCACCTTGCTCTATTAAAATAATTTTCGACATAATAGATGTTAATCTAGTGTTAATGATCTTATATATGATTTTATTGAAAACTGTGCAGATACTTATAGGTTTGTAGTCTTGCCATATTAAAAGAGACTCCTTTTTTGGTATTAAACAGATCGCAATGGCATAAATGTCATCCGGAGCAAGATTTCCATTGAAGTTAGCTCTAATTGCATCACATAATTTAGATTTAATAGGTCATCGTATGTAGAACCTCGAGTTGAAACCATCAACTGTAGGAATACTATTTGTAGTAAGATATTTGATGTTAAAATTAATTTCTTAACCATCAGGAGGGTTAAGAATCTTGTTATTATCTTGGTCAATAATTAATTGAGGAATTAAATCATTGAACTCATCTAGATTGGTGTTACTAGAATGACAAGTTAATAAATTTCTGAAAAATTCAATGTCAGAAGTAGTAATTTGGGATTGATCTTCACTTCACTGATCAGAGCATGAATTATATTTCTTCCTAGTATTTTTTTATAATAAAAGTATGAAAAGCTTTAGTGTTTTATCTCCATTTTTAGCCTAATTGAAAGAACTTTTATGTTCCCATAACATTTCTTCTTTTGTAATAAAATTTAAGTGAACAACCCTACCCTTAGATAAGTTTATTTGATTTTACGTGTTGCTTGAAAATTCTGAGCAATGTTCATTATGCAGGACATTGATTTCAGAATTCGAAATACTATTAACTAAGTTACCAAAGACTTATATTTTCCAGGTTTTAAGTTTTTGCTTGGGTTTTTTTTTAACTTGCCTCAAAAGATAATTAAAGGGTAGTGAGGCATGTAGTATTTATGTTGTTCTCAATAATGTGAAGGAATTCATTATATAGAAGCTACATATTTTGAACTTTAAATGAAGATTTAGGCTTGGTGGAAACAGTTAAAATAGTGATACACAGGTGAATGGTCAGAGCCAGTTATGGCCATATGTTTAACCTTTGTGATATTAAAGAATTCTCTTTAAGAGGCATTAATTAAATCCATATCAAGACGCTTCCGTTTGGTATTATTTGACCATGTGTACTTGGATCCAGTGTAACCTGGATCCTCAAATTGACAATCCAAAATCATGTTATTAAATTCAACAATAGCTCTTAAGTCTAATGTTTTACATGTTAATTATTCAGAGGCATTGGAGATAACATTGAAGTCTCCAACAATAAGTTATTCTTTTATGACATAAATCTCTTTTAAATGATTCCATAGATCAATTCTTTGATTTCTGGTACATTTGGCATAGATGATAGTAACTAAAAATTCTTTATTACAAGAGAGATGAGTTACTCTTGATAAGATAAAAATATGATTGAGAGTATTCTTGGTAGGTGGTCGAGAAGTATTTAATATTTTGTGTAAGTAATAGAGTACTTTATTTATTAGCATAGTTAATTATTTGTTATATCTCATTAATGAGGTCTTTTAGGGTATTTATTGTGTATTTTTAGGTCATAGTTCGGTTCATGGCTTAAAGCCTTAAAAGTCCATTAGTGTAAACAATGTTTTAGAAAACATACAGCTGAGTCAGAAGACATACAACCGAATCAAAAGATAAAAATATCTTCTTTATTTTAGGTCTAAAATACCTTTCGAATTATTCTGACACCTTTGAGGATTCGCTTCCAAAAATAACCGACCTTATCAACTATCATATGAGCAAACTGTTCATTATCTATTAGGATGTTGATCTGGAAGTTATGCTTCCACGAAATCCAGATTTTGTTGTTTAGGTTGGCAAATTCAGAATTATATCCAATTTTGTTTGTTATTGTTCATAGTTTATCTTTTGAGATCATTGGCTCTTGTAGAGAAATGAAATCAAATTTTTTAGTTTTAGTGATAGACTTGACTATTCTTACCGTTCCTTTGTTGACAATGCCCCTGACATTCCAACTAATGATGAAAATGGTCATTTTGATATTGATTTGGAGCATCTATTAAATCTTTTGGGAATATTAGACTTGATTGGAGCTTTAGTTGATTTATTGGATCTGGTGAGTCTTTTTATTTTTATTTTTGTGGTTCAGGTTTTTCAGGTTTCGATATTTCAAGTTCTGGTTTGTTAGGAATGTTATTTTTAGTGAAACTATGCTTCATTGGAGATGAGGGAAGGCTGCCTGAAAGGATGATTTTAGATGAGGTATGGTCATTGTTGGAAATGACCATATCTTGAAATTATGTGAAATTCTTAGCTAACTTTATGGTCTAAAGAGAATCTAGTATTCCATTGTGTATTTTGTCATCAGGTTCTCAAGTAGGTTTGGTTAACAGATCAATGTTTTGTTCAACTTAAAGAGTTTGATCATTGCTTTGAATTGTCTCATTAATTTTTTGCATAATTTGAAGGTGTTCGGAGTTGTAAGATACAATTGTGTTTTGGGAAACATTTTTATTATTGTTTGGCTGTCATTATTGTGAAGATTGGTGTCAGTTTTAAGAGTTGAATCATCTTTTAGATTTGGAGGTTTATATTTATTTATCTTATTGTTCTTTTTGGATAAGAGGATTAACCTTTGGTGTTGGATTGGTGTTAAAGGTTAGCTGCTTATCAATGTCAGCTAACCTTTTGGAATCTTTGAGATCTCTGTTACAGGTGTAATCAATGTGGCCCAAGTGCTTGCAAGATTTACAATATTTAGGCATTTCAGTATATTTGATGGACTGCCAAAACCCATCATTTTTCCCAAATCCTATCCAAAAGTTTTGGGAAGAGGGATAAATATATCAATTATAGTGATAGCTCTGCAGTAGTTGAAGCTCGCTTTATTAAAAGATGGAACCCAAATAGACAAAGGTAGTCCAACTCCCTTTGCCATTTGAGTGATTGAATCAGTATTGTACAAGTATTTAGGGACTTTTGGAAAATATATCCAAACTACAGTCTCAGAAGACTCCACTTTGGGGTTAAAATTAGGTTTCCATCTAAGAATCCTTAATGAATGTTGGCCTATATTATTTACATTTCGTTTCCAAGTTTTACTTAGGTCAGAATTATTTTCTAATTCGATAAAAATATGCCTATAATCTCAAACATATACACTATATGACCCTACGAACTTGAATTACTCTAGAAGTTGTTTTATTTCATGTAATTTGGGTCTTCCAAATGAAAAGTTGGCAATTATTGTAAACTTTGAAAAGAAGAGAATGCTTATCTGTTTTCTTGAAGAAAATAACTGAATGCTCTCCTTTCTGTTTGAAGTTTACATCTTCATGATAAAAAAAAATTGCCATTAGGTTTGACGATGTCAGCAAAACTTCATATCTGCTAAACACCATCTTGTTGATGTTGAATCGGGTCTGGATGATCTTCGAAGACCGGATTTGACCTCATTTATTTTTGAGTCGAAGATATCTTCTTGAGCGATAAGTTTTTTGAGTGAGGAAGCTTGGGGAAATCCTTCATTTTTTGAGTTTTTTTGTACTGAATTTAGGGGTGCTTGCAATTTTGAGATTACGATCTCTGTGGTGATTGCATGAACTGGTTTCTCGAGATGGGAAATTGGTGTTTTGGCTGATTTGTGTTGAGATGGATGAGATTCAACCTCGAGATGAAGTTGAATTCCATGGGCCGCATATGGGGTTGATGTGGAATTGGGAAAATGATGGGTTAGAGTTCAAGAAATAGAGGATAATGTTTTTGGAGAGAACGATCCATCTTTTCTGGTACCGAGATATGTTTTTACTTATATATCATTGATCATTCCCATGTTCAACCCACGTGAGATGCGGGACTTTCATCGCACCTTGACAAAATTGGTTGCGAAAATAAATAAAAAAATCTCCAAATAAATCACTTCATAGATATGGTTTTGTTCATCTTTAGAAAGCATATAAATATACTTTTTTATTAAAAATTATGATTTGAAATATAAAAAAAATTGAATATTAAAAATGACAAATGAAAAAAATATTTTATTGTAACTTACCTTTTTATTTTAATTAATTACTTTAATTTATATTTATGCATTCATCAAACTTTTTATGTATTATTAGTTTTTTTTTTTCAAAATATATCGAACTAATCAATAATTTTGATCATTAAAAATAAAAAATTATTGGTATTCTCAAATTATTTTTCCGACGTATAACGAAACAAAACCTTCCCGATTCCGGAACGAGACCTTCTTTTGCTAGTATAGTTATAACAAGAAAAGAAAAGGGCAAGAAAGTTCCTTATTTGCTCAAAAGTTTTTACTCAGGGAATCAAAGCTAAACCAAGAGACTGCAAAAGCAAATGAAGAAATTTTATATCAGCACATTATGAAACATACAACAAAAGTATACCTAAAAATAAAAATATAGTTCAGAACTAAATAAAATCCCTAGTTCCACACGAGGAATCCAACAAAGTGACAGAATGTAGACGAAAGTAACAAAATTGACAAGATAAAAACAAAACATCATCTTGCAAAGTTGCTGTTTCCTCGCGCTGACTATGTTGCGGTGTGTAATTTCCATCTAATGAGACAATAAAAAATGGTAACCCTCTTTTCCCAATCAAAAAACAACAAAGGTTTGCTATGTATGTTACATAAAGAATGAATCTCATTGTATTGTTTCCCCCCTCCTACTTCAAGCATCTGTAAGGGACATAATAGAAATAGACCTCTGTATGTATCTCTGACATATCCAAAAGAAGATGTTGGGCTGCAGATGAGTAATGTAATGTGGCTTTACCTTTACCTTCCTATCTCTCGTGTACACATAATAGCTCTCCATCATCATCATCTCACTCACTCGATGATGTGACAGTTTCTTATAAAATCATTGGAGTAGTTAACGTATTTAGTCCAAAACGGGCGTAGATGATCAAACCCGATATCCAACCATGGTTTTGACTGACCGTTGTAGTGGATAACTGCGGCCTTCTTCACCTGCTCAATATTCGTCTTATTTTGATAACCCAAACCCAGCATATGCCACGACGGGTCAATCGGGTGAACGTAACTTTTAAAAGCAATCAAAGCCGGTGGCAGGGTCCCAAGCTTCCAAATTGTCAGATTCGACTTCAGGTTCTGTTTCATATACAATACTTAAATCAGCAATCGGAGGATTTTAAAAGTAAATTAGTGAACTTCGTCTGGATATGTGTACCTCTTCCAGCCAGGAGTGGTAAGTTTCTCGTATATTTGTCTGCCTCCAAGCACGGAGATCAAATATGTTCATACCGTATGCCCACGCACATTCGTCGGGGTTTAAATTCTTTGCTATTAAAGGGTGAGAAAAATTGAAGTAATTTCTTAGATGCTTCGACATTACCCATTTATCTTCACCCCTGCAAGTTTCTACCGCTCCATTCACTTTCCCTTTCATGTCAATTTCCCAAAGTGGAGACAAATCTTTTTGAATTACCACATCATCATCTAAAAAGACCACCTTGTCTAAATTTGGAAAGAGCTGTAAAAAACACAAAAGCAGTGAATTTTATATCAAAGTTAAAAAGAAAAAATTTCATCCACATAGAACAAAATATAACAAAACTTATGCTTTGACGTACACAAAAAAAAAGGTTACAGAAGTGTACATGATTTCAACCAAGCCGTAGACCTTTTGTACGACGATAAATCGTACTGCTCTACACTTCATCTCTAATCCATTTTATTCTCCACAAATGATAAGCGATAATGTATTTCAAATGGTTTAGTGGATGTCAACTGAGAACTCTTTACTCATTCTCAAAATACTGACTCAGGACCTAATTCACGGCTAAATCTATCTCCTTATTAAATTAATGAAATTAAGGATTGAATTCTTATATAGCATGAAGAAAAAATGACACAGGACTATTTAAAATGACATCCAGTCAAAGCTGTTGGCATATATTATCCTCACTATCCAACATTTTTTTCTTACTAGTAGTGTAAATTATACACCAAATCACTATCCTAATCATCCCAAAGATCCAGAAAATATGAGAAATTGGTGACACTAAATATGATTACCTCTGGTAAATATATACGAAGATGGTTAAGCAAAGAGATGTACTTTGGACTTCTAGTTTGCAACTTAGAAGCGAATTTCCGCGGAGTAGTATCCCCGAGGTTAGCTAAGGTAGCATGATTACTATGATAGTAACTTCTGACAAGTTTATGGCTCTCTACAGCTTCAAGGACAGGAACATTCTCTCTTGTTAACCAGTCAAACTGGTGAACTCCTTTCACTTCAACAATGGCTGGGGAGACAGAATTTAGAGCAAACCAGGAGTGCATACCAGCAAAGGTTTTCTTGTCTGTGATCACATGGAAGACCATCTTCTCGGGCTCTAGGCATGATTGGACAGCAGAAGAGACAACAACCGAAGCAGCCAAAATATTGTCAGTTGACACAACAATGTGGTGGTAAGAGTTATCAGATAGCACGGGAAGGAGTTCCGGTGATGGAAGTTGTCTGCGTGCATTGGCATTAGATGAATATTCGTCTGTTAATCGCAGAGAGAGACAGTGGATGCCTTTTGGGATCGAACTTGCAGCGAAGTGTTTGTTCATCAGCTCTGCAAATTTAGTTTCCCTAACCTCCCTTTCAAGATTCTCCATCTGTACAAACAAGAGTAACATAGTGCAGAAGAGACAGCTCAGTGAATCACTTGAGGAGTTCCAAGACATGGATACACAGAGCATAAATCTCTAGATTATAGAACGGCCATCAACACCACAACATTAAAAACCTACACTAGCTCATAACTATTAAATATTTGGTTAAGTATAATCATCTAAAAGCTTAAATATGGTCAAAGGCCAATTTTTTTAATAAATAGTCAAGCACACCGCCTTAATGTACAGGTATTTTTGCTTTTACATGGATCCAGGTTCAAAATCATTGCTAGCCGAGCACCAATAAATAGACTGCAGTAAGGCTCAAATCTTAGTGAGCCATTAACTGATAATAATATAGAAGAGAGTTTTTACAAGAACATGAACTCAAAATTTCTTGCTTTTCTAATATGAAAAGTGATTAAGATATAAACTTACAACTGCTATAACATCACCTCAATTCTATTTACTTTTTCTTTCTGGTTCAGTAATACATAATAAAAAAATAAATGAAGTTCAGTAGCAGGTATCTCACCATTGCCTTTAGTATGAATGCTAAGGTCCTTGCATCGTACTGGTTATTTCTCATTTCAGAGACAAGTTCACTAAAAGAACCTGGAGGGTTCAAACCTTCTGGAATTTCCTGATCGCTAACTTCATAAAGGATCTTGTAAAAGTCTCTAACTAACCTCTGCTGCATCATTGACACGCAGTAAGAACAATTAACAAGAACAACAAAACAATAACGACAGTTCTTTTTTCCTTCCAGTTGAATAAAAATATGTTCAATCAGCAACGCAAAAAAAAAAATACAAAGAGGGAATCATGTAACAATAGAAGGAGAGTTAAAAACAAAACAGTGCTTACCGAATCATCTACCCTACCTAGCAACAGCCTCGGCCCCAACCGCCTACCTAAACAATCTGCATTAAGAAATACATGAACAGTAAGAGTTATAATCCAGGACAAGCAAACATGGAAAAACAATTACATAGTAAAGTAAAGTAATTCAAACATAACAATCATGGATGAAAGGCAAACTTTAAGTTGTTGGCAACGAAAAGCAGGATTACAGCCTAACAAAGACAGCTACTTTTTCAACTATGAACAAGTATGAAGTTAAAATCATAGGGTAGCATACGATCATCTACCGTTAACATGGGACGAATTTCAAACTCAATAGATAGTCCAACACAGCTAGTTTCTCGAAAGTATGACTATGATCAAATATGAAGCTGAAATCATGGGATAGCATTCAACCATCTGCGGTTAACATGGGACGAATTTCAAACCCAATAGATAGTCCAACACAGCTAGTTTCTCGAACTTATGACTATGATCATATATGAACTTGAAATCATAGGGCAGCAGTCAATTATCTACGGTTAACATCTGACCAATTTCAAACTCTATATACAATATTGACCCATAAATTATCAGAAGTAGCTTTGTTATTGATAAACTATGCCTGAAGAAGCACCGACATTGTACATCAAAACCCATGAAACCTAATTAAATCCAAATACAGATCACTTTTGGTTAACAATGCATCTGAATAAGCGTCCGGAGCAATTGAGACAAAGCAAAACATCAAAATCAAAATCAAAATCAAAATCGAGATCCATAGAACAGAAAATTTGCAGAATAAAAAAAAGTGGAGAGTACCAAATGAGGAGCACTTGTTGGCACCTTCGAGAGTAACGAGGGCGGTGAGGATGAAAACAAAAGGCAAGAGAAAAGCGAGGACGAGGATGGTGTGGAAAAGCGTTCGATAAGAGATATGAGAAGCTGCAACCTTGATCTTCATCGAATCAATAAACCCATTGTTGTTGGTACTCGATATTGTGATGCTTCTCATGCTACGCGAGAAGCGAAGCTGCATCCTTCTATGTGCAACCACAGAAAACCAACAACAACAAGAAGACGAAGAGAAAACCTAATCGCTAGACATCTACAGTTACCCGATCGACCGCCCACCATCAGATCAAGACACGAATTAGGGATTTATCAGATCCTGCCCCCGATCGGGGTTATTGATTGACTCTGTTCTCGTCGTTGTGGTTCTCAGAAAAGCCGCATTGGATTAATTCAACGAAGCAAAAATGCGTGATTTCCTTTCGGTCTTCGTCTTAAGATGAAACGAAACTTCGCTTCTTACTGCGTGTTGGCGTTGGCGTTCGCGTCGGTGTTGGTGTTGGCGTTCGTTGAGAGAAGAGAGACGAGAGACGAGAGAAGAGGGAAAGAAAATAGGAAGAGAGAGAAAAAATCTTTAGTTTTTCCGTTATGTTTTGTGTTTTTGAGAAAAACAAACAATTTTCCTTCCAAACAGGATCTATCACTTGGTCAGGTCACCTTGTTTTCTTTCTTATTCCTTTTCCTGAGAAAATTGGAGTCTTACATGTTATAATTTGTCCTATAGATCCCTAAACTCTTGTTGTCCGGCTCTTTCTAACCGGTATATTGTTCTATGTGATTATGATTTGTTATACTCTTGGAAATCCTAATATATTAGGATATAAATACACAAGATTTGTTGGAGTAAAAATTGGTCAAACACTAAAGATGATGAAAGAGTTTGTAAAGTCAATAAAAACAACTAAATGTTATAGTTATGAGAAACACAAAGCGATAACATTGTCCAAACCAAGATTTCTCGTTTACAGAAAAAGAGTTGAAGTCAATCGCAGATTTCTGCACAAAAGAGTGAACTAATTAGTGTTGTAATAACTATGAGACCTTGATGTCACGGAATTTGTAGCGGATATCATAAAAGATACGATGAAAAATCTTGGACGGAAGAGATGAAGTGTTTGTGAAAATTTGTGCATTCTCCATTAATATATGTAGTAGATCACCACACGGAGACTGGTGCGTCAAAAATGACAATGACCTGAAACATTGCGATGTATTATGTAGTTTTCGTCTCTTTTGATGAATTTAGAATAAATGAATTGATTATTGAATGTTGTCTATAACATTTTGAAATTATTGATGCAACTTGAAGAAAGATTGTTGAACGAATTCATAGATCTCCCTCTTAAGGTCATGGAGAAGGATGTGCACTTCATTTTATCATATATCATTAAACACAACATTTGGCTTTTGAATGGCTCTATATGGGGCTCAAGGTCGTTTTTGTCATTATAACTGTCCATTTTGTGATTTTTAAACTTCGGTGGAAGATCTTCATATAATATATATGGAGCTAACGAGGACTCGTCATCAGGAGATCTTCGTCATAAAAAAATATACTTGTTTTTTTCTAACTCCCCTACCCCGAAGAACGGATAAACAAACTGGTGTCCAAGCCCTTACCACTGCAAAAACCTAAGGTTGGGGATTGTTACTAGGCTGCATTTTTTGTGGGTAGCCATGGGATGATCCATGGTTGTTGTGGCATTGTATAGTAAGGTCTTGGTTGTATTGCTGGGGAGAATTCCGCAAGGTTTTACTGATTCACCTATTGTTGATTATTATGCATTGTAGGAGGGTAATTTGGGAACGTTGTTTGATCATGGAAACTTTGTTGAGTCGATCGTATTATTAGATGGATTAGGAGGGGAAGTTTGTTCGAGCCAATGGTTATGCTTTCATAACTTGATGAAATGGCTCATTTGAGGCAACAAAAAATGTATTTGGACATTCTATTGGGATGTGCTTGTTGGGTACTTTGTTGGTTAGGCATAGTTGTTGAGGGTTTGGTTGATTTCCCCTAGTTTTTTTCACATGTTGTTGAGCTGGAAGATGCACAAAAAATATCCCTCATTCTTATTTTCATGGTTATGCTTTAAGGTTGGAGTCACGTTCTTATTCTTGTTATGACTATGGCATCTCTTATTCCTGCTAGATGACCCTCAGCCTGCTTTGTTTTGTCGTTATCCTTAGTTTTGAGTGGTAACTTGCGTATTGGTGATATTCTAGTATTGGTTTCTTGATATTAAACGTGTTTCATTGTCACCATCACCTTCATTATTATTCGCTAGACATCAGATTTTGATCTTAATTATAGAATAAAAATTGTCAGTGTTACTCTGTAAAAATCTGAATTGGTTAGCTCGTTGTTTCTTCCTCACATCTTTCACTGATCATCTAACATTCATGGCTGAAGCGACTTGAGAATTTGGTTGACTATTATGTATAGTCATATAGACCTAGTAAACAAATTCTACATACGAAAATTATCACTGATTATTTTTTGTTGATGTTTTAAAATTGGGTTTAAAAGAAAAATAGTTATAGTACAAGTCGGACACCACAAAATTTCCAATTTGGTAAAGTTTATTTGAGTTAAAATTTTATGTGGAGATTTTATGTGATCAATATGTAAAAAATAAGTCACTAGAAAATTTTTGTGGAAGTTCACTTAAACTTGAGAGATGTTGAGTGGAGCTTGGATTATAATGCATAAGACTATAAGTTGTTGCATAATAAGTATGCGAGTTGTTAGAAATAAAGTAGGGAGTTGATCAAAACATGGTCAGTATAATTTAACTTAGATAGATTCAAATTAGATATGAGATCCAAAGTTAATAGAAAAATATAACACAAAATAAATAGTTAAATGATAATCATAAAAAATAATATTTCATTCATTGAATTGGACTCATATATAGAGGTACAAAGTTTACCTTTTATAATAAATGAAGATAATGTCTTATCTATAAAATATAAATTTATATATTTAATTTTATAAAATATAAAAACTTTGAAGTATCTTTGACTTGCTTTTTCATTCTTCTTTTGGACAACCGAACAAACTTTATTCAACCAAGTGGGTGTTGTGCCTTTAGGAACCCAACCATATGGGATTTAAGTTTGTAATGGCTCAATTGATTAGTCTTCGAGCTTCTAATGGGTCAGATTATTTGTCCTGGTTAATTTACACCTCTGTCAGTAGTCCCTTCGAGTACATGTGAGAGAATTGAAGGATGACTAACTCTTTAAGAACTATTGAATGGCTTGATCCGGGTATTGTCATTTTAAATTTTCAATTTTTATGATGCTTTGTTTGTTGTAGTTGAATGTCATTTCCCAAAGTATATCAAACTGTATTTCATCATCTTTTGACTAGATTTTTCAGAGGCTTAGAATACAATGATGTTATATGTTGATGGCTTCATGTTCTTTTAGCCCAGCAAATCTCGTAGACATCTTCTGATTAGCTCGTGCTTACTATGTTCATGTCTCATTAAAAAACTCTTTATTGCTGAAATCTCACTTGAGTAAAAATGCTCAATTTTCCGAAGAGAAAATAGTACAACAACCAAGTAGCATGCTACTAGAGTTAGTGAGACTTACTGATGATTTTTATTAAATTTTAAATATTTATATTTATGATATTTTGGATTTGTTATGAGTAGGATAATAGCCCCATAGTATTTGTATTAAGAACGGAAATAGAACTAAAATTCAAAGAGTTTTTTAATAATAAAATAAGAAGTAAGATATCAAGAGTAACCCTCATAAATATTTTTGAAGAATGGCTGAAGAACTAAAGCTCGAAGAGTAACCCCGTATATATTTTTAAAAATAAATGAAGAACTATTAGGATCCGTAAAATAGCCCCGCTCAATGATTTAAAGTGGGAGGAGAAACTTCTTTCTATAAATATTCTTTTTTTTCTTTACTTTGTTTCAAAACATTATTACAATTCTTTGATCAAGTTTCAATCTTTACTCTCTTTGTGCATAAAGACTCTAACTTTTTCCTCTTTTCGCCTCTATAAACTCTTTATTTCTTAACTTCATCATTACTCATTATTTTCCTTTACATAATAGTTGATGTAGCCCAGAAAAGTTCAAACAAAAACCTATTTGATTTCATTTTATCTTTATTCAAATATAGTATGTTATTTAAATCAAATCTAATTATATAAAAATATTGATTTTATTTTATTTTAAAATATTTAATTAATTTTCTTGTACTCTAATTTAGGGTTTTGAGTAGCTCTTATATAAAGCCTCATATGTCTTAAGTTTTAAATAAGTTTTTGGAATAATATATTTTTATTTCTGAAAATTTCAATCTTTGTTACCATTAGGGTTTCATCATGTTACCCTTGTTACCATTAGGGTTTCATCATGTTACCCTTTCATTAGGGTTTCATCTATTATTGTTTATACTTTTATTTCTGTTGCGTCGTCAGTTTGGTTCTTGCTACGGGTCACTCATGTTTATGAATCATGATTTCATATGATTCAAGGTCTAAAGGAGAGAACAACATATATGGTCATGAAGATCTCGAAGATCGTTTAGTATGAGAGAACACACCAGGTGTTTCGACGACAATCGTATTGACCGGTTACTGGAGGAGTTTAAATTGTCTACCAATCGTCGGATCAAGGTAAAACTTGCTTAACGAGATGTTGTCTCAAACTACGAAGAGGTTTTCGAAACCATTGTTTTTCATCAACTGGACATGGGGTTTTGTTTTCAGGCTATGAAAAGGATTTTGAAACCAACTTTTTTCATTACTGGATGGCTTCAATGTGAATTTGAATAAGGAACACTCGAGAATAATTTATATTATTTTGATAAGGTGAACAATTACAATTCTCAATGTAACAATTGAAAAAAATAAAATAAAATAATTTTGGTTGTTGATGGTGATGGTGCTGTGAATTCGAGAACGATTCTCGAATTCTTGTTAACATGATGTAGCCCAGAAAGTCCAAACAAAAACCTTTTTAATTTCATATTATTTTTATTCAAATATCTTATGTTATTTAAATTAAATCTAATTATATAAAGATTTTATTTTATTTTAAAATATTTAATTTATTTCCTTGTATTCTAATTTAGGGTTTTGAATAGCTCTTATATAAAGCCTCATATACCTTAAGTTTTAAATAATTTTTTGGAATAATATATTTTTATCTCTCAAAATTTCAATCTTTGTTACCCTTAGATTAGGGTTTCATCATGTTACCTTTGAATTAGGGTTTCATCTACTTCTATTTCCGCTGCGTCATCGTTTGTTTACTCTCAAAACTTCATTACAATTTTTTATCAAGTTTCAATCTTTACTCTCTTTATGCATAAAGACTCTAACTTTTTCCTCTTTTCGCCTCTATAACTCTTTATTTATTAAGTTCATCATTACTCATTCTTTTCCTTCACATAATAGTGAAGATCATAAATATACAATATGGTGTTTAATACTATCATGAACAAAAGATTTACATTATAAGAATTGTGTTAAATTCTTACTCGTTGTCACAAATCAGTCATAGAAAATCCTTTGGCTGCTAATCATATCTCATCATTTGTCCCTAGACACTCATTCATTGACATTCATTTTTTGAACATCATCACAACTTCAAATGCAATATACCACGATTGTTTTTTAAAATAGGTTTAGATGTCACATATTATTGATTATCCTTATTAGTACTTTCATCATTCTGAGTATAGTAAGAAACGAACAAAGTGGGTAACTCTAAGAAATATGAAATTTTGGTTGCCCTAACTTAGTGAAAATCCTTTAGATACCAAAGATGATGAAATAGTCTTCTTATCCTACATTCTTGATCAATGTTTGTGATTTCCAATTTGCACAAATATGCAAAAATCTTTTAGAGGAACTAATATGTGTTCAAGTCAATTACTATAGAAATCTCGAAGTTTTTTGATGGGAAGCAGTATGCATGCCTGAAAAAAGTATATGACTGATTTATCCTTATCAATTTTATTGCTTTGAATAATATTAAGGGCCTAAAGGACTAAAGGGTAACCTCTTTTACTATGTTGTAATAGATGAAGTTGTAAATGTTTTAGATTACATTTCTAATTATAACAGGTTTATAATGCGGGATTTATGTAAGTATGAGGTTTAATTTTTATGCTTTATGCTTTATGTTTCTTTTATCTTTATTATTGTGTTTGCATTATTCTGAAATGTCAAATGTAGATTTGAAGTCTCGGATGAATTATGCCAAAAAACAATATGCGAGAATTATGGAATCGACATTCCACTTATAATATAGTTATAGATTTTTGCTTGTTCTTGAATAGTTTTGTTAAAAAAAAGTTAATGAAATATATGGTTTTAAAACCGGTTAGGTTAAAAGCCTCTCATGGGAAAAAGGTTTATCATAGGCATTCTCGTGGAAGAAGTTCGATGTATAATATTTTTTTAAGATAACGAGGCCAAAGTTTATAGACCGGGAAGAAAAATAGTGTGACTCATCAATCAATAAACAAAAATCATGGTAAAGTGTCACAAAGTTTCAACATTGTTGAACAGAATCGTGATAGTTATATCGTGAAAGATGTTATTGGTAATATTATTCATGATTTGAAGGATTCTATTGCTGAAATGGAAGATTGAAATATCCTTACTTTTGAAGTTCAGAAGAGTAATCTGAGCCTTGTTCCAAATTTTAAAACCGAAGATGATTATGTGTCTCTTTCTCATGTAATTTATTTACCCTCTCTTGTTATGAATAAATATATTAGTGTTTCTATAGACGATAAAGATTCATTTGTGACAAAAGATGTTAAGTTTGTTATAATTGGGGAGGATCTTGTTGAAAACGAGGCTTAAAGGAAAGTTAATTCAACGTATTCTTATACTAAAAAGTACTAATTATTGAACATGACGATTGACTTGCTCTGAAAGTCCTTCCATTGGCCAATAAATGAAAATTTTCATAGCGCCTCATCTACACAGAATTGGATTTTATGGAATGAAGATCATAACAGATTATCTTTTAAGAGCCAAATAAGATAGTTATAGGAAACTTTTAAATAAAATGAAAGTCTTCGGTTCAGCTGACTTTCATGAGTATAAGCAGTTAAAAATTGAAACTAGTGTGTCAATTTTTATGGATAATATACTTTATCTTCTTTTAATAAATGATTCTCTTAAGGTTAGAAATCCCTTAAAACATATGTAGATAGAGAGCCATCACTAACTACCAAATCGAACATAAGTGATGTTATTTTTTAGATTGCTCATGTCGAAAAATGATGTTTGTTGAAAATTGTCGATGATGCTGGTGTTCTATCGTGGTTTTTTATTGTGATCTCATGGATATTATCGTCAAGGTTCATTTCGGAAACTCATGCTAGTACAAATTACACTTCTGTCATTCATCATGTTGATATCAGAGTTTCCAACTTTATTTTTTACAAAAAAAATTCTTTAGTTAATCATTTTACCACCCATCCAAAAAGGTACATAACCATTTCTATACTCTAGATTTAGTGAATAGAAAAATGAACTTGGTTTTGGAGGTAATAATTTTTTGATGTTTTATTTATAATATTTTCTTGTTTTTTTCAATCGAAAAATACTTTGATTGTGCTGACTATTATCAATGCTTCTGCTTTTTTATCAAAGCAATGTCTAGACTACCATTTTAAATCTTCAACCCTTACTTGGAAGTATTGTAGTGTTATTTAATGATACATTTTAAATAAAGTCTTTGTTGGATCCCGAGGTGGAAACTAAGAAAAATGTGGGTGTATGTGTTACATGAAAACTTGTTGTTCAAATAATTGGAAGTTTGAGTGTGAATATGCAATTGATGCAAAATATTATCTTGGAAACATATTGCAAGCTAAAGAGATGACCAATAATCATCTTATGAACAAGATTCTAATCTTTATCGGTGGCTTAAAAGCGGCATGATAACCTTACTTTGGTCGATTTTTTTATGTTTCTCATTGAGAATTGATGGATGTTTCTCTCAAACTGAAGGAAGAATGTAGCATTCGCTCAAGCGAATAAACTAACCATTATAATTTGATGGCCAAGAAACTTTTTGAGCGAGATATCTTACGTTGAGATTTGGAAGATTCTTTAGAAGATAATACTAATTTACATGTGATTCTAAAAAATAAAAGATCTATCTAGAATGCGACTACAATAAATTTTCAAACATGTTATTTTGATGATTATGATAATGTATGCAATGTTGAGTCTCCATTAGTCCCTCAATTTCATACAATACATCTCGATATCCTCTTGGATGATATGTAAAATTTTATCTGTAAGGAAGATATGCCTCCTTCTTATCATTGAACTTATTCTCACGAGTCTCCCCTTATTAGATCGAAAAGGGGGTTATTATGTTGTCGGATAAGCTATTTTCTCCATAGTTTTTTTATTTCTTTCATATTTTTCACGAGTGTTTTTTACTCTTTTTAATTTTTATATAAAAAAATTAATATACTCTGATATATATATATATATAGTTTATAATAAAAAATAACACCTAATTATGAGAGCTAATCTCAGAATTAGGTGTTTTTACAAAAATAACACTTAATTTAGAGACGAGTCCTCATAATTAATTGCTTTTTTGAAAAATAATAATAAGTATTTTCGATATTAGCTCTCTAATTTGTTTTTGTTTTCTTAAAATATCTAATTCCAACGGTGTCGCCTGTAATCTAACATGTAATTTTGAAAAAAAATCACAAAGGTTTTTGGAAATCGAGTTTTTGAAGTTTAATGAATGTGAAACTTAAACTTAAGATTAATAGGTTTTGTTAGTCGTTTGGGGGATATTTTATGGTGTTGATTCATTATTTTCCGTTTTCATTAACTTAATCTATATTTTTATTTTTTTTACAGCTTTTTGGGTTTTTAATTTTTAAAGTTTATGAATATAGTTTGGATTGAATAAGAAAAAAAATAGATGTTTATATGAAATAATGATAAAGAGAAGAGAATCGAATGACAAGAAAAAAATTAAATTTAAAATTAAATGAAGGGTAAAATTATAAAAAAAACATGTGCTGAAGTATTTTTTGAAAATTTTAAATAAAGGAAATAATAAATATTATGGAGAAAATAATCATTCCCTTATATTATTGATGTTCTAAAATAGCTCGAAGATAATAAAAAAATAGCATGCGATGATTATTATTCTAATGAATATGATGTTACTTTTAACACTTGATTTAATGTACATCCTCAAAAACCAAGCTTAACATTTCCTTATGTTACTGTCGATGACATGATTCCAATTTCTGAAAAATATTCCTCTAATCTGATTCCAAATGATGTTTAGTTTGTTTATTTCATGAACTAAGTCTCTATTATATGGTAGATTTGTAAGATATTGACTTTTTAGAATGAATTTGTTCATTTATGGCTAGTGCTATGTTTTATTTATTAATAGACATTTTTTGCCTGAATACTTTATTTTCATTCTGAAGTGATTAATTCTATAGATATATGTATTTCAAGGAACATGTAGTCTCTTTATTTGAGTTGTATCTAGAGTATCTAACTTTTATTTTTATTTTATTTTTAGAAGGGTTCATGACTTCCCTTATGGGTTCTATTAGGAATAACCTTAAAACTAATGAGGAATTAATTTATTCATTGGAGTGATGAAGACTTAGTTTTATTTTACCTTTATTTATAGGAACGTCGTTTCAAAGTGATAGTCTTATCTTCTTTTTATCATATAGTTGTATTTTTAGCTATTATTCTTATTTTTGTATAACAGAGTCCTTAAATTAGCTTTTATCTATTTTAGTATAATTCGTAGATTCACTCCTTGATTTATTTTCGTAAAAACTCATTAATATCATGACCACAATATAAATTGTAAAAACACTTTATTAATTCTTGAGTGTCTTAAATCGGATTATAACTCTTATGAAAACAAAATATAATGGGTGATAAAAACAAATCTAACCTATAAATAGTAAATTTTAAGTGTTTTGTGTTCAATAGATGTTGGAGCTTGTTTCTTTCTTCGTCCAGTAACCGGTAAATTCATGGTATTACTTTTGATTGCAGAGTATAATGATCTTTCTAATCCGGGGATAATTTGTCGAGGTGTTTTTTTGTGTGGAAAATAACCTTCTTAAAACTTTATATTTTGGCTTAAATCTTGGGAATCGAACCTTATAGTTGTATTTATTTTGCATCGATGATTTATTTTTCATTTATTACATCAAGCTCTACTTTACCTCTGAATTGGTTCATTTCTCATAAGTGGAGATTCTATAAGAGGGCATTGTTGTTTCGACTATAAAAATGGGAATAATGTTTAATTTGTTGGTGTTCTCGTAATGGTTATGTATGAGGTTTTCTTCATCCGATCTGCTCGTGTCTTCCGGACTAAGAAGTTTATTTTTAACACTTACCCAGTTCGAAATTCGTCAAGACTCGTTTCTCTTCCCAGAATTCTAAGAGATTGTTTTTGGATCGTGGGACACGTTTCAATATTTGGTTCGACCTGCCAACCGTTATTTTTCCTAGACCAGCGCACCCACTAAGTCCAGAAAGTTACATAGGCTTTTAATCTTCACACGTTTGCGCAACCTTTAATCATTGCAAAAATCCTCTTCAACTTCTCATAGGTAACAGTTACTTTTTACTGTTATATAAATACTCTTTTACTATTTCATTGTCTTCCACACTCAAATCGTTTTTAGAGAGATAACCATATTTACCTTCAAATCGTTCTTGAGAGATTTTATGTTCATAACCAGAAACGCTCTAGTTAAAGGTGGCTTGTTAAATTTGTCAGAGTTAGAGAGAGCGAGGAAAGTAGAAAGAGAGAACCATATCACCGTCGGCCTCCCAGTTTCTCCAGGTGAGAAAACCAGTGAACCAACTCAGGACGCCGATCAACGGTGATCTTCTTCCAAAAACCCTAGGCCCAGACAACTTTCATTCAAACCAAGCCTTCCACCCTTCCCCTCTGGTTATTATGTTCAAGAATTCAAACCTTCTGTGCCTAAAGAAAAAGTCATTTCAAGTACGAGAAAACCCTCTCTTTTTATTGCTATGGGTTCTAATACTGAGAAGTCTCCGAGAAAGATAACCCATCGCCGAATGACCCGCCAAACCAAAACCCAATCCATACTTTCACTGCCAAAACCCTCCGGATTGGAGGTATCTAAAGCAGCTCCACTGACCAAGCCCTCCGGATCCCAACCTCAACCAGACACTAGGCCTTTAGAGGCAACAAGCGCTCAACCTTCCGAACAGCCTTCAGTGCAAGAAACTGACCACCCCCCCCCCCCTTTTTCTAAGGCAACTGAGAAACCTTTCACAGTGATGGAAGAGATTATGGAAGACATCATCGAGGAAGCCCCCTTCGAGACCGAAGCATCAGGTTAAACGAGAGATGCTACTTCTGATAAGAAGGGCAAAAGTAAGGTAAAAGTCTGCATGACTCATCCGAATTTGCTTCCGGAGTGCTTAGATGGAAAGGTAGGCACTTGTTTCAAGCATGTTAGCATCAAATATCTCTTAGCCTTGTAAAACATCAATTATATCCACACCCATACTGCTGAGTTGGGCCGAATCCGGGCGAAATGGGGGATTCCGGAGTCTGTAAAGATACGGATACCTATTACTTCGGAGACTCCCATGGATTGAAATGAGGTGGTAATTTTTATCGAAGTGCTAAACTGGGTACTATGGTTCCCACTAGACCCATAAATTGTTAGGTACTTTCACTTGGTCAAAATTTGCCCTAGCCAGTTAAGCCTCAATGCCTGGTACTCTCTCCTTGCTTGTATCATGGCATCAAGGTTGTCGCAGATCCCTTTTCTGATGGAGCAGTTTGCTGCTGTAGCAAGCTTGTGCAAGAATCATCAGATTCCATTCTACCATCACAACACGGGGAATGATTTTAAATTTGTGGATGGCTTGTTGGAGTCTGAAAAGAACTGGAGAACATAATTCATGTTTGTTAGTGGAACATGGGAAAATGGGAGGAAGATTAAGGCCAACACCAACCCTAACATGCTGACTAGCATGTGGAAAATCAATGGTAATTTCCTTTCTTTTCTTTGTCTTCCAAGTTTTTTCTTCTTAAATTATAAGTGTTTTCTTATTCTGGTTGGCTTGTTACTCCTTTTCAGTGCTACCGAAGGAGTTCACCGGAAATTTGGAGGAGGGGAAAAATACTTGTGCAAAACTCAATGCATGGGCTGTGGAGCACTAGGGGAATACCTTCGACAACTACTTCATATCGGGAAATTTCGTAAGGTCCCATATGTGGAACACCACTGGCCGGAGAGACCTCTCATGGGAAGATCTATCCACTATTTATCCTCCTGGTGTGATTCTTAAAAGGACAGAAGCCAAGGATATCAAGTTGTTCTTACCTTCCAGAGTTAAGGCTCCCAGCAAGATGAAGAACAAAAAGAAGAAAACTGCAGTAGAATTGGTTCAAGTAGCTACAGAAGGGACTCGTTCGGGGAACCAGGGGGGATTGATGCAGCCCTGCTTAAAGCAGCAGAGGTTGAAACAGTGAGGGAAGCTGGAGGGTCGCAGAACCCACCAAAGCCCACTGAGAAGGAGAGGAAACAGAGGGCCAGCAGTGATGAGAAGTTGTTAAAAAGAAAAAGGTTACCCTGGGAAAAAAATTATTCTTCGTCCTTTAGAATTCCAACCTCCACCACCCCCTTCTGATCCTACCTTGCAAGAGAAAATCCCAACAGACCTCGAGTCCGGAGAGATTGCTAGGGGGGTGATGTTTTGGACATCAGTTCCCTTTAAGACATTGATTTATATTTTAATGATTCTGAGAATGATGATTTTGCAGGTCCCTACCGTCCTTCCAGTTCTGCTAATATGGTGACCTTCAATGGTAAATCCTTCTCCATTTCTAGAGATCAAGATGTCCTGAGTCAGTCCCTCCTCGGTCATATCCGGCTAATACTTGATTTGAAAAGGCAGGTGAAAAGTCATACCACCCTTATCAACTCCCTCACCTCTAACAATCAATCCATGTCAAACAATCTAATAAACGCTCAGCAAAGTATAGAGGAACTGAAAAGGAGATAGAGGCACTAAAGAATGACAAGGAGGATTCAACAACTAAGTTAGCCACATCGGAAGCAACCAGAACAGAGCTCCAGACTAAGTATTCTGACTTAGAAAAAGACCTCACAACATTGAAGGAAGAAGTGAAGACTAAGGATGGTGCCATTGAAACCTTAACCGATGATAAGACTAAACTAGATAGCACTATTTTGGAGATGACCAAGAATAATGAGGAATTAAAGAGTCATCATGAGCAAGCTATCCAAGCGGGTATCGATAAATATACCAATAAAGTAATAGACTCTTTAGAAAAGAGAGATGATGGGATCAAGTCTCATATGGTGCTGCTGTTCCATGAGACTTTTTCGAAAAGGACCTTGGGTCCTCTATGGAAGTACGTGGAATACGAAGACATCTCATTTCATATAATGGCTGATGGGGACAAGCACAATTACTCTAGTGGAATCGATTCCACTACTGATGATGAAGAGGGAACTGGTGAGAGTTCGAGTCCCGAACTCATAAGTCCTAAAAAAGATGATGGCGGGGAATGCACATCCGAATGGAACAAGCCCTAAGGTCTTATATTGTTTTTTGTTTTTCCAAACAGTCAAAGTCCTTGGATGACCAATACACATTTTGTATTTACCAATCTGGTTAAAGTCCGAATAGGTTTAATTTATCAAACTTTCTTTTGTTTAATACTTTTCTTTAAATTTTTCACGGCTAATATTTAAGTAGCCCTTAGGATTTCAGAAGTATTAAAATGAGAGTGTTTAATATCTCCGAAGACATGTATTTAATGGTCATCACTTAACCAAGTTTATCCGACCCATTAAAGACCAAAGATGTTGAACAAGTGATTCATACTTGAATTGAATTGTAGTAAAACCACTTCGAATGTTTTAAGAAGGCATCATATATTATAAAAAACCGGACACCTCATTAAAACCTCCCTGCCTCACTAGGGTAGGAAATAGTATGCCCCCTAATATTTACATTGATATTTAACAGGTAAATATTTACATAAAAGATTTTATTCTAAATATATACTGAGATGTTCAATATTCCATGGGTGCTTCAAAACTCTCCCTTCTTTGTCCTGAAGTCTATATGTCCCAGGTTTGAGATTTTGACAGACCTCATATGGGCCTTCCTAGTTCAGAGCCAATTTACCAAACTGCTTCCCCTTGGTGTGTAAGAAAACGTTTCTAAACACCTTATCTCCTTGTTGAAAATCTATTTTTTGACATTGGAAGCAAATCTGCTCCTCATCAAACCTTGGTAGTGAGCTGTTATTAAGTGAGATTTAACCCTTCTTTTTCTATTAAATCCAACTATTTTTTAATTGCTATCTCATTAGCTTATTCTGAATAGTTGTGGAATCCGTATGATGGTAGGGTGGCTTCTATGAGGGTAATTGCATCCATCCCACACACCAAAGGAAAAAGGGATTCTTGTGTAGCAGCCCGATGAGTAGTTCAGTATGCCCACAACACTTCTTGTAAATATCTTGGCCACTTCCCCGCAACTCCTTCTAGATTCTTTTTTAACCCAGACAAAATAATCATGTTGGCAACTTCAACCTGGTTGTTTGCTTGTGGATGGAATGGAGAAGAAAAACAATGTATAATACCTCTAGAGGCACAAAAATTCTCCATACCTTTGTTGTCAAATTGTGGCCCATTGTCTGTAGTAATCTTTTGGGGGATCCCAAATCTGTAGCATATATTGGATATGATAAATTTAATAACAGCCTTCGAAGTGGTTCCTGCCAAAGGAGATGCCTCTATCCATTTTGAGAAGTAATTAATAGCAACTATAACAGTTCCACACCCCTCAGATGTCATAAGCAGAGGTCCAACTAAGTCCATTTCCCATCGGGAAAAAGGTACCGGCTCAGAAATAGACTTCATAGGTACTGTTGGTACATAAATTTCATTTCCATACCTTTGACATGGATCACAATTCTTCACCATTTATTTAGCATCTACCATTATGGATGGCCAATAGTACCCAACGAACAACACTCTTCCGGTTAGTGCCATGTACCCATAATTTGTTGAGCCTTCTCCATCGTGTAGTTCATATAAAACGAACTGAGATTCTTCAATCCCCAAACAACGCAACAGAGGTCTACTAAAAGATTTTTATAGAGAACTCCCCTTATGATAAAAAAAACCTCGGGCCTTGTGTTTAATCTTTCTTGTCGTAGCTTTATCCGAAGGCAAAAACCCATCAGAAATATATTGAAGGAAGGAAAACCTCAAGTCTTTAGATTGAATCACCTGTATGCTCATGCTTTCCCCATCTTCCTTGTTCTGACTTGGTTGTATAGACGGGCATTCATGTGTGTGAATCCAAGGGTAGGACTCAAAATACCTATAGTTGCCAAAGAATCTGCTAGGGTGTTCTTCGATCTAGGAATATGCTCATAACAAACACTTTTGAAGTTGGCTGCTACTTCTTTCAGGATGAGTAAGTACTTGATCAGTTATTCCTTCTTGGCCTCAGACTGACATTGAGCATGATGGATGAGCAGTTGATAGTCACTCATCAAACGAACTATCTTAGCCCCACACAAGGAAGCCAATTTAAGACTAGCTATAACTGCTTCATATTTAGAGTCATTGTTGAAGGCCCTGAACCCAAAGCATATAGCTTGGTACATCTCATCACCATATGGAGAGGTTAGGAAAATTCTAACTCCACAACCCATTGTGCTTGAACTACCATCATTTCGGGCTACCCACTCTTTCTTGGTTTTTTCTTCTAAAGTTTGTTTGGAGTTCCTGTCCGAATAGAATTCTACCAGGAAATCAGCCACTGATTGAGCTTTGATAGCTGTTTAGGGGGCAAAATCAATGTTGTAATCGCCCGATTCTACTGACCATTTGGTTATCCTGCTTGATATCTCTACCTTTTGAAGAACATTATTTAGTGGGAAAGATGTCCGGACAATAATGGAATGAGATTAAAAATACGACCTCATATTTCTTACCGTACTTACTAAGGCTAATGCCAACTTTTCAAGCTTTAAGTATCTCTTCTCAGGATTTATTAAACTTTTGCTGATGTGGTATACCGGGCGAGGGTAATTGGCCACCTCTCTTACCAATACTGAACTTATAGCATATTCTAACACGGCCAAGTATATATCGAGTGTTTCTCCCCGAACAGGTTTGAAAAGAGTCTTTGGTGAAGACAAATGTTTCTTTATTTCAACAAAAGCTTGATTTTTGTGAGGAACACTCAAAATCTTTAGCATTCTTCAAAGTTTGGAAAAACGGAGCACATTTATCCGAAGACCTTCAAATAAAACGGTTTAGGGCGACCAACCTTCCAGTGAGCCTCTGGACTTATTTAATATTTTGAGGAGGATCCATTTTTAATAGGCAATTAAGCTGATCCAGATTAGGCTGAATTCCCTTTTCACTTATCACATAACCCATAAACTTTCAAGATCATACCCCAAAGACACATTTTTATGGATTTAGTTTCAAATTCACATCTGTCATATTGGAAAATATTTTTTGAAGATCAATTATATGCAAATCCTCCTCCAGGATTTTGACAATCATGTCATCTATGTATACCTCCATATTTCTGCCAATCTGATAAGCGAATGTTTTGTTTACCAACCTCTGATAAGTAGCCCCAGCATTCTTCAACCCAAAAGGCATCACCTTGTAGAAATGGAGACCTCTGTCTGCTATAAAGGTAGTATGATCTTGATCCTTTGGATCCACATGTATCTGGTTGTACCCAGAGAAGGCATCCATGAAGGACAACAATTTGTTGCCAGCTCTTGAGTCTACCAACTGATCTATCCGGGGGACTGGATACAGATCTTTTGGGCAAGCTCTGTTAAGGTTAGTAAAATCAATACACATACATCATTTCCCGTTCTTTTTCTTGACTAACATTGGATTGGCAGCCCATGAAAGATACTAAGATTCCTTTATGTGTCCCATATTGGTGAGCCGATCAACTTCTTGGACTATCACATCAGCTTTTTCTTTAGAAAAAACTCTCCTTTTCTGCACAACAGGTGCAACATTACTCCAGATTGAAAACTTGTGTGAGATAACGATTGCGGGAAATCCAGTTACATCACTATTTCACCAAGCGAAAACATGTTGATTGTGTAGTAAAAAGGACAACAGTTTCTTTTCTAACTCTGGCGCCATTTTGGAACCAATCTTGATACTTCTACCCTCTGCAAGGGACTGGGTTTCAATTTCTTCAACTGGTATTATAACACTAGGAGCCTCTTTGGGGTCATCAATCTCACTCTCTCCCTTAGAAGGCTCCAATAACTGCTAATATTCATTAATTTGAATTGCTCCCAAAGTCTTAGGAGCAAGAGCAGTTGTATAGCACTCCCTGTCTATCTTCTGACTACTTCGGACAATACCTACTTGCCCTTGAACTGTATATTTCAAACACTGATGGAATGTTGAGGCCACATCATGCATTATGGAAAACCAAGACCTCCCAAAAATTTCATTGTAGGATGTGGGCCAATCTACCACAACGAATATCACCCTCACCATCTTTTTAAAGGGCCTTTTTCCCAACAACACTTCTTCCTCAAATTCCCCAATTACATCCGCGGAGCTCCCTGTGAAGCCAACAATGGTTCTGTTTGAGTGTTGAATAATGGTCGGATTACTCATTTACTTGTAGGAGCTTAAGAAGATAATATTTTCCAAACTGTCTGTGTCTATCAAAATCCGCCGGATATCATTGCCCCCAATAGATGCTCCTATCACCACCGCATCCTTATGAGGCCCATCAATATTTCTCAAATCATCTTCATCAAAATATATGAATGGAAAAGGGGTTTGGCACTGATGGGAAGACATTCCCCCTTCCAACTGAGTGGACAAACTATGTACGTGCCTATTCCTTGATGAAGGAGTACGTGTTGTCACAGTTTCTCCTTCAGAGATGGTGAGTGACTCAAAGAAACTGATCAGTCCGGACACCATCCTGGTTTGCTCTGTTATGACCCCTAATTTGTTCCGAGTTGGATCAGGATCCAGGTACTCAAAATCAACATCAAACATTTCAAGAATCATCATTGCCCCTTTTTGAGCAGATGTTCCTACATTGTTTGTAGGGCCCGTCCGAGGAGCACTGCCAGGCATGTTTACACTTCTTCTTTTGACATAAGCTCCCAGCTTTCCTCTTTCAATAAGATTCTGCACTTCCTGCTTCAATATTATGCAGTCTTGAGTATTGTGGCCTATATCATTATGATATTGCCAAAAACAAGTATTTCGGCTTTCTCTGGGGAACTGCAACGCCGTTGGCTTTCAGAAGTGTACTTCATCTTTAGTTTTATCATAGATCGTAGCTAAATATTCTCTTAACTCCGCAAACCACTCAGGCTGGACCCAAGGACCCCTCTTACCCCTTGATTGCTGGCTTTAGGTCTGGTTCCGGTTGGATTGAGTCTGCTTAGATCGGTTAGGTCTTTGTCCGGTATCCTTAGCCTTATATCAGGACTGGTTTTGAGCTGTTGTGGTGGACCTCAATTGACGGTGTAACCTAGTTTTCTTGGTTTCTTCAACATTAATATATTTTCCCACCTGATTCAACAGGCCACCCCAGGTCATGGCTTTCTTCCCAGTCACTGAATCAGCCAAGTTCCCATGATTCAACCCTTGTCTTAAAGAAGCAATTGACACCCGTTCGAAGCAATCTGCTAATTCATTCTTTGTATTCATAAATTGACTTATATAATCCTTTAAAGACTCATTTGGTTTTTGGGCATAATAGATTATGGTATTTCAATTCCCCCTCACCTCTTTACTCCTAACAAATTGTCTTCGGAAAGCAACCCAAAATGTATCAAAGTTTCTAATATACCCCTGGGGTAAGCTATTATACCACTTAAGAGCACTTCCCGTAAAAGTTTGAGAGACATCTCTACACAAAATATTGTCATCGTCATCAAAGTTCATCATGAAGTTCTTGAATTGCTCCAGATGGTTGTCCGGATCTTTACTTCCATCATACTTCCATCATACTTCTCCATTTTAGAGCTGTCAAATCTTTTGGGTAGGTTTCCGGACAGAATTTTGGCAATAAAATGTGATTATCTTCAGTTCTTATTACGACTAAAGCCTGTGTCTTCGTCAGGTGTTGTAAAATACCTGGTTCGGTTTGAAAAGCAAAAGGATCAATAAACAACTGATCAGCATGCTTGTAGGATGACCATTTGCCCAAATGTCTTTTAAGCCTACCATGCCTATCCATCTTTCTTTAATATTTTTTATTAGCTTCATATTTTTTCTGGATCTCCCTTCATCACTACTTGAGGACAAAGATTCATCAAGCTCAGCCTTATTCGAAGAGCTACTAGAGGACTCTGAATCTGAACTTTCAACAGGTGTGGACCAATGTGTCTTCTTAGAGCTGATATGAGTCTTTTTTGAACTCAGATAAGTCTTTATTGATGGATCCTTCTTCCTAGGTTTGTTAGTATGATGAATAGGTGACGCCCCTGATTTCTCCCTTATACCCTTCTCTGTTTGTTTTATGGCCCTTAACGTCTCTATTTCTACTCTCAACTTGTCTCGCTCTTCAATGGTGTATTATTTGTTTTCCCCAACCGTTTCCACCACAGGAGGTGGAGTTCTTTGCTCGTTCGAATCCATCCGAACTGGTTTAGTCTACTAGGTTTTGAATGCAAGATTCAGGCACCTTCGTGCTCCCATTGTGGTCGCCGATTTGGTTTGGTTTATTTTGGGTTGGGGGTAGTTTGGTAAAGTGTTTCGGTAAGTTTGAAGTATTTTATGTTTATTATGAGGAGTAGTGAGATAATTAAGCAATCTGCTTGTATTAAATGTTGATCACTCTCATTAATGAGAGTGGTTGGGATATTTATATTCTTAATTTAATGACTCATGGGCTTACCGGGCCAAGTTGTGAAACTGCGTCAAGTTTAAGGACTCATTAGCCTTTTAAGTAGATTACCAAATAGCTTAGTCAAAAGGTGTTTTACATTTGTCATGTTCGGATTTTTTAATGGAGTGTTATGGTCCGAATTACTCATGTCCGGATTAAGCAGTGAGCTGTGTCTGAAGTATTCGAACTCATCACCAATAAAATTTATGTAATTAAAATACTTATCTTGATTATTTAAGGGCTTTGTCTTGTTTTTTAACTTTTTAACGTTGCGACAACTTTTTATTATTTGAACTCCCTAATAAGAACTCGTAACCTTAAAAAACAATAAAGTCAGTGAGGATATAATATTCAGATAATGGTAGATATATAAAAGTATTTATGTAAATTAACGTATAAAAACGTTTTACTTTGTATAATAGGTCAATATATTTACAAATAAGGATGTAGTGGTTATTATACTTATATACCTATAAATATGAGTATATTTGTCTTTTACACTTGTATACTTAATATTTTTTATATACGAAGGAAAAATACTCTAAGAGGGGGATCTTTCTCATTGATTCTAAATTTATTCTTGTAATTAGTTTATCTTTTTAAAACTTTTTCTTCTATATTATATATATATATATAAAACGATGTTAACATGTTTAATGAGATTTCGAATCTCATCAATGATGTCGAGTATGGGAAACTTCTTGTTTCTCATTATTTTAACCAAAAGTGATTGTGATTTTGAGAGAAACGACTTACAAAAGAAAAAAATGATGTTACAAAAAAAATTGTGAAAAAATATATTCAACATCTAATTTTACGAAGCGTAACGATAAATACACCCTGATGACTTGTTAGTTTTTAATTCCTTATAGTGAAACACTACAGATTTTCTAATTTTTTTTTTTAACTTTTAGTTTTTTGAATCGCGGCGATCAAAATTTGAGAAACATAGTGATACAGATTATATCTATAGTTTTGAATTTGTTGAGAAGAATACGATATATTTTTATTACTATCATGATTTGTAACTTAATTAATGTTCTAGCATGTTTATTGTGTCATTATCGAAGGCTTGTACGTTTCGGTTCGTTAATTTGACAAAACGTGAAATTTTTTGGGCAAAAGTAGAACCAGATTCTTATTTTATTTCCTAAATAAAGATTAATAAAGAAAACAAAAGTTTCGACTAAAACTCAGGATGAAATAGGAAGAATTATAGTATTTATGAAGTAAATATTATGAGTTCTTACTTAATTTAAGTTATTGACTTATTTGTTAGATTTTGTTTGATATTGTTTTCTTTGATTATAATGATTCTTAATCGAGTTTTTAATTAATTTAGCAATTCAATAATTAAACTGTAACTATTTCAAATATGTGTATGGATCATGTATAATTGATGTCTCATCTGAAATTGATATAAAATTTGTAGGCTTAAGTTCAATGATATTTTACATTTCTTACTCATACGTGCATTGAGTATATATTATGAATATTATATTAAATATATGTATAAGTGATAAGAATATTCCTGAAATGTGACGCAAAAAATAATGTGTATAGTTAATAATAGTGATATGTGCGTGTACAATAATATGCAGATTGTGCAAAGTGGGTAAACGAATTCAACATTAACCTATATGAAAAAACTAAACGATGGGTAAACGAATTCAACATTAACCTATATGAAAAAACTAAACGATGTGCTAGTAATAGAATGGTGACATTTAGATTTATCGCATGCAACATGTATGTGCGTTGTGTACCATATCAAAAGATTTTATATTCAATTTTTAATTCAGACTAGGTTTTCATTAATGTGTATTGATGTAAGAATCATATGACACTTATTTTTGCATTGACCAGTTGTGAACAATATTATAAATCTTGGCCTAGTATGATACTGATAATATTAAACACATGTTACATTATGACATATTCCATCAAATCTAACTTAGTGCTTACTAAATTCTTGTAAGTTTAAGTTGAACATTTATTTGTAATTTAAGAGCTCAAATAAATGTAAACAATATATAGTTGACACAAAACTAAAATTGTTATCTATTTTGTGCTCCGTGAAAAAGCGGTTTATATATTTCATGTTATTTTATCCTTCGTTGGATATTATGAAGATGATGATTTTTTTTCCAGTTGTTGTATTGCAAATTGGCTTTTAGTTATCGTGAACCATATTGATAAGTTTTAATGTAGATATATTCATTTTTGTTTGTGTCTTTAACTATGAATTTGATAAACAGAGAATGTGTGCTGATGTTGTCTTAGTTCTAGTAGTTGAAATGCTTATTCGTCTGTAAAATGCCTATGTATCGATAACTGACCAGTGTCTGATCATACAAAAAGAGTAATAATTTTAAAAGTGTCTCAAAATCTAAAAAATGTAACCACACTTATAAATGTTTTAGAAAAGAGACAACATGTTAGATTATGGATATTTATTACCGTAAAGCTCTTATTTTTAATTATTATTGATCATTTATCCCAATATAAAACATATATTAAACATATATCAAAATGATGAGAGGTGAAATCTGTTTTATTATTTGGTACTACATAATTTGTTAATAATATAAAGCATTTAGTTTGATGTTTATGAGCAAGATATATCTTCATGTTCTTTGTTTTGTACGTATAATTTTGTTGTGATATGTATACAATAATAATACGTATGTCTAATAGCGTTTCAACTTGTCAATTATTTGTAATTTTGTGATGTAACATTGTTACTATAATAAGTGATGTTTAAATGAATAGAGTTGTGTGTGATATGCCAATAATTAAGTTTTTTTTATAATAATTGGTTAATAAAGGTTCATTTTTTAGGTTTTCGTGAATTTTTTTGTAAAAAATAACTATTGATCTTGTTAGTGTATTTTTAAGACATTCAAATATTGAGTAAGTATAGCTTAAATGTATGTGATGTAATATTATAAAATTGATTTTAATATGTCTAAGGAATTCTTGATTTGAATATTAAAACTGTAAAATAATCATTACTCAATTCATTTAAATTATTTGAATAAGATGATGAATGCATGATACATCAATTAGATAATCAATGGTTTATTTAATGCATTTAAATTTTTCCTAACATATTATGAATGATTCATATGCAATATGTTGTATTCAACGGACATCTATTTTATGGTGAACATGTTTTATTTCATATAACACGTCACTTATATATAGAGATCTCGTTTTAAACTATACAACATGCATGACTTGCCCCCAAGGGGTAGCCGAGTTGGTTGAGTATGACATTCTTATGACCAAAAGGTCATGAATTCGAGTCCCTCTACATACGCTTTCTCGGCTGAGCCTGTCACCTTGTGTGGTTTACCTTCTGACGTTGGTTTGCAGGCTATCGCGTCAGACTGAGGGTTTACCCTGTGCGCACTCGTTGCACTCATTGCACTCTGAGTAGCGGCTGCGGGTTCCCTCCGGAAAAAAAACATGCATGACTTAGTTTAGGTAAGTTTATGAAATTATATTGATTATTAAATATCTAATGAAGGCAATTCATAAAATTTAAAGTTTGTTTAGTTTATAGAGCATATAGATATAAGGTTATGTTTATTATGTTTCATACTTTGTGGTTTAGTAAGTTAAAGTGAATATTATATTCTTGAATTATATTTGATAAAAGTAAAGTTTATATTAATAAGAATTATATCTAGAAGGAATTTTCAAATGCCCAAAAAGGCTAAGTTAAAAATAAATAGTCGGTTCCATCTTCATGTTCACATTGGTGCAGTGGAATCTATGGCATCAATTGTATTTGAATATTGTTACTAACATTAAAATATATGCATCGAAAAATACTATTGACAAAGTTTCTGAAGATCTGAATTTGATTAATATGAAGCTATAAAAAAAACATATGATGGGCAGATAGTTGATGTTTGTGAGTATGGTTGTCAAATATTTTATGTTTCCCGTCCTTAGATTGGTTTGTCGATAAATGTTTTTGCCAAATAAATTCCTCAACAACAGAAATTATTGTTCCCAATGTTAATTAGTATCTTCTTACATGTGCTAAATGATATTTTTAAACATCTCGAGGGCTCTCGATGAAAGAAAGCAATCTCATGATCATTTGGAAAAGAAAAAGAAACGGGTGAAGACAATCCTTGCATCCCAACCCCAAGTCCCTCTTGAGCAATCGGCTCGGTGCAATGTTGGTACTTCTCATAAAGCTTAAGGATTGCTTTTGATTGAGCTACACTACCAGAGAGGTCTCACAACATATTGTTAACTTCCGGAGACAACCTGATATGGTTGGTCGATGCGCTAGAGAGTGGTAAAAATGTGCATCGATATGCAATCAAAGGATGGTATCTCAGGCCATATGGAAGGTGACGCCACAAGGGAAACAAGATTCTCTAAAGAAACACCAGGAAAACTCAGAAGCTAAAAACAGTAAAAATAAAGAGCCATAAGTGGATATACCTTATGCGATAGCCGAGGTTTAGGGTCTAATCTGCATAATACTGAAAAATAAATATTTGGTTGCTTTTTATGGGGGATCTGATTCTCACAAAACCCTGCAATAGTTCAGTATTCGAGCTGGTGAAATTGTGTCCAAGCCAAGAAAGTTAGAACAATTCGTTCACATTGATGGCGTGCATCACCGCATAAAAAATATCCAAGATTGAGATGTCGATTGAATAGTTTATGGTAATTATGCTATCAAGGAACACTCGTATCTCGTTTCTACTTTATTAATCTAGATTACGAGTATAAAACGATGATGATTGATAAGAACCTACATTTCTTCTTGATCAGTGGACTATGGGAGAATGAAAAGAAGATTTTAAGGAAAAATAATACAAGTCAAGTTCTAAAATAGTGGCAAAGCATAAGTAAGTTCATTTTCTTGACGATCAAAGTGATATTATTATGAAATTCTACCGATTAAAACTTATGTTATTTTTTTGCAGTTATCTCCAAATCTCATGAGTAGCACTCGAAACCCGATGAAGAAACATTTGAAAAGCTAAACCATTGGGTTGAGAAAAACTAGTCAAATGGGTTTCACAAGTGTTTTACATCAACCAAAATGGTTAAGACACATCTCTAGCGCACACAGTCAGAACTCAATCTATCATTGGAGGAATTGGTGACTCTCCTCCGCCCATCGGAGGTGCTGAAACGACAAGAATTTGATGATGGCCAGGTTTTTCTTTTGACCATAAAAGGGCTCCAAGCCATAGAGATAAACAATATGATGTTAGCGGTTTGGGCCTAAAAAAATCGGTTTCAAGTACCGCAAAAGTGAAACAAACCAATGAGCCAATAAATGAGGTTGTTAAGACTACGCGAGTCAGATACAAAAAGTAACTATGACCATGAAAAGAAAAAAACATCACATGCAGCAAGGGATAATAAGGGGAAATGAAGGAGCGGTGAGTAAAGCAGAAACTCGAAGACCGACCAGGATTTTTTTTCCTATCGCGGATAAAAAGATCATCATCTCTATGCTCGATTATTACAATACTAGCAGCATAAAACATTCATCATCTCATCTGAATGAGGATCAACATGTGCTTGAGGCTCAAAGCTCGAGGGGTAATCCACATGAGCTTGGTATTCAACCCGAAAAATAACATTCTCCAGCTTCAAAGAGATCAACCAATACCGGTAGAGAGCTCTACCGGTACCAAATCCTTCCTACTTGTATAGTCGGACGCCTACATCCTTGCTTTTCACCATCGTGTAAAACTGATTGCCAGATTAGAAAATGAAGCAACAAAGTAAATAGAGACCATATAATTTCTTCGCGAAGAGTGTGAGCGTTATCGTAAAATCACCGCAAAGCAGAGAGACTGTGTTGATAATAAAGAATATCCGGTGAAATTGGTTGAAATAAAGCTCGTGAAACAAAAATATGTTCTTAAAGCTAAGATAGTCACATAGGACTCCTCATTCGAAGATCAGATTCAGAAATATCACGAGGCATAAAAAGGAATATGACCTGAAACTGATGTCTTTCAAAATATAGTAGACGAGTATAATGCGACTATTAAAAATGTTTATGAGAATTTGACTTCAATCAATGACCAGGTTGTAAAGGACCAAGAGGCTGCAGTTGATGCTTATGATTGATCGCTCCAAAAATATCCGGACCAGTTCCACTATCAGATAATACTAGAACTAAGTATAGAGAGCGAAACAAAATAAATAGAGAGAAAAGTGCCAAAATTAGTTGTAATATATTTATTTTTCACCATTCACCCAAATGAAATCTTGCTTTATATAGTAATGTGGTGGGCCCAAACCTACATCGGTGAACCATTTTAATATATTCCACATACTTATTACGCTAAACCTACTCATACAAAATAATATTTTAAGGACAAAATGTCTGAACATACACGACCTGTTTAGGTCTGAGCAAATTAGCCCCTTATCAGTAGCCCCATAGTATTTGCAAGAAATTTAAGTGAGGATTATACTATTTCATCTCAGATTCGTACACTTATGGCCTTTAGTGAATGTACATTGGTTCGGGAAACTGATAAATCTGAGTTGAAGTTGCCTCAACTAATCCCAACCCAATAATGATAAAGATAACGAAATGTTCGAAGCACTGGGTGCGTTATTTAGGGTCAACAACTGTTGGGCCTAACCAAGCTGATGGTTAGTCTATGCCTAATATCCCTATACTAGTTGTCTTTCAATCTTACATGTGTCATGTGGTTATTTGAAGCATGTCATTTTAACGTTTGAAAAATAACTCTTGAATTTCCCGATACACAATGATTTCAACTGCCTTATGAATATAGCCATTGGAGAAAGAAGTCTTCTATAAATAATTTTCATTGTCTCATAAATCACTTTTATACAACTTCTAGAGAGAGGGAGATAGTATTAGCGCCTCGAATCTCATAGAGATATCAAACATACCAGTGCCTCAATTTATGAGAAAAATGTTTGATGCTCTTGATTGGTTTTCTATCATTGAGAGGGGCGACGAATACCGAAGAATAAGAGTGATCGATAATTATCCGAATGAGTCTTCCTAAACCATCTCATACTGGGACTTAGACCATAACATAAGGTGTTTATTTGAAGCAAAAAATCTTATTGTCTCTAATCCAACCCCCTTCATTCCTACAGCCACTCATCGGTACGAGTAAAGCATTGCGCCCAGGAAAACCAAGTCCTTAAGCACTGAAAAAACTTCCCAACTCAAACAAAATCACCACCCGAAACCAGCCAAGTTTCTAGGAACTCACCTTAAGTCACGCTTCCTAGCCATGAGGGATTTTAGCTTTAATTTATCACATAACAAATTCGAGTGTGTGAAGATAAGCTCGACCATCACCGAGGTTCGAACTGGTCATAATACTGCTGCCACTACTAGTGGTGTATCGTAACACATGACATCTCAACCCGAATACTAGACCCTCGCAGTAAACAGGTCAATCGAAGCTAGCACTAACACTGCTACAGCTACTGTATCCCAAACTGGAGACTGAGAAATTCCTATTGGGAACCTCAACCAAGGTGGGTACCAATCGTGCTACCATTACAACCGCCCCAAAAAGGAATTGGTCGTCTCAAAAGTTACCAAAAAACTAAAATTTTGACTTCAAAATGTAAAAGACAGGCCTCGGCGATCCAAAAAATACTAAAGCAGACTCACGCGTGCAATCTGTTGGTGGTTATAGAGAAGATAAAAAACCAGCTATCAACCCAACCAAAGTAGATGAGGTCTCTGAGCATGAAGAAGCCTTGACTTTGGAAATAGCCGTGACTTTGGGGGCTATCAGAGTGGTTTGGCGAGATAACACATAATTGGTATGTACATTATCAAGACCTATATTATAGCCCATACAAGATGTCGGACTTGAAGACGAAATGAGGAATTTTGTCTTGCGTTAATATTCGCTTCCCGACCCAATGAGAGACGTCGATGTTGGTAAAAGAGAGAGAGCTCGTATTTTTAACCGACATGCTGAATCTTGAAGTTAGGTTTCCTTTAGACCCTGCAATAGTAGAATACTTTGAGCTAGTAGAGTTGTGCCGTAGCCATGTTATACCTAATGTATGGTTCAAAATGATGTCTTGCATTATGGCTTCGCGGCCATCTCAAATACCCAAAGTACCAAAGCAATCTTCTTCTATGTCACCCTCATAACGACATCAAGATTGTTGATGGTCTGCTGGAATCAGATAAAGCTTGGAAGCACCGTTCTATTTTCATTAGTGAGGCTTAGGAGAATGGTCGAGCGCATATAAAGAAGAACAACAACCCGAGGGTATCTCCCTAAAATGAACATGCGAATGTATTTATATTTTTTTTATACTATAGACGTCAAAAGTTAACAATGAATCTCTATTATTAGCAGTTCCCAAATTGAAATTGCAATCGCTAAGGAAAAAACATTTAGCATCCATGGAACAAACCTTTACTCGCTTAAGTGAGTGGGCTTGGTAAAAATGGGCGAATGAGTTTCTTCGGTGCTTCACTCTCGTGAACCTCATCAACAATTATCTTTGGTGCTCATCAGAAGATGATTTTTGTGAAGAAAAATTGATGGTTCTTCGAGAATCTTCCCCTTTGATTAATAGATTACATGCTCCCAATGCACGAGTTGTTCTAGCAAGTATGATGAACCTCGAGATGAGAAGGGGAAAGTAACGATGACATGAGAAAGAGCAATAACAAAGCCCGAGGGGAAAAAAGAAAAATGCCAAAGTTGAAGTAACTACACCAACCGAGCCTCCCACAAACGAGCACACCATCATTTATACTTTCTTTGAACAATATAACGGCACAGATCCCCAGGTAATAAAATAATTATCATCAGAAGCAGGGTCGGTAACAATAAATATGACATCAAAGAAAAGGATGAGCAAGTGATTAACTAACCCGAGACCAAACAAATTTAGGAGAGAAAGATTGAGGATAAATTGGAGGCTCCATGCGTTCCTATTATGGCTCTAAATCCATAAAATGAGCAACTTATTGATCACCTGAAGCACACAACTGAAGTGTCACCTCTGAAACCTCTCGTGGTACTAAAGAATCAACTACCCATGCCTCCCGTCCTCCAAGATGGTAGCTCAAGTGACCAAGACTTATCAGATGTTTCTTCACCTGCTGGGTCCTTTCAACTGAGGCAATCATATACATATGCTTGTTTTTTGTACCACATATTGGCACCCATTATCGCGACGAAAAGGAAACTAAAAAGATGAAAGAGAAAATTATCAGAGGCAAAGCTCCGGATATCTGAACTGGAAGAGAAACTTAAGTAAAAAGACCTCTACATGAGAACCTCTACACACAAAAATGGGTTGACCGTGCTAACGCGTAGGAAAAAATATGTTTCCACGAGCTTCATGAAAAAGAGAAAACTTGGCAAAAATCAATGCCTTGTAGGTTGATAAAAATATGGTCGAGCAAGCAATAGACTAGACTATCCAAGAGTTGGTTGCTTTTAAAATCCAAGCCTAGAAGAGCGAGACAAAAGCTCTTGAAACTTTACGAGCTGAATTGGTCAAAGAGAACAAAACTAAATTCAATATTTTCGCCTCGCAATGCGTCGATACTATGATAACTCATGAAACAAATGCCAAAGCGACGCTAGTTTTGAAGATTCACGAAAGTTTCTCAAACTTAAATATTGGGTCTCAGTGGTTGTTGGTACCCGAGAAATACCGTCCCGCAGGAGTTACCTGTAAAGATAGTAGTAGTGAAGAATCGTCATCGGCAGGATCGACTGGAAAAACTGCTGATAATAGCTCCTCGGATGGGTAGAGCATATATTCTGATTATTTTGTTGTTTTGAGATTTCATTGTAACATTTTGTTGTGAGGAGTTTATGGTCATTCATGTAATGTAGTTTTTGTGACCACGCCCACTCTTTCATTCTAAAATACTGTGGTCGATGTACAGACCTTCCCAGTTTGGAACCAATTTCCAGAGGATTTTCTCTTTGGTGTGTAAAAACTCTTTTCTCAGAACCTTGTCACCGATGCTAAACTCTCGTCGTTGGAATTTTAACGCATATCTGCTCCACATCAATGTCTAATAGTGCAATGAATTTAACTGTGCTCGACTTCTCATTTCTTCAATCAAATCGAGTGTGACTTTTTTGCCATCATTATTATCCTTTTTGGAATATTGTTCGACCCGGTAAGAGGGGAGCATGGTCTCCGACGAAGTCCCAACATTCATCCAATAAACCAGTGCGTACAGTACTTTCTGAGTGGCAGTGCGAGAAGTGGTTCGATATGCCCATAAGATTTCTTGCAATTAATTCGGTAAACTCCCAACTTTACCTTCCAATTTTTTTCTTGAGGCCGTCGAGGATTGTTGTATTAGTTACTTTGACCTGACCGTTAGCTTGCGAGTAATACAGTGCCGAAAAATATTGCTGAATTCCTCGGGGAGAACATAAAGCTCTAATTTCCCTATTATCAAATTGTGCGCCATTGTCCAATGTCAACCTCGTCGAGACGTCGAAACGACCAAAAATATTTGACAAGATAACTTTCATCACATCTTTTTTCCCTTCCCGGGTAGCGGTTCGACTTCGACCCATTTAGAAAAATAGTCCAACACAAGAAATATGATTTGTCTTTCACCCAAGGTCATCGACAACGGTCGTACTAAATCAATCCTTTATCGGTTAAATGGTAATGCCTCGGTAATAGACTCAAACTGTACCGCAGGCGTATGAATTGAATTAGCAAGTTGCTGACTTGTATCACATCTTTTGACTAGCTCTCTCGCATCAATTATAATAGTTTACCAAATTCTTTCAGTAATAATATTTTAGTCAAAGCTTTAAATTCGCAATGCGCCGATCCCTCGCTATCACTATGTTCGACTAACACCATTTGTGATTAATTGTTCATGAGGCAACACAACAAATGTCTGCTTAAAGATTTTTCCACTAAGGACCGTGAAGTCGTGGGCTTTAAAACACACCATTTTAGTCATTGTCTTGTCCACTAGATAAATGTTATTAACCATAAATTCTCTGACCCCGTGCCTCTAATCCTTATTGGTATTCGTTTATATTTGGTCGGTTGCATATGAATAGAGGATCTGTTCCAACCTATTTATTATGGACAAGCTCTCTTGTATTAAGATCCATGGGTAGTCACTGTATATGTCGTGGTTGCTAAAGAGTCATCTATTGTGTTTTCCTCTATGTAAACATATTCATATTGACCTTGTCACTGCCATTGCCAATGCTTTCAATGTTGTTAAATATTTGACCACATGATATTTCTTGGCCGGAGACTGTCATGTTGCGTGATTGACCATCAATTGTGAATCATTTATCAATCGAACTCGCTTAACTCCACAAATGTATGCAAGTCGTAATCCTGGTAATCCCACCTCGTACTCTGCTTCATTATTCGAGGCTGAAAAATCAAAGTGTATAACATGATGCATTGCTATTCCCAATTGAAATGATTATTTGAACTCCTGCCCCGCACCCAAATAATGCTCGACCCACATCGATTTGGATAGCTCATTTCGTCGATTCCTCATCTTATTCTTTATCCATGTTCGGTCGCTCAAAATGAAACTCAACAAAAAATCAGTCGTGAAACGATTAATAATACAATTTTCTAAAACATAAAAATCCATAAAAACAAAAATAAACAAAAACTATTTTAATACGAGCGATGAACTAATAATAATTTTTAAAGATTAACGATAATATAACCTTTATAGTTTTAACTTTATAAAGTTAAATTCTACTCCAAACCCATAAATTTAACTAAATACATTTCCGCCCAAGCCGAATTCCAATAAAAAACCATTATTATCTTAAAGTTGAATTATAGGATGGAACCTCAAAAGGGTTAGTACCGATGATACCGACATCTACGGATGAAAAAGAAAATCATCCAATTATATAACAAATCAACATGTCAATAATTTCCATTTTTTCTCCCATTTGTCTTTTCCTCCCTAACTTTATTATAGGCCGAATCATCCAAAAGGTTAATGATGTAACACGCAAATATATACATCAAACTGCAAAATTTGTAGATCAAATAAGATTCTCAATTTAATAAGAATTAGAAGCTGATAAAATGATTTCTAAAAATTATTAGATCAATTTTTATTTATAAACTTTTCTAATATTTATATAATTTTATTTCAATAATAACGCGAACAATTTTTAATATTATCTATCAAGTTTATCTATCAACCGTGTTTATCCAGTATGCGATAAATATGGATGATTATAAATATCGATAATTATTATTTTTAATTATCTTTTTAGATGTTATATTTTCAAACCATAATTCTAAAAGGATATTAAAAAAATATGGTTTAGTATTTAAGACAAATAAAATTGGATGCATGAAAAAAGTTTTTTTTTGAATTTTTTTAGTTACGTAATTGAGTTGGAAAATAAATCTAAATAATAAGTGTATTTTGATTGCGGACTTACGTGTAATTATAATTAGGTTGCGAAAATCAATTGTGTTCATGTTGTTCAATTACGTGTTACTTGGTTGGAAAAAACTTATATTCTCGTTATGGAATTACATGCAAATGAATTCAATAAATAAGAAAAAAATAGTTTCGAAACAAATTTATTGTGGTGAAAAAATAATTGTGTCCAATTACGAAATACGTGCAAATGAACGGTGTAATTAGGTTACGAAAAAACAACCGCGTTCTAATTACGGTATTACATATAAACTGGTTGTATAAAAAACTGTGTTCCGAATTTACTTACAAATGGAAGACGTAAAATGAAGAAAATAGTTGCATGAACAAATTTTAATTGCGAAAAAATATTTATATTTTAGTTACGAAATTATGGGTAAATGAATTGCGTAAATAAATAAAAATAGTTGGATAAGTTACGAATAAGTATAAAAAAACAGTTATGTTCTAATATGAAATTACCGAAAAACAATTGTATATTTGTTAAAGAATTGCATACAAATCAATTGCGAAAATAAATAAAAAAATCTTAAAAACTACTGTAAGTTTGATTTCATTATATTTTTAAATTTTAAATATACGTATTTTTTATATATTTATTAAATTAAATTTAAGAAATTATGAAATTTTAAAAATAAAAAATAACCAACAGTTATCTGTTAAATGCGTACGTATGTCGGCGGAAGAAGATGATTACATTGCTCCAAGAAACATAGCTACTTTCTTGAACTCTAAGAAAGTATCTCCCATCCACTAATTCATCTTCTTCGCCTATTCTTTCCATATTCTAGCCCTATAGAATTCATGATTCCTGCTGTGATATCTCCGTTCTCATGGAATTTCCAACGCTTCAAGAGTCAATATCAGGTTTGATGAAAATCTCACAGAATGAAAAAAAACAAAGCATGCAGCTACCCATAAACTTTCTTTCAAACAAGATTTAAAGAGGGGAATTCAAAACCATGATATTCTGGAATTTGATCCAGAAAAGTGAAACAAAATCACATATCGATCCAATATGGCAAAGAAGTTCATAAACATTTGAAACAACAATCTAAATTCACTATTTTAGGGAAGTTTGCCCAAGTTATACAAAAAAGAAGTCTTCTAATCCAATTCCTTCAAACATTGAAATTTGACGCTGATTACAGATATAAAATATGGGATTCAAGACACATTTTCTTTGAATTCGACTTACAAACGATTTTTTATAAATTATGGAGAAGGTCAGTCTGGACTATAGGTACTTATGTTATGCGCCTCTTGAAATGGACTGAAGATTTCAGTACTAGTTATGAAAGTCCGATAACACCTGTCTCGATCAATATAGAGAAGCTATCTGAGCATCTTTTCAACAAGACTATAATCAAGACTATTGCTGCTTCCATAGGAGAACCTCTCATCATCAATGTCCCAGATGAAAACAAAGATTTTTACTCTTCTTGCTCTGCATGGATAGAAATGGATGTGACCAATAAAATACAGCATGGTGTATGGATTGGTTTTGGTGCTAATCATGGCTATTAGGCTAATGTAAGTTACTCGAACATGCCTCACTATTGTAAACAATGCAATCACTTAGGTCACAACATTCAAGATTACAAAAAGAAGCAATTGTCTACCAAAATCAATACTGACACGATACAAACAGAGCACACATCTGAAGAAGAAGTTTTAGATCCTAATAAAGGCAAAAACAACAAAACATATTTGAATACCAACCAAATCAAATTTGTCATAATAAAGCAGACGTATAACAATAATCTCCTTGCTCAACCTATCCTGGAAGAAGTAGAAAATAGTACAAAGGATTATGATACTAATCTTACAAACAAAGAAGGCTTCATTACTCTTGACCAAAGTGAAATCATAGAAATCATACAGAGTTTAGATTATGGTTATAATATTTCTACTATCTGGATTATGAAAATCTTGCTCCATACATATCATCACCAAAACAGATCAACATAGGCAGCAAACAAAACACTACAACAAGAAGAAACGATATCACAGTTCCTCTTGCTACTTCACCTGAATTCAACAAAGATGAAAAAAACAACAACTTCAAATTTGTTTTTTGATAAGAGGATCAAGGCAGCTAAAGGAAAGAAGAACACCAAAAATAAGATCATTAAGGCTCTGCAATTCACACGAACAAGTAAAACTAAACCATCTTCTACTGATAATGATTAACATTCTAAATTGGAATATACATGGGATAAGGAACAAGTCTTCAACTAGAAGACTTAATTACTTGATTAAGAAAAATAACATCAAATTTGTAGCTGTTGATGAGCCATTAATTAGTAATGATAACATTGTTTATATTGTTAAGAAAATTAGTTCCAACAACTATAAATACAATATTTCCAATAAAATTTGGATCTTTTGGCATGACGATATAACTGTTAAGATTATAATTGATCATAGCCAGTGCCTTCACACTGAAGTTAGGTACTTATCCTTCTATAAAAGCATCATAATCACTGTGGTTTGTGCTAAGTGTGAGAGAATCAATAAAATTGATCTCTGGAACACCCTTAATTATATTGCTAATACAAGATTATAATGGATGATTTGTGGTGACTTTAATGTTGTTACATCTAGAGAGGAGCAACTTGGTTGTACTACTTTTTGTCAAAATAGTACTAATGATTTCAATGAGATGATAAGTTTTTGCAGAGTTGAAGATGCTGGCTTTGTTGGCTCCAAGTGTACTTGGTCCAACAAATCCAAATGAAAGCACTTGGACAAGGTATTCATCAACAACAAGTGGTCTGATCTTTTTGGAGAAACCAAAGCTATCCATAAAGCTATGACTTGCTCTGATTATATGCCCTTGATCATTTCTATCTCTATCAATAACTCTAGCACAAAAAAATTTAAATTTTTTAGACATGCGGTCTCTTGATTCTGATTTTCTTCCTTTTGTTGAAAGAAACTAGAATTAGGACATTGATGGAGATCATTTGCTTCAATTTTGGAATAAGTTGAAAATACTTAAACAAGGGCTTATTAACTGGAACATTACTCATTGTGGTGACATTTTCAATAAGGTTTAGGCTCTTGAAGATGGAGTTCAAATGATTGAGCATAATCATCGAGTTCACAACAATGCTGACACAAGAACTCAGTTCTCCAAAGCCAAAGCTCTTTTGATTCAAGCCCAAAAAATGGAAGAAACCTACTGGATGCAAAAATGTTATGCTAGTTGGGCTATGGAGGGGGATATAAACACAAAAAAAATTCCACAACTATGTCAAAAGAATAAGGAAAAAGAATAGTATTAATGCCATTAAACATGAGGATACCTGGGTCACAGACAAGACTCACATTGGTCTCTCTGCTGTTAATTACATCAAAGAGGTTTTAACTGACCACCCTTACATTGACAATGAGGATGAGCATAATAAAATGATGGACTCCATCTTCAACAATATCCCTTCTCTTATCACCAACGAAGATAACAAGTATTTGCTACCTGAGCCCAGTGAAGATGAAATCTAGAACATCATCAACAACTTGAAACCTTCAAGTGCTGCAGGTATGGACGAATATAATAAATGTTTTTATAAATCTTGTTGGGGGTATAATTAAAGCTGATCTTTCCAAAGCTATGCAATCATTTTGAAAACGCTATTATATCCCGAAAGGCATATTAGCTACTGGAATATGCTTGATTCCCAAAACTGGTAATCCTATTAGGTGGAAGGACATTAGACCAATCAGTATTTGTTCTCTGTTGAATAGGATTATGTCTAAGATCTTTAACAACATACTGGTCAATTTCCTCCCTAAAATTATCTCCAACAACCAAGGTGGTTTTGTTCCTGTATATGGTTTTCAAGAGCATATCTTAATTACCAAGGAGCTTCTGCATGATCTTAATAGGAAAGTTAAAGATAAGAATATTATTATCCAGCTTGACATGTCTAAAGCCTTTGACAAAGTGTCTCATTGTTTACCTTCAAGGTTCTTAGCAAGTTTGGTTTTTCAAACAAGTTTATCAGTCTTATTAAAAGTATGATTACTGCTGTTAATGTGTCTATTCTTATCAATAGAGATGTTGTGGCTACTTCAAAACATTGAAATGTCTGAGGCAAGGGGATCCCATCTCCCCTAACCTTTTTATCATTGTTGAGGAAGTTTTACTCAGGGGACTTAAAGCCCTGTTTCAAGCTAATAAATCCATGTGCTATAAGAACATAAGCTATATGAATATTAGTAATCTAGCATTTGCGAATGATATTCTGTTATTCACTAATAATAATGACTCTTCTATAGATCTTCTTAGTAGTTTCTTACATAAATATCAAGACATCTCTGGGCTGGTCATTAACAAAGAGAAAACAAAAATCATTGTTGCTTATGGTATGTACTCTTTAAAACTCAATATTATGACTATAACAAGTAACTATAATAATCTTATTTGTAAAATCAACAATAAGATCAAATAATGGGTTTATGTTGATCTTTCATTTACGAGGATATTATCTTTAATCTCTACTGTCTTTATAAGTATTACTCAATATTGGATGCAAAAAATGCTATCTCCAAATGTGTTCTTCTCAAAATTGAGAATATCTTTAATAGATTCTTTTGTCGAATAACCACCTCTCATAACAAGATTCATTGGTGCAAATGAAGAGATGTTTGTAAAACCTTCAAGGCAGGTAGCTTGAACATGAGAATGTTATCTGATATTCAAGACTCCCTCTCTTGCAAGCTTTGGGCCAACTTCAGAAGTAATAAAACTTTATGGTCTAACTTAATTCACAATATTTACTGCAAAGACTTACACCCTTTGCAGATCTCTTACTCTAGGTCTGGTTCCATGGTTTGGAAAAGAATTACCTACATTAAAAACTATACAGAGCCCCACATATGCTGGAAGCTGGGATCAGGAATGATATATTTTTGGCTTGATAAATGGGCCAATGACCAGCCTTTTTTAACTCTGAATGACAATGCTAACAATACTTCATTCAAGGCTGAAAATGTAAGTACTTACTGGCTCAACAACCCTTGGAAATTAGATGATTTTACTAATCTAATTGCCCATAGTGATTTAGATAGAATTAAACTTTGTTTTATTAAGCCTAATGTTGAGGACTGTATGATTTGGAACCTTTCAAATATGGGAAAGTTTACTCTTAAAGATACTTGGGAACATATCAGACTTCACCGCAATGAATCTAATATCTATAAGAAAATATGGATTTCCCTTACTCCTAGGAAGTACTATTTCTTTCACTGGAAACTCATTCGTAATTACATTCCTATAGACACCATCCTACAAAGGAGACACATCTCCCTTGCTTCCAAATGTCAGTTCTGCATGAACATTAATGAAGAGTTAAAAGATGGTCCGAGGGTGATTTTGTTATGCGAAGATTTGTTGATAGAGGATTAGGTGATAGAGGAATATTTGAGTGTCAGATCTAGAGAGAGAAAGTGCTAAACAGTATAGAGAGAGAAAGTCTCGTACTATTCAACTCGGGATTCGTGAAGCATGTGTGGTCCTTTTATAGTACAATTGCGGACCCCACACGCTTTAATTTGGTTTAATTACATCTTTTGGTCCCTGCTTTTTGGTTTTTTCCTATTTTGGCTATATCTTTACAATCCATACATTTTAGCCTTTATATCTTTATTTCTATACATTTTGGCCCTTATACATTTATTTCTATGCATTTTGGCCCTTATACATTTATTTCTGTTCATTTTGGCCCTTGTCTTTTATTCTTCCTCATCAGTAGCCCCCCAGTCTTAGTAAAAATCGTTTTGCTAAGACTGAATAATTCTCATGTCAGGCCAAAATCATTTCTTCTTCGAACTTTATAAGTCCTTCGAAAAGTTGCTCCACAAGTCCCTTCGTATTGTCGGGGGGCTCCACAAAACCTCTTCGACACAAAACCTCTTCGAATGATTTGTAAGCCTCCTCGAACTTCTGTTATACCGAGTAGCCCCCTCAATCCTTGCAGCATTTGAAGCAAAATGGTCGTCGGATAATTCTGTACTTAGGCGAAAAAGGGTGCTAGGATTGATGATGTCACTGTACAAACACCGATGTCAGCATACTTCTGAAGAAACGGTACCAATTCTTCTGACATTGTTGTCAGAAAACTCTTTCCCTTCCCCTGACAATCTCTGACACAAAACTCTTCACCTTCTGCTATAGCTAGGCGGCCGGACAATGTCCACCTATGTGGACCATCGTACCCCTAGGCAAACAACATGAAAATGTCCCCGGGCTTCAGTTGTCAAGAAAGCCCACTAGTCTTCTATAAATACCAACCTTTTCCTTCATTAATGCAACTTCTGTTCAATTATTTCTAGAGAGATAAAGCTGGCGAACAAGCCCCGTCGAATTCCTGAGTGGTTGTTGATTAGTAAACGGTTCGAAGAAAGGGTTGCTGCTAGTGAAGACGTAAGGCCTCATCCCCCACCATCGACTACAACCTTTTTTGGTGCCTGGCCTCCTTCGAACAACTCGACCGCCATTATCCCCCGTGAAGTAGCTCGTCAAAGCTTACTCAGCGAAACAAACCCTCCTAGAGAAATGGGTAAAGAGAGATCACACAAGCATGCATCAGGTTCGAAGAGGAAGAAATCCCATAGAGACAGAAAAGGTTCTCATGAGCGAAAGCGGGCTAGGGAAGCTCCCCTTACAATTCGAGAACCAACTGCCCCAACTAATGCCGAAAACCTCCCCCAAATATTTTCAAGTCCTCGAAGGACTTCGAGGAGTCCTCCTCAAAACTCAGTTAGTCCTCCTCGAAACCAAGACCTTCAACATAATTCTGGAAGTCCTCCTCGAAACCAAGATCTTCAACATAACTCTGGAAGTCCTCCTCGAAACCAAGACCTTCAACATAATTCTGGGAGTCCTCCTCGAAACCAAGACCGTCATCGTGATGCTGGTAGTTCTCCTCGAAGACAAGACCTTCATCGTGATGCTAGTAGTCCTCCTCGAAGACAAAGAACAGATGTGTCTAGTCTGCCCTCCACGCCATCCATGACCATTCATGGAACTCAATTCTCCCTCTCGAGGACGTTTATTACTGAGGAAGACATGCGTATTAGACATGAAGAAACTTTAGACCCCAAAGTTATGAAACCTCTCAATAAGCCCTCCGGATAGAAATCGCCCATTATCCCCTCCTCAGGCCCTGCGAACGGTGCAACGTCGTCTTCTATGTCAATATCCGAGGAACAAGCTCGCCGGATTGCTCCAAAATTGAAAGGGGATATTGTGTTGCCCTTGGAGTTAGACAATATTGCCGGCAATAACATTAGGGGTATTGAGAATAAGCACATGGTGGCCCTTGCGAATATCAAGTATAAGTACTTTTCGAGGGAGGAGGAGACGATGCTTCGGGCTCGATGGGGCATCCCCAGATATATCAATATTAGATTTCCTTCTGAAGGAGAAACACCCTTATCTGTGAGGGATCACGAGGTGGTGGTCTACACAGAAATCATGAATTGGGGGCTAAGGTATCCCTTAGACCCCTTCTTTATTGAATATCTCTCAAAGATAGATCTTTGCCCCTCACAGGTTGGACCCAATATGTGGTTCACGTTAATGGCTTGCATAATGGCCTCAAGGCTCTCAGGCCAAGAATTTTCACTGGAGAAAATCATTGGTCTTGCTGGTCTGGCCCGAAATCCTTACTTCCCCTTCTATTCGTTGACATTCAATCGGGGGCAAAAGATATTGAAGGATCTGTTGGAGGTCGATAAAAAGTGGAGGCAACAGTTTCTTTTCTTTTCTGGCTGCTGGGAGACTGGATCAGAAGCCACTCCTTCGAATCCTCACAAACTCTCGCTAAAATGGACAATGAAATGTAAGTATTCTACCAACTTTTACCCTTCGAATTTAACCCTTCGAACTCTATGCTTTCTCACAAGCCTCCTCGAAGATTTGTATGCCTTCGAAGTAATATGTTCCCTCGAAAATTTGTATGTCGTGCTGATGTTTATTTTCTTGTTACAGCTATGACTGGGGTGTCCAAACCCTACACTGACTATGTCGAGGGAGCTGCCACTATCTTTACTAACCTTCGTTTGTGGGCAAATGAGCACTGGGACAATCGATTCCGCCGTTGTTTTGTGGACGACAACTTGGCTAGGAGTCGACTCTGGAGGCTTAATCCCCAAGATCGCATAAGTATGAGGGGACTAATGGCTCCGCCTTCAGAGTGAGAGGTGATAGACCGATGCAGCCAAACAGATGTTGTGATCTACTTGCCCAAACGCTCCCGTTCGCAGAGCCACTTGGGAGAGCCTCTAGAAGACGAAGTACCAGCCACCCAAAAATTGAACGTCGAAGGGCCTGTGAATGTTCAACAGCCCCCTTCGAACGAAGCTGGGGGGACAAACTCTCATCCTCCTCAACCCACCATTGTTACTTCAACTAATACTGATCCCCCTCCCTCTGCTTTTCCGAGGAAGGATGCCAATGTAACTGCTGCTAACAGTGATCCTCCTCCCCCTGTTCCTTCGAAGAAGGATCTGAAGAAAAGAGATAAGGGTAAGGGCATCCTGCTCGAGCCCATCGAGGAACAATCAGAGGGGGGAGAAACCCCTGACAACAAAGAAGAGACTAATTTTGAAGGAGAAGTTCACGGTAGTGCAAATGATGCTGAAAACAGGGGTGGCCAGTCACCCAGGGAAACTTCCTACCAATCCTTACACTCTCCTCTTACTGAGGCTTCTCACCCAGCCTCCCTCGAAGGCAGTCCTCGGCTAGCTCCTATTCCTGCTCCTCGAACAAACCCTCCGCTACTTATTCATCCAGACGTAGCTTGTGGTAATTTTTCTGAATTTGATTCTACAGCATTAGGGTCTCCTTCGAGCTCATTCGATGTCCCCTTGGATGATGAATTCTCAATGAGTCTTCGGAGACTGCTACACACTTCAGTGAACCGGGGAAAGAAGATGCGCTATCTTGAAAAGCGCAAAAATTACTACAAGTTCAAGGCATCACTAGCTGCCTCTCAGCTCGAAGAGGCCAAGAAGGAGTATGCAGTGGTCGAGGGCCAAGCTGATGCCTTGTACGAGCGTCTTTCTTCCTCTGAGAATTATGTGATAATTCTAGAGAGGTGTTGCCAAAAAGAAAGGGACTTGTACAAAGAGAAGACTGATGCCCAGGAGCTGATGATATCTGAATACAAAAAGGGGCATCGCAAGGCTTGCGATGGATTCGCGCAATGTACTGAGGCTCTTCGAAAAGTAGTTGAAGAGCGCGATAAATTGGAGAAAAAAATCAGAGGTTTCCCTGTAGAGGTCGAGGAGGCTAAGGAAAAGGCTGTAGATGCCTATGCAGCAACATGTTCGAAGACCTTACAGGCCCGTGATGCTGCTACTCGAGCTGGCTTGTTGACCCAGATATATACTGAGCACCCTGAATATGACCTGGGGCCTTTTTGGAAGCTTGTTCCCTCAGAGCTTCGCCCTCCTCAAATAGTCGTAAGCGAGAGTGAAGGCTCAGATGGTGAGGAGAGTGACTCTTCCAAGAATGCAGATTGAATCAGTCAGTTTTTTTTTGTGTGGCCTAAAAAGGCCTTATTTTTGTAATGATTGGAACTTGCTGTGCTACTTTAACTTTATAAGAGCACTGAATATTTGACTTGTCAATGTATTGTATCTGGAACAAGTTCATAGTGATTATCAGTTTGATAAATTGTTCTTCGAATTATTATATCATTGGCCCTTCGAACAATTAGTACTTGGAGAAATTCACAAATTTTATTAACCTTCGAACAACTAGTGCTACGTTTGTAATAAGGCCATCGAATTTTAAGTTGATTGGCCATCGAACTCCAAATTTATTAGTCTTTGAATAAGTTTACCTAGATAAATTTAACAAGTTTTATGCTTGCAATAAAGCCTTCGAATTCCAACTTACTTGGCCATCGAATTCCAATCTACTTGGCCTTCGAATGAGGCATTCGAATGCCAATCTACTTGGCCTTTGAACAATTTACTTGGCCTTGGAACAATTTTTACTTAGATAAATTTAGCAAGAGTTATATTTGCAATGAGGCCTTCGAATGCCAATCTACTTGGCCTTCGAATAATTGCAGGGTCTCCGAAAACAATTTCAAGGAGAAAATGTTCTGCTTCATAACTGAGAGTGACTTCGAGGCACACCTTAATATGACCCGAAGAATAGTTCGAAGGTCCCAAAACATCGTGGCACACTAATGTGATCCGATGAATAGTTCGAAGGTCCCAAAATATCGTGGCACACCTTAATGTGACCCGAAGAATAATTTGAAGGTCCCAAAACATCGTGGCACACCTTAATGTGACCCGATGAATAAAGTAAAAATAATAAAAAAAAATAGCGCGAGGGACAATAATTCGAGGCACATGTTACTGTGGCTCAAAAAATAGTTCGAAGGACAACAATTCGAGGCACATGTTACTGTGACTCAAAAAATCGTGCGAGGGACAACAATTCGAGGCACATGTTACTGTGACCCAAAAAATAGTTAAAGGCAAAGAAACTTTGTATTTAAAGGGATCACCGAAACACCTCATTAAAACCTTCCTGTGCCTAACAGGGTAGGAAAAAGTGTGTCCTCACCAAAATTTTTCCCAAGGGATACATAGAAAGTGAGAAGAAATACAATGTCATCTCCGAGTTCTGCTAATCGAGGTACAACTTTAAGTGCTCAATATTCCAAGGTAAGCGGAGATATCGTCCGTCTTTATCTTTCAACCGATATGTGCCTGGTTTTATCCTTTCAGTGACCTCATAAGGGCCTTCCCAATTAGGTCCCAACTTCCCCAAACTCTTGTCCTTAGTGTGCAAGAAAACTTTGCGTAGGACCTTGTCTCCCACCTGAAAGTCTCTATGGTTGACTTTGGACGCATATCGACTCCTCATAAGAGTTTGATAGTGAAGGGAAGTCAGCTGCGCCCGCTGTCTCTTTTCCTCCACCAAATCTAAAGCCAATGCTCTATCCTGGTCATTTGTGTCTGAATCATAAGTTTCTATTCGATGCGAAGGGAAGAGGATCTCCGGAGGGACCACGACATCCATCCCATAAACTAAGGCAAATGGGGATACGGCGGTGGCTGTTCGGGGGGTTGTTCGATATGCCCACAACACCTCCTGTAGATAGTCGGGCCATTTCCCCGCCTTACCTTCCAAGTTCTTTCTCAAACCGTCGAGGATGGTGCGATTAGTTACTTCCACCTGCCCATTTGCCTGGGGGTGAAATGGTGCCGAAAAACATTGTCGTATGCCTCTTGACACACAAAAACTCTGGAATTCTTTGTTATCAAATTGTGGTCCATTGTCCGTGGTAATCTGCAACGGTACACCAAAACGACAACAAATATTAGATAAAACAAATTTGATCACGTCTTTGGCCTTTGTTCCCGCGAGTGGCTCAGCTTCCACCCACTTAGAAAAATAATCGACGGCCACAATTATCATCTGTTTGCCCCCAGAGGCCATCGGTAGAGGTCCAACCAAGTCAATACCCCACCTGTCAAAAGGAACTGCCTCTGAGATGCTTTCCATCAACACTCCCGGTTTGTGAATTACATTAGCATAGCGCTGGCACGTGTCACAGTGTTTGACCAAATCTTTTGCATCAACCGAGATAGTTGGCCAATAATAGCCTGCCAAGAATACCCTGCGTATCAAAGCCTTATATCCACAGTGAGCGGATCCTTCGCCGTCATGTAACTCGGAAAGGATAATTTGTGACTCAGGCCCACTTAAGCACCTTAGCAATGGCCGACTCAAAGATTTTTTATACAGCAATCCTCCCAGCAAAATGTAACCATGAGACTTGAATCTAACTTTTCTGGCTTCATATTTGTCGACGGGCAAAACGTCATGAGCCAAAAAATCATTGAGGACTGTTCTCCAATCAGGCGTGATCGCGTGGCTTTCCTCCGAAATATTCATCACATGGTCTTTACTAATTGAGATCGACGGGCATGTCTGGACCAGAACCCAGGGATAACCCTCTGTCCGTGAAACAGAGGCGAGAGAATCCGGGACGGTATTTAACTCTCGTCGGACATGCTCGAACTTGACGCCTTCAAAACCCGACGCCAAATCTTTCATCAGTTTCAAATACTGTATCAGTGTTTCCTTCCTTGCCTCAGACTCCCCCGAAGCCTGATTTATCACCATCTGAGAATCACTGATCAATTTTATCCGCCGAGCCCCGCATATTTGAGCTAAACGTAGGCCGGCTAAAGCTGCTTCATACTCAGCCTCATTATTAGTAGCTTTGAAACCGAAACGAATGGCTTGGAACATAGCTACCCCTTGCGGGGATATTAACTGGATACCTGCTCCGCTGCCTGAGATGTTCGATCCACCATCCGTTCGTATCACCCATTCTTCCTTGGCGACTATATCAGGTACCTCCTGCTCTTCCCTGTCCGAGTGGAACTCAACCAAAAAATCCGCTAAAACTTGTGCCTTTATCGCCGTTCGAGGCTCAAATGTTATGTCGAAGTCGCCCAGCTCTACGGACCACTTAGTCATCCTGCCGGAGATGTCTGGTCTTTGTAATAGACTTTTCAGGGGAAATGTCGTTCGAACCACAATTGGATGGGCTTGAAAGTAAGGCCTCATCTTTCGTGCCGCTGTCACCAATGCTAAGGCCACCTTCTCCAAAGTAAGATACCGCTTCTCAGCGTCCAGCAAACTCTTACTGACATAATAAATTGGCCTTAGGAGAGAGTCATCTTCTCGGAGGAGAACGGCACTGGCACACTCGGATACTGCTATGTAGACGATCAACGTCTCCCCCACCAAAGGTTTAGATAAAACTTCCGGAGAGGTTAAATATTCCTGAATTTGACAAAAGGCCGTCGAACATTCTTCGGTCCAACAAAATTGCTTCGCATTCCGCAATATTTTAAAGAACGGAGCACACTTATCCGACGAGCGAGAAATGAATCGATTCAGAGCAGCCAATCGTCCTGTCAGGATTTGCACCTCTTTAATGTTTCGAGGAGGAGTCATAGCGATCAAAGCTCTTAGCTGCTCAGGGTCAGCCTCAATGCCTTTTTCACTGATCATATAACCAAGGAATTTACCGGACCGCACACCAAAAATGCATTTTTCCGGATTGAGTTTGAGATTGACTCTACCCAAGTTGTGGAATGTCTCCGCAAGGTCGGTAAAATGGTCTTCGTCGTGTTCACTCTTAACCAACATATCGTCGATATATGCTTCCATATTCCGCCCAATCTGCTCCTCGAAGGTTTTATTGACCAGGCGCTGATAAGTTGCCCCCGCATTCTTTAACCCGAACGGCATAACCTTGTAACAATACAAACCTCGCCCAGTAATGAAAGAAGTGCTCTCTTCATCTTTAGAAGCCAGTCGGATTTGATTGTATCCCGAGTAAGCGTCCATAAAAGATAGCAATCGATTTCCGGAGGTCGAGTCCACTAATTGATCAATGCGAGGGACAGGAAAAGGATCTTTAGGACAAGCTCGGTTCAAGTCCGTGAAGTTGATACACATTCTCCACTTGCCATTTTTCTTTCTCACTAACACCGGATTCGACGCCCATATAGGATAATGTGACTCGCGAATATGATCTATGCTTAGCAGCCGTTCGACCTCCGACAAAATCGTTGAGGCTTTTTCCGGGGAGACATGCCTTCTTTTTTGGACTATGGATCGAACATCCGATCGTATCGCGAGCTTGTGACATATAATTTCCGCCGGCACACCAGTGACATCCTGTGCACACCAAGCAAACATATCGAGCTTATCAGACAAAAAGCAATTAACTTCCCTTTAAATTCGGGGGAGAGGTGGACCCCTATTTTCAGAACTTTGCCAGCCGCGAACTCGTGTGTTGTAGAATCTTCCTTCGGGACTTGAAATCCGGGGGCCTCCCTCGGATCATCGCAAGGGATGACCTCGGGGGGTGGCCCCTTTAATTACTATGCTGGGTCAGAGGGCCCTCCTCGAACCCCTTTGGAAGACAGGGCTATCTGGTAACATTCTCGTGCCATCTTCTGGCTACTTCTGACTGTTCCAATGTTTTTCCCGATCACATACTTTAGACATTGATGCACCGTGGAGATGATGCCATGCATCCGAGATAACCAAGAGCGACCCAGGATGGCATTATAAGACGTTGGTGCGTCAACCACAATGAAGAGTACCTCCACCTCCTTTTTGAATGGTCCACGACCCAACTCTACCATACATTGAAACTCCCCCACAACAACCGCTGTGGCACCAGTGAAACCCATTATTGTCCTGTCGGATCTTCGGATGACCGGTGGGTCAGAAATGCGGCGGTAAGTACTCATAAACAAGATGTTCGCAGAGCTTCCTGTGTCGATGAGTATTTTTTGAATCTGATCCCCAGCAATGCCCGCCGCGATCAATACAGCGTCCTCATGAGGGCCTGCAACATTACGCATATCATCATCATCAAAACAAATAATAGGAGAAGGCGACCGATGTATTTGTGCGGAGACCCAGCTTCGATTTGGGTGGTCAGATTCACCATGTGCCTTTTGCGAGAGCTGTTAGAGTTTCCTGCGATTGTGTCCCCGCCGAAAATTGCTAAAGAATCGAAAAATGCACAAAGTCTGTCCACCTTTCCCCTTGGAATTTCTTCCTCGACCAGGTTTACATTATTCCTCCCAACTTTGGGGTCCAAATACTCTTGTTCGATATCAAAATCGTCAACCCCTTCGGAAATTACCATGGCTGTGTCAGTATTCTTCGAGACAGCTTTTACCACGGCATTTTTCTGGGAGTGTTTCTTGACATACTCCAACAGCATTCCATTCTCAATGAGAGCCTGCACCTCCTTCTTCAAGGCTATGCAATCTTTAGTGTCATGGCCCACATCCTCGTGATATTTGCAATACTTGTTAACACTTCTGCTTTCCCTCGGTGTTTGTATGGGAAAAGGCTTCCTGAACGTGACCGAAGACTTAGCCTTATCAAATATCGCAGCAACATTTTCTGTCAACTCCGCAAAGTAGTCGGGTCGAGTCTATTTGTTTGACATGTATCTCCCCCCTTGATTATGGTTTGATTGATTGCCATAATACTGCAGGTTTGATTTTTGCCGTGGAGGATACTGACCCGTGCTTTTAGCTTGAACGTTTGATCGAGGGCCCTGAGAGCTTGGCTCAGTCCTTTGAAACTGATTATGGTCCAATTTCTCTCCGGAACCTATCTCTGAGGCTTGGGTTTCTTCCACCAAGATTCTCTTCTCAACTTGATCTAGCAATGCTCCGAAGGTCATCGCCTGACTTTCTGCCACCGTGTCTTTCAACAACCCGGGGAGCAAGCCCATCCTGAACGCTGCAAGCGCCACCGAATCCTTACAGTACTCCATATCTGTTTTGGTTTTGACAAAGCGATTGGTATAGTTTTTGAGGCTCTCTCCCACTTTTTGTCGACAGTAGATTATGGTGTCTCCGTTGGCCCGAAACTTCTTGCTTCCCACGAAGTGTTGTCTAAAGATGTTCTAGAACATGTCAAAGTTCTTAATAGAGCCCTGAGGTAGCCTGTTGTACCATTTAGATGCCACTCCCTTAAAAGTTTGAGAGAATGCTCTGCATAGAAGCTTATCATCGTCGAAGTTTATCATAAAGTTCTTAAACTGCTCGATGTGATTGTCCGGATCCTGAGTCCCATCGAACTTTTCAAGCTTCGAAATGTCAAAGTGCTTTGGGAGGTTCCCCACTAAGATCTCCGAGGATAGAGGAGATGCTCTCCAATTATGCCCTGTACGATAAATGTTGGACCTCAGATTATCGTTGTTTGAAAAGTACAGACCCTCCTCGGAGGGCAAAGTGTATTGCTGCTGCCATTCTGAATTTCGAAGGCCCATATCATCCTTCCCAAGGCACTTTGCCTGCTCATTAGAGCGATCGCCAACTCGGTCGTGGCGACTCTTCTCCCGCGAGGATTTCCTCTCCGAACTCCTTCCCCTTCGGGCACCAGTTCGCCTCTAATCACGCTTTTTCCTCCTGTGGTATCTTCGGGGAGATGATTCAGAAGTACTATACCGCGAGTAGTCGCTTGAAGTAGCCGAGTCCGAACGGTATTTTTCTCTCATCCTCGGAGACCGTCGCTCACGCCTCCGATATTTGTCATCTCTCCTCTTGGGTCGAATTTCAACCTCGCGCTCCTCCTTTTGTTCGACGGGTTCTCTTCTTATCTCCGATCGAACATTTCTCTGCGCGACTTCCTTCTCTGCCTTCAACCTTTCGATTTCCAACAACAGTTCATTCCTCTGAGCCAAAAGAGCGGAGTCATCGAAAACGTTCTCAACTCGCGGACCTCCTTCTCCTTCGGACTCCAAGTCGTTCCGAAAGTCATTCGCCTCCATGTTTTCCTCGCAGTGATCAATTACATCGTCCCCTCGGCCTTCCATGGTTCTCCTCGGAACAGGAATTATTTCTAAGAAATGATTATCGTCGGGACGATTTTCGTTTCCCACAGACGGCGCCACTGAAGAGTTAAAAGATGGTCCGAGGGTGATTTTGTTATGCGAAGATTTGTTGATAGAGGATTAGGTGATAGAGGAATATTTGAGTGTCAGATTTAGAGAGAGAAAGTGCTAAACAGTATAGAGAGAGAAAGTCTCGTACTATTCAACTCGGGATTTGTGAAGTGTGTGGTCTTTTTATAGTACAATTGCGGACCCCACACGCTTTAATTTGGTTTAATTACATATTTTGGTCCCTGCTTTTTGGTTTCTTCCTATTTTGGCTATATCTTTACAATCCATACATTTTAGCCCTTATATATTTATTTCTATACATTTCGGCCCTTATACATTTATTTCTATGCATTTTGGCCCTTATACATTTATTTCTGTTCATTTTGGCCCTTGTCTTTTATTCTTCCTCATCAATTAAATCCCCAAACCATCTCTTTGTCTCCTGTGACTTTTCCTCGTCCATTTGCACCTATTTTGCTGATATTTTCAGGCTTCAAATTTATCTTTTTATGACTATTACTCATATAGGCTATGGTCTACAAACAAAGATATTCATGTTAGGCACTAAATTCCTTCTATTGTTCTAGGCATCATATGGAAATCTAGAAACTCTATCAAAATTAAAGGCATTGCTGTTACTAATAAAAATGTTATCTCTAAAATCACTTACATTTTATCTAACATTGATTATCCCCATAATTTTAAATCTAAGCATCGGGACAAATATTTTTATGCTGCTAAAGTTTTAGGTTGCTTCAATCATGAAGAGAACATCAAGATCAGGCCAACCTATCTCAAATGGAATCACCCTAACACTGACAGAGTCAAACTTAATACGGATGCTTCATGTTTAATCAATGGAGAATCTAGTGGCACAATGGTTACTCGAGATAACAATGGTAGTCTTATCTGTGGTGCTGGCAATCTATACGGTAAGCTTACTTATTTTACGGTTGAAATCAGAGCTATGCTCGATAGCCTTCTTGTTTGCAAAGATAAAAGCTAGACTCAGGTGGATCTATAAACCAACTCCCTCACACTAGTCAATTTACTTGGTTACGATTCAAATGATAAAATTGTGTACCTGGAATGCTAAAGATTAGCTGACATTGTTGAGTTCCCAAGCTGCTCTCTGTTTTACCCTCAAGATGTGCTCTGTTCTCTCTGTATCGTTCTGAAGGTGGAGAAGAAGAAGCAACTCGATAATGTTCTTCCAATCTGTTCTATTTCTTTCTATTTTCTTCAACCCAAAATGTGCGGTAGTCTTTCTATATCATTCTGAAGATTGAAAAGAACAATAAGCTTAGTGATATTTTTCATAATCAATTCATTCGTTCTGCAGTTATGATTTCTGCAGTTATGATGTTATTTTATATCTAATTGTTTAAAGTTTTTAAAGCGAGGAAGAATGGATTTGGTAAAATTTCATTTTAGGGCTTTTTTTACTCCTTACATATATAAAAGCATTTAAAATAGTTATGCTATAAATTCTTTTTGATAAACTTCCAAATTTGAATAATTATCCGTAATTTTAAATTTCTCCGATTTATTATAACGACAAAACAGTGTTTCATTAATTTTATTATATTGAAGTAATCATTATTAACCGTCCAAATTTCCTTTATTTTCTAACTTTTCGCAAGGATCCCGATACATGCTACACAGATTTTAATTTTCAAAACTTTATCAAGAGAGATAGATATTGAAAATGGTTTGATAATAATTGATGAAGACTGAGAGTGGCCCGTGAACCGATCATTTTCCACGTGATCTTGCTCTTCACGTCCCTCACTCACTCACTCTCCGTTGTCTCCACCTGCATTTCTACTCTTCACTTCTACTTTCTCCACCGATCTTCATCGACACGAGAGAGAGAAAGAGACGAAATGGCTACTTCGCGATTCTCTGCAACTTCCACTGGAGCCGAGACGTTTACATCTTGTAATTCTCTTTCCAGATTGATCGTTTACCGTCGTAGTACCAAGCCTAAGCTGGTTTTCTTCAGGAGTTTGCCGTCTCGGCCTTTGCGAAGAGCCGTCTCGGTGAAGTGCGTGTCTAGTGAGCCCAAGGAGAAGGTTAAAGATCCGTATGTCGAAGAAGGAGGTTTGATTTTTCTGCATTACTTAATTAGATATACATATCTATCTTTCTTGATTTTTTTTCGTGTTGGTATGTAGATTTTGGTTTTCGTTTTGTTTATGATCTTTTGAGGTTTTGAAGATCAATTGTTTATTCGGTGTTTCTCTTTTTGCAGCTTTACTTTCTAATTTTGGAGTTGTTTATCATAGTATTAAGGATTTAGTTAGTGTTCTAACTTTTTGTAAAGAAATTACTCAATTAGCAGTAGTGTATTGCTTTCTATGTTAAGTTTGGATACAAGTCTAACCAAAAGAGCTATTGAATCTGAATTCCTGGAAACTTTTATGAATTTTTAAGTTTTGTAAAGAACTTTTTGCTTTAGTGTAGTTCTGATTATGTGTCAAAATTCACTTAACTAGGCTGACTGCTATGCTCAGTATGGCACCTTTTTGAAGTTGAGGATTGATTATGAATTTTTGTATAGCTTCTAGGTCTCTGAATCCTTTATTGCCAGACGCTACCGCGGTGGCAGCTAGTATTAAATACCATGCGGAGTTCAACCCTATGTTTTCTCCTGAGAGATTTGACCTTCCAAAGGTTTTCTTTGCATCTGCACAAAGTGTTCGTGATGCTCTTATTATAAACTGGAATGCAACTTATGATTACTACGAAAGGTTGAATGTAAAGCAGGCTTATTATTTGTCGATGGAGTTTCTACAGGTCTGTATCACTTTTTGCATACGATTCTTTAATTTGTGAAGCTTTTTTGAATTTCGAGTTACTATGTTGTTGCTTTCTCTTTTTACAGGGTAGGGCTCTCTTAAATGCGGTTGGTAATCTTGGGGTCTCTGGTTCATATGCTGAGGCTTTGAAGAAGCTAGGACATGATTTAGAGAGCGTAGCTGACCAGGTTATGTTGTTTGCCATTATTCTTGCTTTTGAGAAACGTTTTTTTTTATTGTTTTCTGACAGTACTTACTCCGGGGTTATACCGACCATGCAAGAAATTAACACGGATGGAAATAAGAATTAGAAAAGTCAGATGAACATAAATGATAGAAACTCAGTCTTATTAATTGAAGCAAGACGTAGAGGGCATTGATGGGCTCTAAATTTGCATATATATTTTTTACGGAGATTTGTTATTGCGCGACACTTAATCAAATCATGTAAAATTCAAATATGTAAACTTTCTTATTATATTCTGTAAATATATGAAGTGTCTTGACCACTATTGAATCGGGCCATAGTCTGTAGATAGCTAAATGTTTCATTTTCATAAAAGTTGTATCTACTACAATTACACAAGCAGTCTAAACTAATGTAGCTGTTATATCTTAACTGCACTCTCTAGTTATTTTTCAGATGCCTCTCTCTTTCTCTACACAAACACACATATGAGTGCAAACGTGTAGCTGTAGAACATCGAATGTGCATCTGAATGTGTGTTTTGTCATTGCTAAGTTCTTTGTTTGTTTATCTGCAGGAGCCAGATGCTGCACTTGGAAATGGGGGTCTTGGGAGACTTGCATCCTGTTTTTTGGATTCAATGGCAACCTTGAACTACCCAGCATGGGGTTATGGACTTAGATACAGATATGGCTTATTCAAACAGCTAATTACTAAAGACGGGCAGGAGGAAGCTGCAGAAGATTGGCTTGAGGTATTCCTGTTTTCTCCTCATTAGGTTCTTTCTCATAATATATGTTGCATATTGTGTCTTATTCAAAGCCGCATACTGTGCCACTTCTATTCTGTACTTTGTCACATACGCTGTAATCTTATTTGCAGATGAGCAACCCATGGGAAATAGTGAGAAACGATGTTTCATATCCTATAAAGTTTTATGGCAAGGTTGTTTCTGGATCAGATGGTAAGAAACACTGGATAGGGGGAGAAGACATAAAGGCTGTTGCATATGACGTCCCTATACCGGGCTATAAAACTAGAACTACAATCAATTTACGTCTTTGGTCGACCAAAGCATCTTCAGAGGATCTTGATCTTCATGCTTTTAATTCTGGGGATCACACCAAGGCAGCAGAAACCCTATATAATGCTGAAAAGGTATCCGTATATTTGTTAGTGATATTTGGCTTTTTGAAAAGTGGAATATTAATTTTTTTATTCAAAGCTGTTATTAGTTGCCCTCACTAAACTTCAAGGGGTTAGGAGAGAGGAGACATATCATGGACAGTGTGTATGGCTTCACAAGTTTAGGTCTGGATCATCTTTTTGAGCCTCTTAGGGTAATTAGTTCTGCATGCTATGGAAGAAAGATACAAAGTTTAAGGGGGGTTGAGAAGTAAGAAGGGCTGTTTGCTTGTTGACCATTTTAAAACAAGCTTTTAAGGCCTGTGACAGATCGATGGCTACAGTCATGCGGTTCCTGAAAAGAGCATAGCATGGTCGCAGCATGAGCATGATACTGCTCGTGGCATTCTGTTAAACTTCTTTAAACAGCTAACTGAGATCTACTTTGTGGATTTTATATATGTAGTAAATTATTTGAATAAATTAGAAGAGACTAATCCACAAACTGACAAAGTGCCATATGACATCTCTTCATTAAAATGTCCCAGGGCAACCCTTTGTAGTTTTGTTTGTATTGTCTTGTGACATGACATGACCCTGCAGTATTAGTGACCGAGCTAAAGATATTAGAACCCTTTTATATGCCTAGCCATTGTAGGTAAAATAGTTTTGTGTTCTGTTTCAAGGCACGTCACTGCCACATAAGGGATTTACAAAGTTTTATTTTGTTTCTAGATTTGTTTTGTACTCTACCCCGGTGATGAGTCTGATGAGGGCAAGGCCCTCCGTTTGAAACAACAATACACCTTATGCTCTGCTTCTCTACAAGATATAATAGCACGGTTTGAAAGAAGATGTGGAGGGAATATCAAGTGGGAAGACTTCCCTGAGAAAGTCGCAGTTCAAATGAATGACACTCACCCAACCCTATGTATACCAGAGCTAATGAGAATTTTGATAGATTTGAAAGGCTTGAACTGGAAAGAGGCCTGGAATATCACTCAAAGGTACTTAATACTCTGACTAGTTTATGAGCAGGAAAAAAATAATTTGTTTAGACGTTTCTGTTTTTCAGATTATTGGAAAGTTAAACTTGTTGAATGCATGTGCTTCTGTCTACAAGATTTGTAAATTATATATGCTTAACAGTAGCACAATTTTAATATCTTGTTATCTGTATTGTAGGACCGTGGCATACACAAACCATACTGTTCTGCCGGAGGCTTTGGAGAAATGGAGTTTAGAACTTATGCAAAAATTGTTACCTCGTCATGTGGAGATAATAGAATCAATAGATGAGGAGGTAATATAGGAACTTGCAGATAGATAATCACCTTCTTTTTTATCAGAATACATTCTAATGACTTTGTTTCCTAATGCTTGTAGTTGATTCGAACTATTGTTGCGGAGTATGGCACCTCAGATTCTGATCTGCTTGAAAAAAAACTCAAGGAGATGAGAATTTTGGAAAATATTGATCTGCCTGATGCCTTCGCCGATCTAATAGTTAAGCCCCCCAAGATAAGTTCTATTAACGTCCCTAGCAAGCAAGTTGACAATGCTGCAGAATCTGAAGGAGAGGCAAAAGTTGTGGATGTAGCAGAAGAACTCGAAGAAGCTGCGGAAACAGAAATGATTCCAGAAACAGTACCAGAACCTCCAAAAATGGTCCGTATGGCTAATCTTTGTGTTGTGGGTGGTCATGCAGTAAACGGAGTTGCTGAGATACATAGTGAAATAGTGAAGGACGAAGTATTTAATGCCTTTTTTAAGGTATTAAGACCGAAGCTTTTGTTAATTGTTTAAATGACTAGTAAAACTAAAAAAACATCTGAGAAAATGACATTCTTGTCCTTTATTTACTTGCTATGACTCTGGCAGTTGTGGCCTGAGAAGTTTCAGAATAAGACCAATGGTGTCACGCCAAGAAGATGGCTCAGCTTTTGCAATCCTGATTTAAGTAGAATTATAACTAACTGGATAGGGACAGAAGACTGGATCCTAAATACGGAAAAACTGGCAGAACTAAGGAAGGTAATAGAGAATATCAAAGTCTCCTATTTTGATGAATTGTCCCTTTAAGTTGGTGAAACTCTTGTTTTCTTCCGTTGAAATGTGTATTATGATATTTCGTGCTCACCCTGATTATATGAAGCTCGTAGATCTATTGATTTACATGTAGCTATACATGTGTAATGTTTACATATACTTGTATGCATGTGTCCTGGAATATACTTAAGTTCTTTATCCCTTAGGCTCGCAGCAACTTGAGTAACTGTCGATTTTACTTTGGCATGGGTAGACCTGACAATTCTGAGCTGCGCATCCCATCATCTACCTGATTTTTGACCTATAACTAAGAGCCAACTTTGCGCAGGAAGATGACTACATCACCTCCCTAATGAAGTACTGGAGTATATTCTTTTATGTAAATTTGCAATGATTGTGCATCATGATGCTGATACCTATGTATTGTAATCTAAGTTATTCTTGTCTGTTTTTCAGTTTGCAGATGATAAGAATCTTCAATCTGAGTGGAGGGCAGCGAAAAGGATCAACAAGATAAAGGTTGTGTCCTTCATCAAAGAAAAAACAGGATATTCTGTTAGCCCTGATGCAATGTTCGATATCCAGGTAAGCTCCTTGACACTAATGCTGCAGCAAGTAAGCAGTCCAACATGGTTAGAGTAGTTTTCATTCTGTAAGCTTCTCCAAAGGAGTTTCCTTAGCGTTGTAAGAAATGGTTTTGCAGGTCAAGCGCATCCATGAATACAAGCGCCAACTTATGAATATATTTGGCATCGTTTATCGTTACAAGCAGATGAAAGAAATGACTGCTGCTGAAAGGAAGAAGAAATTTGTTCCACGAGTGTGCATCTTTGGGGGGAAAGCATTTTCTACTTATGTCCAAGCAAAGAGAATTGTTAAATTCATCACAGACGTAGGGGCTACGATTAATCATGATCCTGAGATAGGCGATCTGCTTAAGGTATATCTTTGCTGATATATAAGTAATTATAACTTAGAACTTTATTGGTTAAGTGCCATCGGTTAAGATGATCAGATTTGCTACATCATATATATACATCAATAATGTTTCTTCTCCAGAATGTGGTTTTTGTGTACATACTGTTTCATAAACAACCCGTGTTACTGCTATAGAACTTCTATTTAAATTTATTGATGCTGGTAATTGGATGTCTCAAATCCACAGAGAGACAGAAGATAGTTTAATAGTGGCGAAAAGATATAATGATTAGAACCTATAGCCTTGGTACAAAAAATGTTAAAATAGGACAAGAGGCTCCAGATAACTACTAGTGACAGAACTTAATTTGAACTTTGTTTCATAATCTAAAATTGGAAAACTCATTGTTTCATCCTTCTTGCGTCATTTTATTAGTAAGAAATATATCGGCTCAATTATTGTTCCATTCTCAGGTCGTTTTTGTTCCTGATTACAATGTTAGCGTTGCTGAATTGCTTATACCAGCGAGTGAGCTCTCACAGCATATAAGGTACTTTGATTTGTACATATTTATTTTCCCCAGAAATTAAGTTTCCATCATCCACGCTTTATTTCTTGTAAGAAGTGAAAAACTGCACTCAAGCTTGTTAAGTTGTTAATGTGATTGCTAATTGTTGTTTGTTTAGCTTTCAATTGCAACGTACATCTTTATTAGTTACGAGCTGACCTGTTTTTATATAGTTCCCATGAAATCACTGAGCCATCTATGCTACAACTTAAATTTTCATTTGAAGCTACCTTTGCATTTATTTTATGTGTATAAATCAAGCGTCAGCTATCTTGCTTCTGCAGCTGCAATGTGATTAAAGTCTGTAAGAATTTATAGAAGTTACTGCCTGATGGCATTGCAGTTTAGATAGAGGGATCCTCTCGATATTAATTCATACTATTGGTTTATATTACTCTATTTAAGACGATCCATATTTTTCAACTGTATGAGAAGTTTTGGTAAAGGATGCTTAATTTCTTCCTTTCTGTTTTTTTTTTTTTACTTTCACAGTACTGCAGGGATGGAGGCCAGTGGAACGAGCAATATGAAGTTTGCAATGAATGGTTGCCTTTTAATAGGGACCTTGGATGGTGCCAACGTCGAAATAAGAGAAGAAGTTGGTGAAGATAATTTCTTTCTCTTTGGAGCTAAAGCTCATGAAATCGCAGGGCTTAGGAAAGAAAGAGCTGAGGGAAAGGTATGCTAAATTATTACTCTTTCTTTTCCCATAAAATCAAAATGAATCTGTAATAATTGCTATTCTGGTATGATGTTACTCTAAGGACAACTTTAATGGCGCGTAGTCTGAATCTATAATGTTAGGGGCAGTATGAAAAAAAGAAATAGAAAACATAATTGGGAAGGTTGGATTGTTAAGTTTGGAAGGACTTTGAATAAGCTGGCTTTTCAATGCAGTTTGTACCAGATCCTCGATTCGAAGAAGTGAAGGAGTTTGTCAGAAGTGGTGCATTTGGTTCATACAACTATGATGAAATGATAGGATCATTAGAAGGAAATGAAGGTTTTGCCCGCGCGGACTATTTCCTTGTTGGCAAGGATTTCCCTAGTTACATAGAATGCCAAGAGAAGGTTGATGAGGCTTATCGAGACCAGACGGTAAATACCCTTTTTCAATTTATGCCCATATTCTTCCAGCCATCTGTATATCTAATGCTTTGTTGCGTTTGTGATATGGCAGAGATGGACAAGAATGTCAATCTTGAATACGGCAGGTTCATACAAATTCAGCAGTGACAGAACAATTCATGAATATGCGAAGGACATATGGAACATCAAACCTGTCGAACTCCCTGGTCAATAGAATACTGTGAAGGCATTACTCTGCCTTTTGGTCTTCTAGTACTAGTAGCTTGTTTATTTTCTAGTGTACAATAAATTAAGAATAAGGTGTAGCACGGATTATAGAGTCTATTTCAGAGAGTTGTAAAGCTACGGTCCAACTTTTTCCAGGGAATAAGGATAATAAAATGTGCCCTAGCCTTCTATGTTTGTGATTATTTTGGATTTGCATATGGATAATAAATATATTAAGTATGGTTCATAGACCCGTAATGCTTAAATGTTTTGTTAATTTGAGGTTCTTATTCTTGAAGAAAAAAATCAATGTTTTGCGGTGTTATCTCATAAATTATAGAGAAGACACACAGTTGTATTTTTAGAATTTTTAATATTTGTATTATATAGAAAAAGTTTAAAGCCTTTTATAACTCTATTTATTTTTGTTATTATTTATTCATAAAATTGTACGCCACATACTCATAAAATCCAATTTTTTTTTTAGAGAAAAATATCCATAAATACCTACTCATGATACCAAAGTGGTACTCAATTTCAGTGTAGTTCCATAAAGTACCTATAATATTAATTTGGACAAAAACGCTCTCTAGGGTATAAAAGGGCCAAGTTTTCCTATAACCACTTGTTTGGTCTTATAAGGTTGACTTTTAGGTTACCATTCCCTTAAATTTCACATTTCTAATTTTGAAGAGAGAAACACAAAACCCGAGAGAAAAGCAAAAACCGAGGCTCCGTGAAGTAACAGTTTCCAGCGAGAATATCAGTTCTCTTCTCCGATCGTCGTTGCCAGCAACAACGATATTCCGATAGAGTTTTCGACGCCGTTTTTGTAACCCATGTAAGTAACCAACGTATCGACTTGTTTTTTTTGGCCGGACGAAACAATTTAACATTGGTAGTCATATTAGACGTTGATTAAGCATGTTGGACTCTGAAACACTTTATGAACATGAGTAGTCTCTCCTGTTCAGTAACGGTTGATTTCGGCAGTTTTATATTGTTAAGTTAAGGATATATGTATGATATCGTTTTTGTTTTTGAAATTTCGTCTGTTCGAGGTCGATTTAGTAAGGGATGAAGATGTTTGTGTGAGAATGAAGGTGTTATGTTAGTGTTGGTGTTGACATCGAACAGGCTGACGGAACAGAACTGCTTCCAGTGATCGTTTGACATGAATCACAACCTGCCCCTAATTTGTTTCCTTATCTAGCAATGTGTCGATTTAATGAAGTTGTGGCATAATATGTGTAGCAAAGCATGGAATGTTGTTCATGTCTAGCAGCGTGTGGTTAATTGTTGAAACGTCTAGCAATGTTCGAAATATGTGTACACTAACATGCAATACGTCTAGCAATGTGTGCATATATGTCTAGCAATGTCTGCAATGTGTCTAGCAATGTCTTAAATATGTCTAGCAATGTCTAGAACTTTCTTAAATATGTCTAGCAATGTGTAGCAATGTGTTTTCATATATCTAGCAATGTATGTAAGTTCGTTGATTATTTAGTTTGGTTAGTGAAACCCAATGACTGGTTGGTTTGAAATGTCTAGAAAGGTGGAAAGTTTTGTATGTTTTGTTTGGGTGATTGTGATGTAGGTTATGATGCGATATATGGAATACTATGAAAGTGAATAGAAATTGCGATATGTGCAGGCAAGCATGTCTGCGACGAGAGTATTCCACAGGTCGGGGTTAGTCAGTATAATCAACCTTCTAAGACGAAATATAATAACAACAGAACACATAGATGCTGCCGGGGACATCATTTTCTGTACATTTCTGAAATTTTGTTGACACAATATGTCTAGCAACGTATCCAGCAATGTCTGCAATTTTTGATGTATTGGCACAATATGTCTAGCAATGTATGTAATGTTGTTCATGTCTAGAAATGTCTGCAATTTGTCTGCAATATATCTAGCAATGTCTGCAATATGTCTGGCAATGTATATCAATGTTTGCAATATGTCTAACAATGTGTGTAAGTTAGTTTATGTTTTTGTTTGGTTAGTGAAGCACAACAAGTGTTTGCTTGGTAATGTCTAGCAAACTGGTTTGAAAAAAGGCCACTACATTCGCAATCTTGCAAGTTTTTTTTTATTTGTTAGGGTGATTGCGGTATAGGTTATGAAATTTTAAATTTGTATGTGATACATAACTAACAATTGTGATTTATGCAGGCCGACATAGTTTGAATGTATGATACTGTAAGTGTGTCTAGCAAATTCACATAAGTGTATCTAACAATTTGAATATATGATATTGCAAGTGTGTCTAGCAATGTATTTTTAGTGTATCTAGAAATTTCATATCAATGTATTTAGCAATGTGATATTAGACTTACAGTCCCAGTGATATTTCCCTGTATCTAGCAATTGTAACAGTAAGATACCCATCAATGGCATGTTAGTGTTTGTAGCAATGTTATATTAGTGTGCCTAGTTATTTCTCCTCAGTGTATCTAGCGATGTCTCGTGAGTGTACCTAACAATTCCATAAAACGTATACAGCAATGTTATAGTAGCCTAAATCACAATGTTTATAGGGTGCCTGTTTTTACAGTTGGCCTACTGTGTCAAGAAAAAATACATACCTGCTGTGCAGGGTGGGTACAAAATCAAGACAATGAGAGATATCCCACAACAATCAGACAAAAGCCTTGACTGCAGGATTTTTGTTTGTGAGTACGCAAAAGAAATCATTCAAAAAGAGTATGTTCCTCTGAAATATGGAGAGTATATGCCCACTAAAAGGAGAGATGAAATATTTAAGCATTTGCTCAATAATTCAAACACAAACCGACAATGGTAGTTTCTATTGATTTTGAAATCGTTTTTGGGACAATTGTTTAATTGTGTAATTCATTTTAAATTGGATGTTGTTTGTAAGGATCTTCTTTAGACGTTAGTGTTAACCGAAATGTTATTATGTCATAGCTAACAATGATGGAACCTGTATTAAAGGATTACTTGGAACCGTGATACCAATCACAACTTATCGGCTTGTGGAATCAGTAAGTGTTTAATATCTAGCAATGCCATTTGTATATCTTCATTCGTTAGTGGAAAATGGGAAATGGAAAGAAGATAAAGACCAACACCAACCCTAGCTTGCTGACCAGCAGGTGGAAAATCACTGGTAAGTTTCTTATTCTTTTTCTTTTTTACTTCTTAAACTACAAGTTTTCCTATTATGACTAATTTTTCATTTCTCTTTAGTTCTGCCGAAGGATTTCACCAGCCACTTAGAAGATGGGAAAAAGACTTGTGCAAAGCCATATGCATGTGCTTAGGAAAATTGGGGGAATGCCTTCCATAATTGCTTCAAGTCGAGAAATTTTGTGAGGTCTCACCTGTGGAATACCACAGGTCGGAGAGACCTTTCATGGGAAGAGCTGACCACCTTTCCTCCTGCTGATGTGATTTTAAGAAGGACATAAGCCAAATACGCAAGATGTTCTTGCCTTCCAGGGCTAAGGCTCCAAGCAAAATGAAGAATAAGAAGAGGAAGGCTACAACATATCTGGCTCAAATAACTACAGAAGGGACTGGTTCGGGGAACCAATGTGGTATTGATGTGGCTTTACTTAAGGCAGTGGAGGTCGAGATAGTGAGGGATAATGGAGGGTCAAACAACCCACCAAGGCATCCTAAGAAGGACATGAAACGCAGGGCTAACAGTGATGAAAAAGCTGACAGGAAGAAGAAGGTCACCTTGAGGGAAGAAATAATCCTTTGCCCTTCAGAAATCCCACCACCAGCTCCTGCCGACCCTATTCAGCAAGAGGAAATCCCAACAGACATGCCCTTCAAGACATTGGCATGTACTTCAACGACTTTGAGAAAAATGATTTTGCAGGTCCTTATCGTCCGTCCAATTCCTCAAACATGGTTACCTACAACGGGAAATCATTTTCCATATCCGGAGAACAGGATGTCTTAAGTCATGCCCTACTTGGTTATATCCGGCCAATACTCGATTTGGAGAGGCATGTAAAAAGTCAGACCAACCTTATCAACTCTCTTACTTCTGATAAGTAATCTCTGTCAAACAGTCTTTTAAATACTCAACAAAGTATAGAGGCGTTGAAGAAGGAGAAAGAAGATTTAGAAACCAAGTTAACCGCATCGGAAGCTGCCAAAACTGAGCTCCAAACCAAGTACTCCAACCTGGAGACTTCTTCCTCACGAAGCCTCACAACATTGGAAGAGCAGTTGAAGACTAAAGATGGTGCTATTCAAACCCTAACCAACGAAAAAACTAAGTTGGAAGGCACTGTTTCGGAGATGACCAAGGAAAATGATGCCCTGAAGAGTCAGCAAGAGCAAGCTATCAAGGCAGGTATTGAGGAGTACGCCAATGGAGTAATAAACTCCTTAGAAAAAAAAGATGATGGGATCAAGTCTGACATGGTGCTATTGTTCCATGAGTCCTTTCCTAAGAGGACCCTTGGTCCCTTATGGAATTATGTGGAGTACGAGGACATCCCATTTCATACATTGGCCGATGGGGACAAGCACAATTAATCTAGTGGTTTTGACTCCACTGATGATGATTAAGGTGCGGCTGAGAGTTCAAGTGCTGAACTAAAAAGTCCCAAAAAAGGTGGTGGTGAAGGAAATTCTGATGGGAACAAGCCCTAAGGTTTTATCATGCTTTTTTTGTGAACAATCCGAGTCCTTGGATGACCAAGGCACATTTTTTTATTACTATTCGGTTGAAGTCCGAATAAGTCCTTCGAACAACCAAAGTCCTTGGGTGGCCAATGCATGTTTTGTATTACTGTTCGGTTTAAGTTCAAACATGTTTAATTTATCCAATTTACTTTTTGTTTAGTACTTTACTTTATATCTTCCATGGCTGATGTTTAAGTAGCCCCTAAAATTTTGAGAAGTATTGAATTGAAAGTTTTTAATATCCCCAATGACATGTATTTAATAATCATGACCAACCACCAAGTTTATCCGATCTACTAGAAATCTGGGGTATTGAATAAGTGATTTATACTTGAATTGAATTGAAGTAAAAATCACACTGAATTTTTGAAGAAGGCATTATGTATTATTGAATAGAAAACCGGACACCTCATTAAAACTTCCTCGCGCCACCAGGGTAGGAAATAGTATGCCCCATAATATTTACATTGATATTTAACAAGTATATATTTACATAAAAAGTTTACTCTAAATATAATTTGAGATGCTCAACATTCCATGGGTGCTTCAAAGCTCTCCTTTCTTTGTCTTGAAGCCTATATGTCCTAGGTTTGAGCTTTTCAAGGTCCTCATAGGGGCCTTCCCAGTTTGGAGCAAACTTATCGAACTGATTCTACGTGGTATGTAAAAAAACTTTCCTTAATACCTTATCCCCTGGTTGAAAATCTCTTCTTTTGAACTTAGAGGCAAACCTACTCCTCATCAAACCTTGATATGATGATGTTCTTAAGTGTGCTTTAACCCTTCTTTTTTTTACTAAGTCCAACTGATTCGTAATTGCTATCTCATTAGCCTGTTCGGAATAGTTATGGACTCTGTATAATGGTAAGGTAGCTTCTATGGGGGTAATTGAATCCATCCCATACACCAAGGCAAAATGAGACTCTTGTGTAGCAGCTCGAGGAGTAGTTCGGTAGGCCCACAATACTTCTTGTAAATAGCTTGGCCACTTCCCTGCATCACCATCTAAATTCTTTTTTAATCCAAACAAAATAGTTCTCTTTGCAACTTCAACTTGGCCATTCACTTGTGGATGGAAATGAGAAGAAAAACAATGCTGAATACCTCTAGAGGCACATAAATCCTCCATATCTTTGTTATCAAATTGTGGCCCATTGTCTGTAGTAATCTTTTGAGGGACTCCAAATCTGCAGCATATATTGGATAAGATAAATTTAATGACAGACTTCGATATGGTCCCTGCCAAGGGAGCTGCCTCTATCCATTTTGAGAAGTAGTCAATAGCAAATATAATAGTTCTGCACCCCCCGAATGCCATAGGTAGAGGTCCAACTAAATCCATCCCCCATCTGGAAAAAGGTATTGGCTCAGAAATAGACTTCATATGTACTGCTGGCACATGAATTTCATTCCCATACCTTTGACATGGATCACATTTCTTCACCATTTCTTTATAATATACCATTATGGATGGCCAATAATATCCATCTAATAAGACTCTTTGGGTTAGTGCCCTGTACCCACAATGTGTTGAGCCCTCCCCATCATGCAGTTTGAACAAAACAACTTGGGATTCTTCAAATTCCAAACAACGTAGGAGAGGTATACTGAAAGATTTCTTATAGAGAATTACCCTTATCATAAAAAAACCACGTGCCTTGTATTTAATCTTTTTTGTCACCGCTTTGTCCGAAGTCAAAGCCCCATTAGAAGTATATTGAAAGAGGGTATACCTCCAGTCTTTTGGTTGAATCACATGAATGCTCATACTTTCCCCATCTTCTTTGTTTTGACTTAGTTGTACGGATGAACATTCTTGTGTGTGAATCCAAGGGTAGGACTCAGAATATGCTATAGTTGCTAGAGAGTCTGGCAGTGTATTCTCCAATCTGGGAATATGCTCATAACAAACACTTTTGAATTCTGCTGCCACTTCTTTCAAAATGAGTAAGTACTTGATCGGTTGTTCATTCTTGGCCTCAAACTGACCTTGAGCATGATGAATGAGCAATTGAGAGTCACTCATTAACCGAACTCTCTTAGCTCCACACATGAGAGCCAATTTAAGACCAGCTATGGCTGCTTCATATTCTGACTCATTGTTAGAAGCCCTGAACCCAAAGCATATATCTTGATACATTTTATCCCCATACAGAGAGGTTAAGCAAACTCCTGCTCCACAACCCATAGTGCTTGATCCACCATCAGTTCGGACAACCCATTCTTTCTTGAACTTATCTTCTGGTGTGTGCTTAAAGTTTCTATCTGTATGGAATTCCACCAAGAAATCAGCCACGGGTTGAGCTTTGATTGTTGTGCGGGGGAAAAAATCAATGTCGTAATCTCCCAATTCTACTGACCACTTGGTCATCCTGCTTGATATGTATGCCTTTTGGAGAATATTCTTTAATGGGAAAGACGTCCGGACAATAATAGAATGGGATTGGAAATATGGTCTCATCTTTCTTGCTGCAATCACTAGGGCTAGTGCTAGATTTTCCAACTTCAAATACCTTCTTTCAGCATCCAACAAAATCTTACTGATGTAATATACAGGACGAGGATAATTATCCACTTCTCTTACCAATACAACACTTATATCACATTCTGATATAACCAGGTACACATAAAGATATTCTCCTTGAACGGGCTTGAAAAGAGTCTTTGGTGAGGACATGTGTTTATTTATCTCAACGAAGGCTTGGTTACACTGTGGGGACCATTTGAAATTTTTAGCATTCTTCAACGTTTGAAAGAACGAAGCACATTTGTCCGAAGACCTTGAAATGAATCTGTTTAAAGCAGCCAACCTTCCGAAGAGTCTTTGAACTTCTTTAATATTTCGAGGAGGATCCATTTCTAATAGCGCCTTAAGCTGATCTGGATCATGCGGGATACCCTTCTCACTTATTATGTAACCCATAAACTTTCCAGATCAGACCCCAAATACATATTTCTCTGGATTCAATTTTAAATTCACAACAACTAAATTAGCAAACGTTTCTTGAAGATTAATTATGTGCAAATCTTCTTCCATAATTTTAACCATCATGTCATCTATGTACACTTCCATATTTGTGCCAATCTGAGTTGCAACCATTTTGTTCACCAACCTCTAATAAGTAGCCCCAATGTTCTTTTACCCAAAAGGGCATCACCTTGTAGCAATGGAGACCTCTGTATGTTATAAAGGTAGTGTGATCTTGATCCTTCAGATCCACCTGTATTTGATTATACCCGGAGAAGGCATTCATGAAGGACAACAAATTATTTCCAGACGTAGAGTCTACCAACTGATCTATCCGGGGGATAGGATAGAGATCCTTAGGCAAGCTCTGTTAAGGTCAATGAAATCAATGCACATACGCCATTTCCCGTTCTTTTTCTTGACTAACACTGGATTGGCAGTCTATAAAGGATATTGGGACTCTTTAATGTGTCCCATCTTGGTCAGCCGATCAACCTCTTGAACTATCACATCTGCTTTTTCCTTAGAAAAATCTCTTCTTTTCTGTACAAGAGGTACAACATCACTCCGGATGGACAACTTGTGTGAAATAATTCTTGTGGGTACTCCGGTTACCTCACTCTTGCACCAAGCAAACACATGCTGATTGTTTAGCAAAAAAGACAACAACTTCTGGTTTAATTCTGGTGCCATCTTGGAACCAATCTTGACATTCTTACCCTCTGCAAAAGAATGAGTTTTAATTTCTTCAATGAGTATTATAACATTGGGAGCCTCTCTGGTGTCATCAACCTCACTTTCCCCAACAGAAGGCTCCAGTAACTGCTAATCTTCATTAATCCAAACTGCCCCCAGAGTCTTAGGAGCAAGGGCTGTTGCATAACACTCTCTGGTTATCTTCTGACTACTTGGGACAACACCTACTTGTCCTTGAACTGCATACTCTAAATACTGATGAACTGTTGAGGCCACAACATGTATTCTGGAGAGCCAAGACCTCCCAAAAATTGCATTGTATGATGTGGGGAAGTCTACCACAACAAATGGTACCCTCACCATCTTTTTAGAAGGCCCATTTCCCAACAACACTTCTTCTTCAAATTCCCCAATCACATCCACAAATCTCACTGTGAAGCCCACAATAGTTCTGTTAAAGTATTGAATAACAGCCGGATTCCTCATCTGTTTGTAGGAACTTAGGAATATGATGATTGCTAAACTGCCTGTATCTATCAGAATTCGGTGTATATCATTCCCCCAATGGATGCTTCTATAACCACCGCATCCTCATGGGGTCCAGCAATATTCCTCAAATCATCTTCATCAAAGACTATAAATAGGAACGGGGACTGGCATTGATGGGAAGACATCCCCCCTTCTAATTGTGTGGCCAGACTGTATGCATGCGTCTTTCTTGAGGAAGGGGTTGTGCAGTCACAATATCTCATCCAAAGATAGTCAATGACTCAAAGAAGCTGATCAATCCGGACACCGTCTTGGTTTGTTCTGTTATTACTCCCACCTTATTCTGAGTTGGATCAGGATCCAAATAGTCAAAGTCTACGTTGAACCTTTTAAGAATGACCATTGCCCCTTCTTGAGCAGATGTTCCCGGATTATTTGTAGGACCTGTCCGAGGAGCATTGTCATGTTTGTTTCCACTTATCCTTTTAACATATGCTCCCACTTTGCATATCTCAATAAGGTTTTGAACTTCTGGTTTTAATGCTATGCAATCTTGAGTGTTATGGCCTATATCGTTGTGATACTGGCAGAAACTAATACTCGAGCTTTCTCTGGGGGACTGCAATGTCGCTGGCTTTCAAAAATGGACCTCCTCCTTAGTTTTGTCATAGATTGTGGCTACATTTTCCCTTAACTCTGCAAACCACTCAGGATGAACCCAATGAACCCTTTTGCCTCTTGATTATTGGTTTTGGGTTCTGGTTGGATTGAGTTTATTTAGATCGGTTGGAACCTCGTCCGGTCTACTTGGCCTTATAACCAGACTGGTTAGTGGCTGGAGGAGCTGTTACGCTGGACCTCACTTGACGGTGCACCCTGGTTTTCTTTGTTTCCTCCACATTAATCTGCTTTCCCCCTTGATTCAACAAGCCATCCCAGGTCATAACTTTTTTCCTGGTTACAGAATCAGCTAGGTTCCCAAGATTCAACACCTGTCTCAGAGAAGCAATTGACACCTGCTCAAAGCAGACTGCTAATCCGTTCTCTGTATTCACAAACCGACTTAAGTAGTATTTCAAAGACTCGTTTAGTTCTTGGGCACAATGGATAATGGTATCCCCATTACCCTTCAATTTTTTACTTCCAATGAATTGTCTTTGGAAGGCAACCCAAAATGTATCATATTTTCTAATACACCCCCTGAGGTAAGCTATTATACCATTTAAAAGCACTCCCCGTAAAATTTTGGCAGAAGGCTCTGCACAAGAGTTTGTCATCATCATCAAAATTCATCATGAAGTTCTTGAATTGCTCCAGATGGTTGCCCGGATCTCAACTTCCATCACACGCTTCCATTTTGGAGCTATCAAATCTTTTAGGTTGATTTTCGGACAGTATTTTTGCAGAAAAAAGGGATTGCCTTCAGTTTTTACTACGACTAAAGACTGTATCTTCATTAGGTGTTGCAAAGATACCTGGTTCGGTTTTAAAAGCAAAAGGATCTATCAGCAATTGATCAGCATGCCTGTGAGATGACTTTTTACCCGGATGCCTTTTAAGCCTACCATGCCTATCTCTCTTTTTGAGTACTTTTTGACTAAATTCATCTTTTTTATAGATCTCCCCTCATCACTGCTTGATGACAAATATTCCTCAAGATCAACCTCATTCGAAGAGCTACTAGAGGACTCAGACTCTAAACTTTCAACAAGCTTGGACCGATGTGTCTTCTTAGAGTTGAGATGTATCTTTTTTGAACTAAGATGAGTCTTTAGAGATGGCTCATTCTACCTAGGATTTTTCAGTATGGCGAATAGCTAACGCCCCTGATTTTTCCTTGATACCTTTCTCTGCTTGTTTTATGGCCCTTAGTGCCTCTATTTCTGATATAAGCTGATCTCGCTCCTCAACAGTGTATTCCTTATTCTCCCTGGATGTTTTCACCACAGGTTGTGGAGTACCTTGCTCGTTTGGATCCATCCGAACTGTTTTTCTTACTGGTTTTGAATGTAAAATTCAGGCACCTTCGTGCTCCCGCTGTGGTCGCCAATTAGGTTTGGTTTATTTTGGGCATGAGGTAGTTTGGTAAAGTGTTTAAGTAAGTTTGGAGTGTTTTGTGTTTAGTGTGAGGAGAATTAAGCAACCTGCTTGTATTAAATGTTGATCACCCTCATTAATGAGAGTGGTTGAGGTATTTATACTTTAATTAATGACCCATGGGCTTACCGGGTCAAGTTGTGAAACCGAGTCGAGTTCAAAGACCTATTAGTTTCTTAAGTAGATTAGCAAATAGCTTAGTCAAAAGTTATTTACATTTGTCTTGTTCGGAATTATATTGGAGTGATATGGTCCAAATTACCCTTGTTCGGGTTAGTGGGTAGGCTCTGTCTACAAGATCCGAACTCATCAATTGTATATATCAATGTCATATAACACGTATATAGCAATGTCATATAAATATAAATCGCAATGACATTATTTTTAGACCAGTGTGTATCAATCGCATGGTTCAAATGCAGTAGATACCGATGAGTCCGGATTTTGTCACAACTCTTTATGAGAACCGGACAGGGGCAATTCAGACAACATCCACCTAACCGGACAGGGGCAGTTCGGACAACCTCACTCACTAAACTTTCCGAAGAGAACTAAAGTATTAAAAACTTAACCACTTTGTAACTAAACTAATTACTCGCTTACTTAAAGTAATGGGTCTTTAAACTCGACCCGAATCCATTTAAACACAACCCGAAAGCCCATGTGGCCCAAAGATAATGGTATAAATACCCAACTACCTGCATTAAATGAGGGTAATGAAAATTAAATACAACCAGGCAGCTCAATTCTCCCTCTACACTATATCCAAACATTAAATACCTTCAAAATACCACATAACTCTGGACAAAATTACCCTCAAACAAAAATAAACCTCACCAAATTGGCGACCACAGTGGGATGACGACGGTGCCTGAATCTAGCATTCAAAACCATCAGAAAAACCAATTCGGATGAATCCGGACGTGCCGGAAGTACCACCAGCTTTGCTCAAAGTGGTGGGAGAAAATGATGAATATACCATCGAGGAGCGTGATAGATTAAAAGTTGAAATAAAAGCTCTGAGGGAAGAGAGGGCAAAGATGGGCATAAAAGAAAAGTCTAAAGCGTCAGTAGCTCATCATACTGACAATCCAAGGGAACATGAGCCCTCAAAAACCTATGTGAGCACGAAAAAGACTCATGCTAGTTCAAAAAAGTCTCATCGGTCTAAGCCGGTGGAGAGCTTTGATTCAGACTCAGAATCTTCCAGCAGCTCCTCAGGTGAAGATGGAGTCGAAGAATCCCTATCATCCAGCAGTGATGAAGGCCATTCGAAAAAGAAGCAAAAGTTAGTCAAAAAATACTCAAGAAAAAAGGATAGGCATGGAAAGTTAAAGAGGCATATAGGCAAAGGAACGTTTCATAGCCGGAGACACGTAGATCGGATGACGATGGATCCTTTTGCCTTCCATGATGAACCAGGTATATTTGCAACTCCTAATGAGGATACCGTCTTCAGTCGTGTCCGGAATTGGAGATAATCTCCATTGTCCTCCAAGATTCTGTCAGGGAACCTTCCTAAGAGGGTTGACAGTACAAAAATGGAGAAATACGATGGCAGTAAAGACCCGGACAACCATTTGGAACAGTTCAAAAAATTTATGATGAATTTTGATGATGACGACAAGTTTCTTTGTAGAGCATTCTCCCAATCCTTTACGGGGAGTGCCCTTAAGTGGTGTAACAACCTACCGCAGGGGTGCATCAGAAATTTCGATACTTTTTGGGTGGCCTTCCGGAGGCAGTTTGTTGGAAGTAAGGAGGTAAAGGGCAATGGAGACACAATCATCCATTGTGCCTAAGAACCGAACGAATCTCTAAAAGAATACATAAGTCGCTTTGTAAACACCAAAAATGGGTTGGCTGATTGCTTTGAACAAGTACCAATAGCTTCTCTGAGGCAGGGCTTGAACCCTGGAAACCTGGCTGATTCAGTAACCCGAAAGAAGGCCATGACGTGGGGAGGTCTGTTGAATCAAGTTAGAAAGCAGATTAATGTTGATGAAACAAAGAAAAAAAGGGTGCATAGGCAGGTGAGATCTGCTCTAGCTGCTCCAAATCCAAACCAAAACCAGTTCGGGAACAAGGCTACGGAGACCGGGCAGAGTCATAACAGAGCCAAAGCTGAGTCTCAAGCAGCTTCTCCAGAACATAGTCAACAATCTAGAAATAAGCGAGGACCTTGGGTCCAACCGGAGTGGTTTGCAGAATTAAAAGAAAACGTAACCACTATTTATGACAAAACAAAAGACGAAGTACATTATAGAAGGCCGACTGTGTTACAATCTCCTAGGGAGAGCCGTAACAATTATTTATGTCAATATCATAATGATACTGGCCATACCACCGAGGATTGTATTGCTTTGAAGCAAGAAGTCTAGAATTTAATTGAAAGAGGAAAGTTGGGAGCATATGTTAAAAGAAGAGGAGGCAATAGGCCTGATAACACTCATCGGGTTGGTCCAAACAATACAGGCACATCAGCTCCGGAGGGGGCCATGGTGATAGTCGAGAGATTCGATGTAGAGTCAGAGTACTTGGACCCTGATCCGACCCGGAATAAAGTGGGAGTTATCGCAGAAAATTGCAAATCGGTGCCCGTACTTATCAATTTTTTTGAGTCACTCATAATTTTTGGAGGAGACACCATGACAGCGCCCACTGCTTCTTCAAGAAAGAGGCATGTTCATACTTTAGCTACCCAACTGGTGGGAGGCATGACTTCCTATCAATCACATATTTCATTTTCCTTCATTATTTTCGATGAGGATGACTTGAGGGATATAGCTGGTCCTCATGAAGATGCTGTCGTCATAGGAGCATCCATTGGGGGCAATGACAAAAGATGGATTCTGGTGGACACCGAAGTTCTGCCAATATTATCTTTTTAACTACCTACAAAAAGATGAAAAACCCAACAGTAATTCAGCGTTCGAACAGGTCGATTGTGGGTTTCACTGGAAGCTCAGCAGATGTGATCGGGGAGTTCGAGGAGGAAGTTTTGTTGGGCAAAGGAATTTTTAAGAAAATGGTTAGAATACTGTTCGTTGTGGTGGATTGTCCCACTTGTTACAATGCTATTCTGGGGAGGTCTTGGCTCTCTAGGATGCATGCGGTGGCCTCAACAATCCACCAATGTTTGAAATATGCTGTGCAAGGACAAGTGGGAGTTGTTCGGAGCAGCCAAAAGATATCAAGAGAGTGTTATGCAACAACGCTGGCCCCCCGGACGTTGGGGGAAGTTCGGATTAACAAAGAATAGCAGTTTGAGGGGCTTTCTGGGGGAGAGGGTGAGATATATGACCCTAGAGAGACCCCTGGAGTTTTAATACCGATTGAAGAAGTTGAAACACATTCTTTGGCTGAAGGAAAATGTGTTAAGATAGGATCCAAGATGACATCAAAATTAAAGGGAAAATGTTAAAGTTCTTGAAAGACCATCAACATGTTTTTGCTTGGTGCAATGCTGATGTTACCGGAGTGCCAGCTGGTATTATGTCACACCAACTGTCCATCTGAAGAGACATAGCACCTGTAATACAAAAAAGAAGAGCTTTTTCTAAGGAAAAGGCTGATGTCATAGTTCAAGAGGTTGACCGGCTTACTAAAATAGGGCACATAAAGGAGTCTCAGTTTCTTTATGGACAGCCAATCCGGTACTAGTAAAAAAGAAAAATGGCAAGTGTCGTATGTGTATCGATTTCACAGATCTCAACAGAGCTTGCCCCAAGGATTTATACCCAGTTCCCCGGATTGATCAGTTGGTGGATTCCACATCTGGGAACAAGCTGCTATGTTTTATGGATGCCTTCTCCGAGTATAATCAGATTCAAGTGGATCCGAAGGATCAGGAGCATAATACGTTTGTTACCGATAGGGGCCTTCATTGTTACAAGGTGATGCCATTTGGGTTTAAAAATGCTAGGTCTACTTATCAGAGGTTGGTAAATAAGGCTTTTGCTGATCAAATTGGAAGAAACATGGAAGTATACATCGACGATATGATGGTGAAAAGTATGGATGAAGATCTACACTTGGCAGATCTCCAAGAAACTTTTGCTAACTTAGTGAAAGTGAATTTGAAATTAAACCCAGAAAAGTGTATCTTTGGAGTACAGTCCGGCAAATTCCTAGGGTATGTGATAAGTGAGCAAGGGATACAGCCTGACCCAGACCAACTTAATGCTTTGCTGCAGATGAAGCCTCCTCAGAATATTAAAAAAGTCCAGCGTTTGACTGGGAGACTGGCTGCACTAAACCGTTTTATTTCAAGGTCTTCAGACAGGTGCGCCCCATTTTTTCAAACTTTAAAAGGTGCAAAAGATTTCAATTGGTCCCACAGTGTGATGAGGCCTTCGATGAGATTAAAAATCACTTTTCTTCCCCCAAGACTTTGTCTAAACCCATTTATGGAGAGACTCTCTTCGTATATTTGGCCGTTTCAGATTGTGCCATAAGTTTGGTATTGGTAAGGGAAGTAGATAATTGTCCTCGTCCAGTGTATTACATCAACAAGAGCTTGATAGATGCAGAAAAACGCTATCTGAAGCTTGAAAAAATAGCATTAGCCCTGGTAATTGCTGCGAGGAAGATGAGGCCTTATTTTCAGGCTCATCCCATTATTGTCCGGACGTCTTTTCCCTTAAAAAATGTTCTTCAAAAGGCAAACGTTTCAAGTAGAATGACTAAGTGGTCAGTAGAATTGGGGGACTTCAATATTGATTTTGCCCCTCGGACAGCAATCAAAGCCCAAGTTGTGGCTGATTTCTTAGTTGAATTCCATTCTGATAGGGATACAAAGCAAACAACTGATACGAAAGACAAAAAAGTCTGGGTTATCCGGACTGATGGTGGATCAAGTACCATGAGATGTGGTGCAGGAGTATGCTTGACCTCTCCGTACGGTGACAGGATGTATCAAGCTATATGTTTTGCTTTCAGGGCTTCTAATAATGAGTCCGAATATGAAGCTGCTATAACTGGTTTGAAATTGGCTATTATTTGTGGAGCCAAAATGTCAAGTTAATGAGAGATTCTCAGCTGCTTATCCATCATGCACAAGGTCAATCCGAAGCCAAAAAGAAGCAGTTGGTTAAATACCTACTTCTTCTTCAAGAAGTAGCTCTTAATTTAAAAGCATCATCTACGAACACATTCCCCGAACAGAAAATATACTGGCAGACTCCTTGGCAACTATAGCCTATACTGAGTCTTACCCTTGGATTCATGTGCTGGAGTGCCCATCCATTCAAATCAGTCTGGGTAAGGAAGAATAAAGTTTCGGTATACATATAAAATAGCCTTAAGATTGGAGATTTTCTCTCATTCAATATCTCTCAGATGGCATCTTGCCACCGGATAAATCAATAACAAGAAAATTAAAATACATGGCTCGTGGTTTTGTCATCCTAAGAGATATTCTTTATAAAAAATCTTATAGTAGACCCCTCTTAAGATAGTAGACCCCTCTTACGAATCTCAGATAATGCTCTCCGAATTACATGATGGTGAGGGATCAACTCATTGTGGATTCATGGCTCTAACAAGGAGATTTCTGTTAGCTGGGTATTATTGGCCCTCTATTATGCAAGATGCTAAGGAGTTGGTGAGGAGGTGTGACCCATGCCAGAGATATAGCAATGAGATTCATATCCCAGCAGTCCCTTTAGAGTCAATTACTTAGCCAATACCTTTTACTCGATGGGGGTTGGATTTAGTGGGACCTCTACCCATGGCATCCGGAGGGTGCCGAACTATAATCGCCGCTATTGATTACTTTTCATAGTGGATTGAAGCAGCTCCGTTGGCAGGTACAACATCAAAAGATGTTATAAAATTCGTTTTATCCAATATATGTTGCAGATTTGGAATTCCACAAAAGATAACAACGGACAATCGACCACAGTTCGACAACAAAGAAATGGAGAGTTTTTGTGCCTCTAGAGGCATACAACATTTCTTCTCTTCCACTTTCCACCCACAAGAAAATGGTCAGGTCGAAGTGGCCAACAGGACAATACTGTCCGGTCTGAAGAAGAATTTAGAAGGGACTGCTGGGAAATGGCCTAGTTATTTGCAAGAAGTTTTGTGGACCTACCGGACCACTCCCGGGGCTGCAACACAAGAGTCTCCATTTGCCTTATTGTATGGAATATATATCATAACTCCTATAGAAGCTACTCTTCCTTCATTTCGAGTTCATAATTTTTCCAAACACACTAACGAGATGGCTATTAGAGGCCAACTTGACTTAATACAGGAGAGAAGAGTTAAGGCTCACCTTAGAACTGTACACTATCAAGGTTTGATGAGAAGTAGGTTCGCTTCTAAAATTAAGACAAGGGATTTTCAACCGGGGGATAAGGTGTTGAGAAAAGTTTTCCTACACACTAAAGAGAAACAGTTCGGTAAATTGGCTCCAACTTGGGAAGGACCCTATGTGGTTAGTGAAAAGCTTAAGCCTGGGACATACCGGCTCCAAGACAAAGATGGAAGGATTTTGAATTACCCTTGGAATATTGAGCACCTCCGGCTGTACTTGGAATAGAAACTATGTAAATATTTACTTGTTTTAAAGTTCATGTAAATATTTGGGGGCATACTCTTTCCTACCCTGGTGGCGCGAGGAGGTTTTAATGAGGTGTCCGGGCTCTTTTATAAAATTTGATGCCTTCTCAAAAATCCGGAGTGTTTTTACTTAATAAGTTTTGGTAAAGTTTTTATTTAAATAGGTCGGATTAAATTGAAGGAATGATGACTACTTAATCATTTATCATCGGAGAATTTAAACACTCTCACAATAAAACATTTATGAAATAACCAAGGGATGTTTAAACATCAGCCACCGAAATTGAAAAAGTATGCAAGAATTGTGCAAAATAAAGCTACCCATTAAAACATACGAAGTGCCTTGGCCATCCAAGGACTTTAAATTGTCAAAACAAAAAAATCTATCCGGTCAAGGACCGGACACAGTTACAAAAAATGCCTTGGCCATCCAAGGAGTTTGGTTCAATCAAAACAAAAGTAAAAAGATAATTGATACTCTAAGACTGAGCCTTTGAAGATGGCTCAGCCTCACTAGTTTTCTTCTTCTTGAGGTCATCATTTTCCTCATCTGAACTCTCCCCGGTGTTCTCTTCTTCATCGGATGAGTCAGCACTGGAGTAATCATGCTTGTCACCATCAGCCATCGTGTAGAAGGGAAGGTCTTCGTACTCTACAAAAGTCCATAAATCTCCTAGATTTCTCTTCAGAAATTTCTCATGAAAGAGAAAGACCATGTCCGACTTCCCTTTGGCGTACATTTCTTCCTGAGTGTCTATCACTTGGTCGATATAGGCATCAATCCTAGCTTGCATTTTTGTTTCTTGCTCCCTTAGCAAATCAATTTTTTTCTTGTGCAGCCTTGGACACCGAGTCCTCGAGCGAGATCTTGTCATTGGTCAAAGTGTCCTTAGCCTTCACCTCCTCTTTCGAAGTAGAGAGATCTTTCTCCAACTCAGATTGCTTTGTTCGGAATTCTTTGATAGTATCTTCTAAGGTAGCTACCTTTGTGGCCCAATCCTCCTGGTTCTTCTTTAACTACTCATTCTCCCTTTTCAAAACATCATCATTTTGGTTGGCAATGAGGAGGTCACCGGACAATTTCTCTTTGTCAGAATTAAGGGCATTGATAATAGCTGACTGACCTCGCACTTGCTTCTCCAAACTAAGCACTGGCTGGATATTACTCAATATAGAGTGAGTTATAACATCTCTTTCATTTGAGACAGAGAAAAACTTACCATTGAAGGTAACGATGTTCGAATTACTCAGGGGGAGGTAAGGTCCAGCAAAATCATCCTTAGGGAGGTTTTCAAAGTAAATACCAATTTCTTCAAGATCGCTAATATCAACATCATCAATGCTGATATCCCCTCCTGCACCCCCTCCGGTTTAGAAGTCACTGGGGATGCCTTCTGCTTGAGTTGGGTCAGTAGGGTCAACAGGAGGAAAGGGCTCCGGAGGCCGGAGGGAAATCTCATCACCCTTGGAGGTCTTTTTCTTCTTGGCCTCCTTATCCTTGCCCTCTACTCCCCGTTTCCTATCTCTCTTAGGAACCCTTGGAGGTTTTGGAGATCCTACCCCTTCCCTAGTACTTTCATGCTCCACTACTTCTAGAAGAGCATCATCAATTTGTCCTTGATCTGGTCCCTCTTGGTTTGTTGGAGCAGTTTCCTCCACTTCGGTGGGATTGGCTTCAACCGCACTCTCCTTGCCTTTACCTTTTTTCCCTTCATCTTACTTGGGGATTTGGCTCTACCAGGCAGGTACAATGCCCCGTCCGGCGCGTGTGTTCTTTTAAGGACTACTTCCGGAGGGGGTGGGGTGGTAAGTTCCTACCAGGATAATTTCCTCCGATCAGTAGTATTCCATAGGTAGGACCTTGATAGATTACCTCCGGTGAAAGTATTATGGAAGCGATTCCCCCACTTCTCAGCAGCCCAAGCATTTAGCTTGGTGCAAGTGGTCTGCCCAGCCTTCAAATAGTTACTGAAATCCTTAGGCAGCACTGCCAAGAAACAAAAAAAAGACAAGTCAGATAAACAAATGTGTGAAAAATAAAGATGGGAATGTGGGATGGGATTCTTACCATCGCTTCGCCATCTGCCGGTGAGGAGGCTCGGGTTGACATCGACTTTGATCTTCCTTCCATTCTCCCAGGCACCACTCACAAACAAGAAATGAGTCTTCCAATTTCTCTCCGACTCGAGCAGATCGTCCACTACTTTGTAATTATCACCCATGTTGAAGTGATAGAAGGGAATATGGTGGTTTCTGCAGAGGCTGGCCACAGCTGCAAACTGCTCCATTGGAAGAGGAATTCCGGAGAGCCTGGAGGCCATAATGCAGGCCATGAGAGTGTACCATGCGTTGGGGCTCAGTTGGCTTGGGCAAAGTTTGATGAGGTGAAATTATTTCACTATCTCCGGGTCTAAGGGAAACCTCAGTCCCCAGTTGAAGAGCTCAGTGAAGAAAACTATTTCACTGAGCTTGCAGTCCATAGGTGTCTTCGGATCCACCGGAATCCTTATTTTGACATTCTCCAGGATTCCTCATTTTGTTCGCATCCGACCCAGTTTGGCTGTGTGGATGAAAGCATAATTAAGTTTTTGCAAAGCTATCAGATACTTAACACTTACCTTGTGGCAAAAAGGTCCCACGTTTCCTACAAGACACTCAGGAAAATCCGGATACCTTAAGCATAGTTTCTCCTTGCCTTTGTCCTTCTTGGCAGCAACAGCCTCACTTGTTTGCCCTGATACTTCAGACTCAAAGGGAGCTTCTTCGATAGAATCCTCCATCACTTCTTCCATTATCATGGAGGGGTTTTCAGTTATTTTGGGTGAGAGGAGCCAAAGGTTGGCTCAGCAGGCCCTCCGGATTGTTGGGCTTCACTGGTTTCTTGTAGTCTGGACTCCGGTTGGGGCTCAAATGCAGTGTTTTCTTTTCGGAGACTTGAACTAGATGTCTCCGGGCCGGACAGCTTGTCCTAAGGAATCTTAATGGGTGCCTCTGACCCCGTATTACTATCTTTAGCCCCCGATTTGGAAGGTGTACCTTTTAGAGCTTGCCCTTTTACCAAGAGACTTTTTCTTCGAACTACTAACTTCTTTGGAGAGGTATCAGCGTCCGATCCCATGCCAATGAATGGGGAAGGTTTCTTAAAACTGGTAACCGCCTGTCCTGGTTCAACAATAGGCTTTGATTCCTGAACCGATGAGCCCGAGACAATTGGTGAAAGGTTGGGCTGGAACAATCTTCTAGGTTTTACACTCTTAGTTGAAGAAGAGCCCCGATCAGGCTCTGAGCTTGGGATTTCCGATTTGTCGATAGGGGACACAGGGAGGCCTGCAGCAAGGCGCCTTTCTCTTTCAACTTTTTGAGCTTTCTCTAACTCCGACAAATTGAGCCACCCACCTTTTATTAAAGTGTTCCTTGTTGTGAACATAATCTCACAACAAAAGAAAGTGTTTGTTTTTTTAGAGAGAGAGAGTTTTGAAGTTTAACAGAGCAAGGATGTTCAAGATGGTAAAACATTAGAAAACTGACTAATTTATAGTAAAGGATCAAAAGATGTTTCGATACCTAGGAGAATTCGAAAAGGTTACAATGATTTAGAACGGCGCTGATGTCATCCTCATTAAATGTAGAGGTTGCTTTTTTAAAGAAAGTGGGAGCGCCGTTCTAGGGAAAAAAGCGGCTGGTGTGGCAAATCAGAAAAGGACACGTGTCCCACGACCTCTGGCAAAAAATCGTTTAGTTTCTGAGAACTTTTTTCAGCCCGGATAAAGCCCTTACACAGTTCGAAAATTTATCCGGATACAAGCTATTTTTTAGGTCTTGTCAAAGGCCTTCGAGCACCACCTAAAAAAAGGGCTACTGATGAGTCCGGATTTTGTCACCACTCTTTATGAGAACCGGACAAGGGCAATTTGGACAGCATCCACCTAACCGGACAGGGGCAGTTTGGACAACCTCACTCACTAAACTGTCCGAAGAGAACTAAAGTATTGAAAACTTAACCACTTTGTAACTAAACTAATTACTCGCTTACTTAAACTAATGGGTCTTTAAACTCGACCCGAATCCATTTAAACACAACCCGAAAGCCCATGTGGCCCAAAGATAAGGGTATAAATACCCAACTACCTGTATTAAATGAGATTGCAGTAACAAATAGGTCTATCAATTCTTAAACCAATCTAGCAATGTTTTATGTATACAATCGTAATCTAACAATTAAGTAACCATGTAAATACAAGCTAAAAACGCAAGGAACTGATCAACATAAACCGCATGGTTCAATTGCAGTAGATACAACCTATCTAGCATACTCAATATAAGATATATAACAATGCCAATTAATGTGTACTACAATTTTATAACATACATCTAGCAAGTCATAAACGTGTATCTAGCAATTTCATAATCATCGTATCTAGCAATTACACATCCATGCGTTAGGGAACCAATAAACATAAATCGCCCGAAACTGTAAAAACTTACCGAATTCGTTACAAAGCAAGGAAAAAACGAAAAACAGGACCTCAAATATGAGCTAAACAACATTGAAATAAGAAAATACCATAACATACATGATTTTGTACTAATCAGATTAAGGTAGTTCTGGTTCCACAAGAACGAAAAAAACGACATGGACTCGTAGACATATCTCACGTTGGAATGGTTTCACGGTGGTTGACGTTGACAAGAAAATAAGTTGTTCGACGTCTCACGGTGCTTAAAGATTCACCGGAATCGAAGGACTGGGTGGCTAATCGAAGTTGTTCGCCGGTGAAAACGTAAATCGGTTCTTGGTGGCTGTTTGTTGGAAAACGGTAGATTACGGTGGTTAACAGGTACCGAATGTTGGTTTAGGGTGGTCGACGGGAGGTTGAAATACTAATCCAATGGTTTGAAATCCCTTTCTCCTTCTCCTCTGTAGTTCGAATTTGCACACTAGTTAAATTGTTTTGCCTTTCAAGAAAAAGTCATGAACCGCTTAAAAAGTTAAGGATTTTGACAAACAGACGATGATCGTAGTATGTTTTCTTCAATAACTTCCATAAGTCAACTTCTCAAGTATTAAACTGACCCCAATCAAACCAAATACAATCAAAACACTTTAAACAAAACATACATCAGCTTGAACCTTAAGATCTTTAAAAAAGCCACAAACAGACAAAGAGCTTACTATACATTCTATTGTTCATTTTTCTACAAAAAAATGTATGATATACGATACTCGCTCACTTACGAAATCAAACTTTTCAACACTCGATCTGACTTTGTCAGACCTACAACATGTAAAATATTACACATATAGTAAATGCGTAATGCTTTGATGTTTATAGTTTGAAAACTTGTTAACCAAGAAAGAAGGATAGAGAGATGACCTTCACCAAAGAGTATGGAAAACGAGAGAGGGAAAGAGACGGGAGGTTGACGATGGTTTAGGGTTCGTCGGGATGACGGTAGGTTGACGGTGGTTTAGGGAGGTCGATGGTGGTTTAGGTTGACAATAACAATTTTTCAAAAATATAGGTGTTTTGGGAGGGTTAAGAGAGAGAGTGGAGGCTGGTTCAAAATTCAAAATTGTTGATTGGGTGAAAATACCCATTAATTTCAAAATAAGGCTTATATACAAGATTGAGGGTAATTATGGTTTAAAAAAAATTAGGTCTTAAAAGGGAATTGTTTTATTGAGATGGGTATTAAATGAGCATTAACCAATTTTTTGGTGCTAGATACTAATATGTTTGGCCAATAGGTATTTAGGTGTCATTTCCCTATTTTTTATAATTTATTATATAAAAAAAAATCTAAATACCTCAAAACTCAATCTTTTACTTTAAAATTTAAAAATCATGGTCGGCTTGAAAGACAGTCGGTTCCTCTACCTAACATGAAAAAAGTATACATTTTCTTTTATCTTTTCGAAAATATGATTTTAAAAAAATCAAAAAACACTCGATTCCATCAAACTATGGTGTCCAAATGGTGTTCGTCGCCATTGTTCTAACACAAAAGATGTTACTTTCACCAAATCTATGACAAATTTTTTGTCAATTCTATAACGGATACGATGACCCGGACCTATATTTTAATAAAATAATCTAAATCGGTCTATTTTGTTCGATTTTCGTACGTGTGAAAATAACGGAATATAGTTGGATCAATTGTAAGCCGGTGGTTTGTTTTTTTTGTTTTTTTAGCTTAAGAGAAACAAGAGCCATTTTGAATCGTGTTTTGATATTTTGAATATAAGCTAATTATATAATTTTCAGGTTATACTTATAATTTAAATAATGATCGGTGATTTAACAAACATATAATTTACCGCTCAATGGAATAGTTTCGTTATTTCTTTTTAGCAATCCCCTAAAACCAAACCTCTTTTACCTAAGATATCAATGTTCCTACGACTCCCTATTAGAAAAAAATGTGAACAAGATTCTTATAAAGACCCTACAGGCTACTACTATATTCCAGTTTGTTTCAAGTTTAGTTACACACATAAATGATTTGGATAACTGGAAATGACAAACGATTCAAGATAAAGAGACCAAAATTCAAATCATTTTCTTACTAACAAAACAAACATGAAGTATAATCAAGTACTTGTAAGGGTAAGGATGTAACAAAATAACAAGTTCTATGCAGTAATGGAAATGCCACAAAACAGATGAAAAACAATCAAAATTAAATTTGTCAAAGATAACAAAGCGGACAGGTGAAGTCTGGTTGAAAGTTTAAGCGACTGCAGGCATGTCTTTAAGCCATGGATCTAGAGGCTTCCCGATCGAGTACACGATGAAACCAATCTCCCTCAGCTTGTCCATATTCATGGTGTTTCTTCCGTCAAATATGAATGCGGGTTTCTGCATATTGTCGAAGATTCTTTGGTAATCAAGGGTCTTGAATTCATCCCACTCGGTCAAGATGCAAACACCATGAGCATCCTTTGTGGCTTCATAAGCGTCCCAAACCACGTTCACTTGTTTCACGGTGGTCGGGCTCATTGGTGGCTGCAAGTGAAGAGGATGGTCCCAATCGAATTTGTTCATTGTGAGATCTCTCTGGATCTGATCCTCTGTGACTTGCGGATCATATATGCTGATGTGAGCCTTGTCTTCCAATAGCCCCTTGCACACGTCGATGGCCGGGGTTTCTCTCGTGTCACCGGTGTCTTTCTTGAATGCAAAACCGAGGATTGCGATCTTTTTTGTTGCGACTGTGTTGAACATTGACGAAACCACTCGGTTTACGAATCGGTTTTTCTGATAGTCGTTGATCTTGATGACTTGTTTCCAGTACTCTGCGACTTCGGGAAGACCATTGCACTCGCAGATGTATACGAGATTCAGAATGTCTTTTTGGAAACACGAACCGCCAAATCCAACACTGACGTTCAAGAACTTAGGCCCGATCCTCGAGTCTGTACCGATGGCGTATGCCACTTGTGTGACATCAGCACCGGTTGCTTCACAAAGAGCTGACATGGCATTAACGGAGGAGATCCTCTGAGCCAAGAAAGCATTTGCAGCAAGCTTGGAGAGCTCAGCAGACCACAGATTGGTGGTCAAGATTCTTTCTTCAGGAACCCATTGAGCATAAACAGCCTTCAGGGCTTGGACAGCTTTGTTTCCTTCTGGTGTTTCTCGGCCTCCGATCAGAACACGATCCGGATTGAAAAGGTCCTTAATCGCAGTTCCCTCTGCAAGGAACTCAGGATTGGAAAGAATTTGGAAATTAATTCCCTTGCTATTGTGGGTCAAAATCTTTTCAATCGCTTCAGCTGTTTTGACCGGCACAGTTGACTTCTCAACCACAATCTTATCAGATATCGACACGTCAGCAATCATACGGGCTGCGCTTTCCCAGTACGTCAGATCCGCAGCTTTACCAGCTCCGAGACCTCTTGTCTTCGTCGGGGTGTTAACCGAAACAAAGACAATATCAGCTTCTCTGACATGCTTCTCAACATCTGTGCTGAAGAAAAGATTTTTCCCACGGCACTGTTTAACCACGTCATCAAGGCCTGGCTCGTAGATCGGAAGCTGTTCGCTGTTCCAGGCAGTGATTCGAGGGACAGAGATATCAACAACCGCAACTTCAACGGACGGGCACTTCAGTGCAATGACAGCCATAGTTGGACCACCAACATACCCAGCTCCAATACAACAGATCTTCACCATATTTCTTTTCCAATGAATATAACCTGAAATAAAAGACCGCAAGAATTCATTTCACCAGATCACGTACAGATCAGCTTAATTCACTACTCAAATCAGCAGATCCACAAAATCTAAATCAAGAAAATTCACTAAATCTTCTTATCTTTGACCTTTTCAACATACTTATCCCAGATCTAAATCATCCAACTCTACGCGGCTTCTCGATTCAAAAAGATAAATCAAAATGGACTCGTTTGCATAGACATTCTCAAGCATTTCCATAATTGTTCTAGACTCGATCCCCTAAGTTTCACTTGAATGTACAGCCAGAACAATGAGTACTCAAATCAAATCGTGATCCAAGCAACATTTCCCTACTAGTAATTGAACTCAAAATCAAATCGCGATCTAACTACTAGTAATTGAACTCAAAATCAAATCGTGATCTAACTACTAGTAATCGAACTCAAAATCAAATCGTGATCCAACTAACACATCACTACTAGTAATTGAACTCAAAATCAAACACTAGATCTAAACCAAACGAAGCTCACCTAAGATCAAAATCGATCCATTAACAATCTAGCTAGATTCTGAAGTGCACCAAACATTCATTCAACTTATTCAAAAGGAAACAAGTAATCCAAAAACTGATCAAGTTCTATAAACCATAGATCTTCACTGAAATCACAAAAATAGAAACAGATCTGGTTAATCAAACATCAACACCAACACAAAAAACAAAAGATTACATACTAAATCACTACCATTAACCAATACGGATCGGGAAAAAAAAACTGAAACAAGCTCATAAATCAGTAACTAGTTAAAGAGAATCTTCATAATTTACTTAAGAATTTAGTAAAGTAAATAGAATTCTCCATGGATTTACCTTGAAGTTGTAGTACTCTGTCTCGTTTATCTTTCTACGAAGAAAGAATGGAGAAGACGAATGACTATGAGCGTAAAGAAAGGTTACTTACATGAGACCAAGACGAGCGGGGTGCTGCTTATATACTGTTTAATTTCCGATTTTGCCCTTTTTCATTTTTGTCGAATATATTGTGGAGCCACTTCGATTGGCAGATGCAGAATCAAATACCAGTTTCGCCGACTAAAATCGCTTTTTGGTCCCCGAAGATTTATTGCTTGTCAATTTTGGTCCACCTTATTAAAACACGTGTCGAATAACATTTTACAATTAACATTTTTTTTATCTGACGAGTAATAATTTTAAGAAATAAGTAAATTGAGATTTGTCTGAAATTTGAGGTTACAACGGTTAAAGATGCTAAAAATATTTAAAATGTTTCATTATAGATGTAAGTCTTCTATCATTTTTAATATCATGTATATATTAAAATAAGGTTTACTATTGAATTAAGATCTAAAAGTCAAACTATTCGCGTGGTTACTATTTTTGTTTTCATATATTCTTAAAATAATACATTTATTTATTCTCTAAAATTCGACTATTTATATAATATTCAAACTATTTTAATTAATTATATAAAATATAATTTATTCATTTGTTTTTATTTTTTTCAAAATTATAGATGGGGTTTTAATTTTTTTGTCTTGTCTTGTCCAGTCCACTCTTTATTACCCAGTCATCTACTGGATTACGATTTGAAAGTAAGATTTTATTTTTTTAATAAAGTTTATGTGGATTTTTAATTTACTCTGTTAATTATATTTCCAAATTTGTATATACGAGTTGCTTTTAATTGTTACAAGTATAATCACCATTTTTATATCAATAATTAGATGTGCATTTAATTTAATAGATATGGTAGTTTTGATTGGATGACATGTGAACTTTTCGTAATCCTGAAAATGAACGATTTTATATATAAGTATATTTATGTTTGGAAAACTATAAATCATGTTTGGTTTGGACCAAGGTTAACTAAGGTTCTAATGTCATATACGTTAAATTTTGACTAGTCATGAGATTTGTACTATAATTACTATGTATGTAAAATAATTCTTCAATTTTATTGTTATTATTGTGTAATAAGTTTACATAATCGATTTACAGTTGTGGTGTGTAAGGTTAAGACAAAGTTTGTAGTCTAAGTTTGGATTTCGTACATAAACTCATATAAGTGTTGACCTAGATTCGCTTTTGTCTTTTCGATTTTGGTATAAAAATTAAGAAATGTTGTATTGATTTAAGTGTTAATCGATTATTTTCTTACTTTTTTGTAAGATGTCGTTGAGAAATTTTTTATAGTAAAAATAATAAGACAAAGATTACGAAAAATATGACCTTTTGATAGATGTGAAACGAGTTTTATGAGAAACCAAAACAACTATGATAAATGCTAGACTAAGGAAATTATGATAAATGCTAGACTAAGGAAATTATGATAGATGCTAAATCAAGCCAACTATAATAGATCCTAACCCAAGTCATCTATGATAGATGTGAAACCAGACCAGCTATAATAGATGCTAAACCAGGTCAACTATGATAGATGCTAAACTAGGCTAACTATGATAGATGAAAAACCAAACCTACTATGATAGATGCGAAATCATGTCAACTATGATAGATGTTAAACCAATCCAACTATGATATATGCTAAACTAGACCAAGTATGGTATATGGTAAAACAAATCAACTATGATAGATGCGAAATCATGTAAACTATGATGGATGCAAAAACAGGTCAACTATGATAGATGCGAAACCAGGTCAACTATGATGGATGCAAAACCATGCAAACTATGATAGATGTTAAACCAAGCCAACCATGATAGATGTTAAACCAGACCAACTATGATAGATGTGAAATGATATAATGAGAAACCAATGTAAAATATAATTTTCTTATAAAAATTCAAAAAATATAATGAATGAATTTTGTTTTGTTTGTCTTTAAGAAACAAAACCAATGGTATCTTTAGATTTCTTTCTGATTTATGGTTTAAAAGATACGAACCTTTAAAATTTTAATTTAAAAAAAAAAGCGAATGTGTACACGGGGTTGATGATTTTATATATAAGGGTATTTTAGTTACACAGTGTGTTGAATTTGTTGGGTCTTAATGAGTCTTGATCAGTAACTCTCCTTTAAAAATATACATAGCATAGTAGATTATATTATTTCTAAATGCATAATTTCATGTGATAAATATTTTGTTTACACAGTGGATGGAACAATGCAATATTTCTATTGGTTAAACAGTGGAAGTGATTTTACACAAAATTTGAGAGAAACAAAACATGTACGATTTTGTTGGTTCGGGCACTGTGCATTTTCTGAAGTAACTAAATTAATTTTGATTTTTGTGGATAAAAAAATTCATTTAGTTTTGATTTTAAAACCAAAGGTGTTTTATTATTTGATTTGGATTTTCTTTTTTAGATTTCGATTTTGAGTTTGGATCTAATTTAGATTTTTATTTGAGTTTGGATTGATTTTATTTTAGTTTATTTGGATTTTGATTTGAGATTGATATTTGGATTTGGATTGGGATTTAGATTGGATTTGGATTTGGTCTTTGGTTTAGGTTTTGGTTTTGGTTTTGGTTTTGGTTTTGGTTTTGGAATTGGTAGTGGTGTAAAGATTTTGGTTCTGGTTTGAATTTGGATTTAAATCATTAGTTGGATTAAGATTTGGTTTTAGATTTGGATTTAAATTTGATTTTTGGTTTGGGATTTGAATTTAGATTTAGATCTAGATTAGTTTTGTTTTTAGTTTTGGTTTCAGTTTTATATTTAGGAATTGAAAATTATAAATTGGAAATTGAGAAACAAAAATTAGGAATTTAGAAATGAGTTTTAGAATTAGGAATTGAAATTGAAATTGAAAATTAGGAATTGAAAATTTGATATATGATATTAATTTTTGAAATTTAGGATTTGAGATTTGAGATTTGAAAAATAAGACATGTGAAGAAGAAGATGTAAAGAAGACGTGGAAAGAATGTGAAGAAAAATACGACATGAAGAAGAATTCATTTGAAATATATGAAAATCATGATATTTAAATGTCATTTGAAATTTCAAGGAAACTTTCAGATTTCTTCATGAAGGCTAAGTTGGGATTTCAATTTTGTTTTCTTTGTGACAAACTCTCAACGGTTATAAATCTTAAAGATAATAAAAATATTAACCATTAGAAATATTAAGCTCATATTATATATATTGGATTAAGCTCTTTCCAAATATATAATTCTAATTAATAATTTTTTTGCATCTTTTTGTTTCTTTATTTTCTACAAGAACAAAATAGTATAGTCTGAATTAGAATTGAGTTTGTTTGTTGAGTTTTGAGGTTGTTTTTTAGGGATTCACGAAGTGTAAGTTACTTCATTTTTAATGATTAGATATGATTTTTATAATTTATTAGACTATAGTTTGTTAATTTTAGGGTTTTATTTTGAGCTATTGAGGTTTTTAAATACAATGTTTTAGTGAACCATGATCTTGGACGGTTTATATGTTGCTCTATCATTTTGAATTTAGTGAGATTGGTTGAAAATAGGGAAACAAAAGTGAATGAAATAAAAAATGGTCATTCACAATTTTCAATTTACAACTAACTAATGATTTTGGGATGTGACACTTTGGTTGCCACCCTAATAAATTCTCCTTTCGAACAAAGTACCACCTTAGCCTCCTTTCAATTGACTTTTATCCGTCGATTCTGATCAGGTTGGCAAACTACCTGAATTATAGAGGCACTACATATGTTGCTGCTCACCTCCTATTAGACCATCATTGTCTTGTTCCTTAGCACCACACTCTAATCAAGTGTCATCTGCTTGATTGGCCACAAGCACTCCGAACTAGGATCTCTAGAGCAAATCATTCACCTTCAGCATCATTATTGGTCGCTCCTGCTGCAAACAACTTGAAATAAGTAGCAAACGGGATGCTAACTGTCTTAGCATCAAACATGCTGAATCGTTGTAACACTTTATCAATATAGCTTCGTTGAGAAAAGTGTAATGATCTTAGACTTCTGTTCATGATAATCTCCATACCAAGATTTTTTTTGCTTTACCCAGATCCTTCATCTCAAACTCGGCACTAAGCTGCTTCTTTATCTGGAAAATGTGTGACATACTACAAGCAGCAATAAGCATATCATCCTAATAACAAGTAAACATAAGAATTATCTGACATCTTTTGATGATACACACAACTATCATATGGACTCGTCGTGAACCCTTTTGATAACATGTATGTATCAAAACGTTTGTACCATTGCCTAGGTGACTGTTTCAAACCGTATAGTGACTTTTTCAGCAGACAAACTTTGTTCACCATATTAGGTTCGATAAATCCCTATGGTTGTCTCATGTAGATTCGCTCCTCCAATTCACCATGTAGAAACGCAGTCTTCACATCCAACTGCTCAAGCTCTAAATCTTACAAAACTATCATGGCTAACAAAACTCAAATCAAACTATGGTTCACCACTAGATAAAACACTTCATTGAAGTCGATTCCTTCCCTTTGAGTAAAACCCTTAGCGACCAGTCTTGCCTTGAATCGAGATGCCTCAACCCCTGGATTACCTTCCTTTTTCTTGAACACTCATTTACTGCCTACTACCTTCTGGTCCTTTAGGTAAGTCAAAAAGCTTCCATATTTCATTATTATGAAGAGATTCAATCTCTTCCTCCATAGCAGCAATCCATCGATTTGCCTCTGAACTTGCTATAGCTTCTCTGTAGCTACTAGGTTCCTGCATCTCAACTTTTTCTGTAACTGGCAAAGCATATGCAACTAGATTCACATATCTTTTTGGAAGTTTAATATCTCTTTTTTCTCTTCCTAATGTTATGTTATAAGGTTGTTGTTCTGGTTCGAGCGCATCATCGTCACTATCATTTGATGCTGACACTTCACCTCCTGATTATGGATCCACCTCAGAACCACTCGAATTATTGGACCTACTAGGAACTGATTCTACTTCAAGCTCCACCTGTTTACTCACAACCGATCATGATTCGACTATTTCTCATACTTCATTTTGACTATTTATCGAAGCAAACTCGTTAAAAGTAACGTCCATACTAATGAGAAAATATAGAAACTTTAGATAGGTACACCATAACCTATATCTCTTCACTCCAGTAGCATATCCTAGAAATATGCAACTCTTTGCCCTCGGCTCAAGCTTACCATCTCTCACATGAGCATACGCTGGACAATCGAACACCCTCAAATGTTCGTAATCACCCGACGATCCAGACCAAATCTCAGAAAGAGTTTTACAATCAATAGTCGTTGATGATGACAAATTTACCAAGTAACACGCTGTATTGATAGTTTCAGCCCAAAAAATCTTTCCCACACCGGAATGCGAGAGCATGCTTTGTGCTTTGTCACAAAGAGTTATGTTCATTCTTTCTGCGACCCCATTATGTTGTGGTGTTCTAGAACAAGTATGATGGCGCACTATTCCCTCAGCTTCGCAGAACTCATTGAACTCACGACTGCAATATTCTAACCCATTATTTGTCTCAAGACGTTTGATTTTTCTTTTTGTTTGCTTCTCAATCATCATTTTTCATTCGACAAAGTTTGGATATGCCTCATTTTTCGTTTTCAGAAAGTAAACCCACACCATCCTTGAATAATCATCAATCAAACTCATGTAGTATCTGGCTCCACTCTTTGATGGAATTTTGTTTGGACCCCAATGATCTAAGTGAATGTAGTCCAGTATCCCTTTAATCTTTCTTATGACCAATTTGCTGATTTAGATTCTAGTTTGTTTACCAAACACATAGTACTCACAAAATCCCAATGATTCTAATTTATACCCTTTAAACAAATATCTATTTCCCATAACAACTAATCATCTGTCACTCATGTGACCAAGACACCAATGCCATTACTGATTCTAATCCTATCTACTTTATACCATTTTTGAAAACTGCCTTTCACGCACACCATTGAGCTTTTTTCACTTTGATTACACCATATTATGCACGTTACTTGTAACCCCGAGAGTCTAGTGTCCCAAGATAAATCAAGTGTCTCTTTAACCCAGAAACATGCCAACATGTCAAGATTTTAACAACCGTGTCAAACATTCTGATTACGACGTTACCGATACCACCAACAATCAACGAATGATTGTTCCCTAAATAAACAGTTTCCTGCATTGGCTTGTAAGTATCGAACCACTTCTTGAACTGACACATGTGATATGTAGTGCCAGTATCGAGTACTCAAAAGTTTTGACCACAGTCTGAACTCACAGAAAATACATCTCATCTACCATTATTTTCACTATCGTTGGAATCTTTCACACCTTCAAAAATGTTTGTTGCATTTTCATTTTGATTTCCCTTCTCACCATTAAGTTTTGTACAATCTCTCATATAATGACCCTGCTCACTGCACAGTTTGCATTCTTTACCTTTGATTTGGACCTCAAGTTCCTCATTCTTAAAGAACTTCTTTGCTTCTAGATTTTCCCCTTCAGGCTGATTGTTTGGCTGCAACTGTCTCAACTCCTTTTATCTCAGTACCCCTTTAATATCTGCTAGCGATAACTTAACCTTACCATATATTATGGTATCTACGAAGTTTTCATAGGGAGCTGGTAACGATCTTAATACAAACAAAGCTTGATCCTCATCCTCAATGTTGATATCTATGTTCTCCAAGTCTATTATAATTGATTTATAATTATCTAAGTGCTCAGTGATGGATTCAATCTGAAATTGTACAAGCGCTTCTTCAAGTATAACCGGTTTATTACTTATTTTTCTAAGTAAAGATCTTCTAGCTTTTTCAATACGCAGGCAGCGATCTTCTCACCATTAATCTCGCGAAGAGCATTTTCTTTCACACTCATTAAAATCCAACATAAAGCCCTTTCACGAAGATCTTGCTTCTTCTGTTCTTTCATCTTTTCTGGTAACTTATTCTCCACAGCCTTCCAGAGCCCTTACAGTACCAAGGAAGATTTCAGTTTAATCTTCCGTAATGCAAAGTTGGATCTCCCATAAAAAATTTCAATCATGTATTTTGTTGTTGTAAACGCGATTGTGAAACCCTAATTGCAAAAGCTTTAATTTCATAACGTGACTTTGATACCTATTTTATTGGGAATATGGGTACCGCATATTTCATATCCCTATATAAGTAAAAACAACCAATCTTCACACTAGTATGATATTATCCGTTTTGACGCCCGAATGCGATGGTGGTGAAATTCTTGGAAGTCGAACATGATGTGGGACTTTGGTCGCAATTAACATATATTTTTTTCTTCATCCCCAATTTACATTTGTGCTTTATTCTTTATTCTCAGTTCACGTTTTTTGTTAATTTTTATGTATCTTAAGATGAAATAACCACAACTTTTCAAAATAGAATAGAGTATAGAGTAAGAAATATGGATATATTTATGATTCTGTTAGCTTGCTCAATACTATTCTTCTCAATCTTAGGATATTTATTGGGTTCAATGATAGTTTACTACATCGAATACATGCAAAAAAAAAAATCAATGACTACAACTGGATGGAAACAATAAGAGGAATCTTATGAATTCAATTCACAGTTATTTTGATACTACGCCTGATAAAGTTGTAAGCTGTGTTTCCAATATTGTTAGTTAATATCTAAATATATTTTTTGTAAATTGATAATATAAAATTTAATATAATCAATCTTATGTGTTTGATATATGCATATTTTTGCTATGCAACACATAAGATTTCGGGAAGGCAAATGTGGAAAAGGTTTTGTACCAAGATGTTTGAAATGGTTGGGAATTCAAGAGATTAATTTGATTGAAGCGCATGGAAATATCAAATATAGTTAAGTATTTTTTTTAACAAAGTTCCTATATATTTTAGGATTCACATTCATATATATTTTATGAATCACGTTTCTTTTATGTTTCGCGATTCACGATTCATTTTTACTAATGTATCATGATTCACTTTTACTGGTGATTCATGATTTACGTTTAATGATGATTTGTGGTTCGCAATCTTACAAGTTCTAAATGGTCGATTGGCTCTAATAGATGTCAAAAAATGTATTTGGTGGTGAAAGCTCAACGAAATAAGATGAAATATATGAGGAAAATGATGTTGCTGATTTGGGAGATAGTGAAGGATATGAACCAACAAATAATGTGCAAGATACTGATGATGGTTCTTCCGAAGAGCCAATATATAAGTACTTTCCTAAAAAACTCATGAAAAACTCTATTGCACGTCGAAGACCTACTCCTAAGAGAATAACTCTTTCATATATGTTTAGGTATATAAGAAACCAATAATTAGGTCACAAAAAATAGAAATTTATGGATATGGCTGATAAAATCTATCATTTTAAAAAAGATAGTAAATGTCTTAACAATATAAAAATATTCTCTACAGATTGACGAAATAAAAGTATTCTTAAATACGCAACATTTCCTAAAAAACTTACCAAAAACATGTTTTACACCGACCCAACAAACTATCACAAGTTGTTTCCTTTTATGGAAAAAAGAACTAAGTCTAAAACTACTTTTCTCACTAACTAAATGTTCATTTGAAGCTTCAAATAAACATAAATAAGGCTTCCTAAGTATTTCTTGATCAACCGTATCTACAACTATGTCAATATTAATAGTTAGACAATGTTCCAAATCAAGAAATGCTAGTATACTGACAAGATCATCTTATTACTTAAGAAAAAATTCTTATATTCATTACGTGGATAGCTCAGCTGGAAGTTACCTCTAAAAAACTCCTCTCATTTGAATAAAATAAAATTATACATTCTATGTCTTCAAAAAGATTAATACGACGAATTACAGTTTTCTCGTTTAGTTTGAAACCACACACGACAGTTATATACATTGCGTACATGTACTTGGGTATTAAATTAGTACATTATTTGCAATTCATATTTAGAAAAAAATTGTTATTCACACTTAACAAACATAGCATTATACAAATTTAACTACGTTCATGATTTTTAATTCACATTTTAGTTGGACATAACATTCTTCAAATAATTCGCAGTTTACATCACCTTACATCATATATTTATTTATTTATTTATATATATATATATATATATTTCATTATTTGTGTTTATATATATAAAATGACGTTTGCATTATCTTCTTCACAAAATCAATATGGTTTCATTTATATTTTCTAATATAAATGAAACCATTTACTATTGGGAATTTGATATCGTGTTTAGTTTTATCATTTTTAAATCATTTAACATATCATTTTATAACAAAATGATTTAAATATTTATGACAATCCCTCAAACACAATCAGCTAACTAATAATAAAAAAACAAATTTATCGTAATTTTTAACAAATCAAATTTTAGAAATTAAATTTTAACATTAGACTATTAGCAATTATCCTAACCCCAAATTACAAACTACAATTCAAACAATTAACCGATTACAATTTCTTTTTAGAAACACGCCTGATAATATTTGTCGAGTTGAATCAATATTAATTTTGGAAACTTTAAAATTTCGAATTTAGTCGAATTTGACTATTGGTATAAACTAGCTCATTGGTTTAGATGGCAACAATTTCGTAGAATATAAAAAAGTTTATACTATCGAAAAATCTAACACCAGCAACAATTTTAGGAGCACTATAATCGAAACTTATAAAATAATACGTGACATCGTAAACAAACTAAATACTAACTTTGTATGCTATAAAGTACTCGTTTGATCAATTTTAGGATGTAGAAGATCAAATAAGAAAATATATCACACTCAGAAACTATAGTATATAATCATAAATTCATAATCATAGTGGTGGAGAACGTAGCTTGTGAATTACGAAACTACCCACTTTGACAATGAGCATTGAGAAACAGCATCTGTTCCACCACGTTCTCCGCAGTAGATCTTCCGCGAAACTCATGCTACCGTCGTTGCTACGCACCGTTTCACATGTTGATTTTATGGGATTCTTCATATTTTTACATTTAAATTACTTTTATTTTTATTTTATTTTATAATCTTGCTACTTATTTTACAGAACTGGATTTTTATACTATAAAATTTATCTGAGAAATGCTGGATAAAGAAAAATTAGATAGAGTAACTACTGCAAGTAAATGGGGAAAGATCTAGTTATACTCTTAGCTAGTTTTGTTACGGCGGATATTATGATTTTTTGTTTTTAAAAAAAATAGTTAATATAGTTTGATTCTGAATTATTCAAAAGTAGCATAGTCTTACTATGTATTCCTAAACCTAACCGTATATTTGAAAATCAGTTCATATTAAATTTGTCAAAATACATTTAAAAGAACTAAAAATTCATCCAAAAAATAAAGAATAATATATTATTTAATAGAAAAAAAATACTAGATTAAAATACTTTTGAATCACATACCATCAATTTATTATTAGTTTAGATTGATTCAATAACACTTTATAAAAAAAACAATGAATTTAAAAAAAAACAACTGAACTAAAATATTATAGAATCACATACGGTCACTTTACTGTTAGGTTAGATCGAAATAAAAAGATAAACTCAATCAATCGAAATAAAAAGATAAACTCAATCAAAAATATCTTTGAAAATAGAGAGATCTTGTTCGCATTCGGTTTCTTTGTGTGATATCAAAAAGTTATTTGAAGTGAAATTGGGTGTAAAATGTGAAATAAAGTTTAAATTTAAATAGAACCGTTGGGATATATTTTTATAAATAATAAACATATATTTTAAATCTATTTCTTAAAATATATTTTTCTAATTTAAATAAAATTTATAATTTAGACCTTACATTTTTAAAATATATATTTCTTTAAATTATACGAAAATATCTTCCAACAGATACATTTGAAAGATATATTTGTTAAACTCTTGCTATTCAGTTCATTGAAACTCCTGCTATTAAATTTGATTAAATTTAGCTTATAGCAAGCCGCTATAACATAATCTTATATGAAATTCTCGAGAACATGATGATTTGTATCTCTCATCAAACCTTCAATAACAATTCAAGTTTTTAACCTTATTTTTTAAATGAATTATCTTTGAATCTATTTTTTCCTAGTCAAGTAGAGTTGAGAATTATCTGTTCTGTATTTGAAATCCTTTTAGATTAGTTCCTAAAATTTATTTATTTAACCTGTAAAATTGCTTTCTAAACTTCTAGGAAGTCATGATGGTCTTACTTTATTGTTAGTGAAAAAACATAAGTACAAAATTTAATAATTGAATAGTTATACTTAATTTTCAATGGTCATCTTCCTTTACATGTACCTCTACCTCTACCTCTTCCTCTAAAGTTTGAGAAATTAATATGGGTAGAAGCCTTCCAAGCTTGCTCATTTGAAGTTGAATTGCGGTTCATCTCCTGTTCATGAATCAACAAGGAGCTTTGTATTTTATCAAGATAAAATGCATCAATGTCTATTGATTCTTCAATTGAACACACGAGATAATCAAATTTTGGTGTCATGGAACACTATATTTTCTCCACAATGGTAATATCTTCCATCTTCTCACCAAATTACATTTTGTTGCTGATCTCCATAGTCCTGACACAATAGCTGGTAACAGATTTTCATCCTTCATTTGTAGAGTCTCAAAATCTCTTCTCAAAGCTTGAAGTTGTGCATGTTTCACTCTAGGGAGCCTTGATATTTTTCTTCATGGAATTCCAAATATCTTTGGAAGTTTATTTTCTAAGAATTGTTTCCAAGATCGGCCGAGAAATTGCCTGAAAAATATAATGTTTTGCCTTCAGATATTTTGCAAGGAAATGGGAAAAGATGCAGTTATACTCTTAGTTAGTTTTGTTATAGTGGATATATAATTTTTATTTTTATACATGTATTTGATATGGATAAAACATTTATACTTAATTATAAAAAAAAAATTATAGATGATATTTTGAAAAATGGAAAATAAACGACAACTATTTGGATTTTGAAGTTTATTAAAAGACCATATGGTTGAATATTTCCAATAATACATCTAAATATTCAAAATCTATATAACTTCAATAATTAGTTATTTTTAACTTATAAAACTTAATATATCTCAAACCCTAATTTAAAATAACAATAATAATCTAAAACACATATATTTATATATTTTAAAGACGAACAAAACAAAATCCACATTTGCGCAACCAAATTACATGTAATTTCGTAACCAGAACACAATTGTTTTTTACAAACCAAATTACACATAATTCTGCAACTGTAACACAATTATTTTTCCCATATTTATTTTGCAACCAAAGTCTTATTTATTCATCTATTTTCTTCTTATTTACTCAATTGATTTGCATGTACTCCCGCAACTGGAAACAGTTTCCTTTTCACAACCAAAATCTTATTTACGCAACTAGTTTCTTATTATTTATGCAAATCATTGCACATAATTCCGCAACTGAAATACAATTGTTTTTTTATAACCCAATTGCACGTAATTTTACAGCTATAACATAGTTGTTTTTAGACTTATTTCGTCATCTAATTGCACATAATTACGCAACTAAAAATAAATAAAATAAAAATTCAAAAAATATCATCTATGGATCTAGTTATGTTCGTCTTAAAAACCAAAATTGATGGTATTTTTGGAATTTTTGTTTAGATTTCCACAAAATCCAAGGTGGTTTGGTTGGAGAAATATTATGTTGTTTCGGTTGTATGATCCTTCCCAATTTGGAGGAGGGGGGATCGTTCAGGTGTTTACTTGTGCAGACTCTACTTTTGGTTAGTTTTTTGCTCTCGTATTTGGCGTATCATTCACTTATGTAATACAACTTATTCCTCTCTTTTTTCCTTTATTTGGGGAAGTCGTTATAGTCATTTTTTTCTAATGTTTTTCCAATGTCTCAGGTTTTTGTCGACTTTCCTTCATTAGTCGTTTTTATTCCACTGTCCACCTCTAAATGAATCCTCTGTATTTTATCCTTTAAGCTCCGTTGATTGGCTCCAGTTGTATCGTATGCATTATTTTTCTTGACGTTATACCGTTCTTTCGGAATATGCCTTGCACATTTGTATAAATAATACTTTTTTTCATTTAATATTTTATTAAAAAAATCTATGTCGATTATTCATCACTATAAATATTAATATATAATTTGAATTATTGCGAGTTACAAAAATAAATGGTTTCTTACAGATCAAGAAACCACATTCCTCAGGCTGTCAATAATACAATATCTAGAGGATTAGGTTATGATCAAACTCTGCAATCAACACAACCGAATCTTATAGCCAATATTTCTTCAAGAAAATCTACAAACTTTTCTTCTTTTAACAACATGGCTGGCGAAGTATATATAGTTCATCATTAATCTTTTTTCAGCGGCAATAACCCTACTCCAATGGATAACAAGATCTTCGATGATGTCGTTAGTGATCTGAAAATTCAAGAAACTAAGTCTTTGTCTTCTCAGTCAGAGAATTCTTTGATTATAATATAAAATATGCAGGAAAATAAAGAACCTAAAACCTAAGAATCTAAGGAACTACAACCATCAATTCCGGATTACAGAATAGATCAAATGGAATCAACAAATAATCTTTGATAATTGGTCAGAGTAATACTGAATCGGATTTTCTATCATTGCCTAAAAAGAAAGAACCTAAAAACACTCATAATGCAAACCAGTTTCCTAGCATTAGAGATAACTCTATATTTGAACAAACAACAACAAATCATCATAGAAAACCTATTCATACAAAATCAACTCAAAGAACTTATGTTGAGGCCCTGAATATTGGAGCAAGGAAATCAAGCACGATAATATCAGAATTCAAGATGTTAGAGATCACATTTCAATCATTTCATTATCAAAGACTATGGAAGTTTACTTTTGAACGCTAAATATACTTTGTTAGGAAACTTTTGGAATGGTAGACCATCTTTGTTTATTATACAATTTTTTTGATAACTTAAGATTCCAAAAGGAAGTAAATCTCTATTTATGGGATCCCATTCATGTTCTTACTGAATTTGATCAGCAACAAGACTTGAAAAATTTATGGAAGCGAAATGTATGGTCCATTGGACATCATACCATGAGGTTACTCAAATGGTACCCTCATTCCAATCCTATGATTGAGTCACATACAACTCCAGTTTGGATTACCTTCCCTAACCTTCCAAAGTTTATGTATAATGTAGATACTATCAAGGTTTTAGCTACCTCAATAGTTAACCCATTAACAATATGGGTTCCTTCAAAAATCGAACCAAATTTAACTATTGTAAGGCATGGGTAGAACTCGACGTATTTAAGAATATTAAAACTAGAGCTTGGATAGAGTTTGAGGATAATGCATTATTCTTGGTGATATTCATGCATATTGTCATTCATGTTTACATTTAGGAAATAAAAATTTAGACTATAAGCAGTTTCTTCCTAAACATGAAGAAATCTCTATTGTTAGAATATTCAGTGTATTAAGTTTCCTTGTATAGGCCTCTAAGTTCTCTATATATTGAGAGCCTTACTTGGGTTTGCATTATAAAAAATAGTTCAATACAAAAAGGAACATTTTTTAATAAACACAAAACCCTAGTTACTTCCTGCGGCTACTTCTCTCTTTGTTTTTTAACAATTGGATTGTATGATTTTATACATAGAATCAAATAATTGATAGTTTTTAACATGGTATCAGAGCACGTGTGATTCTGGGAATTCTGAACATCCTCAACAAAGATGGCTGGCAATGAAGTCGTGGTCAGTCAAATTCTTGATGAATTAACAATGCAGATTGCTGCCATTCTGAGAAATGGTCTCGGAACACAACAACAAACAACTAACCCCGAGAATTCATCTTCCTTCCATGGAAACAGCATATGCTACAATACGAAGGGAAGTGGCCAGACTTAATATACTAAAATCAAGTTCTCCTGATAGTGACTCGATTGAAATTGGAATGGGTTTGGCTGCTAAAGATTCTGCACAGAGGTTTAAATTCTGATCCAAAGAGAAAGAAGATAAATCCAAGTTGTATTGCACTTATTGTGGGATGAATAAACACACTAAAGAGACATGTTTCCAGCTGGTTGGCTATCCAGAATGGTGGGAGTACGGTCATAAGGAGAAAAATAACTAGCGTTTCAGATCTAATGTCAAACGAGCTTTGTCTACAAGTGGCGGCGAGGATCCGACTAAAAATGAGCAAGGAAGTGGCACTGGTTTTGGAGGAATGGCGGCGAAATCCTATGAAAAACTTGGAGGTAAAGGGTTTGAGAAATCAATGAATTGGATCTTTGATTGCGGGGCTACAGACACCATGTCTTATGATCCTAAAGTCTTTGGTGACATGTCATCTCCAAAGAAGTTCCATATTGAGACTGCTAGTGGAGAGATTTGTGAAGTCAAATGGGGAGGTTTAATTATTTTTTCAGAAAAAATGGAAATTAAAAACTGCCTCTACATTCCTTCACTATCCTTAAAGTTATTATCTGTTAGTCAAGTGACAAAACAACTCAACTATCTAGTTCTTATGTATCCATTTTTTTTCATTTTACAGGACATTCGTACGAAGGAGATCATTGGGCGTGGTACTGAACAAAGAGGTCTTTATTATGTTGATGAGGTAGTTCATAAGGGACATGCCATGCTTGCTTACGGAACAGCCGAAAGGCAACTTTGGTTATGGCACCGACGACTTGGTCATCCTTCTTTTAGTTATCTTAAAAGTTTGTTTCCAAGTCTTTTTTTGAATAATTCCATTCATGAGAAATGTGAAACCTGCATTCTTGCAAAAAATCGTAGGGTCTCATTTAAGCAAAGTAATACTAGAGTTGATTATGCTTTTTCGCTAATCCATTCTGATGTTTGGGGTCCAACACCAAATTCCACTAACAATCAAATCAGATACTTTGTTTTATTTGTGGATAATTTCTCAAGAATGACTTGGATATACTTCATGAAACATAAATCGGAAGTACGAGAAATATTTGTTTGTTTTTATAAAATGATTTTGACTCAATTTGAAAAAAAATACAGATTCTCCGTTCTGATAATGGAATAGAGTTTGTCAACAAAACAATGCATAATTTTTTCAAAACAAATGGTCTTATCCATCAAACCACTTGTCCAAACACACCTCAACAAAACGATACTTCAAAACGAAAAAATCATACTTTACTTGAAAAAACTCGTGCTAATATGATTGAATCTATAATTACTCATTCTCTTTGGCCAGAATCTCTTGCTAGAGCTACGTCTCTTCCAAATCGTCTACCAACCCGATGTCTAGGAAATAAAACTCCATTACAATTGCTTGCCACCCAAGTTATAATTCCATCTGTTATGACCTTACCACCTCGTGTCTTTGGTTGTTCGGTGTTTGTTCATATCCCTAAAACTAGTCGAAACAAACTTAATCCATGTGCTAAAAAGTGTGTATTCTTTTGGTACGGTGTTCATCAAATGGGATATCAGTGTTACAATCCGGTTACTCGTCGAATCCATGTCACCATGGACTGTGACTTCTTAGAAACCGATTATTTTTTTGACCACCAATCTCGTGCTCAGGGGGAGAAAGTAAGTGAATCACTCGACTGGTTGCTATATGAAAGTTACTTTGAGGATGTGCCGATAGAGTCGGTAGATGGCGCCACCGAACACGCCTCTTCCAACATAAAGAAGACTGATGAGGCAGTTCTTACCACCAATGATTCTCCCGAAGACAATGTCCAACAAGAAATAAATGCCATGGATACTACCAGTGAATCAGCCGAAAAAAATATCCATCAAGAGGTAAACAATTTACAATGTCATAATTCACAAAATAATACTGACCATGACATTTCAGGAAGTTCATTTGTTGAAACTCAAACTTCGGTTCTTCCCCCAAGGAAAAAATAGAGGGGTTCTTCCTGACCGGTATTCACCGGAACACGTTCATCGTGTTTCTACATATTCAGTAAAAACGGACAGGAAAGGAATGACGAAGATTGCAAAGGCATTCTCAGCTACTATTCTCTATGAACAAATCCCTAAAACAGCTCAAGAAGCTAAGAAGATGACTGAATGGCATGAGGCAATGAATACCAAAATGGAAGCTCTAAAAAAGAATGGTACATGGGAGAATTGTGTGTTACCACAAGGGAAGAAAGCAGTCGGGTGTAGATGGGTGTTTAATATAAAATATAAATCTGATGGCACCATTGAGCGACACAAGGCAAGATTGGTTGCCAACGGATATACACAAACATATGGTATATACTACTCTGAAACGTTCTCTCCGGTGGCAAAGATTGACACTATCAGAGTTTTACTTTCAATAGCCGCGAATAAATATTGGCCTCTTCATCAATTTGATGTAAAGAATGCTTTCTTACATGGAGACTTGGAAGAAGAGGTATATATGGAACCCCCACCAGGTTTCTCTGATGGTTTTCAAGAAAATAAGGCATGTAAACTGAAAAAGGAATTATATGGGCTCAAACAGTCTCGTCGTGCTTGGTTTGGGAGATTTACAATGGCAATGAAGAGTATAGCTACAAACAGAGTAATGGGGATCATACCTTGTTTTACAAAAAAAGAGGAGAATTAGTCACTTGTCTTATAATATATGTCGACGATATGATTATAACGGGGAATGATGAAGAAGAAATTAGCTCTCTTAGGAAAAACCTCTTCAAGGAGTTCGAAATGAAAGACCTTGGGGGATTGAAGTATTTCCTAGGAATCGAGGTTCTTAGGTCAAGATGAGGGATTTATATCTCCCAACAGAAATATATATTGGATTTATTAGATGAAGTTGGCATGGTGGATTGCAAACCAAATGATACTCTTATGGTTGTGAATCACAAACTAAAGATAATTGAAGGGGCCAGACCAGCGAGTAAAGAAAGGTACCAAAGGTTGGTGGGGAAATTGATTTACCTGGCTCACACTCGACCCAACATTGCATACGCGGTAGGAGTAGTTAGCCAGTTCATGCATCATCCTCAAGAACACCATATGGAGGTAGTAATGAGGATTATTCGATATCTCAAAGGCACACCAGGAATAGGCATAATTTTTAATAAAAACGGACACCTTGATGTTGAAGTATTCACAGATGCTGATTGCGGAGGGAATCCTAACGACAAGCGATCAACTGCTAGCTACTTTACTCTTCTTGGAGGTAACTTGGTGACTTGGAGGAGTAAGAAACAGAAAGTAGTATCACTGTCAAGTGCTGAATCAGAATTTAGAGGAATCGTTAAGGGGATTACCGAGATACTTGGTTAAAGAAGATAATGAAAGAAATCGGATCCCCCTGAAGTGTCCAACTCTAGTTAATGTGCGATAATAAAGCTGCGATTAAGATTTCAGAGAACCCGGTACAACACGATAGAACAAAGCACGTTGAAATAGATAGATACTTCATAAAAGAAAATATTAAAGATGGGACAGTCGAACTTCTGTTTGTTAGATCCGAAGACCAACTGGCAGACATCCTGACAAAAGCGGTTGTTGCAAGAACATTCGAATAAGTTTTATCAAAGTTGGGTATTGGTGATCCCACTACACAACTTGAGGGGGAGTGTTAGAATATTTAGTGTGTTAAGTTTCCTTGTATAGGCCTCTAAGTTCTCTATATATTGAGAGCCTTACTTGGGTTTGCATTATAAAAAACAGTTCAATACAAAAAGGAACATTTTCTAATAAACACAAAACCCTAGCCGCTTCCTGCAGCTACTTCTCTCTTTGTTTTTTAACAATTGGATTGTATGATTTTATACATAGAATCAAATAATTAATAGTTTTTAACATCTATAATTAATTCTAAAATACAAACTAATAATAATTCACTCTAGAATTATGGTTTACATGATGCTATTTGGATCCGTAAAGTTATGTCTATTATAATTAGTGAGTTAACCAAAGAAAATCTAAATAAAAATCATGTAGAATCTTCAGTTATTAAGCTGAATAAAAACTACATCAAGTAGATGAGTCATTCAACATATGAAATGCCAAATAATAAAAATATATTTAATATCAAACAACGAGAGTACTACAATAAGAAAGAAAGTCCTGAATTACATTCTAATTTGAATGATAATTTAAATATGTCCAAGAATGAAATAGTAAAATCTACTTTAGAGAATGATGAGGTAATGCCTGAGAATATAGACAATAAGATTGTTAGGGTGGTGACCAAAGTCCCACATTCCACATCGATTCAACATGGCAAGGATCAGTGGTATATAAGCAAAAACATTTCTCAACTAGTATGAGACCTTTTGGAAGTGGACCAAAAGCAAACTCGTACGGGCCTTCGGGTGCCAAAGCGGACAGTATCATACTAGTGTGGAGATCGGTTGTTCTTACTTATATACGGAGATGGAATATGAGGTACCCATATTCCCAACAAAGATAATAGAAGTCCACTCTTTAGATGTTGATTCTATCTTCGTAACCTTTAATACACTGGATAATTCTATTTTTGAGAAAAACTATCCTAAACAATTGACTATATGCAGTCTTCCCTCATCCTTTATTCTTAGAAAGACTGAAGAAGAAAAAAATTACAAAAAAATGTTAAGTGAAAAGTTCAAAAATACAAAAACTAAACATCTTAAAGGTTTTTTTAATCACAAGGCATTGCATATTAAGGGGTCTGTTGGATCTTTTATTGGTACATCTAAATGACTATTTTAATTTTAAATTGGAATGTTATAGGTGTTAGAGGAAATAAATTAGATTAATATACTAAATAAATATACTATAATATATATTATACTAAATAAATTAGATATTAATCTAATTTATTTCTTGTAACAAGAGGTATAGAAAACAAATGTACGTTAAGAAAAATCAAATCTATAAAAAGATCGAAAATGTAGATTTTCTAGACATTCAAGAATCTATGTTAGTAATGGATTAGTTGGAAAAGTTTTAATAAATTATTAGATTTCATAATATATGAATTTAAGAAAAGATCAAAAAATGATTAGCAACAAAATTTGGATCATTTAGAATGATGATTTTACCATTGATATAGTTGATAATAATGAGCAATATATTTATTTGAAAGTTAGAGATTCATCTATAGACAATACATTCCTAGTTTTGGTTGTTTTTGCCAAGTGTTTAAGAGAACTAAGATTAGATGTTTGGAACATACTAAGATATTTAGCAGACAGACAACTCAATTGAATGGATGGTTTTGGATGATTTTTTAACGCAATAACTAGCACTCATGAGCAGTTCTTGCTCTATCTTATGGTTGATTAACTTAATATTAGATTAACTCAATTTTATTAATTCTATTATATCACAATTACCGATTCTAATAATCGTTTTCTACTGATTGGTATACACACTTTTCACAAGAAATTTTTGATGTTTATACTGATGATTCTCTATCTCTTATTTACCTTTAAATTCTGGATCTTCAAACTATAATATGATATATAATAACTTTTGCTAATACTAACATTCTCTTGAAGCATATTTATAACCTGAATTTATCGTCCTTAAAACTTAATATTTTACAGGTTAGATTAGAGTACTAGGTTGTTGAAAGTAGTTGAGATTCACAAAATCGGTTCGTGCAACACTGCATTTGGAGAAATTAAACTACTGAAATTGGTTCAAGCAATAGATTTAAAAAAAACTCGATCATTTCAATAATTATAAAATCGAATGAAATTTATTCATGTTTTTACATTCAATCAATCAGTTTGATAAGCACCAATAAATCAAATTAGAAACAAATGCTCCAACTTGAAATCTAGAAAATGATAAAAATATCAAAAAAAAAATCACTCAATATGCTAAGTTTCCAGCTCGTCTTCGCCCAAATAAAATCACTCTTACCACTTCAATTTTATTCTCAAATTTGAAAAACCTTTGTTATTCTCTTTCAATTTTACTTTTGCTAGTATAACCCATTCAATCTAATCAAACATATTAATCAAACATATAGACTCTCAATAATAAAGAATTTTATTTTTGGTTTAAAACATAATAATATATAATATCTACATTACGAGCCTAAATATTTCACGAATATACATAAACCAATTAAATAATAAAAAAGTAATTTAAATAGTTATATATAATTTGTGGAACGATAGTTTGGAGTAATATATTTCCTTTTCTTATGAATAAAAGGGAGTAAACACTTTGATGTTATTTATATTGATAAAAATAGATTTAAAAAATTTTAAACACCAAATAAGTATCCACAAAAACCATGTGATTCAAATCATGGATATTAATGTATATATATAATATAATATAATATAATATAATATAATATAATAGTTTAGTGGTCAATCAGACATTCTTGCTGTCATTTCTGTTTAGTCTATGCAAATTTATATAGATTATTATGCAAAATACTAGTACTAAGGTCATGACTCATTCATAAACATTAGAATTAATTGCTGGTGAAATATAAAGGGACACTTATAAACCAAGGTTTGATTTTGCTTAAGAATTCAGGGAAGCTTTGAGTGCATTTCAAGCTATAATTTAGAGTCCATAAAAATGATTAGAAACTTCTAATAAAGTGGCAAAAACTTATAGATCAATTGGAATGAACTTTATCATTATTACAAGTTAGGTTCTGTAGATGCATTGATATTTGATAGTCACGTTCTGGGTTTGATAGAATACGGAAAACTGTAAGTTAAACTATAATACATGAATGATGTTTAAATCTCAGTAGAATTAACTTCAGGTGCGAACGTATATAAATTTTTGGATGGATAAAGTTGTTTTATCGTATAGAGTTTTTTTTATGTAATGATTCTAAACAAATTATTTTGAAATGTCTTAATTATACAGGAATACTGAATTATATAAATGTATATTTTTATCAAAAATAATAAATCATATTTTGATTTGTTATTATTGTTATTATTATTTAATTAATTTATTAAAAATATTTAAAAATATTTTATAAATTGAATGCGACTTTTAGTTTCAGTTGGTTTGAGATATTAAGTTTGTGGGTTTTTTTGAAAAAACATTATGATATTGTTTTATAATATTTTCAAAAAATATAAATAAATCGAATTAACGTTAGTTGAATGAAAATAAAAATAAATAAAGAGTATGGTTAAATTGGGGCCCAATTGGCTAACCAGCCTCAATTTTAACCATACCCATCAAAAATTTAAGTAGCCCCAAACTAATACCCAAAAAACCCTTCATTTTTTTACTAAGTCAAAACACTAAACACTAACCATTCCCACTTCTAAAACAGCCCCAACCCAAAATCAGCCCCAAAACCCTAAAACCTCTCCCAACTCCAAACTTTTGCAATCTTGCAAAATCAGCCTCAAATTCAAATCCGAAGATCTCTACACATCAACAACAAGTCAAGAACTACAATGGGCAAAGGAAAAGAGTAAGTTTTTACTCTTGAATGTACTTTCTTTTTATATTTGGTTTAGGTTAGGTTTTTTGATTTTGATGCTAGGTTAGGTTTGTTTGTGGCTGATTTGGTGTTATATGTTGTTTATAGTTGTCTAGTTATGCTAGGGTATGCTAGGTTAGGTTGTTTGTGGCTGATATAGGTAGATTTTGGAGCTTTTGAGAAATCGTCAATGGCTGAATCGAGGTTCCCCGCCGGGTTTTAGGCCATTCACCCGGCGGGGGAACCTGGGAAAACCCAGGTGTTCTTAGTCCCCGCCGGGTGGAGCCCGATTCACCCGGCGGGTGAAAATTAAAATAATTATTTTTTGAGTTTTCACCCGTCGGGTGAATAATTATCACCCGGCGGGTGAAAACTCAAAATTAATTATTTTAATTTTCACCCGCCGGGTGAAAATACCTTAACCGGCGGGAAAGACCTGTTCGTCTAACTTTTTGTGTATATTTTTTATGTTCTTCTAACTTTTTTTCTCTAATGTTTTGCAGACAACAGGAAGCACCTCGCCTAACCAAGGAGAAGGCGGCAAGAAAAGGTGAAGGTAGTAGCCGACGGCCGGTGGTCGCCGCTAGGCCGGAACGTGGGGATCAGACAGAGCGTGTTCGCCCCCACCGCGAGGTGCGCGAGGTGCGCGAGGAGCACGAGGACCCGACCGAGCGATCGTTGCGGCATCGGAAATTCGATGCCACCAGGGATGCCCCCCATCGACGATCTTCTCCTCCACGCGAGGTGCTCCCCATCGGACGGCGGCGTGCCCTAGTGGACGAGGAGGAGGAGGATACGGAGGAGGAGGAAGCGGAGGTCCCATTGCCACCACCTCGAAGAGAGGTCCGTGCCGAAGGGCCTCCAACCGATGCGGAGGGATGGAAAAATCTTTTCCTATCCCACAATAGTGTGCTTCTCTTCCCCGAGTATGCGCAGCACGAGGCGTACTACGCCTTCAAAAATGATGTAAGTTAATTAATTTATTACTTTTTAACATTGTAGTTATTTTTGAATTTTTTTACAGGCGCGCTCGGGCATTACGGTGCAGTCGAAGTATGGTTTGCTTGGTCAGTGGGACCTTAGCAAACAACTGGGGGTTAGGGCTTACCTGGAGGAGACACCATTTTGGCCCTTGATGCGGCATTTACCGAGGTTCAACAACCACGTCCAGTTGGCGGAGGTCTTCGGTGTTCAACAACCACGTCCAGTTGGCGGAGGTCTTCGGTGAGAGGTGGCACCAGGAGACGAACACGTTCCAGTTCTCCTTTGGGGAGATGACGCTGACACTGGACGACGTGTATGTGATTACGGGTCTCCCTGTTGAGGGGAGAATTATTGACCTCTTTAGGCCTGATCCGCTAGAGGCGACGTATGCACGGTATAGGGAGCTATTGGGAGTTTCGGCTGCTGATGTGCAACAGGAAATGGAGGCGCATGACGGGAGCGGATTCGGCCTCCGATGGCTTAGGACCACATTCTCAGGGGAAGCGTACTTAGATTCCAACGCCGCCTGCACTCCGGAGATGAAGAAGGCAGCAGCTCGGGCATATATCATGTTCTTCCTCGGGTGTACTATCTTCACCAACACGAGCCAGAAGAACATCCAGTGCGATTTCCTCCACCACCTCGAGGACTTAGAGAAGGTTGGTGAGTACGCATGGGGGACTTGTGCGTTGGTGTGGCTGTACAAGAGTTTGGGAGGCATCTCGAAGCACTCCTTGAAGACCTTGGTCGGCTTCTCGGCCTTGTTCGAGTGTTGGGTCTATGACCACTTTCCCGTCTTCGCGCGCCAGTGAACAGTGGTTATAGCCCGACGGATCCGAAGATGCTGGCGTGGTTGCCGAAAAAGATCCCGGTATCATTAGCTCGGGGGAAGCCGTACTACCGTGAGATCCTTGCGGCTCAAGGAGAAACGGATGTAAGTTATCTTCTTTACGTTTACTTAAATACATCTACTTCATATAAAATGTTTGACGAGTAAATAATTTTTTTTGTATGTTATTTTCCGACCTTACGAGGATGTCCGTGAGGTATGGCCGGAGTAGGCAATAGGGTTGTACCGAAACCCTATTCGCTTAATGATGGTGAGCGAGACATATCACCCCGACCGAGTGATGCGCCAGTTCGGTTGGATCCAAGAAAAGCCGCTCGGCCCCCTCGTTGCTAGAACCGGTTTTGGTAGAGAAGACCATCTTCGGTATCCGGTTCAGGTTAGGCATTGGACGCACTGGAGGGAGCACCTATACGTGATCGATAGGTATTCGAGGCCTTTGGAAGGGAGTACTCAAACCGCGTCCCCCCAGTACAAGGCGTACGTGAAGAAGTATGAGTGGTTTAATATCACACCTCAGATTCTTACGGAGACGTCGGCGGTCGATGTGGTGACGACTCGAATGACGAGATAGTGGCTTTTGGGAGGAAGGTTATGGAGCTTACCGCACCGTGGCTTCTTATCATTATGGTTGGATTTTTTATATGCTTGCTGTTCTAGTTGTGAACATTGCCTTACGTTTTAACTTGTTGACATTTGGGTTAGCTTTATTTTTTAAAAACTTTGTTGTTGTATTTTAGTTTGAAGTTAAGAAAATTTTGTGTTTGTTTAATTAAAGTTCTTTCTTGTCGTTTAATTTAAGTTATCTAATTCAATCAATATACCCACTCACATTCTAGTCTTAAACAAGCAAAACATGTTATAGTTTCAACCAATTTAAGTTCCAATAAAAAACATGTTATAAGTTGCTCCATTTTTTTTAAAAAAAAATTAACCCTTCCCTGCCGGGTCAACAATTTTCACCCGCCGGGTGAATACTTCCCCGGCGGATGAAAATTACTCCGCCGGCGGGGTTGAATTGTCAACCGACGGGGCTAGTCCCTAACCCCGCCGGTTGACATTGAGTGCAAATTCTGAAATTTCCACTCGATCACCCTGCCGGTTGACAAATATTCCACCGCCGGGGAAGTATTCACCCGGCGGGTGAAAATTGTTGACCCGACGGGGGACTCAACCACAACCTATCCTCATTGTTTTTTGAGGATGGGTCACCGGCCCGCCGGTGTGAAAATTCGACACCGGCGGGGACATTTCCTCCCCGCCGGGGTGGGTCTACATTTTTTTAAAACCTTTTTGAAGTATTTTATTTGGTGAACCGGCTGGTGACAAGTCATGGACCGGCGGGGACCTAATACAATTATTGCCCCCGCCAAAAAATAATTCGCGCCATATGACTCTCCCGCCAAATGAAACTCCCGCCAACGATGTACTTCCATTATAAATATACAAGTGTTAACGAGCAACATGACATCCATCAAACACTTAGAAACAAATGGAGTTTACCACTAATGAAGACTACTATATGCTTGTAGCAGTCAAGGATTCCCGGGCCGATTTGGGTGAAGATAGGAGTGATGCATTTTTTGAAAGGGTTTTGTGTCATATGTATTACAACTACGGCTATTTAGAAACTGGAGGTGTCGTTGTGCGCAGCCGTGACGAAATCAAGGCACGGTACCTCTTTGTGCAGCCCCTCACGAAGTTGTTGTTCATGCCGCGAAGAATTAAAGAGGAGGCGGTAAAGGTCTGGGACATGACCGCTTGCGACTATATCACTAGGGATATGGTAGCATATGTGGAGGATATGGTTATGGCAAGGGAGGATGGCGACGATGTTTTAAACAGCTTGCGTTACGACTACTAATAGTGCAATCTGTCGTATTCGAACGTGTTTTTATAATTTATGTTGCGTAATGTTGTTGTAACTTGTTATGTTTTTATTATATGTGTTAAGTTGTTTATGTAATGTTAAGTTGTTTATGTAATGTTAAGTTGTTATGTTTGGGTTTCTAGTTGTTGTTCAATGTTACTGTATTTTACATAGCACCGTATTCGAGCTGAGCATACATTCTTGTAAGGATATTCATTCATTAAACCTCAACCTCATACAATTGAACATACATTCATCTAAAGAAAATTAAACCGAAATACGAAACGATACAAACAGGCACTATCAAGTTCGATTGATGCTTTAATCAGATATTGATCTTCTAACTCGTTCCAGAGACACATTATTTTAGGGTTTATCTTGTTGTGTGGGCAGGACATTTATTTTATAGATATTAAACTCCCGCCAAATACTTTGCCACATAAACTCCCGCCAAAATAAGTCCCGCCGTTTTTAATTTCCCGCCAAATTCAAACACCTACCTAATGATACTCCCGCCAATAAACAAATAATAAGCGGGGAAAACAACACTATTTCCCGCTCACTATTTTTATGATTGAGCCACATGCATGAACTCTATAAATACTGTAACCCGACTATGAAACTAAACACTTGAGTTAAAGCAATGGATGATTCCGGCTGGAATGTGTACGAAGATGCAAGCCTACTATGCGCATTCGACTTCGTCAAAGCTACGATGCAAGAGGAGTTTCCTGGTTTCGTCGATGCGGTTCTGTGCAGAATGTTTTTCAACCACGGTAGGGAGGCATCGTGTGCAGGATGTTTAATCCCCCGACCACGTGCCCGCGAAGAAGTCGCCGATAGGTTAGCTTATCTTAAAACAGTGACTTTCAATATCGAGTCACTTCCTTGGGAAGACCGAACCAAAGTCTGAAGGGTATTCAACATGGGATTGCAGACTACAATTACGCAGGAGATGGTGTCGGAAGCGATAGAGCGGGTGGAGAACGAAATAGCTGATGCAATAGCCAGCGCCGTTGAAACGTACTCAACTCCCGAGGGAAGTAGTGACTCTGATGGATTCGGGATGAACTATCCGACCCCGTAAAACTGAACGTGCAATGCTAACTCGGAGTTAGCTTATCTATCATTTGGTTAACGTTATGTGCTTATGTATTTCTAATTATGCAATGCTTTAAATTAAAGTGTAATGTTTTAATGCAATGTTTTCAATGTTTTAATGCAATGTTTTCAATGTTTTAATGCAATGATCTACTTAAGAATGGAAAATTGTTATTGTTTTCAACATAAAAAACATCCACACATAAAAACCATAAAAGCATAAAAACCATCCATGGTTTACATTCGTTACAATCGTCTAGTAATCAGTCATCAAGCAAAAGCGGATAAATCGGTTACTTCGGGGTAATTATTTTAAGCTCTTCGTATTTCTTGCAACGAGATGCAATCGGAAATGCCCAACCTTCAGCTTCTGGTGAACGCAACTTTAAGGAACAAGGATGTATCCTAGCACATGGGGCCTCCGCCTTAATCCCAAGCTACAAAACGAAAACACGATAAAATAAATTTCTTGAAATTAAAATTACCATTGTATGAATTACCCTTGTATGAATACTTACGTTCACGAAATGGTTGGTGTTGACCCAACCCAATCCAATTTCCAACCGGTTTGGCATCGGAGTAGGTGCACCTCTTAGCGGAAGAAAAGTGAAGCCGACATCCATATTTCGGAATACCCCAATAAAATGGAGTATGCAGTTAAACGCAGATGCAATTGCCACTCCCATCTCGGGCATGGACATCCAATGGTCCTTAGTTCCCACATCGCTAGAACATTTCACACGCTCCGCAACATCAATCAAATCCTTCATGCTAGTAAAAATCTTTACGTAGACCGATGCGTAATCCATAAGCTCGTTGTAAAGGGCATCCCTTATCAACCTCCACCCATCGGATTTAACATCGCTCATGGACTCTACAAAAGGCCTAAAATATATCGGGAATTGGTTCATGTATCCTTTGGGGTCTACAAAACTTGCCTTCACCAGCATCGTAGAGCTTGACCTACAACCCACCGTTTCACTACTAAGCATTGTACCACTTGCTTGCGTTGGAATAACGGTACCTTTCGTACGAGCGGGGGTGGTCCCCGAACCACGTTTGGGCTCCTTCTTTTTTTCCCTTTGCTCGAGGTTTCGGTTGGAAGTTTGAAGTCTCCAAGTAAGGATGGCGTACTATCATGTTCTTCCTTAAGCACATGTTTGTGCCAACTTTTGTCGCGTTTAGTGGATGTATCATCAGCGGCAATAGATAACTTACGTTTGTTAGGTGGACGACCGCGCGCTTTTTGCTTAACCAATGGCTCCAAAATGTTAGTTGTTTCGGGATGGACGACGGCAAACCATTGTTTATAAATGTGCTCTATTCGTGCTTCGTCATTGGACGCCATGACATCGGATACTAGTTTGTCAAGCTTGGCTTTAAGTTGCTCATTCGTCGAGAGGTTGGTACAAACTAGGATGTCTAACCTCTTCCAATGTTCATGAAACAACTCAAGGGGCACCTCTATCCCTTTCGCAACAAAGTCATAGATTTCGTGGGCGCAAGGCATGCCGTGCGTAGTTCGTATGGCACAACCGCAAGGCATATCCGGTGCGATTTTCATGTTCCGGGCACATTCGACTTCGTCGGCCAAAATTCCCATTGCATGGTGGGAGATGTTGTTTTTTAGTTGACCGTACACAATGTTTGTGAATTTATGTAGGGCCAACAACCGGTTCTTTTCAAAGGAAGCCTTGATGTCCCCGTGTTTCAATTCGATCAAAGTATGCAACTTCAACCAAAAAGATTCAAAGTTACCTTTGCTCGTACCGATGAAACGCTTGAGGCTCGAATGAGCGCTCTCCACGCGGTTTGTGGTTTGGTTACCAAAATGCATCCACTTGTTAGTTCTCCACGTGACAAACTTGTCACCGTACGGCCCTACCCAACTTTCGGTATACTCAATCGCTTCCGGATACTCTTTGAAGTCGCGGTGCAATTCCGACCGGTAGTTCTCGTACGCTAACTCTGTTTCCGCCAACATCATTCCGTTCCACACTTTCAAAAAGGCATTGGACACTACCTTCTCCTTTATGATCTTTTTTGTTTTTGCTAGGACGTTCATGTTGATGTGCCATCGACACAACATGTGCGTTGCATTGGGGAACACTTCCTCCACCGCATTCACAAGCGCCAAGTCTCTATCCGTCAAAACAATGGATGGTAATTCGATGGAGTGAGTTACCATCAACGAATGTAAGCATCCTAACACCCACTTGTAGGCCTCGATTTTTTCACTCGACATAAAAGCAAATCCAATGTAGAATGTTTTCCCCGTACAAGTCGCACCCACGACCTCGTACAACGGCATCCCGTATTTGATCACCTTGTACGTGTTATCCATTATAATGACGTTCGGAAATGTCCGTAACAAATCCAAACTAACCGGGTGCGCAAAAAAAAGCTCGCCTATGATATCGCTTCCGTATTCGGACTTTCTATGGAATTCGTAGTAGTTTAGTCGCTTTAGTTCACCCAACAAGTATTGGAATTGCGACCGACCGCCTATCTCGAGCTTCCGGTGTTTTAGTATTGCGTTGTACACGGTGCGGATTGTAGAAGAATTCTTAGGGTTCAATTTCTTCACTCCACCAAGAATATCACGAGGACGGGATCCCATTTTATTCGAACTAACCACGAAATCCATCTTTTTTTTTGAAAGCATCCTACGTAGGAATGACCTTCTTTGTAGGATGTAGTATTGTGATTGTGAACGCCGCACACAACCTCTATTCCCCACAAATCATCACCCATCTTCTTTCCTTTAAGGGCGAACGGGCATCCGTATTTTTTCGTTCCGGTAGACTTCCTCTTTAGATCCTTGGGGTCTACCAGTTTTGTGTAAACACCCGATCTTTCGCACATAAACTCTACTCTAGGAGTTTTACGATCGTGTCTATCGCATCGGCGTAAAATAATCACAAACCCGTTATCCGATGCGGTTTCCTTAACCCATTCAATAAGGTCTGCCCGGGAGTAGTACTGTGATTTGGTGTTGAACAACTCGCTATAATCGATGGAGCAAGGCACCGGTATTTCCTCCTTCTCCCCCTTCGCCATGCACGAACTAGTCAAATAATCCTTTGACTCATCCCCCTATGCATGTTAAAAAAGAAGCATCAAATACGAGCATGGATAAATTAAGCCAAAACCCCAACCCAACGGTTAGACAAGACACACAAAATGAAGGTTCGTTCCCCGCCGGTTGTACATGGTCTGAACCGTCGGGGACATTGTCAACCGGCGGTTGAAAATTCCAACACCGGCGGGGATGTAGTCAACCGGCGGTTGACAATTCCCCACCCGCCGGGGGTCAGGGTCTAAAACACACTCCATAGGAGTTTAAAAACAGGTGTTGACCCTGGCGGTTGAGGTTGCCAACCCCGACGGTTGAGGTTGCCAACCCCGATGGTTGAGGTTGCCAACCCCGCTGGTTGAAGTTTCAGACCCCGGCGGGGACAGTCCTGAACTTTAATATTGGATTATGGGAAAAAAAAGGAGGTGCCCCCGCCAATATGCAGTGGCACAACCCCGCCGGGTATGGCTGTCTCACCCGGCGGGTGGACATGGCGTCCCCCGGCGGTTGGACACGGCCTGCCCCGGCGGGGAAGCTTCATCTTCTACATATGATTGTTCTTCATCCCTGGCGGTTTGGAGGGTTGAAACCGGCGGGGTAGTTCGGGTTCTACCTTTCTAAATGTAGAAGGTCTACCAAAATAGAAACTTTCATAAAAAAGTTGGTTAGAACAACTACTATATTTGGAGTCCCATGCTCCTTAGCAAGCTTCTCACATCCAGAGTCCATCCTTCGATTATTCCGAATTTATAAAAAAAAAGTGATGATTTTTTGGAGCTTCAAGTGTTTATTTGTGAGTTTTTGAAGTTTTTGAAATTTTAGGAGTTTTTGAATTTTTTGTTAAGACTAGAGTATAAGAGGGTTGTTTGGAGGAGAAATTTTGTGTTCTTCCACAATTGGCTAACCATACCCACATTCCACTACAAGACAAAAATAAAGATTCTTGGTCAAAGGGTAAAATCGTCTTTGACTATTGAATTAAAAGATTCTCGAAATTTTGGAAATGCTTAACATTTTTTTAGCCCTAATTTAACCTAACCCATAAATAAAATATGTTTTGAATATATTATATTTTAGCCCCTTTTTTATTTGATTCTTGGTTCCACACAAATTAAAATAGGCACAGATAATATATGGACAATGAACGAGCAATAGGAAATTTTTTTTTAAATAATGTTATTAATGAGTTAGGTTAAGAGTATGGTATGCTTGTGACCAAAAGTCATGAATTTGAGTCCCTCTACATACGTTTTCTAGGCTGAGCCTCTTATTTTATATGGTTTACATTCTGACAGTGGTTTTAAAAAAAATAGATTTTAAATAGATTTGGAAATTAACGAAAATTATTTAAAAATTTAAGGAAAATCACAAAATTAAAAGAAAAAAAAACTATACGCACAATTTATTTTGGATACTTAATACAATTAATAAATTTGTAATATATGAATCATATCTAATCCTAATTTACTTTATTTTTTAGATTTGTTTTTTTAAACGCTTTTTATTATTACATATTATTTGAAATCAATTTTTTATTATAATTTTATGCGGTTATCTAAATTGAATGTTTTTAATATAAAATAGATTTTAAAATTTAGATAAAAACTATTAAGATAGAAAAAACAAATCACAAAATTAGAAAGAAAAAAAATACACCCATATTTTAGATACCGAATAGAATTAATAAATTTGGTATTTATAAATCATATCCAAAAATATATAGGAATATGGGCCGGATCCGTGTTCTAGTAGATACTCCATTAAATTTGTAGCTAGTGCCTTAGTTGTATGTATTCTCTAACGGTCGAAACTCAAGAATCAATCCATCAATCAATAGAGCCGCACCATAAAACTAGCCGTTACGAAGAATAGCTTCAAACGATCTCGACTCAAGTTCGTAGTTTATCTCCTCTCCCTACCAAATTCCAATACGATACAACTCTCTCTTCTTCTTTATTACGATCAAATTCAATATTAATTTAGCCCTTTTTTAATCAGAATCATCGCCAATGGGATCGAATTCAACTCCCAAAACAACCACTCCGGCGAAGAAACCACATGGATCCAAACTCAAGGCTCGAGAAATTCTAAAACCAGGAGAAAATTCAAACCCTAATCTTTCTAATCCAACCCCAGCAAAACCCAAACCCTCGAGTTCTACTCTGGCTAAATCGGCGAAATCGAAGAATTTCACTCCGAGGAGGAACGTCAATCCGATTCCGGATCCGGTTGTTTTCTCTCCGAGGAACAAAATCATACAAAGAAAGTTTGTGGTTGTGAAGAAAAAGAACCCTAGTTCCACCACAGCTGTAGATTGCAAATGCGGAGTGAAGAATCCGAACGTGGATGGGACGAAGAAGTGTCTGTGTGTTGCTTATGATACTCTCAGGGCATCACAGGAGGAGTTTTTCAAGAAGCCTAGTGATGTAGTTATCGATAAACGATGTGAGGAAGGGGTTCTGGAGCCCTGTGAATCGTCTGTTTCTCCGACCAAGCGAAGGAGAGAAAAGTTGCTTGAAGAAGCTAGAAAAAGTGTGCCTGAGTCGGGGAAAGTATTGCATTTGGTTCAAGCATTCGAGAAGCTTTTGTCCTTACCAAAAGAAAACAAAGGAGAAGAGGAAGAGGAAGGGGAAGATGGAGTGAATGAAGGTAAGAAGAAGACGAAGGTAATGAAATGGGCATTGCCAGGATTACAACCACCTTCTTGTGCTTTGTTTTGTTCACCGGAGTTGTCTTTGACAGAAGAGAGTCTTGGTCTGGATAGGCGTGCTTCAGTTTCTTCTTCATGGGATAGTAGCTCTGGAAGGTTGGTTGTGATATAATTTGAGTTCTTAAAATATCAATAGTATTTATGACTGTTTTTGGGTTTGTTTCAGTACTTCAAACAAGAACTCTAATGGTGTCCGGAGAAGTCGCAGGAATGTAAGTTCGTTTTACTATTTTAAGTCCGGAGAACTCTAATGATAAACTATCTATAGAGTCTTAAGACAGAAATGCAAATATAGAAACTTTAGGAGTGGATGATTTGTTAACTTTTCTAGCCCAAATGAGTAATTCGGCAAGTAATAGTATAGTAGTAAATTAAAAGTACACTCAATCCTGCCGAATTATGCAAGCAAGTAACCGAAACTATGCAACCAATAGTATATAATAGTGTATCTTATCTTGCCGAGTTACTTAAGCAACTAATAGTCTAGTAGTATATTATAGTACACTCAATCCTGCTGAATTATGCAAGCAAGTAACCGAAACTATGCAACCAATAGTATATAATAGTGTAGATCTTGCCAAATTACTTAAGCAACTAATAGTATAGTAGTAAATTATAGTACAATCAATCCGGCCGAACTATGCAAGCAAGTAACCGAAACTATGCAACCAATAGTATATAATAGTGTACCTTATCTTGCCGACTTAGTTAAACAACTAATAGTATAGTAGTAAATTATAGTACACTCAATCGTGCCGAACTATGCAAGCAAGTTACCGAAACTATGCAACCAATAGTATATAATAGTGAACTCGAACCTGCCGATTATGAAAGCAAGTTGTAAAGGTCTTATTTGTATGTATACTTTTAGAGCCTTGAATCTTGTGGGGCAACGGGAGGAAGAAGATGGAAGAAGAAGCAACTTAAACCAACAAGCCAGAAGCCATTCAAGCTAAGAACCGAGGTTTGAATTTCTTCAAGCTTAGGGTTAGAATATAAGACTGAGTTTGTAATTGAAACTTAGATTTGTGTGTACGATTTGTTCCCTTGTAGGAAAGGGGAAGAGCAAAGGAGGAAGAGTTTATGAACAAAGTACAGGAAATGATGATGGAGGAAGAAAGGCTGAGGATTCCAGTAGCTCAAGGTCTTCCATGGACGACGGACCAACCAGAGGTCAGTTCATTTTTCGGTTTCTAAATTCATACCGTTGTAAGGATAAATATTTGTGTAACCTGAAGATTATGATGGAAAAGTAGTAAGAATCTAAAGAGGATACGAGAAGAAAGTTAGCAAGAGAAATTTTAATGAAGAAACAACTAAAGTTTTTCCTCTGCTATCTAGTTTATATATATGGTCTGCGGTATCTGTCAACTTTGACTAACATTTGGTATATAGAGCATTTGCATACATTTTAGGGTACTTGGGAGCTGCTTGATGGTTTTTATAATATAACGTTTTTGGTACTAATGAATCAAATCGAAAGTTAAAATTGCTTACCTTGTTTTCGAAAGAAACTTTAATGAAGAAACAACTAAAGTTTGCACCTTGCTGTCAAGTTTTATAAGGTCCTCGGTATCTTCCATTTCAATATTTGATGAGCATTTGCATACATTTTAGGGTACTTCAGAGCTGCTTGATGGTTTTTATAATATAACGTTTTTTGTACTAATGACTCAAATCGAAAGTTAAAATTGCTTACCTTATTTTCAAGAGAAACTTTAATGAAGAAACAACTAAAGTTTGCACCTTGCTGTCAAGTTTTATATGGTCCTCGGTATCTTTCAATTCGATATTCGACGAGCATTTGGTATAAAGAGCGTTTTCGTACATTTTATGCTAACTTTATATCTGTTTGGCTGTTTGTATAATCTAACGATCTTTGTAGTAAAGAATCAAACTGAAAGTTTAAATTGCTTACCTTGTTATCACTTCAATGAAGAAACAACTAAAGTTTTTACCCTTTGCTGTCAAGTTTTATAAGGTCCCCGAAATCTTTCAAATTTGACGAACATTTGGTATATAGAGCACTTGTTTAAATTTTATGCTATGTTGTAACTATTCAGTGGTTTACTATATATAATTTTTTTAAAAATTGGTAGTAAAATTATAAATGACCTTGGTATAAAGAGAATTTGCATACATTTAAGGAAACTTTAGAATTGTTGGTGGTTTCTATATAATAGACGTTTTTTTTTTTTGTAGTAGCAAAATTAAAGTTTACCTTAAGGTCGTATATGTTACATAGCAACATGTTTTGAGGTTAGATGAGTTACTCGTGTTTGAATGTCCAAGGAAACTCGAGTTTTAGACACAATACATGTTGTCATGCTTGAATGTTCAAGGAAACTCATACTTTTAAACACTTGATTAGTTAAATTTATATCTTCCTTTGTTTCTATTGCTTCAGTGCTTGATTAAACCTGAGGTGAAAGAGAATACAATACCTGAGGACCTGAAGCTCCACAGTGATATACGCGCAGTTGAACGAGCCGAGTTTGATCACCAGGTAAACACTTCATTTCGTGCCAGAGAACAATCAAACTTATGTCTTCTGCGTTAAATTTTGTAATAGTGAAGAAAAAATTACGAGAAGTTCCGAACTCGCTATTAACTTGTGGTAAATTTTGGTTTGGTATTAGGTGGATGTGAAGATGAACCTAATAGAGCAATACAAAATGGAAAGAGAAAAACAGAAAACGGTACATACACGCTATTACTACTCGAGTTTACGTAAAACTTGTTTGAATAAGTTGGTTTTAGGTGACTGACCATATTTGTGTTGCAGTTGGCTGAAGAGGAAGAAATAAGGCGATTGAGAAAAGAACTAGTCCCAAAAGCGCAACCCATGCCATATTTCGACAGACCTTTTATCCCGACAAGGTAACAAAATAAAAAACAAATCTCTATGACAGGAAGTATATATCATAGTTGAGTTTGTATTTGATTTATGTTGCATTGAAATAGGTCAATGAAGCATCCAACCATCCCAAGAGAACCTAAGTTTAACCGGGTAGAAAATAAGAACAGGTTCTCCTCGTCTTCTTTCGCATGGAGTGATGCCAGTTCCTTCAGTTACGGGCAGCTGTAGATGTTTGATATTCTCTAACCTTGTACATGAAAAACGAAGCAATCGAATTGGTTGGCAGGGTCATTTGTTCAAGCTTCTCTTAGATTCGTTTCAGCTACCTTGTATAAGATTAGAATTGTTTATATTTGTGTTAAATCTATTCGCGTTGCTAACACAAATGGAGTTGTCCTAACCAAAATCAACAAATTTTGTTCGCTCTTGAGACGTATTTGTGTTATATTCCTTAGTGTTGCAAACTTATTGTTTAGTCTTGAAAAGTGTTTCAAATTGACCAATTAAGACCAAAAAAAAAAAAGTTACATACTACAGCATGCATGTACAATGTTTTTTCAATATCCATGTTAATCAAAGCACGTACCAGAGAGAATATTGTTTAAAACTATGTTAGTTGGCAAAATAAATTAATGTTTTTAAAAAGAAATTGTTAGTTGAATAATCTAAAATGTTAAATCACATGTTAAAAAATATAAGTTAAATTTGGTTAAAATTAGATGGAATAAAATACATATAATTATTCTAAAATGATTTTATGCTCTACTTACTATGGTAATTATCATTTATTTTCGATAATAACGGTGTAATTTTTTTGGTCTAAACTTTGTGAGAACCATTATCATTTAAACCTAACTATTATTTATAAATTTATTCATTCATCTTAGTTTATATTTACTTATCTTTTACTTTACTTATTTTTCTCTCTATTCTTAAATTGTTCTAGCATCTCCACATCAATTGACAATGTCTATGAGAACATATTGATTCATATTCCAAAAAAATTATTCTCAAACACCACAATAAAAAGAAAACAAAAAAGTCATTTATTATCGGTAGCAATGATGATCCAAGCATACAAGTCGCCCACAGAAATCTAATAAGTTTTTCATATAAATATTATCATATTAATTGTATGTTGTGTATGGATTACTGTGCAAAATGACATAAAAAATTATTTTAAAAAAACAAGCCTCACATGTTGTAAACTCTTAATTTAGGGTTTATATTTTTTTAATAGCAAACATAAATTACGATACCACAATCATATTATATTATTTTATATTATTTTGTCTATTTATGTTGTGTATAAAATATTATATACAACTAAAGAGTGGGTTACCGTCTTAATATATAACTTTATTTCATCGACTGTTCTCCAATTGGTTTATCTTCGCCGGAAAAGTAGTATGATGGATAATCCGATGACCAATTTTAAACCTCCGCAGCAGCGATTTGATGCTTCAATTAAAACGCTGAGAAACAATTGATCGTGACTATGGTGGCAAGAACATTAACAATGATGAGAAAAAATTGAGGCAGAAAGTGAAGATCTGAAGCAAAATAAAAATAGGTTGAAGAAAAAAAAGAAAAAAAGTATGAAGCAAAAGAAAAAAAAGAAGCGAGACGAAAAAAAAGAACCCAATAAAATTTAGTCTACGAAGATTGGAACCCATCACTTAGGTATCGCTAACATGAACGACGATAAAAGCAAAATTGGTCGAGATAAAAAAAGTGGCAGAGATAAAAAAAATGGGTCGAGGTAGAAAAAAAAAATAAAAATCTAAAGCAAAATAAAAAAAAAAGCCCAAGAAAAAAAAAGCAAAAATAATTATAAACCGAGACAAAAATCTGAAGTAAACAAACCTAATCAATCACCAATGCAAATCTAATAAAAGATTAAACTAGAGCATCCATGAATCGACCTTACTAGATTATGAGAGAAAATATCTTAACTAGTGGGCAAGACGAACTTCAACTGTGTATTAGGCTTGCGAGCTAACCAATGTTATACAATAGGTTTAACCATCAAAACTAAATATTCATAGGAAAAAATAATCTCATGTATTAAGAGTGACAGCATTCAATCAAAAAAATAAATTAGAGAAGTATAATTACTTGTGAATTAAAAATCATGAAAGAATAATTAATCCATGGAGTCTAAAAATTTCTAATATATAAAGCAATAATTTTCTATATTTTCTATCAAACCTAGCTCATTAAGAGTGCAAAAAAAGAAAAAATATTGAAGCAACAAAATAATCATATGACACTAATAAATAAATCCTGCAATATAAAAAAGGGAAGAAGATTACCTTAACCCAAACTTATTTTTAAAAAATCATAGTAATTTTTAAAGGATGTCCATACTTTAGAATCACAAACGGACCAAGAAAAGTTATGTTGAAGATAATGAAATAGTGAATCAAGGACAAACAACCCCAACCTTTTACAAAAATCAGCATCCCAACATATCCTTCTCAGACGATGACCTAAGAGGAAGGAAATTACCAAAAGATAAATTCATACCGATAACAATAGAGTTTAGAGATGTCAAAATCAATATAAAGATGACCAACACTAATAGATCTATAATTTGGAATCCGATGAGAAAATTTTAACCCGATGGCAGATCTGAATCAAAATTTGAGTACGAAAAGAGGATCCGAGCATACAAATCACCAACACATATTTACAACAAAACAACAACAAAAAATGGTAAGTTTTTATATAATTGGTATCATATTTTATTTTATGTTGTGTATGGGTTGTTGTGGAAGTAAAAAAAATATTTATATAAAAGCAACCTCGCGAGTTATAAACTCTTAATTTAGGGATTATAAACTTTTTTAATGGATCCATGAATTACGATACCAAAATCTTACTAGATTATATCATATTGTCTATTTATGTCGTGTATAAACAAATATATACAACTAAAGAGGGGGTTACATTTGAATATATTTAAGGATTATCGATTGCTCTCCAATGAGTTTACTCCACTAGAAATATATTATAAAGTCACAATCGGATTGTCGATTTCAAATCTCGACAGCAGCGATTTGATGCTTGAACTAAGACGTTAAGCAACAGTCGATCACGGCTACGGTGGCGAGAACATGAACGACCATTAAAAAGAATAGGTTGAGGCATAATAGGAATATCCAAAGCAAAAAAAAAAATTAAACATAAAAAAATGTCATAAGCAAAAACAAATAGGTCGACAAAAGAAAGTCTCAAGGAAAAGAAAAAACCCGAGGTAGAAACAAAAAGTCTAAAACAAAATAAAGTAAAATCGATAAAATTGAGTCCATTGGATATAACCCATTACTTTGGTATTGAAAACATGAACGACAATAAAAGAAATAGTACAAGACAAAAAAAGAAAAATCTGAAACAAAATAAAAAATAGGGTGAGGCATAATATTGGGTCGTCCATAACTCGGTCAGATAAATATGATCGCATTTGTAATACATCAGTGCCTAAATTATCACATAAACAGCGAAATCGTCGAGATAAAAGGTAGTCAGAATTTATCTAGGGAAAGCCTAGCAACATCTTTGAAAGGTGAACCATAACAAAAAAAAGGGATCTTAAGAAGGCAAAAGAACCTAAAGAACGTGATTGGCTAATGCAGTCGAGGGAAAATAGGAAAATATAATCACTAACAAAGGAAAAATCCCAAAACATGTTGTCTGGATGCGAAACAATACTCATGACAATCACTCATGAGCGTTGTCGATGTGAAAGATATAAAGAAATTAAGTTTGGGAATAAGAAAGTTATCTCGAAGTAGTTTGTGGATAACTCTAAGGGAATTGTATGGCAGAAAAAAGTAAGAGAAGGTAATTATTTATATTTGAACTTTTTTTCCGGTGACGATCAAACTAGAAATTGGGTTTTTTGCGTTTGTGCGACCACAAAAGTTTCTCTCTCTATCTCTAGAATTAGTAAGAAATAAAGATAATGAGAAATAAAATGAAAATTTTATAAAGGGGATGTCGAAGGCCCTACGAACACCTACGTTGGGGACTGAAAATGTCTCTTAGCTATATTTTCGTGCCCCAAAAATTACTTACATTGGGAAGTGGAAAAGTCTCTTCAACACCTCTTCACGTATACGAATTAAGGTTTTATTGCACAGGTTGAATTCTTTCATAATACATGTACATAAGTAAGGCATGTGTGATAACAGTGCAAGAGACCAATGATTTCTATAGCAACGATAATTGGGGACAAGGTTATCTGACCCAAACATTTTGGACCAAAAGGTTGGTTGCAGTCCAGAGCAAGGGCACGGATGAAATCTTAAACAACACCAAAGTTAATCCCCCTAAAGAATCTTCACAAGAACTTGGGAGGCTACTGATAAGGGTATGATTTATCTGATCTACATGTGGTATCGATAAAATATTGGACCATGATTTACCTTGTAATATGAACCAAACAAATGTGTAACATTGAGAGTATTTTGTGTAATAAAGTGTAAATGTGTTTAATATTAGTGAGTTAATAGGATGGAATAGCCATAAATGGACTAATTATCTAGGCCCAAAGACCCACCACTATATAAGACAATGTTAATTTTCTTGGAAAATGTGAACAATTACTATTTTTTTACTACTCTATGCATTTAAACTGTCTAAAATTCTTGTGTTAACTTCTCTCTCTAATTTATGTGCGACTCTTCTATAAATATTCTTGATGTATTTGCCTCTCGGATATTTTTGAAGTCATCAAGTTCAACATCTTGCGTTTGATAATCAATGAGATCCTCCAAAAATATCATTTAGAATACCTTTTTCTCTAAATAAACATTCTTCATAGCAATAGGGTTCTCCTCCTCCAAAGCAACATATTTTTTCTCATTCTCTATATCATTAGGGTCATGCTTTCCCATAATGATTAGGATGATTTTCTCTATGATGGAAGCGTCATACACAACCATTTGTTGATACTGATGAGCGAGATGCTTTATATATACTATGATGCTTTTGTACACAAGTGAGGCATCTTCAAAATGACGAATGTGAGACAATAATTAGCTCAGTACACGAGAGGCTATTTATAAACGAGTAATGCAAGACAATTCTTACCTTTAGTACATGTGAGACAATGTTTAGGTTAGTACATACAAGACTATTTATAAGGGAGTAATCTGAGATCATGAAAATACAAAATGCAGGACGCTAGACCAAGAAAAGATGATGAATGTGAAACAACCTATTGACAAATGATATGAGACACTATATAGCTAATTATATGGGAGACTAGTGATAAATGAATAATACAAGATTTGTCTCACTATTAGGCTCCTAAAAATATGAAAAATGTGGCAACCCAAACTTCTTTGTCTTACTATTTAACTCTTAAAATCTGGAATTAGAGGTTGAGGAGGAAGACTATGTGTCTCTTGAATTAGGGTTTTACATTTTTAAGGACAAATAGTGAGACAAAATGTTGATGTTTGGGCTGCCACATGTCAGTCTTTTAAGTACACTCATGTATGGGGGACTAATTATGCAAATACCTAAATCATAGAAGACCAAAGAAAAAAAATAACATTAAATATGAGAGACTAGTTATTAAATATGAGAGACTAGTTATAATGAAGAATGTGAGATGATGAGATACTAAGAAAATAATAAATACAAATAAGATATTCTAATGGTAAGACTTCTTAACTACTGGAAAACTATTAACCAACATTAACACTCTAAATTATATACAATATAATTTTTTAGTGCATTTATAATCAAATCAAATTTTTTATTGCTTGAACAAAAAAAATTATCTAAATTTAATTAGCCAATATAATTTTTTAGTGCATTTATAAGCATATATAATCGATTCTGATTTTTGATGCCTTGCTATTTTCAGAGAAAAAGTAAGTCAAACAAAAATAAAATAGTCGGAGTTTGAAACGCGAATATAAAAATAATATGCGCACCTATATAGACCATATATTAAAAATATCGTCGATCTGCGGATTTATATCTTTTATTATTATTTTCTTCAATTTTCTCGGTTTATCATTTTTTATCATTTTTGTTATCAAAATTATTGGTTAAAATACATCTTTCAAATATAAAAAATAAAAACAAATCTAATCTAGTAGCAAAATAATATTTTTAGATTTTTTAACTCATATACACTTCATATAAGAATTAAAAAGTTCTGTCACTAATTAGAATACTAAACCATATCAGCTTCTAATTAAAAAAATATGGGTCAAGCTATATATACCCAATTCGGGTTTAAGTATACCCAATTTTGAGTATACCCAAAGATGATCTAAGTATACCCAAATTTTGACAAAAATACATTTTTCTAGGTATATAAGGTTTTTTTTTTTACTAATCTTATCCACCTCATTTTTTCAATTACACTCTCTAACTTCTCTCTAAAACCTTCAAGTTCTCTTTAATTTATCCGGCGAACTAAAATCCGGCGAACTAAAATATAAAAACTTAGTCTTAGTATCAAAATTTAGGGTTATAGTTGAATTAGGTAAAAAAATCAGAATTTCAGGGTGTTTGGAGGCCATTTTCCGACCGAAATTCGACCGGAAAATGGCCATTTGCGAAGGCTGAGCGTATCGGTCAGTATAGAGGGGGTGTACCGACCGGTACGCCCCTGTACCGGTCGGTACATAGTGTACCATAGGTACAGAGGGGGTGTACCGAACCCTCAGCCATCGCAAATGGTCATTTTCCGGCCGAATTTCGGCCGGAAAATGGCTTCCAAACACCCGAAAATTATGAATTTTTTAGTAATTAAATTTTTAATTTTTTTTTTTAAAAAAAACTTCAAAAAAACAAGTTTTGATTTTGTGTTTTTATTAGAAGAAGTTTAAAAAAATTAAAAAGAGTTTGAATGTTCTTGAGGCAACTTTGAATGTTAAAGAACAATTTGAAGAATTTCACAAAATTGTAGTAATATGAGGTTTGATCTAGTAGAGAGTTGTGTTTTTTTGGGTATACATAACCAAATAGATTGTTTTGTGAATTGGGTGTATCTAGGATATACTTAGTGTTTTTTTTTACTTAGTGTCAATTCGGATATTAAATGAAATTTCAAGGGATTTTTCGTCCTAAAAAAGTCAAATAAAAATCAACTGTGTTTTTTGGGTATACTTAAATCACATTTATAGCCGTACCCAAAAAATATACATTCCATCCAAATTTTCATCATTAGAAAGGAAGCCAAAATTAACAACAAAAAAATTGAAAAACTAGCTACTTAAATTCAAGGTCTAAATAACAGACATTCATAGAATTAGATCTAAAGTAAAAGACATAGCAAAAATAAAAATCTATTAAGCACTGCAAAATAAGTAGCAAATCTCCATTAAATTTGTATCACCAACTGCAATAAACAGATATTCATTCCAACAAACAGGAAAGACACCTCAAAATAGAATCAAAATTTGTAGCAATTTGACTAACTCAACAATGGGGCAACCACCACGCGGCCAGCAACTTGATCAAGATCCCGTTGTCCACTGGAGGTGATTTTTCTTCCCCTGATTCATCGACAAAAAAGAATTTAGGCTCCGGGCCAAGTTTATGAAAGCAAAAAACTACCAAACTTACAATCAGAAAAAGGAATACCAAATAACAATCAGAAAAAGGAATACCAAATAAATTCTAGGCTTTGCTAGCTGAAAGGTTCGTGTACAGTTAAAAAAATTCTAAAGTCTATATCACAATCTTTTGAATAGGTTTTGCTAGCTGAAACTCAAATGTGATCGAAGTAAAAATATATATACAAGACAAGAAAAAAAGACTGAGACAGTCACAGCTCACCCTTTAGCATCAACATCAACAATGTTCATTGCCTGCAATTGTTGTAGAACATGACGAGCTACAGCACCACTGCTCTTGCAGAAGTGACGTGGGCGACTTCCATTCCTTTTGCTTCCACCGTAAATTCTGCGGAAGGCACCAACACCGAGACCTCCCCTAAGGTAGATCTTCCTTGCCATAGATGCTGAAAGAACATTTCAGGCATTAAAGCTTTGAAAGCCATATAACGACAAGTATAGTAGTTAAAACACAACAAAATGTGCTTACCAGCTCTGATATAGTACCAGTCAGGGTCATAGGGTGCGAGTTCCTTGAATTGAGCAGTCTTTACAATATCAGTCCATGGAGGAAGCTCAATCTGTTTCCAATGAGAACGTGCTAAATAATAGATTCGAAGAGAATAATAACTCAAATAAAAGGCACTGACGCTGAAACTCGGTAACCTACACATATACTTCGTGTTCAATACTATCAGACTATTAATCTAGGGATGAAGCTTAAATCGAACGGAACCAAACCAGGAAAATAAGGTTTTCTCAGCGTCACAGCTAGTTTGATTGCACAAGTTTTTCTCTCATTTTACGAATCAACTCACCAAATTACTTGAAAATCTCAGAGTTCATTAAATTTAGAATCACGTTCCTCCTCCAAATCATACAATACTTGTATATACTTTTCTGCAGTCACAGACTTAGGCATCCAATAGCAAATTGCTAAAGAGCTTAAACCTAATCGGAGTACTATACATCATACATTCGCCGATCAAAATCTCAATAACTATACATACATCTACGAACAGACTAAATATCACTTACTCCCTAATCAATACCTAAACATCAAAAATCAATCTACACGATATACATGCGAACGATTCAAAAAAGACTGACGAGATTTGTTTGGATTTCCGATTCGAATCGAACAGATTAGAGAGTTGGTTACCTTGCCAGATCGCTTAAGATGAGCAGCATAAGCCTTCACGAATTCGTGAGGCGAGACATCCTTAACAGTTCTACCACCAGTAGCCATTGTTGAATCAAGAGAAGAAAATAATCTGCTCTCCGAAAGCACAGTTCGTTTCTTCTCGATGGGGTTTGTTTTCGACTGCGTGTTTGGATTTATAGTAGCGGCCGTTAGGGTTTATGAGAATGAATATGGGTCGGGCTTTATGAGATTGTGTAGTTGGGTTTTCGGTATAGTCCAATATGACCATAAAGGCCGCGGCTAAACCAATAAACAAATTCAACAAAAATACTTCCTAATCAGACTTTCACATAATTATTTTAATTTAGTTTTTAATATTGAATAATTATTTTATTTTAGTTTTTAATATTGAGGTTGCACTTTTTGTATTATATATTTTAAATTCAAAGAATTCATAAATCAGACTTCATAGCAATAGCAATAGGATAAATTTTCCAAATTCTTAATTCAAATTGAGTTTATAAAAACTAAAACAAATAAATAAAAAGGATAGAAACTATTTGAAAAAGTGACGAGACCAAGATTGTAATATCCTAAACGATTTGAAAAAGTGACGAGACCAAATAAATAAACGATTGTTTATTATTTTATATTTTAATAAAATATTTTTAAAAAATTATATATATGTGATGTTAAATTAAAATAAATTTAAATCATAAAATAATAAATTTATAATAAAAAATATTATATATATATGGGTATGGCTATATATACTCAATTCAGGTTTAAGTATACCCATCCATTCTTTGAGTAGGGACGAAGAATGTGAAAGCTCCAAGAATTGGTTACTCTGTTCTTGCTTAGGAACAGAGTCTGTTTTTTAATTTTTCTTCAATTCTGCTTCTTTCAATTGAATAATGACTACTAATCTTTGTTCTTCTGAGGATTTTCCTTTACTAAGGAATGTTGATCATCTACAGCAACTTCAACAAACTCAAGGATCTCTGGGTCTTGAGCCAAAACAGAGTAATGGTGAATCTAAATTTCCTGATGAGGGTTGTAACGTTATATTGAATCCAATATTTGAGGAGAAAGATAAAAGCAAAGTTGATGGAGCAAGGAAGAATTCGTATGCTGATACGTTAAAAAGCAAGAACGTGGATTTTGAGCATTCTGTGATCTCTGTTTCTGTTAATAGTGATATTCCGGTTATTGTTTTCGATGCTGGTGATAAGGATAAACTTATGAAACTTTCTAAGCACACTCTTGTTGCAAAATTTGCATCAGGCAAGCCTACTATGGAAAGTTTCAGAAGTTTCTTGGCTAAGTTTAATTTTTCTGGAAGTTACAATGTCTCTGTCTGGGATTTTAGGCATGTGTTTATCGAGTTCAGTAATGTTGATGATTTTATGCGTTTATGGTCGAGAAATGTGTGGATTCTGGGCAATAAGACAATGAGGTTGTTGAAATGGACACCAGACTTTGATCCTAATCTGGAATGTCCATTTTCTCCTGTCTGGGTTTCTTTGCCTAGTTTGCCTGAGTTTTTGTTTAACAGAGCCACGATTAGTGAAGTAGCCAAGATATTGGGTACGCCTTTAAAGATCTGGGTTTCATCGGTTAATAGAGCTAGGCAGAACTGCTGTAGATTTTGGGTGGAAATTGATGTTTCTAAACCATTAATTCATAAGGTTCAATTAAAGTTTGGAGATGTGGACAGTTATTCGATTGATCTTGTTTATGATAATACTCCTTTATATTGTCATCACTGCGCTCATATTGGTCACTCTGAGGACAAATGTAAGAAGCTGTTGGTTGTTGAGAAGATTCAATCTGCTGGTCAGGAGATTGAGCATGCTCTTAAAGATTCTTGTGAATTAGATTGTGTCTCTTGTTCTAAGCAGGATGGAAATCAGCAGAATCAGGATATGAGTTATGAAGATACTAGTGATCAAGTTGCTCATTTTGTTAAAGAGAAGCCTTCTGGTAGGATGATAAAGTCTATTATAGTTGACAAGGATGATGTTAGTCCTAGTCATGTGGATTTGGATGATAGCTGTTCTTTTCAAATGGTTAAAGAAGCAGAGTTTAGTGATTCTGTAGCCCCTGTGATTGAAGAGGAGATGATTGATGCATTAAGAACTTTAGAACGAAGAAATATGTTTGAGGTTTTGAGTACTGATGTTCATGTTTCTCTTAAAAAGGATGGCAGTTTGCCATGTTCTCCAGTTAAGAATAAGTATGAGAAAGCTAAAAACAAAAGACAGGATTCGCAGAAAGCAAAAAAGGTTCCTAACATTTGGTCTTCTAAAGGTCCAGTTTCTTATAAGATATTGAAGCTCAAAAGAGCCCATAAGTTTGCTCCTGATTAATGACCATAACTCTGATTAACTGGAATGCAAGAGGTCTGGCAAGTAAGGAAACTTTGCAGAGATTAAAATCTTTGGTAATTTCTGAAAAAGCCAGCTTTGTTGCAATTCAGGAGCCTTTGATAAAGGCTGATGTTATGAGTAAGGTTTCTATGAAGTTGAAGTTGAAAGGGTACATGTGTAATGTGAGCAATAAGATCTGGGTATTTTGGCATCAGGACTTTAAGGTGGAGAGTGTTTTTGATTCTGAACAGCTTCTTCATCTTAAGGTGTGTCACTCTTCTGTTAATAAGTGGTTTTATGTGTCTGTGGTATATGCGAAGTGTAGAAGAGATAGAAGGGTTGAGCTTTGGGATTCTATAAGAGGTCTGGATGCTGATTCTAATATAGGGATAATGCTTGGAGATTTTAACATTATTTCTGGTCTTCACGAACAGTTGGCTTGTTCTACAGTTAATCAAAGAGGGATGGATGATTTTAACAATTGTATTTTGGATTGTGGTTTGATCGATGCTGGCTTTTCTGGTTCACCTTTTACTTGGTCTAATGGTCGAAATTGGAGAAGGTTGGATCGAGTTATGTATACTTCTGCTTGGCTTGAGTTTTTTTACTGTACAGCTGTTTCTCATTTGGCTCGATGTTGTTCTGACCATTGTCCTCTAGTTATTAAGCTGCCATCTAGTAGTCAAATTGTTAAGGCTTCGTTTAAGTTTCAAAACATGTGGTTAACTCATCCTGGCTTTATGAATATGGTTAGTGATACTTGGTCTGTTAGTATTGATGAAAATGTTGGGAATCCTGTAATGGTTTATTGGCTTAAGCAGCAGAGACTTAAAAGTGCATTGAAGGCCTGGAATAGAGAGGTCTTTGGGAATGTTTTTGATGCTATTAAGCTTTCTGAAGCTGCTATCATTGATAGGGAGGATAAGTTTCAAATTGATTCGTCTGAGGTGAATAGAGATGCTTTGAAGGAGGTCAGATTAAATCACTTAATCCTTCTTGATAGAGAAGAAATGTTTTGGAAACAAAAGGCTCATGCCTCTTGGTTGAAGGATGGTGATAGGAATACATCTGCTTACCATGGTTTTGTGAAGAAGAGAATTAGGAGGAACAGGATTGATAGGATTAAAATTGATAATGACTGGCTTTCTTCTAAAGAGGATATTGGTAGGTCTGCTGTAGACTTTTATAAATCTCTTCTTGCTCCTTCTCTTGAGATTGATGATACTCTTTCAATGGAGGTGATTCCTGTGTTAGTTACTGAGGAAGAGAATAATGATATTTCTTGTACTCCTGATTCTGATGAAATTTTTGAAGTCATTAAGTCCTTAAACTCAGATTCTGCTGCTGGTCCTGATGGATTCAATGGCTATTTTTATAAGAAATGTTGGAAGATTATTGGAGATGATCTTTCTACTGCGATTAAGGGTTTCTTTAATGGTTATAGTCTTCCTAAAAGGGTGAAAGCAACTACAATCTGCCTTATTCCTAAGCTTGACAATCCTAGTAAGTGGACTGATTTTCGTCCTATAAGTTTAACTACGTTGTTTTCTAGGATTGTTGGAAAGATTATCAATAACAGGCTTGCTAGAATTCTTCCAAAGCTCATTTCAAAGGAACAAGGTGGGTTTGTTAAAGGTAGAAGCATCCAGGATTCAATTTTGCTGGCTCAGGAAATGTGCTTTGATATCAATGGTAATAGAAGTGTGGGTAATGTGATTGTCAAGACTGATATGACCAAGGCTTTTGATAAGCTTAGTCATAATTTTTTATTTGATATTTTGAAGCTCTTTGGATTTAGTTCTGCTGTTTCTGCTTTGATTAAGAGTTGTATCACCAATGTCCATTCCTCTGTCTTGGTTAATGGTGAGTTAAATGGTTATTTTGCAAATTCTCATGGCCTTAGACAAGGGGATCCCATATCCCCTAGTCTGTTTATTCTTGCTGAAGAATATTTGTTAAGGAGTATTAAAAGTCTTTCTGAAAGGAATCCTTTGTTTAGATATAAGACCAGAAGTAGATTGAATGTGGCATGTTTAGCCTTTGCTGATGACTTTATGGTTTTTGCCAATGGGAATGCTGATACTATGAAGGCTATTAAGGATGTTATTGATCACTATCAGAGGGTTTCAGGTCAAGAAATCAATACTACAAAGTCAAAGCTGATTGTTTCAAATAAAATGAATCATCATCAGATTTCTATTATTGAAGATATTTGGAATGTTAAACATACATTTTTGCCTTTTAAATATCTGGGTTCTATCATCTGTATTAAATCTAGAGTTTCTTACTTTGAGGATTTGATATACAAAGTCAGGGAAAGAATAATGGACTGGGACAAGCTCCATCTGTCCTTTGCTGGCCGGCTTCTCTTGATCCAGGTTATTCTTCTTGCTTTTCCAACTTATTATCTGCAACACATCATGCTGCCTGTCAGTATTATAAACAGGTTAGAGGTACTTTTCAACAAGTTTATGTGGGGATCAAAAGAGGATAAAAGAAGTATTAATTGGACTAGTTGGAGGAAGCTTTGCAAGCCATATATTGAAGGGGGTCTCAACTTAAACACTCTTAATGATATGCAACAAATGTTCTCAATGAAGCTGTGGTATGTTTTTAGAAAGCATGATTCCTTATGGGCTAATTACATGTTGTCTGTCTATTGTCATGATGGGATTCATCCAGTTTTGGCTGTTTCTCCTAGTAAGAAGTCGAGATCGTGGAATAGAATCATCAATGCTAGAGAGTTAGCTGAAGGTTTTATTTTTTGGCTTCCTGGTCAAGGGGATATTAACTTTTGGTATGACAGGTGGTGTTCTGAGAATGCTTTTATTAAAGTGATAACAAATGATGAAAGAAGATTGCTTTGGAGGTCTGGTAATAGCATGGTTAAAGATTACTGGTCTAATGGAAATTGGGACTTAGAGAAGCTCAGAGTTACTGTCACTTCTACTGAAATCTCTAAAATAGTGAAGATTAGGCTATCTGATACAAATGATGCTATCAAGTGGTCTCTATCCAAAGATGGTAACTTTAATGCTAAAGAAACTTTGAGGCAGATAAGGGTTAATGGTAGTGTTTCTGCTATTTACGCTAAGACTTGGAATGGGGTCTCTCCTAAAAAATGCTCTTTTCTATTGTGGAGAGCTCTGCATGGTTGGCTTCCTACAGATGTAGCTATGCAAAAGAAAAGAATTCATCTGGCCTCAAGATGCATTCAATGTAATAATAGTGTTGAAAACACTAACCACATTATGGTGCATTGTACTGAATCCTGGTCTGTCTGGTCTCATTTCAGTCAGATCTTCAAAGTGAATGTTCAGCCTCACATGACTCTGGCTCACATAGTGATGAAGTGGTATTGGAATTCCAAGAAAGCTTGTGATATATATGCTATTTTACCTGCAATATAGGTTGGTGTGTGTGGTCAGGCAGAAATAAGAAAAAGCATAATGAGGTTCCTTCAAACTCAATGATGGTTATCAAGCATGTTATTTACATTCTAAATGGATTAGATCAAGCGAATATCTTAACTAAGAAGCATTGAGGTTTTAACAGTAAAGAGGCATTGATTCTAGGCTGTGTAAATCAGTTTAAATCTCCTAACAAGCCATTGTTCTTAAGATGGAAAAGCCCTAAACACGGTAGATATAAATTGAATGTCGATGGATCCTGTACCTCAAATCATGAATCTTCTGGTGGTGCTGTAATCAGAGATAGCATGGGTCGGATTGTTGGTGGTACTGGTAAGCTTTATGGTAAGGGATCCCCTTTGATAGCTGAATGCCGAGCTCTACTTGATGGTTTGGTGCTGTGTAGAAGTCTGGGACTGCTTCATGTTGATATAGAGATGGATTCGGTGATTTTGTTGAATCTTCTTGTTTACGGATCTTCGACTTGGTATTTAGCTCCATTACTGAGCTGCTGTAGAAGATTGATTAGGTCGCAAATGGTCTTCAGGCATATTTTTCGTGAGCAGAATCTTGCAGCCGACTGGGTTGCCAAGGAAACTTTGAAGATTTGTGCTGATTTTGATTTTACAGAAGTGAATGTTCCTACAAAATTGAAGGCTATAGCTCTGTTAGAAAGTATTAGTCTAGGGTATTTGAGATTGGGGATTTAGGGTTAGGAGTTTTGCCCTAATTCTTTGGAGAAAATGAAGCTCATCTCCCGCTTTCTTTAAATTTGTGTAAAATTGATGTCAAGTCTCTGTAATTCCTTCTCATTTCAATAAAAGTCCTTCATTAAAAAAAGGTTTAAGTATACCCAAAATCAACATTTGACTTTCGTTTTATTTATTTTTTATTTTTTTACCCTCGACAAAAAAATTAATATCCAAACTGTCATTAAGTAAAAAAAAAACTACTAAGTGTATCCTGAGTATCCCCAATTCACCAAATAACTTATTTCGCTATCTATACCGAAACAAACATTCTTCTTTACTGAATTTATTATCCAAATAGTATAGTTTTCTTAAATTTTTTGAAACCAACTTCAAACTTCATAACAAAACCAAGAACATTCAACCTAAAACACAAAATCGATCATGACTGAAGCAGAACTAGGGATCAGTGTGGAGGAGTTGATGTCGCCGGAAAAAATAGATGATGAAATTTTGTCGGAAAAAAAGTTGGAGTCGTCGGAGAAGCCGCCACCGTCGCCGGAGAAGCACCCATCGTCGGAGGAGAAGGTAAAAATTTCGTCGGTGGCCCTTGTACCATCGGTTCCAAGCCATGTAATCGGTGGTGCGTAGGTGACGCACGGCCGGTTCTTGGCCTTTGAACCGGTCGTGCGTCACCTACGCACCACCGGTTCCATGGCCTAGAACCGATGGTGCAAGGGCCACCTGTCGGTCGGTATCGAGGCCTCAGTACCACCGGTGCTGAGGCCATGAACCAGTGGTGTAGGGGCCTTAGTCCGCTCGTTCTGAGGCCCCAACACCACCGGTTCTAGGCCTCTTAACCTTGGGTTCGCGCAGATTTTTCGAAAAAAATCAAGGTTTTTTCCGTTTTTAACTATACATGAATGCTTATTGTTGTTTGTTGTTGTGTAACAGGGGACGGATGTCGCCAATGGGACTGAGGCACCTTCCGCTACTGACTACAGTCATTTGTTCTTCACTACCGAGTTCTACACACACGACGCGTTAGTAAAATGGGTTACGAAGATAGGAAAACTCTATGGTATGGTTATCAACATAAGTCGGTGCGACAAAGTAAACAGTAGAAAAAGTCCGAGGATGTATTTCCAGTGTGGTGGGGGGGGGGGAGAATATACTCCAAGAGTAGCAGAAAAAGACCGTAAACGGAAGTCTACATGAACGAAAAAGATTGACTGCCCATTTCAGCTTCTCGGGTTAATGGTTGAACCAGATCAATGGAAGTTAGAAGTGAAATATGGTATTCATAACCATAAGACTTCAAAACATCTATATGGTCATTCTTTTGCTGGCCGTTTGAATGATGAAGAGATGGAATATGTTGAACGAGCGACCTACATTGGTACTAACCCCAGAGATATACTGAATGGTGTTAAGAAGTTGAACGAAGATAATGTTTATACCATGCAGACGATCTACAATGCACGACAGAAAAGTAGGGTTTTAAAAAAGGCGGGTAGGTCACAACTCCAGTTCTTGTTGGGGGAGCTTAAGTCACATAATTATTATGAATGGCATAAATCTGGTGAAGACGATGGACAAATCATTACAGATTTGTTTTTTGCCCATCCCGTCAGTGCTGACCTTTTGCGGACATTTCCAACAGTTTTGATAATGGATAGTACATATAAAGTCATACGATATGGTATGCCATTGTTCGAGATAGTGGGTGTGACGTGTACCAGATTGACTTTCTGTGAGGCATTTGCCTTCATGTCCGGTGAGAAGTTAAACAACTTCAAATGGGTGTTAAAATGTTTGAAGTCGTTGATTTTCGTTCACGGAATTGAAGAACCTCGGGTCATCCTAACCGACAGATATTTAGCGTTGATGAACGCATAGAAGTTGTATTCCCAGAGACAACGCATATGTTATGTCGATGTTGTAATATATTGTTCATATCTCAAGAAAAGTTCTATGATTTATTTATAACAAAGTAGACACCCATATTGACTAACAATTCACTTCTTAACAAGTATAAAGGCATGCGATAAACACAACTACATAAACATATTAATACATATACATAAATATATTATCCAAAAAAATTGGTGTATGTATAAACTGTCTTTTTAATTCATATTATTTATCAATGATAAGCGTGTATGAACCCAATAAGACACAAACCTTATAGTAAATTATTAAGAAACATTAGGTTGAAAAGCCTTACCAAGCTAAAAAGAAACATCAACAACAAATATTTGGGCTATCAAAGTTATCAAACACAAGAAATGAAAAAATCTAAAATATAAATTATTCAAAATTTCTTAAATTTTTAATAGTCTTTATGGCATCCAGGTCCATTATAACTTTATTTATACGCATTACTATCAAACCACAAATAAAAACTTACACTTTTGTTATAAGTTACAAAATGCATGAGTTGGGAGTAGCAAGAAGCGAAGAATATTTGTAGTTCGGAGACTTGTTTGACAATGTATACCTGAGTGTGTAAATTTTTAGGTTTTCTCAAAGCCCCACTATCTATCTCTATCTTTCTCTTTATTTTTCTCTTTCTTCATCTATCTCTCCCTATCTATTTCCTCTCCTCTTATTTCACTTTTGGAGTATTTTTTTTACTTGACTAAACAAGAACTATTAATATTATGCGGTGGAGGTTAAAGTAGGGGTATAGGGGAAACAACCACCTTGCCCCTACATGGATCCGACATTGCTAAAAAACACTTAAGTTTTGATAAAATATGGATAATCATATGGTGATAAATGAGTGCTTACAAATAAACATCTCATATTCTGAAAATATCGCTAACCATATTTGTCTCTCGTGTTTTTTTTTGTTTTTTTTCAAAATATCAAATATTTCAAACCATAACTCCAAAAATAACCTCGAAATATCATTGGTTTTGTTTTTTAAGATGAACAAAACTAGATTCATAATTGTGTGTAATTGGAATGCAAAATAAATTTGAAAAACAGTTGTGTTTCACTTGTGGAATTATATGTAATTTGGTTGCTAAAAATCAATTGAATTCCAATCGTGGAGTAATGTTTGATTTGGTTGCTAAAAATAATTATGTTCTAATTACGAAATTATGTGCAAATGTGTTGAGTAAACAAGAAGAAAATAAGCGCGGTGATAACACTTTGGTTGCTAAATAAGTATGATTGTGTGAAAAAAATACAATTCATATGTGTGAAAATAAGTGTTAATTGGGCATGAAATAACTATTTTTTTGAACTTGTAAAAATATGTGTATTTGTATGCTAAAAAACTTATTTTAAAAATGGATTGTGTTCCAGATAGGAAATAACGTGTAATTTAATTGCTAAAACCCAACTATGTTATAGTTTCGTAATGATGTGCAAATGAGATTCGTAATTAAAAAGAAAATTGTTATAGAAATAGGAATTTTGTTGATAAATAAGTATGATTGGATGAAAAAAATAAATTAATAATTGTTTTTTTGTGAAATAAATGTTAATCGAGGGTGAAACAACTAACCTTTTTTAGTTGTGAAAATATGTTAAGAATAGAATATTTTGCTCTCCTCCAGAAGTTCAAGTTATAAATTCTGTATTTTCCAAATACTGGCCACCAACATCTTGCTACATGACATGCGCAGGTGGCTAGTCAGCCTTGCTAGTCAATTTTTTAAAAAACATTTTTTGACCGTTTTTATATAAATAAATAAAAAATATATCATTCTTTTTTATTTTTTGAGATCTATTGATAGAGACTTGGAACATTTGACTTTGATACTAAATGTTTAAAAAAATTACGATTTTTTATAAAAAAAATCAGTTTGAGTTATACTGTTTCAATAATAATAATAAATTATATAATTATTTTTTATATGTCTAGATCTATAAATATAAATATACAGTTGGTGTGTATGATTTATAAATGAGAAAAAAAAACTAATTTTATGGTATGGTGTATGATGTAGTGTCGTGGAATAGAGATAAATATGACGGAGTATGTTGAATAGTTGAAAAATTCACTGTTGTGTAGTATAGATTTTTTAATTTTTAGTCGAGGATTTTACTGATATGGCGCGTATGTGGCGCATATGTGACTTTTTTTGTGAAATTTTTTGATCTCCTACTTTATATAGTCTTACAACTTTTTTTTTTAATATGGAAACTAATTATTTCATTCACGACGAATGTGCTATAAATGTTAACTAATATACGTGACAATCATTTTGATGGCTAATGTTTTTTTCCATGTCCTCTTTAAGTTATACCTCATATTTTCATTACGCGTTGTAATTTTTACCCGGCCCATCCTTAATAATCATTTTTTGTACCCCCTATCATCGTTTCCTCTTTAAGGCGTACCTCATACTAAATAAGATGTTTGTCCGATAACGATTGGTTATTTCATAAGAGCCATCATGTTAGGCTGCTATTGCACACCTTTGCATCTCTAATAAAACTATAGGTCGTCTAGCAAGATATGTTCTGCAAGAGCATGTAAATTTGATTATTTATATCCCAAACATACTTGTGTAAGTCCAATCATGGGGTATAAACATCTGCTCTGTTGAAATTTTGGTCTTCTATGTGCCTCTAAATAAAAAATTCTCTTTTTGAATCCCTCATTATGTGGAAGATATGTGACTACATTGTCGTGACCAAGTACCAAAAGATAATTGGTACCGACTAGCCTTCGACGAACGTAGTAACTCTTCGATCACAAAGGACAACTTTGCCTAATTTGTGACTAAGACCACCCACAACATTATGTATATTTCATCTTTCAAAAGTGCGTTACATTAGGATCACATCAGCATAATCCCCATGTAATTATGCAAAAATTCTCACTTCACACAGCAGAGCATATTTCATCTTTGAGCATACCCCACCATATTTTTCTATCTTCTACATCATTCTACTATATAATATAATAGTTGTATTTATCTTATTTATTATTTAATATATATTTACATTAAACTTATATATATTCAAATAATAATTATTTAATAAATTAACATAATGTTTTTTTATATTTAAATTATAAAGTTAAAATAATTAATAAAATTAAACATAATATATAATCTATTTAAATATAAAATATAAAAATAAAATTAGTCTTATTTCCGAAAAACTTAAATTTTAGATGAATAAATAATTTACATTTTAATAAGATATTATTGATCACCTAATTTTTTTTATTTACGACAAATTAATATTTATATTGTAGAAATATAAATTACAATTGTCGATGATTAAAATTTCTTAAATGTAAGTATATGAATAACAAATTTTTTATGTTTTGTAATGAAATCTATAACTTTTAAATCCAATTTGTTAGGTTAGTATGTTATTATCTAATTTTAAATCATTCAAATTACTATGGGGTTACGTATCACCGATCGTTTTAACTATATACGATAATTATCATGAGAAGACAGATAAGGTTAATATGAGGTGAAAACTCACATGCAATTGTAACGTTACACGTTTAGTTTAACACAATTATAGGTTAATAAACTTTAATTCTACGATCAACTATTGATGAAACGGACCCTTAATAACTCCAGCTTAATGTAACCGCCGCTATTAAGTCCAAGACCACATGTTACCCGCCAATAATAAGTCCCGCAAAAATATTGGCCGCATATTCTCTTCTTATATACAAAGGTCCCCAACTACATAAATTTCAACACACCTTCAATCTACTTAAATATAGTCTACTGAAAACTCATACTTTTGTTCGATATGGAATGGTCTGTCACGAAAGACTCCCATCTCCTACAAGCAGTCAAGCGTGTGAAGATAACAAGGTCAGATGAGACTACTGATGGGTTTATCAATGACGTGTTATGTACAATGTACTACATGTACGGGTACATGTATGAGATTAGACAAAAACCCATGTCGTCGTCACGTAGTCGTGAAGAAGTATCCACAAGGTACACTTATCTTAAAAGCAAACCAATGTATTGTGTATTAGGCTTCCCATGTGACCATATCTTATGACCAATGAATTGTCATCTCGTGCCAGAATTTAATAATTAGGTGAGTTGCATTTGAACTTGAATTTGAATTTGAATTTGATTTTGGTCTTCTTTTGTCTCTAACCGGATTCCAATGATAATGATTAAATACTACTTGAGTTGTAGCTAGTGGATGGTGAAAGTGTAAATAATTCAAATCATATCTTGTGACCAATGAATTGTCTTCTCGTGTTAGAATTTAATAAGTGGGTGAGTTCCATTTGAACTTGAATTTGAATTTGAGTTTGGACACCACAATTTAATTGAGATCTATAAATAGAGACTTGTATTGTTGTATTTGGACATCACAATATTTTGAACTTCTTGTCCTATTGTTTCACTATTTCTTAGTCTTTTGTTGTTATATTCATGGATCCTTAAAGAAACTTTAATTTCTATCCATCACAATGTGGTTTAAGTAACCAATCCCGAAATTCAAATACCCAACCACCTTACCCAAGACCTCAACGTCCTAAAAATCGTTAACCTAATGAGTGGAATCCTAATGTTGCCACTCAATATGACATGCCTCGTAATTTATCCATTCAAAATCTATACAACCAACCTTACATGCCATTTAGATACCGACATATGGCCGGAAATAGTTATGTTCTCAGTCATATAAACTACCCAACCACTTATATCCTAGAAATGCCATAATTTTCAACCCAAATATCTCTTGGAGGAAGTGAAGAGGATACCCATACTAGTATTATACCTCATACTAAAAAATCCACTAGTAAAAAACAGTATGGGATGTGGAGTATAGCGTATAATAAATCTTTATTATGTGGTTTTTTCCACCATAGTAATGATAGTGAAATTGGGACAAACCAATCAGGTGGACACATTCTGGCAAAAAGTTTCAGATTTTGTATATGAAGAGACTGGAAATCCAAGAACCCAAAGACAGGCCAAAAGTCATTATCAAGCGATCAATAAATATATTAATATTTTTGTTGGTATTTACGGTGCTGCATGTAGAAACAGGCGTAACAGTTGGTTTGAGGATGAATACATTACTTAGGCTGTAAATATGTACCAAAAGTTGAATGGTAAGAAGTTTTAGCTACTTAGAGAGTCGAAATTAGTTCGTGACCAACCGAAATATATGATATGACCCCCTGAATCTAGTAGTAGTGGATCGAAGAGAAAGAATGATGGTGACTCGGTTGATTCCTCATATGTAAGTACTGAAGGTAGGGATAAAAAAAAGAGGTAAAAAATTTGTAGTTTCGGACCAGTTAGAAATATTGCAAGCTATTCAGGAAGCAACAGTTACTATACAAAAAAGAAGTTTAAAGCAATGTAATATCAAACTGGTAGTAGTAATGGATACAAACAAGTATTGCAACAACAAAATACTTTTGAGAAAATGAGGTTGTATATGGAGTTGCAGAATAAAGTTCATGATCCTACTGAAGAGAAGATGTTTCAAGATTTGACAAAAAGTCTAAATTCATAGTAACATGTTAGTTATGTTACTTGTTTTCAATTGTTGTCATGTGTGTGATGTTATCAATTTTTGTTGTGTGTGATGTTTTCAATTATTATGATTATTGTTTTCACTTATTTTCCTTTAATGGAAATGGTATAATTGTTGTTTTTACCTACTAAAATGGTCCAAATATTGTTTAAAAAAAACTTAATAAAATAAATCTCAATAAATTTTGGTGTCTGAATCAAACAAACCAACTCTCTAATTATATAGATCTTAAAAAATCATGGCATTATTTATTTATTTTTGTTATTTGCTAAAAATTTCCAAAATTGTTTGGAAAAAACTTAATAAAAAAACTAAAAAATAATCGGTATCCGAATCAAACAAACTAAGTCTCTGTTTATAGATGTCAAAAAAAAATCATGGTATAATTTTTTTTAATTTTTTGTACTTACTAATATTCCAAAAATTGTTTTGAAAAAACTTTTTAAAAAAAATTATAAAAATTCGGTGTGTGAATCAAACAAACCAAGTCTCTGTTTATAGATCTCAATAAATTATAAATCATGGTATATTTTTTTAACTTACTAAAATATTCCGAAAATCATTTTGAAAATACTAAATAAATAAAAACTCAAAAAAATTGGTGTCCAAGTCAAACAAACCAACTCTCTATTTGTAGTTATTAAAAAATAAAAAATAATGGTATACTTTTTTATTTTTTTTACCAATCATTTGTTTCAAAAAAACGATTTAAAAAAAGTGAAGACTTGCAGCATTGCCAAATGGCATGCTGCAGTTGGATAGAGCAAAGAAGATGAACCCCAATGCATCTTTTAATGCCACATATGACACAAATATACACCGTTGTAAGTATTAGTGCGCATATTTCGAATAAAATATAAGCTATAAGTAGTCTTTAATTGTTCACCATTCGTAGACTAGACACATGTAGAAAAGTTGGAATAAATCACATGGAGACAGGTGTAGTAGAAACCAAACCTTTATTTCGAGCATGTTTTTGAATAACATAACCTCATCATCGTATCTATTTTCAACGCCTTTCCCACAATAGGATATATGGTTAAAACCGACGAACATATCATATGCTAAATACGAAAGATTTGAGACAATTTCATCCTCCTACATGGGAAAGTCTCGTTCAATACTCTCATTGGCAGGAGCCTTTCCATATTCATTTAAATCATCCTACTTAGTGATATTATATCCCCACGAATATTGTGTATTCAATTATGCACCATTTTCAAAATATGAGTACTAATCATCTCTATTATCTCTCGGACTATAATTCCTAAGCTCTTGTGCGTTCACGAAAGTGATCTTTATCTCGATATAACCTCTAATTTAGACCGCTTCTCCTGCTTCCAAAATGTCAACCTAAAAGTTGTGTGTGATGATTGATAATGACGAATAAAAGATAAGGGAAAAAATTGCAAAGAAACAGTAAAGTTAGGGAAATATTGCAAACTAAATATTAAAGTATAATTAATTGTAAGTAAACAATAAAAGTAAAGGCCAAGCTTGTAAGTAAGAGGTAGTTAGGCATGTGAGGCCATCATTTGTATTATAAAAGGACCCCACCAGATTTGGGAAAAGGGGATGATTATTATAATATACTTTATCTCTCTAAACTTGTTGATTTTCTCTCTCTAAAGGACTAGTGGTTAAGAAACTGTTTTCACGAAATAATCATTGATATAATTGTTTGATACGAATTACTCTTCCTTAAGTTCGGAGTTGGTTTTAACTTTTGATGAAGTTAGATACGAGCATGTTCGAAGATAAGCAAATTCGATTCTTAATTCCTTGGCAGCTGCTTCACGATCAGAAAATTGTACTTGGGTCATAACTCAGGAGTTCCCCTCGATTACAAAAAATGCAGAGCAATTGATGTCAATAAATGAGGAAAATTATTTCTAGTGATGCTAAAGAGTTGGTAAAAAGGTGTGATACCTACCAGAAGTATGCCAATATAATACATAAACCATGGGTTCTGTTGGAGAGTATTTCTGAAGCATTGTCGTTTGACAGATGAGGCATTGATTTGGTTGGTCCTTTGCTTATGGCATCCGGGGGAAGACAAACGATTATAGTGGCGGTTGATTATTTTTCCAAATGGGTAGAAGCAGAACCTTTAGCGGGGGATAAAGCGAAAGATGTTATTAAGTTTGTTATTTCGAACATTTGTTGTCGTTTTGGGGTTCCAATGAAAATTACAACGGATAATGGACTCCAATTTGACAACAAGGAATTTAAGAGTTCATGTGCTTATAGGAGCATACATCAATGCTTTTCTGCTCCATTTCATCCGCAAGCTAATGGCCAGGTGGAGGTTACCAATAGAACGATCCTTGACGGGTTAAAGAAAAATTTAGAAGGAAAGGCTGGAAAATGGCCATATTATTTACAGGAAGTATTATGGGCCTATAGAACAACACCATGAACAACGACTTCGATATCTCCGTTTGCTTTTGTGTATGGAATGGATGCGGTTGTCCCCTCAGAGATTATTTTCCCATCATTCTGTGTGACAGCTTATATAGAGGAATTGAATGATCAAAGCAGGGAAATAAAACTTGTTTTGGTAGAAGAAAAAAGACGGCGTACACAGTTGAATCCGTACATTATCAAACATTAATGAGTAGTAGATACGCTTCACAAGTAAAGTAGAGAAACTTTAAGGTGGGGTACAAGGTGTTACAAAAAAAATTCTTCATACCAAAGAAAAAAGCCTTGGAAAGTTGGGACCGAATTGGGAAGGTCCCTATGAAGTAACAAAGAGAGTAAAACAGGGAATGTATCGGTTAAAGGATAAAGATGGGAGATACCACAAACATCCGTGGAACATAAAACATCTGAAGTTGTACCTTGAGTAATAATGAAAATCTTGACATATAAATTTTCTTTTCTATTTTTAGATTTGGAAAACAGCCAAGGCATACTTTTTCCTATCCTGTTAGGCACAAGAAGGTTTTAACGAGGTACCATTATTAGCTGATAAATATATTTGAAAGTTTGCCTCGAATTATTTTTTATGATTCATAAGTTATGATCGGATAAGCAGGTCAACAATTATGACAACTATAATTAAGAATTCCTAAAGTCAGCATACAATGACTATTATGTCCAACAAAAGTTGGCATAGAGCAATTATTATATTCAACGCAAGTTGACATACAACCATTTTCATACCCAATATGAAGTAGCAAATTTTATAAGTTGATAAAGTGTTCCAAACGATGGGTGTACAAGGAAAATTAAGTAAGATAAATGTTCTTTAGAAAATATTGACACCATTACAAAAACTGCCTCGAAACTAACAAGGACTTGTACAAAAAGGGTAGAATAAAAGAGACTTGAGTACTTAGAATGTTTCAAGGAGTCACTCTCCTCGGAATCAGATGTGTCACTTTCATTCAAAACAATATTAGGTGGGCGAAGTTCGGGGGAGACACGTTTCCAGAAGCTACCTAAGTCATACTCAGGATACTCCTCATGGATTTCGGTGATCAATCCTGCTTCGATGGTAACATCGTTGGCATTGAGCTTGTCCACTCATTTTGCTGCATAGGCATTCACAGCTCTTTCTCAAGATTCCTCAGTAGATATCTTGTACAAGTCAATCGGAATTTTTCGAAGTGTCACTCCCCTCACCTTCTGAGTCTTCACTCTCACTTACGACTATTTGGGGAGGGCGAAGTTCTAGGGGGACAAGCTTCCAGAAAGGCCCCAGGTCATATTCAGGGTGATCGGTGTATATTTGGGTCAATAAGCCGGCTCGAGTGGCAGCATCCCGAGCCTGTAAGTTCTTCGAACATGTTGCTGCATAAGCATCCACAACCTTCTCCTTCGCCTCTTCAACTTCTACTGGGAAACCTTTGATCTTTTTCTCCAAGTTATCGCGCTCTCCAACTACTTTTCGAAGAGCCTCAGTACATTGCTCGAATCCATCGCAAGCCTTGCGATGCCCCTTTTTGTATTCAGATATCATCAGCTCCTGGGCATCAGTCTTATCCTTGTACAAGTCCCTTTCTTGTTGGCAACACCTCTCTAGCATTGTCACATAATTCTCAGAGGCAGAAAGACGCTCGTACAAGGCATCAGCTTGGCCCTCGATCACTGCATACTCCTTCTTGGCCTCCTCGAGCTGAGAGGCAGCTAGTGATGCCTTGAACTTGTAGTAATTTTTGCGCTTTTCAAGATGGCGCATCTTTTTTCCTCGGTTCACTGAAGTGTGCAACACTCTCCAAAGACTCATTGAGAACTCATCATCCAAGGGGACTTCGAAGGAACTCGAAGGAGACCCTAACGCTGTAGAATCAAATTCGGAGAAATTACCATAAGCAACGTTTGGATGAATGAGTAGTGGAGGGTCTGTTCGAGGAGCAGGAATAGGAGCTAGCCTTGGACTGTCTTCGAGGGAAGCTGGGTGAGAAGCCTCAATAAGAGGAGAGTGCAAGGATTGGTAGGAAGTTTCTCTGGGTGACTGGCCACCCCTGTTTTCAGCATCATTTGCACTACCATGGACTTCTCCTTCGAAATTAGTCTCTTCTTTGTTGTCAGGGGTTTCTCCCCCCTCTGACCGTTCTTCGATGGGCTCGAGCAGGATGCCCTTACCCTTATCTCTTTTCTTCAGATCCTTTTTCGAAGGAGCAGGGGGAGGAGGATCACTGGTAGCAGCAGTTACATTCGCATCCTTCCTCGAAAAAGCAGAGGGAGGGGGATCAGTATTAGTTGAAGTAACAATGGTGGGTTGAGGAGGATGAGAGTTTGTCCCCCCAGCTTCGTTCGAAGGGGGCTGTTGAACATTCACAGGCCCTTCGACGTTCAATTGTTGGGTGGTTGGTACTTCGTCTTCTAGAGGCTCTCCCAAGTGGCTCTGCGAACGGAAGCGTTTGGGCAAGTAGATCACAACATCTGTTTGGCTGCATCGATCTAGCACCTCTCGCTCCGAAGGCGGAGCCATTAGTCCCCTCATACTTTTGCGATCTTGAGGATTAAGCCTCCAGAGTCGACTCCTAGCCAAGTTGTCGTCCACAAAACAACGGCGGAATCGATTGTCCCAGTGCTCCTTTGCCCACAAGCGAAGGTTAGTAAAGACAGTGGCAGCTCCCTCGACATAGTCGGCGTAGGGTTTGGACACCCCAATCATAGCTGTAACAAGAAAATAAACATAAACACAACATACAATTTCGAGGGAACATATTACTTCGAAGGCATACAAGTTTTCGAGGAGGCTTGTGAGAAAGCATAGATTTCAAAGGCTTAAGTTCGAAGGGTAAAAGTTGGTGGAATACTTACATTTCATTGTCCATTTTAGCGAGAGTTTGTGAGGATTCGAAGGAGTGGCTTCTGATCCAGTCTCCCAGCAACCAGAGAAAAAAAGAAACTGTTGCCTCCATTTTTTATCGGCCTCCAATGGATCCTTCAATATCTTTTGCCCCCGATTGAATGTCAATGAGTAGAAGGGGAAGTAAGGATTTCGGGCCAGACCAGCAAGACCAATGATTTGCTCCAGTGAAAATTCTTAACCTGAGAGCCTTGAGGCCATTATGCAGGCCATTAACGTGAACCACATATTGGGCCCAACCTGTGAGGGGCAAAGATCTATCTTCGAGAGATATTCAATAAAGAAGGGGTCTAAGGGATACCTCAGCCCCCAATTCATGATTTCTGTGTAGACCACCACCTCGTGATCCCTCACAGATAAGGGTGTTTCTCCTTCAGAAGGAAATCTAATGTTGATATATCTGGGGATGCCCCATCGAGCCCTAAGCATCGTCTCCTCTTCCTTCGAAAAATACTTATATTTAATATTGGCAAGGGCCACCATGTGCTTATTCTCAATGCCGCGAATGTTATTGCCGGCAATATTGTCTAACTCTAGGGGAAACACAATATCCCCTTTCAGTTTTGGAGCAATCCGGGGAGCTTGTTCCTCGGATATTGACATAGAAGACGATGTTGCACCGTTCGCAGGGCCTGAGGAAGGGACAATGGGCGATCTCTGGCCGAAGGGCTTATTGAGAGGGTTCGTAACTTTGGGATCTAAAGTTTCTTCATGTCTAATACGCATGTCTTCCTCAGTAATAAGCGTCCTCGAGGGGGAGAATTGAGTTCCATGAATGGTCATGGATGGCGTGGAGGGCAGACTAGACACATCTGTTCCTTGTCTTCGAGGAGGACTACCAGCATCACGATGAAGGTCTTGTCTTCGAGGGGAACTACCAGCGTCACGATGAAGGCCTTGTCTTCGAGGAGAACTACCAGCATCACGATGACGGTCTTGGTTTCGAGGAGGACTTCCAGAATTATGTTGAAGGTCTTGGTTTCGAGGAGGACTTCTCGAAGTCCTTCGAGGACTTGAAGATCTTTGGGGGAGGTTTTCGACATTAGTTGGGGCACTTGGTTCTCGAATTGTTAGGGGAGCTTCCCTAGCCCGCTTTCGCTCATGAGAACCTTTTCTGTCTCTATGGGATTTCTTCCTCTTCGAACTTGATGAATGCTTGTGTGATCTCTCTTTACCCATTTCTCTAGGAGGGTTTGTTTCGCTGAGCAAGCTTCGACGAGCTACTTCACGGGGGATAATGGAGGTCGAGTTGTTCGAAGGAGGCCATACACCAAAAAATGTTGTAGTCGATAGTGGGGGATGAGGCCTTACGTCTTCACCGGCAGCAACCCTCTCTTCGAACCGTTTACTAATCAACAACCACTCAGGAATTCGACGGGGTTTGTTCGCCAGCTTTATCTCTCTAAAAATAATTGAACAAAAGTTGCATTAATGAAGGAAAAGGTTGGTATTTATAGAAGACTAGTGGGCTTTCTTGACAAATGAAGCCCGGGGACATTTTCATGTTGTTTGCCTAGGGGTACAACGATCCACATAGGTGGACATTGTTCGGCCGCCTAGCTATAGCAGAAGGTGAAGAGTTTTGTGTCAGAGATTGTCAGGGGAAGGGAAAGAGTTTTCTGACAACAATGTCAGAGGAATTGGTACCGTTTCTTCAGAAGTATGCTGATAACCGGTGTTTGTGCAATGATATCATCAATCCTAGCACCCTTTTTTCGCCTAAGTACATAGTTATCTGACGACCATTTTGCTTAAAGTGCTGCAAGGATTGAGGGGGCTACTCGGTATAACAGAAGTTTGAGGAGGCTTATAAATCATTCGAAGAGGTTTTGAAGAGGTTTTGTGTCGAAGAGGTTTTGTGGAGCCTTCCGACAATACGAAGGAACTTGTGGAGCAACTTTTCGAAGGACTTATGAAGTTCGAAGAAGAAATGATTTTGGCCTGTCAGGAGAATTATTCAGTCTTAGCAAAACGATTTTTACTAAGACTGGGGGGCTACTGATGAGGAAGAATAAAAGACAAGGGCCAAAATGCATAGAAATAAATATATAAGGGCCAAAATGCATAGAAATAAATGTATAAGGGCCAAAATGCGTAGAAATAAATGTATAAGGGCCAAAATGCGTAGAAATAAATGTATAAGGGCCGAAAATGTATGGATTGTAAAGATATAGCCAGAATAGGAAGGAACTAAAAAGCAGGGACCAAAAGATGTAATTAAACCAAATTAAAGCGTGTGGGGTCCGCAATTGTACTATAAAAGGACCACACACGCTTCACGAATCCCGGGATGAATAGTACGAGACTTTCTCTCTATACTGTTTAGCACTTTCTCTCTCTAGATCTGACACTCAAATATTCCTCTATCACTTAATCCTCTATCAACAAATCTTCGCATAACAAAATCACCATCGGACCATCTTTTAACTCTTCAGTGGCGCCGTCTGTGGGAAACAAAAATCGTTCCGACGATAATCACTTCCTAGAAATAATTCCTGTTCCGAGGAGAACCATGGAAGGCCGAGGGGACGATGTAATTGATCACTGCAAGGAAAACATGGAGGCGGATGACTTTCGGAACGACTTGGAGTCCGAAGGAGAAGGAGGTCGGCGAGTTGAGAACGTTTTCGATGACTCCGCTCTGCTGGCTCAGAGGAATGAACTGTTGTTGGAAATCAAAAGGTTGAAGGCGGAGAAGGAAGCCGCGCAGGGAAATGTTCGATCGGAGATAAGAAGAGAACCCGTCGAACAAAAGGAGGAACGCGAGGTTGAGATTCGACCCAAGAGAAGAGTTGACAAATATCGGAGGCGTGAGCGACGGTCTCCGAGGAGGAGAGAGAAATACCATTCGGACTCGGCTACTTCAAGCGACTACTCGCGGTATAGCACTTCTGAGTCATCCCCTCGGAGATACCGCAGGAGGAAAAAGCGTGATCAGAGGCGAACTGGTGCCCGAAGGGGAAGGAGTTCGGAGAGGAAATCCTCGCGGGAAAAAAGTCGCCACGACCGAGTTGGTGATCGCTCTCATGAACAAGCAAAGTGCCTTGGGAAGGATGATGTGGGCCCTCGAAATTCAGAATGGCAGCAGCAATACACTTTGCCCTCCGAGGAGGGGTTGTACTTTTCGAACAACGATAATTTGAGGTCCAACATTTATCGTACGGGACACAATTGGAGAGCCTCTCCCCTGTCCTCGGAGATCTTAGTGGGGAACCTCCCGAAGTACTTTAACATTTCGAAACTGGAAAAGTTCGATGGGACTCAGGATCCGGACAATCACATCGAACAGTTCAAGAACTTTATGATAAACTTCGACGACGATGATAAACTTCTGTGCAGAGCATTCTCTCAAACTTTCAAGGGAGTAGCATCTAAATGGTACAATAGGCTACCTCAGGGCTCTATTAAAAGCTTTGACATGTTCTGGAACATCTTTAGACAACATTTCGTGGGGAGCAAGAAGTTCCGGGCCAACGGAGACACCATAATCTACTGTCGACAAAAAGTAGGGGAGAGCCTCAAAAATTATACTAATCGCTTTGTCAAAACCAAAACAAATATGGAGTACTGTAAGGACTCGGTGGCGCTTGCAGCGTTCAGGATGGGCTTGCTCCCCGGGTTGTTGAAAGACACGGTGGCAGAAAGTCAGGTGATGACCTTCGGAGCATTGCTAGATCAAGTCGAGAAGAGAATCTTGGTGGAAGAAACCCAAGCCTCAGAGAAAGGTTCCGGAGAGCAATTGGACCATAATCAATTTCAAAGGACTGAGCCGAGCTCTCAGGGCCTTACATCAAACGTTCAAGTCAAAAGCACGGGTCAGTATCCTCCAAGGCAAAAATCAAACCCGCAGTACTATGGCAATCAATCAAACCATAACCAAGGGGGAAGATACATGTCAAACAAATGGACTCGACCCGACTACTTTGCAGAGTAGACAGAAAATGTTGCTGCGATATTTGATTAGGCTAAATCTTCGGTCACGTTCAGGAAGCCTTTTCCCATACAAACACCAAGGAAAAGCAGAAGTGTTAACAAATATTGCAAATATCACGAGGATGTGGGCCATGACACTAAAGATTGCATAGCCTTGAAGAAGGAGGTGCAGGCTCTCATTGAGAATGGAATGCTGTTGGAGTATGTCAAGAAACACTCCCAGAAAAATGCCGTGGTAAAAGCTGTCTCGAAGAATACTGACACAGCCATAGTAATTTCCGAAGGGGTTGACAATTTTGACATCGAACAAGAGTATTTGGACCCCAAAGTTGGGAGGAACAATGTAAACCTGGTCGAGGAAGAAATTCCAAGGGGAAAGGTGGACCGTCTTTGTGCATTTTTCGATTCCTTAGCAATTTTCGGCGGGGACACAATCGCAGGAAACTCTAACAGCTCTCGCAAAAGGCACATGGTGAATCTGACCACCCAAATCGAAGCTGGAGTCTCCGCACAAATGCATCGATCGCCTTCTCCTATTATTTGTTTTGATGATGATGATATGCGTAATGTTGCATGCCCTCATGAGGACGCTGTAGTGATCGCGGTGGGCATTGCTGGGGATCAGATTCAAAAAATACTCATCGACAGAGGAAGCTCGGCGAACATTATGTTTATGAGTACTTACCGCCGCATTTCTGACCCACCGGTGATCCGAAGATCCGACAGGACAATCGTGGGTTTCACTGGTGCCAAATCGGTTGTTGTGGGGGAGTTTCAATGTATGGTAGAGTTGGGTCGTGGACCATTCAAAAAAGAGCTGGAGGTACTCTTCATTGTGGTTGACGCACCAACATCTTATAATGCCATCCTGGGTCGCTCTTGGTTATCTCGGATGCATGACGTTATCTCCACGGTGCATCAATGCCTAAAGTATGTGATCGGGAACAACATTGGAACAGTCAGAAGTAGCCAGAAGATGGCACGAGAATGTTACCAGATAGCCCTGTCTTCCAAAGGGGTTCGAGGAGGGCCCTCTGACCCAGCATAGCAATTAAAGGGGCCACCCCCCGAGGTCATCCCTTGCGATGATCCGAGGGAGGCCCCCGGATTTCAAATCCCAGAGGAAGATTCTGCGAAACACAAGTTCGCGGCTGGCAAAGTTCTGAAGATAGGGGTCCACCTCTCCCCCGAATTTAAAGGGAAGTTAATTTCTTTTTTGTCTGATAAGCTCGATATGTTTGCTTGGTGTGCACAGGATGTCACTGGTGTGCCGGCGGAAATTATATGTCACAAGCTCGCGATACGATCGGATGTCCGACCAATAGTCCAAAAAAGAAGGCCTGTCTCCCCGGAAAAAGCCTCAACGATTTTGTCGGAGGTCGAACGGCTGCTAAGCATAGGTCATATTCGCGAGTCACATTATCCTATATGGGCGTCGAATCCGGTGTTGGTGAGAAAGAAAAATGGCAAGTGGAGAATGTGTATCGACTTCACGGACTTGAACCGAGCTTGTCCTAAAGATCCTTTTCCTGTCCCTCGCATTGATCAATTAGTGGACTCGACCTCCGGAAATCGATTGCTATCTTTTATGGACGCTTACTCGGGATACAATCAAATCCGACTGGCTACTACAGATGAAGAGAGCACTTCTTTCATTACTGGGCGAGGTTTGTATTGTTACAAGGTCATGCCGTTCGGGTTAAAAAATGCGGGGGCAACTTATCAGCGCCTGGTCAATAAAACCTTCGAGGAGCAGATTGGGCGGAATATGGAAGCTTATATCGACGACATGTTGGTTAAGAGTGAACACGACGAAGACCATTTTGCTGACCTTGCGGAGACATTCCACAACTTGAATAGAGTCAATCTCAAACTCAATCCGGAAAAATGCATTTTTGGTGTGCGGTCCGGTAAATACCTTGGTTATATGATCAGCGAAAAAGGCATTGAGGCTGACCCTGAGCAGCTAAGAGCTTTGATCGCTATGACTCCTCCTCGAAACATTAAAGAGGTGCAAATCATGACAGGACGATTGGCTGCTCTGAATCGATTTATTTCTCGCTCGTCGGATAAGTGTGCCCCGTTCTTTAAAATATTGCGAAATGCGAAGCAATTTTGTTGGACCGAGGAATGTTCGACGGCCTTTCGTCAAATTCAGGAGTATTTAACCTCTCCGGAAGTTTTATCTAAACCTTTGGTGGGGGAGACGTTGATCGTCTTCGTAGCAGTATCCGAGTGTGCTGTTAGTGCCGTTCTCCTCCGAGAAGACGACTCTCTCCTAAGGCCAATTTATTATGTCAGTAAGAGTTTGCTGGACGTCGAGAAGCGGTATCTTACTTTGGAGAAGGTGGCTTTGGCGTTGGTGACAGCGGCACGAAAGATGAGGCCTTACTTTCAAGCCCATCCCATTGTGGTTCGAACGACATTTCCCCTGAAAAGTCTATTACAAAGACCAGACATCTCTGGCAGGATGACTAAGTGGTCCGTACAGCTGGGAGACTTTGACATAATATTTGAGCCTCGAACGACGATAAAGGCACAGGTTTTAGCAGATTTTTTGGTCGAGTTCCACTCAGACAGGGAAAAGCAGGAGGTGCCTGATATAGTCGCCGAGGAAGAATGGGTGATACAGACGGATGGTGGGTCGAACATCTCAGGCAGCGGAGCAGGTGTCCAGTTAATATCCCCGCAAGGGGTAGCTATGTTCCAAGCCATTCGTTTCGGTTTCAAAGCTACTAATAATGAGGCTGAGTATAAAGCAGCTTTAGCCGGCCTGCGTTTAGCTCAAATATGCGGGGCTCGGCGGATAAAATTGATCAGTGATTCTCAGCTGGTGATAAATCAGGCTTCGGGGGAGTCCGAGGCAAGGAAAGAAACACTTATACAGTATTTGAAGCTGATGAAAGATTTGGCGTCGGGTTTTGAGAGCGTCAAGTTCGAGCATGTCCGACGAGAGTTAAATGTCGTCCCGGATTCTCTCGCCTCTACTTCACGGACAGAGGGTTATCCCTGGGTTCTGGTCCAGACATGCCCTTCGATCTCAATTAGTAAAGAGCACGTGATGAACGTCTCAGAGGAAAGCCACGCGATCACGCCTGATTGGAGAACAGTCCTCATTGATTTTTTAGCTCATGATGTTTTGCCCGTCGACAAATATGAAGCCAGAAGAGTTAGATTCAAATCTCATGGTTATATTTTGCTGGGAGGATTGCTGTATAAAAAATCTTTGAGTCGGCCATTGCTAAGGTGCTTGAGTGGGCCCGAGTCACAAATTATCCTTTCCGAGTTACATGACGGTGAAGGATCCGCTCACTGTGGATATAAGGCTTTGATATGCAGGGTATTCTTGACAGGCTATTATTGGCCAACTATCTCGGCTGATGTAAAAGATTTGGTCAAACACTGTGACACGTGCCAGCGCTATGCTAATGTAATTCACAAACCGGGAGTATTGATGGAAAGCATCTCAGAGGCAGTTCCTTTTGACAGGTGGGGCATTGACTTGGTTGGACCTCTACCGATGGCCTCTGGGGGCAGACAGACGATAATTGTGGCCGTCGATTATTTTTCTAAGTGGGTGGAAGCTGAGCCGCTCGCGGGAACAAAGGCCAAAGACGTGATCAAATTTGTTTTATCTAATATTTGTTGTCGTTTTGGTGTACTGTTGCAGATTACCACGGACAATGGACCACAATTTGATAACAAAGAATTCCAGAGTTTTTGTGTGTCAAGGGGCATACGACAATGTTTTTCGGCACCATTTCATCCTCAGGCAAATGGGCAGGTGGAAGTAACTAATCGCACCATCCTCGACGGTTTGAGAAAGAACTTGGAAGGTAAGGCGGGGAAATGGCCCGACTATTTACAGGAGGTGTTGTGGGCATATCGAACGACCCCCCGAACAGCCACCGTTGTATCCCCATTTGCCTTAGTTTATGGGATGGATGCCGTGGTCCCTCCGGAGATCCTCTTCCCTTCACATCGAATAAAAACTTATGACTCAGACACAAATGACCAGCATAGAGCATTGGCTTTAGATTTGGTGGAGGAAAAGAGACAGCGGGCGCAGCTGACTTCCTTTCACTATCAAACTCTTATGAGGAGTCGCTATGCATCCAAAGTCAACCATAGAGACTTTCAGGTGGGAGACAAGGTCCTACGCAAAGTTTTCTTGCACACTAAGGACAAGAGTTTGGGGAAGTTGGGACCTAACTGGGAAGGCCCTTATGAGGTCACCGAAAGGATAAAACCAGGCACATATCGGTTGAAAGATAAAGACGGACGATATCTCCGCTTACCTTGGAATATTGAGCATTTAAAGTTGTACCTCGATTAGCAGAGCTCGGAGATGACATTGTATTTCTTTTCACTTTCTATGTATCCCTTGGGAAATTTTTTGGTGAGGACACACTCTTTCCTACCCTGTTAGGCACAGGAAGGTTTTAATGAGGTGTTTCGGTGATCCCCTTAAATACAAAGTTTCTTTGCCTTTAACTATTTTTTGAGTCACAGTAACATGTGCCTCGAATTGTTGTCCCTCGCACTATTTTTTGAGTCACAGTAACATGTGCCTCGAATTGTTGTCCCTCGCACGATTTTTTATTATTATTTTTACTTTATTCATCGGGTCACATTAAGGTGTGCCACGATATTTTGGGACCTTCGAACTATTCATCGGGTCACAGTAAAATGTGCCACGATATTTTGGGACCTTCGAACTATTCTTCGGGTCACAGTAAGGTGTGCCTCGAAGCCACTCTCAGTTGTGAATCAGAACAGTTTCTCCTTGCAATTATTTTCGGAGACCCTAAAATTATTCGAAGGCCAAGTAGATTGGCATTCGACGACCTCATTGCGAGCGTAACTCTTGCTAAATTTATCCAAGTAAAATTTGTTCGAAGGCCAAATAAGATTGGCATTCGAATGCCTCATTGCAAATATAACTCTTGTTAAGTTTGGGCAAGTAAAAATTGTTCGAAGGCCAAATAAGTTGGAATTCGAAGGCTTTATTACGAGCATAAAACTTGCTAAATTTATTTAAGTAAAATTGTTCGAAGACCAAGCAAGTTGGAATTCGAAGACCTTATTAAAAACATAACCCTTATCAATTTATCTAGATAATAATCATTCGAAGGCCAATCAACTTGACGTTCGATAGCCTTATTACAAATATAACACTAGTTGTTCGAAGGCCAATAGAATTTGTGAATTTCTCCAAGTACTAATTGTTCGAAGGGCCAACGAAATCATAATTCGAAGAACAATCTATCTAACTGATAATCATTATGAACTTTTTCCAGATACAATACATTGACAAGTCAAATATTCAGTTCTCTTACAAAGTTAAAGCAGCACAGCAAGTTCCAATCATTACAAAAAGAGGCCTTTTTTAGGCCATATACAAAAAAAAACTACCTACAACACTTTTACTCATTCGAAGTGTCACTCCCCTCACCTTCTGAGTCTTCACTCTCACTTACGACTATTTGGGGAGGGCGAAGTTCTGGGGGGACAAGCTTCCAGAAAGGCCCCAGGTCATATTCAGGGTGATCAGTGTATATTTGGGTCAATAAGCCGGCTCGAGTGGCAGCATCCCGAGCCTATAAGTTCTTCGAACATGTTGCTGCATAAGCATCCACAGCCTTCTCCTTCGCCTCTTCAACTTCTACTGGGAAACCTTTGATCTTTTTCTCCAAGTTCTCGCGCTCTCCAACTACTTTTCGAAGAGCCTCAGTACATTGCTCGAATCCATCGCAAGCCTTGCGATGCCCCTTTTTGTATTCAGATATCATCAGCTCATGGGCATCAGTCTTCTCCTTGTACAAGTCCCTTTCTTGTTGGCAACACCTCTCTAGCATTGTCACATAATTCTTAGAGGCAGAAAGACGCTCGTACAAGGCATCAGCTTGGCCCTCGATCACTGCATACTCCTTCTTGGCCTCCTCGAGCTGAGAGGCAGCTAGTGATGCCTTGAACTTGTAGTAATTTTTGCGCTTTTCAAGATGGCGCATCTTTTTTCCTCGGTTCACTGAAGTGTGCAGCACTCTCCAAAGACTCATTGAGAACTCATCATCCAAGGGGACTTCGAAGGAACTCGAAGGAGACCCTAACGCTGTAGAATCAAATTCGGAGAAATTACCACAAGTAACGTCTGGATGAATAAGTAGTGGAGGGTCTGTTCGAGGAGCAGGAATAGGAGCTAGCCTTGGACTGTCTTCGAGGGAAGCTGGGTGAGAAGCCTCAGTAAGAGGAGAGTGCAAGGATTGGTAGGAAGTTTCTCTGGGTGACTGGCCACCCCTGTTTTCAGCATCATTTGCACTACCATGGACTTCTCCTTCGAAATTAGTCTCTTCTTTGTTGTCAGGGGTTTCTCCCCCCTCTGACCGTTCTTCGATGAGCTCGAGCAGGATGCCCTTACCCTTATCTCTTTTCTTCAGATCCTTTTTCGAAGGAGCAGGGGGAGGAGGATCACTGGTAGCAGCAGTTACATTGGCATCCTTCCTCGGAAAAGCAGAGGGAGGGGGATCAGTATTAGTTGAAGTAACAATGGTGGGTTGAGGAGGATGAGAGTTTGTCCCCCAAGTTTCGTTCGAAGGGGGCTGTTGAACATTCACAGGCCCTTCGACGTTCAATTGTTGGGTGGTTGGTACTTCGTCTTCTAGAGGCTCTCCCAAGTGGCTCTGCGAACGGGAGCGTTTGGGCAAGTAGATCACAACATTTGTTTGGCTGCATCGATCTAGCACCTCTCGCTCCGAAGGCAGAGCCATTAGTCCCCTCATACTTATGCGATCTTGAGGATTAAGCCTCCAGAGTAGACTCCTAGCCAAGTTGTCGTCCACAAAACAACGGCGGAATCGATTGCCCCAGTGCTCCTTTGCCCACAAGCGAAGGTTAGTAAAGACAGTGGTAGCTCCCTCGACATAGTCGGTGTAGGGTTTGGACACCCCAATCATAGCTGTAACAAGAAAATAAACATAAACACAACATACAATTTCGAGGGAACATATTACTTCGACGGCATACAAGTTTTCGAGGAGGCTTGTGAGAAAGCATAGATTTCAAAGGCTTAAGTTCGAAGGGTAAAAGTTGGTGGAATACTTACATTTCATTGTCCATCTTAGCGAGAGTTTGTGAGGATTCGAAGGAGTGGCTTCTGATCCAGTCTCCCAGCAACCAGAGAAAAAAAGAAACTGTTGCCTCCATTTTTTATCGGCCTCCAATGGATCCTTCAATATCTTTTTCCCCTGATTGAATGTCAATGAGTAGAAGGGGAAGTAAGGATTTCGGGCCAGACCAGCAAGACCAATGATTTGCTCCAGTGAAAATTCTTGGCCTGAGAGCCTTGAGGCCATTATGCAGGCCATTAACGTGAACCACATATTGGGTCCAACCTGTGAGGGGCAAAGATCTATCTTCGAGAGATATTCAATAAAGAAGGGGTCTAAGGGATACCTCAGCCCCCAATTCATGATTTCTGTGTAGACCACCACCTCGTGATCCCTCACAGATAAGGGTGTTTCTCCTTCGGAAGGAAATCTAATGTTGATATATCTGGGGATGCCCCATCGAGCCCTAAGCATCGTCTCCTCTTCCTTCGAAAAATACTTATATTTAATATTGGAAAGGGCCACCATGTGCTTATTCTCAATGCCGCGAATGTTATTGCCGGCAATATTTTATAACTCTAGGGGCAACACAATATCCCCTTTCAGTTTTGGAGCAATCCGGGGAGCTTGTTCCTCGGATATTGACATAGAAGACGATGTTGCACCGTTCGAACCTGATGAATGCTTGCGTGATCTCTCTTTACCCATTTCTCTAGGAGGGTTTGTTTCGCTGAGCAAGCTTCGACGAGCTACTTCACGGGGGATAATGGAGGTCGAGTTGTTCGAAGGAGGCCAGACACCAAAAAAGGTTGTAGTCGATGGTGGGGGATGAGGCCTTACGTCTTCACCGGCAGCAACCCTCTCTTCGAACCGTTTACTAATCAACAACCACTCAGGAATTCGACGGGGTTTGTTCGCCAGCTTTATCTCTCTAGAAATAATTGAACAGAAGTTGCATTAATGAAGGAAAATGTTGGTATTTATAGAAGACTAGTGGGCTTTCTTGACAAATGAAGCCCGGGGACATTTTCATGTTGTTTGCCTAGGGGTACAACGATCCACATAGGTGGACATTGTTCGGCCGCCTACCTATAGCAGAAGGTGAAGAGTTTTGTGTCAGAGATTGTCAGGGGAAGGGAAAGAGTTTTCTGACAACAATGTCAGAGGAATTGGTACCGTTTCTTCAGAAGTATGCTGATAACCGGTGTTTGTGCAATGACATCATCAATCCTAGCACCCTTTTTTCGCCTAAGTACATAGTTATCCGACGACCATTTTGCTTAAAGTGCTGCAAGGATTGAGGGGGCTACTCGGTATAACAGAAGTTCGAGGAGGCTTATAAATCATTCGAAGAGGTTTTGAAGAGGTTTTGTGTCGAAGAGGTTTTGTGGAGCCTTCCGACAATACGAAGGAACTTGTGGAGCAACTTTTCGAAGGACTTATGAAGTTCGAAGAAGAAATGATTTTGGCCTGTCAGGAGAATTATTCAGTCTTAGCAAAACGATTTTTACTAAGACTGGGGGGCTACTGATGAGGAAGAATAAAAGACAAGGGCCAAAATGCATAGAAATAAATGTATAAGGGCCAAAATGCATAGAAATAAATGTATAAGGGCCAAAATGCGTAGAAATAAATGTATAAGGGCCAAAATGCGTAGAAATAAATGTATAAGGGCCGAAAATGTATGGATTGTAAAGATATAGCCAGAATAGGAAGGAACTAAAAAGCAGGGACCAAAAGATGTAATTAAACCAAATTAAAGCGTGTGGGGTCCGCAATTGTACTATAAAAGGACCACACACGCTTCACGAATCCCGGGATGAATAGTACGAGACTTTCTCTCTCTATACTGTTTAGCACTTTCTCTCTCTAGATCTGACACTCAAATATTCCTCTATCACTTAATCCTCTATCAACAAATCTTCGCATAACAAAATCACCCTCGGACCATCTTTTAACTCTTCATATACGACCAGTTCATTGTCCCTAACAGGCAAGCAATTTCACCTTCCTTCGGGAATCTGATGGTAATGTACGGAGGGATGCACCATCGAGTCCTTATCATGGTTTCTTCCGATGGCAAGAAATATTTGTAGGAGATATTTTGAAGTATTACCAAATGCTTATTTTCGATGCCTCGGATGTTGTTGGCCACAATAACGTCGAGTTCCAAAGGAAGAGTAATATCACCTTTGGACTTTGGGGAAATTCTTAGAGATTGCTCTTCGGAATTTGCCGAAGGGGTTATAGATACTTGACTCGAGGAGGCCAATGAAGGACCGTCAGATTTTCTTTTCTCTGTGGTGGGTGCTTCGTTTGGCACTAAGTTGGGGTTTTCTGAGGCAATTGTTTTTCTTTTATTTTTTAGGGCCTCGTTTCTTGATGATTGTACCTCATCGTCAGTGATTGTAACTCTAGAAGGAGAGAATCTTGGACTTCCTTGCCCTGTCATCGAGGGGGTGGCTGGTAGGTCTGACCCAGAGCCATCAAATTTTGAGGATGATTATTGTTAATTGTAGTTGGGGTCAGATTTTGTGGTTCCGAAGAGGTTTATTTAGAACGTTTATGTTCTTTAGAACTTTTCCTATCTTTGTGACGTCTTTTTCTTTTACCAGAAGAATGTTTATGGTGTTTTTCTTTACCCATGGATTCGAGGGGATTAAGATTAGAGTTTTTAGTTTGACAAGAAATGTGAAGGGTATGATGGCAGAAGAATTTTCCGATAGAGGTCGGGTACCGTAGAATGTGGTTACAGGAGGTTCGCATTTAGGCTCAACATAAGTACCAGCAACAAGTTTTTCTTTGAATTTTTGACCAATGAATAGACACTCTGGAATTCGACGAGGCTTAGGGGGCATAAGTTAGCTTTCTCTCTCTCTAGAAAGTTTTGAACATAATAGTCTGGATTGTAAAATGTGAAATGAGAGTATTTATAGATACATATGGGCTTTTGAGGAGAGGAAGGTCTAGGCACATTTTCCTTTGTTTTCCTAGGGGTGTTATCGGTAACATAGGTGCAATTGTATTGTATTGGGAAATGTGATAAAATATGAAGAGGCAAAAGGTATGATGAGAAACTTTGGGAAGTGTGATAATATCTCTAAAAAGATAAGGGGGGAAATTGCAAAGTAACAGTAAAGTTAGGGAAGGATTGTAAAGTAAATATTAAAGTAGAATTAATTGTAAGTAAACAATAAAAGTAAAAGCCAAGCTTGTAATTAAGAGGTAGTTAGGCATGTGGGGCCATCATTTGTATTATAAAAGGATCCCACCAGATTTGGGAAATGGGGATGATTATTATAATATTATACTTGTTGATTTTCTCTCTCTAAATGACTAGTGGTTAAGAAATTGTTTTCACGAAACAATCCCTGATAGAATTGTTTAATACAAATTACTCCTCCTTAAGTTCATGTCTCATCAATCATAAAATATGTGTGTGATGATATGGTTTGTGCGCAACCTTCTTTGAAGAAATCCAAATGAAATAAGGGAAGCGTAATGTATTTTCGTACGTTTTTCATATACTTTTTGGAAAATAAAGTAACAATGCTTTTAACAACTTGAATTACCGGTACCATTAATTTTATTAAAAATAAACTCATGGCAACGAAGCTAACTACGAAGATACAAATCTCACTAAATGTCCAACAATTTAATTTTGGAGAAGTTTAATGCACGACTTTTGTATGTGTGCAAAAAATTCATCGAGAATTGTAAGATTTAAGAAACATTTGAAAGTGATATTTAGTTAATTTGATAAGCTGAGATATTTTATATATTTATAAACCATAAAAACATTAACAGATATTTGATGAGTCCGAATTCGAAGAGCGCCCCGGAAGGGTAGTCCAAAGTAAAACTCCCCGAAAATCGGACAGACTCCAAGACTATAATCCGAACAGGACTGATTGAACCGGACAGGTGATTTTGAACACTGCAAACATAAAGCAGCTCGAACTATGACTAAAGTACTAAAATACCTAAACACTATCTGACTAAGCTACCTGTACATCTGCTTAAAACTCATGGGTCTTTGAACATGACCCGGGTCCATTAAACTTGACCCGAAAGCCCATAAGGGCCCAAATCTTACACTATAAATGCCCAACCACCAGCATTAACTATGAGTAAGAAAAATTAACTGCTGCCAGGCTGCTTAATTCTCTCTCCACCCTTGAAACACTTTGAAACACCCTGAAATATCTTGAAACTCCTTTAAACACCACCATACCACCGTGAAACACCCTTACGCCGCCTTAAAACTCTACTTAAAATTACCATCCTACCCCCAGGCTACTTTTATCCTCACCAAATTGGCGACCACAGTGGGAGGCGACGGTGCCTGAATCAAACATTCAAAACCAAGTAAAAGAATTCTGTCCGAATGAATCCGGATAATCCAGAGCTTCCACCAGCTTTGCTCGAAGTGGTGGAAGAGAACGATGAATATACTGTCCAGGAGCGTGACAGGTTGAGGGTTGAAATAGAAGCTCTGAGGGCTGAGAAGGCCAAGATGGGCGTAAAGGAGAAATCCAAAGCATCAGCTGCTCATCGCTCTGATAACCCTCGAGAGCATGAGGCTTCGAAAACTCATGTGAGCACTAAAAAGACACATGCTAGTTCTAAAAAGTCTCACCGGTCCAAGCCTGTGGAGAGTTCTGACTCAAGTTCAGAATCTTCGGACAGCTCTTCGGACAGTGAGGGGAATGAAAAGTCCTTGTCCTCCAGCAGTGACGAAGGGCGAACCAGGAAAAAACAAAAGCAAGTTAAAAAGTATTCCAGAAAAAGAGACCACCATGGAAGAATGAAAAGACACATTGGGAAAGGATCATCTCACAGCCGGAGACATATAGACCGGATGCTGATGGATCCATTTGCCTTCCATGATGAGCCAGGTATCTTTGCTACACCTAATGAGGATACCGTGTTCAGTCGTGGAAGGAATTGGAGGCAGTCCCCACTGTCTTCTAAAATCCTATCCGGAAACCTCCCCAAGAGGTTCGATAGCACAAAGATGGAGAAGTACGACGGCAGTACTGATCCGGACAATCATCTGGAGCAATTCAAGAACTTCATGATGAACTTTGATGATGATGATAAACTACTCTGCAGGGCCTTCTCCCAGTCCTTTACGGGGAGTGCTCTGAAGTGGTATAACAGCCTTCCTCAGGGCTGTATCAGAGACTTTGATACCTTCTGGGTGGCCTTTCGAAGGCAATTTGTGGGGAGTAAGGAGCTCAAGGGCAATGGAGATACCATAATCCATTGTGCCCAAGAGCCAAACGAATCGTTGAAAGAATACATAAGTCGTTTTGTGAACACAAAGAACGGGCTAGCTGATTGCTTTGAACAAGTGGCAATAGCATCCCTGAGACAAGGTTTGAACCCGGGCAACCTGGCCGATTCAGTAACAAGGAAGAAAGCCATGACCTGGGGTGGATTGCTGAATCAAGTCGGCAAGCAAATAAATGTTGATGAAACAAAAAAGACCAGGGTGCACAGGCAAGTGAGATCCACCCCGGTGACACCAACTCCCAATCCAAACCAGTCCGGAAACAAAGCTAGAGAAACCGGACAGGGGCATGGAAGAGGAAAAGCTCAGTCTCAACCAGCTGCTCCTGCACAAAGTCAACAGTCTAGAAACAAAAGGGGGCCGTGGGTCCAATCGGAGTGGTTTGCAGAGCTCAAAGAAAGTGTGGCAACCATTTTCAAGAAAACTAAAGATGAAATACACTACCGGAGACCGGCAACCTTGCAGTCTCCCAGAGAACATCGAAACAGTTCTTTTTGTCAATATCACAATGATATTGGCCATACTACTGATGATTGTATAGCCTTGAAACAAGAGGTTCAGAACTTGATTGAAAGAGGGAAATTGGGTGCATACGTCAAAAGAAGAGGAGGTAATAGGCCTGACAATACTCACCGGGCTGGTCCGGTTAATGCTGCCCCAGAAGGGGCTATGGTGATCATTGAAAGGTTTGATGTGGAATCTGAATATTTGGATCCTGATCCAACAAGGAACAGAGTGGGTGCAATAGAGGAGCGTTCTAGGACGGTCTCCGGGCTCATTAAATTCTTTGAGTCCTTGACAATTTTCGGAGGGGATACTGTAACGGCTCCTACCACTTCATCAAGAAAAAGGCATGTCCATAATTTGGCTACCCAGCTAGAGGGGGGCATGACTTCATATCAATCGTCAAGTTTATTCCCATTCATTGTCTTTGATGGGGATGATTTGAGAGACATTGCTGGCCCTCATGAAGATGCTGTTGTCATAGGAGCATCGATAGGGGGCAATGAGATAAGGCGAATCCTGGTGGATACTAGGAGCTCTGCCAATATCCTTTTCCTTGATACTTACAAGAAAATGAAAAATCCAGCTGTGATTCAAAAGTCAGACCGATCGATTGTAGGTTTCACGGGTAGCTCAGCCGATGTAATCGGTGAGTTTGAAGAAGAAGTTTTGTTGGGCAGAGGCCCATTCAAGAAAAGAGTCCGAATACTTTTCATTGTGGTGGATTGTCCCACTTGCTACAATGCTATTCTAGGGAGATCTTGGCTCTCTAGGATGCATTCAGTGGCTTCGACGGTCCATCAGTGTCTAAAATATGCTGTTCAGGGGCAGGTTGGGGTTGTCCGAAGCAGTCAAAAAGTTGCAAGAGAATGCTATGCCACTGCCTTGGCACCACGAACGCTGGGGGCAGTCCGTATGAATGACCAATAGCAGTTTGAGGGCCTTTCTGGGGGTGAGGGTGAAATTGATGACCCCAGGGAGACCCCCGGAGTGTTGATCCCAGTTGAGGAGGTTGAGACACACTGTTTAGAAGAAGGGAAATTTGTCAAGATAGGGTCCAAAATGCCACAAGTGTTGAAGGAAGAAATGTTAAAATTCTTAAAAGACCATCAGCATGTCTTTGCATGGTGCAATGCTGATGTTACTGGAGTTCCATCAGAGGTGATTTCCCATCACCTATCTGTCCGGAGAGATGTGGCACCTGTGGTGCAGAAGAGGAGAGCTTTCTCAAAAGAAAAGGCTGATGTCATTGTACAAGAGGTTGACAGACTCACAAAGATGGGGCACATTAAAGAATCTCAGTATCCTTTGTGGACTGCCAATCCAGTCTTGGTAAAAAAGAAAAATGGTAAATGGCGAATGTGCATTGACTTCACAGATCTCAATCGAGCTTGCCCAAAAGACTTGTATCCGGTTCCCCGGATAGATCAGCTGGTAGATTCTACTTCTGGGAACAAGCTGCTCTCCTTTATGGATGCTTTCTCCGGATACAATCAGATCCAGGTGGATCCCAGGGATCAAGAGCATACCACTTTTGTTACTGATAGAGGATTACACTGCTACAAGGTGATGCCCTTTGGTTTGAAGAATGCTGGGGCTACTTATCAAAGGTTAGTCAATAAAGCCTTTGCTGATCAAATTGGAAGAAATATGGAGGTTTACATTGACGATATGATGGTAAAAAGTGTGGATGAGCAGCTGCACTTGTCCGACCTCCAGGAGACTTTTGCCAACCTGGCCAAGGTAAATTTAAAATTAAATCCTGAAAAATGTGTGGGAGTGCAGTCCGGGAAGTTCTTAGGGTATATTATAAGTGAGCATGGAATACAGCCCGACCCGGACCAACTCAATGCCTTGTTCCAAATGGAGCCTCCACGAAATATTAAAGAAGTGCAGCGGTTAACGGGGAGGTTAGCAGCTTTGAACAGATTCATCTCAAGGTCTTCGGACAAATGTGCTCCTTTCTTTCAAACTTTGAAGGGTGCAAAGGGGTTTGAGTGGACACCACAGTGTAATGAGGCATTCAGTGAAATCAAGAAGCATCTGTCCTCTCCGAAGACTTTATTCAAACCAATCGATGGGGAGACTCTATTTGTGTATCTGGCTGTTTCAAGTTGTGCCATCAGTGCTGTGTTAGTTAGAGAGGTTGATGGGTATCCTCACCCAGTATACTACATCAGCAAAAGCCTGATTGATGCTGAACGGCGCTACTTGAAACTTGAAAAATTAGCATTGGCCTTGGTGATAGCTGCAAGAAAGATGAGGCCTTATTTTCAGGCTCATCCTATCATAGTCCGGACATCTTTCCCATTAAAAAATGTCCTTCAGAAAGCGGATATTTCGAGCAGAATGACAAAGTGGTCAGTAGAGTTGGGGGACTTCGACATAGACTTTGCTCCTCGAACAGCAGTAAAGGCTCAAGCTGTGGCAGATTTTCTCGTCGAATTCCATTCTGATAGGGACTCAGAACAACCTGCTGATTCAAAAGACAAAAAAGTGTGGATTGTCCGAACAGATGGAGGATCCAGTGCTATAGGATCTGGGGCAGGTATATGTCTTACTTCCCCCTATGGGGACAACATGTTCCAAGCTATTTGTTTTGCTTTCAGAGCATCTAATAACGAGTCCGAATACGAAGCAGCGATAGCTGGGTTGAAATTGGCTTATATCTGTGGGGCTAAAAGGGTCAAGCCTCTAAGTGACTCCCAATTGCTTGTTCACCATGCCTTGGGCCTATCAGAAGCCAGAAAGGAACAATTGATCAAGTATTTACTTCTCTTGAAAAATGAGGCAATGAAGTTTAAAGCTGTTGTCTATGAGCATATTCCCCGGGCAGAGAATGAACTGGAAGACTCATTGGCAACAATAGCATATACGGAGTCCTATCCATGGATCCATGTGCTTGAAAGTCCTTCTATTCAACTTGATGAAGGGGAGAAAGAGGAAGTTTTTGAAATACAAGTAAATAAACCTCAAGATTGGAGGTCTCCACTTATACAATATCTGTCCGATGGTATTGTACCTTTGGAAAAATCACAAGCCAGAACGTTAAAACACAAGGCTCGTGGTTTCATCATGATTAGAGAGGTCTTGTACAAAAAATCCTATAGTAAACCTCTCCTACGCTGTTTAGGAGATCATGAGTCACAAATGGTTCTCTCCGAACTACATGATGGTGAGGGATCAGCCCATTGTGGATTTAGAGCGTTAACAAGAAGAGTGCTTCTCTCCGGATATTATTGGCCATCAATAATGAAAGATGCCAAGGAGCTGGTAAGAAGGTGTGATCCATGCCAGAGGTACAGCAATGAAATTCATGTACCAGCCATCCCTTTGGAATCAATTTCTGAGCCTATCCCTTTTGCTCGATGGGGATTGGACTTAGTTGGGCCTCTCCCTATGGCGTCCGGAGGGTGTAAAACCATAATTGTAGCCATCGACTACTTTTCGAAGTGGATAGAAGCAGCCCCCTTAGCAGGAACAACATCAAAGGCTGTTATAAAATTCATTCTATCCAACATATGTTGCAGATTTGGTGTCCCTCAGAGAATAACAACAGATAATGGGCCACAGTTTGACAACAGAGAAATGGAGAGCTTCTGTGCCACAAGGGGTATTCAGCACTGCTTTTCTTCACCATTCCACCCACAAGCCAATGGGCAAGTTGAGGTGGCTAATAGAACAATACTGTCCGGCTTAAAGAAAAATCTGGAAGGGGCTGCTGGGAAGTGGCCTAGTTATTTACAAGAAGTCTTGTGGGCCTACCGGACAACGCCTGGGGCTGCCACACAAGAATCACCTTTTGCCTTGGTCTATGGGATGGATGCAGTAGCTCCCATAGAGAAGACACTCCCCTCTTTTCGTGTTCATAACTTCTCCGGACAGGCTAATGAAGTAGCAATCAGAAATCAGCTTGATTTGATTGAAGAAAGGCGAGTAAAAGCTCATCTTAGAATAGCACACTATCAGGGCTTGATGAGAAGCAGGTTTGCTTCCAAGGTTAAAAGAAGGGACTTTCAACCAGGAGAAAAAGTATTGAGGAAAGTTTTCTTGCATACCAAGGAAAAACTCTTCGGAAAGCTGGCCCCAACTTGGGAGGGTCCGTATACTGTGGTTGAAAGAATCAAGCCTGGCACATACTGGCTGGAAGACAAAGATGGCAGGGTTTTAACTCACCCTTGGAATATTGAACACCTTCGAATGTATTTGGAATAAAACCTATGTAAATATTTACTTGTTTAAACATCCATGTAAATATTTGGGGGCATACCACTCCCTCTCTTCGGCGCCACGAAGAGCTTTCAATAAAACTTGAAGCCTTCTTGAACAATTTTCTAAGTTTTTACAAAATTCTGATGATTGTCATACTATTCGGACTGAAAGATCTAAGGGCTATTTAAATTCTAGCCAGAGAAATTAAACACTCTCACAATACGAAATACTTAAACAAACTGTGGACTAAGAGAAAGGTTGTGCAAGATAAAACATTCATTCGATAAAACTTAAAGTTGCCTTGGCCTTCCAAGGACTTTTTAAACAAGTTTAAACACAATACAAAAATCTGTCCGGACAAAATGGACAGCATCACAAAAAGGTGCCTTGGCCTTCCAAGGACTTTGGTTCAAACAAAAAAGTAAGCAGAATAAATTACCAACTAAGGGGGAGCCTTTGAAGATGGCTCGCCCTCATCTGTTCCCTTGGTCTTAACATCGCTTTTTTCCTCAATTACCTTTTTTCCTTTGGGATCAGCCTCTTCTTCACCCGGACTCTCTCCGGTTTCCTCCTCGTCACCAGATGAGGATATATCAGTGTACCCTTCATCAACCATGGTCTAATATGGGAGATCGTCATCATCCACATAACGCCATAAGTCCCCAAGTCTCCTCTTCGGGAACTTCTCATGAAATAGAAGGACCATGTCGGACTTCACCTTCTCAATCAATAATTCCTCACTCCGTATCATCTCCTTGGCGTAAGCATTGATTTTGGCCTTGATCATGGCCTCTTGATCCTTCACCAGGGCAGCTTTCTCACCAACAGCCTGAGTCACTGCATTCTCCAAAGTAAGTTTGTCAGTAGTCAGATTGGTGACAATCTTCTCTTTTGCTGCAGTCTCATCTTTTGAGTTTTTCAAGTCCTTCTCCAACTCGGACAGCTTAGCCCGGAGATCTTCTAGGGTTTTCTCCAAAGAGGCAACTTTTGTGTTGCTTTCATTTCTACTCCTCTTCAGCTGTTCGTTCGACTCCTTAAGCAAGTCAACCTGGGTAGTGGCACCCCGGAGGTCATCGGACAGTTTCTCCTTCTCAGACTTAAGCTCCTTAATGGTTTCTGCCTGACTCCGGATTTGCCTTTCCAGGGTGAGCACAGGTTGCACGTTGCTAAGGAGGGAGTGAGCTATAATGTCCCTTTCGCTGGAAACCAAGAAAGTCTTGCCATTAAAGTTCACTGTGTTGGAACTACTTGGAGGAACGTATGGCCCAGCAAACTCATCTCTCGACAGACCAAGAAAGTAATCACCTAGAGGACCCAGGCCGGTGACATCCACTTCGTCCATATTGATCTCTCCCCTTTCAATCTCATCAGTATGGAGTTCCCTTGGAATCCCTTCATTAAGATTTTCTGGGATCTCCTCAGCTAATGTAGGATCAATTGGGAAAGTGGGCTCCGGATCCCGGACAACGAACTCTTCTTCTTGAGAAGCCTTCTTTTTTTTTACTTCTCTGTCAGCACTATCGCTTGCTTGCTTGCGAGTTCGTTTGGAGGCCCTTAGAGGTTTTGAGGGAGTCTCTCCGTGTCTCTTACTTTCCACTTCTACCACTTGTAGAAGGTTTGCATCAACTTGAGCTGGGACTGGCACCTCTGTGTCAGTTAGAGCCTTTTTCTCCGTATCCACTGCCGTTTTCCTCCCTTTCTTCTTCTGGCCCTTCATTTTACTTGGGGCTTTGGCCCGGAGAGGGAGGAAAAGGGTCCCATCTAGCTCGTGAGACCTTCTCAGCACTATGTCATCATCAAGAGGGGTGGAGAACTCCTCCCATGTTAAATCCCTCCGACCTGTGGTGTTCCACAGGTGAGATCTGGCTAAGTTTCCCGGAGTAAAAGCCTTGTGAAACCGGTTCTCCCAGTTCTCTGCGGCCCATGTGTTTATCTTGCCACAGGTAACCTGTCCGGCTTTCGCATAGTCTCCGAACTCTTTTGGTAGTTCTGGCAAAACAAAAGAATAATTAAGTTATTGAAAGCTTAAAGAAGGGAAGATTCGAATAGAAACTTAAAGAAAGAACTTACGATCACTTCTCCATCTACTTCGAAGAAGGCTAGGATTCTCCCCAACCTTAATCTTCTTCCCATTCTCCCATGAGCCACTTATAAACAAGAACTGGCTCCTCCACTTATTCTCCGATTCCAGGAGATCATCGACAGCTTTCAGATTGTTCCCCATATTAAAGTGATAAAAGGGGAACTGGTGATGTTTGCATAGACTTGCCACAGCAGCAAACTCTTCCATGGGAAGAGGGATTCCGGACAGCCTGGACGCCATAATGCATGACATCAAGGTGTACCATCCGTTGGGGCTCAGCTGCGATGGACATAACTTCACTAAATGGAAATAGCGCACTATCTCCGGATCCAATGGGAACCTGAGTCCCCAATTGAACAGCTCTGTAAAAAATACAATCTCATTCCTCTTACAATCCATCGGGGTCTCCGGATCGATGGGAATTCGGATCTTTACGTTTTCAGGGATCCCCCACTTAGTGCGAAGCCGTCCCAAGTCTCTAGTATGAATAAACGCATACTTGGTTTTTAACAAAGATAAGAGATACTTAAATTCTACCTTGTGAAAGCAGGGCCCAACTTTCCCTTCAAGGCCCTCCGGCAGATCCGGACGGCTCAAGTACAAATCCTCTTTGCCTTTCTTGGCAACAACTATTGCAGTTTCAGCTTGTCCGGAAGACTCGGACTCAAACCTGACCTCCTCAGTGGAGTCTTCCATCCTCTCCTCCATTACTGTTGGGGGAGCTTCTGCAGAAACAGCCCGGGGAGGGATGAAGCTTGGTACAGCTGATCCTCCGGACTGACGGCTCGTTGTATACTTTTGAGTTCTCACCTCAGCTTGAGTTTCTGAGGTCGAAGTTTCCTTAGGAGGTAGTGGACTGCTAGCCACCGGACCAACCGGCCTCTCCCGGAGGGTTCTAACAGTTGTTCCAGACCCCGACTCACTAGTATTTTTTGAGGAGAGTCCTTTAACCAGTCTACTTGGTCTCTTCATAATAAGCTTGTCTGGAGAATGATCGGAGTCGGACCCCATGGCAATAAAAATAGATTTCTTCTTGACACTCGTAACAGTAACCCCTGGTTCGACGACAGGAATTGACTCTTGAACTGAAGAGTCTGAAACAATGGGGGAGAGTGTCGTTCGAAAAAGTTTTCTAGGTTTTGTACCTTTCGAAGAAGACGAACCTCTATCAGATTCTTCGATTGAAGTGGCTGGTCTCTCAACTGGCGATGCTGGAAGCCCTGCTGCAATCCTTTTCTCTTTTTCAACCCTTTGAGCTCTTTCTAGTTCTGAAAGATTGAGCCAGCCACCCTTGATTAAAGCTGTTCTTGCTGTGAACATAAAACGATTAAGGAAATCTTAAGGTTTTAGAGAGATGAAGTTTTGAGTAAAATGGCAAAGTGAAAATGAGACTGTGAAAGATGAATAGTATTTATAGTAAATGTAAAAAAGGGGTTTGATTCCTAGGAGAATCCGAAAAGTTGGGCAATGATTAAAAGACGGCGCTGACGTCATCAAAACCATTTAAAGAAGTTACCTATTCAATAAAGTGGTGTAATTTTCGAGGTAGAAAAACGGCTGGAGTGACCAACCAGAGGGTGACACGTGTCCCACTACTTCTGACAAAGAACCGTTTGGAATTCGTAACGGTTGGGCTGTCCGGGCCTGTCTCAACTCTCTTCGAATTGGAAAACCACTTCTTCAATCGGACTGTTTTTCAGTTCTTTAACAAGGACACTTGTTCAAATACCTAAAAAAGGGGCTCCTGATGAGTCCGAATTCGAAGAGCGCCCCGGAAGGGTAGTCCAAAGTAAAACTCCCCGAAAATCGGACAGACTCCAAGACTATAATCCGAACAGGACTGATTGAACCGGACAGGTGATTTTGAACACTGCAAACATAAAGCAGCTCGAACTATGACTAAAGTACTAAAATACCTAAACACTATCTGACTAAGCTACCTGTACATCTGCTTAAAACTCATGGGTCTTTGAACATGACCCGGGTCCATTAAACTTGACCCGAAAGCCCATAAGGGCCCAAATCTTACACTATAAATGCCCAACCACCAGCATTAACTATGAGTAAGAAAAATTAACTGCTGCCAGGCTGCTTAATTCTCTCTCCACCCTTGAAACACTTTGAAACACCCTGAAATATCTTGAAACTCCTTTAAACACCACCATACCACCGTGAAACACCCTTACGCCGCCTTAAAACTCTACTTAAAATTACCATCCTACCCCCAGGCTACTTTTATCCTCACCAATATTGATTATAATTCATCAAACAAGTAATTTCACAATGAATCAATGTAATATTTCACAATGCAAAATAAATAAGAGATTTCACAATTAATATGTTTTTTTTAACATTTTATGAGTAGAAAAGTTTACATTTCACAAGTACAAATACTTCAAATTTTGTAAATAAGATTACAAACAGCTTAACTCTGAATTATAGGATCAGTTGGAATAGTTATCTTATTCATCACTAAGTTAATATGTTATGATCTCTTGATGAAATTGTTATAATTAAAGAGTGTCTTGATGAATTCGCTTGTCTCTAGTCCCAGCAAGAGTAAGGCTTATATTTTAGGCATGCCTACTAACATTCATAGATACATTATTGTCACGTTTGGGTTTGACAAAGGCACGCTCCCCGTCAGATATTTGGGTGTCCCAGTTCGATAGTCATTACTAAGTGAATTATTGTTAGTTATTTTTTCATCCGCTCATTGGTATGAATTTGGTGAATGACTTTGAACTGAGGCTCATTAATAGTATCGTATAAGAATTTACCGATAAGGTTGATTTTGCTATTCTCTTGTAAGCAAGATGACAGATGTTTCAACTTTATCCATATCATAAAACTAATACATTTTACAAAGTACCGTATGAAAATCAACGGATGAAATATTATGCACTATAGTATTTTACATTGGGGTAACTATCATTATCATATAAATATATTCGAGTTTATTCAAAACCATAAAATAACTCTTAGATATAGGTTAAGTTTTGGATAGAACATTACAATGACAAGAGAATCAATATTCATCGATAAACGAAGGATGAGTGAGAAAACATACATGTATGTGTTTAGTTAGATTATACGTTTTTTATTTCGGAAATTATATATTATTCTCATATTTGCAGTCATCAAATGATGAAAAAACAAGACTTCAACAATGATACTTTGTAAAGATAACCAAACAAATAGCAGGTTTGTTTCGCAAGTGATGATATTTTACAAATATTTTCAAACTATATGTTTCATAGGTTGATAATTGTTTCATAAGTTATAGGTTTCGCAAATGATGATACTGTATCAGATATTATAGCCATAATTCTAAACTAACATATTTAGTATAAAAATAACAAACATAATATACAACAACAAAATTTATTGTATAAATTACTACTAATGATTGTTTCAAATGTCACAATTGATGAGTCCGTAATTATCCAACACTAGTCACTGAAAAACCGGACAGAGGCATTTCGGACAATAGGTACCCACTGAACCATCCAGACTTTATACTCCTAATTATGGACCCATGAGCTTTCGGGTCAAGTTACAAAACCAGGCCGAGTTTAAAGACCCATTAGTTTTTAAGTAGATTAGCACCTAGCTTAGTCAAAAAGTGTTTAGTGTTTTAGTACTTTTGTCCTGTCTGGATGGTTCAGTGGGCATCTATTGTCTGAATTTCCCCTGTTCGGTTTTTCAGTGAGTGGTGGTGGATAATTTTGTACTCACCAGTAGCCCCTTTTTTAGTTTTTGTCAAAGATCTTTGGCAGAACTAAAAAACTTGTTTAGCTAATAACAACATTCTCCAGATCGCTTATGTATTCAGTTCAGGGTTTATCCAGACTGAATCCTTCTCAAGAATTTTAAGAGTTTTGCTCTGGATCGTAGGACACGTGTCACATTTTGATTCACTCTTCCAGTCATTTTATAGAACGACGCTCCCACTAAGCGCAAAAAGCAATACCTACATTTAATGTTTCTTACGTCAGCGTCGCCTTCAATCATTACCTTAGTCTCTTTGTTTTCTCCTAGGTATCAGTAACTTTTTGCCTCATCAGTATAAATTGATTTCCTTTACTGTTTCACCATCTTCATCACTTTGCAATTTTTTCTTCTCAGAGATTTTTTACCTTTCTTCTCAAACGTTTTCTTGGGCAGTTTTATGTTCACAGCGAGCAACAATCTTATGAAATGTGGTTGGATAAATCTTTTTGAATTAGAAAAAGTGCAAAAGGTTGAACATGAGAGACGTATCGCTGCTGGCCTTCCAGATCTCCAAGAGGTAAACCTGATTCACCAACCTTAGAAGCTGATCAAGGATCATCCTCTGCCAAAAGCACAAAACCCATACGTTTATTCTAACCAAAACTCTTGCCAATTCCTTCAGGCTCCTCGGTTCAGGAGTCTCAGCCTTCAATTGTACAAAAGAAAGCAGTATCGAGTGTTAGAAAGCCCTCTCTATTCATTACTATGGGGTCAGACATCGAGAAATCCCCAGAAAAAAACTAACCCTCGCCGGACAACGGGCCTGGTGAAGGACCAAGCAACCGATTCTCAGCCCAAGTCTTCCAAAACAAGGCCCTCCAAATCTGGATCCAAAGATAAAGTCTCCAGATCAAAGGCATTTATAAGATCCGCAAGAGACAAACCCTCCAGATCCGAGGCTACTATAATCAGCTCTCATACCAAGTCCTCCGAAGCTGAGCGTCAGCCGGACACCAGATCTTTAAGTGAGGTCGACGCTCAACCGTCTAGACAACCTGCTGAGCCATAAACTAGCATTCTCCTAGCCTCAACAACTGACAAACCTTTTATAGTGATGGAAGAGGTGCTGGAGGACAGTGTTGAAGAGGCTCCATTCAAAACCAAAGCTTTCGGGCAAACTGGGCATGCTGCCTCCGATAAAAATGGACCTTGTTTTCACAAAGTCAATGTGAAGTATCTGTGAAGCATCTGTTGGCCATGCAGGATATCAACTACGTCTATAATCATACTACTGAGTTAGGCCAGATCCGGACCAAGTGGGGGATTCCTGAATCAGTCAAAGTGAGGATACAGTCACATCGGAGACTCCGATGGACTACAAGCTCAACGAGATTGTTATCTATACCGAGTTTTTTAACTGGGGGCTCAGATTCCCCTTGGATCCAGAAATTGTCAGGTATTTCCCTCTGATCAAACTCTGTCCAAGCCAGCTGAGTCCCAAAATATGGTATACTCTCCTCGCATGTATTATGACATCAAGGCTATCCGGGATTCCTCTCCCAATGGAGCAGTTTGCTGCAGTGGTCAGTCTTTGTAAAAACCACCATATCCCATTCTACCACAACAATATGGGCGACAACTTCAAGGTGGTGGATGACCTGCTTGAATCGGGCTCTTGCTGATGTAGTACACCGGTCGAGGATAATTGTCCACCTCTCTTACTAGCACTGCACTTATAACACATTCAAACACTGCTAGATATATGTATAATTTTTCTCCATCAATAGGTATATAAGGAGTCTTGGGGGACGATAAATGCTTTTTTATTTCATTGAATTCCTGGTCGCACTGTGGAGATCAGTTAAAATCTCTAGCACCCTTTAAGGTTTGGAAAAATGGGGCACACCTATCCGAAGACCTTAAGATAAAACGATTTAAAGCAGCTAACCTTCCTGTCAACCTTTGCACTTCATTAATATTCCGATGAGGATCCATCAGTAACAAGGCATGAAGCTGGTCTGGATCAGGCTGTATCCCTTTCTCACTTGTCACATACCCTAAAAAATTTCCGGACTGAACTCTAAAAACACATTTTTTCTGGATTTAATTTTAAATCAACATTTACCAAGTTGGCAAACGTTTCTTGAAGATCTGCTAAATGTAATGCTTCCTCCATACTTTTTACCATCATGTCGTCAATATATACTTCCATATTTTTCCCAATTTGATCAGCAAACGTTTTATTCACCAACCTTTTATAGGTAGCCCCATCATTCTTCGGTCCAAAATGTATCACCTTGTAACAATGGAGGCCCATATCTTAAACAAAAGTAGTATGCTCCTGGTCCTTCAGATCCACTTGAATCTGATTATAACCGGAGAAGGCATCCATGAAGGACAATAACTAATTCCCAAACGTGGAGTCTACTAACTGGTCTATCTGGGGGATTGGATACACATTCGCCATTTCCCATTCTTATTTTTTACTAACACTGGATTGGCTGTCCATAAAGGGTACTTATACTTATTTATGTGCCCCATTTTGGTAAGCCGATCAACCTGTTGAACTATGATATCAACGTTTTCTTTAGAGAAAGCTCTTCTCTTCTGCACAACAGGTGCGACATCTCTCCTGATGGAGAGTTAGTGTGATATAATATTCGCAGGTACTCCGGTTACATCAACATTACACCAAGCAAAATCATGTTGGTGGTTCGCTAAAAAGGTCAACATTTTTTTCTTTAATCCCGGTGTCATCTTAGATCCAAATTTGACATTTCTTCCTTCATCCAAATAGTGGGTTTCAACTTCTTCAATTGGTATCAAAACACCAGGGGTCTCTTTGGGGTCATTAATTTCACCCTCTCCCCTAGAGGTCCTCACCAATTGCTAATCTTCATTTACCCGGACTGCCCCCAGAGTTTTAGGGCAAGCGTAGTTGTATAACATTCCCTTGCTATCTTTTGGTTGCTCCGAACAACTCTCACTTGTCCTTGAACAACATATTTTAAGCATTGGTGAACTGTTGATGCCACAACATGCATCCTAGAGAGCCAAGACCTTCCCAAGATCGCGTTATAACATGTGGGACAATCTACCACAACGAATAGTACCCTGACCATTTTCTTGAAAGGGCCTTTTCCCAACAAAACCTCTTCCTCAAACTCCCCGACTACATCCCCAGAGCTTCCAGTAAAACCCACAATAGACCTGTTCGAACGCTAAATTACTGCCAGATTCTTCATTTGTTTATAAGAACTTAAAGAAATGATAGTGGCTGAGCTGCCAATGTCAACCAAAATTCTCATATTGTCATTGCCCCCAATTGATCCTCCTATCACCATAACATCTTCACGAGGACTAGTTATATCCCTTAAGTCATCTTCATCAAAAACAGTGAAAGGAAAAGGAATTTGGGATTGGTAGGAGGACATGTCTCCCTCTAACTGAGTAGCCAGAGTCTGAACATGCCTTTTCCTTGAAGAAGGAGTTGGTGCAGACATTGTGTCTTCCCCAAATATGGTAAGTGATTTAAAAAAATCTTATGAGCCCAGACACCGTCTTGGTATGTTCTGTTATAACACCCACCTTATTTCGGGCTGGATCATGGTCCAAATACTCTGATTCTATGTCAAATCTTTCAGTAATTACCATGGCTCTGTCCGGAGCTGACGTCTCTACATTGTTTGTTGGGCCATTTCGATGAGCATTATCAGACCTATTCCCACTTCTTCTCTTGACATAAGCACATAAGTTTCCTCTCTCAATCAGGTTCTGCGCCTCTTGTTTTAAAGCGATGCAATCTTTTGTATTATGACCAATATCATGATGATATTAACATAAACAAGTATTACGACTTTCCCTATGAGATTGAAGCGTTTCCGACATCCTAAAATGTACCTCATCTTTTGTTTTGTCATAGATGGTTGCCACATTTTATTTCAATTCGGCAAACCACTTCGGTTGGACCCAAGGTCCTCATTTATTTCTGGACTGTTGGCTCTGAGCTGGAGCTGGGTGAGATTGAGCCTTGGCCCTGTTGAGACCCTGTCCGGCCTCCTTAGCATTGTATCTGGACTGATTCTGGTTTGGTGCAGCTGTGGCAGACCTCACTTGCCTGTGCACCCTAGTCTTTTTCATCTCATCTACATTGATTTGCTTTCCCACCTGGTTAAATAAACCGCCCCACGTCATGGCTTTCTTCTTGGTTACCGAATCGGCCAGATTCCTAGGGTTCAAACCCTGTCTCAGAGAAGCTATTGCTACTTGTTCAAACCAATCAGCTAACACATTCTTAGTGTTCACGAACCGATTTATATAGTCTTTACTTTCATTAATGAAGGTAATGAACATTTAATACAACGAGACATCTTAAATCTCTCACTACAAAACACCTAAACATTTAATACCCTTGAAATTCCCTAAAACACTTGACCAAATTACCCTCATTTCAAAATAATCATCACCAACAATGCTTATCGAACACGACGTAAAGTTTATATATAATTGTCATGGAAGTCTCGATGGGTCATAGAAATTTCTTTATATGTAGCTCTCAACTGTCATGTGTTAAAATACTTATTTTAAAAAAATAAATTGTGTTCGACTTGCGTAATTACGTGTAATTTTGTTACTAAGATCACCGGTCTTATAGATGCGTAATTATGTGCAAATGAGATGCGTAAAAATAGTTATTGATTAAGATAGATCCACGATCAAAAGTCAATGTATGCCAAAATTATTATAGAGAATAAAAAGTTAAGAATAAATAAAGAATCAACAATTATACCTTCTTCAAAGATCATGGATCAACGAATAAAAGAATAAATGAAGAATAAAAGAATTGAAAGAATTTTAGAGTTTGATTGTTGATTTTTAAGTGGAATTGAAAATTAGTTCTTATAGTGGATTTTTTTATGAAATGTAAACAAATAAATTAAACAATTAAAGCAAAATTAGAATAAATTCAAAAAAATCAAGTAAATAAATTCAAACAAATCAATTAAACACGTTCAAAACAATTCAAATAAACAAATTCAAATAAATCAAACAAATAAATTAAATAAAATTAAATAAATCAATTAAACATAGTCACACAATTCAAACAAATCAATTAAATAAATTCAAACAATTTAATTAAATAAATTCAAACAATTTAATTAAAAAAAATTAAAATATATTTTTTTAATATAAACAAATTCAAACCATGAATTGAACAAATCAAATAAATCAAACCAAACAAATCAACCCAAACAAATTTAAACAAATCAACCAAATCAATTGTTTTTTAACCAACCAAACAAATTCGTTTAAACAAATTTAATACATTCATACAAACCATTCAATTAAACAAATTCAAATCGTATAAATTCACTAAATCAATTAAAATCAATCAAATAAATTCAAACAAAACCTAATCAAACAAATAAATTTCAAAATCAAATAAATCAATTAACAATTTAAAACAAATAATTGCCCCCAAGGGGTAGCCGAGTTGGTTGAGCATGACATTCTTATAACCAAAAGGTCATGAGTTCGAGTCCCTCTGCATACGCTTTCTCGGCTGAGCCTGTCACCTTGTGTGGTTTACCTTCTGGCGTTGGTTTGCAGGCTATCGCGTCAGACTGAGGATTTACCCTGTGCGCACTCATTGCACTCTGAGTAGCGGCTGCGGGTTCCCTCCGAAAAAAATAAAATAAAAAATTAAAACAAATAATTAAGTGTACCTTTATATCTTTTTATTTTAGAGTCATCCATAACATACATATCTATCTCTTTTGATTTTAGAATTATCCTTCACATACATAGGTATCTTTAGAACCACTCCTAGAGAAATATGATTTTGGTCACTAAATAAGTGTGATTTAGTAAAAAAAAAATACAATTTTTTTTGAAATAAGTGTTAACTAGTGTGAAACAACTAACTTCTTTAATTGCTAAAATATTTGAAGGTCTGTGTTGCTTTGTTTTTTAAAAAATGGACTTTATTGCGGCAGCCGAATTAGATGTAATTTAATTGTAAAAAGTAATTGTGTTTTAGTCGAAAAAATAAAATATCATTTATAGATATTTTTAATATATATATATATATATATATATATATATATATATATATATATATATATATATATATGTTTTAAAAACAAAATAAATTTTAATTTTAATATATAAAATTTTGAAGATCGAAAATAGTTATTATGTACTACGGGTGCATCTAAATATTAACTCTGACACTAAAAGATTGAACCTTGCTTTTAGAAAATTCTCTTTATTTAAAAGAAAAATGAATGTCAATTTTCAACTTTTTTTTTTTAATATTCTCAGTATCTAGAAAAAATATATAAATATCAATTTACAGTTTTTGTTTTCCTTAAATGTTTCCTTTAACATAGGATCCAAACCAGAAATGGTGACTCTTTATCCCCGTTGGAAGGTATCTCTGAAAAGGGTCATCATTGGCTACAACATTCCTCTTCTTCTGGGTCAGTCTTTAGCCCTGCTGGGATTCAGGGTCAAACATGCTAGCTCAAAAGTGTCTCCGGCACCATAGTCAGATCTCTAATTATTAAGAATTCAAGAAGCTATCAACCTTGCCATTAGCTCCGGCGGACAAGAATTTCATGCAAATGGGCGGCTTAACACCAACAAGCGACAGAATAGCAGCAGGTATACTCCAAAGAGAATCACCACAGATAAGACCCGAGGCAACCGCAGGACCATAATCCTTAGCCTTTTGTTTGTTCTTCCTCTCCCATAAGAACAATACCAGGCTCCCTATACACATATCAATGGCAAAATATCCACCAAGGTAAAAAGGAATAGCCATACACATTGGACTTGGCACAAACCTATACAACTTATATTTTGTCTCGTATCGCTGCAATATCTCGCCAAGAATGTTGATAACGATAGACGCGATAAAAAATATGATTACGAGCTTTAAACAGTTTTTAGGAAGCGAGTTAAGGCCTTCGACACCTAGGAGAGCCATACCACGGTACAATGCTCCATATGGTGCTGGATAAGTACTGTTCGGGTCACCAATTGGGTAAGCCTTGTAGAAGAACCAGAAGACAGGAGGTGTAATGACACATCCTATTGCTGTCCCGATTATTTGGCTAAAGAACATAGATCGAGGAGATGATAGCGTTAAATAACCTGTTTTGAAATCCTGCATAAGGTCAGCTGCAGTCGAGACAATGCTCATCATCACACCACAAGCTGCTAGACCGGCGACGACACCACCGTCTTCGAGTCCAACCCACCCGCTGAATATGATGATGGCGAGTTTGCCGTAGTTAGAGGCGAGTGACCAGTCAGTTAGACCACACCCGTAGGCGTTACAGAAAGCTAAGACCGGTGCGATTAGGTAGGCTACCAGAATGTGGTACCATTTAAGTTGGTGGAAGATGAATAGTGGGACGCATATGATTGATATAGCGGCTAGGGTTACGTAACCTCCAACTGCAACCCAGTTAGGTATTTGATCTTTTAAAAAGTATTCTGTTCGGCGTTTGTCGTCGTAGTTTTCTATCCGATCATCATCACTTGCATCAGCATCTGTGTTTTTTTTGGCGCACATAGACTTTACTAGACTGAATATTGTCTTGGACAGCATGTAAACCACATGGAATAGACCGTCTCCAAGCATTATGGCAACCGCGATAAATATCTGCATATTAAAAATATTACTAATTTAATATTACTAGTAAAGAAAGAATGGCCTAAAAAAACAAAAAATGGCAGATGGTATACGAAACGCAACCTACCTTGTAACCATTCAAGCCATGCAAACTTCCTGAAGAGAGGTCTGCGCTATACCAAATGCCTTTCTTAGTCTCTACCCAAGGCCACATTATGAGCCACGAGATTATAGCTCCAATAAGCAAAGATATGTTCACCATGTAAGGACAAATCATCCCCACACCAACGTAAGTCGATGAGAAATCAAAGTAGAACCTTCTATCAAATGCTTGGAGACCGAAAGTAGGAAAATTAGCAAACCCACAACCATCAGCAGCAGTAAAAAACCACTGGAAAAATGCCCATACAAAGCTGAAACTGAAGCTCTTAAACAGCACATTCACTTGCTTCCTATATTCACTCAAAAAGATTAGGACATGACACGACACGAATCGAAAACAATTGACTATAAAACTTTAATGATGCATCCACTATGGATATCAAAGGGGCTTACTTGGCTAGCTTGGCACCCTTCGGGGTGTGAAAGCTGTTGATAAGATAAGCAGTGGCAGTCCCACTTGGGTACGTTAACTTGTACTTCAAGATCATTGTCTGCGAACATCGAAACGAAGATTAAAGTTGGCCATTATTGAGTTCTTAAAAATGCATGGTCTGGTGGTATTCTTACACTGTACCTTACTAAGGGGAACAACGGAGAACAAACCAAGGAAGCTAACAAGCAAGAGAAATGCAGTCATCCACCCAATAGATAGCGCTTTGATGTTCTCAGGAGTGTTTCCTCCTTCTCCTTGTGCAGCTATTCGAGGACTCATGCCCAACATGTAGCTCGCAGTTCCACCTAAACATATATAAACACTATTATCACTATACCTACAATCACCCAATGAATGGATCCAAACTCCAAAGAACAGCATAGATCATATTACCAAAAACACAGATCTTCAAGAATTAAAAACAAAAAAACTAAATCTAAACACAATATTCACAGAAAATCAAGAACATTTGATCCACATTCCAGAATCGAGATCATACCGCTGAATGCAATCCCAGACGACGCAACAATGCAAGTCTGTATCACAGTGTTCTCCTGTCGAGTAAAAGGCTGTTTCAACAATCCAAAAGTCTGAAGCAAAGACGTATACGCTTTCAATATCGCAAACCCCAACAAACCGGCGGCGACATTGAGCGAAGGAATAACACCAGTCGTCAAATTGAGCTTACACACTATAAAATTAAACACAAGGCTCAACACCAAACTCGTCCCCATAGCCCTAACCGTGATCTGTTTCGTCCACGGAGGAATCTCAGAGTTCTTAAACGCTTCTTCTACCACCACTCTCCCGGATGATTCCGATTCAGTCATTTCTTTGTCCTTCTCCGTCGTGAAACCGGTTTCGCGATCGTCGTTGCCGCCGCGAGAAGATCTTCTCTCCATTGTTTCCAAACGAAAAGCTACACAATGCAGAACTAGATACAGAGTCTTTTTTTTTATAGGAGTTTTCGATAGCAAGAAAGAACTGTTAGTTGTAACTATAAAGTCTATAATGAGTTTTTAGTACGTCATTTTTAGCTGGAGAAGATTTACTTTTTTGACCAATGAGGAAGTGACAGGTGTTGGTAGAATCTCCGAAGTTCTTGGAAGTTTGTTTTGATTTATAGTAACTATTTTGTTAATTTAGACAAGTAATTAATGCAAAACGCGTCTGCTTAAAAGTTAAATCGGGTGTCTTTTCGTATTATCTACGACGTATTTGTTTGTTTTCTAAATCTTACAAAAATATATATTGTCGCATTTAATGGAATTTATTAGGAGTGTACAAGACTACAACCGTGTCAATTATTAAAGATTGAAATTATTGTATGTGAACTGAATGCTAAAAATATTTATATATCTATACGAATCAGATATGTAACGTAAAAATTAAGTAAATATAATGATAAAATTTGATAACTCTTTAAAATATGATTTTATTATTACTATTACTATTATTATTATTATTATTATTATTATTATTATTATTATTATTATTATTATTATTATTATTATTATTATTATTATTATTATTATTATTATAATAGTCTCTAATTCAGCTTGTTTTATTTTGATATATACTATATTTAGATATCTTTATTCAATATGCTTTAAATTTCTTCTAATAAAGGTATAAATTCCTATCAAAGGACAGGTTAATGTTTAATTTGTATGTAAATAAATTGTTGTTTATTTTGTATATAAATAGATTGTTTCCATTAAAACATGATGAATATGTATGGTTTGAAATCATGTATTAATATTAGGGTTGTCATTGGTTTATTAACTCGGTAATATATCTTGGACGGCTAAACCAACTGATATTTGAATACGGACCGATAAAATCAATAAAAATTAGATTTTTTTTTATAATATTTATAATTTTATATCAATTAATATCTAAACATAAATTAAAAATATTTGTGTTATTAAAAAATTATGATATAACAATATATATAAAAAGTAATATAAGTGAGTGTATTTTTATAAAGGTCGTACAAAGGTTGAACTTTAAGAGTTGTAGCCTTGTAGGGTTGTTTGACTTATCTAAATGCTTCTTTTTTTTTTCTTTCGGAGGGAACCCGCAGCCGCTACTCAGAGTGCAATGAGTGCGCACAGGGTAAACCCTCAGTCTGACGCGATAGCCTGCAAACCAACGCCAGAAGGTAAACCACACAAGGTGACAGGCTCAGCCGAGAAAGCGTATGTAGAGGGACTCGAACTCGTGACCTTTTGGTCATAAGAATGCCATACTCAACCAACTCGACTACCCCCATGGGGGCTATCTAAATGCTTCTTGTAAAATCAAAGTGGTGATATTGTTTGTGTTCCGTTAAGAACAAAAATAAGGTGATGTTTATATGTTGTTTTTTTGATTTGGAAAGTATTTTAGTGTGTTAGTGTTTGATTAAAATTAATGGATATACTAATACTTAAGTGATTTCAAACGATAAACAAGTTTCTTTCATCTCATTGGCTTACTCACACTCTATACTAATCTAGGTTTTAGGTTTGATTTTTGTCTGTATAATTTGGTATTAGGATCAAGATATGTATATCCAAAATTGGTATAAGTTTATTCGTTGTTTTTTTTGGAGGGAATCCGCGGCCGCTACTCAGAGTGCAATGAGTGCGCACAGGGTAAATCCTCAGTCTGACGCAATAGACTGCAAACCAACGCCAGAAGGTAAACCACACAAGGTGACAGACTCAGCCGAGAAAGCGTATGCAAAGGGACTCGAACTCATGATCTTTGGTCACAAGCACACCTTACTCAACCAACTCGGCTACCTCCTTGGGGGCAAGTTTATTCAGTTTTGAGTTTACCCACATTGGATATAAGTTGATGGGCAATGTTATATTCAGACCCTATTTGGCTATAATGGGACCTTAAATCAAATTTTTTATTTTATTTTATGTAAAGTGACCATTTTACCCATCATATAAAACAAATTTTCAACCAAAAATATTTCTACTTCTCGGACCAAATTTCGCTCTAAAACTAATCTAATACCCAAATAATGAATTACATTAAAATCTAACCATTTTCTTCCTCTTCTCCAACCAAACTTCTCTCTACTTTTTAATTATTTTTTTTATCTACTTGTGAAACTTTACGGTCGGATAAATCGGCTTGCTCAGATAGGTTCATTGTGCGATTGTCTTCTTCCCGAAAGTTTTGTAATTGTTGGTTGAAAATTTGAATCGTATTCATGTACTCGATAACCCATGTGTTTATACACTACGAAAGTTGTGTAATTTCTGTTTTATCCTCAGTTGTTTTATTATCAAAATACAAAGAAGATAGAAAGAGATAAAGAGAATTAAGAATTTAAATCGAAATAATTTGTTTGTTTGATTGAATTTTAATAATTAAAATCTAATTGTGTTTTAATTGAATTATTTTTTTGTCTTTTGTGAATTTCTATGTGTTAGTTATATATGATCGACACTTTTCATCGGAATTAGAGAGAGAAGAGAAAAAAGAGGGGAGAGAGAGAAACTATGATGTATAGTTTTCATCGAAATTAGAAATAGAGAAGAGAGATGAGAGAAAAAAGCTAGAAAAGAGAGATAGTGCGCTGAAAATGTTTTATATATTAAGGGTGTTTTAGTAAAATTTGAGATCTTATTATAGTGAAAGTATAATTTGGTCTCATTATAGCCAAAACGGGTCTCGGTTTAGCGTTGTCCTAAGTTGATTCAATTTTAGACGAAAATACCATTTTTGGGATATATAAGTTTTTTTTATTACTAACTCCCCTCCACCTCATTTTCTCTTTAACACTTCATATTCACTCTCACTTCTCTCTAACATATCTTTTCCTTCTCTTTAAAATCTCTAAATTTTCTCTAAAAAAATTGGCGAAGTAAAATATAGCAATCTCCTCATCTTCCTCCGTGAAGAAAAAAGAATCACGCCCTCTTCCACCACCACCTAAGTAAGTATTTCTAGATTTAATTTCTTGTTTGTTTATGGATTTTAGGTTGTTTAGGATTAATTTTTGTGATTTTGTTAGATTTTTTAGTGAGACTCATAGATTAGAGTTAGAGGTAGTTTCAAAATTAAGGTTATGGTTGAATTAGGTAGAAACAAATCTAGGGTTATGGTGTTTTCAGCCATTTTATAGCCCGAAATAGGCTCGAAAATGGTCAGCACCGGTGGGGTGCATAGCGCATCCTCAACTAAATTGCTTATAGCGACATCTTGAGAGTCTCCAATGCTCAAAATGATATTTTCCCCCAAAATCTTCTTGCTTAAGATCCTTCGAACTCTCTCATTATCACTAGAGAGATTGAGGCGTCCTCAAATTATATCTTCCTAAGTAGACCTGAATAATCCTTTTTTAAGCAGAAATTCAGAAAAAAAAAGCTCAAGATTGGGGGACATATATACCAAATTATTTCATAACAATATCAAAAACCTCCTTTGCCACAACAAAATTACCTCTATTATGAACATCAACGGTACCTTAACCATTAGCCCTTCTGGCATCTCCAATGTCTCTGTGAGGCATTTTAACTCACTTATGGGAACCAAACACCCTCCGGGGTACCATGGTCTTCCTAGGGTCTCCTCTATCATCTCTTCTAAGGCTAATCAATCAAATTATACCTTAATGATTCGTCCTATCACTTACGAAGAAATCAAATAAGATCTCTTTTACATTGATAGTAATAAATCTTATGACCCCAATGGTTTTAATTCTAGTTTTTTCAAAAACTCTTGGAACATTGTGGTCAATGACATTTGTTGTGAGTTCCACGATTTCTTCAAATCTAATAAAATAGATCCTTCCTAGAATTCCACTTTCATTGCTTTTATCTCTACATCCAGCTCCCCTACTTATGCCTCTGACTTCTGCCTTATTGTTTTATGTAATGTCTTCTATAAAATCATCTTTAAATTTTTAGCCAACAGAATTAAAGACTATATCCCCTACTTGGTTGATAAATTCTCAATTAGCCTTTATAGCTGGTAGAAACAGCTCGGATAACATCCTCATCTCCAAAACATTACTCAAAAGATATTATCTTAACTCTAAAGGTAAGTGTGTCGCCCTCAAAATTGATTTAATGAAAGCCTTTGACAATGCCAATTGGCATCACATCCTTAACGTTCTTGTCTTCATAAAGTTCATCAACCAAATGATCACTTGGATTATTCAATTATTTCTACCATCTCTTATAGTATTAATGTCAATGGTGATCATTCAAATTCCTTTCAAGGTAAGAAAGAACTCCGACAAGAAGACCCTCTTTCTCTTTACCTGTTTATCATGTTTATGCAAGTCCTCTATAATATTCTCAATGAGAAAAGAAAAGAACGTTAATTAATTTTTCATTAGAAATGTCATAAAATGAAAATTGTTAATCTTTGCTTTGCGAACGATCTAATGATCTTCTATCACGACGATATCAACTCTATTCTTCTTATCAAATAGGGCCTTAACAACTTCTTCCTTTTTTTTCAGGGTGCGTATAAGCCTAGATAAAAGCTACATATTCCTATTTGGTATCAACCCCGCTCTCAAAACTGACCTTATCAACATCTCTAGTTTCAAGGAGGGTTGTCTTCCACTGAAATACCTGGGTGTCCTCTTGATCACTAGTCATCTTTCTCATGCTGATTGTCGTCCTCTCTTGCAAAACATCACGACTCGCATAACTTCCTGAACTTCTAAGTATCTTTCATACGCGGGTCACCTCTGATGAGTCCAAATTCTGCTTACTCCCCGGACAGGGACAAATCGGTCCAAGGTCTCCGGACCGGACAGACCACTTCGAACACTTAGCCCATTGGACTGTTCGAACTATGACAAAAGTACTAAAAAACCTAAACACTTCTTGACTAAGCTGCTTGCTCTCCTACTAAGAGCTCATGGGTCCTTGAACATGACCCGGGTCTATTAAACATGACCCGAAAACCCATAAGGCCCAAATGCAAGGGTATAAATACCCAACCACCTGCATTAAATGTGGGTAATAAAAATTAAATACAACCAGGCTGCTTAATTCTCCCTCTACCTTCTACTCTAAACATTAAACACCCATATACTTCCCCAAAACTTCAAACAAATAACATATTTACCTTCAGACGATAATTAACCTCACCAAATTGGCGACCACAGTGGGAGAAGAAGGTGCCTGAATCAAGCATTCGAAACCAGCAAGAAAGGTCAGTCTGAATGAATCCGGACGCCCCGGAAGTACCACCAGCTTTGCTCGAAGTGGTGGGTGAAAACGATGAGTACACTGTCGAAGAGCGCGATAGGCTGAAGGGTGAAATAGAAGCTCTGAGGGCAGAAAAGGCTAAGATGGGCATGAAAGAAAAGTCCAAAGCATCAGTTGCTCATCACACCGATAACCCCAGAGAGCATGGGCCTTCAAAGACTCATGTGAGTACCAAGAAGACTCATGCCAGCTCCAAAAAGTCTCACCGGTCTAAACCAGTGGAGAGTTCTGACTCAGGCTCAGAGTCTTCTGATAGCTCTTCGGATGATGAGGGGGTTGAAGAATCCTTATCCTCTAGCAACAATGAGGGTCGAACTAAAAAGAAGCAAAAGCAGATAAAAAAATATTCAAGAAAAAGGGATAGACATGGAAAGATGAAGAAGAATATCGGCATAGGGTCATCTCACAGCCGGAGGCATGTAGACCGGATGCTGATGGATCCTTTCGCTTTCCACGATGAACCAGGTATCTTTGCAACTCCTAATGAGGATACTGTGTTCAGTCGTGGCAGAAATTGGAGGCAATCTCCATTATCTTCCAAAATTCTGTCCGGCAACCTCCCTAAGAGGTTTGACAGCACCAAAATGGAAAAGTACGATGGCAGTACTGATCCGGACAACCATTTGGAAAAATTCAAAAACTTCATGATGAACTTTGATAACGATGATAAGCTACTTTGCAGAGCATTCTCCCAATCATTTATGGGGAGTGCTCTAAAATGGTATAACAGCCTACCACAGGGTTGTATCAAGAATTTCGATACTTTTTGGGTGGCCTTTCGAAGGCAGTTCATTGGGAGTAAAGAACTAAAGGGCAATGGGGACACAATAATCCATTATGCCCAGGAACCAAATGAGTCCTTAAAAGAATATATAAGTCGTTTTGTGAACACCAAAAATGGGTTGGCTGATTGCTTTGAGCAAGTGGCAATAGCATCCCTAAGATAGGGCTTGAACCCTGGAAATTTGGCTGATTTAGTGACCAGAAAGAAGGCCATGACTTGGGGAGGGTTGCTGAATCAGGTTGGAAAACAGATTAACGTTGATGAAACGAAGAAAATCAGGGTGCACAGGCAGGTGAGGTCTACCCCGGTGGCACCAAATCCTAATCAAAATTAGTCCGGGAACAAGGCAAAAAAGACCGGACAGGGGCATGGTAGGGCTAAAGCTCAGTCTCAGCCAGCTGCTCCTGCTCAGAGTCAGCAATCCAGAAACAAGAGAGACCATTGGGTTCAACCGGAGTGGTTCACAGAATTGAAAGAAAGCGTGGCCACCATTTATGATAAAACAAAGGAAGAAGTGCACTATGGAAGGCCGACCACACTCCAATCTCCTAGAGAATACCGCAATAACTCTTTCTGCCAATATCACAATGATATTGGCCATACCACTGATGATTGTATAGCTTTGAAACAAGAAGTTCAGAACTTGATTGAAAGGGGAAAGCTGGGGGCTTATGTCAAAAGAAAAGGAGGTAACAGACCTGACAATACTCACCGGGTTGGTCCAAGTAATGCTGCTCCGGAGGGAGCCATGGTTATAATTAAGAGGTTTGATATGGAATCTGAGTACTTGGATCCCGATCCAACTCGAAACAGAGTGGGTGCAATTGAGGAAGGTTCTAGGACGGTCTCCGGGCTCTTTAACTTTTTGAGTCACTTACAATTTTCGGAGGGGATACTATGGCAGCTCTTACTGCTTCTTCGAGGAAGAGGCACGTTCATACTTTAGCCACCCAGCTAAAAGGATGCATGACTTCCTATCAGTCACAAAATCCATTCCCCTTCATTGTTTTTGATAAAGATGATTTAAGAGATATAGTTACCCCCCATGAAGATGCTGTTGCCATAGGAGCATCTATTGGAGGCAATGACATAAGATGAATTTTGGTGGATACTGGAAGCTCAGCCAATATCCTTTTCTTAACCACATACAAGAGAATGAAAAATCCAGCTGTAATTCAGAGTTCGGACAGATCAATTGTGGGCTTTACTGGCAGCTCAACAGATGTGATCGGAGAGTTCGAAGAGGAAGTTCTATTGGGCAAGGGCCCTTTCAAGAAAATGGTCAGGATACTTTTTATCGTGGTGGATTGTCCCACTTGCTATAATGTTATTCTAGGGAGGTCTTGGATCTCTAGGATGCATGCCGTGGCTTCAACAGTCCACCAGTGCTTGAAATATGCTGTTCAAGGACAGGTGGGAGTAGTCCGGAATAGTCAAAAGGTTTCAAGAGAATGTTATGCTACAACCCTGGCTCCTCGGACGTTGGGGCAGTTCGTATCAACAAGTAATAGCAATTTGAGGGGCTTTCTGGGGGTGAGGGTGAAATTGACGACCCTAGAGAGACCCCTGGAGTGTTAATACCGTTCGAAGAGGTAGAGACACATTGTTTTAAAGAAGGAAAAAGTGTCAAGATAGGGTCCAAAATGCCACCCGGTCTGAAAAGCGAAATGTTAAATTTTTTAAAGAACCATCAGCACGTTTTTGCTTGGTACAATGCTGATGTTACTGGGGTTCCAACAGATGTGATATCACATCACCTATCCATCCGGAAAGACATAGCACCAGTGGTTCAAAAGAAAAGGGTTTTTTCCAAGGAAAATGTTGATGTCATTGTGCAAGAGGTTGACAGGCTCACAAAGATGGGGCATATCAAGGAGTCTCAATATCCTTTGTGGACTGCCAATCCGGTCCTGGTGAAAAATAAAAATGGCAAGTGGCGCATGTGCATTGACTTTACAGATCTCAATAGAGCTTGCCCAAAAGATTTGTATCCAGTCCCCCGGATTGACCAGCTAGTAGACTCTACCTCTGGGAACAAGTTGCTATCCTTCATGGATGCTTTCTCCGGATACAATCAGATCCAAGTAAATCCAAAGGATCAAGAGCATACCACATTTGTCACTGGCAGGGGTCTTCATTGCTACAAGGTAATGCCATTTGGGTTGAAAAATGCTGGGGCTACTTATTAGAGATTGGTGAATAAAGCCTTTGCTAATCAAATTGGAAGGAATATGGAAGTATACATCGATGACATGATGGTGAAGAGTGTGGATGAGAAATTGCACTTGGCAGACCTCCAAGAAACTTTTGCCAACTTGGTAAAAGTGAATTTGAAGTTAAACCCAGAAAAATGTGTGTTCGGAGTGCAGTCCGGGAAGTTTCTAGGCTATATTATAAGTGAGCATGAGATACAACCCGATCCGGACCAGCTTAATGCTCTATTCCAATTAGAGCCTCCTCGAAATATTAAAGAAGTACAACGACTAACGGGGAGATTAGCTGCTTTAAACAGATTTATCTCAAGGTCTTCGGGCAGATGCGCCCCGTTCTTTCAAACCTTGAAGGGTGCAAATGGATTCGATTGGACCTCACACTGTGATGAGGCTTTTAATGAGATTAAGAAGCACTTATCCTCCCCCAAAACTTTGTTTAAACCAGTTGATGGGGAGATACTCTTTGTATATTTGGCAGTTTCGAGTTGTGCCATCAGTGCTGTGTTGGTAAGAGAGGTGGATAGTTATCCCCATCCAGTGTACTACATTAGCAAAAGTTTGATAGATGCAGAAAGACGTTACTTGAAACTCGAAAAGTTAGCATTAGCCCTGGTAATAGCTGCAAGAAAAATGAGGCCTTATTTCCAGGCTCATCCTATTATCGTCCGGACATCTTTTCCCTTGAAGAATGTCCTCCAAAAGGCAGACATTTCAAGCAGGATGACTAAATGGTCAGTAGAATTGGGGGATTTCGACATAGATTTTGCTCCTCGAACAGCAGTCAAGGCCCAAACTGTGGCTGATTTCTTGGTTGAATTTCACTCCGACAGAGATTCGGAGCAGACTACTGACATAAAAGATAAAAAGGTCTGGGTCGTCCGGACAGATGGTGGATCTAGCACCATGGGATGCGGTGCAGGGGTGTGTTTGACTTCTCCATATGGTGACAAAATACACCAAGCTATATGTTTTGCTTTCAGGGCTTCCAATAATGAGTCTGAGTACGAAGCGGCTATAGCTGGATTAAAGTTAGCCTACATTTGTGGGGCTAAGAGGGTCAAGCTACTGAGTGACTCCCAGCTTCTTATCCACCATGCTCAAGGTCAATCTGAGGCTAAAAAGAAGCAACTTGTGAAATATTTACTCCTTCTTAAAAATTAAGCACTCAAGTTTAAAAGCATTATTTATGAGCATATACCCCGGACAGAAAATGATTTAGCAGACTCATTGACAACCATAGCGTACAAAGAGTCATATCTATGGATCCATGTACTGGAGAGCCCTTCTATTCAACTTAATATGCATAAAAAAGAGGAAATTTTTGAAGTACAGGTGAAGTAACCTCAGGACTGGAGGTTTCCTCTCCTACAATACCTCTTCGATGGTATCGTGCCTCCGGATAAGTCACTGGCAAGAAAATTGAAACACAAGGCTCGTGGTTTTATCATTCTGAGAGACGTTCTGTATAAAAATTCTTACAGTAAACCTCTTATGCACTTTTGGGGGATGATGAGTCTCAAGTAGTCCTCTCTGAATTGCATGATGGTGAGGGATCAACTCATTATGGATTCAGGGCTTTAACAAGGAGGGTTTTACTGGCCGGTTACTATTGGCCATCTATCATGAAAGATGCTAAGGAACTGGTAAGAAGGTGTGACCCATGCCAGAGGTACAACAATGAAATTCATGTCCCAGCCATTCCTTTAGAGTCAATTTCTAAGCCTATACCTTTTGCTCGATGGGGGTTGGATTTAGTAGGGCCTCTCCCTATGGCATCCGGAGGGCGCAGAACTATAATTGTGGCTATAGATTACTTTTCGAAGTGGATTGAAGCAGCCCTTTTAGCAGGAACAACATCAAAAGCTGTCATAAAATTCATTCTATCCAACATCTGTTGCAGATTTGGTGTCCTACGAAAGATAACAACAGACAATGGGCCACAGTTCGACAATAAGGAAATGGAAAGTTTCTGTGCCTCAAGGGGTATACAACATAGTTTTTCTTCACCTTTACACCCACAAGCAAATGGACAAGTTGAAGTGGCTAACAGAACTATACTGTCCGGATTGAAGAAGAATTTGGAAGGGGCTGCTAGGAAGTGGCCTAGTTATTTACAAGAGGTCTTGTGGGCCTACCGGACAACACCTGGGGCTGCAACACAGGAGTCACCCTTTGCTTTGGTCTATGGGATGGATGCAGTAGCTCCCATAGAAGCAACTCTCCCATCATTTCGTGTTCACAACTTCTCCAAATGCGCTAACGAGGTGGCAATCAGAAGTCAGCTCGATCTGATAGAAGAAAGACGAGTTAAAGCTCACCTTAGAGTTGCACACTATCAGGGTTTGATGAGAAGCAGATTTGCTTCCAGAGTTAAAAGAAGATATTTCCAACCGGGGGACAAGGTATTGAGGAAAGTCTTCTTACACACTAAAGAAAAACTATTCGGAAAGTTGGCTCCGACTTGTGAAGGACCTTATATAGTTGTTGAAAGGGTTAAACCTGGAACATATTGGCTAGAAGACAAGGATGGAAGAGTTCTGACCCACCCTTGGAATATCGAACATCTCCGGATGTATTTGGAGTAGTATTTGTGTAAATATTTACTTGTTTAAACATCCATGTAAATATTTGGGGGCATACTCTTTCCTCCCTGGCGGCACGGGGAGGTTTTAATGAGGTGTCTAGGTTCTAAATAAAATTTGATGCCTTCTTAAAAATATTCTGAAGTGTTTAAATTTTGTCCCTTGTCACACCATCCGGATTGAAATAAAAGAGTGATGACCACTTAAACATTCGTCATCGGAGAATTTAAACACTCTCACTATGAAATAACTAAGGGCTATTTAAACACTAGCCAACGAAATTGGAACAGACTATGAAAGAATGTGGGAATGGTGCAAAAGAAAGATATTAATTAAAATAACTTAAGTGCCTTGGCCTTCCAAGGACTTTCAAATTGTCAAAACAGAATAAAAGACCTATCCGGTCAAATACCGGACACGCTTACAAAAAAGAGTGCCTTGGCCTTCCAAGGACTTTAGTCTGGATAAAAAGTAAAAAGTAATTCATAAAGTTAAGGCTGAGCCTTTGAAGATGGCTCAGCTTCATCTACCTTCTTCTTTCCCTTAGGATCATCTTTCTCTTCGTTTGGGCTCTCCCCGGTATGTTCTTCGTCATCAGATGAGGATGCACTGGAAAAGTCAAACCGATCACCTTCGGCCATTGTGTAATATTGGAGGTCATCAACCTCTACGTGAAGCCATAAATCCCCTAGGTTCCTCTTCGAAAACTTCTCATGGAAAAGCAGGACCATGTCTGATCTCACCTTGGCATACATTTGCTCTTGGGTGTCGATCACATTGTTGGCATAAGCGTCGATCTTGGCTTGGATCTTGGCCTCCTGCTCCCTTAGCAAAGCAGTTTTCTCCTCGGCAGCCTTGGACACTGAATTCTCAAGAGCAATCTTGTCACTGGTTAAGTTGGTGATGATTTGGTCCTTGGCCTTGGTCTCCCCTCTTGAAGTGGCAAGATCTTTCTCCAATCCGGACAGCTTCTCCCGGAGCTCTGTGATAGTGTTCTCCAGTGTGGTGACTTTTGTGGTACTCACCTCATAGTTTCTCTTCAGCTCTTCGTTTTCCTCCTTTAAAATGGTAGCATTCGAAGTAGCAGTAAGAAGATCGTCGGACAGCTTCTCTTTGCTAGACTTGAGGTCTTTGATGATGTCTGCCTGATTTCGAACTTGCTTTTCCAACGCAAACACCAGTTGAACATTGCTTAACAAAGAGTAAGCTATAGCATCCTTATCACTTGAAACAGTAAAGGTCTTACCATTAAAAGTGAGTGAGTTTGAAGTGCTCGGAGGGAGATAAGGCCCGGCGAAATCATCTCTGGGAAGATTCATGGAGTACTCACCAAGCCCACCAAGACCAGTGATGTCCACACCGTCAATGCTAAGATCTCCCCCTTCAACCTCATCGGTTTGGAAGTCACCGGGTATCTCTTCTGCTTGTGTTGGGTCAGAGGGGTCAACTTGGGGAGGAGGCTCCGAAGTCCGGAGAGAAAGCTCGTCACCCTTAAAGGTCTTTTTCTTCTTGGCCTCCCTGTCTTTGCTTTCACCTCCCCGTTTACGATCTCTTTTGGAATCACTTGGAGGGTTTGGGGAGTGCACTTCTTGCCTTTCAGTCTCCTGCTCCACCACTTCCAAGAGAGCAGCATCAATTTGACTGGGGACTGGCCCCTCCGGATGTATTGTAGCATCCTCCTCCACCGCTCCAGGGTTAGCTTCACCAACCACTTTCTTGCCTTTCTTTATTCCTTTCATCTTGCTCGGGGCTTTGGCCCAGCCTGGCAAGTAGAGTGTCCCATCTGGTTCATGCGTCCTTTTGAGCACAACATCCGGAGGAGGCTGAGTGGTGAGCTCTTCCCAAGTTAAGTCTCTCCGACCTTTGGTGTTCCACAAATAAGACCTTGCCAAGTTGCCTCCAGTAAAAGCATCATGGAATCGGTTCCCCCACTTCTCAGCAGTCCAAGCATTGATCTTGGTGCAAGTAGCCTGCCCGGTTTTCAAGTGGTCACTGAAGTCCTTGGGCAGTTCTGCTAAGGCAAAAATAAAACAAATTAATTTAAACTAACTTTAAAAAGAAAGAAAGAGATAAGAGTGTAAAGCAGGAGACTTACGGTCACTCCTCCACCTGCTTCTGAGAAGACTCGGGTTGACACCAGACTTAATTTTCTGCCCATTCTCCCATGCACCACTTACGAACAGGAACTGGGTCTTCCAATTCCTCTCCGACTCTAGAAAGTCATCCACAGCTTTGAAGTTATCCCTCATGTTGAAATGGTAGAAGGGGATGTGATGGTTTCTGCAGAGACTGGCCACAGCAGCAAACTCCTCCATTGGTAGAGGGATCCCGGAGAGCCTTGAAGCCATAATGCTAGCCATGAGGGTGTACCAGGCATTGGGGCTCAGCTGGCTCGGACAGAGCTTTATCAGATGAAAGTATCTGACAATTTATGGGTCCAGAGGGAATCTAAGTCCCCAGTTAAACAGCTCCGTGAAGATGACTATCTCACTCAATTTGCAGTCCATGGGAGTTTCGGGGTTAATAGGGATTCGTATCTTCACATTCTCCGGAATTCCCCACTTCGTGCGCATCCGGCCCAGCTCGGCTGTGTGGATGAATGCGTAGTTAATTTTTTGCAGGGCAAGGAGGTACTTGACGTTGACCTTATGAAAACAAGGCCCCACCCTTCCTTCGAGACTCTCCGGCAGATCCGGATGCCTCAAGCACAATTTTTCCTTGCCTTTGTCTTTTTTGGCAGCAGTGGCACTACTAATATAGCCTTTAGAGGAAGAAGAGCCTTGATGTGACTCTGTGGCTGAAGCTACTGGTCTGTCGATGGGCGAAACGGGTAGTCCTACTGTGATGCGTCTTTCCCTTTCGACCTTTTGCGCCTTTTCTAATTCAGAGAGGTTGAGCCACCCACCTTTGATCAGAGCGTTCCTCGCTGTAAACATAAAAAATATGGGCAAAGTTTTGCTTTGGAGAGAAAAAACTTTAAGAAGTTGCAGAGTAAATATGAGAGAGATGGTAAAAGAGTAGAAAGTGTTTTAATTTATAGTAAATCTGAAAAAGGAGTTTGATTCCTAGGAGAATTCGAAAAGATTGGTAATGATTAAAGACGACGCTGATGTCACCAACTTTAATAAAGAGGTTGCTTTTCGAAGAAGGTGGGTTCGAAATTCAAGGTGAAAAAACGGCTGAAACAACCAACCAGAAAGCAACACGTGTCCCATAAACTCTGGCAAAAAACCGTTTGGATTCACAAAGCTTTATCTATCCGGATAAAGCCATAGCCCAAGTTGAGAGACCTGTCCGGGAAAAACTACCCCTGACTTTGAATTGTTTTTTAGGTTTTTGACAAAGGTATTTGAACAAACACCTAAAAAAGGGGCTCCTGATGAGTCCGAATTCTGCTTACTCCCCGGACAGGGACAGATCGGTCCAAGGCCTCCGGACCGGACAGACCACTTCGAACACTTAGCCCATTGGACTGTTCGAACTATGACAAAAGTACTAAAAAACCTAAACACTTCTTGACTAAGCTGCTTGCTCTCCTACTAAGAGCTCATGGGTCCTTGAACATGACCCGGGTCCATTAAACATGACCCGAAAACCCATAAGGCCCAAATGCAATATAAATACCCAACCACCTGCATTAAATGTGGGTAATGAAAATTAAATACAACAAGGCTGCTTAATTCTCCCTCTACCTTCTACTCTAAACATTAAACACCCATATACTTCCCCAAAACTTCAAACAAATAACATATTTACCCTCAGACGATAATTAACCTCACCAACCTCCAGCTCATCAAATATGTTCTTTTTGCTAATGTGGCCTAGTTACTATTACAGTGCACTTGTCTGAAGGCAGTCTTGAGATCATGGACTTAAAATTTTGAAATCATGTGACTCTTTTTAAGAACCTATGGTCAATCATTAGCAGCTCCTCTAAGTCCATTTGGATAAATTAGATTCAAAATAAGAAACTTTAAAATAACAATTTTTGGAACACCCCTCTCAGCTTTTCCCCATCCTAGACTTGGAGAAATTTTTTTATCTCTTAGGCCTATGACCAACAATCTTTTCAGGGTGATTATTGGTAATGGTAAAACAACATCTTTCTGGTTGACCCCTGTTTTCTTTTTACCTATTTGGCGTCTCATTACGGCATCTCCATCATTCGTGATTCAAGCTTAGGCAATGCTACCACTGTCTCTGATTTTATTTATGAGGGGCGTTGGATTTAGCCTATCAACAGGAGATCCGTCACTGCTGGAAATAGAAGCAACCTCATAGAAATCCACAACACCGTCCTCTCTCTCCCTCGTTCAAGCGTTATCCTTGATGATATCCCCTTCTGGACGGTTAAAGACGGAATCCCCTTCTTCACAATCAAAGATACTTACAGCGCCATTCGTATGCTTATCCCTTGTGCCGGATGGGCGGGGCTTGTCTGGCACAAATATAATATCTCTCGCCACTCTTTCATTCTCTGGATTGTCATTCAAAGAAAACTCACTACCCACGATAAAGTCTTATATTGGGGGATTGGTACACTCCCAACCTGTGTCCTTTGTAACTCTGCTGATGAAAATATTAATCATGTCCTCTATGATTGTAGTTTCAGTTAGATCATTTAGGAACAAGCTTGCGATAAGCTTGGTATTCCCTTCGGTAATAACTCCAAATTTGAACTCTTGACTCCTTGAAACCTCCAATTAGCTCCCTTCAAATCTTTGTCATCTCTGGTAGGCTTGCTTTATACTATATTTTTCGAAAAACAACATAAGTTACTAGGTGTTGATTATTTAAGAAAAAACTTTAATTTTTATGTCATCTTTTTTTTTGTTCGGAGGGAACCCGCAACCGCTACTCAAAGTGCAGTGAATGCGCACAGGGTGAACCCTCAGTCTGACGCGATAGCCTGCAAACCAACGCCAGAAGGTAAACTACACAAGGTGACAGGCTCAGCCGAGAAAGCGTATGTAGAGAGGCTCGAACTCATGACCTTTGGTCACGAGCATGCCTTACTCAACCAACTCGGCTACCCATTGAAAACATTTTTTTATTGAATTATAGACCGATCTAAATTATTTTTTAAAAAAAATTATAGACCGATTTAAATTAGACCTAACCGGATTTTACCGATTATGGTTCGGTTCTAAAAATTAATACCAAAATTTTATAAAATTAGCTATCCAAATCAATTTTTATCATAAAAGGACTAATTCCGTCAAAATCCAAATTGGACGAGAAAAACGCCTTGGTCTCCACTTTCTTGGAGGAGATACTTGGAGTACTTATGAACATCAGTAGGTTTTCCAATGTTATGTTCTATATTGTGGTACTAGAGACCTATAATTCTGAACAGGGTTGAAATATTTTAAATAGATTTGTTCATCTATTTATTTCTATCTACAATAATCTCTTCAAAACGTACAAGTCTTCGTGTTTTCTAAACGTACAAGTCTTTATGCTATCACGAATTATATGAATGTATCTGTATATCAATGTGCAGCTACATGTTTGGCTTCGGCTAATAATTTCATACAAATTTTTTATCATTATAAATACCAATCATACAAATGGTTTTTTATTTGTAGTTACAGTGTTCGTCGTGCCTATTAGGGTTAACATAGTAAGATCAAGATCAGTTCCAGGGATAACATTGCGAATCTCCGCTCAATCGACACGGACCGTCTTTTTTAACCTCCCACAAACATTGACTCCCACAGATGCTTGCATCTCTAACATCATCGTAAATGTTAAAGTAATGCGATTTTCCATCGAAAGTGAAGCTGCAGAAGAATAGAGTTGTACCGAATATCGGTGTCAACGGACAAAATTCAAATGCAGACTCTCCTTGATAAGCAATGTTTCTATCGCCTAAATCGTCGTCTTTCGATTTGCAATGCATCAATAGGTTTACTCCGGGACCTAGATTATTCTTCACATGAACATGTGTATTACTTCTTAGGAAACATACTTTAGATTGTGTTCGGATTGTGTGTTGCGCAAGAAGTAACAAGACCACGAAGAAGTACTTAGAAAAATAGCTCATGTTTCGGCTGGTGAAAAATGGTAATGTAGGTTTGATTTCTAATAGAAATTATTTTGTAACTTATGATTAAGATACGTTTTTTTATATATAATTATTAATATTATAGGTCAAAGATGAGGATTGAGTTTTTCCATAAATTATATACTATTCATCTCATTAATGGGTAGATAGTTTGTAAGTTTATATAGGTTTATTTATATAAATTAATTATAATTATAATAAATGTTTATATTTTAATTTGAATCTCATTATTTACAATTTTAAATTTGTAAACGAACATAAACTTTGTATTTTGGGATTTACATCAAGGGTGACATTTTCTATTTCCTCTATATTTTAAAATAAAAAAAAAAACTTATCACTTGTTTTTACTATCTTGTCCTCATTTTACCTTTTAATTTATAACTTGATTCCATTAATGAAACCCTTATACAAACAAACTCATGATTTAGCCAAATTAAATCTATCATATATGATTTAGCTTCTAAAATTAAACCCTAAAAATAAGAAAAACTTTAAATTTCTTAAAGATTACTCATGGAAGAGGAAGACACCCAAACTAAAGATTCAACAACGGAGAACATCACTCAATTAACCAACAAGATAATTTAATCTTGTATTTAGTTTTACATCCATGTAACTTGAGAATCTCTGTTAAAAAAACATATTTTCGAAAATCCTAATTTGTGCAGGTTTAGCGTAAAACAACTAATTCCAAGACATCAGCTAGGAATCAGGTGTTTTTTTTTCAAGAAAAAAACACATGATTCTGAGACGACATCTCGGAATTAGGTGCATTTTATCTGTTTAAATAAACAATGGCGAATTTTAAGTGTTGTTGTTTTTTTAAATAACGAATGATTTCTAACTTAGACGAATTCGAGAGAGACTGTCGTTTTGTTTTTCAAGATTAAAAGAGAAATTGAGTAGTTGGCTATGGTTTGTTGTTTTTCAAGATTAAAAAAGAAATCTTGAAGCTGAGACCGTCTTTATAGTGGCTGGGCTAGGGTTAGAGTTTATGGGGGATTGATGTGAGAAGCTAATAAGGTTGGTTGGGTGTGTATGAGTTAATATGATGGAGATAGTTGGGATGGTGGTAGAAATCGATGGAGTTGCTGGAGAATGAATGAGTTTGGAATATAAATAAAGAAAATGGTAAATATGTTACTTCCTTTAAGGAGGAAATAACAAAGTGGAGTTTCTTTTTATTTATGGAGGAAATAAAAAAATTGATGGAGGAAATAGCTTCACCCTTATATCAATTGGGTAAAAATGTATCTAATTTACTAATAAGTCCAGTCTTAAATAGATTTTACCAATATCTACCAAAATATGATTTTATTTACCTATTAGTCCAAATTTAAATTTTAAATATAATTTTACCTTTAATGAATTTGATAATATGACAAAGAAAGTTTGAGGAGAAATAATTGATTTTGAAATTGAGGTTAAATATTTTGATTTAGGGATGTAATTGTTTTGTTATTATAGATAATTGAGTTTTTTTTAAATGGGTTGGATCTATTTATAAAATGGATCTGTTGGGTATGCTTGGGTAAATAGAGACAAATTTTAGACCCATTAAGCAAGTCTCCCATGTATTTTATAACAAATTAAGATTTAAAAATAAAATATTTAAACTATACTATTAATATTAAAAAAAACAAAATATATAATTGTAATATGACAATCTTTAATTGTTTATGGTTATAAAATTTAATTTGTTTTAATATTATTGTTATTATATATATATATATATATAATATTAATTTTTATATATTTTTATAATTTTTAGATTGGAACCGATCAGACAAACTAGAAACCTGAACCCGATCCAGTTGCGTGTTATAATTATTTAATCCGAACCCGATCCGTTCTATATTCGGACCGATAAAACCTTATTAAATCAGATAGATCGAACCGAACATCACCCAAATTACGGTTCTGCCCATGTTGTACCAGCGGCGCTTTCCATACCGTTGGTGCCCCTTCCGTAACACTTGACACTTATACAGATCAGCAATACAGATAAGTTTCCCTAAAACTGGTGTAGATTAGCAATACTGGCGGTATAGATAGAAATAATAGTAGTTCGTTAGCTAGCAAAAGTATTAAAAATATTAACATCACTCAAAAGTAGGGCTGTTATCGGGCCGGTTCGGTCCGGGTTTTACCGGAACCGGACCGGACCGCTAAGCTTATCGGTTCGGACCGAACCGAACCGTTAAGCTTTCGGTTTTTTTTTTGGAACCGGACCGAACCGCTAAGCTTTCGGTTCGGTTCGGTTCGGTCCGGTCCGGTTCGGTCCGATTCGGTTCGGTTCCGGTTTCGGTTCGATCCGAGTTCGGTTCGGTTCGGGTTCAGTTCGGTCCCGTTTCGGTCCGTTTCGATTCGGTCCGGTTTCGGTTCGGTTCGTTATCGGTCCAGTTTCGGTCCGGTTTGGTCCACTTAAAAAAAAATTAAAATTTAATTTTTAATTTTTTTATATTGAAGTAAATAATATAAAAATTAAAGTTTATAAATTAATTTTTTGAAAATCAGTAATTAACTATTAATTTGGTACTATAATTTATAAAATAAATAAATAATAATAATAAATAATCGGTTCTAACGGTTTTATTGGTCCGATTTTTTATCGGTTCTATCGGTTCGATTCCGTATTGGTTCTATCGGTTTACCGGTTTTATCGGTTCGATTCCATATCGGTCCTATCGGTTTATCGGTTTTATCGGTTCGGTTCCTAACCGGTTTTTTGTTTCGGTTCCTTATCGGTTCTCGGTTTTTAGAATGGAACCGCGAACCGAACCGTTAAGGTTCGGTCCGGTTCTCGGTCCGGTCCTTATCGGTTCGGTCCCGGTCCGATTCTCGGTTCCGGAGAACCGTCGACAGCCCTACTCAAAAGTAAAAAACACTCATTAATTAAATAAATGAAAATATTTTATAACCAATCCAATAATTAATTAAAAAATTGTAAAAGCAACTTTCACTTTATTATTATTTTGCATGTGATTTGATTCCTATAAAATTATATATTTTATGTTATGTATTTGTTACTCGGATTTAAAGTATTAACAATATGATTATAAATTCAATTACACGTTACATATATAAAAATAAATCAAAAACAATTTTAAATTATATGAAAAATATAATTTAAAATTATTATTATACCTAATGATTAAAATTTTCTGAATAATATTTTTTAATCTGAATAAATAAATAAATAAATTATTTTATTTAAAAATTTATTAAGTAATTATATAAAATCAAGGCTAAAAAATATAGCGGATGCTTTATGTTTGTCAATGGTATCACTTCGGTTCCAAGTCTCCTATTTTTATAAACGTCACAAATAGATTTTTTTTAAATGTGAGAGACCTATAAACGTAAAAAAAAATATGTTTATAAATATATAAAAAAAATTTAATTGTGAGAGAACTATTTATTATAAATTAAAACTTAAAAAACCTACATATGATTGATGTGAGATGATTACATGAAAGCTTTTTAGCATAATTTCTTATGCATGAGGGGTAAAGGAAAATGGCTACAAATTTAAACCCAACCCATATTTTCAATACAACTTATTTTTATTTATTTATGGGAGATTTACGTAATGGGTCTAAATTTGTCTCTATTTACCCAATCATATCCCAACAGATCCATTTTACAAATAGATCCGGTCCATTTAAGAAAAGACTCAATTATCTATAAAAATAAAATAAAACAATTACATCCACAAATCAAAATATTTAACCCCAATTTCAAAATCAATTCTTTCCCCTCAAACTTTCTTTGTCATATTATCAAATTCATTAAGGGTAAAATTGTATTTAAAATTTAAATTTGGACTAATAGGTAAATAATATCATATTTTGGTAGATATTGATAAAATCTATTTAGACTGGACTTATTAGTAAATTGGATATATTTTTTTACCCAAGTGGATATGTTTTTTATTGATAGGAAGCTTATTCTCAAAACAAAATACAAAAGACTAACATATTAAGATCTATTCCAAGCAAATAATCGAAAGCTTATTCTCAAGATCTATTCCAAGCAAAACATTGTGAGTCTCCGCTTGTTCGACATGGCCCGACTTCTACAACCTCCCACAGACAATGGCCCTCGCAGATGGGTGCATCTCTCGTATCATCGTAAATATCGAAATAATGCAATTTTCCATCGAACGTGAAGCCGCAGAAATATAGAGTAGTACCAAATATCGGTGGAAGTGTACAAAACTCAAATGCCATCTCTCCCTGGTCAGGAACGATTTGTACACCCAGATCGTGTTCAGCAGATTTGCAATGTAATAACAGATTCTCTCCTGAACCTAAATTATTTTTCACGTGTACATGTACTGTAGGTCTTGGAAAACAAAATTTAGCTTGTCCTGTGATTATATGCTGAACAAGAAATAACAATACCACAATAAAGTACTTTGAAAAGTAGCTCATTTTTTGGGCTGCACTGCTCAAAAGCAAAAGTTGTGATGTGTTTGATTTCTAGTAGATCTCCTTTTGTACATCACTCCTATCTATATATATGGTAAGATATTATTTAAGTATCTTAGGTAGTTATTATTATGATTATATGAACTCTCTCATTAGTGAAAAACAATTAATAAAAAGGGTTGATACCAGGATAAAAAATGTATCCAATTTACTAATAAGTCCGGTCTCAAATAGATTTTATCCATATTTATCAAAATATGATTTTATTTATCTATTAGTCTAAATTTAAATTTTAAATACAATTTAACCCTTAACGAATTTGATAATATTACATAGAAAGTTTGAAGAGGAAAAATTGATTTAAAAATTGGGGTTAAATATTTTGATTCGATGATGTAATTGTTTAGTTTTTTTTATAGATAATTGAGTCTTTTCTTAAATGGACTGGATCCATTATCTGTTGAGGTATGTTTGGGTAAATAAATACAAATTTTAGACCCATTAAGTAAGTCTCGCTTAATAAAAATGGAATTTTTTAATTGTATATAAAATGTATAATAAAAAAGATTATGTAAATACATGTAATTATGCTGTCACTATTATGCTATTATATAATTATGAAATATGTCAGTTATAGTTTTAATTTTAATTTAGAAAATGTTATTTACTATTTGTATTTATAGTGTTAAAATAAAATAAGTTACTGTTTAGTATCAAGCTAAATCTTGAATTACAATTACTATTTATATTTATAAAACTGAAGTTATTAACTTTTAAAAAATATCATTTTAAATATAAAATATCCGTTACGTATCACAAACCAATATGCGAACTATTCATTTAGGGACTAGAAAAATATATTTAAAATTTTAAACTTTCAAATTTTTATAATTATAATTCGATAAAAATATTAAAAAACTATTAATATTTTATATTTTTTTAGCAAACCAAACAAGTATATGATATATATTAAATACAAATCGAGCTATATTTCACAAATAAAATATATTCATTTTTATAATATTAAACATCATATTTTTAACGAGTATTTTTCACAAATAAATATATTTCTTTGTAATTTAACCTAGTTTTTACTAATAAAAATGCATTTTTTCACACGTAATTATAGTCGCAACTAACTATTTCACTCTTAATTTAGTTTTTACTACTATTATTTATTCATCCATTTTGCTCCGTAAAAATACATCAAAATTAGTTTTAGACGAAATAACCAACGCTTAGAGTTAGAGCTTTTTGTGAATGACTTCCCCCTCCCCAAATGAAAATGAACCCATGATGAGGTCGACCTCCCTATAAATGTTGAACCCTCCACGATTGAGGCCGACCTCCATAGAACAAGCTATAGTTTCATATTCAATTATTTTGAACCACTTGAACAAGATATTTACTGGATTAACTTGTTAACATAATTTTTTATTTTAGGATTTTCAAATTTAAAAAAAACACATGCTTTATTATATTATGAATAGACCATTACATTAAATTTAGTTGATTTAATTAGTACAAATATATATATATATATATATATATATATATATATATATATATATATATATATATATATTTATTGAACATAAATATGTATAATCAACACAACTAAAATTCAATGTTGATTATACATAAAACCCGAGTACTCTTGACAAAATTCTAGAAGTTCCAATGTATATGTATATATATAAATTTAGAAAAAATAAATTTCAAAAATAACTTTTCTAAAAAACATTAATGAATAATAATGCACTCGATATAAATAAATAAATAATAATAAATGATTAATCCTATTTTTTGGGATGAATATAGTAAAGATTTTTTATTTTAGGATCTCCTCAAGGAAACCACTAAAAAAGAGAGCAAATGGTGTCAGTTTTTATTAAATTGTGGACAACTTGTCTGAGACATTTAAGAGTTCAATCTCATCGTTGGATTGTGATTCATTGCTACAGTTTCGAGAAATTACTGTTGAAATAGTGCAGTTTTGTTGATAATATTTTTTACTTTTTCTTCTATTTTTTTCATTTATTATGCTTGAAATTGTTAGTGGGTTGTAGGATATTTATTAGATTAAATTAGATATATTTGTTCCTTCAACTTATCATAGTAATATAAGTGATTTGGATGGACTACTTATAAGTCTAATTTTTTTTTACTCTTTACGTCGAAGGTATTTTTCCATGTAAAACTTTTGTGTGCTGATTTATTTTACCGTTGATTATTTTTTCGTGTGAGGTTTATAGTTTTATTTGGTCAACAAATTTGTGAATCGTTGTTGTTAAATTAGATTTCTTATTTATTTGGTTTATTGTCTTGAAGTTGATCTTGTAGTTGGTTCAAGTTCCACTATTTGGGTTCAACAGTCAGTATCAGAGCTCCATACCCCAACGAAACATGATTTGGGTGAAATTCTCGGATGTCGAACATGATAAACCATCAGTCACGCTCAAAAGGAATGACATGTTCTATGGATCACTAGTATGACCTAGTTTGGAGTGCATTTGGCTTATTAAGATGTGTAAATTGATTAGAGTGTATTGAGATAGTGTGACTCGATTGAAGTGATGTTAAGAAACATGTACTGTGGCCTGATAAGAGTGAAATGTATATCCATTATAAAGCCTTATTCTCCAGATAGTGAACCTTAAGACAATCTGATTGAAGTGAGCGGATGAAAGTCAATTGAGAGGATGCTAAAGTGGTACTTTATTCGAGAAGATGATTTGTTAGGTAAGACTAAGTCTCACATGGGTTAGATATAAAAAATATCATAAAAACGTACTCAACTAGTATTAGATATTTTGGAATGAGACAAAAAGCAAAGTCTCGCGGGCCTTTGGACCCAAAACGGGTAACATTATACAAGTGTTGAGATTGGATTGTATATACTTATATACAAAAACGGAATATGAGGTCGGACTTTACTTTGTTTTATGACTTTGGATTATTTAGACATATATCCAACAAATTGAAGGCATAAAATGAAAAAAAAAATCAAGACGAACTTCTCAGATTTTTTGAAACTTAATGTTTGAAGACAGTTTTGACATTTGAAAATTTGAAAAGATAGAAAAATAAAAAATATCTAATTGTTTTACCGTTAACTATTAGTTGATGTGAATCCTTTTAGATGGTCTAAAATTAGTAAAATAATATCTTCCAATGGTTTTATTTGAATTGATTTTAAATTAATTGGATATTTTTAAAAAAAATTGATTGAATATTTTTAACTGGTTTTAAATAAATATTGTATTCAAAGTTCTGGTATAGATTTGTAATGATACATTTATATTAAATCAGATAATTGTTTAATCATGGTTTTAGATTACAATTTAAAAATATTTTCGATTTGTTTAGTTCCTAAATTTTGGTCCAAATGAAATTTAATACTTTAAGAAGTAAAGCAGGTTCATTTAGTATTGTAGTGGAGGCGAGTGGAAGACATAAAATTGTTAAAAACTTAAAATAATTATAGGAAAACTTCCAATTGATAAAATATTTTTCAAAAAGAAATTACAGAATTATTTGAGAGATTTCAAACTCTAAACACAATTGTTTCTTATCTAGGCAAGCATTATTGCAATTTGGGGAAAATTTAGTCTCGAAGAATTTAAGTGTATTTCTGAGAGATATTTTTCTTCAAATTTAGCTCGGAGAAGAAATTCATATATATATATTGGACAAGACTCTTTGGAACTTCTGTGAACTTCTTTTATTTTTTAAGAAATATGAACCTATAACCATCCTTTCAAAAAACCCTCTTAAAGAGATTTCTATATGGATCAAAATTTCCAAACTCCCATTGAAATTATGGACTTCCAAAACCCTTAGTCGTATTGGATCGGTCATTGGTATCCCTCTCTATGGTGACAGACAAACCGAGTGTAGATACAATCCCAAATTCTCTCGCATTTGTGTCTCAATCAAAAACAGGTACCCCTTTGCCTACATCAATTGATCTTGAGTGCTTGGGTAAAACCACCTCGCTTAGATTGGAGTAGCAGGGACTCCCGCCGTAATGTACTAGATGCATGGTCTTTGGACACAATTCCGGAGTGTGTTCTTCTAGTTCCGGAGTGTGTTCTTCTACCATCATTGGATTCCTTTCTCATGTAGTCTCTCATTCCCTTTCTAGGTTCTTCCCAAGTGACCTTCTTTGAGTCTGACCCCTCTGATGAGAAGACTTATTTGGATGTAACGGTTGAAAGTAGAGATGAAGTAGACTCCCCGACTGGTAGATCCACCCTTCGTCGTAAGGCTCCGACTGGCCTACCTTTTCCCTAATTAATAGGGCAACCACCTAACCTTATGTAAGTATTTATGTATATTACTTGTTGGAATGCGTGTGGGTTAAATGAACCAATCAGACAAACAGATGTCAACAACTTGTTTATGATTAATAGTATTTTAGTTATGATTCTAGTGGAAATTAAAGTCCGTTCCCACGATGTTACCCCTATTATTATTATTATTATTATTAAAATGGATCATTATTGATATTATCTTACCAATCACGATCACCAACCCATTGGTAGAATCTGGATCATCTAGAATCTAAGTGTTATCTCTATCTATACCATCTCATCTTCATCCCAACACATTCACTGTTCGGTGAGACACCTCAATTCGCCCACCTACTTTCGTTTCACTGCAATGACAGAATTCCCCTTTAGAATACCCTACAATCCATCTTTACTCAAGACCATGGATTTTATTGGGCTACTCTTGGGATTTCAAATCTATTCGTAGTCCCGGGGGAACGTTACAAATTTTCTGGACTCTTGTCCTCGACTATTGATGATTTTAATAATTATTTCTTTAATTGTGAATTAAATGATCTCTGATCTACTGGTTCCTTTTATACCTGGCATGAAAAATGCCCTTCCAACCCTATTTATTCCAAGATTGTTTGTGTCCTAGTTACCAATGATTGGGACACGGGTTTTCCTAACTCATCTGCACACTTTAGTAACTCCCGATCCTCTGACCATACCACCGCTACTCTTAAACTTGGTAATTTTTGTAAGGAAAAAAAGAAACCTTTCAAATTCTTCAACATGTGGCAATCATACCCTCCTTATAAAAACATTGTCACCTCTACTTGGAACTCTCCTTATTTTCCAGAGTATGAAGTTGGTCACCTTTACACTTAATAGGCTTCAGATTCTTCTCGAATCCTCAACCAAACTGTTTATCATGATATCAGCCTGAGAGTCTCCAACGCTCAAAATAACCTATTCTCTGCCCAAAATCTTCTTGCTCAAGACCCTTCCAACTATCTTATTATCACTAGATAGATTGAGGCATCCTTGAACTATATATTCCTAAGTAGAATGGAAGAATCCTTCCTCAAGCAGAAATCGAGAGAAAATTGGCTCAAGCTTGGGGACACAAATACCTAATTCTTTCACAACAACATAAAAAACGTCTTATCCATAATAAAATAAACTCAATCGCGAACATTCATGGTAACTTAATAACTAGTCTTTATGGCATCTTCAATGTCCTTGTCAGGCCTTTTAACTCACTTATAGGAAATAAACACCCTATGGGGTACCCTGGTCTTCCCAGGGTCTCCTCCTTTATCTCTTCTAAGGTTAATCAATACGAAAATACCTTATGATATGTCTTATAACTTGCGAAGAAATCAAAGAATCTCTCTTTTGCATTGATAGTAACAAATCCCCTGGCCCCGATGGTTTTAACTCTTGTTTTTTCAAAAACTCTTGGAACATCATGGGTAATGATATTTGTTGTGGGGTCCAAGATTTCTTCAGATCTAATAAAATGGATCCAAACTAGAATTTCACTTCCATTGCTCTTATCTCTAAATCCAGCTCTCCTACTTATGCCTCTGACTTCCGCCCCATTATTTTATGTAATGTCGTCTATAAAATCATCTCTAACATTTTAGCCAACAGAATTAAAGAATCTCTCTTTACCAGATTAATAATTCTCAATCAACATTTGTGGCTGGTAGAAACATCTCATATAACATCCTCATCTCCCAATAATTACTCAAAGGATACCATCTTAACTCCAAAGGTAAGCGTGTCATCCTCAAAATTGATTTCATGAAATCTTTTGACAATGTAAATTTGCACCTCATCCTTGACATTCTTGTCTATATGGAGTTCTATGACCAAATGATCACTTGGATTAAAATTACCCTCTCTTAGAGTAGTAATGTCAATGGTGATCATTCGGATTCCTTTCAAGGTAACAAAGGACTCTGACAAGAAGACCCTCTCTCTATTTACCAGTTTGTCCTAGTTATGCAAGTCTTCCTTGATATTCTCAAAGACAAAAGCAAAGACCGTAAATTTAATTTAAATTAGAAATGTTATAAAATAAAAATTGCTAATATTTGCTTTGCGGAAGATCTAATGATTTTTTGTCACGATGATATCAACTCTCTTCTTCTTATCGAATAATGCCTTGATGAATTTTTCATTCTATCCGGGCTGTAAATAACCCCAGCTAAAAGCCAAATATTCATATCTGGTATTAACCCCACTCTCAAAATTGACCTTATCAACATCTCTGGTTTCAAAGAGGGCTCTCTTCTGTTGAAATACTTGGGTGCCCCCTGATCACTAACCGTCTTTCTCATGCTGGCTGTCATCATTTCCCGCGCAAAATTACGGCATGCATTGGTTCCTGGACTTTTAAGTATCTCTCATATGCGGGTCGCCTCCAGCTCATCAAATATGTTATTTTCGTTGGGCAATTTTACTCATCCTCCATCTTCATCCTTCCTTCCAAAGTTCTTAAAGAAATCTTCAATCCTCATTCGATACCTTTGGACCGGTCATGAGATGAAACTCTCTAGTGCTAATGGGGTATGAGCTACTTTTATAGTGCACTTCTATGAGGGCAGACTTGGGATCATGGACTTAAAAACTTGGAATCAGGCGGCCGTCCTTAAGAACCTCTGGTCAATTATTAGCAACTTATCTAAGTCTATTTAGAGTGATTGGATTAAAACCGAGAAAATTAAAAATAACAATTTTTGGAACACCTCTATAGGCTCCTCCTTGTCCACGACTTGGAGGAAATCTCTTAGGTCTATGGCCAACAATCCTTTCAGGGTGGCTATCGGTAATGGTAATACAACATCTTTTTAGTTCGACCCATGGCTTCTCTCTACCTCTTTGGTGTCCCATTACGGCCTCTCCATCATCTAGGATTCAAGGTTAGACAATAGCATCACTATCTCTAACTTTATTTATGAGGGGCGTTGGATTTTCCTTATCAACAAAATATTCACCACTGTTGTCAATGGAAGCAACCTCATGGAAATCCGCAACAACATCTTATCCATCCCCCCTCCAAGCGTTCTCCTTGATGATAACCCCTTCTAGACGGCTAAATACAGAATACCATTCTTTATAATCAGATACACTTACAACGCCATATGTACGATTATCCCTTGTGTCGGATGAGTGGGGCTTGTCTGGCACAAATATAGTATCTCTCGCCACTCTTTCATTCTCTGGCTTGCCATTCATGGAAAACTCACCACCCGCAATAAACTCTTATCTTGGGGGATTGGTACACCCCAAACTTGTGTCCTTTGAAATTCTGCTGATGAAAATATTAACCATATCCTCTATATTTGTAGTTTCACTCAGATCATTTGGGAACAAGCCCGCGATAAGCTTGGTATTCTCTTTAATAATAACTCAGATTAGAACTTTTAGCTCCTTGAAGCTTCCAATTTACCTCCACCCGCAATAAACTCTTATCTTGGAGGATTTATACACCCCAAACTTGTGTCCTTTGAAATTATGCTGATGAAAATATTAACCATATCCTCTATATTTGTAGTTTCACTCAGACCATTTGGGAACAAGCTCGCGATAAGGTTGGTATTATCTTTAATAATAACTCAGTTTAGAACTTTTAGCTCCTTGAAGCTTCCAATTTACCTCCTTCAAGTCTTCGTCATCTCTAGCGGGCTCGCTTTAGTGCCACCATTTACTATATTTGGGGGGAAAGAAACAAAAAAAATATTTGGCTCCCCACCGAGCATTGCCTCTGTTGTCTCGTTTTGTTCTTTCATTTATATCCGTTTACGCTTTTAAGGAACTAAGATTGATTTGCCTATTAATACCCACCATCCTCTAATTTAATTTTGTTTTGTTTTTTCATGTTTCTCTCACAGGTTGCTGACCTCCCTACTAGATTCTGCACTTATGAGTTTATGTTTCGCTGATTGTCTTGTTTCTCTTGTTTGCTTTTTACCACCGTTATTTATTTCCTGTTATATATTATTTTTCTCTTATGCTCTAAAGATGTCCTTTAGAGTATACCCTAGGTATTTGTTTAGACATTTATTTCTTTACTACATTTAATCCTGAAAAAAAAACTTTTAGAACTCTCCGTCGGATTCTAAGAACCGAAAAGTAGAGACAAAAGTGGATCCAAAATGAGACTTATTTTTGATAGCTTAGTTTGTAATTTTAAAAACTGATATCAATAAAAAAAATCGATAAAATCGATTTGGAATGAAATTGTTAAAAAATTAAATAGGTAGAAACGGTTCGGAACCAAATTTATAAAACCAATTCGATGAAAGTGATAAAACCGTAAAACTGATGAAACCATGAGAACCAAACTAAAATGATAAATTTAGCGATTCGGACCGTACTGAGGATATCTTAATTAGTGGTAATTCAAGTTCTTTGATAATCATTCCTTAATTAAAGAATTTTACTCCCAGATTCTAAACACCACAACATATAATCTTTCACTCACTCCACATAACCAAGAAATTAATACTTTAGTGTTCTCGGTTGCAACGTGTCCAACTTCACATGTGCATAAACAACACATCTGAGCACTCTCAAATGAATTTACACTAATTTTCTCCATTCGACCTCTCTTGAGGATATCTTAATTTCATTGTAGTACATGGCTCGTACTGATGATGAATATAACTACTTTGGAAATTTCTACTCAAAACCTCTGGTTCATTCCAGCTTTTAGAAACAAGCACCCAACTCTCTTAATTATGATTATGTTCATCTTCTTATCAATACCATTTTTTGAAAAGTATTTTTTGAGGTTTTGTGTCTGACGATACTAAGGATCGAACAATAGCTAGTAAATGGTTCATTAACAAATTCCAAGACATTGTCACTTCTTAATTTCTTCAACATCTTCTCAGATTCAATCTCTACCAAATTTGTCTAATCCTTAAAGGCATTGAAACCTTCATCTTTAGAATTCAAAATTATAATCCACACTTTCCACGAATAGTCATTAATTATGGACATAAAGTACCTACCACCTTCTATTGCATAATGTTTTTAGGTCTCCAAATGTCTAAATTAACATACACAAGTATATATTGAGTTGTACAAGCCACAAACCTAACTATTTTACTTTGTCTTAGCATATAAAATCTTATCTTCAAAATTTTATCACCATAAAAAAACTTGTTTTTACTAGTATATTTAATTATTTCTCACTTTTATGTCATAACCTCATATGTCACAATTTAGTAGAACACTCGTAATATTAGGCACATCATCGACCAATACAAATCTTAACTCTATATATTTTCATAACAACTAGTGAGAGGGACCTTAAGTGTGTCATCTTCATCTCTATAGTTATACCCTTCCTCATCTAACATTCACATAGCTAAGATGATTATTTTAACATTAAAGACATACCTCATATTTATTATGGATCTCTCAAGTTGTATAGGTAACTTAAGTATCTCATTCCCTATTTTTTTATAACACATGGCTCAACATTCTCTAATATAAATTTGTCATCCGTAAATTCATTCAATTCCTTAAATTAGTATTTGTTGTATATCATATAAAACGGGGTTCCTAAGTTTAAAAGCCATTTTTATCATATCTGCAAGCACAAGTCGTTAGTATATTAGCCAAGTCATACTTTTGTTGATTATATTTCTTTCTCATAAAAATTCTTCGTGATATGAATTTGTTTTTGCAAAACCAACATTTTATTATAAGACTAATAGTAATTTTATTTAAATCTTTTGTCTCAGGCCTTCATCTAACACTCAAGCCATCTGAAAAATAGTCACTCTTCAAATTAGTGTTCTTTTAAAAACACTTTAAATTTAGAGTGTGTTCAGTCCTGACATGGTAAGAGGCTGGTTTCCATATAGTAGACTATCAAAAAATGCTCATACAATTATGTTAACAAACTCAAGAATATAATTGGTTGATCATCATCTTCAACCTGAAGTCCTGCTACATTCAAATCATAAATGATTGTGTTAAAATCATCTAATATATTGTCATCTTTTTGTTTTCATCCATTCGTAGATTATAAAATTTATTGTGAGATAGAACTTCTCTGCCAAGAGTTTTTCACATAAATAACTTTAATTTTATCGCAATTTCTCATGGTAGTAGATTATTCAGACACCTCATTAACTACTTCATCCCTCATGTTCAAGATCATAACTTTATGGGCCTTGATTGTATTTACGCATCTATATCTCTCAACTTTCCTCATCAATGATAATATGCATTATTTTATGTACAAAAAGAGCTTTAATCGTAAGTCTCTAGATATTAAAACCATTATGTTTGGTGAATTTATCAAGATCAAACATCATTAAACTCATCTTCATTAATCTTTATCCTTTCTCTTTGTGTTTATCACCAGGAAATCAATCGATGTATAGATCTATGTACATGCTAACCACATAACTTAATAAGTAAAATAAAAAAAACGTGAACCGGGAATACTCCCTTAATAATGAAGAACTTAAATAAAAAATAACCAACAAAAGATTTACATAATTAGCATTATAAAGTCATTTTACATCCACGTGTAATAGATTTGATTTACTCATGGAACACTTACAAATAATTACAAGAGAACTAAATACAAGCTCATTTAATATGTATATAATTTCTAAATGAACACACTACAACTTTTTAAAGTTTTCTCAACTCTTAGTGTTTTCTTTCAGGTTCTCTCGAAATAATTCATCAATTATTAAATCACTTAATTTAGTTGTCTCTTTTTGTTTTGGTGTTGTCAACGATACCAAAGTATCATTTAAACCTCGATATATATATATATATATATATGATATTTAATAAAAGTATATATTAGCACCAACATAAACTAGACTCACAATAGCAAACCAAATTAGTTACAACAAACTTCTACCAGCCTTGACACTTCATGATTATCGACTATTATTGATGCAGTTACAACAAAATTCTAAAAGTTTTGACACGTCATGATCAACTACTATTATTTATTCATCCATTTTGCTCCATAAAAATACATCAAAATTAGTTTTAGACGAAATAACCAACGTTTGGAGATTTTTGCGACTGACTTCCCCTTCCCCAAATAAAAATGAACCCATGATGAGGTCGATCTCCCTAAAAATGTTGAACCCTCCACGATTGAGGCCGGCCTCCATAGAACAAGCTATAGTTTCATATTCAATTATTTTGAACCACTTGAATAAGATATTTACTGGATTAACTTGTTAACATAATTTTTTATTTTAGGATTTCCAAATTTTAAACAAAACACATGTTTTATTATATTATGAATAGATCATTATATTAAATTTAGTTGATTTAATTAGTAAAAATATTTATTCATATATATATATATATATATATATATATATTGAACATAAATATGTATAATCAACGCAACTAAAGTTCAATGTTGATTATACATAAAACCTGAGTACTCTGGACAAAATTCTAGAAGTTCCAATGCATATGTATATATATAAATTTAGCAAAAATAAATTTCAAAAATAACTTTTCTAAAAAACGCTAATGAATAATAATGCACTGGATATAAATAATAATAATAATAATAAATGATTAATCCTATTTTTTGGGATGAATATATTAAAGATTTTTTATTTTAGGATCTATTGAAGGAAGCCACAAAAAAAGAGCAAATGGTGTCAGTTTTTATTAAATTGTGGACAACTTGTTTGAGACATTTAAGAGTTCAGTCTCATCGTTGGATTGTGATTCAGTGCTACAGTTTCCGAGAAATTACTGCTGGAATAGTGCAGTTTTGTTGATAATATTTTTTACTTTTTCTTCTATTTTTTGTTCATTTATTATGCTTGAAATTGTTAGTGGGTTGTAGGATATTTATTAGATTAAATTAGATATCTTTGTTCCTTCAACTTATCATAGTAATATAAGTGATTTGGATGGACTACTTATAAGTCTAAATTTTTTTTACTATTTACGTCGAAGGTATTTTTCCATGTAAAACTTTTGTGTGCTGATTTATTTTACCGTTGATTATTTTTTCGTGTGAGGTTTATAGTTTTATTTGGTCAACAAATTTGTGAATCGTTGTTGTTAAATTAGATTTCTTATTTATTAGGTTTATTGTCTTGAAGTTGATCTTGTAGTTGGTCCAAGTTCTACTATTTGGGTTCAATAGTCGGTATCAAAGATCCATACCCCAACGAAACATGATTTGGGTGAAATTATCGGATGTCGAACATGATAAACCATTAGTCACGCTCAAAAGGAATCACATGTTCTATGGATCACTAGTATGACCTAGTTTGGAGTGCATTTGGCTTTTTAAGATGTGTAAATTGATTAGAGGAACCTTAAGACAATCTGATTGAAGTGTGAAGAGTTGAAAGATAGTCCGAAGGGGATTTTGTGATAGAGAAATACTTTAGAGTCAAACTTAGAGAGAGAAAGTGTTAAAGTAGTAGAGAGAGAAAGTCGTACTATTCATCTCGAAATTTGTGAAGCGTGTGTGGTCCTTTTATAGTACAATTGCGGACCCCACACGCTTTAATTTGGACTAATTACATATTTCGGTCCCTGCTCTAAAGTTTCTTCCTATTTAGCCCTCATACATTTATCTTATGCATTTTAGCCCTTATACATTTATTTCTATGCGTTTTAGCCCTTATACATTTATTTCTATGTATTTTAGCCCTTATACATTTATTTCTATGCGTTTTAGCCCTTATACATTTATTTCTATGTATTTTGGCCCTTATACATTTATCTCTATACATTTTGGCCCTTGTCTTTTATTCTTCCTCATCAGTAGCCCCCTAGTCTTAGTAAAAAATCGTTTTGCTAAGACTGAAAAATTCTTCTCAGGCCAAAATCATTACTCCTTCGAACTACAGGAGTCCTTCGAACATGAACTTTACCGAACCCCTTCGAAAATCCATCTCTTCGCCCTGCGAACAATAATTTCTCGAACATCCAAAAAAGGCCTCTTCGAACTTCTTCTGTACTGAGTAGCCCCCTCAATCCTTGCAATATTTTGAGCGAAATGGTCGTCGGGAAATTATTTACTTAGGCGAAAAATGATGCTAGGATTGATGATGTCACTGCACAAATACCATCGTCAGCATTCTTTTGGAGAAACGGTACGCATTCTTTTGTCAGAAAACTCTTCCGCTTCCCATGACAATCTCTGATACCAGACTCTTCATCTTCTGTCATAGCTAGGTTATCATACATTGTTCACCTATAAGGACCATCATGCCCCTATGCAAACAAAAGAAAATTGTCCCCGGGCTCTCTTTACCACAGAAGCCCATTAAACCTCTATAAATACCAACCTCTGCCTTCATTAATGCAACTTCTTGTTCAGTTATTTTTAGAGAGATAAAGCTGGCTCATAAACCTCGTCGAATTCCTGATTGGCTGTTGATTAGTAAACGGTTCGAAGAAAGGGTTGCCGCTGGTGAAGACGTAAGGCCTCAACCCCCACCGTTAACCACAACCTTCTTCGGTGCTTGGCCTCCTTCGAACGATTCTAACGCTATTATACCTCGTGAAGTAGCTCGTCAAAGCTTGCTCAACGAAACTAACCCTCCCAAAGAAATGGGCAAAGAGAGGCCACACAAACACTCATCAGGTTCGAAGAGGAAGAAATCCCATAGAGACCGAAAAGGCTCGCACGATCGAAAGCGAGCCAAGGAAACTCCACTGACCATTCGAGAACCAGTTGCCCCAATCAATATTGAACATCCGCCCCAAAGATCGTCAAGTCCTCAACAGATGTCGAGGAGTCCTCCTCGAAGAACAGCTAGTCCTCGACGGACATCGAAGAGTCCTCCTCGAAAAATAGCTAGCCCTCGACGGACTTCAAGGAGCCCTCCTCGAAAACCAACTAGCCCTCAACGAAACCCAAACCAAAGTGACTCTGCTAGCCCTCCTCGAGGACAAAATCAGCACCAGACTTCCAGAAATTCTCAAAATCAAAATCACCAGCAAATCTCTGGAAGTCCTCCTCGACATCCAGACCGTCATCATGATGTTGGCAGCCCTCTTCAAAGACATGGAACAGATGTTTCTAGTCTGCCCTCCACACCATCCATGACCATTCATGGTACTCAGTTCTCTCCTTCAAGGACCCTTATTACCGACGAAGACATGCGTGTTTTGCATGAGCAAACTCTAGACCCCCAAATTACAAGGCCTGCCAATAAGTCCATCAAACAGAAAGTGTCCAATGTTCTTCCCTCAATCCCTTCGAACGGTGCAACATCCTCTTCGACAATGTCCGAGGAGCAAGCCCGCCGGACTGCTCCCAAATTAAAAGGAGATATAGTACTTCCTTTGGAGTTAGACAATATCACCGGCAATAATATTAGAGGCATTGAGAACAAGCACCTGGTGGCCCTTGCCAACATCAAGTATAAGTACTTTTCGGAGAGTGAAGAGACAATGCTTAGGGCTCGATGGGGCATTCCTACCTATATCAATATCAGATTTCCTTCCGAAGGAGAGACGCCCTTATCTGTGAGGGATCATGAGGTGGTGGTCTACACAGAAATCATGAACTGGGGGCTAAGGTATCCCTTAGACCCCTTCTTCATGGAATACCTCTCAAAAATAGACCTCTGTCCCTCACAAGTTGGGCCCAACATGTGGTTCACATTAATGGCTTGCATAATGGCCTCAAGACTTTCAGGCCAGGAATTTTTGCTAGAACAAATCATCGGTCTGGCTGGTCTTGCTCGAAACCCTTACTTCCCCTTTTACTCAATGACATTTAACCGGGGGCAAAAGGTGTTAAAAGATCTCTTGGAGGCAGACAAAAAATGGAGGCAACAGTTCCTCTTTTTCTCTGGATGCTGGGAGACTGGCTCCCCGGCCACTCCTTCGAATCCACATAAGCTCTCCTTAAAGTGGACCATGAAATGTAAGTATTCCTCGAATCATTATATTCCTTCGAACATAAAACTTTTCAGTATATTTCTCTAAGTTTAATATTCCTTCGAATCTCATAGTCACCATGTCTTCGAACAGCATATTCTGTGTAATCAGTCTTCTCCTTTGTTATTTGCTGCAGCTATGACCGGAGTATCCAAACCCTACACCGACTATGTCGAAGGAGCTACCACTGTTTTCACTAACCTTCGCTTGTGGGCAAAAGAACAGTGGGACAATCGTTTTCGCCGTTGCTTTGTCGATGAGAACTTGGCCAGAAGTCGACTCTGGAGGCTCGATCCTCTGGATCGTATAAGTATGAGGGCCCTAATGACTCCACCTTCTGAACGAGAAGTGCTAGAGCGATGCAGCATGCAAGATGTGACCATCTATCTACCCAAACGCTCCCGTTCGCAAAGTCACCTGGGTGAACCTCCAGAAGATGAGGCCATACCATCTCAACCAACACATCCCAAACCAATCGTGATGACTCAAAAATCCAATTCTTCGAAGAATATGAGGGCCTCAAATTCCAGTAACCCTCGAACAACTGAAGTCCGTCGAACAGATGAAACTCCTCGATCAAATGCTTCAACAATATCTCCTCCTTCACCTGCTGCTACTATCCTTCCACCAAAGAAGGACGACAAGAGAAAGGATTTGAAAGGAAAGGGCATTCTGCTTGAGCCCATCGAAGAGCGATCCGAGGGGGGAGAAACCCCTGATAACAATGAAGGTACTAACTTCGACAGAGAAGTTCAAGATGGTGCAGTTGATGCTGAAAACAGGGGTGGCCTATCACCCAAGGAAACCTCCTACCCATCTTTACATTCTCCCCTGACCGAGGCATCTCAACCAGCCTCCTTCGAAGGCAGTCCAAGGGTGGCTCCTATTCCTGCCCCTCGAACAAACCCCCCATTATTCATTCATCCTGATGTGGCCTGTGGTGACTTTTCTGAGTTCGATTCTGCAGATCTAGGATCTCCATCGAGCTCCTTCGAAGTCCCCTTAGACGATGATTTGTCAATGAGTCTACGAAGGCTGCTGCACACGTCAGTTAATCGAGGAAAGAAGATGCGCCATCTCGAGAAGCGCAAGAATCACTATAAGTTTAAAGCATCGGTTGCTGCCGCTAAGCTCGAAGAAGCCAAGAAGGAGCATGCAGTTGTCGAAGGCCAAGCAGATGCCTTGTATGAGCGTCTTTCTGCTGCTGAGCATTATATAACAGTGATAGAACATTGCTGCCAGGAAGAGAGGGACTTATACAAGAAAAAGACTGACACCCAAGAGTTGTTGATCTCTGAGTACAAGGCAGGGCATCGCAAGGCATGCGATGCCTTCGAGCAATGCAGTGAGGGTTTTAAGAAGGTAGTTGAAGAGCGCGACGATCTAAAAAGAAACATCAGAAGTTTCCCAGCAGAGATCAAAGAGGCAAAGGAACAAGGTGCAGATGCCTATGCTGCCAAATGTTCGAAGACTTTACAAGCTCGAGATGCTGCCACTCGAGCTGGCTTATTGACCCAAATATACACCGACCACCCTGAATATGAACTGGGTCCTTTCTGGAAGCTTGTCCCCCCAGAACTTCGTCCACCCCAAATAGTTCTCAGTGAGAGCGACGACTCAGAAAATGAAGGGAGTGATAATTCGAAGAACGCCGACTAAAGGAAAAGGTCGTAGGTAGTTTTTTGTATGGCCTAAAAGGCCTCTGTTTTTTTTGTAATGGTTGGAAGCTGTTTGTGCTGTTTCAACAAATACTTGAAGTTTTAATTCATCAATGTATTGTTCTTCGAACTTATTATTGCACTAACCCTTCGAACAATGAACACTTGGGTAGAGTCACAAATTCGTACGGCCTTTCACAGAATTTAACTTAGATAGATTTAGTAGGTGTCATATTTAGCCTTCGATAATTTTACACTTAGAAAGATTCAACAGGTTTTATACTTGCACTAAGGCCGTCGAACAATTATAACGCAGAAGGCCGTCGAATTTCTACCCACTTAGTTCTTCGAAAAATTATTACTTAGGGCATTTTTGAATCAACTAAGCCTTCGAATTCCAACTTATGTGGCCTTCGAATATATAAGTCAGGCCTTCGAATTGGGCCTTCGAATTTCAACCCACTTGGGCTTCGAAAAATTATTAGTTGGGTATATTCACCAAGTTTTATATTTGCAATTATTCCTTCGAACTCCAACTTATGTGGCCTTCGAATATATGAATCAGGCCTTCGACTTTCTACCCACTTGGTTCCTCGAAATATTATTACTTGGGTATATTCACCAAGTTTAGTTGTGGGTTCGTTTGTCCTAATATTTGACTTAAGTTTTCTCGATGCATTACTGGGTGTGGCTTCGAGGCACACCTCATAATGATCTAAAAATTGTTTAGTCCCAAATCATCATGGCTCAACTTATTGTGACCCTTAAAAATAGTTTGACAGTCCCAAATCGTCGAGGCACATCGTCATGTGACCCGAAGAATAGTTTGAAAATCCCAAATCATCGCGGCATATCTGAACGTGAATGTGGTTCAGAAAATAGGTCGAAGGATAACAATTCGAGGCACGTGTTAATGTGACCCAAAAAATAATGTAAGGGACAACATTTCGAGGCACATGTTAATGTGACCCAAAAAATAGTGTGAGGGACAACACTCCGAGGCACATGTTAATGTGACCCAAGAAATAGTGTGAGGGACAACACTCCGAGGCACATGTTAATGTGACCCAAGAAATAGTTAAAGGCAAAGAAACGTTGTATTAAAGGGATCACTGAAACACCTCATTAAAACCTTCCTGTGCCTAGCAGGGTAGGAAAGAGTGTGTCCTCACCAAAAGTTTTCTCGAAGTGTACAAAGAAAATAAAAAGAAATACAATATTCTGTCTGAGCTCTGCTAATCGAGGTACAATTTTAAATGCTCAATATTCCAAGGTAAACGGAGATATCGTCCATCTTTATCTTTTAGCCTATACGTGCCTGGTTTAATCTTGTCGATGATCTCATAGGGGCCTTCCCAATTAGGGCCTAGCTTCCCCAGACTCTTGTCCTTAGTGTGTAAGAAGATTTTCCGTAGGACCTTGTCTCCCACCTGAAAGTCCCTATGGTTGACTTTGGATGCGTATCGACTCCTCATAAGAGTTTGATAATGAAGGGAAGTCAGTTGCGCCCGCTGTCTCTTTTCCTCGACCAAGTCCAAAGCCAATGTTTTGTGCGCGTCATTCGTGTCTGCATCATAAGCTGCTATTCGATGTGAAGGGAAAAGGATCTCTGACGGAACCACGGCATCCATTCCATAAACTAAGGCAAAAGGGGTCACAGCGGTGGCTGTTCGTGGGGTCGTTCGATACGCCCATAGCACTTCCTGTAGATAGTCGGGCCATTTCCCCGCCTTTCCTTCTAAGTTCTTCCTCAGCCCGTCGAGGATGGTGCGATTTGTTACTTCCACCTGGCCATTTGCCTGAGGATGAAATGGCGCCGAGAAACATTGTCGTATTCCCCTTGACACACAAAAATTGTGAAATTCTTTGTTATCAAATTGTGGACCATTGTCCGTCGTAATCTGCAATGGCATACCAAAACGACAACAGATATTAGACAAAACAAATTTAATCACATCCTTGGCTTTCGTGCCCGCAAGTGGCTCAGCCTCTACCCACTTAGAAAAGTAGTCAACGGCTACAACTATCGTCTGTCTGCCACCTGAAGCCATAGGTAGAGGTCCAACCAAGTCAATGCCCCATCTGTCAAAAGGAACCGCCTCTGGGATGCTTTCCATCAGTGCTCCTGGCTTGTGGATTATATTAGCGTACCGCTGGCACGTGTCACACCGCTTGACCAAATCTTTTGCATCGGCTGAAATAGTTGGCCAATAATATCCTGCCAAGAATACTCGGCGAATCAGAGCTTTATATCCACAATGAGCGGATCCTTCGCCATCGTGTAACTCGGAGAGGATAATTTGTGAGTCGGGTCCATTCAAGCACCTCAGCAATGGCCGACTCAGAGACTTCTTATACAACGATCCGTCCAACAAAATGTAACCGTGAGATTTGAATCTTACTTTTCTGGCTTCATATTTGTCGGCGGGCAAGATGTCATGAGCCAAAAAATCAATGATAACCGTTCTCCAATCAGGGGTAATCGCATGATTTTCCTCTGAGACATTCATCACATGGTCTTTAGAGATAGAGATCGATGGGCATGTCTGGGTCAAAACCCAAGGATAACCTTCGGTCCGAGAAGCAGAAGCAAGAGAATCCGGGATGACATTCATTTCCCGTCGGACATGCTCGAACTTGACGCCTTCGAACCCCGACGCCAAATCTTTTATCAGTTTCAAGTACTGTACCAATGTTTCCTTCCTTGCCTCGGACTCCCCTGAAACCTGATTGATCACCAACTGAGAATCACTGACCAATTTTACCCGTCGAGCCCCGCATATTTGGGCCAAGCGTAGGCCGGCTAAAGCTGCTTCGTACTCGGCCTCATTATTAGTAGCTTTGAAAACGAAACGGATGGCTTGAAACATGGCAACCCCTTGCGGGGATATTAGCTGGACACCTGCCCCGCAGCCTGAAATGTTCGACCCCCCATCCGTTCGAACTACCCATTCTTCCTCAGCAACTGTGTCAGATTCTTCTTGTTCGTCCCTGTCAGAGTGAAATTCAACCAAAAAATCCGCTAACACCTGTGCCTTTATTGCTGTGCGAGGTTCAAATGTTATATCAAAGTCTCCCAACTCAACGGACCACTTAGTCATTCTGCCAGAGACGTCAGGTCGCTGTAATAGACTTTTCAGGGGAAACGTCGTTCGGACCACTATTGGATGCGCTTGAAAATAAGGTCTCATCTTTCTCGCTGCTGTCACCAATGCCAAGGCCACCTTCTCCAAAGTAAGATACCGTTTTTCGGCATCCAGCAAACTCTTGCTGACATAATAAATTGGCCTCAATAGAGCGTCAGCTTCCCGGAGGAGCACGGAACTGACCGCACACGCGGATACCGCTACATAAACAATCAACGTCTCCCCCACCAATGGTTTAGATAAAATTTCCGGAGAGGTTAGATACTCCTGAATTTGACGAAACGCCGTTGAACATTCTTCGGTCCAACAGAATTGCTTCGCATTTCGCAAAACTTTAAAGAATGGGGCACATTTGTCCGACGAGCGGGAAATGAATCGATTGAGGGCAGCCAACCGCCCTGTCAAGATTTGCACCTCTTTAATGTTTCGAGGAGGACTCATATTGATCAACGCTCTTAATTTCTCCGGGTCCGCCTCAATACCTTTCTCACTGATCATGTAGCCAAGAAATTTACCCGACCGTACTCCAAAAATACACTTTTCTGGATTGAGTTTTAAGTTAACCCTACGCAAATTGTGGAATGTCTCTGTGAGGTCGGCAAAATGGTCGTCGTCTTTCTCACTTTTTACCAACATGTCGTCGATATAAGCTTCCATATTCCTCCCAATCTGCTCCTCGAAGGTCTTATTAACCAGTCGCTGATAAGTTGCCCCCGCGTTTTTTAAACCGAATGGCATGACCTTGTAGCAGTATAGACCTCGCCCGGTAATAAAAGAAGTACTCTCCTCATCATTAGCAGCCAAACGGATTTGATTGTATCCCGAGTAAGCATCCATGAAAGATAACAACCGATTTCCGGAGGTCGAGTCTACTAACTGATCAATGCGCGGGACAGGAAAAGGATCCTTAGGACAAGCACGGTTTAGATCTGTGAAGTCGATGCACATCCTCCATTTGCCATTCTTCTTCCTTACCAACACCGGATTCGATGCCCATAGGGGATAATGCGACTCGTGAATATGACCAATACTTAAAAGTCGTTCGACCTCCAACAAGATCGCTGAGGCCTTTTCCGGGGAGACAGGCCTCCTTTTCTGAACTATTGGTCGGACATCCGATCGCAAGGCGAGCTTGTGACATATAATCTCCGTCGGCACCCCTGTGACATCCTGTGCACACCAAGCAAACATATCGAGCCTGTCAGATAAAAAATTAATTAACTTTCCTCTAAATTCGGGGGAGAGATGAACCCCTATTTTCAGAACTTTCCCAGTCATGAACTCGTGTGGCGAAGAGTCCTCCTCCGGGACCTGAAATCCGGGGGCCTCCCTCGGATCATCACAAGGAATGACCTCGGAGGGTGGCCCCTTTAATTGCTATGCTGAGTCAGAGGGTCCCCCTCGAACTCCCTTAGACGACAAAGCGATTTGGTAGCATTCTCGCGCCATCTTCTGGCTACTTCTGACCGTGCCAATGTTGTTCCCGATTACATATTTTAGGCACTGATGCACCGTAGAGATGACACCGTGCATCCGTGATAACCAAGAGCGACCTAGGATAGCATTATATGAGGTGGGCGCGTCGACCACAATGAAAAGTACCTCGACCTCTTTTTTGAACGGTCCACGACCCAACTCCACCATACATTGAAATTCTCCCACGACAACTGCCGTAGCACCAGTGAAACCTACTATTGTTCTGTCAGATCTTCGAATGACCGGTGGGTCAGAAATGCGGCGATAGGTACTCATAAACAAAATGTTCGCAGAGCTTCCTGTGTCGATAAGTATTTTCTGAACCTGATCCCCGGCGATGCCCGCTGCGATCACTACGGCGTCCTCATGAGGGCCCGCCACATTACGCATATCATCATCATCAAAACAAATAATAGGGGAAGGCGATCGGTGCATTTGTGCAGAGACTCCAGCTTCGATCTGGGTGGTCAAATTCACCATGTGCCTCTTGCGCGAACTGTTCGAATTCCCTGCGATGGTGTCTCCACCAAAGATTGCTAAAGACTCAAAAAATGCACACAGATTATCCACTTTCCCCCTCGGGATTTCTTCTTCGACCAAGTTCACATTGTTCCTCCCAGCTTTCGGGTCCAAATATTCCTGCTCGACGTCAAAATCGTCAACTCCTTCGGAAATTACCATTGTTGTGTCAGTATTCTTTGAGACAGCTTTTACCACGGCATTCTTCTGAGAGTGCTTTTTGACATATTCCAACAGCATTCCATTTTCGATGAGAGCCTGCACCTCCTTTTTCAGGGCGATACAATCTTTGGTGTCGTGGCCCACATCCTCGTGATACTTGCAATATTTGTTAACACTTCTGTTCTCCCTCGGTGTTTGTATAGGAAAGGGTTTCCTAAACGTGACCGAATTTTTGGCTTTATCAAATATTGCAGCGACATTCTCCGTCAACTCCGCATAGTAGTCGGGCCGAGTCCATTTGTTTGACATGTATCTTCCCCCTTGATTGTGGTTCGACTGATTGCCATAATACTGCTGATTTGATTTTTGCCTTGGAGGATACTGACCCGTGCTTTTAGCCTGAACGGTCAATCGAGGGCCCTGAGTGCTTGGTTCAACCCGTTGAAGCTGATTGTGGTCCAATTGCTCTCCGGACCCTTTCTCTGAGGCTTGGGTTTCTTCCACCAAGATTCTCTTCTCAACTTGATCTAGCAATGCTCCAAAAGTCATCGCTTGGCTTTCTGCCACTGTGTCTTTCAATAACCCGGGGAGCAATCCCATTCTGAACGCTGCAAGCGCCACCGAGTCCTTACAGTATTCCATATCTGTCTTGGTTTTGAGAAATCGATTGGTGTAATTTTTTAGGCTCTCCCCCACCTTTTGTCGACAGTATATTATGGTGTCCCCGTTGGCCCGAAACTTCTTGCTTCCCACGAAGTGCTGTCTAAAAATGTTCCAGAACATGTCAAAGTTCTTAATGGACCCCTGAGGTAACCTGTTGTACCATTTGGACGCCACTCCCTTAAAAGTTTGAGAGAATGCTCTGCACAGAAGTTTATCATCGTCGTCAAAGTTTATCATGAAATTCTTAAATTGCTCGATATGATTATCCGGATCTTGAGTCCCGTCGAATTTTTCAAGCTTCGAAATGTCAAAATGCTTTGGGAGATTCCCTACTAAGATCTCCGAAGACAAAGGAGAGGCTCTCCAATTGTGCCCCGTTCGATAAACATTGGACCTCAGATTATCATTGTTTGAGAAGTACAAGCCTTCCTCGGAGGGCAAAGTGTATTGTTGCTGCCATTCCGAATTCCGAGGACCTACATTATCCTTCCCGGGGCACTTCACCTGTTCATGAGAGCGATCATCTACTCGGTCGTGGCGACTCTTCTCCCGCGAGGATTTCCTCTCCGAACTTCTTCCCCTCCGAGCTCCACTTTGCCTTCGACCATGCTTTTTCTTCCTGTGGCATCTTCGAGGAGAAGATTCAGAAGTACTATACCGCGAATAGCCGCTCGAAGAAGCTGAGTCCGAACGGTACTTGTCTTTCCTTCTTGGAGATCGTCGCTCACGCCTCCGAGACCTATCATCCCTTTTCTTGGGACGAGTTTCAACGTCCCGTTCCTCTCTTTGCTCGACGGGCTCTCTCCTTATCTCAGATCGAATGTTTCTTTGGGCGGCTTCTTTTTCCGCCTTCAACTTTTCGATTTCCAGCAACAGTTCATTCCTCTGAGCCAAAAGAGCGGAGTCATCAAAATCATTTTCAACTCGCCGACCTCCCTCTCCTTCGGACTCCAAGTCATTTCGAAAGTCATCCCCCTCCATGTTTTCCTCGCAGGGATCAACTAGATCGTCCCCCCGACCTTCCATGGTTCTCCTCGGAACAGGAACTATTTCTAGAGAGTGATGATCGTCGGAACGATTCTCGTTTCCCACAGACGGCGCCACTGAAGAGTTGAAAGATAGTCCGAAGGGGATTTTGTGATAGAGAAATACTTTAGAGTCAAACTTAGAGAGAGAAAGTGTTAAAGTAGTAGAGAGAGAAAGTCGTACTATTCATCTCGAAATTTGTGAAGCGTGTGTGGTCCTTTTATAGTACAATTGCGGACCCCACACGCTTTAATTTGGACTAATTACATATTTCGGTCCCTGCTCTAAAGTTTCTTCCTATTTAGCCCTCATACATTTATCTTATGCATTTTAGCCCTTATACATTTATTTCTATGCGTTTTAGCCCTTATACATTTATTTCTATGTATTTTAGCCCTTATACATTTATTTCTATGCGTTTTAGCCCTTATACATTTATTTCTATGTATTTTGGCCCTTATACATTTATCTCTATACATTTTGGCCCTTGTCTTTTATTCTTCCTCATCAAAGTGAGCGGATGAAAGTCAATTGAGAGGATGCTAAAGTGGTACTTTATTCGAGAAGATGATTTGTTAGGTAAGACTAAGTCTCACATGTGTTAGATATAAAAAAATATCATAAAAACGTACTCAACTAGTATTAGATATTTTGGAAGGGGACAAAAAGCAAAGTCTCGCGGGCCTTTGGACCCAAAACGGGCAACATTATACAAGTGTTGAGATTGGATTCTATATACTTATATACAAAAACAGAATATGAGGTCGGACTTACTTTGTTTTATGACTTTGGATTATTTAGACATATATCCAACAAATTGAAGGCATAAAATGAAAAAAAAATCAAGACGAACTTCTCAGATATTTTGAAACTTAATGTTTGAAGACAGTTTTGACATTTGAAAATTTGAAAATATAGAAAAATAAAAAATATCTAGTTGTTTTTCCGTTGACTATTAGTTGATGTGAATCCTTTTAGATGGTCTAAAATTAATACATTAATATCTTCCAATGGTTTTATTTTAATTGATTTTAAATTAATTGGATATTTTTTTTAAAAATTGATTGAATATTTTTAAATGGTTTTAAATAAATATTGTTTTCAAAGTTCTGGTATAGATTTGTAATGATACATTTATATTAAATCAGATAATTGTTTAATCATGGTTTTAGATTACAATTTAAAAAATATTTTCGATTTGTTTAGTTCCTAAATTTTGGTCCAAATGAAATTTAATACTTTAAGAAGTAAAGCAGGTTCATTTAGTATTGTAGTGGAGGCGAGTGGAAGACATAAAATTGTTAAAAACTTAAAAGAATTATAGGAAAACTTCCAATTGATAAAATATTTTTCAAAAAAGAAATTACAGAATTGTTTGAGAGATTTCAAACTCTAAACATAATTGTTTCTTATTTAGGCAAGCGTTATTGCAATTTGGGGCAAATTTGGTCTAAAAGAATTTAAGTGTATTTATGAGAGATATTTTTCTTCAAATTTAGGTCAGAGAAGAAATTCATATATATATATTGGACAAGAATCTTTGGCACTTATGTGAACTTCTTTTATTTTTTAAGAAATATGAACCTATAACCATCCTTTCAAAATACCCTCTTAAAGAGATTCCTATATGGATCAAAATTTCCAAACTCCCATTGGAATTATGGACTTCTAAAACCCTTAGTCGTATTGGATCGGTCATTGGTATCCCTCTCTATGGTGACAGACAAACCAAGTGTAGATACAATCCCAAATTCGCTCGCATTTGTGTCTCAATCAAAAACAGGTACCCCTTTGCCTACATCAATTGATCTTGAGTGCTTGGGTAAAACCACCTCGCTTAGATTGGAGTAGCAGGGACTCCCGTCGTAATGTACTAGATGCATGGTCTTTGGACACAATTCCGGAGTGTGCTCTTCTACCATCATTGGATTCCTTCCTCATTTAGTCTCTCATTCCCTTTCTAGGTTCTTCCCAAGTGACCTTCTTTGAGTCTGACCCCTCTGATGAGAAGACTTCTTTGGATGTAACGGTTGAAAGCAGAGATGAAGTAGACTCCCCGACTGGTAGATCCACCCTTCGTCGTAAGGCTCCGGCTGGCCCACCTTTTCCCTCATTAATAGGGCAACCACCTAACCTTATGTAAGTATTTATGTTTATTACTTATTGGAATGCGTATGGGTTAAATGAACCAATCAGAAAAAAAGATGTCAACAACTTGTTTATGAGTAATAGTATTTTAGTTATGATTCTAATGGAAATTAAAGTCTGTTCCCACGATGTTACCCCTATTATTATTATTATTAAAATGGATCCTTATTGATATTATCTTACCAATCACGATCACCAACCCATTGGTAGAATCTGGATCATCTAGAATCTAAGTGTTATCTCTATCTATACCATCTCATCTTCATCCCAACACATTCACTGTTCGACGAGGCACCTCAATTCGGCCACCTACTTTCGTTTCACTGCAATGACAGAATTCCCCTTTAGAATACCCTACAATCTATCTTTACTCAAGACCATGGACTTTATTGGGTCACTCTTGGGATTTCAAATACATTCGTAGTCCAGAGGAACGTTACAATTTTTTTGGACTCTTGTCCTCGACTATTGATGATTTTAATAATAAATTGCTTTAGTTGTGAATTAAATGATCTCTGATCTACTGGTTCCGTTTATACCTGGCATGAAAAATGCCCTTCCAACCCTATTTATTCCAAGATTGTTTGTGTCATAGTTACCAATGAATTGGACACGAGTTTTCCCCACTCCTCTGTGAACTTTGGTAACACCCGATCCTCTGACCATACCACCGCTACTCTTAAACTTGGTAATTTTTGTAAGAAAAAAAAGAAATCTTTCAAATTCTTCAACATGTGGCAATCATACCCCTCTTATAAAAACATTGTCACCTCTACTTGGAACTCTCCTTATTTTCCAGAGTATGAAGTTGGTCACCTTTACACTTAATAGGCTTCAGATTCTTCTCGAATCCTCAACCAAATTGTTTATCATGATATCAGCCTAAGAGTCTTCAACGCTCAAAATGACCTATTCTTTGCCCAAAATCTTCTTGCTCAAGACCCTTCCAACTATCTTATTATCACTAGATAGATTGAGGCATCCTCAAACTATATATTCCTAAGTAGAACGGAAGAATCCTTCCTCAAGGAGAAATCCAGAGAAAATTGGCTCAAGCTTGGGGACACAAATACCAAATTCTTTCACAACAACATAAAAACGTCTTATCCACAATAAAATAAAATCAATCGTGAACATCCATGGTAACTTAATAACTAGTCTTTATGGCATCTTCAATGTCCTTGTCATGTATTTTAACTCACTTATAGGAACTAAACACCCTATGGGGTACCCTGGTCTTCCCAGGGTCTCCTCCTTTATCTTTTCTAAGGTTAATCAATGCGAAAATACCTTAATGATATGTCTTATAACTTGCGAAGAAATCAAAGAATCTCTCCTTTGCATTGATAGTAAGAAATCCCCTGTCCCCGATGGTTTTAACTCTTGTTTTTTCAAAAACTCTTGGAACATCATGGGTAATAATATTTGTTGTGGGGTCCAAGATTTCTTCAGATCTAATAAAATGGATCCAAACTAGAATTTCACTTCCATTGCTCTTATCTCTAAATCCAGCTCTCCTACTTATGCCTCTGACTTCCGCCCCATTATTTTATGTAATGTCGTCTATAAAATCATCTCTAACATTTTAGCCAACATAATTAAAGAATCTCTATTTACCTGATTAATAATTCTCAATCAACATTTGTGGCCGGTAGAAACATCTCATATAACATCCTCATCTCCCAATAATTACTCAAAGGATACCATCTTAACTCCAAAGGTAAGTGTGTCATCCTCAAAATTGATTTCATGAAAGCTTTTGACAATGTCAATTTGCACCTTATCCTTGACATTCTTGTCTATATGGAGTTCCCCGACCAAATGATCACTTGGATTAAAATTACCCTCTCTTAGAGTAGTAATGCCAATGGTGATCATTCAGAGTCCTTTTAAGGTAGCAAATGACTCTGACAAGAAGACCCTCTCTCTATTTACCAGTTTTTCCTAATAATGCAAGTCTTCCTTGATATTCTCAAAGACAAAAGCAAAGACCGTAAATTTAATTTAAATTAGAAATGTTATAAAATGAAAATTTCTAATATTTGCTTTACGGACGATCTAATGATTTTTTGTCACGGTGATATCAACTCTCTTCTTCTTATCGAATAATGCCTTGATGAATTTTTCATTCTATTCGGGCTGTAAATAACCCCCAGCTAAAAGCCAAATATTCATATCTGGTGTTAACCCCACTCTCAAAATTGACCTTATCAACATCTCTGGTTTCAAAAAGGGCTCTCTTCTGTTGAAATACTTGGGTGCCCCCTGATCACTAACCGTCTTTCTCATGCTGGCTGTCATCCTTTCCTGTGCAAAATCACGGCCTGCATTGGTTCCTGGACTTTTAAGTATCTCTCATATGCGGGTCGCCCCCAGCTCATCAAATATGTTATTTTCGTTGGGCACCTTTACTGATCCTCCATCTTCATCCTTCCTTCCAAAGTTCTTAAAGAAATCTTCAATCCTCATTCGATACCTTTGGATCGGTCATGAGATGAAACTCTCTAATGCTAATGTGGTATGAGCTACTTTTATAGTGCACTTCTCTGAAGGCAGACTTGGGATCATGAACTTAAAAACTTGGAATAAAGCGGCCGTCCTTAAGAAACCTTTGGTCAATTATTAGCAACTTCTCTAAGTCTATTTGGAGTGATTGGATTAAAACTAAGAAAATTAAAAATAACAATTTTTGGAACACCCCTATAGGCTCCTCCTTGTCCAGGACTTGGAGGAAATCTCTTAGGTCTATGGCCAACAATCCTTTCAAGGTGGCTATCGGTAATGGTAATACAACATCTTTTTAGCTCGACCCCTGGCTTCTATCTACCTCTTTGGCGTCCCATTACGGCCTCTCCGTAATCTGAGATTCAAGGTTAGAAAATAACATCACTATCTCTAACTTTATTTATGAGGGGCGTTGGATTTTCTTTATCAACAAAAGATTCAACACTGTTACCAATGGAAGCAACCTCATGGAAATCCGCAACAACATCTTATTCATCCCCCCTCCAAGCGTCCTCCTTGATGATAACCCCTTATGGACGGCTAAATACGGATTACCATTCTTCATAATCAGTTACACTTACAACGCCATATGTACACTTATCCCTTGTGTCGGATGAGTGAGGCTTGTCTGGAATAAATATAGTATCTCTCGCCACTTTTTCATTCTCTCACTTGCCATTCAAGGAAAACTCACCACCCGCAATAAACTCTTATCTTAGGTGATTGGTACACCCCAAACTTGTGTCCTTTGAAATTCTACTGATGAGAATATTAACCATATCCGTTATATTTGTAGTTTCACTCAGATCATTTGGGAACAAGCTCGCGATAAGCTTCGTATTCTCTTTAATAATAACTCATATTAGAACTTTTAGCTCCTTGAAGCTTCCAATTTTCCTCCTTCAAGTCTTTGTCATCTCTAGCGGGCTCGCTTTAGTGCCACCATTTACTATATTTGAGGGGAAAGAAACAAAAAAATCTTTGGCTCCCCACCGAGCATTGCCTCTGTTGTCTTGTTTCGTTCTTTCATTGATAGTCGTTTACGCTTTTAAAGAACTAAGATTGATTGGCCTATTAATACCCACCATCCTCTAATTTAATTTTGTTGCTGACCTCCCTACTAGATTCTGCACTTCTCAGTTTATATTTCACTAATTTGTCTCGTTGCTCTCATTTGCTTTTTACTGCCCTTATTTATTTCCTCTTATGTATTATTTTTCTCTTAAGCTCTAAAGTCGTCCCTTAGAATATATCCTAGGTATTTGTTTAGACATTTATTTGTTTACAACATTTAATCCCGAAAAAAACTTTTAAGGTAATTGTTCTTTACTACATTTAATCGTGAAAAAAAACTTTTAGAAGTCGTCAGGATAGTTAAAGATTCCTAAGAACCAGAAAGTAGAGCCAAAAGTGAATAAAAAAAAGACTTATTTTTTATAGCTTAGTTTGTACTTTTGAAAACTGAAATCAATAAAAAAATTGATAAAATCAATTTGGAATGAAATTATTGTTGGCGGAAAATATAAAACAACACTCTCTTTAGAACAAACAAACAACTTTGATATAGATAGAAAAGGAGAAATATTACAAGAACACTCTTAAACCTCACACAAGAAGAGAAAATATTTTTCTAACACTCAAGAGAGCATTCTTGTCTCTCTTTTCTCTCACTCTAATTTTCTCTCTAACTTTGATTCTTGGTGTGTTTGTGTGATACTCTAGATGGTGGGAGAGCTCCACTATTTATAGAACCATAGTGGAGACAAGGATCCACCATCTAAGATCTTATAGATAGTTAAACACTCAACCTCAAGTCTACACTCAAGGTAAAAGTGTTTCTTACACTCAACATCAAAGTGTATCTTGCACTCAACCTAAACTACTAAATATTAATTTAAATATTTCTATAATATTCTTATAGATGGGCCTTATTAAGTGGGTTGGACCCTTTGAGTGGGTTGGGCCCTTTAAGTGGATCAAGTTTATGATCCAACAATTATCCGTACCGATTCGGTCGAAATCCAAACTAACTCAGATAACCGCCTGTAGCCGATACTTGGAGTACTTATGAATCTTAGTAGGTTGTGGTATTAGAGACCTATAATTTTGAGCAGGACGAATATTTTAAATAGATTTGTTCATTTATTTATTTCTATCTACAGAAGTTTAATGTTTGTATCTAATTATCTCTTCGAAACGTATTAATCTTCATGTTTTCAAAACGTGTAAGTCTTTATGCTTTCAAGAATTATATGAATGTATCTGTATATCAATGTGCAGCCGAAGCTACATGTTTAAGCTTCGGCTAATAATTTCATACAAATTTTTTGATCATTATAAATACCAATCATACAAATGGTTTTTTATTTGTAGTTACAGTGTTCGTCGTCCCTATTAGGGTTAACATAGTAAGATCAAGATCGGTTCCATGGATAACATTGCGAATCTCCGCTTAATCGACACGGACCATCTTTTTTAACCTCCCACAAACATCGACTACCACAGATGGTTGCATCTCTAACATCATCGTAAATGTTAAAGTAATACGATTTTCCATCGAAACTGAAGCTGCAGAAGAATAGAGTGGTACCAAATATCGGTGTAAGTGGACAAAATTCAAATGCAGACTCTCCTTGATAGGCGATGTTTCTATCGCCGAGATCGTTGTCTTTCGATTTGCAATGCATCAATAGGTTTACCCCAGGTGTGCTTATCGAGCTACAATTCTCCATCTTAAACTTCTTGAGGATATCTTTTGCATAGCTTTCTTGTGAGATGAAAATTCCATCTTTTTGTTGCTTAACTTCAATGCCAAGGTAGTACGCCATGAGCCCCAAGTCTGTCATCTCGAATTCCTTCGTCATTACTTCCTTGAATTTATTGAACATACTTGGGTTGCTTCCGGTGAAGATCAAATCGTCCACGTAGAGACACACGATCAAAATATCTCCATCTTTGATCTTGGTGTATAGAGCGTGCTCGTACAGACATTTGTTGAAGCCGTTCTCTTGGAAATACTTGTCGATTCTACTATTCCATGCCCTTGGTGCTTGTTTTAGCCCGTAAAGAGCCTTCTTTAGCTTCAACACCTTATTTTCGTGGCCTTTGATCTCATAGCCTAATGGTTGTTGAATGTATACTTCTTCTTCAAGCACGCCATTTAGAAATGCTGACTTTACATCCATTTGTTGTATCTTCCACTTGTTTTGAGCTGCCAAAGAAATTATTAGTCTAATAGTTTCTAATCGGGCAACGGGGGCAAATACCTCATCATAGTCAATTCCAGCCTTTTGACTATAGCCTTTTGCAACAAGCCTCGCTTTGTGTTTTTCAATCTCCCCCTTAGCATTTCTCTTATTTTTGTATAACCATCTGATGCCTATTGTCTTGCACCCTTTGGGAAGTGAGGTGAGTTCCCATGTGTCATTCTTCTCGATGGCTCTAATTTCTTCATCCATCGCGTCTCTCCATTGTTTCTCTTGTGCAGCTTCTTGAAATGTCACTGGCTCACAATCAGCAAAGAGACAAAATAGTGTAATGTTATCCATTGGTTCGGTTACCTCATAAAGATCACTAAGGCTTCTTATACGTTCCACTGTTCTCTCATTTTGACTACCATTTGACGATGATGAATGTGGTGAGTCTCCATGAGTAGATGATATCGGTGAAGCATGTGGGGTTGCAACACCTACTGATTGCTCATTTGTTGTCTGTCCATCTTCTTCAATTTGGGGAAAAAATGTGAACTCATTTGTATGAGACCCAAAATCACATTCGCCTTCTTCATCAACTATCACGTCTCGGCTTATCACAACCTTCTTGTTGTTTGGGTTGTATAACTTGTAGCCTTTGGAACTTGAGTCGTAACCGATGAAGATAAAACTCTTGCTTTTATCATCGAGTTTGGTTCGTTGTTCGTCTGGTACATGGACATGGGCTACACTTCCAAATACTCTCAGGTGGGAAATTCCGGGCTTTCTTCCACTCCATGCTTCTTGTGGTGTCTTTCCCCAAACACTTCTTGTTGGAGATCGGTTGGACAAGTAAACCGCACATGCCACTACTTCCGCCCAAAAATCCTTAGGCAGTTTCTTGATTTTAAGCATGCTTCGCGCCATATCAAGGATTGTTCTGTTCTTCCTTTCTGCCACACCATTTTGTTGAGGAGATCTGGGAACTGTCAAGCGGCGACGAATTCCATGTGCTTCACAAAACTCCATAAATTCATTGGATGTGAACTCCCCTCCTCGGTCAGATCTCATGGCTTTGATCTTATTTCCGCTTTCCTTTTCCACAACTGCTTTGAACTTCTTAAATACACTAAAGACTTCGGATTTCTGTTTCAAGAAATATACCCACGTTTTTCTTGAAAAATCATCAATGAAGAGAAGGAAATAGTTACTTTTACCTAGAGAGCTCGGCTTGATTGGACCACACACATCGGTATGAATAAGCTCGAGAGGTTTATTGGCTCTTGACTCTGACTCCTTTGGAAAGCTTTTTCTGAATTGCTTTCCAAGTAAACATCTTTCGCATAACTGGTCAGGATGATTGATACACGGTAACCCTCTCACCATTTCCTTCTTTGACAATAACTCTAAACTTGAAAAGTTTAGATGCCCAAATCGAACATGCCATAGCCACGGCGAATCTTTGTAACACACCTTAAGACACTTTGCAACATCATTTTGAATATTCAAAGGAAACATTCTATTCTTTGACATTTGAACTTTAGCAATTAAATCCCCTTTTGCATCTCTCATAAAAAGACTATAATTTTTCATATGAATATCATAGCCTTTTTCTAGAAGTTGTCCCAAGCTTAAGATGTTGTTTTTCATGCTAGGTACGTAATAAACATTTGAGATCATTTGGTGACTACCATCTTTTGCACGAATAAGAATGTTACCTTTTCCTTTCACCGATATTTTGCTATCATCTCCAAAAGAGACATTTCCACTCACGGCTCCATTGATCTCTACGAACATGCTTCTTTTCCCACACATATGATTGCTTGCACCGGTGTCAAGATACCAAGTGTTTTCTTGGCTTTCATTAGTGGTTTTGTATGTTAGTAGTAACATATCTTTCTCCTCCGTCTTCTCTTCCACATAGTTGGCCTTCTCCTCAACTCTATTGTTGGGGCCTCTACATTCTGAAGCATAATGTCCAAATCTTTGACATTTATAGCATTGGATTTGAGATTTATCATACCTCGAGTTCGGATTTCGTCTTCCACGACCTCGTGTTGAGCTTTCTCGTTTCTCGTAGTTGTAGTTGGAATTATTGTTGTTGTAATTCCAGCCACGTCCACTGCCATGATAACCACCTCGTCCGCGGCCTCTGCCTCTGCCTCGGCTACGTTGGTTTCTATCATCTCCTTGATTTGCATGCATGTCCTTTTATTCTACTTTGAGGAGTTGCTCGGTGATCTCTTGCTTCTTCTTGTGCTTTTCTTCATAGGCTTGTAATGATCCTTGGAGTTCTTCGATCATCATTTTCTCCAAGTCTTTAGTTTCTTCAATCGTCACGACGATGTGCTCAAATTTAGGATCCAACGAGCGGAGTATTTTTTCGATTACTCTCACATCTTCTAACTTCTCACCATTTCTTTTTAATTGATTAGAAACGGTTGCTACTCTTGAGAAATATTCCGAAATAGATTCGGACGCTTTCATATGTAATGATTCAAATTCACCTCTTAATGTTTGGAGACGTACCTTTTTCACCTTTTCGACTCCTTTATAAGAGATTTGTAATTTCTCCCACGCTTGCTTGGCGGAAGATGCGCTCGAAATCTTTTCGAAACCATCATCATCTAATGCTTGATAGATGAGGAAGAGAGCTTTTTTGTCTCTCTTTCTTGAATCCTTCAAATTTGTTTTCTCCTCGTGAGAAAGGCTTGCTTCATCTTCGGGTTCGTCAAACCCTTTATCTACGGCATCCCACACATCATGTGCTCCAAGAAGAGCTTTCATCTTGATACTCCAATTATCGTAGTTGTTGTTGTTGAGTGTTGGAACTTGGAAGGATGATACACCATTTGCCATATTTTTAAATATGTTGAATATTTAAAACAAAAATTCCAATATGTTGAAAATTTAAAAACAAAATTTTGGAAAGAGCTTGTGGCTCTGATACCACTTTGTTGGCGGAAAATATAAAACAACACTCTCTTTAGAACAAACAAACAACTTTGATATAGATAGAAAAGGAGAAATATTACAAGAACACTCTTAAACCTCACACAAGAAGAGAAAATATTTTTCTAACACTCAAGAGAGCATTCTTGTCTCTCTTTTCTCTCACTCTAATTTTCTCTCTAACTTTGATTCTTGGTGTGTTTGTGTGATACTCTAGATGGTGGGAGAGCTCCACTATTTATAGAACCATAGTGGAGACAAGGATCCACCATCTAAGATCTTATAGATAGTTAAACACTCAACCTCAAGTCTACACTCAAGGTAAAAGTGTTTCTTACACTCAACATCAAAGTGTATCTTGCACTCAACCTAAACTACTAAATATTAATTTAAATATTTCTATAATATTCTTATAGATGGGCCTTATTAAGTGGGTTGGACCCTTTGAGTGGGTTGGGCCCTTTAAGTGGATCAAGTTTATGATCCAACAATTATCCGTACCGATTCGGTCGAAATCCAAACTAACTCAGATAACCGCCTGTAGCCGATACTTGGAGTACTTATGAATCTTAGTAGGTTGTGGTATTAGAGACCTATAATTTTGAGCAGGACGAATATTTTAAATAGATTTGTTCATTTATTTATTTCTATCTACAGAAGTTTAATGTTTGTATCTAATTATCTCTTCGAAACGTACAAATCTTCATGTTTTCAAAACGTGTAAGTCTTTATGCTTTCAAGAATTATATGAATGTATCTCTATATCAATGTGCAGCTACATGTTTGGCTTCGGCTAATAATTTCATACAAATTTTTTTGATCATTATAAATACCAATCATACAAATGGTTTTTTATTTGTAGTTACAGTGTTCGTCGTCCCTATTAGGGTTAACATAGTAAGATCAAGATCGGTTCCATGGATAACATTGCGAATCTCCGCTTAATCGACACGGACCATCTTTTTTAACCTCCCACAAACATCGACTACCACAGATGGTTGCATCTCTAACATCATCGTAAATGTTAAAGTAATACGATTTTCCATCGAAAGTGAAGCTGCAGAAGAATAGAGTGGTACCAAATATCGGTGTAAGTGGACAAAATTCAAATGCAGACTCTCCTTGATAAGTGATGTTTCTATCGTCGAGATCGTCGTCTTTCGATTTGCAATGCATGATTCTTCACATGAACATGTGTATTGCTTCTTAGGAAACATATTTTAGATTGTGTTCCGATTGTATGTTGCGCAAGAAGTAACAAGACCACGAAGAAGTACTTAGAAAAATAGCTCATGTTTCGGCTGTTGAAAAATGGTAATGTAATGTAGGTTTGATTTCTAATAGAAATCTTTTTGTAACTTATGATTAAGATACGTTTTTTTTTTAATAATTATTATAGGTCAAAGATGAGGATTGATTTTTTCCATAAATTATATACAATTCATCTCATTAATGGGTAGATAGTTTTAAGTAATTTATATGGGTTATATTGTCAAAAATATTTATATAAATTAATTACACTTTATTTTAGTTCGAATCTCATTATTTTAAATTGTAAATTTGTAAACTATAATATATTTTAACATAAACTTTGTATTTTATAACAAATTAAGATTTAAACATAAAATATTTAAGCTATACTATTAGTATTTTAAAAAATAAAATATATAATTGTAACATTATAATCTTTAATTGTTTATGGTTATAAAATTTAATTTGTTTAAATTTTATTTTGTAGGTTATAAGATTTTATTTGCTATCTGCATAATACGAAAAGAAAGTAAGATAATTGAAATTAAATTTTATTTTGTAGGTTATAGGATTTTATTTGCTATCTGCATAATAAGCAAGTAAGATAATTAAAAAAACATTGTAATATTTTTATTATTTTAAAAGATTGTTACCGATAGGTGAGAAGAAGTATGAAGAAGTTTATTTAATAAAGAAGTTTATTTAGGAAAGATGGTTAATTATGTGTAGAAAGGGACTAGTTTAAAACAAACAATAGAATTAGGGACTAGTCATACAATTATCAAGTTGTTAGACTTGTGAGACATACTATTCTACTATAAAAACACCGCCCTATTCTAGAAAAAAGGATGATTGATAAACAAATATATTTTATCTCTTAAAAGTGTAAAGCTCATCTCTAAAACAGTTAGCTAAGTAATCATTATTACGAAATAAGTCCTCGAAACATTGTTTGACTCTAAAAACTCCTCGAAAACTTCTTACCATTTCATTGGCGCTGTTTGTGGGAAACTCGATTGGTGCCCGGAAATATTTTCCAAAACCAAAATTGACTTAAGAAAAGTGATGAAAGAACATGGGGAGTTAGACATGAACAATTGCGAGGAGAATCTCGTAGGCAACGATTATCGAAGTAATATGGATTTCGAAAGGCATGATGATCGGTGTGCTGGGAAATTTTAGAGGAATCGGTTTTAGTGGCTTAACGAAATGAGTTGTTGGAGGAAACTAAAACTTAAAGGCTGAAAAAGAAGCAACATAGGGAAATATTCGTTTCGAAATCCGAAGGGAAAACGATAATGAGAAGGTCGAGTGTGAAAATTATTATCGGTCTAGGGGCAAGAATGACATGTATAGGGGGCATGTTCGTTATTCTCTGAGGAGAAGGGAAAGACGCCACCATGAATCTTCTGAGTCAAGTGATTATTCCCATTACAGCTCGTTAGAATCATCCCTTGAAAGAAACCATCGGAAGAGAATGCATAGCAGAAAGCATGTAGATCACCATCGAACTAGAAGTTCAGGAAAGAAGATTCTGAAGGAAAAACGTTATGTTTATAAAAGCAAAGTTGATGAGAAAGCTTATAACCAGAGGAATTTTCCGGAAAGGAACCAAAATTTTGACCAAATTTTTTTCGAATGGAAGCAGCAGTACACCTTGCCTTCCAAGAAGATCTCTATGCTTTGAATCATGAAAGTTTGAGGGTCTATATTTACTAGACAGGTCACAATTGGATATTTTCTCCTTTGTCCTCAGAAATTATTTCGAGAAACCTCCCAAAACATTTTGACATCTCTAAATTGGAAAAGTTCGACGGAACACAGGATCCTAACCATATTGAGCAGTTTAAAAATTCTATGATCAATTTTGATGATGATGATAAATTGTTGTGTACGGATTTTTCTCAGACATTCAAATGGGTAGCTTCCAAGTGGTACAATAGGCTTCCGCAAGGCTATATTAGATTTTTTGATATGTTTTAGAACATTTCCCGACAACATTTTGTGGGAAGAAAAAAATTCCGAGCTAATGGGGATACGATAATATACTGCAGGCAAAGGGTTGGAGAAAGTTTGAAAAACTATACCAATCGTTTTGTGAAAACAAAAACTGATATGGTATATTGTCAAGACTTGGTGACATTGGCAGCGTTTAGAATGAGAATGTTCCCCGGACTTTTAAAGGATACTGTGGTTGAGAGTCAGGAAATGAATTTTGGGGCTCTTCTTGACCAAGTTGAAAAGAGGATTCTGGTATAGAAGACTCAGGTTTCGGTAAAAAGATCAAGTGATCAATTAGAGCTAAATTAGTTCCAAAGATCTGGATCCAGCAACCAAGCTCCTCGGACAAATGTGCAGCCTAAAGTAGTTAACCAGTATCCTCTGAGGCAAAGGACGAATCAGCAGACGTACAACACACAACAGGGAACAAGGCCTATATCGAATAAATGGATACGTCAAGATTAATTCGCATAGTTAACTGAGTGTGTGGCAACCATATTTGACAAAGCCAAATATACCATACAATTTTGGAAGCTTTTTCCTATTTAAAATCCGAGGGAAAATAGAAGTAGTAGCATGTATTGTAAATATCATGAGGACATTGGCCATTATACGAAATATTGCATTGCTTTGAAAAAAGATGTGCATACGTTGATTGAGAATAGTAAATTGACAGAATTTGTGAAAAAGCACTCCCATCGAAACCTGAAGGCCAAGGTTGTTCCAAAATGTTTTGATACCATGATGGTTATTTCCGAAGAACTTGATGCTTTTGATATTGTTACAGAGTATTTGGACCCAAAAGAGGGAAGGAATTGATGAGTCCGAATTCGGAATGCTCCCCGGAAGGGCAGACCAATGTAAATCTCTCCGTAAACCGGACAGACACTAAGAACTAAAATCGGACAGGACTTTTGAATCGGACAGATGACTTCGAGCACTGTGAGCTTAAGGCTGTTCGAACTATGACTAAAGTACTAAAAAACCTAAACACTTTCTGACTAAGCTACCTGCCCATCTGTTTAAAACTCATGGGTCTTTAAACATGACCCGGGTCCATTAAACATGACCCGAAAGCCCTTAAGGGCCCAAGTATCATACTATAAATACCCAACCACCAGCATTAACTATGGGTAACAAAAATTAACTGCTGCCAAGCTGCTTAATTCTCTCTCCACCTTGAAACACCTCGAAACACCCTCACACCACCTTGAAACACCTTGAAACACCCTTACACCGCCTTAAAACTCCACTTGAAATTACTTGCCTACCCCCAGGCCATTTTTATCCACACCAAATTGGCGACCACAGTGGGAGGCGACGGTGCCTGAATCAAGTATTCGAAACCAAGCAAAGAATTTCTGTCCGAATGAATCCGGATAATCCAGAGCTTCCACCAGCCTTGCTCGAAGTGGTGGAGGAGAATGATGAGTATACTGTCCAAGAGCGCGACAGGTTAAAGCTTGAGATAGAAGCTCTGAGGGCTGAAAAGGCCAAGATGGGCATGAAAGAGAAATCCAAAGGGTCTGCTGCTCATCACACTGACAACCCTCGAGAGCCTGAGGCTTCGAAAACTCATGTGAGCACAAAGAAGACACATGCCAGCTCTAAAAAGTCTCACCGGTCCAAGCCTGTGGAGAATTCTGACTCGAGTTCAGAGTCTTCGGACAGTGAGGGAAATGAAAAATCCTTGTCCTCTAGCAGTGATGAGGGTCGAACCAAGAAGAAACAAAAGCAAGTTAAGAAATATTCCAGCAAAAGAGATCACCATGGAAGAATGAAAAGGCATATTGGAAAAGGATCATCTCACAACCGGAGGCATGTAGATCGGATGCTGATGGATCCTTTTTCCTTCTATGATGAGCCAGGTATCTTTGCAACTCCTAATGAGGATACTGTGTTCAGTCGTGGAAGGAATTGGAGGCAATCTCCATTGTCTTCTAAAATTCTATCCGGGAACCTCCCCAAGAGGTTTGACAGCACCAAGATGGAGAAGTACGATGGCAGTACTGATCCGGACAATCATCTGGAGCAATTCAAGAACTTCATGATGAACTTTGATGATGATGATAAACTACTCTGTAGGGCATTCTCCCAATCCTTCACGGGGAGTGCTCTGAAGTGGTACAACAGCCTGCCTCAGGGTTGTATCAGAGACTTTGATACTTTTTGGGTGGCCTTTCGAAGGCAGTTTGTAAGGAGTAAGGAGCTAAAGGGCAATGGGGACACAATAATCCATTGTGCCCAGGAGCCAAATGAGTCCTTGAAATAGTACATAAGTCGTTTTGTGAACACAAAGAATGGGTTGGCTGATTGCTTCGAACAGGTGGCAATAGCATCCCTAAGGCAAGGTTTGAACCCAGGCAATCTGGCTGATTCGGTGACCAGAAAGAAGGCCATGACCTGGGGGGGGATTGCTAAATCAAGTTGGCAAACAAATAAACGTTGATGAAACTAAGAAAACCAGAGTGCACAGACAGGTGAGGTTCACCCCAGTGGCACAAACTCCAAATCAAAACGAGTCCGGGAACAAAGCAAGAGAAACCGGACAGGGGCATGGTAGGGCAAAAGCTCAGTCTTAGCCAGCTGCTCCTACTCAAAGTCAAAAATCCAGAAACAAAAGAGAACCATGGGTCCATTCGGAGTGGTTTGCGGAACTCAAAGAAAGTGTGGCAACCATTTTCGATAAAACAAAAGATGAGGTACACTACCGGAGACCAGCAACCTTGCAGTCTCCCCGAGAGCATCGTAACAACTCCTTTTGCCAATACCACAATGATATTGGCCATACCACTGATGATTGCATAGCATTGAAACAAGAGGTACAAAACTTGATTGAAAGGGAAAAGTTGGGTGCATACGTTAAAAGAAGAGGAGGCAACAGGCCTGACAACACTCACCGGGCTGGTCCGGGTAATGCTGCCCCGGAGGGGGCTATGGTAATAGTTGAAAGGTTTGACGTGGAATCTGAATACTTGGATCCTGATCCAACACGAAACAGAGTGGGTGCTATAGAGGAGCGTTCTAGATCGGTCTCCGGGCTCATTAAATTCTTCGAGTCACTGACAATTTTCGGAGGGGACACTGTGACAGCTCCTACTACTTCTTCAAGAAAAAGGCATGTTCATAATTTGGCCTCCCAGCTAGAAGGAGGCATGACCTCTTATCAATCACCAAATTCATTCCCATTCATTGTCTTTGATGGGGATGATTTAAGAGACATTGCTGGCCCTCATGAGGATGCTGTTGTTATAGGAGAATCTATAGGGGGCAATGAGATAAGGCGAATTCTGGTAGATACTGGAAGCTCTGCCAATATCCTTTTCCTAGACACTTACAAGAAAATGAAAAATCCAGCTGTGATTCAAAAGTCGGACTGGTCAATCGTGGGCTTCACGGGCAGCTCAGCCGATGTGATCGGGGAGTTTGAAGAAGAAGTGTTGTTGCGAAGGGGCCCTTTCAAGAAAACGGTTAGAATACTTTTCATTGTGGTGGATTGTCCCACCTGCTATAATGCTATTTTAGGGAGATCTTGGCTCTCTAGAATGCATGCGGTGGCTTCGACAGTCCACCAGTGTTTAAAGTATGCTGTTCAGGGACAGGTTGAGGTTGTCCGGAGCAGCCAAAAGATTGCAAGAGAATGCTACGCCACTGCCTTGGCTCCACGAACGCTGGGGGCAGTCCGTATAAATGATCAATAGCAGTTTGAGGGCCTTTCTGGGGGTGAGGGTGAAATTGATGACCCCAGAGAGACCCCTGGAGTATTGATTCCGATTGAAGAGGTTGAAACACACTGCTTGGAAGAAGGAAAAAGCGTCAAGATAGGATCCAAAATGCCACCAATGCTGAAAGAAGGAATGTTGAAATTCTTGAAAGACCATCAACATGTTTTTGCTTGGTGCAACGCTGATGTTACTGGAGTTCCATCAGAGGTGATTTCCCATCTCCTGTCTGTCCGGAGAGATGTGGCACCAGTGGTACAAAAGAGGAGAGCTTTCTCAAAAGAAAAAGCTGATGTCATTGTACAAGAGGTTGATAGACTCACAAAGATGGGGCACATTAAAGAATCTCAATACCCTTTGTGGACTGCCAATCCTGTCTTAGTAAAAAAGAAGAATGGCAAATGGCGTATGTGCATTGACTTCACAGACCTCAATCGAGCTTGTCCAAAAGACTTGTATCCGGTCCCCCGGATAGATCAGTTAGTAGACTCTACTTCTGGGAACAAGCTTATCTCCTTCATGGATGCCTTCTCCGGGTACAATCAGATTCAAGTAGATCCAAAAGATCAAGAGCATACCACGTTTGTCACTGATAGGGGTCTACATTGCTACAAGGTGATGCCTTTTGGCCTGAAAAATGCTGGGGCTACTTATCAAAGGTTAGTCAACAAGGCATTTGCTGATCAAATTGGAAGAAATATGGAGGTTTACATTGACGATATGATGGTAAAAAGCGTGGATGAGCAGTTGCACTTGTCCGACCTCCAAGAGACTTTTGCCAACTTGGCCAAAGTAAATTTGAAGCTAAACCCTGAAAAGTGTGTGTTCGGAGTGCAGTCCGGGAAGTTCTTAGGGTATATCATAAGTGAGCATGGAATACAGCCCGACCCGGACCAACTCAATTCTTTGTTCCTAATGGAGCCTCCTCGAAACATTAAAGAAGTACAGCGATTAACGGGGAGATTGGCTGCCTTGAACAGATTCATCTCCAGGTCTTCGGACAGGTGTGCTCCATTCTTTCAAACCTTGAAGGGTGCAAAGGGGTTTGAATGGACGCCACAGTGTAATGAAGCGTTTAATGAAATCAAGAAACATCTTTCCTCTCCCAAGACTTTGTTCAAACCATATGATGGGGAGACTCTCTTTGTGTATCTGGCTGTTTCAAGTTGTGCCATCAGCGCTGTGCTAGTAAGGGAGGTTGATGGGTATCCTCACCCAGTGTACTACATCAGCAAAAGCTTGATTGATGCTGAGAGGCGTTACTTGAAACTCGAAAAACTGGCATTGGCCTTGGTGATAGCTGCAAGAAAAATGAGGCCCTACTTCCAGGCTCACCCTATCATTGTCCGAACATCCTTCCCTTTGAAGAATGTCCTTCAAAAAGCAGACATTTTAAGCAGAATGACAAAGTGGTCAGTAGAGTTGGGGGACTTCGACATAGACTTTGCTCCCCGAACAGCAGTAAAAGCTCAAGCTGTGGCTGACTTTCTGGTTGAATTCCATTCTGATAGGGATTCCGAACAACCTACTGATTCAAAAGACAAGAAAGTGTGGATTGTCCGAACAGACGGAGGATCCAGTACCATGGGATCTGGGGCAGGAATATGTCTCACTTCCCCATACGGGGACAACATGTTCCAAGCTATTTGTTTTGCTTTCAGGGCATCCAATAATGAGTCCGAATACGAAGCAGCTATAGCTGGGTTAAAATTGGCCTACATTTGTGGAGCTAAAAGGGTCAAGCTACTAAGTGACTCCCAGTTGCTTGTCCACCATGCCTTGGGCCTATCAGAGGCTAGAAAGGAGCAATTGGTCAAGTATTTACTCCTCCTAAAAAATGAAGCGTTGAAATTTAAAGCTGTTATCTATGAACACATCCCCCGGGCAGAAAATGAGCTAGCAGACTCACTAGCAACGATAGCATATACGGAGTCCTACCCATGGATCCATGTGCTTGAAAGCCCTTCTATTCAACTCAATGAAGGTATAAAAGAGGAAGTCTTTGAAGTACAAGTGAATCGGCCTCAAGACTGGAGGTCTCCTCTTATACAATATCTGTCCGATGGCATCGTGCCCTTGGATAAATCACAAGCCAGAACATTGAAGCACAGGGCTCGTGGTTTCCTTATGTTAAGAGAAGTGTTGTACAAAAAATCCTATAGCAAACCTCTCCTACGTTGTTTAGGGGATCATGAATCACAGACAGTTCTCTCCGAATTGCATGATGGTGAGGGATCAGCCCATTGTGGATTTAGAGCTTTAACAAGAAGAGTGCTACTCTCCGGATGTATTGGCCATCGATTATGAAAGATGCTAAGGAGCTGGTAAGAAGGTGTGACCCATGCCAGAGGTACAGCAATGAAATTCATGTACCAGCCATACCTTTGGAATCAATTTCTGAGCCCATCCCTTTTGCTCGATGGGGATTGGACTTAGTTGGGCCTCTCCCTGTGGCGTCCGGAGGGCGTAAAACTATAATTGTAGCCATTGACTACTTCTCGAAGTGGGTAGAAGCAGCTCCCTTGGCAGGGACAACCTCAAAAGCTGTCATAAAATTCATTCTATCCAACATATGTTGCAGATTTGGTGTCCCCCAGAAAATAACAACAGACAATGGGCCACAGTTTGACAATAGAGAGATGGAAAGCTTCTGTGCCTCAAGAGGTATTCAGCACTGCTTTTCTTCACCTTTCCACCCATAAGCCAATGGGCAAGTTGAGGTGGCTAATAGAACAATACTGTCCGGTTTAAAGAAAAATTTGGAAGGGGCTGCTGGGAAGTGGCCTAGTTATCTACAAGAAGTCTTGTGGGCCTACCGGACAACACCTGGGGCTGCAACACAAGAATCCCCTTTTGCCTTGGTCTATGGAATTAATGCAGTAGCCCCCATAGAGAAGACACTCCCCTCCTTTCGTGTCCATAACTTCTCCGGATAGGCTAATGAGATGGCAATTAGAAATCACCTTGATTTGATCGAAGAAAGACGGGTGAAAGCTCATCTTAGAATGGCACACTATCAGGGCTTGATGAGAAGCAGGTTTGCTTCTAAAGTTAAAAGAAGAGATTTTCAACCAGGAGATAAAGTATTAAGGAAAGTTTTCTTGCATACTAAGGAAAAGCTCTTCGGAAAACTGGCCCCAACTTGGGAGGGTCCGTATACTGTGGTTGAAAGAATCAAGCCTGGGACATATTGGTTGGAAGACAAATATGGCAGGGTTTTAACTCACCCTTGGAATATTGAACACCTTCGAATGTACTTAGAATAACACTTGTGTAAATATTTACTTGTTTAAACATCCATGTAAATATTTGGGGGCATACCTTTCCCTCTTCGGTGGTACGGAGAGCTTTCAATAAAACTTGGTGCCTTCTTCAAAATTCTCTAAGTATTTTCAAAATTTTGTCTCTTATCATACTACCCGGGTTAAAAGATCTAAGGGCTATTTAAATTCTAGCCGGAGAGTCTTAATACTCTCACAATACAATAAAACTACTTACACTCCAACTATTTAAACAAACAATGAAAGAAGAGGATGGTTGAGCAAAATAAGATATTCATTCAACAATTTAAAACTGCCTTGGCCTTCCAAGGACTTTTTGAGCAAGTTTGGGCACAGTACAAAAATCTGTCCGAATAATACGGACAACATCACAAAAAGAGTGCCTTGGCCTTCCAAGGACTTTAGTTCGAACGAAAGATAAACAAAATAAATTATAAGTGAAGGTTGAGCCTTTGAAGATGGCTCACCCTCATTTGCTTTCTTGCCCTTGATGTCGCTTTTCTCTTTGACTATCTTCTTACCCTTGGGGTCAATCTCTTCCTCACCTGGGCTCTCTCCGGTTTCTTCTTCATCACCGGACGAAGACTCACCGGAGTACCCCTCATCAACCATGGTCCAGTATGGGAGATTATCATCATCCACATAGCGCCATAATTCCCCTAGTCTCCTCTTCGGGAATTTCTCGTGAAACAGGAGGACCATATCAGACTTCACCTTTTGGATCATTAGCTCCTCGCTTTGGATCATCTCCCTGGCATAGGCGTTGATCCTGGCCTTGATCATGGCCTCGTGATCCCTCACCAAAGCAGCTTTCTCTTCAGCAGCCTGAGTCACTGCATTCTCTAAAGCAATTTTGTCAGTGGTCAGGTTGGTGACGAGCTTCTCCTTTGCTGCAGTTTCTCCCGTTGAGATTGTCAGGTCCTTCTCCAGTCCGGACAACTTAGCCCGGAGATCTTTTACGGTCTCTTCCAAGGAAGCAACTTTTGTGTTGTTTTCATCTTGATTCTTCTTTAGCTGATCATTTGCCTCCTTGAGCAAATCAACCTTATTGGCAGCAGTCCGGAGGTCCTCGGACAGTTTTTCCTTCTCCGACTTAAGGTCTTTGATGGTGTCTGCCTGACTTCGGACTTGCCTTTCCAAAGTAAGTATTGGCTGCACGTTGCTAAGGATAGAATGGGCTATAACATCCCTCTCACTCGAAACCATAAAAGTCTTACCATTGAAGTTAACTGTGTTGGAGCTGCTTGGAGGGACATAGGGCCCTGCGAACTCGTCTCTGGGCAGCCCAAGAAAATATTCACCAAGTCCACCCAGACCGGTGATGTCCATTTCATCTACGTTAAGCTCTCCCCCCTCAAATTCATCTGTATGGAATTCCCTTGGGATTTCTTCTTGCAAGTCTCTTGGGATCTCTTCGGCTAGTGTAGGGTCTGTAGGGAAAGAGGGCTCCGGGTCCCGGAGAGCAACCTCATCTCCTTGGGAAGTCCTCTTCTTCTTAGCCTCCCTATCAGCACTCTCACTTGTTTGCTTGCGAGTCCTCTTAGAAGCCCTTGAAGGTTTAGGGAGGTTCACTTCCTGCTTCTCGCTCTCCTGCTCCACCACTTGTAAAAGGGCTGCATCAATTTGAACCTGTGCCAGTCCCTCTGTGTCTGTTGGGGCTTCCTTCTCATTGTCGCCTGCCACCTTCCTGCCTTTCTTCTTCTTGCCCTTCATTTTGCTTGGGGCTTTGGCCCGGACAGGCAGGAAGAGAGTCCCATCCAGTTCATGGGACCTTCTCAGCACGACGTCTTCATCAGGTTGGGTGGAGAACTCCTCCCATGTTAGGTCTCTTCGACCTGTGGTGTTCCACAGATGGGACCTTGCTAAGTTTCCAGGAGTGAAGGCCTTGTGGAACCTATTCTCCCAGTTCTCTGCGGCCCAAGCGTTAATTTTGCCACAGGTAGTCTGTCCGGCCTTTAGGTAGTCCTCGAACTCCTTTGGCAGCTCTGTTAGAACGAAAAGAAACTGATTAGCATAAACTTAAAGAAAAGGGAAAATCGGACAGAGACTTAAGATGAGAAGCTTACGGTCACTCCTCCATCTACTCCTGAGGAGGCTTGGATTCTCTCCGGTCTTGATTTTCTTGCCATTCTCCCATGAGCCACTAACAAATAAGAATTGACTCCTCTATTTGCTCTCCGACTCCAGGAGATCATCAACAGCTTTGAGATCATTCCCCATGTTGAAATGGTAGAAGGGGAACTGATGATGTTTGCACAAGCTGGCCACAGCTGCAAACTCTTCCATAGGAAGAGGGATTCCAGATAACCTAGACGCCATAATACATGACATCAAGGTGAACCAACCGTTGGGGCTTAGTTGTGTCGGGCAGAGCTTGACCAAGTGAAAATAGCGCACTATCTCCGGGTCCAGTGGGAACCTGAGTCCCCAGTTGAATAGCTCCGTGAAGAAGACTATCTCATTCCTTTTGCAGTCCATCGGGGTCTCCGGATCGATGGGAATTCGTATCTTTACATTCTCAGGGATCCCCCACTTAGTGCGCAACCGACCCAGATCTGAAGTATGGATGAACGCATACTTGGTCCTTAGCAAAGCTGAAAGATACTTGAACTCGACTTTATGAAAGCATGGCCCTACTCTCCCTTCAAGGCTCTCCGGCAGGTCCGGGTGCCTCAGATATAAGTCCTCTTTGCCCTTCTTGGCAACAACAATAGCAGTATCAGCCTGTCCGGAAGACTCGGACTCAAATCTAACCTCCTCTGTGGAGTCCTCCATCCTCTCCTCCATAATTGTTGGGGGAGCTTCTGTAGAAGTAGTCCGGGGAGGATTGAGGCTTGGCATAGCTGATCCTCCGGACCATTGGCTGTCCGTATTTACTCGACTTCTCACCTCAATTTGAGTTTCTGAGGCAGAAGATTCCTTGGGGGGTAGTGGGTTGCTGGCTTCTAGCCCTGACAGCCTCTCCCGGGGAGCCCTTATAGTTGCCCCAGACCCTGATTCACTATCTTTCGCCCCCGATTTCGAGGGTGTGTTCTTAGAAGAAAGCCTTTTGACCAACCGACTTGGCCTTTTCATGATTAACTTATCCGGGGAATGGTCAGAGTCAGAACCCATAGCAATGAAAGAAGATTTTTTCCTAACACTTATGACAGTAACTCCCAGTTCAACAGCAGGGATCGACTCCTGAACTGAGGAGCCAGATACTATGGGGGAGAGCGTTGATTGAAAGAGTTTTTTAGGTTTTGTACCTTTGGAAGAAGATGAACCTCTATCAGATTTTGCGACAGAAGAGGCTGGTTTCTCAATAGGCGACGATGGTAGCCCTGCGGCAAGTCGTTTTTCCTTCTCAACTCTTTGAGCTTTCTCCAATTCCGAGAGGTTAAGCCAGCCGCCCTTGATCAGTGCTGTTCTTGCTGTAAACATAAACAGCCAAGGAAGTTTTGAAGTTCTAGAGAGATAAAGCTCTAAGTAAAATTGCAGAGTGAAGTTTGAAAGAGATAATGAGACAGTGAAAAGTGAATTAGAATTTATAGTAAATGTGAAAAAAGGAGTTGATTCCTAGGAGAATCCGAAAAGTTGGGCAATGATTAAAAGACGGCGCTGATGTCATTAATGACATTTAAAAGAGGTAACTTGTTCGAGAAAGTGGTACGAAGTTTAATGTGAAAAAACGGCTAAAGTGACCAATCAGAGAGTGACACGTGTCCCATTAACTCTGGTAAGAACCGTTTGGAATTCGTAACGATCGGTCTGTCCGGGTTTGTCCCCAATTCTCTTCGAATTGAAAACCACTTCCTAAATCGGACTGTTTTTCAGTTCTTTGACAAGGACGCTTGTTCAAACACCTAAAAAAGGGGCTCCCGATGAGTCCGAATTCGGAATGCTCCCCGGAAGGGCAGACCAATGTAAATCTCTTTGTAAACCGGACAGACACTAAGAACTAAAATCGGACAGGACTTTTGAACCGGACAGATGACTTCGAGCACTGTGAGCTTAAGGCTGTTCGAACTATGACTAAAGTACTAAAAAACCTAAACACTTTCTGACTAAGCTACCTGCCCATCTGCTTAAAACTCATGGGTCTTTAAACATGACCCGGGTCCATTAAACATGACCCGAAAGCCCTTAAGGGCCCAAGTATCATACTATAAATACCCAACCACCAGCATTAACTATGGGTAACAAAAATTAATTGCTGCCAAGCTGCTTAATTCTCTCTCCACCTTGAAACGCCTCGAAACACCTCGAAACACCCTCACACCACCTTGAAACACCTTGAAACACCCTTACACCGCCTTAAAACTCCACTTGAAATTACTTGCCTACCCCCAGGCCATTTTTATCCACACCAGGAATAATATTAATGTTGTTGAAGAGGTTGTTCCGAGGGGAAATGTTAGTGATCTATGCACATTTTGAGGGATTGGCTCTTTTTGGAGGTGATACTATTGCAGGGAATTTAAACAGCTCTCAGAAGAGGCACATCGTTAATCTGACTACCCAGTTAGAAGTAGGAGCTTCAACACAGATGCACCGCCTTCTTTCCCTAATAATTTTCTTTGATGACGATGACATGAGAAATGTGGCAGGACCACACGAAGATACAGTGGTGATTGCCGAAGGAATAGCTGGTGATTATGTGCATAAAATTTTGATTAACACTGGTAGCTCTGCCAATATTTTGTTCATGAATACTTACAAGAGAATTGTTGACCCCCTATAATTCAACAGTTATAAAACTATCATGGGTTTCACGGGGGCAACAACAGAAGTTGTCAAATAATTCGAGAGTATAGTGGAGCTTGGCCGAGGGTCTTTCAGAAAAAGAATTCGAAATTTTGTTTATAGTTGTAGATGCGCCAACATCTTATAATTCTATTATGGGAAGGTTATGGTTGTCGATGATTCATGTTGTTATTTACACGGTCCATCAATGTTTAAAGTATGTTATGGGAAACAATATTGTAACAATAAAGAGTAGCCAGAAGATGGCCAGAGAATGTTATCGAGTTGTGTTGTCTTCAAAGAAAATTCGGGGGAGTGAGACAGAGAAAGCATAGCAGTTAAAGGGGACTCTCTCAAAAATAATTCCTTTGGATGATCCGAGAGAGTCCCCCAGACTTTTGGTGCCTGACGATGATTATGCAGATTATGAATACCCTTATGGGAAAGTTTTAAAGATTGGAACAAATCTTTCTTTTGAGTTAAGGGAGAAATTGATTATGTTTTTATCTACAAAGCTAAACATGTTTTCTTGGTATGCAAAAGACGTAACAGGGGTGCCCCCAGAGATAATTTGTCATAAGCTTTCGGTCCGGAACAACGTAAGACCTATCATACAAAAAAGAAGACCATTTTTTTAGGAAAAATCTGAGATAATACTTGCAGAAGTAGAGCGGGTGTTTCGGTTGGTGAGAAATGTTAATGTAGGTTTGATTTCTGATAGAAATCCTTTTGTAACTTAGGATTAAAATACGTTTTTTTTAATTATTATATGTCAAATATGAGGATTGATTTTTTCTATAAATTATATACGATTCATCTCATTATGGGTAGATAGTTTTAAGTTTATATAGGTTATATAGTCAAAAATATTTGTATAAATTAATTACAGTAGGATGAATTATAAAAATGTTTATATTTTTAGTTCGAATCTCTTTAAAATTGTAAATTTGTAAACGATAATTTTTTTTACATAAACTTTGTATTTTATAACAAATTAAGATTTAAAAATAAAATATCTAAGCTATACTATTAATATTAAAAAAACAAAATATATAATTGTAACATTATAATCTTTAATTAATTGTTTATGGTTATAAAATTTAATTTTTTTTAATTTAATTTTGTAGGTTATATGATTTATACTGAGATGAGGTCTGATAAAATTTGGTAGAGATGGAATTATCGAATGCTATGTGTATAATAAGGAAATAAAATAATTAAAAGAAGATTGTAATATTTTTTATTATTTTGAAAGATTGTTTTTGCACCAAGGATTTTCTTGTTTATAGAAATATGATAAATTAAAAGAATATCAAGAGACAACTATATATATTTGCTACATGATATTAAGTCCATTATCGTTTAGATGATCATGTTGATAACACGTATTATTATTTGTTTCTTTTTTAGTTTCTAATTTTCGTTCTAATGAGTTTCACTTTTTTGTGTCTAGTAATTGGGTTGGACATATTGCATCATTTATCAATAGTTTTAATAGTTTTTGCGAGAGAGTCAAGAAATGATTAAGATCTATAAAACATTTGTGAAATTTGTTATCTTTGTTTTGCCAAGACTGTCGAATTATTTGGGCGCTTGTTGCTCGAAGTCGAATGCTCTTGTTTCTTGGTTGGATGTTGAATCGTACCATAACCTAGTTTAGGACGGACTCCTAAGATTTTTAAGATTCGTTGGTATTGCCTTTTGATGAGCTCAACTTACTCTAGCCGAGCAAAACCTCATAATCATCTTGGCATTGGTTCATGCTGACCTTGTTCATGAAACATTAAAACATTACATCGGTTAATAACTCTCTTGAGGTAAAATACTTTATTTTGTTGAAGGTAAAAAGAGTACAACTAACATGTAGCATGTTACTAGGTTTATTAGAATAGATAGTCGAATAAGAAGGATCACATATATGCTTTAGGTTGCTTCAGTTTGCTACTAAGTATGGGAAAGTAGCCCTGAAGTTCTTTTAAAAGATTAATAAAAGCCTAATCAACCATATACAAAATGGTTTTGCCCTTCAAATATAGTATGGTCGATGATATCTTTAAGTTGTTGTTGTATGGTTGAGTGTGGGTACCATTAGAGATCAGAGATAACCGAATTTATTTTATTTTTGAATGATACACTTTCATAATTGAAGGTGTTGTTTAATTGAAATGGATGAATTTTATTAATGATACGTTGATGTAATGACACATGAAAGAAGTGTAAGCAGTGAAACGAACTTCCAAACACGTCAAAATTTTACTTTTTCTATATTGGACTCTTTAACGTGGGTGAATCCAAGCTCTTACCCTGCGATTATATATCAGTCATTGAATTTTAAAAACGTGTAAGGTTATGATTTGAGCACCTAAAAATATAAATATAACCCGTTGATTAGGATTTCATGACATAATATCTTAAGGATTTTTAAGGTTATTGATTTTTGGATTGAGGATTTTTAAGGTTATTGATTTTTGGATTGTACAGTTGGTTTCATAATATAGATTAGTATTTCATAATATAGATTAGTATATATGGTTTCATACTTAACTGATATAGATTAGTACATACTTAAAAAAAAACTTTCAGTAAATAAATAGATAAATAAAAATATTCTATAACCAATCCAATAATTAATTATAAAATTATAAAATTAACTCTCACTTTGTTGTTTTACATGTAATTTGATTCGAATAAATTTTATGTAAATTATATATATAAAAATAAATAAATCAAAATTAATTTAAATTATATAATCGGATTTTAAACGTAACAAACATATCATTCATTTCGGTTGACCTATATATTAGAAATTGAAAACTCAAGTGTCGGATTTCTCAGTACACCGAGTACTTATATACTCGTGGTTAGAGAACAATAATTTCAGCATAAGGATAAAGGAAAATGGCTACAAATTCCAAAACCCAAACCATATTTTCAATACAACTTATTTATTTATTCATCGCATAACAAAACAAAAAAAAAGCATTAACACAACTTGTGGTTTAGGACATCATCATAAGTGATGTAAATGATTAAAAAAAAAAACAGTAACACAACTAACATATTAAGATCTGTTCCAAGCAAAACATTGTGAGTCTCCGCTTGTTCGACATGGCCCGACTTCTACAACCTCCCACAGACAATGGCCCTCGCAGATGGACGCATCTCTCCCATCATCGTAAATATCGAAATAATGCAATTTTCCATCGAACGTGAAGCCGCAGAAATATAGAGTAGTACCCAATATCGGTGGAAGTGTACAAAACTCAAATGCCATCTCTCCCTGGTAAGGAACGATTTGTACACCCAGATCGTGTTCCGCAGATTTGCAATGTAATATCAGGTTCTCTCCAGAACCTAGATTATTTTTCACCTGTACATGTACTTTAGGTCTTGGAAAACAAAATTTAGCTTGTCCTGTGATTATATGTTGAATAAGAAATAACAATAACACAACGAAGTACTTTGAAAAGTAGCTCATTTTTTGGGCTGTGCTGCTCAAAAGTTGTGATGTGCGTGTTTGATTACTAGTAGATCTCCTTTTGTACAGCACTCCTATCTATATATATGGTAACATATTATTTAATTATATTAGGTAATTATTATTATGATTATATGAAACTCATTAGTGAAAAACCATTAATAAAATTGGAAGTTTTAATTGTATATAAAGTGTATAATAAAAAGATTATGTAAATATATGTAATTATGTTGTCACTATTATTCTATTATATAATTATGAAATATGTTAGTTGTAATTTATATTTTTAATTTAGAAAGTATTATTTACTATTTGTATTTATAGTGTTAATATAAAATAAGTTACTGTTTAGTATCAAGCTAAATTTTGAATTACAATTACTATTTATATTTATAAAACTTATGTCATTAACTTTTTGAAAGTATATTTTAAATATAAAATATGCGTTACGTATCACAAACCAATATGCGAAACTATTCATTTAGGGCTAGAAAAATATATTTAAAATTTTAAACTTTCAAATTTTTATAATTATAATTCGATAAAAATATTTAAAACTATTAATATTTTATACTTTTTTAACCAAACCAAACAAGTGTATGATATATATTAAATACAAATGGAGCTATATTTCACAAATAAAATATATTCATTTTTATAAATATTAAACATCATATTTTTAACAAGTAATATTTATTTTTTACAAATAAATATATTTCTTTGTAATTTAACATCGTTTTTACTAATAAAAATGCATATTTTCCACACGTAATTATATTCGCAACTAACTGTTTTCACACCTAATTTAGTTTTATTTTTCATGTCTTAAAAAACAAGTAAATATTTTTGTAAATAATCTGGTTTTATTTTCGCAAATAATTTAGTTTTATTTTCATAGTATTTGAAAATATGTTTTTCAAAAATACATATTTTGAAGTAATTTAGTCTTATTTTTTAAGTCATGAATAACATATTTTTCACAAGTTAGTCTTTTTGCAAATAACTTAGCCTTATTTTTGAAAGTCTTAAACATTATAGTTTTTTCACAAAATTAATTATTTTCATTACAAAAAACCTATTTTTCATAAATAAATATTTTTGCTAGTAGTTTAGTCTTATTTTGCAAATTCTAAACAACATGTTGTGCACAAGTAAAAAATGTGTATGTTCACAAGCAAATAATTTTGGTAAGTAATTTAGCCTTATTTCTGCAAGCCTTGAACATGTTTTTTCACAAGTATAAATGCCTATTTTTCACCAGTAAATATTGTTGCAAGTAATTTAGCACTATTAATGCAAGTCTTGACAACATGTTTTCTCACAAATAAAAATGCATATTTTCACTAATTTTTTTGGAAGTAACGTAGCCTTATTTATGTAAATCATGAACATCATGGTTTTCATAAGTGAAAATACCTATTTTTAGAAGTTTTTAAATATATTTTTGCATTATTAGCTAAATGAAGATAAAAAGTTGTTTCCAAAATAGAAAAAATCACAATTGAATAGATTTGTTTTACGCATAATAAAAGCAAAAGTATTCATCTTGAACATTGGTTTAATTTTATTTCAATTAAGTTAAAACTCAAGAGAGAGATGAAGTATACTAAGTCATCAATTAAAAAGTGTTTATATAAAAGTACGAAAATATTGTCTTCTTCTTTGGGATTCCAAAAAAATTATCAAGATCTATCGATAGATCATTTTTACCGTCAATTTCAAACATGTAGGCCCAATTGATGTCTAGTTTTTACATTCCCTATATTATCTTCTTCCATCTTTAACATGCATACTAAAAGAACGATTGGACCTCAAACCCCTAACAATTACCGGAGTTGGAAAATAAAAATCAAATAAAAATCTGAGATCGATTACAAAATTATATCTAAGAGATAAATTTGTCGATCAATGTAAGATGAAATCCGAGAGATGAGATAATGATTGAGACGGTGGCTTTGGTTATAATGTTTTGACTCAGAAGTTTGGAAGATTCGTTATGTGGTCTAAAATTGCTATGTGCAACTATATATTATTTATTGTTGCGTGCTAGCGACTAATTCTTTAGATTTGCAAATGGAGTGGTGATATCTCCTTCAAGCCTTACTTTATCAGTTTTTTCTACCATGATATAACATTACACTTGTGCCAACAAATCTCCAAAAGTGACGTCCTTTATTTTTATGGTGTTGTTGGTCAGGTATCATGGCAATATCTCTTGCATATATGCACCAACAACTACCAAATTGTGACGGTCCTGCATCCACTCTTGGTTTCCCCAAACATTTAGTATTTTATTTTCAATATCTCGTATCTTTGATTTAAATGGTATGAAATTATTTCTAAATTTTGTCTACAACATCTTGAATTTTGCAATACATCTTACTATAAGGTTTTTGAACTATATTAAGGCTTTTGCTCTTAATGTTAAGACAAACGTCATTCACTTCATAGTATCATTTACTCCAAGATAACTTAACATGTTATTATTTAATTGTTCCACATGATGACCCAAATTATTTTTACCACTGAACTTATCCATCTTACGATTGTTAAAATTTGGTAGTAAATTTCGGTACAACACAATACAGATGCACTCAATAGATCAATAATATACTAATTTTATAATTAACCAAGGTCTTTATTAGTATAAAGTCGTGTCATTTGGATTAAATAATGCAGTGGCTACTTACGAGGGGCTCTTCAATAAGAAAATTTCTAGTCAAATAAGTCAGAATAAGGATGTATGCATTGATGTTTTTTCGCTCAAGAGTCCCGAGGATTCCAACCATAACCGAGATATAAAGGAAATATTCAAAACAATAAAGGCTATAAACCTTAATTTAAACCCAAAGAAGTGTGCATTTACAGTTTGGTCAGGTAAGTTTTCAAAATATTTGGTAACTCCAATGGGTATAGAAGTTATTGTGTTGTAGTTTGGAGCTTTGCCATAAATGTACCCGACAAACTTCGTAAAGAAAGCCCATGTATTTGATGGTAGATTGATAGCTCTAAACATTTGTATATCTCGATTTTAAAAGAAATATGCTTATTTTCTCAAAGTGTTGAAAAAGCCTATCGTTTCTAATAGACTCAGAAATGTGACCAAGTATTTTATAAGATAAAATAGTATTTATCATCTCCAGAGGTACTATCAAAGCCTTTAGCGTGTCCGACTACGTCGTGAGTGTCGTACTGACCCAAGAGGTTGGTATAAATTAGAGGTCGGTCTATTATATGAGTAAGAGTCCTCTTGACGTAGACATAAGATAACTTTAACTATAGAAAAAAAAATCTTGCATTAATAGAGGCAACATAAAAAATAAGAACCTATTGTTGGTATTCTATTAATGTATGAACATATATTCTCGTTCGAAGGGTGTTGTACTAGACGTCTTATGATGTTTGACTCATTAGTTCTTAGAGTTGGGGGACCGTGCCATAAATTTTAAGCCAATAATGATCATCAATGCCCAAGTGGTGGCTGATTTTTTAAACTAAATTCCACTTAAAGTCATATACCTAATTAGGAATAAATACCCCTAACATGGGTAGTCTGAATATATAAAAGGTCGTGTTTTTAAAATCACAGAGTTGATATTCAGTAATCCACTTCTCTAAGGGAGGTTATATATCATTCCATACGGTTCGGATTCCAAGCCACTAATAATGAAGTCGAGTATGAAGTTGTGATCTCATAACTTCGGTTGTCATAAATTTATGGTGCCAAGATGGTAAAATTGTTAAGCAAATTATAACTCATCATTAACCACACCTACAGAAAATCTGAAGTAAGAAGGACACCTTCATAAGGTATCTAGCAAAGTAGAAGAAATTGTTAAGTGAGTTTGACAAAGTGTAGTTTGAGTATGTTCTGATTATTGAAAACTATTTGGCTGAATTCTTAACTGCAACGACTAGATATGATTTGACATCTTGACCATCAATTTCAAAGGTGTTTGATCATTTCATTGTGTTGAAATTAACGTTAATACGATTAACACTAAATAATACCGGATAAAACTGATTCAAAATTACCTCATAATAAAGGACCTCCTAACGGACAGGCTTGGATAACGAAAACTAAAACAAAAATTAGAAAAATACGTCAAGATAAGAGAAACAATCTATCATCAAATATTTTTAAAATTTCTTATGCATTATCTGATATGGATGAATCTCTATGTGTTAGATGAACTTCATAACGGTGTGGGATCATCTCATTGTGGTTACTGAACTTTGGGATCAAGAACCCTCATGGCATGATATTTTTGGCCCACACTCATTGCCAAAGCTAAAGAAATAGTTAAGATATGTGATACATGTCAGGTCAAAATGACTTCATTCTATCTTGCATATGTATCAACACAAATTCCTATACCATTTTTCATCCATAGGACACTGAGCAGGTCGAGGTAACGAATGATATTATAATTAATGTCTTAAAGAATACATTGGAAGGCTCAAACACCAACTAGCTCGATATTCCTTCAAAACGTATTATGGGCGTACAAAACTATATATCAGACAACTACCACCGAGTCGCAATTTACTTTGGTCTATGATATGGACACATTAGTCCCAACGATATAATACTACAATGCTAAAGGAAAAAGATCAATTCTGATGTGATGGAAGAAAAAAAGACCAAAGCTTACCTAAACATACAACATATCAAACTTTGATGAGAAGCGTCAAAGATTCAAATGTGTGTGTCGAAGCTTTTAAATGAGCAACGCTGTTTTAGTAAAGTCTTTTTCAAAACATTAAAAACCCTAGGGATGCGGATCATCCCCCACATAATATTCATACCATGGTGGTGCAGGAATGTTTTAATAAGGTACATATATAATCGGAGCATTAAAATAATTTTGCCTTAAAAAGTTTACGTGTTACAACAAAATGATATGAGCTAACAAACTATCAAGGGAGGGATTGCTAGTATGTAACTCCTAAATATTTAAAAATTGTATAATTTGTTGTTCAAGCACTGAATCATTCTCTGTATAATAAATTACATCTTAAAAATTCATTTAAGTCATAAATCATCCTTAAGGATAAAATCAAGTAATTATATGAGATATGACCTTTTTGACTTATCACCTCTATGGGAAACCAATACCTCAAAGAAAAAATAATGTACGTAATAAGAACATCAGGTTAGTTGGCTCGACTGGAAATATAGAACAAAACATTGCACTTTCAAATATGTCTTGGACTTCTAAAGACTTGATGTACAAAAAGGTTTAGAAAACATATTAAAATACTACCTTGGAATGCCAAGGATTTTAGTTCAAAAAATGGAAGAAAAATTCAAACTAAATACACAGAAAGAAGATTCAGTGACCCAGCATCACCAACACCATCGACTACCTTAGCCTGTTTTTTCATAGACTGTTTGACTATCTTCTCAAACAAAAGGTTTGTTAAGAGTTCTTAGAACTTCCAGGTCCGTAACAAAAGGTTCGGCGTGGAACGTCGAGATGAAAGTGTATGAGGGATTCTCTTTTTAAATCGACATGGAAATCCTTCTTTTCATCCTCTTTATCCTCAATTTCATTATTATCTTTATACTTTACTAAGACCTTATCAAGCCAAGTTTTATCGTGTACCAAACCCCGAATATGGCTTAAGTTTAAGTGAAAAAACATATTATAAAAATTAATGATCATTTTCTTCTCAATCTTCACAACTTTATCACAAGTTATCCTCATGGTGAAGTTATGAGTCTTCTTGAGCTAATTAGTATACTTTTGCAACTCATGTTAATTTGGTGTAGGTTCATAGCACTAACGAGTTTGGTCTTAATTTTGATAAGTTGGCATTAGTCTTGGGCATATCCTAAGGACTTAAGAAAGAAGCCTTCAAAAAGTTTGTAAAGTCCAGATAGACCACATGATTCTTCTAGGAAATAATCCAGATGACACCAAACATGTTATTCATCATTTGTAAAACAAAATTAAAATGGTTTTAAAAAAAATCTAAGTCAACCAATGGTAACACTAAAACATCTACATTTTCTTATAAGGAAACTTGCCAGACATAAACATCAACTAGACCCCTATCTGTAGAATAAATGGGAAAACTGTTAGCAGTATGTCCATACCGAGCGACAATATGGCCGAGCTCGTGAATCTTTATAATCCCGACCAAAGTGTTGGAATTCCTTTTATAACTTCCTCCAACCCCTTGAATAAACCTTGATATCTTCGTGCTTCCGAGAGAGTGTTCTCCTCGACACTGTCCGAGGTTTTAGGAATTTTTTTGACATAGTCAGACGTCCCAAGACACCCCCTGACTAGTAGAGACTTCGATCCTTATCGGGTTCTCTTTGTCGTTCCCGTCAACATTTTTAACCTTTGATCTCTCAATATTGGGACGTTTCAATGTCAGAGTAACCTAAAAGGTATTCAAACACTTTTGATACATAATGTTTGAAAGAAGGCATAGCTTGGCCCATGGTAGCGCCATAAATTCTAGGAACATGAGCCCTCTCATGCTTTAGGATGAGTGGGATATAGTCTGAGCCTTCCGGATTATCAATGGGCCAAAAGACGGATAGAAACAGGTTTTCAAAAAGATGATAAATTTATGGAATTTATTCTCCCAACCCTCAGTCGCGTAAGAACGGATACCCTTAAAGACATTTTCTCTTTTAAAATTAGTAACCAATGAGAGACTACCATACTCCGCTTCATAACCAAACTAAAATTAAAAAAGAAACATAAAAATAAATACAATTGAACAACTCTACTACATAGATTAAAATGAGACTAAAGCCTATCAAAATTAAAGTAATTCATGAGGGGTAGTATAATCATCAACTAAGAATAACAAGTCCTTACTTTCGTCTTGCTAGCTACTTTTGGTTCAGTGCCTACTTTTTTTTATGATCAAGTTCCCACTACACTAATAAACACAAAGCTTCATTTTCATTTTTTTTACTCATACAAACCAATTACCGCATTGTATTCATTTGTGATCGTTAAATGATGTATGATGAAGGTATTATACATGCTTATCTTGCTCTTTACCAACTTTTCAACTTTAAAAGGAGTGTAGACAAGTTTGTATGGAGGTTATAATGATCATCAGCATGTTTTTTCAGGCATTTTGTATTATTTTAATAATGAAAAAGTCCAACAACTTAAACAACCTCACTAGCTAGAGGTACATGGGAAGCCAGATTCCATAGTAAAATATATCATGATGAGTTACTACTTCATCTTCTTTGGTCGGGGCATGAGTATCTCCAAGAACGGGTACTCAAACTTTAACGAGAGAAGAAATCCCATATGTAACCTTGAATCAATGAAGTAGTCAAGGTCAAGGTAAACATATTCAACATTCATCAGATTATCATTGAAATGTCGATTAATTTATATTGGGTGGTGGAGATAACTTAAATGTAGGGCGAGCATGTTTGGTCTTGTTAGATGTTTTTCCCTTTATAGAGTATACGACGACTAGAGTCTAGTGTAATAGATTCGTCATGTTGTACCTCCGCTAACAGATATTGGATGGGTCAACAAACGGAAAAAGAATACCCTCATAAATAGGATCGTTTAAAATATAGACCTTATAAGAACATGGTTTATAACTAAGCCTTAACGGGGACTAAATCGTAACACTAATTTTAATACTAGTTAGGTTTGTTTTGGATCGGGTGATCTCTCTAGGACAACTAACCACATATCCATAGTTTTTAAATTGAAAATAAATACAACATGAATTATGAGTGACAAAAAACTTTTCTCCACTAAAATATTCACGACAAACATTGCGACTGAGTTATTAAGAACTGATTTTCTTTTTTCTTTAAAGAAAAAAAAACGAAATTGAGTTTGAAGCATTTATATTGGTTAGCCCTCATATTTCATATCTTTACTTTTAATTATCGCTACCTGCACCTTGGAAACTCCAAAATCGCTAACAGTCATGATTTATGACGCATTAGTCTAGTGATAACACATGTCCACGAGTGACTAACATGAATACGTAAGTAAATAAAAAAATGTCAGAACTTTATATTACTGGTAGTGCCAGCTCAAACTTCAAGAAGAATGAAATGACCTATTATCTTACTCAGGTTCCAACAAATGCGACTTCATCAATGACTAACTCTATAGTTGGTAAACTTTGTTCGCCAACAAACGACTCAACAAATTAGCCAACCCCTTAAAATAATTACCGACTTTCCCTAATAATATTTTCAATATGTCACATGTTATCATGTGCTTGGTCATCTTACAATCGAACACATAATACACCAGATGAACACTAGACACATCCGAATTGAAAAGTGCATTTGTTCAACATAGTCATCATCACTGAGTTAGTTAACAAAAACTAGAAAGCTAATGATAAAAACAATATTAATCAAATCGAATTACGAACTTGAAAATACGAACTTGAATAAGATACTAAACCGATATTTAGTCGTAAACAAGTGACACGCCTTTAAAATGCATAAGTAATCATATACTAAATTCACCTATATAACCGTAAATAAGCTATTTATATAATTTGAAAATAATAAACAATACATATAACTTTTTTTTAAATACTAAATTAATATTATTAAAACGGTACAGTGTTGTAGTTAGTTTGAACGGGTCCATATTTTTTGAAACTCTTAAACATAAATTTTATAAAAATAGACATAATTTATCAAATATACAATCGATATTTATTAAAAAGAACGATATAGATCGATAAAAATGATATAAATATTGAATAATCCTATGATATTATAATAATAGATTAATTCTTCTTTATTTATAGTAAGTTTTTTTTATCAACTAATTTCATTATAAATTTTTTTATATCATTAACTCTAAACTTTTTTATTGTAATATTAATTATTCTTTATACAATAAAATCTTCTGATTAGTTTTCTTATTATCAAATATTATGTAAATATATTATTATCTAAGTCATAATACTATAAATAGTTTTTGATTGTGAATGTATTATTTGGGTGTATTAGAAATAGTTGGATTACTTTTAGGGTTATGTTATATTTTATTTTCCTCCTTAGATTTTTTATTATTTTTTTACAATTTTATCTTTAATTTTTTTATATAATATTATAAAATTATTATTTTTGAAAAATTTAATATTCAAAATTAGATTGAATCAAAGAAAGCATCTATATTCATATATTATCTAATACTGGTAAAATAAAAGTAAATTATTTTTCACATAATAAAATAAGTTATGGAAACTCGTCTAATTTGTTTTTACTAGTAACAAGATATTGTTTAATTTTTTCCTTATTAGATAAATTAGAAAACATAATTCATCTCCTCACGATAAATTCGATGGCCTATGAAGTAAATAACCAATTTCTTTATTTAATTTTTTTTTACTTTTGATTACTGTCCAGGAATTATAAAACATTAAGATTTTTATAAAGTTCCATTGTAATTTAACGGTAAATGTACTATTTTTTTCAATTTTTTAAAATATCATCTTCTAAAAACAACCAAATATTTATTTAACATAAACAAAAAAGAAAAAGAAAATTAGTGTTTTATAATACCTTTTTGAAAGTTAATTGTTTAAAAAATAGTTAAGATAAGCTTTTTAAATGACTAAAAATATTATTTATTTTAAATAAATGATAAAAAAAAAAATATAGCATAGCCCCCCTATTTTTAATCGTCTTTTATTTATATATATTAACTCTAAACAAATAATAGCGCGAAGCGGAGTCGGGTAAAAAAACCCGGCTACAGAACATTACATCTTCTTGTTTTAGATCCAAGGGCTCTTAAAGAAGCCCTAAAGCTGTGACACTGACCCTCCTAGCTCTCATTTTCTCTAAACCCAGAGTTTTCTCCCATTTCTCTCGCTTCAGCTGCTAGCAACTCCTTTCTTTCTATCGCTCTCATCAGAAGAGCGGCGAGAGCTCTTTATCGATCTTTCTGGTACAGATCTCTCCCTATTCCTATTCCTATTTAGATTTCCTTTTTCTTATATATGGTGTTGCTATAGCTGTTGGATTTGTATAGCTGATTGTTTACCATTCGAGTATTGTACTGTATAATCCAATGTATATGTTATTATTTAGCTGTTTGGTTTGTATAGATGATTGTTTACAATTCGATTATTGTACTGTATAATCCGCTATACTGTATATGTTAGTGTTTATAGCTGTTTGACTATTTGATTATTGCTCTATATAAACCGATGTATATGTTATTGTTTATAGCTGTTTGATTTGTATAGGTGATTGTTTACGATTTGATATTATTGTACTGTATAATCCTAGCTATATGTTATTATGTATAGCTGTTTGATTCGTATAGATGATTGTTTACGATTTGATATGTATTGTACTGTATGGTAGTGTTTATAGGTGTTTGATTTGTATAGATGATTGTTTAGGATTTGATTAGTATTGTACTTGTATATGTTATTGTTTATAGATGTTTGATTTGTATAGATAATTGTTTAGGATTTGATTAGCATTGTACTGGATAATCTGATGTATATGCTATTGTTTATAGCTGTTTGTTTTGTATAGATGATTGTTTACTGTTGTACTGTATGTTGTTTACTATTCGATTATTGTAGTTTATAATGTGATGTATATGTTATTTTATAGCTGTTTGATTTGTATGGATGATTGTATACTATTCGTGTATTGCACGGTATATCCGATGTATATGTTATTGTTTATGGCTGTTTGATTTGTATAGATGATTGTTTACTATCCGATTATTGTAATGTACAATATGTTGTTTGTATGTGGATAACTTGCAATTTTGCTTATTTCTTTTTATGTACAAAACTTTAGGAGCTAGATATGAAGTTTATGTTACTTTTGTTTAATTCTAATATCTGAATTGGTTATTTAGAGGTTTATAATTTATTATATTCGACATATTAAAGTCTTATGCATAATTTTTTTAACGAAAATATGCCACAAATTTTATCTGTGGTAACAATCGCAGTACAGAGCAACAATGTCTTGTTAACCAAAAGTGTTTGGATTATGCAACTTTAAACTTAAATGGAAGATTTGTTCACGGTTTTGCCATTTTCCCATGATCTTTTTCCCTCTTCCTAATCATCTTTATAACATTAACATGTGTTTAACTTGAATTGCCTTATGGACGTCAACCCAGGTCTTGTTTTGTCCAGCCTCGTGGGTCTCGCCACCTTAAGCTACTTGGTAGAAGCTTAATCGCATCCATAGACCGGATCCCAGGTCAACCCTACAGGAAAGCTACTTAAGAAGAAAGAAGCGGCTCTTCCCACCCACAGTGCTATGGCAACAGCTTTTTTGTTAAATCGGTGCCATGGGAACAGCTTTTTTGGTCGGCTCTCAGGTATGCAATATAGTACCAGCCGAAAGAATCTCAATTATTCGGCCTCCTCATTGAAAGCTGCTTCCAATTGCTCGGAAATTCTCAGCTATATGGGCGGCATGGATGGGGAGCAAAAGCAGTTAATTAAGAAGTTGGTCAACTTTCGCATGAAAGAAGGTAAAAGATCGATAGTTCGTGGTATTGTTTATGAAACTTTTCATCGCCTAGCTCGAACTGAACGCGATGCAGTCAAAATTATGGTTGATGCCGTAGAGAATGTAAAGCCCATATGCGAAGTAGCAAAAGTAGGAGTAGCGGGTACTATTTATGACGTCCCTGGGATTGTAGCCAGGGAGCGTCAACAAACTTTAGCTATTCGTTGGATCCTTGATGCAGCTTTCAAACGTGGTTTAAGTTCCAGGATAAGTTTAGAGAAATGTTTATTTGCTGAGATACTGGATGCTTACCGAAAGAGGGGAATTGCGCGTAAGAAAAGGGAGAGTCTTCATGGACTGGCTTCCACCAATAGAAGTTTCGCCCATTTCAGATGGTGGTAAAGTGAGACCACATATAGAGCTCTCCCTTGTGATGTCAGATTATTCAGCAAGATATTGTTTCAATTTGAATACAGAATGTGGGTCTTCCTCATACTCCTTGCATTAATTGAGTTGGAGGAATCCGGAGGATGCCATTTAGAAAGAACTAACGTATCTTTTCCATGCTTCTCTTTTGCCTTTGGAATGAATGAATAAAGAAGTTTACAGGTGCTATTGTTTTAGTTTGAATTTAGTGTTTGTTTTGGCAATTGGGTGCTATTGTATTCAAACCTTGGTTGAATCCAATTTACTTGTTTGATCTCTTTTATCACATTCAAATGGGATACACAATTCATAATTCAATGATCTCTTTTATCGCATTCAAATCGGATACACAATTCATAATTCAATGATCTCTTTTATCGCATTCAAATCGGATACACAATTCATAATTCAATGATCTCTTTTATCGCATTCAAATCGGATACACAATTCATAATTAACTAAGTTCAAACTAAAACAATAGCACTTGTAAATTAAGTTTATTATTAAAACTAAATATACATACAGTATGACTTTAAAAATAGTATATGATAAATAAATATTATTATTATTGTTCGACTAATTATTATTATTGTTCGAGTTGATTTAATTAAAATCGCAAAATTATTAATTAAAATTGTAAATATTTAAATGAATTAAATCAGTATAATAGTAAACTAAATTAACAAGAGAATTTTTTTTAAATTAAATTAGATTTAATCAATATAATAATAAATTAAATAAGTTAATAAATTAAATTGTAAATATTTAATAAATAATTATAAACTATATTATTTATTAATACTAAATTAAGCCCCCAAATGTTTGAATTTAGTTCTGATTGAATTATGATTTGTATAACTTATTGGATTCGATAAAAGAGATTATGTTGAATTTTTATTTAGACAACTAAGTTAGATAATCTAACGGTTTTGTAAAATTATTTGTGGTTTCGACGGATGAAAACTTAGCATTGATGAAAACTTCAAAACAAGTATTTTAAAAAACTAGGTACATGTTGTGTCGATAGTATATTAACATGACTTTGTTTCGAATACGAAGAAGTACATGAGAAAAAAAATCACAATGTTTTTATCTCTTCGTGGAATATGATATTGTACTCGCATTCAGAACAAAAATTCGAGAATAATTAGATCGAGATGTAGCATGACTTCAAAGATTTTTCTCAATCAATCGATTACACCAATTTTTTTTGGTTATTTCTTTATATTGATAAGTTTTTGTTACGCAAATTAACAAGTTTATGGATCTCAGACACAGCCATAAACCGGGTGGAAAGCGCTCACCTAAAACGTTTTATAGGTGTGGACAAACTTAACTTCAAGTTTATTTAACGCAGGGTGCACTGTTTGGTCGAAATACAATATGCAACAATTAGATCATCATTTTAAAATAGGCAATTTATAGCCCAACATAAATTTAAAAACAAAATGCTCAATAAACTGAGAGGTGTTTGCAAACAACTCTCAAGAAACCTGAGAGTTGTTCAGAAATCCTGAGAGTTGTTTAACTCGCACGTTAGTTTTTCAAACAACTCTCATATTTGTTTTTCAAACAATGAAGGTACGAGTGATATGAGGGTATTTTTATCCAAATTTCAATTCGAAATATCAAATGAAAAAACGGATACTAATAGATAATTAAATAGTTGAGGATATTTACCATACTTCTCTATAAAAAAAATAATCTATTTTTACTATAAATATAAAGTTATATGTATGTTGGCTAGTTCCTACTTGGATTAGACCCTCACGACAAGTTTAAGTCAACATAACTTACGGTTATACCCCGTTTCAAAGGGAGAGCAAAGCTTAATCTCACCGGGTCGTGTACCAAACGTGCCTCACAGCCCTGCTTTTTTCGCCCATTATTATTATAAGCCCTGTCTTGTTACTTTCCTTATCCATCACAGTCACCACCGCAGAGTCACCGCATCCTCAGCTTGTACACGGCCTAAAACAAACACTTATAGTAAACTCATCGTCTCTCTCCGGCGATCCCTCTGCCCTTCATCTCAGTCTCCGATCATTCTCCGATAACTCGATCAGCTTAGGTATGTATGCACTCTACTTTATACGAAACCGTAATTTTCGTTTTCTAGATTTGTAAACCTGTTATTTGACTTCTCTCGTTTGATGATCTAAATTGAGAATCAGCAGTCGTCTTTAGATTGTAATCGACTTTTCAGATCGCGATTTAAAATTGATTTGTGCTTTTGTTCGGTAAAGATTTACGTAGCAACCAGCAAACGGTGTATTTGATAATTGCTCTTGCTCTTGCTTTTGCTGTTATTGTATGTGATGGTATATGTGAGTTTCTGTGGGGTTTTTGGTTATGTTTGTATCTAATTAGAAGGATGATTATGCAGAATTCGGTTTAATTTTTGGGGGAAAAGATGAGTACAGTTTTCGAGGGTTATGAGCGTCAGTACTCTGAGCTCTCAGCGAATCTTTCGAGAAAGTGTGCTTCGGCTGCCACTCTTGATGGAGGTAAGTCTTTTAGTTTTATTCTCGATACTTTAAGCTATTGGTTAAGTTTTCTGGAAAATATTGTCAATTCTAATTGGTATATAAGCTTTGTAATTCCTAAGGGTGAGATTGTTTATCAGTTGCAGTTTTGCTACACTTGTGAGCATAGATGACAAGTGCGAAGAATTATAATCCTTGGTTGATTCGTTTACTTGGAATTCGTTGATAGAAAATAAGCGTACATACATGTGAACTGAATTTTAGTAAGAAGACTGTGACTGAAACCTAGTATTTAAGTAGATGGTAGTAGATAGTTTTGGATCAAGTATCAGCTCCTTTCGCCGAAGGAGATGCCCTGCCAGAATTTTCAGAGAGGGGATAAAGGAGTATTGTGTAAGAATCAATGAGTTTCTAGTTGCATTATGAGCTGCTTATTTGAATTAGTATAGTAGCATCGTATGAACCAAGGATGTATGTATGAGTCCTTCATTTACTAACCAGTAACCACTAGTACTAAGTTCTGGTTGACCTCATAAACCGACGCACATAATTATGAGCTTAGTCAGGCATTATAGATGGTTTAATCACTTTGTACAATTAAGAAACCTGGATTCTGCTACAACTATATTACTATCAGTCACGCACTTATTTTCTTCATTATGGTGGCTTGAACTGCTTCATGTGCATTGCACATAGTTTTGGTTATTTATGAGTTTATGTTTGATTGTTTAAGTGAAGAAAATAACATTTATTTGCATTTAGGTCTAAATGATTATTTTTTCGTTTATTTTACCATCTATGTAGGAAAGCCTGAGATAAAATGCTCTAAGAATAACTACTGATATATTATAATGTCCTGTGATGTCAGAGCAAAGGAAGCAAAAGGTCTCTGAAGTAAAAGGTGGAGTGGAGGATGCTGAATCTTTGGTATGGAATGAACGTCAAACTTTCAGTAAAAGTAGGTTTCATAATTTTCTTCTGTGAATGTTTTGTGACTGTGGCTATCCCTTTTCAGATTAAAAAAATGGACTTGGAGGCAAGAAACTTGCAGCCAAATGTCAAGGCTGTGTTACTTGCAAAGCTAAGGGAATATAAATCAGATCTTAACAATCTGAAAAGCGAAGTAAAAAGAATTTCGTCTGGTAACTTAAGTGCATCTGCAAGAGACGAATTGCTGGAATCTGGAATGGCCGATACAGTTGCAGTATGTCTTGATTCTTTTTGTTTTGTTTAATTAAGTACCATTTGTATAAGTCTATTGCTCAGCAGTGCCGTGAGAACCTGCTATCTTGTGCTCTGGCTTAAGAGTTCTCTTATCTTTCAGTTATTTTTTGTCGGCAATCTTCATTACCTTATGTAGATAGTATTTGTATTTCTTGAGTTTTTTGGCTTCGGTTTTAAAAACTGTTAGCTGCATCTTGGTCAAAGTACCAATCACTCACCAAGTGCGATTCCGACCAAAGTGATTAGCTTTTCATGCTCAGTTCATATTTGAATGTGCAAAATAACAATATATATATATATATATGTGTGTGTGTGTGTGTGTTTTCTTCGGCCTGTTGTGTTTTGTCATGTCATATGTTAATTCTGCAAAAAATTGGGTTCTAGTTTCTGTCTTCAAGTGATTACTGCTCTAATGCCTGCCATGTATGGACAGAACTTAGTTGCTCAGTTTCTAACCCTTGTGTTATGGGTCTAAAATGTGTATTAGGCATCAGCTGATCAAAGGTCAAGACTAATGGCATCTACAGGCCGCTTGGGTCAGACTGGCGATAGAATTAAGGAAGGTAGAAGGACCATGCTGGAGACCGAGGATCTTGGTGTTTCAATCCTTCACGACTTGCATTCTCAGCGCCAGTCTCTCTTACATGCTCACAAAGCGGTATTTTCTCACTACTTTAAGTCTATACTTATGCTCTGCTTCTCGATTTCTTGTAAAAAGAGATTACTCATTCCCATTGCATTGCGGAGCATCTTGTTTTGGTTAAAAGATATCAAATCATTTACTGCCATCTTTCCAAAGCCCCCAAAACTATGTGTCGGTGTTGGTTAAGCTGATGTCTTTGTTGTTATTAGGTCCATGGAGTTGATGATAACATTGGAAGGAGTAAGAAAATTATGAGTGCTATGTCGAGGAGGATGAACAAGAACAAGTGGATCATCTGTATCATCGTTGCAGTTCTCGTGCTGGCCATTGCCTTAATCTTGTACTTCAAACTTGTTAAGTAGTCGGAACAACTCGTCTTTATTCAGTTTCTGCAAGAGTGATGTTTCGTAACCTTTTGGGTCTTGTTGTGAGTTTGGGATTTGAGTGATTTCCTATCTTGTCATTATTGATTGAACTTGCAAAAGAATATATGATGTATTGCTGTCTTGTGTATATCATCTTCAGCAAATTACGTGTGTTTCAATACTTATATAACTTTATCATCGCATTCCAATTTAGACATTCTTATTCGTATTTTTCTGCTTCCTTTGCTAAATTCCCGTTACTTTCCGGCATAAAAGAAAACTCTATATTTTATTTTATTTCCGGCATGAAAGAAAACTCTATATTCTATATTTTATTTTATTTCCGGCATGAAAGAAAACTCTATATTTTATTTTATTTCATTTATTTAATTAATGTTAATTTTTGTTGAAGAGTGTATCTAAGATTATAGAAGAAGAATGCGTAAGAGAAGACGTGGTTTGTGGGTTAGGGGTCAGAAATTGGTTTCCTATGTTTAACCCGTAAGGATACGAGATTAGAGCATACGAGTCTAATATTTACTTTTGTCTCCTACCTATTTTCTATTTTTAGAAATTCGCAAGATCTTTTTCTATGTGTAAATCTTTACTTTTGTCTCCTATCAATTTAGAAATCTGCCGGATCAATTTTTTTCGCATGGGAGCCATGAAAAATTTAATGTAGCATTTTAAAATTTCAAATTTTAGATCATTATTGGTCTTCGAAATTTTTGTCCTATTTTGCTCTCCTTCGGTTTAGTCACCAGTCCAGTCACCCGTTACCTGTTTTTATTTTTTTACCATTAATTTTCTACCGTTAATCATCTATTTAATTTTTACCTTAGTGTCAACATTGTTTTCATGTTGAATATATTTTTACCTTAGTGTCAACATTGTTTTCATGTTGAATATATTGATGAAAATGTAGGGGTGTCAATTTTATATTTCGATCTCTTTTGATTATTTCTCTCGACCGAAATTTATTTATAAATATTTATTTTTTATTATTATTCACACTACAAAATCTCTTCTAAAATAATATTCATAAAAATTCCTTCAAAATTATTCATTTTAAATTTTATTTTATTTTCAAATCAGAATTCGCACTTAACAATTAATAAAACATACAACAAACAACTTCAAAAATATAAAAATATTTTTTCAATTTTTAAAAATTCAAATAACTATTGTAATAACTTCAATGAAAGAATCATATTCAAGTATAAACCAATCCATCCAAACTTCAAGAAATCTGCAAGATCAGTCCATCCAAGCATCAAACTCAACACAAGAAGAAAACAAACTAACTATAGTGAACCCATCTACCTTAGTTTTCTTTAAATTAATCTCTCTAAAAAGTGTCAAACCTTCGTTAGGTCTACCATTAAGAGCAAAGTTCCACGCCACGAGATCTCTTTCGGACATCAAGTTAAATACCTTGCGTGCGCTTTTAAGGATCCCACAACTCGAGTGAAAATAGGGCAGACAATTCTGAACATAAATCAGACTCAAATCCACTTGGCAAGATCATATAATTCACTTTCTCACCCAATCTTACATCTACCAACTTAGCTACAACCGTCAAAACAAAAGAATAAGTATACTTACCAAGTTCGACGAAAGTCAGAGTACGCATATTATTATACAATTCCACAGCCGAAATCTAGTAAGAAGAAGAAAGGTTTGCGAAATTTGAGTTTGGATTATGATTGATGAGTTTGATTGATTAAAGTATCTTTAGTAAAGAAGAGAAGAGTGATTTTAGAGAGAGAAATAGAATCTAGAGAGAGAAAATTAAAGTGCACAAGTGTTCTAACTCAAAAATCCAACCTTTTATTAGTTCAGCTTTGACTTTTATATAGAGGCGCAAAAACTTAGCTTACAACTGAAAACAGTTACATAAAAGGGTAAATTGCACTCTTAGTCCTTGACTAAAATACATATTATGAATTCCGCCTCTAACTTTACCATCTGTTACATGACATCTTATTGTTTACATTTTAGTCCTTGAATTTCTACTTCTTATCAATGATAATTCATTCAATAGAGAGAGCCAAAATGGAAAGGGAGAAGAACTAAAGAAATCGATGAACTTAGGGTTTCTGATTTGGAATAGAAGGTTTGGGTAAGTTTGTGTTTGGGTTCATTGTTTTGACCCGGATCCAGTCTACTTAAATTTAAGCAAGATTAAAAACTTAAGTAGATGGTAAATAGTATAAAAAAAATTAATAGTAAAAAGTAAAAGCACGTGGCGGATGACTGGACATGTGACTCAGCTGAGGGTGGGATAAAATTGGGCAAATGTTCTGGGACCAATATTGATACAAAATTTTGGATTTTGGGGTGCCACGTGTCAGATTTTTATGGCTCACATGTGCAGAGGACTGATCTTGCAAATTTCAACACAAGGATAAGTCTAGTTTAGATAATTGATATGAAAAATAAAAAACTTTTCACTAAAATATATTCATTTAATATGATTTTAATTTATTTGATCTAGATCAATACCAACCATCGATGAATTCAAAATTATTATTTTTTTGTAAAAAAAAAATATATTCGATCTATCAAGCTTTTAGGTTATTTAGTAAGTAAAAGAGAATTGGAAACCAATTGCTTTTGAAGTTTAAATTTTGACATAATTTTCACTGCACTTGACCGATTTATGTTATCTAAATTTGATGTGAGATTCATCAAAATAAAAAGATATTTAACATCATTATAAATTTTGTCTAAACCGAATCATGACAACCCCTTATACTTATATATGGAGGTACCATACTATATCATGTTGTCGATGCATATTTGGTTAAAGAAAAATGATAACTTGTACCGCTATTGATAATTTTTGTAGAATACGAAATCATATTTTCATACGCATTCTACTATTATCAGGATATTGTTCTCTTTAAAGAACGTACAATAAAATCCACGTATAATTACACGAATCACACGATGGTCAATAAAACTTTAAGTTTTTACATCGGGCTCGAGCTTCAGACTACCATTACAACTCAAACAAACTTCTTAATATAATTCTAAACAGACAGACAAACACAATTGGTGGACGATCCCGAATATATATGGGAAGTTTGAGCCAACAAAGCCTCTAACAATCTTGGCTCTAGATGTGTTGTACATCTAAAATATCTTTCGTAGGATATTCTGTAGCAATAAATTAAGTTCATATTCACAACTTCAAATAAAGAAGAAAAAAATGAGATTGTTGTAGTAGGCATTCCACTCCCTCATACATGTTGAGCAAACCGTGCGAGATTACTTACTGATCTATAATTTGTATTCAATCACGCTTTAGGACTAGTTAAGCCAATAAAGAGAGACATATATTATATTTAAATAAGCTTCGTGATGAGGCTACTATGTTTGATCAGGTTGAATACGAACAAATACCTCAAACATAAAACTCAGTAGTTGACGCAATTTCTTTATGAGGATGTGTCTAATCCCTCTCATGTGTAATTATCCTAGAGAAACCAACTATATCTAGACCTAAATGAGTTAAACAAAAAAAAAACTATAATGTTACGGTCATCGAAAAACCTCAGGGCTGGCGAATCTCACTTAAAAGCACGTTCTGCAAAAATAAAATAAAATAAAAACAAACTCCAAATAACTTAAGCTCAATTTGTGTGGATGACAAATACATTACATAGACACGGGTTAACCAGACCATTTCTAAGGTGTCTCAGTCCTAAGAGTCAACTTTTTTCTTGAAAAACTCATCGAGGGTGAATGAGGTGTCCAGTGTGGGTGCACAACTCTCCACAAATATATCCCAGTAGAAAGATATTTCGCTTAAATAAATAGGTTTTATGAACTTAATTCATGATCCACTGGTATCTATGAAGTCGATCTACAAAGTTATTCCCTTCAGCAAATAGGTTCTAGACATCGTAAATCCCCTACCAAAACCACTAAGGGGTGATATTTTATCATAATAGCAATCGGCTACTGCTTTAAATGTGTGAAGTTGAGCCTCTCGTAAAAATCTGAGCATAAAAACTGGTACTTTTCAATTCAAACAAACATTTGTTACATGTACCGGGTCCCTATGATCTTCACCCCTCACAACGAGACGTAGTTCCAGAATTAAGTACTTGTCTTATATTGTGGATTCCAATGCATACAATAAAATTTCTTGACACCCTTTCACCCCAAGAAAATGGGCAATTCAATGTGACAACCCAAACAATTTTAGCTGGTATACGTTACCCCCTTAATGGTTTTGGAGGGAATTAGGCTAAAATTTTCCAAACAATACTAGGGTCCTATCGAACCACCCCTACAATCACAATATATGAGACTTTATATGCCATGATCTAAGAGATTACGTCAGCCGCACTACTAAGCTAGACCTTATTGAAGTGAAACGAATCAAAACCCAACTATTGACGAAGCACTACCGAATGAAATGTGTAACATGTATGGCTCTAAAATTACAATTGTGAATTCTCAAATAGGGATAAATTTCTTATAAGGTTAATTCTTCACATACAAAATAAATCCCTCGACTAGCTCATGCCAAACTGAAAATGATCATACATTGTAACGACTAAGATAAAGCCTGGAACTTATAAGTTTATTAATACAAGGGGACATCATCTCCCCTACCCTTATAATGTTGAGCACTTGAAACTATTTGTTCTCTAAACTATGCTTTTAGGTATAATTTTACACATGTTGTTTACGGTGTTTTTTTAAAATTTTATAAGTTGTAAGCTTTGGTTATCTCATCATGTATTTTGTATGATTGGTGTGTTCTTTATTACTTCTTTGACGTGGGTAGTGTTTATTGAAGAAATCTATCGTGAATATATTTGATGTAATTTTATTATACATACTAATATGTTTATATTTTAGACAAGTTGTGCTTAAAGGGTCCCAAACCCAAAAATAAAGTGTCTATAGGGCAAGTGAGCCCATATAGACTTACGTAGCGAACCTTGAGCCTAATATAAATTTATGCATCGGCTCGTGAGCTCAATACAAAACTTGTATAGTATCCTGTGAGACCAACACAAAAATAATTGTAGGAGCATGTGAGTATGATATATGTGCATGGTCTGTATGAAGATAAATATGGTTGAAATAAGTTAAATATGCTCCTGTATTACACATTAGAATGTTGAATGGACATTAGCTCGTAAGTCATGAAATCAAACTGTGCTTAGAGACCCAAGCGTCGTAGCACCTTAAATAACCCCGAAGTTATGATATAAGTCTGCTTAGATTATCTCAAACCTTAGCATTAAATTTATGTAGTGGGACGTGAGCCGATATAAAATTTATGTACATGCTCGTAAGCTTGATGCAAAACTTAGGTAGCATATTGTGAATCTGATACAAAAATTCTATAAGGATATGTGAGTCTGATACATGTGCATCCGAATAAAGAGATAATTAGTTGAAAAAAGTTAAGTATGTGAAAAACATAACTAAAATGCATTTGGATATTTATAAACCATAATCTTCATCCTAATCATCATTGTAACAATACAAAACTTAAAAATCGGTCTGGACATAAATAACAATTACTAGTATATCCTTTTATTTTTATTTTAATATGTATATTATTCATTCATTATTTACCGGAAGTAGTAAAAAGGAAATTCACCTTTACTAAAACCAAAATCAATGATATATTTACCTCAAACATATCATACAAGTTATTAAAGAAAAAATGTTGTTTGTTATTATATTCTTCTTCTTTTAGCATAATATTATTTTAATGAATGCGAAAAGGATTCTAACAAGACATACAGTAAAATATATGGATTGATATTGGCTCGTTTAAGTAAATAGTTCCGACAACATACAATGCTCTGAAGCAAAAAAACACACAAGGGTTTGACAGTTTGGGTATGCCAAACTTCAATAGTTCGGCTCATACTAGTCAAAATTTAACATCTTAACTTTGTGAACCAAACAATAAAATTTTTAGTTTACACAAATTCGACGGCTGGGCTCTATAAAACCTATTAGCCTCAAATCCTACGTATTTCTCACTCTGTTCGGAAGAACTAAGAAGATACTCATAAGGGTTAGGTATGTAAATAATAATTTATTGGCTAAACCTGCATAAAATATAAGGTAGTCTAGTTTGTAATTCGTGGTTGTAGCCAAAAAGATATAAAAAGAATATGATGAAATCTATTGCTTATACCTATAAAATATGATAAGTTTATTATATGATCCATGATTTTAGCATACAACATAATTTTTTTTAGCATGAATCAAATCTCTTGTATAAGTCAATATTATAAATAAACATCATATTATATAACAAAAAACACAATTTAAAAATCAAAACTATTGTTGTTATATTCCTATTTGTCTTTTACACTATAATATTCAACCATATGCTGAAGTCAAATCAACCACACTCAGTTAGCTGGACTATAAAACCACATATTAATTTTAATATGATATTATTATTATATTATATTTATATTTTCAAAAAATTATCATCATTTTATTCACCAAAACGATGTACATAAAAAACAGTGAAAAATATATATTTCTATAAAAACAACAAGAACAAAAACAAAAATTAATCAAACATATAAAAAAATAAGTTTAATATAACTTAACTAACATTGAATTTATTAATTATTTAAAAGTGAAAAGAGAATTGTTCCAAGAACCAAGACTCTATTTCTGACATCTTGAATCTTAGTCTTTGTAACTCTGCTTCCAGGATGTCGGCCAGTCTCTATCTCCGGAGGATAGAATGGAACAAGGTAAAGTCTCTTCACCGAAAAATCAAACATAATCAACAAATTTGACTTCAAAAAATATTCTCAACATACTTCACACCACTACAAGAAAGAGAGAGTTCTCAAATTGTGAGCGCCGAAAGAATTCAAGTCTGAAGATCATGGAGGAGGACTTTCTACCATTATTACACAAAACCACCGGCCTTTAACTGGAAATAGAATTTCCAGTAACTCAGATCAAATAAAAAATATAAGTCAAACTCTAACCTTTGAAAAATCCCTCCAAAATCAATTACAAAAAAAGAAAATTACTAAAAATTTCTTTTGCATATATCACTAGGACAATGATCAAGGATTTCCAACATCAAAATGTTTGTATTCATAAAAAATAAAATCAAATAGCCATTCAATTATCTTCCTATGATAAAAGAAGACTTATGGTACACTAAAAACACACCATAATAAGCAAGTTTATGGCAGGTGGACCTCAAATGACATTTATCTAAAAACAATTAGAATCTCTTGGGTTTCCAAGAGAATTCAATCTATAACATCGGAATAAAAGGAAAATTATTATAGATTTTGATCTTTTGAAGGATCTAAAAAAGATGTGGAGGATAAATGTATGGTCCATTGAGCAAAAGACCATGATATTATTGAAATTACAACCATTTTCGACCCAAATAAACAATGCCTTATAACTTCTGTCTGGATTACCCTTCCAAACTTACCAGAGTTTATGTTCACTCATGACACTATAAGTTCCATAGGTAATAAAATAGGAAGGCCTCTTACAGTCTGGGTGCCAGTCAAGAATTATACTAAACTGAATTGCAGTAAAATTTCGTTAGAGCTTGATGTCTATAAGGCTTTTCCTACCAAAGTTTGGATTGACTTTGGTAAGAAAGAATGGTTTTAGCAAAATATAAAATATTATTCATTCCCTAATCATTTCTCAAAGTGCTATCGTCTTGGACCTAATAAAATAGTCTGTAAGGAATCTTTAAATTTCTAAGGAAGGCCAAAACATTAAGCTCAATCATCATAGACCTTTTTGTCCTAGTAAATATCATAATAAAATTGAAACTTGGATCCCAAAATTGAAGTTTATTATCATAAACGAGGAAAATTCAGAGAATCAGTCAAGTAAGGTTAAGATTACATATACCAAATCCAATTTGATGTTTTGAAATAGAAAAATCATGCCAATGCATCGATAGTCAACAATAATACTAAAGCTATATCATTGATTCTTCATCCTATATCTCTTAAAAAAGCAAGAAAATAAACCTCATCCCAATCTGCAAAGCATCATCTAAGGAAGGCTTAGTCATTAATGATACATAGATAATTAAAGTGTTGCATACAATTGAAACAAACTCACTAATTACAAAACAAAAAAACTTGGATACCTCAGTAATGGCAGCTGAATTATATATCCAAATAACCTCGGGGAGCATGCATATTTCTCTTTCTTTTAGTAAGTTAGATGCTAGTAAAGAATTAAAGAAGGTCCTTAGTAAAAGAATAAAAAAAAATCTAGAGTTAAAAGCCTTAAAGGTCTTATATCATAAAAAACTATGTATTCTAAAGGGTCTAACAGACTTTTTGTTTATTTATTTAAATGACCATCACCATTCTGAATGAAGATAAAATTGGAATTCTTGGCAATACAAGAGCTTATGATTTATGTGGAGAACTTAAACACGGTTTTTCTTAAGCTTGGTTTCAAAATATGCACTGCAAATATCAATAACAAAATCTGGATGTTTTAGAAATAAAAGTTATATGTGGATATAATTGCTAATTATGAGTAGTTAATTCATCTAAACATAAAACACAGATATTTGGAAAAGGGCTTTCAAGTATCTATTGTGTATGCAAAATGTTTTAGAATACAAATGATGGCTCTTTCAGACAATCTGAAGGGTCTGAAGTTTAATGCAAAGGAATGAATGGTATTAGGATATTTTAATGTCATACTTAACACTAAAAAAAACTCTTTGTCCAGATTGCCAATTAGAAGATGCTGGTTTTCCTGGTTCTAGGTTCACATGGACCAACAACAGGAAATAAAAACATTTGGATAAGTAACTATATAATCTTATCTGGTTGGACTATTCTGATAACACAAGTGTTAAACATTTATCCATGACATATTTGACCATACTTCTCTGCGTATTACTATTTATGTTGACCAAAATAAATACAAAGCTTCCTTTAAATTCTAAAACATGTGGACTCTACATACAGAGTTCATATATATGGTGGAGCAAAGCTGGAATGAGGTTCTGGAAGGTCCTCTTATTCATGTCTTTAGGTGAAAATTGAAAAGACTAAAGATAACTCACAAAAATTGGAGTCGATAGGTTTTTGGAAACATATTTGAAGCTATAGTTCAAGAAGAATATGAGGTTAAATAGAGAAATATATTTTGAGAATTCAAAGAGTCCCGAAGATAAACTTCTTCTAGTTAAGGCACAATCAAATATTCTTCTTCTGTTGGCCAAAGAGGAAGTTTTTGAGGAAAAAAAGAGCAATATAAATTGGCTAAACCATGGTCATAAAAGTTCCTATAGTTTTCAAAACTTTTTTAAAATAAGAAGAATAAAAATCAAACTATTGGGATAACGAGTGATGGTAAATGGGTTGGAGATAAAACATAAATTGGAAAATTTGTTGAAGACTACTGTAAAGCCTTATTAACTAGCCAGCCAAATCAATCAGAACTTGAAGAGCTCCATAACTATATATTAAGAATAATTACAGAGGATACTAACAATTTTCTCATATATCTTCTATCAAATGAAGAGATTCACGACTCTATTAAAATCTTTAACCAACTAGTGTTGCAAAAGTGGATGGTTTTACTACAAAGTTTTACCAACACTGTTGGTCTATTATTGCTAAGGATCTATGTGAAGCTATAAGTGATGTCTTTATGCGCCACCCTATCCTTAATGGTATTCATGCCACAACCATTTGTCTCATCTCTAAATTTGAGGCTTCATAATATTGGAAGGATTTCAGGCTAATAAGTCTTTATACCAGCTAAACAGGATTATATCTAAGATATTTAATAATGGGTTATCCACTCTTCAACCAAAGATCCTTTCAGAGGGACAAGTAAGATTTGTCAAAGGTATAAACATTCACGACAACATCTTCCTAGCTCAAGAATTAACTAAGGACATAAATAGGAATGTGAGAGGTGTCAATATTCTGATTAAGATAGATATGGGAAAGCCTTTGATAGGATCTTTTTCTATTTCTTATTCAGAATTTTGGATTCATTCGGTTTCTCTAAAAGGTTCCAAGATTTAATTTTAAAGTGTATAATTTTTTCCAGCTTCTCAATCATTGTTAATGGTGCGCTTCAGGGTTACTTTAAGTCAACCTAGAAAGTGAGATAAATGTATCATTTATCCCATAGTCTCTTCATTATCGCGGAGGAATACCTAATAAGAGGTCTAAGGTATCTATTTAAAGTAAATCAGACTGTGAGATACAAATCCAAGAGCTTTATAAACATTCCTTGTTTGGCTTTCATTGACGATCTGCTCATCTTTACCAATGGATCTACTCCAAATATTAAGCTCCTAATAAAGTTCTGGAACTATTACCAAAAAAGATATGACATACTATAAACAAGGATAAAACCAAAATAATTTAATCTAAAAAGTTATATTCTCTTAGAATTACGATTCTAGAAAATATTACAAACTTTAAGCATGACATGCTCCATAATAAATATTTAGGTATTACAATTCACTCAAAGAATAAAATTGGTAATTTTGATGAATTGGTTGCCAAAACAAATGAACAAGATATTTGAATGGGACAACAAACAACTTTCCTATGGTGATGATGTAGGCGGAAAACCTCTACAAAAATTCATTTAAATATTTTAGTTTTATTTTAATTTTTATATTTTACTAATTTGTTTAAGATAACAAATTAGATCTGATTACATTCAGATTTAATAGGATATTATTTAATTACGTTTATTTTTGTTTCCATATTTTATATTAGGGATTTAGGCGATTCATATTTAAGGCGTCTTAAACCCTACTTTTGTTTTCAGACTTTTTTAATAGAATTTGATTTTCTTTAAAGTCTATTTTACTCTGACCTAGGTTAAAGCTATCTATATTCTATTGTTCGTCTTCTTTCTCTGTATTTCCACCCGCCTATTCCATCTCGTAGCTTGGCGCTACCATATTGGTATCAGAGCCAGAGTTCCTACAGCCATCTCGTAGCTTGGCGCTACCATATTGGTATCAGAGCCAGAGTTCCTACAGCGTGGGTAACAGAGGTATGCCTCCAAAGCGATCCTTGCGGAAGAAGTCCACTCTTCCAATCGCATAATTGGTTGACCATAATGAATTCAATCAGTTCCAGTCGCAGGTTTGTGGACAGATGAATTCGTTGCGACATCAAATGAAGAAAACGATGGAAGATATTGAGAGGATAACTACCACCGGAATCCAAAATCCAATCACAATTTCAAAGGCGAAAGTTTTTTTCACAGAATTCAACCACAACCATAGCTACAATATGGAAAAACCAGAGCTAAAGGAGATCCAACAAGTAGCTTTTGGTGACAGAGAGGAGTCGCCGATACTCGTCCATCCACTGTTTGATGAGTATGAGGCTGACTACCAGGGTGAAATTTCTGATGAAACTTGGCCGGAATTGGGAGATCCGATTTATGATGTCTACGACGATGAGGGTGAAATCATTGTTAAAGACGAAGAAAATTACGATGATGAATCATAATTCTTTTTATGATTCTAAAAATAAAAGAAAATCTATGATTAAGAATAAAAAAGAACTTCCGAAATATCAAAATTCCCGGAATTCTAAATTAGCCACCGGAATCCTGGATTCCTTTCAAACTAAAGAGTGAGTATTGGAGTCGGAAGCGAAAAAAACGACCGTGGACTGTGAAAGAAGAAACCCATGTTATCATTAGAAAACACGAGGAGGTTGCAAATCATTTTCCCACATTGCTATGTGGAAGGCCCAAAGCCTTTCTAAGTGGAGAATGTTATGGGTTTGTGAAGACTCTTATTCGTTTGTTACAGAGCTAAGGAGACGACAGCCGCAACATGAGCTGCCCCACAAATTTGAAATCCAGGGAGATGAAACGCAAGAAGAAGTCCGCATTTTCAATAATGCTGGTGAACTGCTTGAAATATTTTTAGAGAGCTTTCCAAAAGAATGTCGACAAGTCGAACTGCAACTATTTTCAGCAACTGTCAAATTATATATAAAGAAGCCAAATGAAGGCCCACACCAAATGATTCAGGCTGTCTTGAATAATTCTACAATAGAGACAGACAATCCCGATCTACGTGATCGAACGTATATATATTGGCGTCTTCTATCTACAGATCAGAAGGCAGTTAATGAAGTGGCATATAAGACTGCTATGGCTGGCCAACCAATACTTTTAGCTGCATTGCTTATAGTAGCAACAGAAAAGGTTAACCAGGCATACTTTGAACTCGATTATGGTTATTTGAGCTCCAAACACCAGAAAAGTATCTATGGATATGTAATTAAATAAACATTATCGTTGGGCCAATATTTAAAAGCAGATAAACATATTTGTATCACTACACTAAATCAGTCTGTCCTAAATCGAAAGTTTTTTTTGCTTATCATCGAGTTGTGTCTGCTCTTTGGAGCAGTTGCTCAAAGTAGTTCTAATGACCAAAAGCTAATCCTTCTCTTACTTAGTGCAATAAAATCTGGAGGTGGAGCTCTTATTGAGCTGCTCTTAAAGACTAATTTGGACCTAGTCAGTATCGACACCGAAGGAAATTTTCCCCTTCACCGGTCTCTTAAGGCATTTGTGTTATCACAACCCCAACATATAAGAATCATAAACCCTCTCCTGCAACATGGTGCTCACCTGGATAAAAGGAACCAACTTGGGTTCATAGCATTGTACTTTGTGGCTGCAACGGGGTCATTTTTACTGTTTGATTGGATTGATGACCTTAATGAGCGGCAGCTTAACTAGATGGCACCTGGAAACACATGTCATCTTTATGGAGTTTCTGGTCCAAGTGGATCCCTTGTTCTGGTGTCTGCTGAATTTCAAGTTGTTGCACATTTGATTCCAACCCAAGAGACATATTTTCTCCGTTATTGTCAACAAAACATCACGAAAGGAACCTGGTCAATTGTTGATTTTCCAGTTGATAACTTTCACGAGCAAATGCAGTCTTCTTCATTCCTTATGTATAAAATAAGATCATCAGGTTGTCTCATTCAGGATATCCCTAATGGATACTCAACTGTTACATGGGTAGAGCATGGCGAAGCTGACGAGAAACTTGTTCGTCAGATTTTCAGTAACTTTGTTTATAATGGTTTGGGGTTTAGTGTTGCTCGTTGGTCAGCTCTTTTACAAAGACAATGCCAGAGATTTTCCAGTCTAATGGCCATGAATATTACTGATCTCGGAGGGATTCATTCTCCTGAAGCGCAGAAGATTCTGATCAGATTATCGCAAACAATGATACGATCATTCTGCGTTCGACTCAGTAATTTGTGCGGCCAATCGTGGACAGCATTGTCCGAATTGGTTGAAGAAACAGTGAGAATCACCACCAGGAAACTATATGAAACAGGACAACCATATGGAATAGTTCTTTGTAGTGCTACTGAAGAGTTTTTCTTAGCATGGTACTCTGAGAAGCTAACGGAGCATGGATATAGAATCCTTTCAGTCGCACATGGCATCTTCCAAAGCAGTGGAGCACAAATATCAGGGAAAGTAGCAGGCATACATTGGCATACTAATATAGAAGTGAAATTTCAAGCAGAGGCTGCAAAACACTGTATTAAATATGGTTCATCAGCAAAGACTAGCCGTAACATGCAGTGGGCTCATGGGAAGACTGGTGCGGACAGAAATTGGTTTTGTACTACCGAACAAAGACAAGCATCATGCACGACTGAAAGTATGCTTTGTTTGCCGGGATTCTTACTCTGAGTTTACCAAAGATTATTTCTTTGCTTACGGAACAAATTTGGATCAACGGAATGACAAAAGGTCTAGCTACGAATTTTGTAATGAAAATTGTCCAAGTTCTTTATCAATTCCAAATGTGCAGCTCTACACTGCTACCTTCTAATTTCTTTGTCAATAAGTCTAGAATTTTAAACGAGGCATTAGACATGATAATGATAAACCAAATTACTGTCGTTGTTGCTCACCGTTTAGGCATTGTTACAATTGATGAGTCCGAATTCTGCTTCCTCGCCGGACAGGGACAGATCGGACCAAGACCACCAGACCGGACAGACCACTTCGAACACTTAGCCCATTGAACTGTTCGAACAATGACAAAAGTACTAAAAAACCTAAACACTTCTTGACTAAGCTGCTTGCTCTCCTACTAAGAGCTCATGGGTCTATAAACGTGACCCGGGTCCATTAAACATGACCCGAAAACCCATAAAGCCCAAATGTAAGGGTATAAATTCCCAACCACCTGCATTAAATATGGATAATGAAAATTAACTGCAACCAAGCTGCTTAATTCTCCCTCTACTCTCTACTCAAAATATTAAACACCCATAAACTTCCACAAAACTCTAAACAAATTACTCAATTACCCTCAGACATAAATTAACCTCACCAAATTGGCGACCACAGTGGGAGCACGAAGGTGCCTGAATCGAGCATTCGAAACCAACAAGAAAAGTCAGTCCGAATGAATCCGGACGCCCCGGAAGTGCCAACAGCTTTGCTTGAAGTGGTGGGTGAAAACGATGAATACACTATCGAGGAACGCGATAGGCTAAAAGGCGAGATAGAAGCTCTGAGGTCAGAAAAGGCTAAGATTGGCATGAAAGAAAAATCGAAAGCGTCAGTTGCTCATCACACCGATAACCCCAGAGAGCATGAGCCTTCAAGGACTCATGTGAGTACCAAAAAGACTCATGCTAGCTCCAAAAAGTCTCACCGGTCTAAGCCAGTGGAGAGTTCTGACTCAGACTCAGAGTCTTCTGATAACTCTTTGGATGATGAGGGGGTTGAAGAATCCTTATCCTCTAGTAGCGATGAGGGTCGAACTAAAAAGAAACAGAAGCAAATAAAAAAATACTCAAGGAAAAGGGATAGACATGGAAAGTTGATGCTGATGGATCCTTTTGCTTTCCTTCATGAACCAGGTATCTTTGCAACTCCCAATGAAGATACTGTGTTCAGTCGTGGCCGAAATTGGAGGCAATCTCCATTGTCTTCTAAAATTCTGTCCGGAAACCTCCCTAAGAGGTTTGATAGTACCAAAATGGAAAAGTACGATGGCGGTATTGATCCAGACAATCATTTGGAGCAATTTAAAAACTTTATAATGAACTTTGATGATGATGACAAGCTACTTTGTAGAGCATTCTGCCAATCGTTTACGGGGAGTGCTCTGAAATGGTATAACAGCCTACCACAAGGCTGTATCAAGAATTTCGATACTTTTTGGGTGGCCTTTCCAAGGCAGTTCGTTGGGAGTAAAGAGTTAAAAGGCAATGGGGACACAATAATCCATTGTGCCCAGGAACCGAATGAATCCTTAAAACAATATATAAGTCGTTTTGTGAACACCAAGAATGGTTTGGCTGATTGCTTCGAGCAAGTTGCAATAGCATCTTTGAGACAGGGCTTGAACCCTGGCAATTTGGCTGATTCGGTGACCAGAAAGAAGGCCATGACTTGGGGAGGGTTGCTTAATCAGGTTGGAAAACAGATTAACGTTGATGAAACAAAGAAGACAAGGGTGCACAGGCAGGTGAGGTCTACCCCGGTGGCACCAAACCCCAATCAAAATTAGTCCGGGAACAAGGCAAAGGAGACCGGACAGGGGCATGGCAGGGCTAAAGCTCAATCTCAGTCAGCTGCACCTGCTCAGAGTCAGCAATCCAGAAATAAGAGAGGGCCTTGGGTTCAACCGGAGTGGTTCGCAGAATTGAAAGAAAGTGTGGCCACCATTTATGATAAAACAAAGGAAGAGGTGCACTATAGAAGACTGGCCACACTGCAATCCCCTAGAGAACACCGCAATAACTCTTTCTGCCAGTATCACAATGACACTGGCCATACCACCGATGATTGTATAGCTTTAAAACAAGAAGTTCAGAACTTGATTGAGAGGGGAAAGCTGGGGGCTTACGTTAAAAGAAGATGAGGTAATAAGCTTGACAATACTCACCGGGTTGGTCCAAGTAATGCTGCCCCAGAGGGAGCCATGGTTATAATCGAAAGGTTTGATGTGGAATCTGAATACTTGGATCCTGATCCAACTCGAAATCGAGTGGGTACCATTGAGGAATGTTCTAGGACAGTCTCCGGGCTCATTAAGTTTTTTGAGTCACTTACAATTTTTGGAGGGGATACTATGACAGCTCCTACTGCTTCTTCAAGGAAGAGGCACGTTCGTACTTTAGCTACCCAGCTAGAAGGAGGCATGACTTCCTATCAATCGCAAATTCCATTCCCCTTCATTGTCTTTGATGAAGATGATCTAAGAGACATAGCTGGCCCTCATGAAGATGTTGTTGTCATAGGAGCATCCATTTGGGGCAATGACATAAGACGAATTTTGGTGGATACTGGAAGCTCAGTCAATATCCTTTTCTTAACCACTTACAAGAGAATGAAAAATCCAGCTGTAATTCAGAATTTAGACAGATCAATTGTGGCTTTACTGGCAGCTCAGCAGAGGTGATCGGGGAGTTCGAAGAGGAAGTTCTGTTGGGCAGGGGCCCCTTCAAGAAGATGGTCAGGATACTTTTTATTGTGGTAGATTGTCCCACTTGCTATAATGCTATTTTGGGGAGGTCTTGGCTCTCTAGAATGCATGCAGTGGCTTTGACAGTCCACCAGTGTTTGAAATATGCTGTTCAAGGACAAGTGGGAGTTGTCTGAAGCAGTCAGAAGGTTGCAAGGGAATGTTATGCTACAGCCCTGGCGCCTCGGACATTGGGGGCAGTTCGTATCAACGAGCAATAGCAATTTGAGAGGCTTTCTGGGGGTGAGGGTGAAATTGATGACCCCAGAGAGGCCCCTGGAGTAGTAATACCAGTTGAAGAGGTAGAAACATATTGTTTAGAAGAAGGGAAGAGTGTCAAAATAGGGTCCAGAATGCCACCCGATCTGAAGAGAGAGATGCTAAAGTTTCTAAAAAGCCATCAGCATGTTTTTGCTTGGTGCAATGCTGATGTTACCAGGGTACCAGCAGATGTGATATCACACCACCTATCTGTCCGGAAAGATATAGCACCAGTGGTTCAAAAGAGAAGGACTTTTTCCAAGGAAAAGGCTGATGTTATTGTACAAGAGGTTGACAGGCTCACAAAGATGGGGCATATCAAGGAATCTCAGTATCCTTTGTGGACTGCCAATCCGGTCCTGGTAAAAAAGAAAAATGGCAAGTGGCGTATGTGCATTGACTTCACAGACCTCAATAGGGCTTGCCCAAAAGATCTGTATCCAGTTCCCCGGATTGACCAGCTAGTAGACTCCACTTCTGAGAATAAGCTACTATCCTTTATGGATGCTTTCTCCGGATACAATCGGAAACAAGTAGATCCGAAGGATCAAGAGCATACCATATTTGTCACTGACAGGGGTCTTCATTGCTACAAAGTAATGCCGTTTGGGTTAAAAAATTCTAGGGCTACATATCAGAGATTGGTAAACAAAGCCTTCGTTGATCAGATTGGAAGGAATATGGAAGTATATATCGATGACATGATGGTGAAAAGTGTGGATGAGCAATTGCACTTGGCAGACCTCCAAGAAACTTTTACCAACTTGGTAAAGGTGAATTTGAAGTTAAATCCAGAAAAATGTGTGTTCGGAGTGCAATCCGGGAAGTTCCTAGGTTATATAATAAGTGAGAAAGGGATACAGCTCGATCCGGACCAGCTTAATGCTCTATTTCAAATGGAGCCTCCTCGGAATATTAAAGAAGTACAACGATTAACGGGGAGGTTAGTTGCTTTAAACAGATTCATCTCAAGGTCTTCGGACAGATGCGCCCCATTTTTTCAAACCTTGAAGAGTGCGAAGGGATTTGACTAGACCTCACGGTGTGATGAGGCTTTCAACGAAATCAAGAAGCATCTGTCCTCTCCCAAAACCTTATTTAAACCAGTTGATGGAGAGACACTATTCGTATATTTGGCAGTTTCAAGTTGTGCCATCAGTGTTGTGTTGGTGAGAGAAGTAGATAATTACTCCCATCCAGTGTATTACATCAGCAAAAGCCTGATAGATGCAGAAATACGTTATTTGAAACTTGAAAAATTAGCATTGGCCTTGGTGATAGCTGCAAGAAAGATGAGACCTTATTTCTAGGCTCATCCTATTATCGTCCGAACGTCTTTTCCTTTGAAGAATGTTTCTCCAAAAGGCAGACATTTCAAGTAGGATGACTAAGTGGTCGGTAGAATTGGGGGATTTCGATATAGATTTTGCTCCCCGAACAGCAGTCAAAGCCCAATCTGTAGCTGATTTTCTAGTTGAGTTCCACTCTGATAGAGATTTGGAGCAGACTACTGGGAAGAAAGACAAAAAGGTCTGGGTCGTCCGGACGGATGGTGGATCCAGCACTATGGGGTGTGGTGCAGGGGTGTGCTTGACTTCTCCATATGGTGACAAAATGTACCATGCTATATGTTTTGCTTTCAGGGCTTCCAATAATGAGTCTGAATACGAGGCAGCTATAGCCTGGTTGAAGTTAGCTTTTATTTGTGGGGCCAAGAGGGTCAAGCTATTGAGTGACTCCCAGCTTCTTATCCACCATGCCCAAGGTCAATCTGGGGCTAAAAAGGAACAGCTAGTGAAGTATTTACTTCTTCTTAAAAATGAAGCACTCAGGTTTAAAAGCATTATTTATGAACATATACCCCGGACAGAAAATGAGTTAGCAGATTCATTGGCAGCCATAGCATACACAGAGTCGTATCCATGGATCCATGTGTTGGAGAGCCCCTCCATTCAACTTGATATGGGTAAAGAAGAAGAAATTTTTGAAGTACAAATGAAACAACCTCAGGATTGGAGATCTCCTCTCCTACAATACCTCTCCGACGGCATCGTGCCTCCGGATAAATCACTGGCAATAAAACTGAAACACAAGGCTCGTGGTTTCATCATATTAAGAGACGTTCTGTATAAAAAGTCTTACAGTAAACCTCTTCTGCGTTGTTTGGGGGATGATGAATCTCAAGTAGTCCTCTCCGAATTGCATGATGGCGAGGGATCAGCTCATTGTGGGTTCAGGGCTCTAACAAGGAGAGTTTTACTGGCTGGCTACTATTGGCCATCTATCATGCAAGATGCTAAAGAGCTGGTAAGAAGGTGTGACCCATGCCAAAGATACAGCAATGAAATTCATGTCTCAGCCACTCCTTTAGAGTCAATTTCTGAGCCTATACCTTTTGCTCGGTGGGGGTTGGATTTAGTGGGGCCTCTCCCTATGGCGTCCGGAGGGCGCAAGACTATAATTGTTGCAATCGATTACTTTTCGAAATGGATTGAAGCAGCCCCTCTAGCAGGAACAACATCAAAAGCCATTATAAAATTCATTTTATCCAACATTTGTTGCAGATTTGGTGTTCCACAAAAGATAACAACAGATAATGGACCGCAGTTCGACAATAGGGAAATGGAGAGTTTATGTGCCTCAAGGGGTATACAACATTGTTTCTCTTCACCTTTCCACCCACAAGAAAATGGTCAGGTTGAAGTGGCTAACAGAACTATACTGTCCGGTTTAAAGAAGAATTTGGAAGGGGCTGTTGGGAAGTGGCCTAGCTATTTACAAGAGGTTTTGTGGGCCTACCGGACAACATCTGGGGCTGCAACACAAGAGTCACCCTTTGCTTTAGTCTATGGGATGGATGCAATAGCTCCCATAGAAGCAACTCTCCCATCATTTCGTGCTCACAACTTCTCCGAATGCGCTAACGAAGTGGCAATCAGAAGTCAGCTCGTCCTAATAGAAGAATGACGAGTTAAAGCTCACCTTAGAGTTGTACACTATCAGGGTTTAATGAGGAGCAGATTTGCTTTTAGAGTTGAAAGAAGAGATTTCCAACAGGGGGACAAGGTATTGAGGAAAGTCTTCCTACACACTAAAGAGAAGCTGCTCGACAAATTGGCCCCGACTTGGGAAGGACCTTATATGGTTGTTGAAAGGCTTAAACCTGGAACATATTGGCTAGAAGACAAGGATGGAAGAGTTCTGACCCACCCTTGGAATATCGAGCATCTCCGGACGTACTTGGAATAACATTTGTGTAAATATTTACTTGTTTAAACATCCATGTAAATATTTGTGGGCATACTCTTTCCTACCCTGGTGGCGCGGGGAGGTTTTAATGAGGTGTCCGGGTTTTAAATAAAATTTGATGCCTTCTTAAAAAAAATTCGAAGTGTTCTTACTTTGTTTTTTCTCACACCATCCAAATTGAAATAAAAGAGTGATGACCACTTAAACATTTATCATCGGAGAATTTAAACACTCTCACTATGAAATGACTAAGGGCTATTTAAACACTAGCCATCAAAATTAGAACAGACTATGAAAGAATGTGAGAATTGTGTAAAACAAGGATATTCATTGAAATAACTTAAGTGCATTGGCCTTCCAAGGACTTTCAAGCTGTCAAGCAAAGTAGAAGATCTATCCGGTCAGATATCGGACACATCTACAAAAAGAGTGTCTTGGCCTTCCAAGGAATTTAGTTCAGATAATATGAAAAGTAAAAAAATTCGCAATTTAAGACTGAGCCTTTGAAGATGGCTCAGCTTCATCCATTTTCTTCTTCCCCTTGGGTTTATCTTTCTCTTCGTTTGAGCTCTCTCCGGTGTTCTATTCGTCATCAGATGAGGATGCACTGGAGAAGCCAAACCTGTCGCTTTCGGCCATTGTGTGATATGGGAGGTCTTCAGGCTCTACGTGAAGCCATAAATCACCCAAGTTCCTCTTCGGGAACTTCTCATGAAAGAGCAGGACCATGCCTGATTTCACCTTGGCATACATTTTCTCTTGAGTATCTATCACATTATTGGCATAAGCATCAATCTTGGCTTGGATTTTGCCCTCCTGCTCCCTTAACAAACCAGCTTTCTCCTCTGCAGCTTGGGACACTGCATTTTCTAGAGCAATCTTGTCGCTAGTCAGGTTGGTGATAATTTTGTCCTTGGCCTTGGTCTCCTTTTTTGATGAGGCAAGATCTTTCTCCAATCCGGACAACTTCTCCCGGAGCTCTGTGATAGTGTTCTCTAGAGTGGAAACTTTTGTGGTACTCACCTCTTGGGTTCTCTTTAGCTCTTCGTTTTCCCCCTTTAGAATGGCAGCGTTTGAAGTGGCAGTAAGAAGGTCATCGAACAACCTCTCTTTGTCAGACTTGAGGTCTTTGATAACGTCTGCCTGATTTCGAACTTTCTTCTCCAACGCGAGCACCGGCTGAACATTGCTTAATAAAGAGTGGGCTATAACATCTCTTTCACTTGAAACAATAAAGGTCTTACCATTAAAAGTGATTGTGTTTGAAGTTCTCGGAGGGAGGTAAGGCCCAACAAAATCATCTTTGGGGAGATTGATAAAGTACTCACCAAGCCCACCAAGACCAGTGATGTCTACCCCATCAATATTAAGATCTCCCCCTTCGACCTCATCGGTTTGGAAGTCACCAGGTATCTCATCTGCTTGTGTTGGGTCAGTTGGGTCAGCTTGGGAAAGAGGCTCTGGAGGTCGGAGAGAGAGTTCGTCACCCTTAGAAGTCTTTTTCTTCTTGGCCTCCCTATCTTTGCTTTCAGCTCCCCGTTTACGGTCTCTTTTGGAAGCCCTTGGAGGATTTGGGGAGTGAACCTCTTGCCTAACACTCTCCTGCTCTACCGCTGCCAAGAGAGCAGCATCAATTTGACTTGGGACTGGCCCCTCCGGATGCGTTGGAACATCCTCCTCCACCACAGCAGGGTTAGCTTCACCCACCACTTTTTTGCCCTTCTTTTTACCTTTCATCTTACTCGGGGCCTTGGCCCGGCCTGACAAGTAAAGTGTCCCGTCCAGTTCATGCGTCCTTTTGAGTACTACATTCGGAGGAGGCTGGGTGGTGAGCTCTTCCCAAGTTAAGTCTCTCCAACCTGTGGTGTTCCACAGGTGAGACCTTGCTAAGTTGCCCCCTGTGAAAGCAGCATGGAACCGGTTCCCCCACTTCTCAGCAGCCTAAGCGTTGATCTTGGTTCAAGTGGTCTGACCGATTTTCAAGTGGTCACTGAAGTCCTTGGGCAGCACTGCTAAGGAAAAAATAAGACCAATTAGTTTAAACAGACTTGATAAAACAAGAGAGACAAAAATGTAAAGTAGGAGACTTACGGTCACTCCTCCATCTGCTTGTGAGAAGACTTGGGTTGACTCCGGACTTGATTTTCTTTCCATCCTCCCAAGCACCACTTACAAACAGGAACTGGGTCCTCCAATTCCTCTCCGACTCTAGCAAGTCATCCACAGCTTTGAATTTATCCCCCATGTTAAAATGGTAGAAGGGGATGTGGTGGTTTCTGCAGAGACTGGCCACAGCAGCGAACTCCTCCATAGGTAGAGGAATCCCGGAGAGCCTGGAAGCCATAATGCATGACATGAGGGTGTATCAAGCATTGGGGCTCAGCTGGCTCGGACAGAGCTTTATCAGATGAAAGTATCTGACAATTTCTGGGTCCAAGGGGACTCTGAGCCCCCAATTGAACAGCTCCGTGAAAATGAGTATCTCGCTCAATTTGCAGTCCATGGGAGTTTCGGGGTTGATAGGGATTCTTATCTTCGCGTTCTCCGGAATTCCCCACTTCGTACGCATCCGGCCCAGCTCGGCTGTGTGGATAAATGCGTAGTTGATCTTTTGCAGGGGCAATGAGGTACTTGACATTAACCTTGTGAAAACAAGGCCCCACCCTTCCTTCAAGACTCTCCGGCAGATCCGGATGCCTCAAGCACAACTTTTCCTTGCCTTTATCTTTTTTGGCAGCAATAGCACTACTAGTCTGTCCGGAGGGCTCATACTCAAATGGAGCCTCTTCGATAGAGTCCTCCATTACTTCCTCAAGGTTTAGATCTGGCTCAGCCTGGCTGCCGGACTGCTGAGTTTCTGTGTTTCCTTGGTTCTTGGCCTCCGGTTGAGGCTCTGGTGCAGATGTTTCCTTCCGGAGACTTGAGCTAGTACCCTCCGGACCGGACAGCCTGTCCTTGGGAGCTCTAATGGGCACTTCTGACCCCACACTACTGTCTTTGGCACCCGATTTTGAAAGGGTGCCCTTGGAAGCTTGGCCCTTGACCAGTCGGCCTTTTCTTTGGTCAACTAATTTTTTAGGAGAGTTTTCGGCGTCTGACCCCATAGCTAAAAAAGGGGAGGGTTTCTTAAAGCTGGTAACAGTTACACCTGGCTCAACAACAGGTTCCGATTCTTGAACCGAAGAACCAGAGATAATGGGTGAGAGATATATTAATAAAATATATTAATTATTAGAATATTTCAGACTTTAAAAGGTAACCAACAAACATCAACAAAAATCAAATTTGGCAATTGTATTAACAAAAACGGACGTGGGATAGAACAGCTTATATGTAAATAGAACAGCTTATATGTAAATGTGTACAAAATGGTAAGTGAGGTACCAAAATCATATATGGGGATGTAGCTCAAATGGTAGAGCGCTCGCTTTGCATGCGAGAGGCACGGGGTTCGATCCCCCGCATCTCCAAAATAGCTTTTTTTTTTGTTTTCCCCCTAATTTACTCGCTCTATATATAGACAAAGAAGATCTAGTAGACTTTTCACACAAGCAAGATCTTTCTCAAAGTGTTGAAGAAATAGATAAGAAGAATTCATTGTATCCCACTCAAACCCCACTACACTTTTACAAGTTGCTCCCTCTTGAACTTCGTATAATCAGCAAGTAAGTTTTCATTCACTTTATTCTTCATGTCTTCCACCAATCTTGTCAGCAGCTGTTATTGTATGCATTTCACACAAAACATATATCAGTAAACAAACCATAAACATTGTTGAGGGTAAAAGACAAACAGGGTCCTAAGTCCTAACCGAATCGGCAACATTTTGACGAACATCCTCAGGTATCAAAGCGAGAACTGGAGGAACAACAAAGCTTATTTGCATCTCTAGGTCACCTTTAAGACGGCTACGGCTGCGGCTAGGGGTTCCTCCTCGTCTATCCGGATACAATGCTCCTTTCACTACGAGGTTGAAACTAGACGGCTCCATCACACTATCTAGTCCTTGAAGCTCCCATCTTGTCTACAAAAACAGACTTTTTGACATCGATCTAAAATTTCATCTAGAAATATAGCTATGACTACGAGATATATCACATATAGGGAAGTTGCTTTGTTTACCATGTCGAGCTGAAGAACCTTGGTGATGTCACGAGGTACTCCTGAAGGGTAATCTTCCCCTTTTGATTTGCACCTCAATCTCATGTCTACCACTGGCCAAACCGTCGTAAACAGGAACTGAATCGGTAACATCTGAATTTTCCACTCTTCCTGCAAAACATCCAAAATATGCCATTCAGTTGAAATCGAGAAAGGTGGAAATTTATTCGTAGGACAAAACTCGGTCTTTTTAGCTATTTCATTGGATATCTTACGTATTTTGTATAATTTTTGATGCATACAATACAATCGTGGACATGATATAACAGACTCCTTTATATTAAGATTTTACTGTAAGTTTGACAAAATCCTACATTTTCAAGTAGAGTATGAGGCAAGGCAACCATGGAAACCACATAGCTCTAGCCAAGCAGAAACCATGTTAAGGCAATCGATATTATATTTTCCATATTTGAACACACAGGCCTTAAAAGTACATGACTGGCTGAACTGAATTGAATTGTTGACACATAAAAATACAAAGCACATGACATGAACTTTTTGGAAATGCAAAAAAAAAAAAAAAAGGAAAGGGGCATTCCGAGAATTGAACTCGGGACCTCTCACACCCTAAGCGAGAATCATACCACTAGACCAAATGCCCTGGTTGAAACAAAGAACGAACAAATGAATTAACATAGGATACCTCATTGAGTCGTTGGCTCCTACTTTTGTCAGGGAACATAGCCTTGAAAACTCTAGGTTTATCTTCTAGATACTGATCAAATAAAGCCTGGCCATAGCAATCGCATCATCATTAAAATTTAAAACCACACAAAATTAAGAAAACAAAACGAAAGATTATGAAGAGAAAATGGTTTGTTGTTAGTAAATTATACCCCAGGAGACTCGTAGAAAGGAATATCGGTGGAGATTCTTGAAGAAAAAGTTGCAGCTTTCGTTACCGACATCTTCACCATTGCATGTCCATGTCCATGTCCGTGCCATCCCCATTCTTCGTTCTTCTCTCTCCTCTTGAATCGCCCAATTGATAACAAATCGTGTTTTGATGGAGAAAGACGCGAACTTGCTACAAGTTCACCCATCATTCCCCTCTCTCTCTCTCTCTCTCTCTCTCTCTAGTCTCTGGTGTCTATTTCTTAGATACAGAGTATCGAGTAGTATCAAAAATGGAGGACAGATAAGGAAAGTAGGGGATAAAGCAACCAAGCAATCGTCTCATTTTAATTTGCTTATCTTTTCCTCCACATGCCACATATTTCAGCTGATCAGAATTACCATATTACCCCACCACCATCTTTTTTCCATTCTGGATTTCGGACATAACACAAACATTTGCCAGACTGTACCGTCTTAAAGTACAGTCTTAAAATTATAAGTACTAAGGGTTATAGCCGAGTTGATTGAGTAAGACATGACTTTTATACAAACTTATGAATTTTTTGAGTGTTTTTTTTGAGTGTTTTAGCTAAAAATATTAGCGTATGATTTAACGTTTCGACTGTACATGTTCTTAGTCCATGTTTGTTCACTTTCATTTTTGTTTTCCATTCATCCTTTTCGTTTAGAAATTTGTACAACAACCGGTCATCCCGTACATTTTGGGTCATTTTTGTTTCCCACCCATCCTTTGCGTTTAAAAATTCTCAATGCGTTTAAAAATTCTCACAACCAGTCCTCCAGCACATTTTTCGAACGAAAAATAACACAAAACTTGAGACATTATTTTTTTTTTATTTCATATTTTGGTTTTCTAAAATGGTTAGCTAAGTGTAAATATTCTAATTTTATGTTAAACAATGTTTAGACTTGTAAGTATAACCAAAAGTTTGTATCTATAACAACAAATAACAAACACCTCGTGTACTAGAATCTTGTAATTTTATTATACAGACTCAAGTTGATAATAATATTAATAATAATAAACTCGATACATACATGGTACGAGAGTCACTAAAAGTATAAGACAGAGAGTAAAAACTTCTATAATTTAAGCCAAGACCATCGCTATAGTGTTGATATTGCGCTTATAAAGATGACTATGCAGAATAAGGTATTCTCAAGGCCATTCTCTGACAAAGCCAAGGTCTCTCTGGGTTCGGATCAATGAAATAATGTGAAAGAAATTGTTCTGCTTCATCGTCCATTAATTCTCTCGCCCATGTCACTCGTCTTGATAGACAGCTACCTGGCCCATAACACCTGTATTTATATATTATAAATAACAGCAAGTTATATATACATGCCGGGTTGTTCGTTTGTGTTTTAAAAACATCCTAACTCTAAATTATTGTATAAGTAAGATTACCTGTACTCATAAAAGCATGCGTTTCGCTCGTTTTCTGGTTTGTTCCAGTTGTGCCAACCACAATGTTGAATACAAGCATCCATATATGTGTATGCAAACACCACTCGGCCGAAAGGTCCCCATGGCCGTCCTAGATACATGTATGGCGAACTCCCTCCATTACCAGTTATTACACATCTGTACAAAGCACGTACAAGTTTTCATTTAATTTTTAAGGCTACTAAAAACAGACATGTAATACTTATTGTATACAAAGTCAACATGCCAGTCTACAAGGGAAATGATATTTGATATTGTAGTACTATCCATATATGCAATCAACTAGAAAGACTGAGAAAAAAGATGGTGAACTCTTCTTGAAAGTAACTCTACATATGGATACAGCTACCGAAGATTCAAATTGAGGCCTTATTGCAGTAGTATGGGTGTTGTATGGTTTTACACCGTACAAAGTTTAAGTGCAACCTAAACATGTAAAAAAGATTTTTTTGAGAATACATATTAGTATCCAGTCCACTACTAATGTGTTTGCTATTGAAAACCTAGCTAAAATAATATAACCAAACATAACTCTTAATCGAGCGATTATTATCTTTGAAAAGCAAGCATCCAGACAAATTGTATAGTTTGAATATAATAAAACCTGCAAGTAAAACTTGTTACAGAAGTAATATGGTTGGGCCAAAAACTCAATAAGTTTGACGGTATAACTGAACGAACCTCAAGAACACATAGCCAGTAGACTCTTGAGATGATTTGCGGCTTTGAGCGGTGATATAACCTGCAGACTTGCAATGGATGTGACAATGCTCCAAAAGAGCAGTGCTATTACCAAATATGAAGTCTACACTTCCTTCAATGTAGCAGTCTTTTAAATATTGTTTACCGTAATGTAAATACAGCGTATCCTATACAAGCAAATAAGTTTTCAGTTCATCGTTCTCATATAGTTTTGCTTTTTTTTTCATAAGCAACAAATAGGCAACAGTTTATAAAGACTTATCTACATAAAATTGTTTAACAAACACACAAAAAAAATATTCCAATTCCATCAAAAAAAGATTGTCCAGCCATCAGTTCTCGCTAATTTCTGATGACTTCATATACGTCTAGCCTCAAAAACAGCAATTATACAATGAAATAAACTATAAACTGAAGGTATTTTAAGTTTTAGGGACTTTTTCGAATTCTATTAAGCACACCAAGGTCACAAAAGGGTTAGAAGAAAGCTAACGTTTACCTGCCAACCGAGAAATCTGCAGTTATAAAACGCACATCGATCAGCTGTTACTCTTATTGCCACTGCTTGGCCTGAGCCCTATAGCCATAAAAACTACTTAGAACAATACATAGAATAGAATCTCGGAAAATCATCACACACTAGCTGCGAAAACTACTAAAAATGATCATCAAAATGAAAAATACAAATTCATACAGAGACAACTAGCTTAATACTCCTTCAACTTATACTAATAACAAACAACAAGTAAATAGAAAGTTAGGGTTTATAAGATACGAGCTTCAAACAAACTAGCAACATATCTAGAGGGAATCATTATCAAACAAGACTAAATCATAACTTGCAAATTTAAAAAGTTCAATGATACCTCAGGAGCAGAATTCTCAAAGGTGATATTCTCTGCAATGAAATCCTCTCCTTCCACAATAGTAGTCCCACAACCAAACGTCCCTGTTCCGATCAACCTAGCCGCCTGCAAAACACACCGACGTGTTACATGCCTAGAAGAGTTGGACGCAACCAAGGTCAGGACTCAGGATAAGAAATAAACAGACCTGGTGGTGCTCGATCTTGGTGGCGGTGTTGTTCCATGTAAGGATAGTGATCTCTGGAGCGATACCAGCTATAGTGATTAGGTTTTTGGTTTTGGGAACGTAGACTGGCTGCTTATAGATCCCTGGCGACAAACGGATGACCGTGCGACACGTGTTGCCGAGCGGCACCGCGTCAATTGCGTCCTGCACTGTGGGGAAGTCGCCATGGCCATCTTGCGCCACCGTTAACACTCGAAGAGACGCCGCCATAGCTACCCACAAAAGTCTCCGGCGAACCAGATTCAGAAGATTTAGATTGTAGAGTCAAGTGTGGCGATGATCGAATATTAAAAGGGGAAAATGATGTTGTTGCTTGCTTTATTCGTGTATCGGGAAATGTGCAATTTTTGTGTCTCGGGTTCAGCTGGTGTTGGGGGCGTGTTGCTAATTGAATGGTATGTACCGTTTGAAAATCTTGTAAGCATGAAAGTAAAGATTACTATATTTAAATCATACAAATTGTTCTTAAAATTTTAATTAAATGATAATCATAATAATGATACAAAATTTATCTAAAACGTATTAATAAAATAAAATAAAGTTAAAACTCAAACAAACAATTAATAAAATATATATATAGTTTTTCAGTGTTAAAGATTATTATATTTTATAGTTGGATGAAGTTATTTCTACTATTTAATTTTTTATTTTTTCATAAATAAATAAAAATTCAATTTTTTTAATTTCGTCCATAAAAAAAATAAACATTTCTTTTTATCCCAAACTCATTCATTCTCGTGCAACTCCATCGATTTCTACCACATCACAACTATCTCTCCCTTATCTCAACTATCTCCCAACGTATTAACTTCTGCATACCCAATTAGCCATATTATCTTCTCATCATCAATCACCCATAAACCCTAACATTAGCCTAGCCACTATAAGAACGGTCCCCTCTTCGGATTTCTCTTCAAATCTTGAAAAATAACAAACCCTAGCCACTTATCTGATTTATCTTCTAATTTTGAAAAATAACGACAGTTTTTTTCGAATTCGTCTAAGGTAGAAATCATTCGTTATTTAAAAAAACAACACTTAAAAATGCACAATTATTTATTGTAACATACGAAATGCACCTAATTCTGAGACGGTATCTCGGAATTAAGTGCATTTTTTATATAAAAAACACCTGATTCCGATGTGCTGTCTCGGAATCAAGTGTTTTAAAAAAAACGCATCTGATTCCTAAGTGTTGTCTCGGAATCAAGTGTTTTTTTCTAGAAAAAAAAAAGAAACCGATTCCTATCTGATGTCTGAGAATTAGTTGTTTTCTGCTAAAACCTGCACAAATCGGAATTTTCGAAAATATGTTTTTTTTAACACGAATTTTTAATTACATGCATTTAAAACTAAAAAAACAAAATTATATTAACTTGTTGGTTGATTGGGTGATGTTCTCCGGTGTTAAATCTTTGGTTTGGGTGTCTTCTTCTTCCATGAGTAATCTTTTAAATCATATATGTTGGATTTAATTTGGTTTAATCATGTGTTTGTTGATATAATGATTTCATAATGGTTAATGACATCAAGTTATAAATTTAGAAAATAAAATGAGGACAAGATAGTAAAAGCAAGTGATAATTTTTTTAATTTTGAAATACAGAGAAAATAAAAAATATGATGGAGAAAATATCTTCACCCTTTATAGTTTGAAATCAAAATCGAATAATGTACCGTAACAATTTATTTTTGGACAGTGTTATTATATCGTACAATAATTTTCTTAAAATAAAATAATCACGATGATTTATGTTTTTTTAAATAACAACTGATTTTGAAACACCATATTAGTTTAATTTATTGTTTCGATATTTTCAATAAGACATGATTTTGAGATAATCTCATGGAATCAAACTCTATTTTAAATAAAATAATAATAATGGTAACTGATATAGCCTTTGAAGATTGGTTGTTATTTTATTCAATATTCATTTGTAAAATCTCAAAAGAAAAATATCACTTTTGTAATTTTGTTAGCTATTTATTAACATTTTGTGTTTAAATATTTATGAATCCAAAATTGTTTTGAAAACAGGTATGTTAGACGATCACACATATTTATTCACCACGCATATGCATTATATGAAACCTAAACTTACGCATAGATAAAATGTATCGTTAGAGACTTGAGTTATATGTTAATGGTAAGTTTCTACGATCATGGAAAGTACGGGAATACTCCGCGATTGTATCATGCTTACGAGTGATCTAAAAAATGTAGAAAATAAAACTTACACTAAATGTCAAGAGAGGGGCACAAAAATATGATTGTTATTGGGGCTATGCTAAATGGAGACCCATTTTTCTTAAAATGAGACCCGCTATAATGAGGCCTTAATATTTACAATAATATCATTGATATAAATACCCTATATTTACATATTTTCCATCTTTTCTCTTGTAAACCCTAAAATCTCTCACTTTTTGAATTCCAAAAACCTTAGATTTCTCAAATCAAAGTTTTCAACTACGTTAAGGTATGTTTTCTCTACGTATTTGTGTAATTTTTTTTGAATTTACATAGATAGTTTTAGTGATATTTAGAGTTTAAGTTTTAGTTAGAAAAATCGAATTTTCATATATTTATAGTTGTTGTTTCGAATTGTGGTTTTTTATATGTTAAGTTAGGTTTATACATTCGTTTTGGTATGCTAGTGACATGATTTTGGTTAGATTTGAAGGATTTATGATTTGTGGGTATACTTTATGCTTCGTGCAAATTCGCAAATTTTGGGTATCATATTTAGTCGGATTCGCACGCTCTGGGTTCGTGAATCCGGTTAAATACAGTGCAATTTTGCACAATTATATATGTGAAATTTCACACACTAAATGCGCGATTTTGCATAAAGTGCGCACACAGTGTGCGCGATTGCTACTATCTGATGAATTATACTTCTTTAACCTATAATAGACTTAATTATTCTGTATCATTGCTTATGTCTTCCATGTAAATACAAATTATGGTGTTATTGAATTGTTGTGGATATGATTTGGTATATAATAACATATTTTTTGTATTTTCAGAATGCCTCCTCGTCTGAGAGAGCCTGCTCATTCTGAATTGGACAACGATTCTACACACGATGATCATTATGAACCTAGTTCACGGTCCGCTAGGTTTCGATGACGCGTCATTATTCCATTTGCATATCCTTCCACATTGACGTGAGACTCCAAATCAATTATTCTGGAGAGTCAATCCTCGTGTGTCGCAGGTGTATTCGATAATGAACAACTACAAGCGGTATGAGGCATATAACGTCTTCAACAACGAGGTAACCTAGGATTTGTTTAACATGTAGTAAATTATATATTGATTTTTATTAATTTAATTAAATATTGTGTAGGCTCGTCCATTATTCCGCTGCTACACGATGTACTCTACCCATCGTTCTTGGGATCTTACGCGTTAGAATAGGATCAAAGGTAAGGCTGTGGGATATTGTTTTGCTCCCCTCATCGACTATTTTACGCATTGGACTACCAACGTGCACATTATATAGGCGTTTCTGGAGATATGGCATATTTCGACCTGTTCTTTTATTTTCTTCTTCGTTCTTTTTTTCAGCATTTGTGTTTAATGCCTAAAGTATAAGATTCATCAAAATATATTTAATTTTGGAAACCTAAAAAATTTCAAAAAATAAAAACGATAATATTTCCAGTAGGCTTCACGAACTCAGAGTTCGTGTGGATGTCAGGTTCGCGAACAGTGAGTTTTTAATTTGAACAAAATCGCGAAGGTGGGGCTCGCAATTTGAGAAAAATCACAAAGGTGAAGTTTGATTTTTTACTAGAAAGTTATGTTTTTGCCATTTATGGTAAAATTTGTAAGAATTTTGCCAAAAAAACTAAAAAAACTACATTGAGTTATTAAGATAATAAAGTCAAATGTGGAAGTGTCAAACGAAATAAAGAGTTTTACAATAAACTTTAACGTCCAAATGATAAGTAAACAATTAGAGTATTCACCGAGGCGATACAAAAAAAAGGTAACACGTGTAGTTAATTATAAATCTCTGCTCAAATTAAAGAAATGTCTTAGACCTTCCCGTGTGATCGATGGTTGAGTGGGCTTGATTTGATGATATTTATTGAATCATTTTTCGGGTGGTATTTCTCAACCGGTTACAATTTTGTTAGTGCGAAACAGAAACCAAATTTGGATAAATATTGTGTAACCAATAAAATAAAATACTATAAGATATATTAGTTTACTTAATTTCACGAAATGGTTACCATGTACGAACCCTAGACCAACTTCGAGGGTAAGGCACGATCGAGGGGGCACACCACATAAAGGTAGATATGTGTAGGAAAGTTAGAGCAGTACGTTGCATACGATACACTGATATCTAGTGGCTATCACTAAGCTAAAGTCGTGTAACATCATCTAATGTCTATTACCATTCACATACCCTTCAAAACAATCTAACCTTTGTACTAGATTATCTACACATTATGCACCATCAAATTTTTTCTCCGATATAACGCGTTGACCTTTAAATTCAGCAATCAAATCTCGTCTAACTTGTTTCCATAAATTAGAATTTACGTATATAAATAAAGTTATGACCAAATTTCGCAATTACCATCAGGAGATTCGTCTTCGACGCTAGAGATGTAGTCATGTAAATAGTTGGGAAACCAACTCTCGTAATCGCTAGAATATTTTCCCTCACTCGATTTTTGTGATCGAGGCACTTTTTCTTTTTTTGGTTGAGCCTTGGATTTTGCTTTGGATTTGGGTACTAAAAATGTTTTAGCTACCGTGGCAGACATGCTAGCTATCATACCGGGAGTGCTAGCGCATAGACTACTATCGTACTTGAACTCGGATGGGTTCCGTTTAGTTTATTTTTCCAGACCGGATTTTTTTCTACCTTTAGCGATAACCGACTCCTTAGGTTTAAAGACATAACTTCTCGTGAAATCAGGATTTTTATCATCATATTTATGATATGATCCTGCATGTGTGGACCGTAAGCGCATATGATTTTATCTATTAAGGACAGTTTACTCGTAAGCTCATTTTCAGTACAAATGTTATCCCTATATTTGATCTTTATAGTACTCCAATAAACATCACATTCATCATTTTTAATCACCCTACCTTCTTTCTCGATTATAGCTAACTCGCACGCACATAGTAAATTATGTGTTTTCCAAATAACACAACCACAAGCTACGAAAATAAAGCCTATATGCCTGACTATTTTAAGATATTTCTCTATAAAATCTATCGTCGTACATGAAATATTACCTTTTAATTCCTTATAGATAGCCCCCCATATGCGTGTCTATGACGGAACTCATTTCGTTCGAATGATTCGAAAGTGTAGAGTGATGAACGTGAAGCAACGCATGAACACTATCCCAAAATCGTTCAAATGTGGATATACTTGTGTTGATTTCACGTTTTAGGCTCGAGTGAGCACTCTCTGCCTTATAACATAAGATTAAATTAATTAGAAGTTTGGCATTTAATCTTTAAAAACTAAACTACAAAATTGATAATATAACTCACCGATTGCTAGTCTGATTTCCCAAATGTTTATAATTGTTCGTGTGGATACTAAAAAAATGTATCCATAAATTTCTATTCATTATTTCATGAAATAATCGATAACCATTGGACAAAACACATAGATGTGGTGTAACTCGACAAGGTTTTTGGTATAATCTTCAAGCATCACCAAATGGGCAACCGATTCATAATATTCAAGAAACTCATCGGCAATGTTCGCTTAGGGTAAAACTTTCTTACCGTATGAGCAAATTTTCTTGTTTATAAGAAAAGTTCATAGTATATGAGTGGAATCTGGAAATATATCCTCGACAACGCTCATTAAATCCAACTCCCTATCGGTGATGATAATATTAGGCAACGTGCACATGTTACTCGTCATCACGCTCCTTAGAATTCTTAATGTCCACGTGTAGTTCGCTTGCTTCTTCGAGCTCAAAAAAACAAAAGTGATACAGAAGGTCTTCTTCGTTGATGTTTGGCCAATTATTTGTAACAATAACATTTTAGCTTCTTGGAGCTCAAAAAAACAAAAACGATACAAAAAGTCTTCTTCTTCGATGTTTGGCCAACTATTTGTAGCAAAGACATCTTATACCTTGTAGTCTTATACGTGCTATCTATTATCAGTACTTGAGGAAAAGTGCATAAAAAGTTGATGCTTGTACGATGCGCGAAAAAAAAACTCGATAATCTCGTCTGTTACTTCTTTAGTTTGCTCCCAAACAAAGTACTCATGTTGTTTTAACTTACCAAACAAGTATTGCGTTTAATTTTTTATCGCTTTATAAATAAAATTATATTTTTTATGCATGTTATAGATCGTACGCATACTAAATACATTTTTCGGGGTTCTAAGCTTCAAATCACGGTATATCTCTCTTGGTCGAGAACTGACTGTCGTTTGACTACGAACGTCTGTTTTTAGTCTAGCGACTCGTGAATGACCATCCAAGTGTAAAAACGGTTGGTGGTTGTGTTTCCTGTTTGTCACAACTAATTTTCAATAACCGGGTAGTTCTAAGACCGGATTTCCCCTTAACGAGAACATAAAACTGCATTTTTTTATAAACATTTTTGGCATTTCTTAACATACCCTAGTTTGGGGTTCGGTTTATTAGATACCTTGCCTCTCACACTTGAATTACATCGTTGGATTTTTCTTATTTTTGTTATCGTCGTTGTTTTTATTCAAAACCAAAATGAATCCTAACTTGGTCTTTTCGGAACCAACCCATGAGATCAAATCTGATTTCGTATAATAGCTTTCCGTAGAAAATATTTTTGTGTAATCGGCCATCGAACATGACGGTTGCTCCGTTTCCTACAAAATATATGAAATTATATGAAATTCTACTTCATTATATATAGTTATATTGAAATATGTTTAAATCGTGTAAATCAATGCACATAATTAGTCAAAATCCATAATGTAGGGTAGTTTTAATGGTTTTTAGGTTAAGGTTAGTGTTTAAAAGTAGTTTGGTTGGAGAAGACGGTGTAAATCTGTGTTTTTGGGTTGAAAATGAGGTTTTTATATGTGAGGGAAAAAATATTTTCATGTTTTTAGAAAAAAAATCATAATGTTGGGGTCTTATTATAAAGAAATTGGGTCTCAAAAGAGTCATGCCTTATCATTTTAAATGTAGACTTTATTCCGGTGACGACGACCTATGATTTTTTCAAGCTAAATTTGGAAGGCATAATCATAGACTAACTACGTTTATAGAAGAGTTCTAAAATAAGAAAATTAAACAAATCAATATGGTATAGTAATGCTAGTACATTATGCAAACCCTAACGACGTAGGTACTGGTAAATCGATATGTGTATGTGTTATAAGAACGACATATGGTTTATCTTTTGTATGTGAGATTGGTATCTCAGTACGTGACCCCCGTAAGTTCGGTTTAAGTATATTGGATAAGAGGTGAATTTTTTAAAAATTTATTATACACGACCGACATAATTAAGATAATCATGTCTATAAGAATATCTTGTTGATTGGCTCTTTGACCCGTGATTACGACCAATATTCTAGAATTTATACCAGAATGAAGATTCACATAGTACTTGAACTGTAGAAAACTCAAGCAGTTTCTTGTAGGCATGGGCATTTTAACCGGAACCGAAAGAACCGAACTGAACCGAACCGAAAGAACTGAACCGAATTAGATTTGGTTCTTTCATAATACCCGAATGGTTCCAGTTTTCAATTACCCACGGTTCTCGGAACCGAACCGAACCGACGAACCGTGGGTACCCGTTAGGAACCAAACCTATATATTAACCCTTAATTTTGAATTTTTTTGAAAATATATTTTCTTTTTCAAAATTAGATTCCCCTAAATTTGTCTTTATCATTGATCTCTAATTATGTTCTTTTAATGACAACATACTTTATTAAAAGTGGCAACATATTTACAAATTATTATGCGTATAAATAAAATACCAACATTTATATAATTTAATAAACTTGATATCATATCTCTATTTTCTTTATATTACTAATAGTATTCTTTAATATATAAATTTTGAATATTTCTTATATTTTTTTTCTTACAATCTAACATAGTTTTATTGTTTTAAAGTGTAAAAAGAGTTTTATATATGTTGATATTGTAAAGCATTTAAAGTATCCAAAACTATCCGATTGGCACCGAGTTAAATACCCATACCGAACCGAATTAATAAGAACCGAACCGGACCGAACCGAAATTAATTCGGTTCTTAAATGGGTACTAGTTTTAAAGAACCGAAAGAACCGAGAACCGAAAGAACCGAACCGAACCGAAGAACCGAATGCCCATACCTAATTTCTTGTATTGACTCAAAGCCAAAACGAAAGGTTGGCATCATAAACGTGCTAAAGATAATTTAACCAAACAGAATAAATACATTTTCGAACATGTAACCAAACAAGGCGATAATGCAAGCACCTTATTGCTACTTAGTCCTATATCACCGACTATAATTTAAATTATTGTTATAACATTATATATTCAAACAAAATATAAACTGTCTACTTCTCTAAAAATTCCCAAACATTTTAAAGGTACCAAAACTAGGAGTGATACCCAAAATTTGATTCTTTTAGAATATTTACCCTCATATTTTCATCAATACGTATCTGAGTGCACTACCATTGGTCAGACGGTCAATATGGTTTCACGATTATTTGTTAAAATATTATGGCCGCATGTGATAAAATCACTTAATGAATAAATCCTATCATAACTACCTATGTATGAACGAGTTTACAACAGTGGTGAATCTGTAGATGTTAAACTAACTAAGATCATATGTTTCTCATTAATTTTTCATCCAAAAAAAATGATGAGGAAACGTGAAATTTATTTTATGATTGCGACCGCATTTAGATGTATCATATATACAAGTTCTCCAATGATCATGAATACTTATTTACCAGTAAATATTTTTATTTTCTCTTATGGGAATTAAAACAGACCGATATCGCTTATGTGAATTGTAATTATTCCACTAATGTAATTAATGTTTTCAGTTAGAGAAATACAAAATATAAGTTTATATCATAATCGTATATGATTTCCTTATTAATTGATTATCATGTATTCAAACATTTACCTTATGTGACAACAATTTATTCTATTATATTTATACAGATGTGGAATATGGGGTGTATAGGTTAAAAGTTAGTTGATTTTATTATTCAATCGGATTTCAAAATTCACCCAGCTAGGAAAAGGATTTACTTGCCATATAATCTGCCAAAAGATAAAATAATGTTTCCCTTATTATCTCTAATTACATTACATCCTCTTAATTCCCTTAGTAATGTACATGCAACATCATTGTTTAATTTGAGTATGTTCTATGCATGAGGAAACGACTTGATGACGTTGTAGGCTTGAAGTAGTGTTTAAAACATCCCAAATCAGGTGCGAGGTTAGTATCATTTTCCAAATGAGAACATCTTAGAAGATCAACTGTGTATAGTTTATAGATTAAATTGTATATTTAAAATAGCATAACTATTGAGGTGAATCTTTAACCTTCGTATTTTTCTTCATTCCTTGCATTCCAAATAACCTAGCAGAAAATAATAGAAATGATTGTTCTAATGTGTGTATTTTGAGAGGTAGACCAATACCATGATCTTATAACATATATAAAGTTCATGTTGCTGGAAATATAGATCCCAAATAACCCGGATAAGGCTTTCCATATGTCTCATAACATTTTACATTCAACAATGAGATGCTTGATGGATTCATTGTTGTTGCGAAATTGGTATTTAGATACTAAAAGTTAGTGTCTATTTTTCATAACATAATCTACTTGAATCCATATTTTTAGTATACTTCAAGTTAATATAGAACAATTCTTAGGAGTAGAATTGCTCTAATATCTTTTGAACAATTTTGATTTCTCACCATGTTCTCTTATTGCATTCCAAATCTGTTTGGTATTGAAATCACATGTAAGAGAAATAATCCATAACAATTTATCATCTTCATGTTGTTTAGTCTAATCTTTTGTATATTTTCAATATTATAAGCAATCACATATGTACTCGGCTGGAAGAAGTTCCAATCACCATCAGACAAAAACAATAAATATTTTTTCATAGGTAGGAATATGAATGGAGAATGATATAAAAACTTTGGAATCACACCATTTCTTCAGCAAAAAGCCAATGATTTATTTTCTAATTTTCTAAAAGGTAAAATTTTCAGGAGATTCTCTAACTTTTAACATTCTTTTTTATATTTTAAAATATAGTTTTCCATAAATATTTATTTTACCGGAAATTGAACCAAAGTTTATGTGAGAAAGCATCCACCATTGCTTCAATGCATCTAATATTTAGGCCCCCTCTGCATAAGGTTTACAAATCTGTTTTCAATTAGACCAGTAAACAACTATTTACTTTCTGAAGTGCCCCAAATAAATCGATTGAACATATTTTTAATTATTATTATTATTAGAGACTTAGGTAACTGCCATCTTTGCATATGGTAGATAGGATTGGCAGTTAGGACAAATTGGACCAAACTTAAATTTTACTTCAAATGATAGTAGTTTCTCATCCCAATCTAGAAATTTATTTCTGATTTGGGAGACCAATTTATCATAATTTCCAGACCTATTAGTTGAGTGAATGGGAATTCAAGATACTTAAATGGTAGTTTTCCATGTTTGAATCTCGTACGTATTTTAATTACTGATATTCTGAAATGACACATTGCCTTAGGAGAGACAAAACTGGTTTTATCTTTGTTGATTTATTGTCGTGAATAATCTTCATAATATTTGTAGAAAATCACCTACTTTATTTTAGATTAGGAGTGTATCCATTGGTAAGTATAATAAAATTGTCAATAAAAACTAAATATGAAATAATGATCTGGCTCTTTGTATGATATATTATCCCTTTATTATCTTTATATAGTTTCTTTAAACCTTTGATAAGATATTTTTCGGCTAATATAAAGAGGCTAGAAGATAGGGGATCTATATGTCTATCTTCTCAATTACATTTGAAATAACCATGGATTTTTTCATTGAATAGAATAGAAAATCAACTAGAATATATGCATTTCTCGATCCAATTTAACCATGTGTTTTCAAAACTAAAATATTTTAATATTTTAAGAGCAAAAAAAAAAGTATGTCGAAATACTTTAACATATCCAACTTTATCATCACATTTCCTCCATAAATTTTTCGATTTAAATCATGCGTAAGTTCTTGAGTCAAAATGATATTGTCATGGTTTCCTTTAACCAAGCATTTTTGCTCATCTGAAATTAGTTTATGTGATAGAATTGTAAGTTTTCCATTAAGAATTTTGGATATGATTCTATTAAAAACTTTACATGGACTTATAGGTCTGTAATCACTCCATGTTTTAGGAGAATCTACGTTGGAGAATTAGGCATAAGGATGCGGAAAAAACGTCTTGCGGGATTTGTTGATTAAAAAAGATTTTGTAATTACTGAGCATATGTCCTTTGATATTATATTCCAACAAAAACAAATAGATATTGGTATAAAAATTATATACTCCAGCCACATTGGTGATTATCAATGATGTTATAGCAGATAATATTTCATCTTCAGTTGGTAACTCAGTTTGTTTCTCTTGCTCAGTTACTAACTTAGAAATGATGCTAAATAGTTCATTTACCTATGTAGAGTCTCTGATGATAAAAGTCCTTTATGGTGTGATTCAACAGAAATGCTAGGTTCTTTCTAGTCTCGGATCCAAACATTACCCTCTAAAATGTCATGTAGTTGATTTTTTTTTAACAAAATTGTTAAAGCCCTTTGTATCTTTATCTCTATCTTTCATCCAACTAGAGCCACTCTTTTACTCCTAGTAAAATTTCTCTCTTCTAAGAGTTGCAAATGAATTGCTGGAACTTTAGAGTACTTTAAAATTAATCTAAAATAAAATAAAGATAAAAAATATAAAAAATTTAATAGGAATTTATTTTGATGATGATATATATATATATATATATATATATATATATATATATATATATATATATATATGTTTAAAATTAAAAAACAAAACAAAATTTAGGTCATAGAGAAATAATATTTGTGATGAGATATTCTAAATAACATCACTCATTAGAAAAAAAAACATTAATTATGAGAAAAATCGGTGATCGGGAGAACCAATCGAGGTCGTTTTATTTATATTGAATAATTGTCCGAAGTTGTACATGTATGAAGTTAATGGTCAAACTATACATACAAAAAACTGGTATAAGTTTACCCAGTTTTGAGATTACCCACGTTCGGTATAAATTGACCCAATTTTAGAAGAAAATACCCTTTTGAGATATGGAAGTTGTTTTTTTACTAACTCCCCTTCATCTCATTTTCTCTCTAACACTTCATATTCACTTTTACTTCTCTCTAACATATCTCTTCTTACTCTATAAAATCTCTAATTTCTCTCTAAATTTCCTGGTGAAGTAAAAGTGAATATGAAGGGTAAGAAGAAGAAATAATTGCACCCTCATCCACCACCACCCAAGTATTTCTAGATTTAATTTCATGCATGTTTATGTATTTTAGGCTATTTAGGATGAATTTTTGTGATATTATTAGGATTTTTAGTGAGAATCATAGATTAAAGTTAGGGTTAGTTTCAAAATTAGGGTTATGGTTTAATTTGGTAGAAAAATCTAGGGTTATGGTGTTTTTTTCGTCATTTTTATGTCAGATTCGGCCGAAAAATGGTTGGTACCGGTGGGGTGCGCTAGGCACCACATCGGTGCGTAAGCCCACTACGTTCGGTACTTGGCTTACACATCGATGGTATGGTAGACGTGCATCGATGGGTGCACAACCAAAATCTATTTTTTCTTTAAAAAAAGCTTATTTTTTTTAGAAATAAATCCTTAAAAAATTATTTAAAAATTTATTTTAAGTTATTCTATCAATTTTATGATGTTTATATTTAATTCTTGTAAAAAATTTTACATCGATTAAAAATTAGTCTAACATTATATATATATATATATGCGACTAACCTTATTTTTTATGTTTTTTATTTCAGTATCGAGTATGTCGATCCATGACCTTATGGTAAATACATTGAAGGGCTTCCTCGACCAATGGTGATTCACCCGAGAAAAAATATAAAGATCCCTAAGGATGTGGAAGATGAGAGGATCCGCAAAAAAAAAGTGAACGATAGTCGAGGGCGGAAGAGACTGAGAAGAAGCGCTCGAGGGAGGACGAGATAGAGAATGATCACAAAGAGCAGTCATAGCGTCACATCCACAAAGGCTAAAGAGAACAAAAAACTATTGAAAACCCAGTTGACGATGCTGTTGGGAGCTCATTACGGCGTGATGCACTACCTGTGCGATCACTTACGGTCCACCAATCACTCACTATATCACAACTATCGTCCGCTGCTCGTTTACCGTCCCAGTGCATACATCAGCACAACCACCACCAGTTAGCGCTAGGGTGGATGCTACTGATGACCCTGAGCATGATGTCTTGTAGTAAGTTATTCTATTTTCATTCGTCTTTATGTTTTGTATCGCGTTGTGAACTTATACTCCCAACTTAGCACAAACCTATAACCTGTACTCGAAACTAACCATAAATATTGCACTAACTTTTGTTCATAAACTAAAAAAACTAACTTACACTCTTTTAATTACCACCAAACTAACAAAAAACCTAACTTATCCTCGAAACTAACCATAAACACAAAGGCTACTGCCTTGCCTTAGCACAAACTTAAAATCTAAAAAAAATCAATACGAGTAAAAGATACAATAAACGAATAAAAAACTAAAAAAGACAAGGTAAAAATAGTAGAACGAAAAAAACTAACAAGTGTTTTGCACCATGGGTGCTTAGTCATGAGAACCAATGGTGCACACTACTCTGCACTCATGGTGCAAATCAGTGTACACCATCGGTTGGGCCTACAGTGCATCATTGGTGCACAGTACCGGTGGCCAAGGATGCATGTACCCATCAGTACAAGCATACCAGGCCGATGATGCCTAACGCATGCTCGGTGTCGAGCACCATTGGTGCCTAGTCGGTGGCATCATTGGTGTATCACTCTATGCACCGATGGTGCAACGTTTTTGCACCATTGGTATCAACAAAACCAAACCGAATTTCATGTCTTTTGGATATCAGAGGGGTGGACCTCGCAAGGATGGAAAATTTTGGCTGCCATTGTCAGATCCTGTTTGTGATACGAAATGAAAAATGCATTGAAACCTTGTTGCAATAGCTATAACCATCTCCGATATTTTCATCCAATATTTGGTTACAACTGGTGTTTCGTAATCGAATATACTTTCATCCACCTTCAGATATTTTTCTTTACCGTTATATATCTTGCTATATACCGCATAATTATCTATTAGTTCGTCGTAAATTGACTTCCTACTAATTTACAAACCTTCTTCATGACCATATAACATAAATGAAACTGCATGATACCCACAATGACGATAAGGCTTGGCGTCATTTATACCAGTTATAAATGAAATTAAGTGTTTCAGAACCAACGTAAGAATCTTTTCGGATTATCTATCAGTTGTTTCCCACCAACAACAGAGCACGGTACGATATTGCTAGAAAGTGCGACAATCGAAGAATTACGATGTAATCTAGGCACATCCGCACGAATCGTATTCGCACTTGGAACTACGATACAGGCGATCACTTTTGAAGTTTTAAAGGGGTCTGGCATCGAAGCTTCGTTGGCCTTATTAGCGGTATCTACATGTGCCCAGTGACATTTATCTCATTTAGTGGATGATATATCAACAACAACTTTTCAATTCACATGTGGATGACCGCGGTGTTTCTGCTTCTCCAATGACTCTAGTAGGGAGGATCTCTCCGGATAAACAATTTCAAACCATTTTTTGTAAATGTGTTTTATACAATGTTCGTCTTTTGTCTCCATAACATCAATTACAAGTTTTTCCAAATCATCTTTGAGAATCTTCATTGTTTTTTGGTTCGTACATGGCTATATTCCTAACCTTCTACCATGGTCGGGACATGCTTCTATAATACAACTTTCTATTATTACGCCACTCGCGAATCTGGTGGTTCAAACATATGCAAACGTCATTGGTTGTATAATGTTTAATATCCACCCCATCTTCGTTAGCGATTTTCTCACAATCTTGCACACTTTCTAATTCAGTAAGAAAGAGTTCTAACGCGTGTGGGAAACCTCGTCTCAAATTATGTCAAAACTTTTGTCAACAAATTTATGTTGTGTTATGTAACGATTCTTTTCAAAAGAAGATCTAATTGAAGAATATTGGATTTTGACAAGTGAATGCCCCTTCACCCAAAATAACCCAAAGTTTAGTTTGCTCGTACATAGGTAACATTTCAAGTTAGAATGAGCGCTCTCGACCCGGTTAGTCGTGCAATGTCCCGAACGCATGAACTTGTTCGTTTTCTAAAAAACAAATTTGTGAGTGTATTTATCAAGCCATGACTTTTCAGTGTATTTGATTGCAAGAGGGTATTCTTTGTAGTCTAGCTATATCTCAAGCCTAGCATGATCGAATTCAATTTCTGATGCCGCATACGCTATCTTCTTCCAAGCAGAAACAAATTTCTCATTATCACTTTTCTCAGGGAAATACTTCCTTGGATCCCATGAATGTATTGTTTTATGTGCCAGCGGCATAAAATATGTGTTGTCTTTGGGAAGACTACTTTTATGGCGTTCATCAATGCTAAATATATGTCAATCAAGATCACAGACGGTTCTTCAATCCCATTAGCGGCAATCAACGAATTCAAGCATTCTAACACCCATTTGAAGTTGTTTAATTTCTCACAAGACATGAAAGAAAAAACAACATAGTACATAAAAATAGTAGACGTCATGCCTACTATCGCAAACAACGACATCCCATATCTTATGATCTTGTACGTGTTATACATGATTAACACTCTTAGAAATGTCCGCAACAAATCAAAACTGGTTGGATGCGCAAAAAATATACGAGTAATGATTTGCCCATCGTCTTCACTAGATTTATGAAATTCATAATAATTATGCGTCTTAAGCTCGCCCAACGGAAACTACAGCTGTGACGTGCCCGTTTTTTTCAAAACCTGATTTTTCTGTCTGACGTTGTAGATAGTGCGCATAGAAGAAACATTATATTCATTCAACTTCTTAACATCACTCAATATTTCTCTAGGACATGTTCCCATATATGTCGACCGTTCAACAAATTCCATTTCCTGTTCGTTCAAACGACCTCCGTATGAAAACAACATCTAACTTTCATCGATCCGGTTCCACTAACGACCCCTTTAACTCAAATGGACAACCAATTTTTTTGGTTCTCGTCGACTTTACTTTACGATCTTTTTCGGCCATCGTTGGAATATATTTTCCCGACCTGTCGCACTGAAAAACTGTTCGATGATTTTTTATACTATCTACTTTATCGCGACGCCTTAGGTTGATAACCAGACCTTTATCTTTTTCGGTCTTCTGTACCCACTTAACTAATGCTTCTTGTGTATAATACTCCGTCGTGAAAAAAACATGAGTGTAGTCGGTAGCGAAAGCTTCCTCAGATCCATACACAATATCCGCTCCCTAATTAACATCATTAAAACACAACTCGTAGTTAGGAAAACCAAAACATAGCTGATTTAAACATGTTAAAATACGAGACTAAAAATGCGATTTTTTGTGTCCATGTACCATCGGCTCAAGGGCTCTGAACCGGTGGTGCCTCGCCACAAAACCAGTGGTCATGCACCACTAATACCATCGATGTAAGGACCCAGAATCGGTGCCAACAAGCCTATGCACCATCGGTTCCAAAGGCTAGAACCGATGGTGCAATCGCAACCGGGGACCGGAAATATTTACCGTTACCTTCTCCGGCAATTCAAACTCCTTCTTTGGCGAATCAACCTCCTTCTCCGATGACATATGCTCCTCTCTTACCTCCGGCGACATCAATTCCTCTGTGCTAATCCCTAACTCCGGTTTAATCATGTTCCCTTTTGTGTTTTTTTTCAAAGTAGGGTTGAATGTTCTTGAGAGTAGTTTGAATGTTCAAGTTGATTTGGAAGATTCTCAAATATATATAGTCTGATCTAGTAAATTGTAGTGTCTTTTTTTGTCACGTTAGCCAAATAAATATAGATTGTTTTGTGATTTAGATCCATTTAGTATATACTTGGTGGTTTTTTTTATTTAACAACAAATCTGTAATTAAATGGAAGTTGGAAAAAATCAAACGTATTTTTTGGTTAAACTTAAATCAATATTGGGTCAATTAAACCAAAAATGTTAAACTAATTAGTTTCCAACTCTAGTTATTCGAGTATACATTTTCTTTTTAAAAATTATTATACCAAAACAATAATGTAAAATTTAAAATCGAAAAAATTCCAACCAAGTTTAGTAGGGCTAACTAGATGAAAGAATAAAATTTTAGTGCATAAAATGTACAAATCGTAAGATAACTATAAATTACTAAAAGCTTTTTCTAGTCTCTTATTAATTACTTTATACAACATTTGAGAATACAGAATAGACCCATTAAAAAATCACCAAATTTGATCTAAACAGTTACAAGACACCAGGCAGAAAACAAACACCTTAGAATAACCAGGTATGTCTGTTGTGAATCTAAACCCAAAAATGAAAAAATGCAAAAATGCTAATATCTAACCGGAAAACAACTGTTTATTAGTATGTCAATCATCATCTTTGTTGGCTTCCCCGTCATCGTCGCTTTGAGACTCTTGAGCAGAATCTTCCGCTGTTAAAGTACCTACACTATCATCGTCTTGATTGTTACCAATTGACGAAAGAGATAAGGGATTCCATGTGGAGCTCGCCTTTTGTAATCCTCGTATGGCTCTCATTGCGGCCAGGGTGCTCCGGTAGATGTCCAGATTTTCCTCCCCGAGCGTTGAAGAAGTCTCGGCTGAAATATTTGGAATACTTGTCTTCGATGTGCTTGGTTTCTCTTTAGTTGATGGAGTATACTCAATGACTTCTGCCTCCAATGGAAATAGAAGTTCGAGATTTGCCTCACACTCACGAACTAACCTTGTAAGTGGTTCTGTTGTAAAGAAAGGTTGGTGTAGAGCAACTTGAGTGAATGGTAAACGCAGCAATCCCCCGGTTCGTTTGTCGTACTTTTTCAGAATTTTAACCAGCCCTGCCAAAAGAAATAATCATGAAATCTTCGTTTATAGTACGATAGATGGCCCATTAAGAAAAGCATTAAAAATGTATATATAACGTGAAAAAAAATAGGTTAGAGCATAATTTAATAATTTCAATCTATGAAACCGGACACCTCCAGCAACCTCTTGCATGCACACTGGATAACATCTCCGGTGCTCAGGTCTACGACATGGGAGATTTTTAGAGAGCTTGAAGAAAATTTAAGGAGCTTATGTAAAAATTTATGCTATATAGTTATAATAATTCGTTTTTTTATTCTAAATTACTTTTCAAGCTAGATTTCAAATGTATATATATGGTTATATACATACATTAGATATATAAACAAACTTTTCATCCTTTGTGTGTAATTATCATCTTTTTACATATACCCCTCAGCACTTGTATCCTAAAATTTTAGAATTTGCCAAATCAGTTGCCGAATCCCTGCATTCTTGCTTCATAAATTTCAATTTATTTCCAACCATATAATTAATCTATCAGTCTAGAGAAAAAAATCTAAATCGCCAATGTACCAAAGTAGTTGTAAAACACTAATCATCTAAATAAAGCCCTATCATCTTTAATAACCCACAACTAACAATTCCAAATAATAGTAATTTATCATCATATATCGACTGTTTTGAGGTCGAGCGAGGAGATAATGGCCCTAAAGTAAAAGAAGAAACATCATATATAGACTGTTTTGAGTTCGAGCGAGGAGATAATGGCCCCAAAGTAAAAGAAGAAAACGTGTGGGGGGAGGGATATATATAGGCTATTCTGAAATAAAGATATAAGAAATACGCTGCTTCGAAATTGAAAAAAGAAGAAAAAGTTGAAACGGACGGAAAAAACGTGATTGTTTATTATTATAAAAAAACTAGAAGAACTGGAAAATCATATGTTTCAAAGAAGAACGAGATAATCCATATTTAAGGTATCAACAGATAAAAGAAACAAGTTGATTCAATTAAAGCTATTCCGTGTTTGGCATTTAGAAAGGCACTAACAGCTTTACAACTTATCAGAGGATACGGCTTTTATAGTGTATTGTGCGATACTGGTGAATACACATACCCAACAATACATGCTAGCATGCTCTCGTTGGGGTATGAAAATCATGAAACCAATGGTGATTTAGACAATTATGACTAACACCAATATATTTCTTGTAGATGCTTAAAAGCTCACAACAAAGATTCTTAACACTCTTAAGTTCTCTAAAGTTAGTTCCATTATTTCTTAAATTTCAACATTTTCTTACTCACTCCACCTGTCGACATTGTTCTCGTGTACGGAAAAGTTGTGCAAACTAACACAATAGTCAACCAAATAAACACTTCTATTCCAAATTAAAAATTGAGAGACAAGATAGGAGGCAGCAGAATGAACATACAAATGACAAGCTTACCTGCAAAATTTAGAGAGCTATAATTTTTTAGAAGCACCATCTCCCCATGAATTGTTACAAGGTCCCTACGAATCCCCATCATTTCTTCACTGAATTTACTTTCGGAGGTAAAGTCTCCTTTCCTCCCACTTCTATCTTTAAGTTGTTCGATTCTTTCCTTAAGCTCCTGTTGTTATGATATTAGATTAGATGATTCACAGATCGAATCAAATTGTATTTTCTTTTAGATTCATGACAAGAGAAACACACAACACACCTAAACACAATGCCTCACCAACCCAAACATGGAAAACACTACATGTGTAGTAACGCAAACCTTAATCATAACAGTTTCAATTCCTAGAGATTCAACCATTATGAACAAGGAGATACGCAAATTAAACGCTTTACTGGCGACAAAGAAAGAAGTTACTACTACTGCTTCCTCTCTTAAACGTGCATAAATAATTTTCCTTAAGTTGTTCGATTCTTTCCTTAAGTTCCTGTTGTTATGAGATAAGATTAGATGATTCACAGATCGAATCAAATTGTTATTTCTTTTACATTCATGGCGAAAGAAACACAAAACACACCTAAACACAATGCCTCACCCACCCGAACATGGAAAATACTACATGTGTAATAACTTCAGTACCGCAAACCTTAATCGTAACAGTTTCAATTCCTAGAGATTCAACCATTATGAACAAGGAGATAAGCCAATTAAACGTTTTACTGGCGAAAAAGAAAGAAGTTACTACTTACTACCACTGCTTCCTCTCTTAAACGCGCATAAATAATTTTCCTCACAACTAAGTTTTGGCGAAGACCCTTCTCGGATTACTAAACAGGATAGTAGGTTTCCTAAGCCTATGCAAAGAACAAGTGATGAAATCTATCATACGGCCTGACTTAGATGTAATCTATACCTGCAAACTATGAGACCCTGAGTTTTCTGAGTTTTGATTAGCAGTCCTGATTGAGTGTGATAATGCTTCCCAACAATTGGAGAGAAAAGATTATGAACGATTCCTGATCAAACTTTAACTCAGTTCCATAGATAATTTGATTTGAATTCTACTTGATTTGAAGAAAACTTACACTTATCAAACAGTAGTACTAACATCAGTACTCGACTATTAAACTAAATTCATCTTAGTTCTTTCGTAGACCAAGAACAACTAATTCCTGATACATCTCATGCGTAGTAAACCGAGGAGCTAATTCACAAAGAAGACCACGAATCTACAACCCTAATATCATATAGTCATACATAAGGATTTCGAAAAATGAGTTTAAAGAAAAACACCTGTAGTCGAATAACGAACTCTTCTTCTTTATCGATATAGAAATCGTTGAATTTCTCAAGCTCTTCGTTGAGTATCCTAATGAATGAATCCTGGAGATCGAGTGGAGGAGGAGGAGGAGGGGGATCGAGGCCGTGAACGGAGGCGGTTGTGTTCGTCGTATCTGCAAACACAGACCGCTGGGAATCGACGGTGGTGGCGCCGGAGTCGGGGAAGTGTTTGAGGAGTTTTTTGAGGGGTTTGTAGCAGAGAAACTTGTCTCTCCACTCCGGTAGGGTTTCCTCGAGGTGAGTTTTGAATTCCTTGCCGAACTTCATCGTCTAAATCTTACCAATTGTTCGATTTCGATTTAAGAGTGGTGTTGTTGCGGTGGTGGTGCTGTGCATGTGGGCTTTGAGAGAGCGAAGAATCTTGAAGTGAGAAAGTAGATGGAGGATTTCGAATCTGAAAGTTGAAGATGACTTGATGGAAATGATACTCTTTTATAGTCCCGGCTATTTTCATTCAGAGATGGCCCCATTCCTAGGACAAGCGATCCTTATCTAATTATAAAAAACAAAAAAACAAAAAAAACAAATTTAATTAGTTGCAGATAATAAATGATATTAAAAACATTATCAATAATTTAAAATAATACAAAAATTAATACAACTATAACTTTTTAAATGATAGCAATGAGTTGTCGATAACAAAAATTTGCTTCGGTACTGAACCCACTATTCAAGTTATGATTTTTGCATAAGAGAGAAAAACACACTTAAAATTTTAAACAATCAAATTTAATGTTCAAATATAAAAGGTTGTTTTTAAAAATATTTTATATATTATATCTTTTGTCTAATGTTAATTAGCAAATATTTTGGTATCTATTAATATATAGTTTTGGTATATGTTAGTAAATATTTTTTATATTTAAAATGAAATTAATTGGATTTCTTTGTTTTGAAGAGAGAGTTGCTCTAAAGATCAAGATTTGGGCTGGATTCCCTACGAAGTCCACCGTATCGTATTGATTCTCTCTTAGCTCATCTATCACTCCTCATCTCCAGACTGTGGCAAAGAAAATCACGACCTCACCCTTCTCTCTCAAAAAACCCTAAATTGAAAGCAAAATCCCTAGATGAAATCTCACGAGAAAATCAATTTCCATCTTCGATCATATTGAATCATCTCAATCTGATCTGAAAGAACTGGAAAAAACACCAAATGGAATCAATGGAACCCCAGATCGAAGAATAAAAAACTTCCCTACATTCAAGTCTTCGACAAAGAATCTGCCTACGATGTTTTCAAACCCAGTATTTGAAGACTCTCTGTTAAAGAAAGAGGAAAGAGCAAGAAGAAGATCATACGCAGAGGCGGTTGAGACCAAAGCATCAAAGAAGGGCTTCACTCACAAGGAAGTTCTACATGAGGAGCACGAGGAATACGTCTCAGTCCAGTTTCAGCTTACAAATAAGTTCTTTTTAACCACTCTTACAAAAACCACATTAATTGCCAAGTTCTCATCTGAAAGTCCAACTTTCAGTGAGTTCAAGGCATACATCTCTGCATTTAGATTCTTAGGTCCATGCAACAGTCATAAATGGGATTACATACACTATTTCGTTGAACTAGAATCAATAGAAGATGTTAAAAGATTCTGGGCCAAACCAATTAGAACAATAGGTAATCTTCGTTTTAGAATACTTAAGTGGACTCTCGAATTTCACCCCAAAAAGAGTCCTCAGCGATTTCTTTTTGGATCTTTATGCCTAAACTACCATAAATATATAACCATGACTTTGTCACTCATATTGCTAAGGCAATATGGGCGCCAGAAAATAACTTAGCAAGCTATAATAAAACTAAAGCATGGGTTATAGGTGGTATTTCAAAACCTCTTCATCAAAGGATCTGGGCATCCTTTGGGGAACATGACGGATTCTGGAAAGATATCAATTATCTTAACAAACCTTTTTACTGCAAGAAATGTAAACATATAGGGCATCAAGAAAAATTATGTAAAAAAGGTGAATTGGAAAAAAACATGCTTAAAAACAGAACTGAAAAAAAATGTTAAAAGCACTCAATCCAAACTTCCTTTAAAAGAAGTCTGGATTCCAAAATCTACTGAAATCAATGAATCTGTTAAAGAAAACCACCTTAAACACCTGTTGAACCACAAATTAAATCTACTGATTTTAGCATTGAAACTATTGATAAAGTAGAAAAATCAACAAAAGATAAGCCTACTGATTGAAACAATGAAGTTGAGAAGGATATAGACTTAGATGGAAAAATATTAACATTTAACCAGCTTAATGACAGTTTGGATGTCACTGAAAAACAAATTGATGAAGCATTAGAAACCATAAATCTGAATAACCCTTTTTACATTCTTAACGATAAAGAATCAGATGAAATATTGGAAACAAAACCTGAAAATTGTATAGCTAGTTTGAGTCTTCCTCAATCTCCAAAGAAAACTAGGAAAAAATTAAATAAAACACCTTCAAGAAGGTCATCAAAAGGTAAAATTTTAATAAAAGCAGTTATATTAAATTGATCCTTAAGATCTTCTAAACAAACCTCAAAATGAACAGAGCAATCCTTAGTTGGAACGTTAGAGGTCTTGGAAACATTAAAACATTAAAAAGAATTATAAATATAGCTAGAAAATTTTCCACTAATATCATAGATCTTCAAGAGCCTATGATATCAGTCAATAACTTGCAATCTACACGAATAAAATTAGAATTTGACTCACACTTTGCAAACATTAGTAATAAAATCTGGGTTTTTTTGAAAAATCAATATAACATCACTATTTTGGATAATTCAGAACAACACATTTCATGGTAAATCATTCAAATGAAAGAATCCTTATTACCATAATCTATGCAAAATATACCAGATCCCATAGAGTGCCTCTATGGGATCTTTTAAGAGTCATCTCAAATACTTATCTACCCTGGCTTGTTGTTAAAGATTCTAACACAATCTCCAACACCAATGAATAAATAAATTGCTCTACTTTATGCTCTAAAAGTATGGAGGACTTTAAAAACATGATGTTAGATTGTAATTTAGAAGATACTAGCTATATAGGAACAAACTATACATGGACAAATAAACACAAATGAAAAAGGCTTGATAGATCATTATATAATGAAAAATTGAGAGAACTGTTTCAATTAACAAGGGTGAATAATTTGCCCAGAACATGTTCTGACCATTCACCCTTGTTAATAACTATCCTATAAAAAACAACAGAACATAAAACTTCATTTAGATTCCAAAACATGTGGTTGAAACATAATAAATTTCTTAAGATTGTAGAAGAGAACTGGTCCTTACCATTAACAAAATCGTCTAATATTTACACCTTTTGGTCCAAAGTAAAAAGACTTAAGAAATTCTTAAAAAGATGGAACAATGACATATTTGGAAACATATTTGACTCTCTAAGCAAAATTGAGACTGAAATAAAAAATGCATAAACTTCTCTACAAGAAACAGATAACTTAGAATACCAGAATAACTTAAAAATACTCAATAATAAGTTAATAACATTACTAGAAAGAGAGGAATCTTACTGGAAACAAAAAAGCTATACAAACTGGCTCAAATATGGGGATAACAATACTGCAACTTTTCATAGTTATGTAAATAAAAGAAGATAAACAAATAGGATTAATGGTATTCTAGTTAATAACATTTGGACTGATGATGAACTTAGAACTAGTAATTTTGCAATGGAACATTTTAAAAATCTTCTAAACAGCTCAAAGAATCAAATCAACCTTACAATGATAAAAGATGCCATTCATAATACTATATCTGACCAAAATAATGAAGAAATGATAAAAATGCCAACTATGGATGAACTATACATTGTTGTTAAAAATCTTAACCTTGATAGTGCTTCTGGAGTTGATAGATTCAACTCCAGATTCTACTTATCTTGTTGGTCAATAATTAAAAATGATCTTTTAAAATTTGTAACTGATTACTTTATAGAAAACCAAATCCCTAAAGGTTTACATGCTACTTTAATATGTCTTATACATAAAGTTAAAGCCCCTAAAACTTGGTCACGATTTAGGCCCATAAGTTTATGAACAGTCTTAAATATAATCATACCCAAATTATTAATTTATAGACTTGCAAATCTATTACATTTAATCATTTCTAAGGAACATGGTGCATTGATTGAAAAGCGATTAATACAAGATAACATTTTAATTACACAGGAAATGATCAAAGACATTAATAGATAATCTAGAGAAAATAACTTAATAATCAGTTTAGATATGGCCAAAGCCTTTGATAAACTAGAATACAAATTTATATATGAAGTTATGATTTCCTTTGGCTTTAACTTAAAAGTAATAGAACTGATACAAAAGAGTATTGAAAACATTTCATTCTCTATCATAATAAATGGTAAAATACATGGATTTTTAACTCAAGCAATGGATTAAGATAGGGGGACCCTATGTCCTCCATTTTATTCATAATAGTAGAGGAATTCTTAATAAGAGGCTTAAACAATTTAGTTGATCAAAACAATCTTTTATCCTTTAATATGAAAGGTTCATTAAAAATCAATTGCCTAACATACGCTAATGATATAATTTTGTTTACTAATGGCTCAATAATTAATATAAAGAATCTCTCAAAGTTTTTAAATACATATCAACTGATATCTAGTCAACAAATAAACATACAAAAAACTACTTTTCAAGCCTCTAAATATATGAACAGATCTAAAGTAAAAGAAATAGAGAACCTATTAGGCTTTAAACATACCCATCTACCTATTAATTACCTTGGGTTTCTAATTCACTATAATAACTTCTCTATAAACTTTGAAAAGTTAATAGAAAAGATAAGGAATAAAATTAATGAATGGAACTCTAAAAATATTTCCTTTGGAGGTAGAATAACATTAATAAATTTAGTATTACTCTATTATCCTAATTATTACATGAAATCTATAAAATTACCTTTAAAAGTGACAAACATAATTAACAAGTTGTTGAACAAATTCTTATGGGGTTATAATGACAGCAATAAAACAATCTTGTGGTGCAATTGGAATAAATTGTGTAAGCCTCACAATGAAAATGATCTAAACATTAGGAAGCTAGAGGATACTCGGAAAGCATATTCATATAAGTATGGTTCAACTTTAGAAGCAATAAAACTTTATGGTTTAATCTCATGCATTCTAAATATTGTAAAAACATTCATCCTCTTCAAACATCCTTAAAATTAACAGACTCTAAAACATGGAAAATAATGTTTGAAATTAAAGAATAAGCTGAACATTTGATTTAATGGAGATTAGGAAAAGGTGAAATTGATTTATGGTTAGACTGTTGGCACCATGATAAACCATTGATAACCCTAACTCAATTAAAGTCACAACATTATACACTAACAAAGGTTACTGAGTTTTGGAACAATAATAATTGGGATATTCCTAAATTGTAAATGTACCTACCTGCTATATATATATATATATTAACAGAATCACAAAGACTCATGTTAACTTTAACATGTTGATTCCATTATTTGGAAGAGCTCCACTGATGGATCATTTAATTTAAAAGAAACTGCTAATTTAATTAGACAAAAGGATATAACCTTTGTAATAAAAGGTAAAATTTGGAACAATATCTTTCCAAAGAAGTGCTCTTTCACTCTTTGGAGAGTATTAAAAAACTTAATCAGTGTGGACACAGTAATGCAGAAAAAAGGTTTTAATATTGCCTCAAAATGTATAAACTGCCAGAATATAGAATCCATCAACCATGCTTTTGTTACTTGTGAGTCTTCTTGGTTAGTTTGGTCATATATTTTTATAAAATTTGGCATTAAGATTGGAAAGCACATGACTATAAACCATGTTATTAACCTCTGATTTCTATCTACTTCAAAGACCATCCATATCAGGATTGTTTTACCTGCATTAATCACTTGGAACATTTTGACTGCTAGGAATAAACGTAAGCATCAAGATGTGTTATACTCTTATAAAGCAATTATTAATCACATATCTCTTATGCTAATAACCTTAGATTCTGCATCATTGATTAATATAAAGCATTGGAAAGGTGATCACTTAGTAGCAAATGAACTTAGCTGTTTCAACATATAAAGAATACCAAACTTTTTTTATATATCAAATGGATTCGTCCTGCTGTTAGTAGATACAAATTAAATTGTGATGACTCTTCATTAAGGAATGGTGAATCTAGTTATGACTTTATAATAAGAAACAACAAATGTAACTTGATTATTGCTAAAGGAAACACATTAGGCAAGTGCACACCGATCTTAGCTGAGATCCTTGCTTTAATAAATGGTCTTTTAACCTGCAAGAAGGAAAACTTAAACATGGTAGATATAGAGATAAATTCCTTAATACTTTTTAACATGTTAACAATAGGAAAATACTTGTGGCACCTTGATCAAATTATTAGTTGTTGTGGAAATCTTATAAAGCCACAAATGACTATAAAGCATATATATATATATAGAACAAAATAGGGCAGCCGACTATGTAGCTAAACATGCTCTTAGTATTCAAAAAGAATTTGAAATTGACATACAATATACCTTAAAGGAGCTATCAGCTATTATCTTACTTGAATCTCTAGATTTAGGATATTTTAGATTCTTTGATTAACCTTATAATGGCAGGTTCTTAACCTGACAAATATTTTCCTTTTAGGTACAAAGACATATGGAGCGAGGACGTAGATGAAGAAAAGGAGGAAGAAAGCAGCACCAACGCATATAGAAGCTGAGGAGATATAGGATCAACAAGAGCAGCAAACTGAAACTATCAACACTTGAAGACTAAAGATTCAAGCACTCAATCAACATTAGAAATGAAAACAAGAACAAGTACATATAAACTTGTTATAAGATAGATTTTTTGTAACATTCAGATGCAAAAACAACATTTCAATAAATAAATTCATTCTTGGGGAAAAAGATTGAAAAAAATAAAAATATTAAGAAAAAGAAATTAAAAAACCAAACTCAATGTTTAAATGTAGAACGATAGTTTTTCAAATATACATCTAGTATCTAGTGATGATTAGCAAATATTTCATATTTTTGTTATTTTTATTTTTATAATTTAATATATAATTTTATATATATATATTACTAATTGTTTTTAATCTAATTAATAATATTAGTAATATTAAACGGAAATTCTTTCAAACCCACGATCCATCTACGAAAAATTCTGTTAAACCTATAACCCATCCCACCGGATCGGATCTGATATCCACGGATTTGGAAAAAATTGTCATCCTCCCTAGTTATGAATGGGATGAAATATGATACGATTTTCATTAAAAATATCAAAATTATTGTAGTGCGAATAAAATTTAGATTTATTATTGCTAATTAACGATTTAGTGAATAATGTATATATTATTAAAATTTAATTTGGATAGAATTAGTAATAGTTATAGTCAGCATTTTTATTAATAAATAAAATAAGATTGTAATTTTTTTTTGGATTAGTTTGGATATTTGATGGAACACGTGTTTTCTTTTTCTTCACAAAATCCAATTTATAATAACTTATTATTATTATAATTGGTAGATATAAGAAAAACTTTTATGCCCAAAAATTTAAATAAATTTAAAGATTATTTTATGTATTCTAAAATTTTAAATAAATTATAAAACCAAATATGAATATCTAAAAAAATAATTTTAAAAAAAATATTTACTTGCATTGACATTTTTCGTTTTTATCAACAAAATAAAAAAATTCAATATTTTTAATTTGTAGAATGCATTGTCAGTTTTGTTATCATCTAAAAGGTCACTTTTAAATTTGAATTTTAGATCTTAATTAACAAAATATGTTTTGGGTAAAGCCTAAACTTCATACGGGAATTATTGTTTCCAATTTATAATATTTTTTCATTTTTATACTCTCGTTTCCATAGCCATTATTGTTTGAATAATGGTTTGTTACTTCATATTGTCAACTTTTTTGAATTCTATTTTTTATTTTTGCTTTTCATTCGAATTGTTTTATCAATTGCTAGAGATTAATTGTAATCTCTAAGATAACTATTTTTAATTTTTAGAAGATCATATAAGTTTTTAACAACCTAAAAGTTTCCGACATTATCTGCAATGGTGAATGGAATTGGCCTGCCAACCTGAGATCGGCGAGTGCCAGAAGTCGACGCCATCTGATCGAAATCCATAAGATTATTCTTGCCCTTCCCCATACTAACACCCTCGTGAGGGATGTTCCTTATTGGACGGCAAAGGCAGGATGCAACAACTTCACAATAAAGGATACGTACAATGCTCTTCGTAAGCCTGTCCCTGATAAGGGATGGGCGGGGTTAGTATGGAATAAATTCAATATTCCGCGCCATTCCTTTATCTCTTGGCTGGCAATAAAGGGCAAGCTTTTCACCAAAGATAAGCTTAGAAGTTGGGGTTATAATATCCCAGCCGAGTGCCCTTTTTGTCTCTCTGAACCCGAAACTATATCTCAAATCCTCTTTGAATGCAGTTTCTCTCAGAGCATCTGGTCCTTTTCCAGTAACAAATTTGGATTTCCTTTTCACTCTTTGTGTTGGCAAACTTGGATTGATGAGGCTTCAAATTGGTCAAATTCTAAAAACCATTGTATTTGGCGTACCTGCTTCAGTGCGGTTATATACCACATCTGGAAAGAGAGGAATTCAAGATTGTTTGGATCCTCTCCAGCCCAAGCCTCATCAATATATTCCCAGATCACATCGGATCTCCGATTTAGATTTCTTGGATCCAAGATGGCCAACTTAAAGGCTCTTGTAATCTAACTTATTGTTTGTTTTTGTCACATGTATTCTTTGTCTGGACTGGAGCGTGGTTACCGGACTGGAGCGTGATTACCGGACGGGATGATTATGGAGTCTCCTCACAACTACCCCAGCCATCTAGTCGAGTTTCATTATTAGCTTCTATTTCCGTTTAGGGAATCTTTCTAAATGGATCTCTCTATGAGTTTTTCCTTTTAGCTATGTTTGTTGTTGTTGTATCCCTATGGGTTCTACCCTAAAATTATGTATGAACCTTTCTAATTAATTTAAGTTTTCATTCACAAAAAAAATGATGAATACTTGTTTTTAATACTTTTTAATTTTTGTAATGATTCACACCTTCTCCCAACTCAACTAACGATGTGGGTCCCGAAAATAGTAAAAAACATCCTCATTGATATTGTTTCCCCAACAACCATCACAGAGTCGACAAAACTTTATGATATAAAATAAATTACAATAAGTATGTTTGTTATAAAAAGAATTATATAACGAATATATTTTATATTTTATTTTATTTTATTCAAATGCTTTATACTATTCAAATCAAATTTGATTGTAGTAAGTTTTGATTTGATTTTAATTTTTTTTAATTTTTTTTATTCTTATTTTGGCGTTTTGAGCCGCTTTTATATAAAGTTCCATATGCCTTAAATTATTTTAAGTTTTTGAAATAATATATTTTTATCTCATAAAATTTCAGTTTTCGTTACCATTTGATTATGGGTTCATCAATCGTGTTACCCTTGAATTAAGGCTTCATCTATCGATGTTTCTTTTTTATCATACTTCGATGCGTTATAAGTTTGATATCACAACACCATCACCGTTAACGACCAAAATTATTTTATTTTTCAATTGTTACATTGAGAATTTTAATTGTTGACCTTATCGGGATAAGATAAATTCTTCTCGAGTGTTCTTCATTCGAAATCACATTAAAGTCATCCAGTTAATGATTATTATTTTTGTTTCGAAAGCCTTTTATAGCCTGAAAGCAACACCCCATGTCCAGTTAATTAAAAAAAATTGGGTTTGAAAACCTTTTCATAGCATGAGACATCATCTCAATAAGTAAGTTTCTCTTTGATCCGACGATTGATAGCCAATTTAAATTCCTCCCGTAACCGATCAATACGATTAACATCGAAACGCCTGATATGTCCCCACATACCAAATGATTTTCGAGATCTTCATGACCATAAATGTTGTTCTCTTTTTTAGACTTTGATTTTCAAGATCTTCATGATCATACAATCTAATTGTAATTATAGGATGAAGATTTGTGTTAATGTTTCTAACTCATACAAAGAGTGAAAATATAAGAGACACACTCACAATTACCTTAACTTGGTATCAGAGCCTCTAAAACCCTAGCATCCAAAATTTATCCCCTGCCCACAAAATTTACCCCATGCGTCGACGTGTTTCCGACATAGCCTTTATCATCCAACGTTTATCCAGATTTTGTTCTCTCAAGATCGACATATTTCTGGTTTTTTCCCCTTACGTCGATGTGTTTCTGACGTAATCTTCATCAACCGACGTATTTCCGGTGTAGCCTTCATCATGAGACGTGTTTCTGACCTTTATTCTCTCGATATCGTCGTATTTTCAATCGTATTCCTCTTGCACTGATGTATTACCATCGTAGTCTTGTTTGTTTTCTCATCACCGACGTGTTTCTGACCTTTATTCTCTCGATATCGTCGTATTTTCAATCGTATTCCTCTTGCACTGATGTATTACCATCGTAGTCTTGTTTGTTTTCTCATCACCGACGTTTTTCTGGTAGTTTTTCAAAGGCCCCGATGGCATTTGTGGTTCAGTTTACTCCTCGAGGTACTTCATTATTTACCACACATTATTCTCAACACTTTTGTACTTATTGTCACAAAATTAGTCATGAGAAATCTAATTGCTACGCCAAACATGGGTATTTTACAAGCTGGGTGAAATGTCCAAGCACTACACCACCTTACGGCGGTGCTCCAATTCCGCGCAACACGACGGATGGGACAAACATCATGGGTTCGTCGGTTGCGGTTATTGCCGAGTTACATACTGGCGAGGCTTCTCGTCTTTCTAGTCAGTTGCATCAGTTGATTTTCCTTCTTTCATCAGACAAATTTTCCCAGACTAATGAGAGTAATGAGTTGTTTAGTACCCCTTGGATTATTGATATTGGGCTTCTAATCACATGATATACGATAACTCTCTATTGCACAATGTTATTATTCTACCAGCCTGTGTAGTATCTATACCCGATGGTTCTCAGGTTACTGCTACACATTGTGGTAGTGTGCTTGTCAGTTGTCGTTGCATAATCTATTTTTTGTTCCCAAGCTTACATGTAGTCTGTTTTCAGTATCCCAATTGTCTGATGGTGTTGACTGTATTGTTTGTTGTGTTAAGTTTGGTTGTGTTATTCAGGACCGACGAACAAGGACTGTGATTGGACTGGGTGAGCGGAAAGGTGAAACGTACTACTTCAACGAGCCTTTGAATACCAAAGTCTGTAGTGCTGTAGTGGTTAATAGTGACGCTGATTTGTGGCACCGTAGGTTGAGACATCCCTCGACTAAGATAATTCAATATTTACCTTTTGTTTCTAGAACTGGTGATAGAAGTGTAGCTCACCCGTGTGATGTTTGTTTTCGTGTTAAACAGACTCGTGAGCGTTTTTCTGTTAGTGATTCTAAAGCGACAACTTGCTTTGAATTAATTCATTGTGATTTATGAGGTCCATATCATATTTTGTCTTCTGGTGGCGCGCGACATTTTCTCATTATTGTTATCATTACTCTCGTGTTGTATGGATTTATTTGTTGACTGAGAAAATATAAGTAACTTCTATGTTTTTATATTTTATCGTAGTGGCTAAGAAACAATTTAATGGGGTTTTAAGACAATGTTAGTGACAACGACACATAATTTTTCTCTATGTGTTGTGTTTTTTATGAGTTGAGTATTATTTTTCAATCTTCATGTGTGGGTACTCCTCAGCAGAATGGTATGGTTGAACAGAAACATAGGCATATTTTGAATGTTGTTCGTGCTCTAAAGTTTCAGGGTAACTTACCTGTTAAATTTTAAGAGGTAGTGTATTTTGACTGTCGGGTATTTGATTAATAGAACTCCTTCTCAATTTTTGGGTTCCAAGACTCCATTTGAGATGCTTTTTGGTGTGCCTTTTTTTTTATCTCTAAGCTTCGTGTGTTTGGGTGTCTGTGTTATGTGCATGATCAGAGGTCTAAGGGTGACAAGTTTTCGAGTCGTAGTCGTCGGTGTGTTTTTGTGGGCTACCCATATGGCAAGAAAGGCTGGAAAGTATATGATCTGGAGATTCAAGATTATTTTGTCTCCCTTGATGTGAAATATTTTGAACATATATTTTCATTTGCATCTGTTACTGTTACTGTGCTCTCTAAGTTGGCTTGTCATAAGACTGGGGTCACTACACCTCCTACTATTGCTCCGAAGTTTTGGGAGGAAGTTGAGAAGCCATCATCGATCGAAGACGGGAAGTCACCGGATGGCGGCATCCTTGTGGTAGCGCAACTCGGGGAAGTTGTCGAGGTTGGTGATGCGCAATCTCCACCTCTAGTTGGTGGAATTGGTGTCTCAAATCCATCAGTAGTTTCGCAATCTCCACCATATGCTCATCTTGCTCTTGGTTCCAGTCCATCTCCTTATCACGGTATTCCTTATCTTCTCACTCATTATATAGACAATTCTCATTTATCGTTGGCACACCGCTCTTTTCTTGCAGCTATTACCTCTAGGGCTATGCAACACCCTGGTTAGAGAAAGGCAATGCAACAGGAAATCCAGGCACTAGAGGATAATCATACTTGGACCTTGGCACATCTACCTCTAGGGAAGAAAGCTTTGGGGAGTCAGTGGATTTATAAAATTAAATATCATATGGATGGGAGAGTAGAGCGCCTCAAAGCTCATTTAGTCGTGTTTGGTAATCACCAAGTAGAAAAGGTTTATTATACAAATACCTTTGCCTCTGTTGCCAAGATGGTTACTGTACGTCTTTTCTTAGCGGTTGCAACAACTCATAATTATGAGCTACATCAGACGGATGTATATAATGCCTTTTTTCATGGTGATGTGGATGAGGAGGTTTACATGAAAATTCCTCCAGGTTTTAAAAAAGGACGCGAAGGACAGGTCTGTCTCATTCGCAAATCATTGTATGGCTTGAAGCAGGAACCTCGTTGTTAGTTTGCCAAGTTAGTGGCTGTACTGAAGAGGTATGAGTTTGTTCAGTCATATTCAGATTATTCTTTATTCTCTTATTACATGAGTGGTTGTTGTATGCATATTTTGGTGTACGTTGATGATCTTATTCTATCTGGGAATGACCCTGGTGCATTGGTGGAGTTTAAGAAATACTTGAGCACTTGCTTTCATATTAAGGACTTAGGTCATCTCAAATATTTTCTTGGAGTTTAAGTAGCACAGAGTCCCGCGGGTATCTTTCTCTGCCAACATAAATATACTCTGGACATTATTTTCAAGACAAGTTAACTTGGCAGCAAGCCTGCACTATTTCCCATGGATCAAAACCACCAGCTCGGCAAGAGCGAGTCGGCGCTACTCATTGACGGGTCCGTGTACCGCAGGTTGGTGGGCAGACTGATTTATCTGGTGTTTACACGACCATATATCTGTTTTTTGGTAGATATTTTATCTCAGTTTATGCAGAAACCTCAAGAGGATCATTGGCATGCTGCATTACGAGTTGTTTGTTATCTAAAAGGGAGCCCGAGTAAGGAATTCTTCTACAGAGTAATTGTAATCTCACTCTGACAGGATGGTGTGATTCTAATTGGGTTGGATGTCCTAAGACTCGGTGCAGTGTGAGTGGTTGGATGGTGTTGTTGGGTGATTCTCATGTTTTTTGAAGACAAAGAAACAAGGTGTTGTATTATCTTCCTTTGAAGTAGAGTACCAGTCTATGGCAGGATTGACTTTTGAGTTGAAGTGGTTGCACGATTTGCTCAAGGATTTTGGGTCCTCATATTTAGGGGTTATGCAAGTTTTCTATGATAGTCAGTCGACTTTACATATTGCCTACAATCCTGTGTTTCATGAGCGTTCAAAGCATATTGAAGTAGATTGTCATTTTCTACGAGATGCAATACTTTGTGGAGTTATTTGGGCATCTCACGTGCCCACTCAATCTTAGCGTGCAAACATATTTACCAAAGCACTAGGCAAGCAACAGTTTGAGTTTTTCTTGGCAGGTTGGGCATTCATAATCTTCATGCTCCAACTTGAGAGGGGGGGGGGGGTGTGAGAGTGTCATGATTGGAAACAATTATAATCAAATATATATATATATATATATATATATATATATGCTTTGTTAAAATATATATGGGCTATTTGTATATGGGCTAGGGTTTACTTTCTGCCACAGTGTATATATATACACACTGTAATTGCAATTATAGGATGAGGATTTGTGTTAATGTTTCTAACTCATACAAAGAGTGAAAATATAAAAGACACATTCACAATTATCTTAACAGAGGGCTAGTTGGGTTTTTCATCATGTTCAAGTGACATTTTCTTGTCTAAATGGATATTATATGTTACATATTTTAGTGTGATAACATTGACTAGACAACCAATATAGTCATAATATATTATCGAGAAAGTTGGAGAGTGCGGAGTGCACATTTGTTAGAATATATTGTGATTAGTATTATATTAAAATGTGGATGTTATTTTAAAAATTCATTTAAAATTTTGAATTTTCAAAATAGTTGTTATTTTACCGATTAAATGATAGCCATTTTTGGATGGTGAAAACTATTTTGAGAGTTTAAATTTATTGGTCGAAATATATGTTTTGTTTTTGGCTAAAAAACATAAGACAACAAAGATTCATTATTGAAGTTCAAAAGAAAATTCTGATATTATCCGATTGAGATTTTTGAAGAGGCACCGAATATAACAAAACTTCAAAATTATCCAACAATCAACCTGATTGCTGCTGTTAAGTTGTCTTCTAATTTGAGCTTTCACATATAATAAAATTGTATTTTATTTTAAGACAAGCTTACTGCATTGATTAGAAACATGAAATACAATCTCACCTCTCCTGAACTTTCAGCTTATTTGTTTTCAGCAGCTATTGCCTTTTTTATTTGAATCTACAGATTTTTGTGCCATATAATTTATATTTCCCAGCTAAGCATCAATAATAACCTTCTAGTTTAGATCACTCAGGTCAATTTAGTTTACTCCCAAACATAAGATATCCTTCCTGTATTTCCCGGACTCATGTTTCCACTATCCTATCCAAGGTGTAGTAGTATGACTCAAATAAGGCCTGAACTGAATCCCATCCGTACAACTTCATGTCCACAGGATATGAATGCTGTCAGGAACTTTTAAGGAAACAAATTATATTACTGAAAATTTGAAGACCAAACTATCAAGAATCTAATAAAAACAATGTTCTCACTAGGGGTAGCATGTCATGCATCTGCTTAAGCACTAACTAGAGGTCGATTCGAAAAATGACAAGCCAAGACCAGCCTTCATTGTGCTGTATAGCTCATGGAACAAACAACGGTTTCTATAGCTGCATCCTAATTTCTGCACAATTGTCGGACAACATTTCAGCTACTGTATACATCCATCACCCCTCTTCTTCCAACATCAATTCCACTTTCTGCGGATTGTTCTTCGCTCAAACCAATTTGAAAAAAAGAAAAAAAAAAATTAATATGCATTATTAGGGGCATTCCGAGAATTGAACTCGGGACCTCTCGCACCCTAAGCGAGAATCATACCACTAGACCAAATGCCCTTAATGGTAAGTTATAGCATTTTTGTTTATTTCACCTTTTTAGTTCGAGGTGTGACTATCAGTATGGTGGTTGCAACCACCATAGTTTTAGGCCCAACCCTTTCTATTTATATGATTGGGCCAAATTATAGAAGTTGTCTACATGATTATATATCTTTTATGAAAAATAATCTCTTTTTTCGTATAAATATTTTGAAATTCTTTCTACCACCTAAGATACCAGTAATGTATTATATTCGCTTAGAAGCCCATCTATTATTTTTAAACTATACCTATTATTTAACTAATAAGCATCACTTCCGATTGTAATTATAAAAATATTATAATTATATTTTTAGGCATAGTCCAATACTAGACTTTGAACAGTACATCGTCCCTCGATTATCGTGTTTGGTGGTAGATAGCCATTGACTTTCAAATGTCCGTTGACAGTTTCTGGACTATCGTGTTTGGATAAAGTTAGTCCATCAGATCCTCGCATCCATGAAAGGCTGCCACTTGTCACCATAGTCCCCAAATTTTTGTATCACCACTAGTCCATTGAGTCTATATCACAAAATATAATTATATTTCAGATAATTTTCTTCAGAGTGCTATGAACTTTGTGTGCAAGTTAATGTCATAATAAATAATAAGTATAAGAGCAATGGTAAATATAATTTTATTCATTAATAAATGATTCATAAGTACATAATATTACCATGTTGTTACAAGAGTATACATTTCTAACAAAGATATCACCTAGAACAAAGTTATCAAGTTCATACATGAAACAATATTAAATTAAATTTGTATTTATTATAAAGTAACTGTAGACATTAAGATAGATTGATTGTCAGACTAATTACAATCATATATTTAGGCGTTACTGGTCTTACCGTATTAATTATGGTCCATTAAGATAATGGTCTGACTGTATTGATTACGGTCATAATTAGTCATAATCAGTTATAGATGTAGTCCATGTATATATATAGCTTCTTACCGTAGCACTTTGTAATTCATTCAAACAAGAGAATAATATTATATTTTATTAAGTCTCTTTTCATTTCTTTATTTTTATCATGGTATGAGAGCAAAATTCCTAATTTTCTTTATTTTATCATTCCTTAAAAAAAACACAATTTAAAAAAAATCACATTTTTTTCTTAAAAAAAAACAAATAAAAAAAATCACTATGGATGATGATTATTTCCCATCGGAAATCCATACCAGTACCTCAAAGAGTTTCAAGAATAATAGCATCGTTCAAGGTTTTACCGTCGAACAAATACAACAATTAGGACAAGCAATCAATACACTGGATCCCGATAATTCTGGTAATGTTGATGCATATGTGTCTGCAACAGGTTTGATTTCATCTACTATTGTGTCTGTTAATTCTAGTAGTACAAGTCCTTGGATTTTGGATACTGGCGCCACAGATCATATTGTCTCTCACATATCACTCTTAAACGATCCCAAGCCTTCCACTATTACTAATGTTAAATTACCAAATGGTGCAGCACCGCAAATCACTCACACTGGCACAATTATTTTTAATTCAAAATTAACTCTTACAAATGTCTTGTGTGTACCCTCCTTTAATTTAAATATAATTTCAGCGAGCAAACTGACCAAAGAACATAATTGTTGCATCATTTTCTTTCGTGACTATTGTATTTTGCAGGACTTGGTTTCGGGGAAGATGATTGGATCAGGTAGACAACGTGGTGGTCTATACTATATGCGTCCATCAACAAATAATTCGACTATATGTACGATTTCTCAGTCATCTGACCTATGGCACTTACGCCTAGGCCATCCTTCTTTGTCTCGTTTTAAGTTACTTTCACATTTAATTCCAGGTATTCACAATGAGTTAGGAAATAATTGCACAATTTGCCCACAAGCAAAACAAACACGCTTACCTTTTCCAAAAAGCTCAATAAATACAAAATTTCCTTTCTCTTTATTACATTGTGACGTCTGGGGTCCTCACAAAGTTCCTTCATATACAGGTTCACGTTATTTTCTTACAATTGTTGACGATTTTACTCGATGCACATGGACATTTCTTATGCACCATAAATCAGAAACACAATCTTTATTAACTTGTTTTGTGCAATTCGTCAAAACCCAATTTCAAAAAGATGTTCAAACAATACGAGTGGATAATGGTACTGAATTTCTTCCTCTTCGTATTTTTTTTTCAAAACAAAGGCATTGAACTTCAAAATTCTTGTGTTTATACCCCACAACAAAACGGAGTTGTCGAACGAAAACATAGACATATTTTAAATATTGCTCGTTCTCTCATGTTTCAATCAAATGTACCACTTAAATTTTGGGGGGATTGTATTTTAACAGCTGTTTATTTAATCAATCGCATTCCTACTCCTTTACTATCAAATAAGTCCCCATTCGAGGTCTTATATAATCGGTCTCCCTCACTCACGCACTTACGTGTTTTTGGTTGTGCATGTTATGTAACTAATATTCATCCCAAACATAAATTTGACTCTCGTGCATCCATTTGTGTTTTTTTGGGATATTCACATGGAAAAAAAGGCTACAAAGTTCTTGATTTACATACTTATAAAGTTTCCATAAGTCGTGATGTCCACTTTGAGGAAAATATATTTCCCTTCCATCCCGCTTCCAACTTTCCTTTTCCAAACCAATCATCATCTCTATCTTTCAATCAAACACCTAACTCATCAGTTACAGTTCCCAATCCTACATCTTATGACTCAGAGCCTCAGCCATTATATATTTCATCTCCATCCAATCCCAAAAATCTCACACCTTCAACCTCTAAATCTCCCACATCTACAGAATCAGCTATGAATTCAGCACCCTCACTCATCACTCCGTCATCACCTTCCGCTCCACCAATACCTTCTACTCCACCAACACCTTCTACTCCACCAACATCTTCAACTACCTCACCTCCCTCAACCATACCTCATTCTACTACCGTTCCTAATGATATCTCGGTTCGTCGTTCCACCCGTCATATTCAACCTCCTACATGGCACCAAGACTACGACATGTCTACCGAGATCAATCAATCTTCAACGCAATCGAGTTCTCGTCAATCTACAAGGTATCCTCTCTCCTCTCACATTTCAAATTTACGATTTTCCCCTAACCATCGTGATTTCCTAGCTTTGTTAACATCACAAAAAGAGCCTTCATCCTTTGAACATGCTAATTGTGATCCACTCTGGCGCCAAGCCATGTCCACTGAACTTCAGGCTCTAGAACATAACAACACTTGGCAGATGGTTCCTCTTCCTCCAGGGCACAAACCTATCGGATGCCGTTGGGTTTATAAGATTAAATACAAATCTAATGGAACTATTGAGCGATATAAAGCCCGTTTGGTCGCTAAAGGTTACACCCAAGTTGAAGGTATTGACTATCAGGAGACTTTTTCTCCAACTGCTAAACTTACGACCCTTCGATGTTTGTTGACTATTGCAGCCTCCAAAAATTGGTATACTCATCAACTTGATGTTCACAATGCCTTTCTTCATGGAAATCTAGATGAAGAGGTATATATGTCTCCACCTCCTGGTCTCCGCCGACAGGGGGAGAATTTGGTATGTCGGCTTCGGAAGTCTATTTACGGTTTAAAACAAGCATCTCGAAATTGGTTATCCACTTTCTCAGCTACTGTCAAAACTGCAGGTTACATACAATCAAAAGCAGATTACTCACTTTTTACTAAATCTCAAGGTAACAAGTTCACTGCTATTCTCATCTATGTTGATGATATCCTATTGACTGGGAATGATTTACATGAAATCAAATTGTTGAAGAATCATCTACTCCAACATTTTCACATTAAAGATCTTGGCGATTTAAAGTATTTTCTAGGTATTGAATTTTCTCGATCTAAAAAAGGAATCTTTATGTCTCAAAGAAAATATGCATTAGATATTTTACAAGACACAGGATTATCAGGAGTAAAACCCGAAAAATTTCCAATGGAGCAGAACTTAAAATTAACCGATGAAGACGGTGAGCTACTTCATGATTCGACTAGATATCGCAGACTAGTTGGCAGGTTAATATATTTGACAGTAACCAGGCCTGATATTGTGTATTCGGTGCGTACATTGAGCCAATTTATGGGAGCACCTAGGAAGCCACACTGAGAAGCAGCGTTAAGAGTCCTCCGTTACATCAAGAAATCACCGGGTCAGGGTCTTTTATTTCCATCAGAAAACAATCTTACACTCAAGGCCTTTTGTGATTCAGATTGGGGTGGATGTCGTATGTCAAGACGTTCTATTTCTGGATATTGTGTTTTTCTTGTATCATCACTCATATCATGGAAATCAAAGAAACAAACTAATGTTTCACGATCATCTGCAGAAGCAGAGTATAGAGCAATGGCAAATACTTGTTTGGAATTAACCTGGTTGAAATACATACTTACAGATTTGAAGGTCGACTTGGGTAAACCAGCATCATTGTTTTGTGATAATCAAGCAGCTTTACATATTGCTGCTAATCCAGTTTTTCATGAGCGTACTAAGCATATTGAGATTGATTGTCATATCATTCGAGAAAAAATTCAGGCTAAGATAATTCGGCCATATTATATCTCTACAAAGATGCAATTGGCAGACATATTTACAAAAGCACTCGGGAAAGATCAATTTTATTTTTTGTGTAGCAAGCTGGGAGTCCTTGATTTACACTCTCCAACTTGAGGGGGAGTATTAAATTAAATTTGTATTTATTATAAAGTAACTGTAGACATTAAGATAGATTGATTGTTAGACTAATTACAATCATATATTTAGGCGTTACTGGTCTTACCGTATTAATTATGGTCCATTAAGATAATGGTCTGACTGTATTGATTACGGTCATAATTAGTCATAATCAGTTATAGATGTAGTCCATGTATATATATAGCTTCTTACCGTAGCACTTTGTAATTCATTCAAACAAGAGAATAATATTATATTTTATTAAGTCTCTTTTCATTTCTTTATTTTTATCAAACAACTTCCAAATTTAGCTAATAAATCATCAGAAACTAGATTTTTCCATTTTCATAAAATACAATATATTTGGAAGAGTTACTCGTTTACCACTTGTAAATACTTATTCAACATTGTTGCGTCCTTCTATTATGGATTTGTTTGTGTTTCTGATTTGCACATATTTTATGCTTTTGATCTCTTCTATTGTTTTAAATATATATTTTTCATGGGAAACATGAACCGATGCACATTTTTCATAACACCATCCAGAATTATTGTCCTTAATAGAATTGAACTTAGTCACATATCAACAGTTTTTTCCTTGGTATATTTGATGTTCTCTTCTTATTATTAAGGTTGTAATCATGAGTTAAGTGACCAGTTTTCCCACAAGATAAGAAATTTTATTTATCTTTTCAAAGATAAACTTGGTAGAGATGTGGATTTCCATTAATATATATTTTTAATACAAAGATATATTGAATTTTGTTATATATTATTTTTCGGTTTGTACTTCTTCCTTAGAGCCTTTCACATATTTACGTTAGAGATATAGCCCATGAATTATATCTCTAACAATTTAGTACCAAAGTATTGATGGTTTATAAGTCTAACAAATAGTTCAAAATAGTTTTTAAAGTATACCATCGACATATGAGATCATAGTTTTTATAAAGCACGACATAACAATTTATTTTTATCATCATAATTCATCGTAAAGTTTTTAAATTGCTCTAGATGATTATATGGATCTTATTTCCACTAAAATTTTCCATTTTGGATATATCAAACCTCTCGTAGGTGTCCTAAGAGAATTTATGCCGATAATGGAGACTGCCTCCAGTTGTATCCCTGACAATAGTGGTGGTCATCATTAGTTATTGCATAAAAACCTTATTTGGACAGATTTACGAATTGGCTATTTACTTGGTAATTAAATCTTAGGTTCCGTGAGCCTTCTTATAACATAGTAATTTTTTCTTAGACCAGTATCATAGTTTGTTATGGTCCAATGGTTCCTCGTGCTACTATCATATCCTTATCCTTATAAGGTTCTTGTTTATCTAATTATTTGCGTTTCTTGTTCGATTCTTGCTCCCGCTTCGAACCCTAATACCAACTGGAATGCCTCTTTGAATAATATCTACCACCAGAACATCTTTTCATCCTGTGATGGCAATATTTATCCAAAAAAGAAAAAAAACTACTCTAAATTGGAAATAAACAATCACTAGATTCTGAAGGACTATAGAAATATTTTACCTTTCGCTCATGTCTTAAGGAATAATGGATTATGTCTGATCAAAACTGCTTTCTTTGATACTTTTTTGGTTTTGAAAAGATTTGGACTCATCATCATCTCCTTCAAAATCTTATTCCCTTCCAACTTTCTGAATTTCCGAACGGATCTTTCTCGGACAAACTATCATTGTTTTTTATGTCTATTTAACACATCGATTTCAATATGTTATCAGTCTCGATCCTCTTCTAGGTTCAACTGCTCTTGTTATTCTTCTTACTACTATTGAGATTAAGTATTCTAAGATAGGTGATCAGAATATTATCTAAATGTGATTCTTTTGATAACTACCTAGGATCCACCTGCATCTCATAATTTATCTCTCTCCACAAAAGGAAGATAAACATAGTACACTAATGCTTTTGGATGTTTGTATCCAGATACTTGTCTAGGCTCCTATTGTGGTCAACGCTGATGATTCTAAAAATATATGAGGGCCAAAAGTGTGAAATATATTTCAAGTGGAGTCACATAGATGTTAGATAGAGAAGTTAGAAGGGAATTCTAGAGAGAGAAGCGGTCAAAAGTAGTAAAAATAATAATAATTCTATTTTTTGTAGGAATATGTATATTGTTTTATATGGTAATGATGGTGGGCCGTTAGGCTTACATGGTGAACTCATTTTTTGTTACTACACCTCATTAATTCACTAACATTAAACATATTTATTCTTTATTATATAAAATACCCTTAATATTATACACCTATTAAATTTATACTACAAAACATATTCTGGTCTAGTATTTTATCGGTCTGATGCGCGAGTCAGATAATTCGGTCCTTATCAACACTAATACCACTAGGTTGAACGATTAGTGCGCTACGATCATGATCTATTGAAGTCTGAACTAGGTTATTAAATTTCATGACCCAATTGTAGGAGGTAGGAGACTCGATAAATAAATACAATGTACAGATAGGAAACCTAAGTTTTAAAAAAGTAGATTTGTATTTAATTTAATTAATTAAAATTTGTAATATATATATATATATATGTTTTAATGATCTAAAAATTATTTTAATATTTATTATCTTAAATTTATTTATTAATTATAATTATTTTATTTTTCTATGAGCCCTAAATCTGGATCTTCTCGATCAACGTTTTTACACCTTTGTTTATTTGAAAAATTAATATATATTTTTTGGGAAATATACCAATAACCATCCAAAATCAAACTTATTTACCAATAACCACCTAAGATTTGATAAACAACGAATAAACACCTGGTTTTGAATTAAAAGTAGGAATAACCACCAGGTAGTCTGAAATACCTCTTAACTGTTTTCTCCCTCCTATATTTTGTTTTTTTAAAATGTAATAGTCATATCTTTCAAACTATCGTTCCGAAAAAATATCTGAAAATATCATTGGTTTTTTTTCAAAGACGAAATAAATTAGATCCATAAATTATATTTTTTGAATTTATTTAGTTGCATAATTATGTGTAAATGAGTTGCGTAAATAAAAAGGAAATAGTTCCATAAATAGGATTTTGTTTATGAAATAAGTCTCAAAAAGAGAAACTATGTTTTAGTTGTGGAAATACGTATAATTTGGTTGCTAAAAAATAAATGTGTTTCAGTTGCATAATTTTATGTAATTTGGTTGAGAAAATAAGAATAAAAAATAAAAATTATCCAAAAACATTACTCATGGATTTAGTTTTTGTTTGTTTTTAAAAAATAAAAATATATGTATTACTAGATAAATAATTTGAGTTATGGGTTGAAAGTATGGAATTTTAAAGGTTAAAAATACTAATTGTTAGAGTTGTACGTGTTATGTGTGTTTATGAATATTGTTGAAAGTATTTATGGTGTATATGGTTTTTTATAACCTTCGAAATACATGTGGTTATCGATAATTTTAATTTTTTTGATGGTAATCGGTAACTCTCCCATAATGCTTTAAGTTGTGTATTTTATATTAAATTAGATAACAAAATTAGAATATTTTTCTCTTGGATACAATAATCGAGTCTTAAAATACTCCTTATAATTATAACAAAAAGTATGCACTTGTAATAATTTGTTTAGTATTAATGTGCTTGACTTTAGTATAAAATTTTTGGTATTAGACCATCCTAATCATAAGTGGCTAGAGAATTTACCGTTGGAATTAGAAAATTTAGTTGAGCAATTAAATAATGTTAGACCTCGTCTGGTTAACAACAAAGGTAGTGTTAGACAAGTTGGTAGTATATTGAACTTGAAAGGACTTCATATATTTGCATTAAAGTTGGTTAGATTGATTTCTTCTCGTTAGTAATAAAAATTCATGCATAACCAATCTTCAAATATTTGGAACGATTGTCATACTACTGAGGTAAAAAGTAAACTTACCCACTTTGATTGTTAGACATATGAAGTATTCGCGTAATATATAATTTCTACCTTATGGGAGGATGATACCTCATTTGTTTTAGAGAAAATGGCAGATGTTATCTGTACGAAGAGTTACGAGTTTTAAACAGTTCTAGAATAGAAAAGATTTCTCTTAAAACCCAAAGGATATATATCTGTGCCGGAAAAATCTACTCGAAGTGGAAGGTATTTAAATATTTCGAGGTTAAATTTTGGAAAACCAATAAGTGATGTCAACCTTTTCCACCTCGAGGGTGGGTAGTATGAGGACATGATATGGTTCCAGCGTAGTTAGGTAGTAGTATTTTTGAACCAGCACCAGAACCTAGTAGAGATTGACTGATCGTCAGATGTTGGAAGCCATATATGAAAGGCAATGTCAATTGCATGATATATAGTCAATTGTATGATATGTAAATGATAGGCATGATCAATTAAAGTTGCAACCACAAATATTTCAAAACAACTGTGATATGTACCAATTATATCATAATTTCTTCTACCGTGAGATAAGTGAGGGGCTGCATCAAGATTTATAATGATATGTTTTATGGATATCTGACTTGTCCCTACTGCACCTCCACCACCACCAGTTGCTCACACATACAGAGATTATATGGATACATGGTGAGCAGTTTATTTCCATTTATACATTCGTTTGTTTTTCGAATTTCGAGCATTTGGTTGTAAGATAAATATGGTGATTTTTTTACGATTAGCAATAAAGTTCCACCTACTTTAAGAGTCTATGTAAAGCAAAAAATATCTAAACCCAATATAAATACTAAACTTTAAAAATTATGAGAAAAAAAATTATTCATAAAAAATACTTTTAAAAAAAACATATTGAAGTGTATAATAAATATTAAAAATAACTAAACTAAATAAATTTAAGTAACATCAACCAATTGCCCGCCTCATCCTGCACGTTGGCAAACATCCATTTAATGTTCAAACCGACATCCATTAGAGCATCTCCAACAAATACTCTATTTTTTAGGTAAATATAGATTATATTTGGGTAATATAAATATAAATATTATCTTTTTGTTCCAATAGCTACTCTATATTAACTTGTAGTTACTAATTCCTAAAATAATGAGAGAAAATTAAAAGAAATAACAAATAAAACTTTACCCATTGGGTAACCGCAACTCTAAATATACCTAGCATAATTTACGCTAATAAATATAGATAGTTTTTTACCGTATCTGTTGGAAAGATAAAAATTATATATAACCGTTAAATTTATTTTCAACTCGAATCTATTGGGGATGCTCTTAGGAACAGACATAAATTCATTAATCCATGCGACTAGTCCCATTTCTCTCCGAAACAAGATCTAGGCTCGGAAATGAACGACTTTTATCGTACCACGGAACGGGATGTCCGGCTAGAATGTCTACGTAAATAAATGCCTCTTCCTTCATAGGTGAAATCAGTCTCAAGAGTATAACCATTGAGGTTGGCTTCCAAATCAGGTGACATGCGATATCAGAACATATTGGTTAAGTCATTAAAAAAAATGTAGTCCAATAGGGTTATGGCTTGAAAAGTCAATTTTCTTCGAACTAATCCAGGTTCCGTTCCGTCTATCCTTTAATAGGCTTTTCTTAGAAACCTTTTTTGTTTATATATAAATTTTTAGGTCAGAAATTGAAGGCTTCTTGAGAGTTTTTTAGGGTCTTGCAAGGGTTGTGTCTAGATATTCAAGTTTAAACCTGGTCACTTGGCACATGTACTCCAAACCATCTACCGCCTCATCTTTGTCCTCCTCTTGTATACATAACGCCTCTCATTCTATAGTCATTTTGAGAAGCTCTTACTTTGCTTGAACTCTAAGTTGTTAGATTTGCGCCTACTTCCTCCTTATATATGCTGCGGTTTTTAATCATTTGGCCACTAAAATTTCATGGAAAGATTTAGATTTTAAACTAAGAGCATTGTTTTGAAATAGAGAAGAAAAACATAAAAATCTATCTATAGAAGCACATAACTAAGAAAAAAAAAACAAAAGATAAAGACTTTAAACTAAGAACATTGTTCTGCAATAGAAAATAAAAAAAAGAAAAAAAAGTTGCTGGCTATGGGGTTCGAACCCATGCGCACTTATGTGCAGAAGATCTTAAGTCTTCCCCCTTAACCTCTCGGGCAAACCAGCTCTTGTGTTATCATTCGTATCAAAACAATATAATACTAGTTAATTAAACAAACAAACTTTTGTGTTATAGATTCTGTGTTAAGTTTTGGTTTTATACGCATTTAACTAATTGTAAAATAAAAAAGATTTCACTTGTTTTAATTAAATAATTTAGCTGTTTACTTTTAAATTATAGTTTTAACAACTTAAAATATTATAATTTTTTACTTAATTTTTTTTTGTAAGATTTTAGTTCAAAATAAATTTCCAAACTAAATAACTTTTAACAGTTTAGCAAAAAAACTACATATTTATGGAGACTATGATCTTTGTATTTATCACTCTTGTCACATTTCAAAATTTCAAATTTTAATTTATTGCTACAAAATAATTTATTTATTTTTGCAAATTTAGGTTAGATATTGCATTTTCAATAAAAGAAATCAAACAAAAATTAATTAAAAATATAAAACCACGAAAGAAACATATAAGCAAAAAATGACAAATTATACCAAAACCTAAAATAAAATAATCTCGGCTATTTAAATTTAAAAGATTAAACAATTAATTTGATCCTTCATTTTTTCTGTGATCTGTTTATACAGTCTAAAAAAATTATAAAAATTAATTTGATAGCTTCGATTTATGTGAACTATACTTTTAATCTCATTAATTACGTATAATAATGTATTTGATTTTATAAAAGATCCAAATAAATTACAAAATTCAATTTAATAGTTCAAATTTTATGGCAACTTATGTGTAAGAGTATAGTCGATTTAAAAAAATATATGAAAGATTTATTTTAACTTCAAATAATTTTATTCAAAATTTAGTTCGAACTCGCATCAACATTAATTGTGATGTATTATATATTTGAATTTACGTGCATATAGATTTATATTTTCTTATTTTTTATGTTTTGATTGATTAAATTTTGAATGTAACAAATAATATTGGTTATCATTCATCTTGCGAAATTTATGTGATAATTTTTTTACGTACTATATGAAGCGAAAATTATTTGTCAAACAAGTTTTTTCAAAACTGTATATATTCACATTATACACTCTAATTTTAATCGAGTTTTCAGCCTCTTAGGGGGTAGCCGAGTTGGTTGAGTATGACATTCTTATAACCAAAAGGTCATAAGTTTGGTAATTTTTTGAGTTGGTCAAGCATTATTGAAAAATAAGATTCTAAAACTTTGTGTTCGTATTTTAGTAACACAACACAAATTGTGTTCGTATTAGATTAATATTTTTTAGCTTATATCTAAAAAATGTTACATGAAGATGAACACAACTCTAAAATAAAATTTACATTCTACTTCAAGGTTTGTCTACGATAAACAACCAAACTTCATGATCGTGCCACATTTGTGATTTCAAGGAGATAGATCATATGGTGAAGGAATAGATACAAGTCTCGTGAGCTCCACAAAATTTGAGAGATTCTTTATATACAAGTATTGTTAATTAACCTTCTCTGTGATCATATTATAAAGGTAATATGTAGCTTAACGAAAAAAATGTATAAAAAAATTGAAAAATAAGTAATCTTGTAATATTGGATTTGAGACTTTACTCGTCTTGCATTCTTAGTGAATGACTTACACAATTCTCCCATGAATTTTTCACAAACAAAATATACATAAAGATTGCTTGAATGATACTTATAACCTTATATAAGTCATTTTATGGATTAACACATCTATCACATATTAAACTTAGATAATAAACCCTTATTCCAAAATGGTAAAATTGAAGCTCTATATTTGAACTATAGGATTGAACACATATTCCCTTCGGTGTACTACTCACATGCAAAGAATTGGTTGAGGTATCGAAGATGACTATACAGTAGGATTTAACGTAAGATAAACATTGTTAAAATAAAATGACTTGAGATTTTGATGAAGATCTTATGAACATGCATGATAACATCTTAAATAATAATATACATTATACATTTATTCTTCGTGTGCGGAACGAATGTCGTTATTTTTTAAGGTTACATTTTTAATTCATTGATTCGACATTTTTGAAAAGGTTGTCATGTTATAACGGTAAAGACAAACATAAATTTGATGGCATAAATAAAAAATTAAGTTTGGTTCAGGAACGAACACGCGATGAGTATAATAATAAATAATTGCAACCCAACAGTTTGCTTATAAAAAATATTTATTCGTAGCAATCTTTAAAAAATGTTTTTTATCGCAAAAAAGAAGTTAGCAAGCTATGAGCCAGATAAAATGGGACATACATGATAATCATGAATATATAACCAGAAACGTAGAAAATAAAAATATTGCATGAATGTCAATCACGTGTCGGATTTCCAACACTTAATGTTGTGTTGTTGACCAACCTAGTAGTCCTACTTGTTAGCACACTAGTATGCATTTTTCCGTTTAATTAACTAATTATCCTTCATTTGATAAAAATGTAAAATATTTTTAATAAGGTATAACATTGTTAACGGAGCTATATCTATGTTTCTACTTAATAAAATATATCACTTATGATATTCCATAAATTTTGTTAAGCGTCGTTAAGTTTTCAACAATAATAGTTATAATAATAGTTATTATAAAACATGTAAATGATAATTTTGTTATCCAAACATGTTAGAATTTTGGCTTGTTTAGATTAAAAATACACGAGCTATAACAACTTCAAGACTAAAATTCGGCATGTCGTAGTTTTGTATGCATAGTTAGGAAGATCTCTTAGAAAATAAATATGCATCTTAGAAGAAAGTTATGGACATCATAACGCATGCACATATGATCTCGATTTATCCTAACTAAACAACATATATAAGGTTATGTTTTGAACAAGACGTTCATCCTTTCCAATGATCAATTCACATAAAAAATTCCAAATTGACAAACACATGAAAAATGAATGATTCGAATACGAATTTTTTCCTCTCAAATAATTTGATCCAAATTAATGATTTTTTCTCTAAATATCTCGTCTTTTATTAAAAATATTTGTCCTTATAAATGGATATAGCCTGCTACAGGAGCTCACTCATTTTAAACTTCTTGAATATGGCTAATATATAGAGCATTCACATAAGTATAATATTTACAAAAAATATAACAACATTATTATCTTTCATTAGAATTCAAATATCGTTGTATAATATGAAATAAAAAAAATTAAAAAAACAAAAAACAAAAGCTCTAAAAAATCATATATCATTCATAGTCTCTAATTACCTTTATAAATTTTTTCTCGACTTTGATGTCAATGTACTGAGGTATTTGCTTCCAACTATGCATTGGTGGTATCATACATAAAGTTTGGTCGACTTTTTAAACTTTTTCATAAGCATTGTTAGCATCATTGTTAAAGTCCAAATCTTAATTGGATTAGAATTATTGTTGTTATTTCCATTAAATTCATTTGTACATGTCATTACTCATGCATATCATTCTTTTTTGTCGTGTAGCTTCACCTTTCTGGTTATTCACCACCCTCAAATTCGATAATTGATTTCTCATATACCAAATTTGCTTTCTTATATATCTACTTAGTTAAGACTAACTACAATAAAAAAATTAAGTGAATATCAGTTAATGCTAGCTCATTATTATTTATCTATTATCTAGTTATTTAAAAGTTTGAAATAACCAAAACGAATCTTGTCAACCATATTTATATATTGAATTAATTATCTTATAAATCCCAAATACAGTCGACGCTTCAAAAATCATACTTCAAACCATTAGTACGGTATCATTGATATCATTAAAATGCAACTTAAAAATGAAATAAATGTTTAAGATTTTATAAGTTTAGGTGCCTAAAGAAAATTTAACCTTAATATAATAAATCAATTATAAAGTAAGACCAAAGTTTTAAGATCACGATAATGAAAATAAAATTCAATAATAAAAATAAAATACTACAACATTAAAATGTCCTTGAATAAAATCAAACATCCTTCTCAATATTGGATTGCTTGACCAGACCATCATTTGTAGTTTCACCCAATATCATAAGGATATCTTGCAAAAAAATAACCAAACTCTATGGTTTGTCCATATCGACGAGCTTGTTCATATGCTGCTTTTGGTCTTCAATAATATTTATGGATTAATCTTTCTGAGTCTAGTTTTTAATCGTTTATAATATATCATTCAATCGTCTAACCTCATGCTCTATAGTATTTTCACAAGTATCTAATGTGTTTGGATGAGTCTATATAGTAGTTGTACGAGTTTTGGTAGTTTTTATATGATTATAAAGATAAATTGTTATTATTTAAGCATTAGTTACACACTGTTTTGCTTCTAACTTTTATTTTCTCGTGTTTCTCTTTAATTATGTAGAATTTAGTTTTGATTCCCCAACAATTTATTTTAAAACATGATGCTTTGTCTCGAACCGCTATAGAGATAGGCACTTTCTCGTCTCGCATAGTGAATCTATTTCACCATAAAAGACGACATACTTGAACAACTTGATTTCTTCTACAACCTTCTTTGTGAAATCCTCTTATTATCTAAAGACCCAACAAGATGAATTTAGTTATGCATGCCCATCTTTAACCACCATATCCAATTATTTGATTAAGTTTCGCAAGTTATCATAATTTTTTAAAACAAATATGTTAAATAACTTATGAAGATAACAAAACACGATCTTAACAAATTATACAATTTTACATTAATATACTTATCGTGCATGGACTTGAACGGATGTTTGCTAGAAGAACGTAAATTATACATTAGGACAACCTTGTGTGGAGAGACATATATCCTCAATTATAGTCCTTAAAACAATTCTCATCTAGTTTGGGTAGTAATGATTCAGTTATCATTAAATCAATCATAGTCCTCTCAATAAGCATCATGACTGTCTACACCATTTTATCTTCTTTATACAACCAAAAAACATAATAATAAGGCTTATCACATATTTAATGTGATATGACTTACTTTAGGGATTGTTTATAAAATATGTGTTATTACTATCTATAATGGTGAAATAGTTATTGTGTGTCTTACAAAATGGGTCATTATGTGTCTTACAAAATGGGTCATTGTGTGTCTTGCAAAATACACTCATTATGAGTCTTGGAAAATGTTGTTTTTGCTAGAAAGTTTTGAAATTTGGCTAAAAACTATAAAAACCTGTTGGTGGCAAAATAATTGTTTTTACTAATTTTAGTTGCAAAAAAATATCATTTGATGCAATGGCAAACACGGTAACTACAAATAATAGAAACATATTTTTATAGTCATTCTCCTAATTTTATTTGAAATTTATAGCATCTACACTCTTCTAAAAATATCTTTTCTATTCAACTCTTATCTCTTCAACCTTGTTTTTTACATATATGGCTTAATTTGTTTTATCTATAAACTCATTTTAAACATACAACCATGATTACTTATGGATATGCATGATTAATAATAAAACAATATTGTAGAACTTACTTGTAGTAATCATTGATTGTGTAAATCTAGCTTGAAAGTAGAATTATTGATGTTGGTAACAAAACCGTTGAAGTTGACATTAAATTTATTAACGCTGGATTTACGGATCCAAGCCTGACGGTTGCCAATAATCCTTATGTAAGATTATCCAATTATTAATAATATTAATACAATAAATTTAGTTTAAAAAGACAAAAACAAAGTTGGAAATAAATGTTTTTGTTTTTTTTCTCCACTATATATAATATTATACATGTTCGTGCAAACAAAGTTTGATTGTTTATCTAAAACTTGATTAGCCTTTTGCCTAGCCCTTGAAAGAGGAAAGTTAATAGCACTAAATGGATTGTAGTGGTTAAGTGACATAAACTTTAGTTCTATGATTTTGGTTTAAAGAGAGATTAAGTTTGTATAAATATATGTAAGAAAGAAAAATATATGATGATTAAATATTTTATTTCGTAAACCTATTTATATATGTGTACTTATAAATATATATGGACTTGATAATCGATATTCAGTTGTACGGTTTTACATATAACATCTCTTGTATTGACTTAACCCATAAGCTTCAATAGCACTTCAATTTGATGGTGTCGTGTCAACGGGAAACCATAACCATATATGAACTTTAGATTTAGGTCCCAATATTTATAGTGGATATTCATTGATAAGGTTCTAAATCTTATCTTCCATCTATTAACTTACCTCATAAGCCCAATACACTTTCATCTTGATAGTCTCGTGTCAGTTGTGAACTATAACCATATAAGACCTTTAAAATTTAGTATTATAGATTATAATTGGGCTCAATATCTATAATATTAAATTGATGGACCACCCTTTCATTGTAAAACATGAATAGACACAATATATATAATATATGCTCCATGAGACTCATCTAATTATACGGTGGTCCAATATACTTACAGTTGATTACATTTAAATTATTAAACTTACAATTACAATAGTTTGGATATTCTAAGTCTTCATGGGTGAAAATTCCAATTTATGATTGATAAGGAAGAATAAAAGACAAGGAGAAAAGTGTAAAGAAGAAACCTGACAGGAGAAAATAGCAAAGGAAAAGTGTGATAGGAGGAAAATGTATAGAAATAAATGTATAAGGGCTGAATTGAATAAATTATAAAGAGATAGCCAAAATAGGAAGAAAGCAAAGTGTAGGGACCAAAATATGTAATTTGTCCAAGTTAAAACGTGTAGGGTCCGCAATTGTACTATAAAAGGACCACACACGCTTCACAAATCCCGAGATGAATAGTACAAGACTTTCTCTCTCTACTTAATCTAATATTTTGGACTTTCTCTCTCTAAAACTGACACTAAGATATTTCTGTATCGCAAAATCACCTGTCAACAATCTTCGTATCGCATAATCACCCCCGGACAACTTTAGAACTCTTCAGTGGCGCCGTCTGTGGGAAACGAGGATCGCTCTAACGGCAATCACTTCCTGGAAATAATCCCTGTTCCAAGGAGAACAATGGAAGGGGATAATATAGTTGACCATTGCGAGGAGAACTTGATAGTCGATGATTATCAGAATGATATGGAAGACGAGGGAGAAGGAGGTCAGCGAGTCGAAAATGCTTTTGGTAACTCAGATTTCCTTGCTCGGAGGAATGAATTGCTGCTGGAAATCGAAAGATTGAAAGCGGAAAAGGAAGCCGCACAGGAGAATCTTCGATCCGAGATAAGGAGAGAGGCTGTTGTTGAAAAGGAGGAACGCGAAGCTGAATTCCGTCCCAGGAATAGGGACGATAGGTATCGGGGGCGCGAGTGGCGATCTCTGAGGAGAAGAGAGAGGTGTCGTTCGGATTCAGCCGACTCAAACGACTACTCGCGATACAGCATTTCGGAATCGTCTCCTCGGAGACACCGTAGAAGGAAAAAACGTGATCATAGGCGAACCGACTTCCGAAGAGGAAAGAGTTCGGAGAGGAAATCTTCGAGAGAAAAGAGTCACCATGACCGAGGAGGCGATCGGTCTCATGAACAGGCGAAATGTCCCGACAAGAAAGAGGATATGGGCCCTCGAAATTCAGAATGGCAGCAACAATACACTTTACCCTCCGATGAGGGTTTGTACTTTTCAAATAACGATAATTTGAGATCCAACATTTATCGTACAGGTTACAACTGGAGAGCCTCTCCTATGTCCTCAGAGATCTTGGTGGGAAACCTCCCAAAGCACTTCGATATTTCAAAGTTAGAAAAGTTCGATGGGACGCAGGATCCTGATAATCACATCGAGCAATTTAAGAATTTTATGATCAACTTCGATGATGATGACAAGCTGCTATGCAGAGCCTTCTCCCAGACTTTCAAGGGCGTGGCATCTAAGTGGTACAACAGGCTACCTCAGGGTTCGATAAAGAATTTTGATATGTTCTGGAACATCTTCAGGCAGCACTTCGTGGGGAGCAAGAAGTTCCGAGCCAACGGAGACACGATCATTTATTGTCGGCAGAAGGTGGGGGAGAGCCTCAAAAGTTATACTAATCGTTTTGTCAAGACGAAAACGGATATGGAATATTGTAAGGATTCGGTGGCGCTTGCAGCTTTCAGGATGGGTCTGCTCCCCGGGTTATTGAAGGATACCATGGCGGAGAGTCAAGCGATGACCTTCGGAGTATTGCTGGATCAGGTTGAGAAGAGGATCCTGGTAGAGGAGACCCATGCCTCAGAGAAAGGAGATCAGTTGGATCAGAACCAATTTCATAGGACTGAGTCGAGCACCCAGGGCCCTCGATTGAACGTTCAGACTAAAAGTGCGGGTCAATACCCTCCGAGGCAAAAATCAAACCCTCAGCATTATGGCAATCAACAAAACTACAATCAAGGAGCGAGACCCATGTCAAACAAATGGGTTCGACCAGATTACTTCGTTGAGCTGACAGAGAGTGTTGCTGCGATATTTGACAAAGCCAAATCCACGGTCCCATTTAGGAAGCCTTTTCCCATACAGACTTTGAGGGAGAGCAGAAGCGTCAACAAATATTTCAAGTATCATGAGGATATCGGGCACGATACCAAGGACTGCATAGCTCTGAAGAAAGAGGTGCAAGCCCTGGTCGAGAATGGAATGCTGTTGGAGTTCGTCAAAAAACACTCCCAGAAAAATGCCGTGGCAAAAGCTGTCTCGAAGAACACTGACACAGCCATGGTAATTTCCGAAGGGATCGACGATTTTGACGTAGAGCAGGAGTATCTGGACCCCAAGGTTGGGAGGAACAATGTGAACTTGTTAGAGGAAGAAATTCCGAGGGGGAAAGTGGACAGCCTTTGTGCGTTCTTCGACTCCTTGGCAATTTTCGGGGGAGACACAATTGCGGGAAATTCTAACAGCTCCCGAAAAAGTCACATGGTCAATTTGACCACCCAGATTGAAGCGGGAGTCTCTGCGCAAATGTACCGGTTGCCTTCCCCAATTATTTGTTTTGATGATGATGATATGCGGAACATAGCAGGCCCTCATGAAGACGCGGTAGTGATTGCGGCAGGCATTGCTGGGGATCAAATTCAGAAAATACTCATCGACACAGGGAGTTCCGCAAATATATTGTTCATGAGCACTTACCAACGCATCTCTGACCCACCGGTCATTCGAAGGACCGATAGGACTATAGTAGGCTTTACTGGAGCTACAGCAGTGGTGGTCGGAGAGTTTCAGTATGTGGTCGAATTAGGCCGTGGACCATTCAAGAAAGAGGTGGAGGTACTTTTCATTGTGGTCGATGCACCAACCTCGTATAATGCCATCTTGGGTCGTTCTTGGTTGTCTCGGATGCATGGCGTAATCTCCACAGTGCATAAGTGCTTAAAGTATGTGGTCGGAAACAATGTGGGAACAGTCCGAAGCAGCCAGAAGATGGCACGTGAATGTTACCAAATAGCCTTATCCTCTAAGGGGATTCGGGGAGAGGCTTCTGACCCAGCATAGCAATTAAAGCCCCCCCCCCCCCCCCCCCCGAACTCATCCTTTGTGATGATCCGAGGGAGGCCCCCGGATTTCAGGTCCCAAAAGAAGATTCTGCGACACACGAATTTGCGAGTGGCAAAGTTCTGAAGATTGGGGTCCACCTCTCTCCAGAATTTAAGACGAAATTGGTTGCCTTTTTATCCGATAAACTTGATATGTTTGTTTGGTGTTCACAGGACGTCACAGGAGTGCCGCCAGAAATCATTTGTCATAAGCTCGCGATACGACTAGATGTTCGACCCATAGTCCAGAAAAGAAGACCCGTCTCCCCAGAAAAAGCCTATGCAATTCTGTTAGAGGTCGAAAGGCTACTGAGCATAGGTCATATACGCGAGTCACATTACCCCGTGTGGGCATCGAACCCAGTGTTGGTGCGAAAGAAAAATGGCAAGTGGAGAATGTGTATTGACTTCACGGATTTAAACAGAGCTTGTCCTAAGGATTCGTTTCATGTGCCTCGCATCGATCAATTGGTAGATTCGACCTCCGGAAATCGACTGTTGTCATTTATGGATGCCTATTCAGGGTACAACCAAATCCGGTTGGCTGCTAACGACGAGGAGAGCACTTCCTTTATCACTGGGCGAGGTCTATACTGCTATAAAGTCATGCCGTTCGGATTAAAAAATGCGGGGGCAACCTATCAGCGCCTGGTTAACAAAACCTTCGAGGGGCAGATTGGGCGGAACATAGCGGAGACATTTCGAAAAGTGAGCAAGATGAAGACGACTTCGCTGGCCTGGCGGAGACATTTCGAAATCTTAGCAAAGTCAATCTCAAACTCAATCCGGAGAAGTGCATTTTCGGGGTGAGGTCAGGTAAATTTCTTGGTTACATGATCAACGAAAAAGGCATTGAGGCTGACCCCGAGTAGCTCAAAGCTCTGATCACAATGACGCCCCCCCCCCCCCGAACTATTAAAGAGGTACAAATTCTGACAGGCAGATTGGCCGCTTTGAATAGATTTATTTCTCGGTCTTCAGATAAATGTGCTCCATTTTTTAAAGTATTGCGGAATGCGAAGAAATTTTGTTGGACCGAAGAATGTTCGACGACCTTTCGTCAGATCCAAGACTATTTAACGTCTCCGGAAGTCTTATCCAAACCTTTGGCAGGGGAAACATTAGTTGTCTATGTAGCTGTCCCAGACTATGCGGTCAGTGCCGTTCTCCTCCACGAAGATGACTCTCTTCTGAAGCCGATTTATTATGTCAGTAAGAGTTTACTGGATGCGGAGAAGCGATATCTCACGTTGGATAAGGTGGCTTTGGCATTGCTAACGGCAGCTCGAAAGATGAGACCTTACTTCGAGGCTCACCCAATCATTGTTCGGACGAATTTTCCTCTGAAGGGTTTATTACAAAGGCCAGACATCTCTGGCAGGATGACTAAATGGTCTGTAAAGCTGGGAGACTTCGACATCACATTTGAGCCTCGAACGACGATAAAGGCACAAGTTTTAGCCGACTTCTTGGTTGAGTTCCATTCAGACAGGGAAGAGCATGAGGTACACGACGTGGTTGACGAGGAGGAATGGGTGATACGGACGGATGGTGGATCGAACATTTCAGGAAGTGGGGCAGGTGTCCAGTTGATTTCCCCGAAAGGGGTAGCTATGTTCCAAGCCATTCGTTTTGGTTTTAAGGCTACTAATAATGAAGCTGAGTATGAGGTTGCTCTAGCGGGCTTACGTTTGGCTCAAATATGCGGGGCTCGGCGGATAAGGTTGATCAGTGACTCTCAGTTGGTGATAAATCAAGCCTCGGGGGAGTCCGAGGCCCGAAAGGATACGCTGATACAGTATTTGAAGCTGATGAAGGAATTGGCATCTGAATTTGAAGGAGTCAAGTTCGAACATGTTCGAAGAGAATTAAATGCTGTCCCAGATTCTCTTGCTTCTGCTTCACGAACAGAAGGTTATCCGTGGGTTTTGGTTCAGGACTGCCCTTCGATCTCGATGGGCGAAGAGCACGCGATGTACATCTCGGAGGAAAGCCACGTTTTTACGCATGATTGGCGGACAGTTATCATTGATTTTCTGGCCCATGACACTTTGCCCGTCGACAAAAATGCAGCCAGAAAAGTTAGATTCAAGTCTCACGGTTACATTCTGCTGGGAGGATTGTTGTATAAGATATCTCCGAGTCGACCATTATTGAGGTATTTGAGTGGGCCCGAATCACAAATCATCCTCTCCGAGTTACACGACGGAGAAGGATCTGCCCACTGTGGATATAAATCTTTAATCCGAAGGGTACTCTTGGCTGGCTATTATTGGCCCACTATCACGACCGACGCTAAAGATTTAGTCAAGCACTGCGACACGTGCCAGCGCTATGCTAATGTAATTCACAAACCCGAGGTATTAATGGAAAGCATTTCCGAGGCAGTCCCGTTTGACAGGTGGGGCATTGATCTGGTTGGGCCACTACCCATGGCATCTGGGGGTAGACAGACGATAATTGTGGCAGTCGATTATTTTTCTAAGTGGGTGGAGGCTGAACCGCTCGCAGGAACGAAGGCCAAAGACGTGATCAAGTTTGTCCTATCTAACATCTGTTGTCGTTTTGGTGTACCATTGCAGATCACCACAGACAACGGGCCTCAATTTGATAACAAGGAGTTCCAGAGCTTCTGTGTATCGAGAGGGATACGACAATGCTTTTCAGCGCCATTTCACCCTCAGGAAAATGGGCAGGTGGAAGTAACTAATCGCACAATCCTCGACGGTTTGAAGAACTTGGAAGGCAAAGCAGGGAAGTGGCCTGACTATTTACAGGAGGTGTTATGGGCATACCGAACGACTCCCCGAACGGCCACAGTTGTGTCCCCATTTGCCTTAGTCTATGGAATGGATGTCGTGGTCCCTTCGGAGATCATTTTCCCCTCACATCGTATAGCGACGTATGACTCGGACACAAATGACCAGAGTAGAGCATTGGCTTTAGACTTGGTTGAGGAAAAGAGACAGCAAGCACAGTTGACCTCCCTTCATTATCAAACTCTTATGCGGAGTCGATATGCATCCAAAGTGAAACACAAAGATTTTTAGGTGGGAGACAAGGTTTTGCGCAAAGTTTTCTTGCACACTAAAGATAAGCGCTTGGGGAAGTTGGGACCTAACTGGGAAGGCCCCTACGAGGTCACTGAAAGGATAAAGCCGGGCACATATCGGTTAAAAGATAAAGAAGGGCGATACCTCTGTTTACCTTGGAATATCGAACATTTAAAATTGTATCTTGATTAAAAGAGCCGGTTGACATTGTATTTCTTTTTCCTTTCTATATATCCCCCAGAACAACCTATGGTGAGGGCACACTCTTTCCTACCCTGTTAGGCACAGGAAGGTTTTAATGAGGTGTTTCGATGAACCCCTTCAATACAAAGCATTCTTTGCCTTAATTATTTTTTGGGTCACAGTAACATGTGCCTCGAATTGTTGTCCCTTCGAATTATTTTTTGGGTCACAGTAACATGTGCCTCGAATTGTTGTCCCTTCGAATTATTTTTTGGGTCACAGTAACATGTGCCTCGAATTGCTGTCCCTTCGAATTATTTTTTGGGTCACAGTAACATGTGCCTCGAATTGCTATCCCTTCGAATTATTTTTTGGGTCACAGTAACATGTGCCTCGAATTGTTGTCCCTTCGAATTATTCCTTGGGTCACACTAAGGTGTGCCTCAAGCTTCTGGGACCATCGAATTATTTCTTGGGTCACACTAACATGTGTCTCAAGTTTTTACTTTATCAATATTTGGGTCACATTAAGGTGTGCCTTAAAGTTTTGGGACATTCAAACTATGCTTCGAGCCGCCCTAAGGTGTGCCTCAAAGTTTTGGGACCTTCGAACTATTTTTTGGGTCACACTATGGTGTGCTTCGAATCCAATCTCACTTTATCATTATTTGATCACTTGAGGCATCATCTCCTTAAAAACAAATAAGTAGACCACAATGATTGTTCGAAGGACAATATACTTGGAAGTTCGAAGGCCTTGTTGAAAACATAACACATGTAAATTTATGAATCGAAATAATACTTGTTCGAAGGATAATATAATTGAAAGTTCGAAGGACGTGTTGCAAACATACACAATGTAGGAGTGATAAGTGTTCATTAATCTCACAAAAATTGACCTATCTTACAAACTTAGCATAGTACAATATGTTTAAGTCATTACAAAAAGAGGCCCTATTGGGCCATACACAAAAAATTCACTCCTTCAACACATTTACTCAGTCTGAGTTTTCGAAGAGTCACTCCCCTCAGCCTCTGAGTCTTCACTTTCATTGACAATTACATGGGGGGGGGGGGGGGCGAAGTTCCGAGGGAACAAGCTTCCAAAAAGACCCAAGGTCATACTCAGCATAAATTTGGGTCAGCAAACCAGCTCGAGTAGTGGCATCCCGGGTCTGTAGTTTACTTGTACATGTTGCTGCATAAGCATCCACAGCTTTGTCTTTCTCCTCCTCGACCTCTACAGGAAAACTGTCGATCCGCCTCTGTAATCGATCACGGTCTGCTGTCACCGTTCGAAGGGCTTCAGTGCACTGGATAAATCCATCACAGGCCAAGCGGTGTCCCTTCTTATACTCAGCTATCATCAGCTCTTGAGCATCAGTCTTTTTCTTGTACAAGTCCATCTCCTATTGGAAGCACCTCTCCAACATTATTACATAATTTTCGGAGGCAGAAAGACGCTCGAATAAGGCATCAGCTTGGCCTTCGATCACTGCATGTTGTTTTTTGGCCTCCTCGAGCTGAGAGGCAGCCAGCAATGATTTGAACTTATAGTTATTCTTGCGTTTCTCCAGATGGCACATCTACTTTCCTCTGTTCACTGAGGTATGCAGCAATCTTCGAAGGGACAATGAGAACTCATCATCCAAAGGGACCTCGAAGGAGCTCGAGGGAGATCCTAATGCAGCAGAGTAAAATTCTGAAAACCTACCTCCAACAGTCTCTGGATCGACGAGTTGAGGAGGATTACTTTGAGGCATATGGACATGAGCCAGTCTTGGGCTATCTTCGAGGGGGGCTGGGTGAGAAGCTTCAGTGAGAGGCGAGTGTATGGACTATTGAGAATTTTCCCTCGGAGAATGGCCAACCCTGTTCTCAGGATCACTTGCACCCCCATGGACCTCTCTCTCAAGACTAGCCTCTTCATGGTTGTCAGGAGTTTCTCCCCCCTTGGATTGTTCTTCGATGGGCTCGAGAAGTATGCACTTACCCTTCTTATCTTTCTTTTTGGATTCCTTCCTCGAAGGAGCAGGGGGAGGAGGGGCAAAGTTTACTGAAGCAGCAGTAATTGGTGGGGGGGTTGAGAGTTCGACGCCCCAGCATCGTTCGAGGGAGGCTGTTGAACACTAACAGGCCCTTCGAAATTCAATTGCTGGGTTGCTAGTACTTCATCTTCTGAAGGTTCCCCCAGGTGGCTCTGCGAACGGGAGCGCTTAGGCAAGTATATTATCACATCATTTTGGCTGCACTGGTCCATCACCTCTCGCTCCGAGGGCGGAGTCATTAACCCCCTCATACTAATGCGATCGAGGGGATTTAGCCTCCAGAGTCGACTCCTAGCCAGATTGTTGTCAGTGAAGCAAAGGCGAAATCGATTATCCCACTAATCATTTGCCCACAGGCGAAGGTTGGTAAATACAGTGGTAGCCCCCTCGACATAATCAGTGTAGGGCTTGGATACCCCAGTCATAGCTGCAACAAGTAACTAACGTCAAAACAAATTGCAAGTAAAAGTTCGAGGGAGCATAATTATTCGAAGGCATATGAATTTTCGAGGAAGCATAAGTATTCGAAGGCAAATATTCGAGGAACATAAAATTCGCAGAGTAAAAAGTTAAAAGAGTACTTACACTTCATTGTCCACTTTAGAGAAAGCTTGTGAGGATTCGAAGGAGTGGCTTCTGATCCGGTCTCCCAGCAACCAGAGAAGAAGAGAAACTGCTGCCTCCATTTTTTATCATCCTCCAATAAATCCTTCAATAATGTTTGCCCTCGATTGAACGTCAGCGAATAGAAGGGGAAGTAAGGATTTCGGGCCAGACCAGCAAGGCCAATGAGTTGCTCCAATGAAAATTCTTGACCTGAGATCCTCGAGGCCATGATACAGGCCATTAATGTAAACCACATGTTGGGCCCAACCTGCAAGGGGCAAAGGTCTATCCTCGACAAATACTCGATGAAGAAGGGGTCTAAGGGATACCTTAACCCCCAGTTCATGATTTCTGTGTACACCACCAGCTCATTGTCCCTCACAGATAAGGGTGTCTCTCCTTCGGAGGGAAATCTAATGTTGACATAGGAGGGGATGCCCCATCGAGTCCTTAGCATTGTTTCCTCTTCCTTCGGAAAATATTTGTACTTGATGTTGGCAAGGGCCACCATATGTTTATTTTCGATGCCCCGAATGTTATTGGCAGCAATGCTATCTAGCTCCAAAGGCAATGTGACGTCCCTTTTCAATTTTGGAGCAATCCGACGAGCTTGCTCTTCGGACATCGTTGTGGATGAAGGCGTTGCAAGGTTTGAAGCACCCAAGGAGTGGATGGCTGGCACCTTTGGTTCGAAGGGCTTCTTGAGAGGCTTTTTCCCTTTGACATCTCGAGTTTCTTCATGTTTGTTGAGCATGTCCTCCTCGGTAATAATTGTTCTCGAGGGGGAAAATCGAGTTCCATGAATGGTCATGGATGGAGTGGAAGGAAGACTCGACGCATCTGCTTCACGTGCTCGAGGAGGGCTATTCGAAGTATGTCGAGGGCTTGTGGCTGTCCTTGTGGGTATTTGCGGAGGACTGGCAGAAGTTCGAGGAGGACTATTGGCAGAAGTTCGAGGAGGACTATTGGCAGAGGTTCGAGGAGGACTGTTGGCAGAGGTTCGAGGGAGATTCTCAATTTCTGTTGGCAAAGTTGGTTCGCGAATCTCTAGGGGAGCTTCCCTAGCCCGTTTTCGCTCATGAGAGCCTCTTCTATCTTTGTGGGACTTTTTTCTTTTCCCAGATGAATGCTTGTGTTGTCTATCTTTACCCATTTCTCTAAGGGGTTTCGATTCACTGTGTAAGCTCTGTCGAGCGATTTCGTGGGGAATAATTGCGGTCGAATCGTTCGAGGGAGGCCAGGCACCAAAAAAAGTAGTAGTTGATGGTGGGGGATGAGGCCTTACGTCTTCTCCAGCAGAAACCCTCTCTTCGAACCGCTTACTAATCAACAACCACTCAGGAATTCGACGGGGCTTATTCGCCAGCTTTATCTCTCTAGAAATAATTGAACAGAAGTTGAATTAATGAAGAGAGAAGGCTGGTATTTATAGACACAAATGGGCTTTCCTGACAAGTGAGGCCTGGGGATCTTTTCATGATGTTTGCCTAGGGGTATGATGGTCCACATAGGTGGAAGTTGTTCTGCCACTAGCTGTAGAAGGAATTGAAGAGTTTTTGTGTCAGAAAATGTCAGGGGAAGAGGAAGAGTTTTCTGACAAAAGTGTCAGAAGAATTGGTAACGTTTCTTAAGAATTATGCTGACACATGTGTTTGTAAAATGACGTCATGACCACGATCAATCCTGGCACCATTTTTTCGCCTAAGTATGCAATCATTCGAAGACTGCTCTACTTAAAACGGTGCAAGGATTGAGGGGGCTACTCGGCTAACAGAACAAATTTGAAAAGGTTTGCTCATTCGAAGAGGCTTGATCATTCGAAGAGACTTGCAGTTACTCGAAGAGTTTCGTGGACATTCGAAGGCTGATTTTTCGAAGAGTCGTTTTGTAGCCCCGATAGTTCGAAGAGTGTGTATCGCATAATCACCCCCCGACAACTTTAGAACTCTTCAATGATAATTTTACATAAAAATTTCTTAGTTTTTCTTCTCGAACCATGTTATCCTACTCTACAAAACTGGATTAGTAACAACCTTTTTCACATTTCTTCACTTATGCTCATTTTTTCTCTTATTTCATGACACTTTAATATTTTACTCTCTTTTTTATCTTTTTCGCTTCTTATCAACCATGAAAAAAATAAATTCCCCTCCATAGAACTTTCTCAATACATAATAACAGTAGTCTCAAACTTTTCAGTTGGTATTTTATTTTTTTTATTTGATTTCTTGAATCCAGAATCCAATTTTTTTAAGATCAAATAAAAAATATAACTGATACTTATGCTTCTTTTCAACAATTACGGACAGTAGTAATATATTATTTATTATCTTATCCTTATGTATTTTATTCAAAACTTTATTTAATTATGTTATTAAATGCGAATAAATAATAAACGTTAATTTTACGAGGTCGTTTTATACAAGTTTTTTAAATTATAAGTCAATAATTTAAAACCAACCCAAATTTAAACATTACACCCAAGATTTATTCAATAACAACTTAGACAAAAAATCCTCAAAGTAATGAAAAAATTGTAGACCTAGTAGTTCGAGGCAAACTTCAATTTCTTTCAAGAAAATACCCATATTTTTCAATAAGGGTTCCATTTTTTTACTAATCACCAATTGATTTTATTTCATATTTCTTGTCGGATTTATACTAAAAGTGACTGGAGAAGATTTATCTACACTTAAAACCCAAAGATTTGAGTAAGCCGAGATTTAAATGCAAGAAGTACTAGACTTTAACTGGCAGTAGATCAACAAATATTTAGGTGTATAGACGTATGTTGGAACCTGAAGAGATTCCATCGAGACTGATGATAAGTAAATCTTCGAACCGAAAGTGCAAAATCATTACTTGTTGGAGTTAGGTGTATAGACTTATGTTGCTTAGGTTTTTGAAGGTATTTTTGTGTTCCTCGAATGAACTAAAGTCATTATTATACTGAAGCATCTGGATTGATGAATCATTATCAACTATTGATCAACTTACTATTGATATGAGAATGTTTGAATAATGATCATCATATTAAAAGGTACCATCAATGTCATGTGTCAGCGTTGGTAGTGAAACTACGTGCCACAATGTACAACCGTACATATGTCAATATTTCACATCATATTCGTTTGTATGTCTATGGAAACAACTTGTAAGGTGCTATTATGATCTTGTGGGATCATCTCAATTATTATTAGTTCTAAAAATAATGGATGAGATGTATAAAGTTGTTGCACGAGCGAGCAAGAGTTGCAAAAGAGATAGCAAGAGAAAATATATACTTTATTTTTTATATTTTATGTAAATAAGAAAAGTAGGAAATAAAAATTAAGAGTAACATTGAGGTTCATAGTTTATTTTGTAAATCGAAGTAGTTTCGTAACATAAGACGAGTGGTTGTGTTATTTATTAGAGAGTTTCCTTGTAACCTTTTATTTATCTAAAGTAAGTGTATGTTGTCCATAAATATATGATTTCTTCACAAACTAAACCAAATTAAATATTGTCTTATGTACTTAGTTTATATTTCTGTCTTTTTTGTTACCTTTCAATCACAAGGTTAACCTAACTGAATTTGTACTTTCTTCATGCCACACTTGTAGGAATTATATTTTAAGTTTCAGCCTACTGTCGAGGACTCGTCGTCTTAAGCTTAAAGTCTAAAAAAAGTAGAAGGACTTAATATTGTGATTACCACTAAGTCTTAAAGTAAAATATTTTGTTGTATTTTCTTGGTCATTCCTCCAAAAATTGGTCCGATGAGTGTGCATAATATGTAACATTATTGTTTTTCAAGTGAAAAATTAAAGATTGAATAAAAAAGATTTTTTTAGATCTTTAGTGTAACGATTTACATCTTACTATGAAACCAAGAAAATACGCAAAAATGAGTTTTATGAAGTTCAATCATGATAAATTTAATCAAGAGGATAAGATTAACCTCTGGATAATCAATACCTAAGATTTCCTAGTACCGAAGAGTTGTTTGATAACATTTATGAGAGAGTCAGAATAGAGATTGATTTCGATCTGATGTCCCGAAGTCATAGTGCTCTAATACTTAGTTTAAGGGACAAGGTATTTCGAGAGGTGTCTGAAGAGCATGAAATATTAGGGATATAGGATTATCTGATGGCTATATACATAAAGAAGTCCATGACAAACAAATATTATCTCAATAAATTATTGTATACACTAACAATGGATGGTATCAATGAGATGTCGATAAATTTAGATGATTTCAATGTATCCAATGATATAATTTATAATGTTTACACATCATGCAAAATCTATATTAGAATAGCCTACAATCTCCTGGTTATTCAGTCTATTATATGTCAAAATATGAAGTGTTTGGTACTCGTCAAGTACTGAAGCGTCTTATTCACAATATTTCAATGGGAAACTCTATGATTGCTCAAGTATTTTTGTCAACATTTCAAAAATGAATGATATATCTAGTATGGTACATATATGAGACTACCAATTACCGAGGCATGTGGTATTAAATCAGAATATGATTTAGTATATATATGGTATATATAATTATGAACCCTTGATTTCCCCATCCATTCTTAACATGCAATTCTACATTATTTATCACCTAAACATGTATTAGGTCTAAAAAAGAAAAGAAAATTTAGGTTTTTTCTCCCAAACTGAATCGACTGTTAAATCAGATTATTAGGAGACCCGGAGCAAGGTTTACAATTATAAACATGGAGTAATCATATTGCCATGATACCCATTGTTAATTTTAAATCATGAATCACAAAGGTTTTAAACTCTTGTTCATCCTAATACACTAATTAATCATACATTTATAAAGATATATATATATATATATATAAAGATTCATGATGACCATTATGCATCTTCAAGTCATGTGACTCAAAATTATCGTGGAAGCGATTTTTTGATTGATAGCGACTGGTAGGCGATGTTGTTTCTACATTTAGGTTAGTTTCTCACTATATTGTTCTCGAAATATAAAGAATTGTGGTCTTGATGGAGTCGTTGGAGAAAACCTACAAAGTGAAAACGAATAGAGAAAGTAAAAACTGAAAATGACAAATTAGATCTTAGTATTCATTTAATTTGAATTAGGGTTTATTTTGACCTATTGATAGTTAGTGAATATTATTCACTAAATTATCTACAAGTTCTTCAATTAACCCTTCTTCTCTGTTATGCCCCAATATTTTTTTTATCTTCACTTATGTAGCGTATAGGTTTTATTATATTTTTTTTATCTTCACTTATGTAGCGTATAGGTTTTATTATCATCTACACCCCGAGGCTCTAGTTTTTGCATGAAACTAGGGTTGTCAAACAGATATTTCGGATATGAATCTGCCTATATTCGAATCCAAACCCGAAATCCGAAATCACTATCCGAATCCGAATTCGAAGTTTTATAAAAAAACAACATCTGAATCCGTATCCGGCGGATATTATCCGGATACAGATAATATCCGAATCCAAATTTCCATTAATTTTTTTAACTAATAACACTATTGGATGGGCTACTCTTAGAATCACCTTAGTAGAAATTCATACTCCCATTTTAGATGTAGAATAAGACTAAGAAACATATACTTATTTTGAAAAGCTACCATGTCTTTTATAGAAAATTTGGTAGCATTTCTTTTCCACATTTTAAATGTGGGATAAGAGTCGCAAGGCTAAAAAGATATACTTGTTATAAAAAGCAACCATGTGTTTTATAAACAGCTTGGTATCAACTCTTTTTTCCAACTTTAGATGTGGGATAAGATATATTTTTTAAGAAGAAAACCATATATATTTATAGCCAACTTTGGTTAGTAATTTCTTTTGTTTTTTACAATGTGGGATAGCTAAAAAAATATGCTTAAATATAAAAATTAATATATATTTATTTATAAAATTCGGATATCAGATATTTTGAATACGGATATGACTAAACCATATCCGCTATTTTCGGATACGAATTCGGATACGAATATTATCCGTTTTATTTTGAATACGGATATTATCCGTTTTATTCGGATTCGATATCGAATATTTCGGTCGGATATCGAATGTTTCGGATTTTTTTTACAGTCCTATGAAACCATAACCATTATTGAACTATTGTAACATAAAATTAAAATGTTGGACTAATGTTTCCTCCATTATGATACATATTAGTTGAACGGTTATCTTCAATTGATATACTTCCATTGGACTTAATAACAATATATTTATTATTATTATTATTATTATTATTATTATTATTATTATTTATAGGTCCAATATTCCAAATACTGATTAATTTATTTAATTAAACTTATAAAAACATGCATGTATACTTTGTATTTAGTCATAATGAGACATTTTAAATCTATGATCTTTTTATATATCATCCTATTTTTGGATTACAACACTTAACTTCTAGATTTGATGGATATTTGGATTACCGTTTCACAATTTTATCGTTCCACATTCGATTGCATCAGTTGATTCTTGGATAAGATAAATCTTTAGACTACATGCCTATCTAGGTTATTGTGGCTTTCTGTTATGCTAGTTTCGTCATTTTATTTGCATTATATTTTCAGGGGAGAATTTTGAAGGTAGAAAAGTATGTTATGGCATACCCTCAATCTAAAAAGAAGGTTTATTATTGATGTGGATAATAATTTCCTGAGGGTAGGCTGGTAATTTCAGTTGGTGTTTTATGGTAGTGTGTGAGTGTTAGGTGTTTTAGAGTAGAGAGTAGAGAGATAATTAAGCAGCTTGGTAGCAGTTAATTCTCATTACCCATAGATAATGCAGGTGGTTGGGTATTTATACCCTGATGTTTGGGCCCTTATGGGCTTTCGGGTCATGTTTAATGGACCCGGGTCATGTTCAAAGACCCATGAGCTCTAAGTAGGAGAGCAAGTAGCTTAGTCAAGAAGTGTTTAGGTTTTTTAGTACTTTTGTCATAGTTCGAACAGTCCTATGGTCATAGTGCTCAATAAGATCTGTCCGGTCCGTGTGATCTGTCCGGTCCGGAGGCCTTGGACCGATCTGTCCTTGTCCGGGGAGAGTGTAGAGTTCGGACTCATCAGGAGCCCCTTTTTTAGGTGTTTGCGCAAATACTTTTGCCAAAGACCAGAAAAACAGTCCGACGTCAAGGGCAGTTTTAATCCGGACAGGTCTATGGGTTTATCCGGACAGATAAAGCTTCACGAATTCAAAACGGTTTTTGCCAGAGTTCGTGGGACACGTGTCGCTCTCTGATTGGTTGTTTCAGCCGTTTTTTCACCTTGAATTTCGAACCCACCTTCTTTGAAAAGCAACCTCCTTTATTACAGGTGGTGGCATCAGCGCCGTCTTTTAATCATTGCCAAATTTTTTGAATTCTCCTAGGAATCAACTGCTTTTTCAGATTTACTATAAATATAAATTCATTTCCACTGTTTTACCATCTCCTTCAAACTTACTTCTGTAAAAACTCTCAAAGCTTTCTCTCTCTAAAGCAAAAAACTTAGTTCAACAGTTTATGTTTAAAGCGAGGAACGCCCTTGTCAAAGGCGGGTGACTCAACCTTTCTGAGTTAGAGAAGGCTCAAAGAGTCGAAAGAGAGAGACGGATTGCTGCAGGGTTACCTACCTCACCTGTTGACAAACCTATCACTTCTGCATCTGAGTCAGATCGTGGCTCGTCCTCTTCCAAAGGTACCAACCCTAGAAAATTATTTCAAACCACTCTCTCCCCCATAATTTCTGGTTCCTCTGTTCAGGAATCAGTGCCTAACATCGAGCCAGGAGTCACAGCCACTAGCTTTAGAAAACCTTCTCCCTTTCTTGCAATGAGATCAGACACGGAGCGCTCTCCTGAGAAGCTGGTTGATAAGAGGAAAGGTCGGCTGCTTAAAGGCCAAGGAACCAGAAACACCCCCTCAAGATCGGGGGCAAAAGATAGCAACACCGGATCAAAGGTGCCAATTAGAGCTCCTAAGGACAGGCTGTCCGGACCGGAGGGGTCTAATCCAAACCTTCAACCAGAAACTTCTGCTCCAAACACTTTACCGGAGAGCAGAAGTCAAAGGGGCACTGAGGCCCATCAGTCCGGAGATAAGGCTGAATCAAACTTGAACCCTCCTCCCACTACAGCTGCTGGAATCCCTTCAACAATCATGGAGGAAGTGATGGAGGACTCTGTTGAAGAGGCCCCGTTCGAGTCTGAGCCCTCCGGTCAGACTAGCAAAGAGATAGTTACCAAGAAGGACAAGGGCAAAGAAAAGTTGTACTTGAGGCATCCGGATCTGCCGAAGAGCCTTAAAGGAAAAGTAGGGTCTTGTTTTCACAAGGTCAGCGTCAACTATCTTCTCTCCCTACAGAAAATCAACTATGCATTCATCCACACTGCTGAGTTGGGCAGGATGCGTTCAAAATGGGGTATTCCAGAAAATGTAAAGATCAGGATCCCTATTCATCCGGAGACCCCCATGGATTGCAAGTTAAGTGAGGTGGTTATGTTTACGGAGCTGTTCAGCTGGGGGCTCAGGTTCCCACTAGACCCAGAGATTGTTAGATATTTCCATCTGATCAAACTTTGTCCGAGCCAACTGAGCCCCAACGCTTGGTATACCCTTATGTCATGCATCATGGCATCAAGGCTGTCCGAGATCCCTCTGCCCATGGAGGAGTTTGCTGCAGTGGCCAGCCTGTATAAAAACCATCACATCCCCTTCTACCACTTTAACATGGGGGATGGCTTCAAAGCAGTGGATGATTTGTTGGAGGCAGAGAGGAATTGGAGGACTCAGTTCCTTTTTGTTAGTGGTGCCTGGGAAAATGGCAGGAAGATAAAATCCGGAGAGAACCCAAGCCTCCTCAGAAGCAGATGGAGGAGTGACCGTAAGCATCTTGCATTTGTCTCTCTTCTCTTTTATTTTCAAACTTAGTTTATACTTATTTGTCTTACTTTTGTCTTAGCAGAACTGCCCAAGGAGTTTAGTGACCACCAGAAAGCCGGGCAGATAACTTGTGGCAAGATTAATGCTTGGGCTGCTGAGAATTGGGGGAACAGATTCCATGATGCCTTCACCAGTGGAAATTTGGCAAGGTCTCACCTGTGGAACACCATAGGTCGGAGAGACTTGACCTGGGAGGAGCTCACCACCCAGCATTCTCCTGACATTGTGCTCAAGAGGACCCATGAACCAGATGGGACACTCTTCCTGCCAGGCCGGGCCAAAGCCCCGAGCAAAATGAAAGGCAGGAAGAAGAAGGGAAAAAAGGTGGTGGGTGATGCCAACCCTACTGATGCTGAGAAGGACGCTCCAACAGTCCCGGAGGGGCCAGCCCATAGCCAGATTGATGCTGCCCTCTTGCAAGTTGTGGAGCAAGAGACTGAAAGGCATGAGACAAATCTCCCAAAACCCTTAAGGGCTTCCAAGAGAAATCGTAAATAGGGAAGTGAAGGCGCAGACCGGGAAGCAAAGAAGAAAAAGACTTCCAAGGGAAACGAGCTTTCTCTCCGGGCTCCGGAGCCTTCCTTCCATGCTGAGCCTTCAGACCCAACACAGGCCGAAGAGATTCCTGGGGACTTTCACACTGATGAGGTTGAGGTAGGAGAGCTCAACATTGATGAAGTAGACATCACCGGTCTTGGCGAGCTTGGTGAATACTTCCTCAACCTCCCCAGAGATGACTTTGCAGGGCCTTACATTCCTCCGAGCAGCTCCAACACGGTCAACTTTAACGGTAAGACTTTTATTGTCTCTAGTGAAAAAGATACCATAGCGCACTCCTTGTTAAGTAATGTGCAACCGGTACTTATGTTGGAGAGACAAGTCCGGGGTCAGGCAGACATCATTAAAGACCTTAAGTCTGAGAAGGAAAAGCTGTCCGAAGACCTTCGCACTGCCACCTCTAATGCTACCATGTTGAAAGAAGAAAACGAGGAGTTGAAGAGAAGCCAAGAGACAAGCACCACCAAAGTCACCACTTTAGAGGAAATCATCAAAGACCTTCAGGAGAAACTGTCCGGTCTGGAGAAAGACCTTGCTACCTCAAAGGAAGAAACTAAGGCAAAGGACAAAGTCATTACCAACTTAACCACTGATAATATTTCCCTTGAGAATGCAGTGTCCAAGGCTGCCGAGGAGAAAAATGCTTTGTTACAGGAGCAGGAGGCCAAGATCCAAGCCAAGATCAATGCTTATGCCAACCAGATGATCAAAAGCGAAGAGCAACTGCTTGAGAATGTGAGGTCTGACATGGTTCTACTCTTCCATGAAAAGTTTCCGAAGAGGAACCTAGGGGATTTATGGCTTTATGTTGAGCCTGAAGACCTCCCATACCACACGATGGCCGAAGGCGACGCGTATGGCTACTCCAGTGACTCCTCGGGTGATGAAGAACATACTGGGGAGAGCCCAGATGAGGAGAAAGATGATCCTAAAGGAAAGAGGGTGGATGAAGGGAGAGATGACCCTAAAAGCAAAAAGGTAGATGAAGGTGAGCCATCTTCAAAGGCTCAACCTTAACTTTATGATTCACTTTGTTTATTTTCTATCCAGATTAAAGTCCTTGAAAGGCCAAGGCATTCTTTTTGTAATGGTGTCCGGTATTTGACCGGACAGGTTTTTTGTTGTTCGACTTTGATCATTTAAAAGTCCTTGGAAGGCCAAGGCAATTTCAAGTTATTAATTTCAATGAATATTTTTGTTCTGCGCAACTATCATCTTCTTTCATTGTTTGTTCTGATTTTGAAAGCGAAAGTTTAAGTAGGCTTTAGTTGTTTCATAGTGAGAGTGTTTAAGTTCTCCGGCTAGAGTTTAAATAGCCCTTAGTTATTTCAATCCGGATAGTATGACAAGGGACAAAACTTTTAAAATACTTAGAAAAATTTTAAGAAGGCATCAAATTTTATTTAATAGTCCGGACACCTCATTAAAACCTCTCCGTGCCACCGGGGAGGAAAGAGTATGCCCCCAAATATTTACATGGATGTTCAAACAAGTAAATATTTACACAAGTGTTATTCCAAGTACATCCGGAGATGCTCGATATTCCAAGGATGTGTTAGAACTCTGTCATCTTTGTCTTCCAACCAATAAGTTCCAGGCTTAATTCTTTCAACAACCATATACGGACCTTCCCACGTTGGGGCCATCTTTCCGAAGAGCTTTTCTTTAGTGTGTAAGAAGACCTTCCTTAATACTTTGTCCCCTGGTTGGAAATCTCTTTTTTTAACTTTGGAAGCAAACCTGCTTCTCATCAAACCCTGATAGTGTGCAACTCTAAGGTGAACTTTAACTCGTCTTTCTTCTATCAAATCAAGTTGACCTCTGATTGCCACCTCATTAGCATGTTCGGAGAAGTTGTGAACACGAAAAGAGGGGAGAGTTGCTTCTATGAGAGCTACTGCATCCATCCCATAGACCAAGGCAAAGGGTGACTCTTGTGTTGCAGCCCCAGGTGTTGTCCGGTAGGCCCACAAGACCTCTTGTAAATAACTAGGCCACTTCCTAGCAGCCCCTTCCAAATTCTTCTTTAACTCGGACAGTATAGTTCTATTAGCCACTTCAACTTTCCCATTTGCTTGTGGGTGGAAAGGTGAAGAAAAATAATGCTGTATACCCCTTGAGGCACAGAAGCTCTCCATTTCTCTATTGTCGAACTGTGGCCCATTGTTTGTTGTTATTTTGTGTGGGACACCAAATCTGCAACAGATGTTGGATAGAATGAATTTTATAACAGCTTTTGATGTTGTCCCTGCTAGGGGGGCTGCTTCTATTCACTTCGAAAAGTAATCTATGCCCACAATTATAGTTTTGCGGCCTCCGGACGCCACATGGAGAGGCCCCACTAAATCCAATCCCCATCGAGCAAAAGGAATGGGCTCAGAAATTGATTCTAAAGGAATGGCTGGTACATGAATTTCATTGTTGTACCTCTGGCATGGATCACACCTGCTTACCAATTCCTTAACATCTTTCATAATTGATGGCCAATAGTAACCGGAGAGTAAAACTCTTCTTGTCAAAGCTCTAAATCCACAATGGGCTGATCCCTCACCATCGTGCAATTCGGAGAGGACCACTTGTGATTCTTCATCCCCCAAACAGCGCAGGAGAGGTTTACTGTAGGACTTCTTGTATAACACTTCTCTCAATATGATGAAACCACGAGCCTTGTGTTTCAATGTTCTGGCCAGTGACTTATCCGGAGGCACAACACCATCGGAGAGATATTGCAGGAGAGGAAATCTCCAGTCTTGAGGTTGTTTTACTTGTATTTCAAAAATTTCCTCTTCTTTACCCTTACAAAGTTGGATGGAGAGGCTTTCAAGCACATGGATCCATGGATATGACTCCGTATATGCTATGGTTGCTAGTGAGTCTGCTAGCTCATTTTCTGCCCGGGGAATGTGTTCATAGACAACACTTTTAAAATTAAGCGCTTCATTTTTTAGGAGGAGTAAATATTTCACAAGTTGCTCCTTCTTAGCCTTAGACTGGCCTTGGGCATGGTGGATAAGTAGTTGGGATTCGCTTAGCAGCTTGACCCTCTTAGCCCCACAAATATAGGCCAATTTTAACCCAGCTATAGCTGCTTCGTATTCAGACTCGTTATTAGATGCTATGAAAGCAAAACAAATAGCCTGGTACATCTTGTCTCCATACGGGGAAGTCAAACATACCCATGCACCACACCCCATAGTGCTAGATCCACCATCTGTTCGAACGACCCACATCTTTTTGTATTTTATGTCAGTAGCTTGCTCCGAATCCCTGTCGGAGTGGAATTCAACCAAAAAGTCTGCCACAGCTTGGGCCTTGACAGCTGTTCGGGGAGCAAAGTCTATGTCGAAGTCCCCCAACTCTACTGACCACTTAGTCATCCTGCTTGAAATGTCTGCTTTTTGGAGAACATTCTTCAGGGGAAAAGAAGTCCGGACGATGATGGGATGAACCTGGAAATAAGGTCTCATCTGCATGGTTGTTATCACCAAGGCCAATGCTAACTTTTCGAATTTTAAGTAACGCCTTTCTGCATCTATCAAGCTTTTGCTGATGTAGTACACTGGATGGGGGTAATTATCTACTTCTCTTACTAACACAGCACTGATGGCACAACTTGAAACTGCCAAATATATGAAAAGGGTCTCCCCATCAACTGGTTTAAACAAAGTCTTGGGAGAGGACAGGTGCTTCTTGATCTCATTGAAAGCCTCATCACACTGTGGGGTCCAATCGAATCCTTTTGCACCCTTCAAAGTTTGAAAGAAAGGTGCACACCTATCCGAAGACCTTGAGATAAATCTGTTTAAGGCAGCTAATCTCCCCGTTAACCGCTGTACTTCTTTAATGTTTCGAGGAGGCTCCATTTGGAAAAGAGCATTTAGCTGGTCCGGATCAGGCTGTATTCCATGCTCACTTATGATATAGCCTAGAAACTTCCCAGACTGCACTCCGGACACACACTTTTCTGGGTTTAATTTCAAATTCACTTTTACCAAGTTGGCAAAAGTTTCTTGGAGATCGGACAAGTGCAACTGCTCATCCACACTCTTCACCATCATATCGTCAATGTATACTTCCATATTTCTTCTAATTTGATCAGCAAATGCCTTGTTGACTAACCTCTCATAAGTAGCCCCAACATTTTTCAAACCAAATGGCATCACCTTGTAGCAATGAAGCCCTCTGTCAGTGACAAATGTGGTATGCTCTTGATCCTTTGGATCTACTTGAATCTGATTATATCCGGAGAAAGCATCCATAAAGAAAAGCAGCTTGTTCCCAGAGGTGGAGTCTACTAACTGATCAATCCGGGGAACTGGATACAAATCTTTTGGGCAAGCTCTATTGAGATCTGTGAAGTCAACGCACATGCGCCATTTTCCATTATTCTTTTTCACCAAGACAGGATTGGCAGTCCACAAAGGGTATCGAGACTCCTTGATGTGCCCCATCTTTTGTGAGTCTGTCAACCTCTTGTACAATGACATCATCCTTTTCTTTGGAAAAAGCTCTTCTTTTTTGAACCACTGGAGCTACGTCTCTCCGGACGGATAGGTGATGTGAAATCACTTCTGATGGGACCCCAGTAACATCAGCATTGCACCAAGTAAAAATGTGTTGATGGTTCTTCAAAAACTTTAACATTTGATCTTTCAAAATAGGTGGCATTTTAGACCCTATCTTGACATTTTTCCCATCTTCCAAATAGTGTGTTTCTACCTCTTCAACTGGTATCAACACTCCTGGGGTCTCTCTGGGGTCATCAATCTCACCCTCACCCCCAGAAAGGCCCTCAAACTGCTATTGTTCATTAATACGGACTGCCCCCAGCGTTCGAGGAGCCAGGGCAGTGGCATAACATTCTCTTGCAATCTTTTGGCTTCTCCGGACGACTCCAACTTGTCCCTGAACAGCATACTTCAAGCACTGATGGACTGTTGAAGCCACTGCATGCATCCTAGAGAGCCAAGACCTCCCTAGAATAGCATTATAGCAAGTGGGACAATCCACCACAATAAAGAGTATTATGACCATTTTCTTGAAAGGGCCCTTGTCCAATAACACTTCTTCTTCGAACTCTCCGATCACTTCTGCTGAGGTGCCTGTGAAGCCCACGATTGACCTGTCCGAATTCTGAATTACAGCTGGATTTTTCATTTTCTTGTATGTGGTTAGGAAAAGGATATTGGAAGAGCTTCTAGTATCCACCAGGATTCGTCTTATGTCATTGCCCCCTATAGATGCTCCTATGACAACAGCATCCTCATGAGGGCCAGCAATGTTTCTCAAATCATCTTCATCAAAAACAATGAAGGAGAATGAGTTTGATGACTGATAGGATGTCATGCCTCCTTCTAGCTGGGAGGCTAAAGTATGAACATGCCTCTTCCTCGAAGAAGTAGTAGGAGCTGTCATAGTGTCCCCTCCGAAAATTGTAAGCGACTCGAAAAACTTAATGAGCCCGTAGACCGATCTAGAACATTCCTCTATAGCACCCACTCTGTTTCGAGTTGGATCAGGATCCAAGTACTCAGATTCCACGTCAAACCTTTCAACTATAACCATGGCCCCCTCCGGAGCAGCATTACTTGGACCAACCCGGTGAGTGTTATCAGGCCTGTTACCCCCTTTTCTTTTAACGTAAGCTCCCAGCTTTCCCCTCTCAATCAAGTTTTGAACTTCTTGTTTCAATGCTATGCAGTCATTAGTGGTATGACCAATATCATTGTGATATTGGCAAAAAGAGTTATTGCCATGCTCTCTGGGAGACTGCAATGTTGCCGGTCTCCGGTAATGCACCTCATCCTTTGTTTTATCAAAGATAGTGGTCACACTTTCTTTTAACTCTGCGAACCACTCCGGTTGGACCCATGGCCTCTCTTGTTTCTGGATTGTTGACTTTGAGCAGGAGCAGCTGGCTGAGACTGAGCTTTTGCCCTACCATGCCCCTGTACGGTTTCTCTTGCTTTGTTCCCGGGCTGATTCTGATTGGGATTCGGTGCCACTGGGGTAGACCTCACCTGCCTGTGCACCCTAGTTTTCTTTGTTTCATCGACGTTTATTTGTTTGCCAATCTGATTCAGCAACCCTCCCCAAGTCATGGCCTTCTTTCTGGTCACTGAATCAGCTAGATTGCCTGGGTTCAAACCCTGTCTCAGGGATGCTATTGCTACCTGTTTGAAGCAATCAGCCAACCCATTCTTGGTGTTCACAAGATGACTTATATATTCCTTCAAGGACTCATTTGGCTCCTGGGCACAATGGATTATTGTGTCTCCATTGCCCTTTATCTCTTTACTCCCTACGAAGTGCCTTTGAAAGGCCACCCAAAAAGTGTCGAAGTCTTTAATACAACCCTGAGGCAGGCTGTTGTACCACTTTAGAGCACTCCCCGTGAATGACTGGGAGAATGCCCTACGGAGCAGTTTGTCATCATCATCAAAGTTCATCATGAAATTTTTAAATTGTTCCAGATGGTTGTCCGGATCAGTACTGCCATCGTACTTCTCTATTTTGGTGCTATCAAACCTCTTAGGGAGGTTTCCGGACAGAATTTTAGAAGACAATGGAGATTGCCTCCAATTCCTTCCACGACTGAACACGGTACCCTCATTGGGAGTTGCAAAGATACCTGGCTCATCGTGAAAAGCGAAGGGATCCATCAGCATCTTGTCCACATGCTTCCGACTATGAGATGATCCCTTACCAATATGCCTTTTCATCTTTCCTTATCTATCCCTTTTTCTTGAGTATTTTTTAACCTGCCTTTGCTTCTTTCTAGTTCGACCCTCATCGCTACTAGAGGATAAGGATTTTTCAACTCCATCACTGTCCGAAGAGCTATCAGAAGATTCTGAGCTTGAGTCAGAACTCTCCGCTGGCTTAGACCGGTGAGACTTTTTAGAACTGGCATGAGTCTTTTTAGTGCTCACATGAGTCTTTGAAGACTCATGCTCCCTGGGGTTATCGGTGTGATGAGCAGCTGATGCTTTGGACTTTTCTTTCACGCTCATCTTGGCCTTTTCAGCCCTCAAAGCTTCTATTTCACCCTTGAGCCTATCACGCTCTTCGATAGTGTACTCATCGTTCTCTCCCACCACTTCGAGCAGAGCTGGTGGTACTTCTGGATTGTCCGGATTCATACAGACAGATTTTCTTGACTGGTTTTGAATGCTTGATTCAGGCACCTTCATGTTCCCACTGTGGTCGCCACTTTGATGTGGATAATAATTGTCTGAGGGTAGGCTGGTAATTTCAGTTGGTGTTTTATGGTAGTGTGTGAGTGTTAGGTGTTTTAGAGTAGAGAGTAGAGAGATAATTAAGCAGATTGGTAGCAGTTAATTCTCATTACCCATAGTTAATGCAGGTGGTTGGGTATTTATACCCTGATGTTTGGGCCCTTATGGGCTTTCGGGTCATGTTTAATGGACCCGGGTCATGTTCAAAGACCCATGAGCTCTAAGTAGGAGAGCAAGTAGCTTAGTCAAGAAGTGTTTAGGTTTTTTAGTACTTTTGTCATAGTTCGAACAGTCCTATGGTCATAGTGCTCAATAAGATCTGTCCGGTCCGTGTGATCTGTCCGGTCCGGAGGCCTTGGACCGATCTGTCCTTGTCCGGGGAGAGTGCAGAGTTCAGACTCATCAAGTATAACGATGATTACTTTTATGTTTTTATACTAGATCATAGATTCAAACCTCAATTATACAGAGTAATAAATTTATTAATTGTATTTTAACTAATACATTTTATATCAAGTTTACTAATTCAATAATTATATTTATATAAAAATTCGTAAATGAATGATTTATATAATTTTGTTTATCATAATGTAATTTATTAATTATATTTAAGTAATAATTTTTTATTTCAAATTTATTAATTAAATAATTATATTTAAATAAAATATTAGTAATTTATATAAATTTATTATTCATATTTAGGTAATTTACTAATCATTGTAAATAATTACATTTAGATAAAACGATTGTACATAAATGATTTATATAAGTTTATTATTCATATTTAGGTAATTTACTATTTATTGATACATTTTCTCGTATTACTACTGAATTTTGTTTTGTTTGTTCATATTTTAATAGATGATTTGGTTTGATTTGTTTACGGAATGTTGCACGAGTTTTTTATACCTACCCATAGATTTCAAAAGTCTAATACTTCTATTATCGAAAATAAATCAACCGAAACACCACCGTAAAAACCCATTTCTACTCCTTCGACAAGTGATCCATCATATTCAAATAACATATTCAAATAGGAGGATATTTGGAGTTGGATCCTAAAAAAAGAACTGAAATTCTTAAGTATCATCCAAATTATCAAATGCTTCAATGAGTAATATGATAAAATGAGTAATATGATAATTCATTTACGTTTGAACTAGATTTTTTTTTTCATTTTGAGTTTTAGTTGAAAATTGATATATTTATATTATGTAATACCCAAATGTTTATTTTTTGTATTTTTTATTATTTTTTTTAACATACTTTTAATTCTAGTTCTGAATCCAACCTTCATTATGTTTGTATATTGTAGAATACTTAGACGTTTTAAATTTCATTCAAAATAATAATAATAATAAAACTAAAACTAAAACATAAAAATATAAATTTATAATTATTTTTTCTAAATAAAATTATAATAAAAAGAACCAACTATCGACAATAAATTCTTAAAAGTTGTTCCATATGGTCACCTCTCTATAATTATTAAAGGTAGAGCTATTTCCTCCATAAGATCTATTATTTCCTCCATTTTAAATTTTTAATAAAATGCTGAACACTTGTTTTTACATTCTTGTCCTTTATTTACTTTCTAATTTATATTTTGATGCCACTATATATTATTAAACCCTTATTACAACAAACACATCATTAAGATAAATTACATCCAACATATATGATTTAACTTCTAAAATTAAACTCTAAAAACATAAAAACTCAATTATTTTTAAGATTAGTCACAAAATTACATGTTTTTTAAAAAGAAAACATGTAGTTCTGAGACGACCACTCCGAATAACATGTTTTTTTTTTCAAAAGCATGTGATTCTAAGTTAGGAACTCAAAATCACATGTAATATTAAAAAAAAGAACTCAATCAACATACACTAATAAAACCACAAAAAAAATTATATTTTGAACTCAATATACAGGAAAGAAACAATTAAACCAGAAATTGATATTAAAAAAACGATTAAACTAGTAACTCGATATGCATGAACTCAATTAAACGATGAACAAGTTTTTTTTTCTGCATATAGAGTTCCTATAACTCATTATTAAAAAAAATCATAGATTTAAAAAGAGATTTTATTCGATATGTAAACCCATATATTTAAAATAAAAATAAGATTAACGATAGATTTTTATTTTTGGAACTCTAGAAACTGTTTCAAAATTGTTTGGTGGCTAGGGTTTTTTAGGGTAGATTAGAAGAGGTCAAGGTGGATAGTTACTGGAGAAATTTGGGTTTTTGATGTAAAATTAAAACAAGGATAAATTAGGATTTTCTTTTATGGAAGAAATAACAAGATGGAGTTTTTTTATAAATGATGGAGGAAATAATAAATTTTATGGGGGAAATAGCTTTACCCAATTATTAAAACATCATCCACAAAACCAAAAAATATATAAATAAATTAAACTCCCAACCATTTCATTATTTGTAACTTAAAAAATATATAAAAAAATATTAATTAAAATAACAAATTTACGAAAATCAAATCAAATTCTCAGAAATTTCATTATTTATAGTAACTTAAATTATAAAAATCCACTAATTAAATTTAAAAATAAAAAATCAAATCAAAATCTCAAAAAAAATCACTACCCCAATCTTCTTAAAGGATAATATTGCTCATATTTTTCTCTTGACGTCGGTACATACATTTGGAATTAAAGCAAAAGTTGACAATTTTCTATTTTGTTTTATTATACACGTGTCAAATCCTCATTGAATCATCATCGGATAAGAAAAATATTGAGCCACTAGAAATATATTCTCTTTTTGCTATCTCTTTATGCCTTTTACTTTCTTTCTTTTTTCCGAAATTATGCTTCACGCACACGTGTACAAATAAGCACCGTGATGATGTCACATCAGCCATGAGTGGTTGTGGTGGAGCCGACATGTACCTGACGTGGCCAAATTAATGCTCGTGTTTGAGCCACCTTGATGTGAATAATTCCACGTGTTAATTAGTGATATTATTTTATATATTTTGTAGCAATTTTTTTTGTTTTATAGTGGGATATTCATACAATATTACTAAAAAAAGGTAGGTCGGATATAACCTAAAAACGTTCACTGTGAATTTTTTTTTTTTTAGTGCAAGTTATGAGGCGATGAAGTCTCCCTATATACTGGCATCGGCACATAGGAATGACCGAATGACAAACGTGAAACACGGCCAGCTATTTGGATAGCAAAGTACGGTGAAATTCACATTACATGCATCAGTTAAGCAATCATGATAAAAATATGACCACGGTTAGTACGATCGTAATAGAATTCGATAAGATTCATGTCACAACCGTCGCATTAAAATTTTATAACAACGTATAATTATAATAGAATGCAGTAGGATTTATGTCACCATCACGATTATTACCGTTATAATTGAATACGGTAGGGTTTTATATCATTATAGTTACGATCAAAATTTATAATGATACAATGTAAAACAATGTCACGGTTGTTATCATTAGATTCATCTTTGCAAAAAGTGTACTCAATGTTGTAGATTTGTATATTTATTATCGATTTTTTTAGAGAATCCGCTGTCGTTATTCGGTAAACCTTCAGTCTGACGCAATAGCCTGCAAACCAAAGTAAGAAGGTAAACTACAAAAGGTGGCAGACTCAGCCAAGAAAGTATTTGTAGAGGGACTCGAACTCATGACCTTTGGTCACAAGCATGCCTTACTCCACTAGCTCGGCTACTCCATTTGGGGCACTTATTATCAAATTGTATAGTCTAAATTTGGATTTATAGGCCAAACCACGTCTCATAAGATTTTGAACAAGCAACGAAACCAAAAATGAAAAAAGAATATACAAATATATTTTTATAAAAAAAAGTTTGGTATAAGTGTATAGGAATTTTTTTATGAAAGTAAAAAATACATAAAAATACAGAATTCTTTTTATTAAAAAAGAATTTTGTAGGGTATTGAAACATACATCAAAATAAAGAAACCTCATGTGTGATGCTAAACAACTAGAATAACTAATGAGAATAAGTGATGATGGCAATATGTAAAACTAATTAGTATGGAACAACTATTCGGACATAGTAAGTAGAGGTCGTCGTGATCACGTAATAACTTTTGAAAAACGACAACAAATTACTAATATAATTATATCAATCAAGATACTTTGTGCCACGAAATCTATAGCGGATGTCCAAAAAAAGACGATGATATGTTATCGCGGCGAGTGATTATCTATCTCCTGAAGGTGTATGAGATACATTTGACTTCTAGATCTTATTCCAGTGGATCAGTTATAGGATCGATTAGTAATAATTTTGAGATTTTAATGGTAACGGTCATATGATCATTACGAATAATATTACTACTGTATCAGCTTACGATAAAAGTGGGGAAAAGTCACGAGTCATACCATAAGAATATAGTTTCATCGTTGTTGATTTTATATTCATTAAAGATATCGGATTTGGATAACAATAGTTTGTCGTTATAACTTTAATTAAAATAAATCTAAAACAAAATTTGAAAAATACAAGAATAAGAAAAATAATATCTTATAATAGACAATTTAAGACAATAAAATATACACAAATAAAATTGTGTCTCGTCTCATATGCTACAAATATAGGATATTATAATATATGTTCATCGCAATAACACATTCAATCGTCTTGATATGGTATAATATGATGTGTTATGATCTAAAATCTGACTTAGCCGTTATAACAACGAGCATGACTTGTACTCATAAAAGTGATAAAATGTGTTTAACTTGGAACTATGATATATGCATCACAACAATCGATACGGTAACAATATTAATGTAATTATTGATTATATTTTTACACATAGGTTGCTTATTCAAGTTAAGGCGCTTATGTATCAATTTGAAATAATTAAAAGATCTAATACAATGAAAGAAGAATTAAGATATCCAAAATGAATAGTAGAAATGGTTGGAAATCATTCGTTATAAGATAGAACTTTCAACATGTTCAATAGAGACAATGAATAAAAGAAAACATAGATAAAACCAAGTGCACAAGATAATATTCTACGTGGTTAGGATTATAACGAAATCTTACATCGACGAGCAATAGATACTCTCTTATTATTATCAATGAGGTTATAGAAAGACTCTCTAAAATAAAGCGTTCAATCCCTCTATGTTACAAAACTCTCACATATTTTCTTACCTAACATATTGCAGCAGATCCATCTTTAGTACATGTATTCATAAGATAATAGATATTGATGATTTCTTCCTAGTACACACCTAACATTCTCCACTTAGGCTTATAGTAACTCTAACATTTTTTGCACTTAATATTTTAATATTTATAGACCCGTTCACCTGCATCACAGACTTGCGCAAGTCTCATACAATTCGTGAGTTTTGAAATTGGCAATACTTTGGTCAGAGCACCCAAAGGATTTTACTGGGTAAAGTTTTTAGACAACTTTACTTTATTTCACTTTACCACGTCTCAGATAAAGTTCAGTTTGATATCCATGTGCTTAGTTCGCTCATAGAAATTTTGGTTCATCATTAAGTGAATGAAACAAGTATTATCATATAATGGAATCATATTTTGCTCTACATCAATGTTCACTTACGATTTCTTAAACTAAATAACTTATATTATCTCTTCTGTACCAGCCATATGTTTAGATTTTGTTGATGATAATGCAATGACTTCTGTATACAAGACTTCTAGCTAATCACTTATCAAAGCATAATAAACAAATAACCTGAGGTAGACTTCTTTGTGTCAAGTTAGCCTATATAATCAGGGTCCACATACCCTCTCATCATTATACGATTATTAAATGTAGGCTAAAAGTAACATGAATCATAATCTTCTTTTCTAAATCAGTTTTCTTTAATTAGATTTGTATATTAATTACATCTTATATCATTTTAGTCTTCTACATTAATTAGATTTCTTATTAATTTTGTCTTCTATATTAATTAGATTTCCTATGAATTTGATCTTCAATATTAATTAGATTTCTTATTAATTTAGTCTTCTATATTAATTGGATTCCTTAATTAATGGATTAAAATTTATCATAACCGACCTATAAATAAAAGAAGATATAACTTTGCAATTTATAACGAGACGTGATGCGAGCTGCATATTTCTTCAGAGAAAAAAACTAGTTATAGGTCTTTTGAGTAATAAGTGAGATGAGAGATAAAAAATGAAGAGAGGGTTATGTGTGTTACGAGTGATTGAGTCCTTTGTGTTTAAGAGTTTTTATGTAATCTTCTTATTCATAAAATAAGTGTTTGTTGCTAGTGGATGTCGGATTTTTTCACGATCCAAACCACGTTAAACCTCTTATTGTGCGATTGTTTACTTTATATTTTTTCTTGTTAACTTTTTTCTTAAAATAAGGTAAGATCCAAAGCTCGTATTACCTCTTACGACCTCTTTGGTAGGTGTTCACTAACCGTCAGTCGTTGTTTCGGCTGAGGTGGCTAAGATTTGGCCTATCGAGTTCTGTTAGGTTTGGATCAGATCTTGTTCGGATATTGATGATTTCCCTAATAAGTGGTGTGGTGAGTGTAGAGAATATCAATATTCGTTGGTGAAGAAGACAAAGTAGAAAGACTAAGATCGTGGGTCTTAGAGTAAATTCAAGCACAGTCACAGTGATGATTCCATAAGGGAAATATTAGATTAAAACCATCTACTGAATGGATGGGTCCATAGTAGAATATGCGTCTAGTGTGGAGAATGGATCTGGTGGGATTTGGTTGGAGGCAGTTAAAGGTTTGTGGAATCAGGTGGAGATTCAATTTATGAAGTACCTGAAGAGGTTATGATTGAATATGGTGTGGTATTAGTGAACTGACCATTCACTAGCTATTGTTCTAAATTTGGTATGCATAGGCGCAAAATCTTAAAGAGTACTTCAACGCATGGAATAGCTGAGAAGATACACAGTAACTTACTTTGAGTAAATTTTATGCTTATGAAAACTGGACAGAAGAAGATATTGAGTGAATGAGCTGTTTTGGATAGTTAACATCGTTAATAGGAGCCTATGGACTTCCGGTCGTCATGGAGATGTAATATGTGCCGGAGGTAGACCTGGAGTTAAGATGAAGTTTGAACATAAGGGTGAAGATATGGATACATCTACTGAAGCTGATTTCAAGATACATTCAGGTTTGGCCTTTGCAAAAAAAGTTCAACCATTGTTGGGTTCGGGTCATGATCTAAAGTTTGATGGGTAAAAGGTTTCAGATGTTCAAACTGTGGGGCATCTGTTAAGTGTTGCTTGGTATGACCCTGGGATAAATCAGATGGATGTAACTACCACTTCTTTAGATATATAAGGTCAGAAGACTGGTCTATTGGGAAGTATTGCCTCAATATAGTTGGCGGACTGCATGAGAGCTGATCACTCCAGACGTGCAAGTAGACAGTTTGTCTCCGGTGAGTAGTTGAAGCATATGGGTAACGTATATTTGAGTTACTATAAGCCTAGGTGGAGAATCAAATGTAAGCTAAAAGTAACGTGAAGCATAATCTTATTTTCTAAATCATTCTGCTATATTAATTAGATATTCCATATTAATTAGATTTCTATATTAATTAGATTTCCTATTAATTTGGTCTTCTATATTAATTAAATTACTTAATTAATTGATTAATATTGATCATAGGTTGCATATAAATAGAAGAATGTATAGCTTTGAAATTTATGGCGAGACGTGATGTGAGCTGTATATTTCTTCAGAAAAAAAAACTAGCTCTAGGTTTTTCAAGAAATAAGTGATGTGAGAGATAAACACTGAAGAGAGGGTTTTGTGTGTTATGAGTAATTGAGTCCTTTGTGTTTGAGAGTCTTTTTGTAGCATTCTTAATAAAATAAAGTGTCTATTTCCCGTGGATGTAGGATTTCTTCACGATCCGAACCACATTAAATCTCTTATTGTGCGCTTTTTTACTTTATGTTTTTTCTTATTAACTTTGTTCTTAAAATAAGGTAAAAGGTGAAGCTCATATTACCTCCCACGACCTCTCTATTAGGTGTTCACTAACAATGAGTCACTGCTTCGGTTGAGGTGGCTAATATTCGGCCTAGCGAGTCTTGTCAGGGTTGGGTGAGATCTTGTTCGAATATTGATGATTTCTCTAACACCCATTCATAGTCTTGTGATTGTAAAATAACCTACAGCATCCAAACTTTAAAAGTATCTCATGAGCCAATTAAGTGCATGTCAATGCGACTTCTCCGGATCCAAAACGATAAAATTAACATACCCTATTTTTTAAAATTTCTTATGCATTATATTTCAAAAATTATAATATAAACATGAATTAAAAAAGTCAAACTTTAACTTTTAGAATCTAATTTATAATATAATTAAGGTGATTCTGGAAAGTATTGAGTTCTTGTTTCATTAGTAAAATCAAGTCTCTAACATCCCGAAACAAAAAGAATGATAATCATCATTTAGTTAAATGAAAACACAAATGATGTCAACAATATTGACATCGAAAGCGATATGGAAGTTAAGTGCAAATTATTGGTGGATTAAAATCATCTTCATGTCAAAAATATGAAAGTAAAATTTGTCATGAGATTTCATTCTCATCTTATAAAAGATTCCACACTGACACCGCATTATATGACTTCTTCTCCATTTGAAATGAAAGTAAAGTGGATCAATGCGTATTTATGTATCCACTGAATTTGACTTAACAAAGCTTTTACCGTGGTAAAATTCAATAATCGTAAAAATAGTTTACAAGATACAAATATTGTTAACTGTAGTTACCTCAAAATTATACGGTTGATTAAATACACAACATACACTATACATGACTGTTCTCATATAAGTAAACAAAAATTGTGATGCTTACTTGGATAATATAAGGATTGTTTTAGCTATCCTATATTATGGTGATTTGTTTTTGAAGAAGTTTAGCATTGATTAAGTTTAATAAATTTGTTTGAATAAAAAAATTCATATCCAAATTGAATGAGGACTAAATTTATCGGAAATGAATTGATTCAATCTGGTTCTAACCAATAAGTTTAGTGGTTTGATATGGTTCAATAAAAAATCACACGAAATTGGACGTGTCGTATATCCAGATTATTATAATAAAAATATTTACCTAATATATAATATATGATAGATAAATTTTATATGTTTATTAAACATTTTTACAATAACTTTCTAAACCAAAAAAACTTGCCATAATGCTTCCAAAACAAAAGTAAATTACAAGCAAACAACTTGATCAGAATATGGGTTGTCACTAGGTACCACAAAATGGCTCATGTCTAGTGCCAGCCAACTACACAACAGCATAATGACAAGACTAGAGTTAGTAGAACTGTAGAACTAGTCTCTTTCTTCCTCAACTATGGTGCTTATAGTTATATCCTATCTTATCTTATCTTAATTATACAATTAAAGATAAAATATGTCAATAAATACTTGGTCAACTATTTTGAAAGACTTGAAAAGAGAAAAGAAAGTAAGGAAAAAAGCGTTCAATAAATGGAAAGTACTTTACAATAATAAATAAATAAAAAAGGCAAAAGAGGGATGAAAAGGACAATGAAAAGCTGACTAGGATTCTCTTAAAAGAGAATAAATAAAGAGGACTTTAAATGCCATAAAGCCAAACTTGTGGCTCACAATTAATCTCTTACGCCGACGTGGAAACCCAATCTACTTAAACTCGATTAACAATATTTAATGCCAAAGGCTTATATTTCGTTTTTATTTCTCATGCATGTTTTAACATTTTTCTTTTGACTCCTTGATTTTATGTTTTCATCAAAACTATTTTTAACTTTTTATTTACAATAAAATATCGGTAGATTTGCCAAAATAAGGTTGAAAGCTCTAAAGGATGTTTGTGATCCAAGATCATGAGTTCGAATATAGGATATCATGGTTTAATTTTAAATATAACTATTATTTTGCACAAATTTTTTTACAAGTTTTTTCTTTTAAATTAATATAAAGTACTAAAAGTTAAAAATTAAATTATATAAAAAATCATATATTAGGTAAACATGATATTTAAATATAAAATTAAACATAATCGGTCGATACAAAATTAAAATAAATAAAATGTGAAATATATATTAATTATGATTTTGTGGACAATGAAAAATCTTATTCTAAATATTTTTAAAACATATTTTAATGACAATCTAAAAATAGATCCAAAATCTTGAATAGACGAAGTAAAAGATTCATTCTATATGTATAAGACATTCATTTTTTCCCTCGTAAACTTATCTGTTTAATCTTGTCACTATAGTCTAATGGCGATTTGATGGAACTCAATAACTATAATACTAAAGTTAACCAATTTTCTCTTTCGATCCATATAAATTTAGTTAAATATCTACATTATAATATATATTATTCTTATTTTACATGTTTGTCGAATTAAACTTGAAATTGTTTACATATTAACAATGAGACTAAAACTACAACAATTTTGGATATTTTAAATTTACATGAATAAGACATTCAAATGTTGATACATTTACCTTCTTAAATTTGGATTATTTCATGTGCTAAACTATATCAACCAAAGTGTGTCTTATCCAATGTTGTCGTATTCATAGAATCATCCAAGTTGTTTTATCACATTAATAAAAAAAACTAAAAGAAGGGTGATAGTTTTCACAATAATCACTTTTTCAATCGTATTTACTACGTGCCAATTTTTAACAGGTCATGTTTCACTATATTAAAATTTATAAACTATACATAATGTAAAAGTAATACAAGAGAAAATGTTATTCTTATATTGTTTGACTATATCTCATATGAACTGATAATTGAACATAATACAATATGAAAGAAAAGTAAATGTTCATATACAAGCAAACCCTCACTAAATCTGAACATCTTCTAGATTAAGAACGTCCACACAAATGTTTTGTTTATGAATTGTTATGGACGTTGAAACCTTAGTATCGGAAAATAAAAATGAATAGTTAAATATTCCTCTATTTCATATAATCTTAACAAAAAAAGAATTATGAAGTCTCCTATTATTTGCTTAATTTTAGTTTTATTCACTATAAACAACGATATTTGTTAATTTACTTAATGAGTTCGGAGTTTTTTATTACTATACTTTGAGTAAAACCGCTTACCCGAACACGGACAATTCAGACCATATCACGTCACTAAATATCCAGACATGACAAATGTATTAACTTTTGACTAAACTGGTTGCTAATCAACTTAAAACTATATAACTAATGGGTATTTAAATTCGACCTGGTTTCATAACCCGGCCCAATAAACCCACAGGTCATTAATTAAGGTATAAATATCCTAACCACTCTCATTAATGAGGGTGATCATAATTTAATACTAGTAGACAACTTAATTATCTCTTTACTCCACACACTAAACACCAGAGAATTATCAAAACACTATCTAGACATTTTATCAGTCTACCCTCAACCAAAAATAAACCAAACTAGATGACACACATATTATCTAATATCCATTTAACCCATAACAATTCATCTATAAAATATTTAAGTATCTTACTTATGATTCTTATCGTGAATTTCATACCCCATCTTGAACTATTGTGAACACACATAATTTTTTTTATTATTTAAACATATGAGATTTTTTGTATCTCATGCATTTCCAAATCAATCTTGTGAATTGACTGAAAGAACTTATCTCAGTTCACCTCAAGAAACACTAGAGGTGTATTTATTTTATATGTCATAAAATTTCAACATGCTATTAATATATATCTTTTATGATAAACCCATAAAACGTCAAAAGTAATCTCGATACAAACTGCACACCAAACTGCACACCAAACTGCGTCAATTTAATTTTCTCTGTAGCATGCTACTACTCCTTACAATTTATGGAATACAATTTGTCATCAACATACAATTTTAAATTTTTATCCACTCATATTGAATTTGTGATCTCCATAATATTATACTAAATCTATCTCAAAACTAAAATAAATATACAACTTTGAGAGATCATGGTATAATTGATGAAACACTTTATTAATATCATAACTGAATTTCTTAATGCTAAAAACCATTGACCTTGACCCGAATTAATATATAAGTTTTATAGAACTATTAATATTCTTTTGAATCGATTAACTTTTGTAATTTATAGTACACAATTAATAAAGTATTTGGTTAAAATATATGATGTTCTCTAAATATTATCATTATATAAACACGATCATAATACTCATTTAATAAATAACAATGAAGTGTGCAATCAGTGTTATAATTGTTTTGAAAGAATCATTTGCTGACAAAATGAAGGTCCGCTTAAAATTATTTTTTTCACATTAAATGAAAACTAATTGATGTAAAATATGTGTATCTATTATATTACCTTTTGAGTTAAACATGGTTCAAATACAGATTTACCAGTGCCTAATGTATATTTTTAGATAACAAATAAGAACTTAAACTAAATTATCTTATATCATTTTCACTATTGTTATAATAATTCACAATTGCGAGTTAAAATTATGTCTGATGCTACAATAACATAAATTGATATTCCCTTTATATCATAAAAATCTCAATGTTCATATAACAATCTTTACGACATTACTGAATTTGAAGCTGAATTCTTCCGTTACACAAAAAAGAAGCGTAACATTCTTGTAGAATATTTTATGAAATTATATAAGCTCAAAATGAATTCTTTTATTACATCGTAAAGAAGTGTAATCGTTCTTGTACAATTCTTTATGACGTTATAAAAGCTAAACTAAATTCTTATGTTTATATTAGAAATAATCTTAATTATTTTTAAAACGCTTTATAGAAATACTTTGCATATTGAATAAATAATATTTTATCTTTCTATGTATGTGGATTTTTATTAAAGATTATGCTAACTTTACTAGGCACGATTTTTTGAGTATGTTGAGTTTGTTGTCCATAATAAAATGTAATTACTTATTAATAAAGGAGTTAGACATTAATTAATAAAGAAAATAATCATTCTCATCATTTTGAGATGATTAACAAGGAAAAAATAAATTATTATCGCTTGAATTTGAATAATATTTTTTGATTCTTCCCTAGAGACTTATTCACTTGTTACTTCCCCTTTAACTTAATATTCTCAAAATAACGATACTATCTCAAATTTTAAACTTGGTTATAGAAACCCAAAAGAAACTTTTATATAAGTGATTAAATGTTAAAAATAAAATAATTATTACATTATTATACTATAATTTCCATTTGTTAGGCCCGCGTGATTTCACTTCCACTAGAATTCTTCAAATTTACAAGTGTTTTAATAGACATTTCGCTAGGTTTAAAGTTGGAATACAATTTTAATAACTATTTTTGAATATATCATTATAAAAAATAAACTTTTGCACATATTAACTTAACAGATCTTGACATTATTTGTTGAACCATCATCCCTCTTATAGTGGAAACCACCAAGTAGTACCATACTCCGAGTTGAAAGTAATTGAACTTGTTAATGACTTCCAACTATTGTGAAATATGGGCACATTAGAGCCAAACGATATATATGAATAATATGTGTTATCTTGGTCATCCCTATATAAGAACGGTTTACAGATAACTTTCTGAATTTGGTATAAAATTTCCATTGTTTTGTATGATAATAATTTCCTTTACTTGTTCATTTCTCCTTAATATATCCAACATATGTTTGAGTAGTCAAAATAATGAAAAGGGTATGCTGAACCTTGAGCAACTAACTTGTTAACCTCATATTGGGAGATGTGACCCCGCATGTTTATGATAAAAGTATAATTATTTGTCATAGGTTTTCAATTTACTTTTACTATTAGATACATAAATATGTATAATATCAATGTAAATTGTTTACCTATACTATATGCAACTTAAATTGTGAATCCTTTATGCGCGAATTGACATTGTTTGTAAATATATTTTACTACAACTTAGTTTTCGTAATTAATGTATCTTCTAAATGAAGAGAAAGTATTATTGTTGCAGGTACATCAATCCATAAATATATTTATAATTATGAGAGAACTAAAGGCGTGAACACAATGTTTTGGACAAATCAAGTCTCAAATCTCTCACACTCATTCTGATTTATTTTAGATTTTTTAAAAGAAATTAAATAGTAGTGACACCTAAAGTAACATACTTACTAACTTATATTTTTAGATAATGTTTCCATGTAAACATATTTAGTGTTAAAAACTTATATTTTTATCCTCTTATTATTCAATTTTCACGCTGACAAAAAATAAGGTTTCTCATCATAACTGAGATGAGAAATCAGACACCTTTATGGAAAAGGCAATCAAAAATTTACATTGATACTTGATCATATAATATATTTATAACTGATTTTGTAATGAAATTCACCATTTCCTTGTTTATAATTAATTCTACTTTTAACATTTTAATTTACACTATTTTCAGATTCAATAAACTTAGATAAATATGAAAATCTAAAGCACCAAAAAATTGAATATATGAATTTGGGTAGCTAAATTTCTTTGTAAATTAAAGTATCCTTAGAAAATCTAATATGATATACTTAAAATATTTCATATAGACCATCATCTGATTTGTTCAATTGGACCTTATCCTTTTTACTATAATCCTTTTATACTTGGGTTAGATTTTAGAGTAAGAGGAAGTGATTATCTAATTACGTATTTTAATAGATATCCAGTAATTTTAATAAACATATGTATCATATCTGTATTATATATACATGAATTATAAAACGGTTACCTAAAAGGTAGACTTAGAACATAAGTCTAATACCAAGGAATAAATCACCGCATAAATTAACATGAGTGGCTAAATTTTTAAAGATTTAAATATGAATAAACATTTATATGAGCTGAATTGTCGTGATCCTTAACATAGACCTTTATGCTAAAGCACCATACATTGCTTTTGATGATTTTTTTTAGAAAAACAATGTTGGATCACAACCACATCTCAAAACAACCAAACATTTTTTTGGCGATTTGATTATTTTTGATATATTTTACCAAAACTATTCAATTCTGAATTTCAATTATGCATGATTATACAGTGTCTGAACGCATCCAAGACATCATGTAGTAGTTTGCTCACTTTTGGATAAATGTGTGCATGATTTTACTTGTTTGTGCACTGGTCTTTATGTGATCGTCTAAAGTTCTTTCATGTATGGCTCACTAATAAGAATCACTTTGTTAACATATCAAGATTGTTGTCAATACAGTTCTATAATGAACATATGAAGTGTTCATGTGCAACTCGTATTGAAAAGCGATCATAAAAACACACATTTGTGTTTCATTTAAACACAACATTAATATCTAAGGTAATTTATATGATTTAAAAACATATGTTTCGAATCTCAAATATCTGTACATATATATATATGTGAATCAAAATCCAAACCTAAAAATCATAGGATATATATGACATCATTATATGCATTACGAAATCCAAATTTTCAACATCACAATGTCATTAAAATTATGATTTTATTACATATATTTAGAATAACATAATTCTATATCTCGTAATAAATAAACAAATATATAAATACATATAAATATACTCTCATTTCTAACTCTAATTTCCAATAAAAGAATATAGTATACAAATAACAAGTTCCAGTCAATTAAAATATCTATTTTTTTTTCTTTTCGATCCACTAAATTGATTATTATACCGATATTGAAATAAAAATGGATGTAAATGAAATTTTATAAAATAATTTAATAAAATTGAAAAGGAGAAAAGACTAAGGCTCTAAAGACAAGAGAAGAAAAAATGACATTTTTAGTAGTAAACAGAGGTTGCACAAATCAACACAAAAGACTTAAAAAGTCTTATTATATCATAGCCAACAACAACACACAAAATGAAAAATATTCCGAAACGCACTTTTCTCTCTCTAAAAACTATCTATCTCTCTCTAGAATTTCTATTTGAAGGATTTACACAAACGAAAAGACAGGAACCCAACAGAACTGAAATGTCGGAGCCCAAAGACTCGGGGATCAAACTGTTTGGGAAAACCATATCGATGCCTGAGATTCCTCCATGCTCATCTACTAGCTCAACAAGTTCAGGTCTTGTTGTTGTTGATGATGATAATACTACTACTACTCACAACAATCTTATCCAAGATCAGGATGTACTTTCCTCTGTTCTTGAAAACAGAGACACAGAACAAGCAACACAACCAGAAAAGGTAAAACGTTTTTTATGAAATTGAATCTGTTCAAGAGTTTTAAGGATTACCCTTTATTTAGAAGGTCATAATTGTTAGTGGTTCGATCTTAGTTTTAGTTTGAAGAGCTTCGTTGTTTGTGGATTCGATTTTGCACTTATAGGGTTATGTAACGTTTATGTGTTGTGTTCTAAATTTAGGATTTGGATTTGGATTTGGATTTGTTCTTAACTTGATTTGCTGAAAGTTTTAACTTTGGAGGCTTTTTAGAGACTGTTGAATGGTGATTTATGGCCATGTTCTTGATGGATTTGATTCATTGTATACCGAAATTCTCAAGGAATGGAACCCTTAAGTCTTAACTATTGGATTTGATTTCATGTTTTTTAGTTCTGATGCTAATAATTGCTGTCATAATTCTTAATCACAGGACATACTGGAAGAGAAACCAGTTGATACAAAACAGCAAGATGGGGGAGTCTCGGATTCGCCGCGGTCAGTCTCGAGTGAGAAATCTGATACCACACCCTGTCGCCAACAAGACAATGATCTTTCCGAAACGAGAAAGACAGAAGAAGATGAAGAAGAAGTGAGCGAAACAGGTGGTCAATCGGAGAAGACACTAAAAAAGCCCGACAAGATTCTTCCGTGCCCTCGTTGTAATAGCATGGACACGAAGTTTTGCTATTACAACAACTACAACGTGAATCAGCCTCGCCACTTCTGCAAGAAATGCCAGAGATACTGGACGGCTGGAGGCACTATGAGAAACGTTCCCGTGGGTGCTGGTCGTCGCAAGAACAAGAATAACATGTCTTCTCATTACCATCACATAACCATGTCTGAATCTCTTCAAGCCCAACTGCCTAATGGACCTAACCATCCTCAGATGGCACATAACGGTAGGGTCCTCACCTTCAGCTCAGACCCACCTCTTTGCGAGTCCATGGCTTCCACCTTAACCGTTGCAGATAAGACGAAAGATGGTTTGGACCATCATTCGTATGGATCTTCTAAACCGACATCAAAATCCGAGGAAGAGGTAGGAAAAAGTGGTGTGCAAGATGGAGGGACGGAGAAATTCCAAAGCTTCATGCCTCAGTATCCGTGTTTTCCCGGAGCTCCGTGGCCGTATCCTTGGAATCCAGCTCAGTGGACTGGTCCTCCACCTCAACCTGCATTTTTTCCTCCTCCGCAATTCTACCACCCGGCAACTTTCTGGAGTTATCCCATGAACCCAGGCATGTGGAATATGCCATGTTTCGTGCAACCTCCGTCTCCAAGTCCTAATTGTCCTACCTTAGGAAAACACTCGAGAGACGAGAACAATAACAAGGTAAAAGACTCCGGTGACGAGGAGGCGGTGGCAAAAGAAAGCGATGGTGAGAGATCACTATGGGCTCCGAAAACACAAAGGATTGGTGATCCGACAAACGGCTCCATATGGGAAACATTAGGGATTAAGCACCAAAAGAACGATGTGGTTAGTAGAGGAATTTTCAATAACCTTCAATCGAAAGGTGGTAACGAAAAGATTCAAGTAGCCGAAACTTCTCCCGTGTTACAAGCCAATCCAGCTGCATTGTCTAGGTCGATGAAGTTCCACGAGAGCTTCTAGTTACAATTACAAACTTGTAATTAGTTCAAAATGATGTACGCTAATCCGCTTGTGTTCAGCTCAGCTATAAACACTTTCCTCCCATGACCGAAAGAAAGTAAGCAGTAGACGTTGAATGAGAACAGAATCAATGGTCAGATAAGATGAGACGTGAGATGGTACTGAGTACTGACCGTTAGCTATTAAATTATAAACGAACGAAGGAAGTCGGAGGAGAGATTATACGGTAAAGAATAGAACTTAGCTGTATCAATCCTTTTTTTTATCTATATGAAGTTAGATTGGTTTAGTGAGTTCATGTACATATGTTTCATTATTTAGTATGAGATTGAGATAGGTAGAGTTAAGCTTTAGTTGAATAAACGATCTCCTTTGTGGTTAAAGAAACAAGGGGATCAAAGTGACAAAGTTTTTGCTTTTTGAATTGTGATCTGTTTTTGATCTAGAGCTCATTCTTGTATAATAATATTCTGATATCCATTTTGATTGTATGTTTTATTTCACTTCTCGAACTCAATAGTATTCCTGTTACCCTTCCAACTTTTAGTGTTGTTTACTTTCAGATTTCTAAACATTTTAAGACACGAAATAAGTCTGAAATTCGTACTGTGCTGCACCTCTTAGTAGATTTGGGTTATGATATAAAGTAGATTGGAGTTATGATATCAAATTTGAGGGATTTGAACCAGTAAACACCATCGGTAACGAAAATGGATAATCAAATGCACGGGACAAGACAAAGAGGGATTGAAGTCTAATATATTTTAAACACGTTTGAATATTTTTTTCATTCATCACATAACTATCACATAACTTCAACCGTATGATTTGTTTGGAAATTTTTTTTTTTTTATAACATTACATTTTTATTGATTAAGAAAATTATGATTTTTTAAAAAATTAAATAATAGATTTTTTTTTTCAAATTGATTTGTCGTGTATATGTTTAAATAATCCAAAGTTCATATATGAGTTAGTGATCGGACATATGTCTAAATAATCCAAGGTTTATATATTAGTTAGTGATAAATTAAAATATGGTTACTTTAGAAAAACATTTATAGTATCAATCATAGAAGTGTGAAATCAAAAGACTTCATACTAGTTGAGATATGTTCTTACTTATATATCATTGATCATTCTCATGCTTATCCGATGTAATAAATTGGTCGCACCTAAAAAATTCTACCACTTTTACCTCATCTCATTTGACTTACATATGCTGACTCTAATTAAGTTGTGTCAGGATTCACTGTTTGAGTCATAAAGCTTTACAATGGATCTATATGCTCATTACTATCAAAGCGTACTAGATGTTTCTTAGAGTCACTTCATCTTGATACACTAACAATCAAGCCACTCCGCTTGATGAGCATGAATAATGGTTCATCGTGTTCGACCTCCAAGAATTTCATCAACCTTACGTTTTTCGTAGTATGGAGCTCTGATACCAACTGTTGGAACCAAATAATAATACATCAACCACTCACAAGATCAACTTCAAGACAACCAACCAAAAAAAATCAATTCAACAATGACGATTCACTAATTTATTAACCAAATAAAAACACAAACCTAATCATGGAAATATAATAACGGTTAAATAAATCAAGACACAAAAAACTTATATGGCAAAACTTATTCGATGTGAAGAGTAAAAAACCACGAGACTTATGAAGAGTTCACCGAACACACTTATATTATTATTTTAAATTGATGGTACAAGCATATCCAATTCAATCTAATAAATATCTACAACCCACTAACAATTTTAAACATAATAAACTAACAAAAAAGAGAAGCAAAAATGAAAAATATTAGAAAAATTACTCCACTATTCGAACAATGATTTCTCTCGAATTATAGCGCCAAATCACAATCCAACCAGTCAGATTGAAACATGGGATGTCCCAAACATGTTGTCCAAAATAGAACAAAAACAGACACCATTTATGCATTGATCAAACCTTTTACCGTGACTTTCTTCAAAAAGTTCAGAAGTAATTTTTTTTCCTATACTAATCTACCTATGGGTTAAAGGGGGCCGATCCACCCCTGATCAAATGACTAAGTTTATCGAATTTGAACAATTGATAAACTATTTGACACAAAAATAGATAATTAATAGAATAAGAATGAATCATTGGATTATCAGTTTTCGTGAAAGATAGTCTATTGACTAAAAATGTTCGAATTCAGTCCATTTACTATCCCTTTTCGTGACATATAGTCATTCAGTTCAGAATAGTCCAGGTTTAGTCATTGAAATATTTATTTTAAATAAAATTAATCCTCGTATATATTTACTAGGATAACTAATTTTATCACAAAACTATAATCAAATAACTAATTTTATCGAAAATGGATAATAGACAAAATTAGATAATAAAAAACTTAATGAACATACGAACAATAATCAACTCATATAAAAAACGAATATTATTCTATATAAATAAAAAACAAAATTTAGAGATTTGTTAGCCAATTATCTCCCCAGTCAGAAAACTAATTCCTCTTCGAAACGAAATTTGTATATAAATTGGATAGATATTTGGCGTCATAGTCAACATTTTCCTGGTATATTAAAGTATAGTCAACTTTGCGGCTGTCTGCGGTGGTCACAAATGAATGGAAGTCTTTGTTCTTGTCTCCTTTCAGCCTTTGCAGACAGGCCTTAAATACTTCCTTATCATAAAAGTCTTATCTTTGTCATCAAAATTACCCATAAGGAAATACGCCGATATGCCTATTAAAATCAATTGTTTGCACGGCACTTGGAAGGCGGCGGTTAAATTAAGACCGTCCGCGATGAAATATAAAAATGTATTAAAATTGTATTTTCATTTTGCCGGTTGAGGCTCTTTCAACCGGTTTGACCTAAATGTGAGAAGGTCTTAACCTTCGGTTGAAAAAATTCAATCCATAAAATAATATAAAATGTAAAAACACTTTATCTTCTTTAGAGTGTCTCCGAATTTAACCGAACCAACTTGGAATTCTTTGGAATTCAAACATAATTTTGGATTGAATTAAATACTCGAGCCCAACTGAAACATTAATGTTTTACAGTACTTGTTAGTAGTGGTGTCAAACGGTTTGAACCAGCACCAACCCGCACCGTTTAAGTCTGAACCACGGGTTGCAGTCCTGACGGGTTGCGGTCTCGGCGGGTTGCGGTCCTGGCGGGTTGCTCTTATGCGGTCCTGACGGTCTGGCGGTCCTGCCAGGTTGCAGTCGTAATGGACCAGCAATTCGGACCATCCGGACGTCCGGACCATCCGGACGTCCGGTCCGGATGGTCCGAATTGCTGGTCCGGGCGTCCGGACCTTACGTCCGGATGCCCCGGACCTGACGTCCGGATGGTTCCAAAAAAAAAATCGTTTTTTTTTAATTTTTTTTTTGGGTCTCCTCTATTTATAGAGGAGACCCCAAATCCACACTCATAAATTCATATACTCCTCTCTACGTCTCTCTAAATCTCTCTACTTGTTCTAAATATTCTAGAAAACTCAAATTTCTTATTTTACATATTGTAGTCCTACTTTCGGAATTGTTTGATTTTTTTTTTCGCAAATTATTTCTATTTGATAAAAACACTTAAATAACGTTGGGATAACATTATAATAGCTCAATTAAGAGCTTCGTATAATTTATCAAGTTATTTAATTGTTATAGTAATTTAAATTAGTTCTTTTAATTCTAATTTTATTAGTTGTTGTTAGTTGTTATTGCTTGTTGTTAGTTGTTATTGCTTGTTATTAGTTGTATTAGTTGGTATTAGTCTAAATTTAGTTTTTATTATTTGCGATATTAATTAGTTTCGATTAGTATTTTATTGCATATTTAAAAAAAACGTTGTTTTAAGTTTTAAAATGCCTATAAATCGTAGACTTACTAATACTCACCAATCCGCTAATTTTCACTTGTAATGAATGATGTTTGTGATAACCAAAACAAATTAATGCTGACCAAAATGTAATAATAATTTTATAATCATTATTAAAATTACAATAATAAAATTCAAAATTTAATATTAAAATTATAACAATATAACTTGTAATCTTTTACCATGATAAAATATGATTTTGGTTTAAAAAATAATAAATAACATTTGTAATATTTAAAACCAAATCACAATAATAAAATTCAAAATGTAATATTAAAATTATAACAATATAACTTAAAAATAATAAATAACACTTGTAATATTTAAAACCAAATCACAATAGTAAAATTCAAAATGTAATATTAAAATTATAACAATATAACTTAAAAATAATAAATAACACTTGTAATATTTAAAACCAAATCACAATAATAAAATTCAAAATGTAATTTTAAAATTATAACAATATAACTTGTAATATTTTTGTATGATAAAATATGATTTTGGTTTAAAAAATAATATATAACACTTGTAATATTCAAAACCAAATCACAATAATAAAATTCAAAATGTAATATTAAAATTATAACCATAGAATTTGTAATATTTTAACATGATAAAATATAGTTTTGCTTTGTATTAGATCTAAAAACATAATAATAATAATATTCAAAATATGATAATAACATAAGTAATATTTAAAATTTTAGACTATATAATAATTACAACACTTAAAATATTAATAACCAAAACAAATTAATATTAACAAAAATGTAATAATAATTCTATAATAATATGCAATATCTCAATATTTTTTAAATATAACATTTTGGTTATAAAATAAATAAAATCAGCATAATATTTATCAATAAATCGCCGGTTTTTTACAAATAAACCGTGGTTTCGCAGTCTCACCAGGTTGCAGTCCTGCCAGGTTGCGGTCCTGGCGGGTTGCTCCTTATGCGGTCCTGGCGGGTTGCGGTCCTGGCGGGTTGCGGTCCTAATGGGCCAGTTTCGCAGGTAAACCGCCAGTTCTTAAGCAGGTTGTCAGCTTTGAACCGTGGTTCCTGAACCATGGTTCCTGAACCATGAGACACCTCTACTTGTTAGAGATGATATTATAATACGACAAATTATAGGCTAGTTGTTTCGATTATATCGCACGCAAGTCAAGGAGACTACAGTCGCAATTTTTAATGCTCTGCTAAATCGAAGGGAAATGTCTAACGTCAATGTTGGTGAAATTGCGGTACGAGTTGTCGGACTAACAAAACCCGATGGAATTTTAAAATAATACAGAGATAATTGAGAGTTAGCAAAAGGACAAAAGAGAATTTATATATTCATCATCTACGTAAATAAAATATCGAAGTTCTATTTATATTTTTTAGTTTTTAAAATATTAAGATATATAATAAATATAATTAAAATAGTATAATAAAACATATAATGGAATTATATAAACACCATTAGAAATGAGAAGAATCTTAAACACCTAAATACAATCGGAAAACAATATAACAAATACAATCGAAAAACATAACACTACAAAAATATACTCCCTCCGTCTCATAATATAAGACGTTCGAAGGTTATGCACACAAATTAAAAAAAAGTAATAATTGTAGGTAAAATAAAATTAATTCAATTGGTCAACAAATAATAAAGTAGATAATTGTTTAGTTATTTATTGGGCAAAAATAGAGTAGGTGTAATTAATATACATTTGAATTCACAAACGACAAAAATTATGAGACATATTTTTTTTCTCTAGAATGTCTTATATTATGAGACAAAGGGAGTATTAGATTACTAAAGAATACATGATATTATACCAAATTTGCAATCGACATCTAGATTTAGATATGAGAATTTAAAATTGAAACAAAAAAATCCAGATTGACACCACATAAAAAAACAGGTACATCACATAACAAAATTGTCGGCGGTGAGCCAAAAGGGACCATGCTCTTTTGAGAATTTTAAAAAGACAAAGCTATAGAAAAAGATAAAAAAAAGTGGCTCAAAGAATTAGTATATTCTACCACTGAAATATTTAAGAAAAAATTCGTTGCAGCGGACGACGAAGAACACATATCCACCACAAAATTTACAAAATACGAGAAAATGAATAACATGACCACCTTCCAAACACAAAAAAACATCGCAAATACCGATGTCATCGGATTTGAAATCAATCCCGCTAGTAGTGGACAAAACATAAAAAGAGTCGACGAAACATCCTCAAAATGACAGGGCTAAACGATTGATTAGACCGAAAATATTTCAACTACACTATAAAAGGACGACATATACAAGAAAATGAATAACATAGCCACCTTCCAAACACAAAAAACGTCGCACATACCGGCGTCATTGGATTTGAAATTAATCCCGCAAGTAGTGGACAAAACACAAAAGGAGTCGACAAAACATTCTCAAATGACAAGGCTAAACGATTGATTATACCGAAAACGTTTCACTACACCATAAAAGGACGACAAATACGAGAAAATGAATAACATGACCACCTTCCAAACACAAAAAACGTCGCACATACCGGCGTCATTGGATTTGAAATTAATCCCGCAAGTAGTGGACAAAACACAAAAGGAGTCGACAAAACATTCTCAAATGACAAGGCTAAACGATTGATTATACCGAAAACGTTTCACTACACCATAAAAGGACGACAAATACGAGAAAATGAATAACATGACCACCTTCCAAACACAAAAAACGTTGCACATACCTGCGTCGTCGGATTTGAAATCGACCCCTTCTCTCAATTACAATAAACGCTTAAAAAATATTAGTATATTTATATATATATTATTTTAGCAAAAAATATTTAATTATTTTCATTGATTTTTTAAAAAGTAATTACATAGTTTATATCGAATTTGAAATGTAATTTCTGAGAAAGTTTGTATATCCGATATTTTAGGTAAAATAATGAATAAATAATGTATACGGGACGTTTGGTGTAAAATATAAGAATAAAGGACTAGATGTTTAACCTGTAAGAAATATGTTTGTACAAAGTATTAAAGTGAGGTGAGATATCCACATAACGAACAATAGTTTGTTACTTGTAACCAAACCACCTATAAATATGTGTAATTTTATTGGAAGATGATGAGACTTGACACTTTTAACATTTGTTTTCTCTCTCTCCAAAGACTCTTTAGTAGTTTTTTCTCTTTAAGGACTCATTTAGTCAAAGTATAAATCTGTTTAGATCCTTTTTTCACACACAAAAATATTTAGACTTATCATTGACGACCATAGTGGGAGGTACGTCTAATACCCAGATTTGAGATATAAAACCAAAAAGACGAACGATCGGATAATGAAAGCATTATGGATCCTGAAATTTGAATCGATCCAGTAGTATTTGTGGAAGGGGAGGTAGTAGTCAGGTATGGGCAGAGAAGAGAATTGGGATGGTATGTAAGCAATTGATCAACACGATCAATCAAATTTAGAGGATTGAATGAATCAACTACTGGGGCAGATAACTGAGTTGAATGACCAACTAGAGAAAAATAAACAAGTGGTTAAATCTAGTAGGGTACGATCCGAAGTGCAACAAGTAAATGAAAAAAATAATATAGGAGATTGCTCCGAAGAGTCTTACAATATTCATCGAGCGAGGAGTAGTCGTCGGGAAGTAAAATTTCAGTAAGATAATGGATATCACTTCTCTTGGAAAAGAGAAGAAAGATAAACGTCATTATATTATTTCGGATATTAGCGGGTCTCCTGGGATTAGATTTCGAGGAGTATTCTCAAAATCGCTCAAAATCTTAAAATGTGTTATTTGTACAGAAGGAAAAAAGACAGACATTATTTAAAAATGTATGATAGTCGGCGTTAGGAATATCGAAAAGAGCATAAATCTAAAAATCCAACTGAATTTAGATTCGGGATTGAGAATCCATTCTTTAATTATAATGCGGCAAATCAATATACCCATTCTGCAGATCAAGGCTTATATACACTCATGAGAAGTGGTGCATGAGGTAACCAATACAGGTTAGAAGTAGATTGAAGGAATTTTCCTTTATCAGCTGAGATAAGATTGATATCGATTCCAAAACGCTTCAACATCACTAAAGTTGAAAACTTCGATTGCACACAAGATCCTGACGACCATATCGAAAAAAATTAAAAACTACACGATGAACTTTGTTGATGACAAAAAGTTAGTGTGTAGGGCATTTTCATAAACTTTTAAGGGCACAACCTTGAAAGGGTACAATAGGATTATGATGAGATCGATAACTAATTTTGGGACATTCTATACCGCTTTCCAAAGATAATTTGTGGGGAGAAAAGAAATTCGGGCTATGAGGATACTATAATTCAATACAAGCAAACAATTGAAGAAAAGTTGAAAGATTATACTAAACACTTTGTGTGGACCAAAACTGAATTAGATGACTATAACGAACAGGTAGCATGCGCTGCTTTTAGACAAAGGTTTCTCCTTTGCGATTTAGCAAATGAAACTATAAGGAGAAATGCACTTAATTTTTGTGCTCTAATGGCTCAAGTAGAAGAGCAGATTAAGGTGGATGAATTAACGAGAGTTTGGATATGTCGTGCTCTAACATTTAGGTCAAGTAAATTCTCCCACCAGCCATGGTTATCAGGGGAGTACTTCACACTTTCAACGACCTCATCGACCGAGGGTATCAACTAATTTACCTCCTCGGTGAGTGATAAGTGCATTTCATGTCACTTATTACGCTTCTATTATTCTTAAAATCATCGCCGGTTAACAAGTTTTCGTTGTGTTTCAACGTGTTTTTTATTCATTCTCGTAGGTATAACAATATGCAGACAGTATAAACTTTTTGGGAGTAGAATGCTCATAATGTTCTTAATAATTTATAATTATGTTGTGCCACGGGTAAATTGTGATAATATTAATAAATTTGGGGTTGAAATTGAAGAAACTGGAAATTTAATGTACTTGAGGGCAAGTTTTGAATAAGTTTTTCGTCTGTTGATCCAAAGTCATACTATGGGCTTGCCAATCCTAAGGTGGGTCCAGTGGAAAAGGGTAGGGCACAGTTAGAGAGAAAGGAGAGCACGGCTGTTGGTTTTGGGTTTTTCGAATGAGAAGGTAAAAAAGCCCAGCAGGAAGAAAAAAGTGAATTGGTTTCTACTAGGGTTTTCAGCAGATAAAGAGACGACGACTTGGGTTTTCGGAGAATAGAGAATATCGAAAGAGAAAATAGGACAAGTGGCAATTGGCTACTTACTTTGGTTCTACATAATATAGAGACGTAAAGGAGAGAAGAAAGAGAGAGCGCCATAAAGAGAGCGCCGTTTTGGGTTTTCTTTAGGCTTGAATTGGAAAAACAGAGAGGAAAAAACACAATTGACTACTGGGTTTGTGGAGCAGAACAGACGAAAAAAGAAGCAAAAACACAATTGGTTTCATTTTGATCTAAACAACAGATACAAAACAAAGAAGAGAAAAGGTAATTGGCGGCTTTTGTTTTTCCGATCGGCAGGAGATAGGCGATAGCTGCGGTGGTTTCCGATCGGCCGAAGCGGGTTCTTTCTGTCAGGCGATACTTGATGGCTACTGTTCGGTTTGACGTTCTCTAAATGCTTATTCATCTATTTACATTCGTCTAGAACTATGTTAACTTTTGAGCCCATGATGATGATTCGTTCGATTATGAACTAATCGTTGTCATGGAACTCTAACAGATTTGTTTGAATAATACTTATGGTTTGATTGCTTGATTGATTTGTGAGATACATTTATCGGTTACCTAGTATGGTTGTGCTTATCGTTAGATGCGTCGCGAACATCTAGTTTGTTAATCTTTAATGAATGCGAAAGTGGATTTAAGGGTTTAGAACTTGCCATGCTAGCATAGGTTCTTGAATGATTCGTATTGTGATTGTTCATGATTCGTAATATGTCACTAACCATATCATATTACCCTATGTAATCGAAATAGATAACTTGTTCTTAAAACCAATTATACCTCAATTCGTATAGACATATAGGATTTCCATACAAGTGGTGTCTGCTTAACTGCTATCTCTTTTGTGGCTGTTTAAGTGGTTTGGTTTACGTATACTGAGAGGTATCGTATAATTATTTCGTGTTATCTGATTAGTAATCGTTGTTATCATACATATTGATTAAGTATATTAATACTCTGAGTAAAATAAACAATGAAGTTAGGGTTCCATGTTTTCTCTCGCATAAGTAAACTCGTTAGTTAATATCGTTAGTTAATTTGCTTAGTTATATTCATTCCCCCATACTTTATTACTTGTTCAAGCATTACTCTAATAATCATACGTTGTTGCATAAGTAAATTCTTGTCATATACACCTGGTCTTCGTGGGAACGATCTTACTTACTTATTACTCGCTACTATTTGACCACATATACTTGCATGAGAAAATGACTAACAAGTTTTTGGCGCCGTTACCGGGGACTCGGTGTTATTTGACAGTTTTATTGCTTATCATTAGGGGTCGTTATAAAACTACTGACTTGATTCGGTTACTTGCTTTTCATGATTTTTCTTGTGCTTCAGGTACTTGAGCGTGTATGCAAACACGGTCTCAAACTAGAGCACTAGTACAAAAGGAGCTTGAAACAAGCCAAGGAATAGAGTTACTAGTCTCAGATTCTGATACTAATTCTACAATGGGAGATCCAGCTCCAAAAGCACTCATGGATTACTCTCAACCAAATATGGATATTCAGTCTAGCATTGTCAGACCCAATATTTCTGCGAATAGTTTTGAGATTAAACCCGACACTATTCAGATGATGTGGAATTCTTGTCAATTTGGGGGAGCTTCATCTGAGGATCCTAATATGCACATTATGACCTTCCTTGAAATCTGTGATACTTTCAAGTTCAACGGTGTTTCAGATGATGCCATAAGACTGAGACTCTTCCCATTTTCTATGAGGGACAAAGCTAAGAGCTGGTTACACTCTTTACCAGCAGGCTCTATCACTACTTGGGATATACTTGCGCATAAATTTCTCTCAAAATTCTTTCCCATGACAAGAACAGCCGCCATGAGGAATGCTATTACTCAGTTTTCTCAGTCGTATGGTGAATCTTTAAGTAAAGCTTGGGAGCGTTACAAGGAGATGCTCAGAAAATATCCTCATCATGGGATGCCTGATTAGTTAGTAATAAATTGCTTCTACAATGGTTTGAGTGAGCAAACAAGGCCCATGGTCGATGCTGCATCTGAGGGAGCCTTATTAACGAAAAGCTATGAGGAGGCTCACAAGCTCCTTGAGATGATGTCTGCTAATGAATTCCAGAACCCTTCTCATAGACAGTCACAACATAAAGTAGTTGGTATTCTTAACGTAGACACTGCCACTGCTTTAGCAGCTCAGCTTGAAGCTCTAAACATAAAGGTGGATTCTTTGACTAAACTAGGGGTACATCAGGTAGCTAGTGTGTGCGAGATTTGTGCTGGAGGGTATGACACTCAATAATGCCCTATCTCTACTGAGTCAGTGCAATTTGTGAGTAACTTTCAGAGGCAGAATCAACAACCAATCTCAAACACCTATCACCTAAGAAACATAAATCATCCAAACTTTAGTTGGAGCAATAATCAACAAGGTAATCAGCATTATGCTGCTAAGCCATACACTCCTCTTGGATTTCAGCAACAAGGTCAGCAACATCAATCTCAATAGTATGCCCCAAGATAACCTCATAATCAACATCCTGGCCCTCCTCAACATTCTGTGAGAGACTCTGAATTCGAAGAGATGAAACTAATGATTAAAAGTCTGATGGTATCTCACAAGACCTTCGAAAATCAGATTGGGCAGATGGCTAATAACATGATTGTTAGACCTCAAGGAGTTCTTCCTAGAGACACGGAACATAATCCAGGTAAACGGGACGGCAATGAGAAATGCCAAGCTATCACCTTGAGATCATGAAAGGTTACCGAGAACCCCACAGTTGAACAAGAGGCTGAATCTTCTCAAAATCAGCCCTCATCTGAGGTTAACTCTGATCAAGATCAGCCATCTAAAAAGCTATCTCAGTCAGTTGTTGAGCCTACGATCTACCCTCCTCCAGCGTTTCCGCAAAGGTTGCAGAAACAGAAGCTAGATACTCAGTTTGGGAGATTTCTGGAGGTATTCAAGAAGCTACACATCAACATACACTTTGCTGAAGCATTAGAGAAAATGCCTAGTTATGCCAAGTTCATGAAGGGAATTCTTTCGAAAAAGCTAAATCTTGGTGATTTTGAGACAGTGGCGCTCACTGAGGAATGTAGTGCGATCTTACAAAAAAACTTTCCTCCCAAGCTTAAAGATCCAGGAAGCTTCACCATTCCTTGTTTGATCGGTAATTTATATTTCAGCAAATGTTTATGTGACTTGGGAGCGAGCATTAATCTGATGCCCCTATCTATATTTGAGAAACTTGGGCTATCTGAGCCAAAACCGACTAACATCTCTTTGCAACTGGCTGATCACTCTATCACATATCCTCGTGGTATCGTGGAAGATGTCTTAGTAAAGGTAGATAAGCTCATTTTTTTTGGCTGACTTCGTTATCTTGGATTTCAAAGAGGACAAAAACATCCCCATAATCATGGGAAGGCCATTCTTGGCTACAGGCAAAACTTTGATTGATGTCTAGAAAGGGGAGCTCACTATGAGAGTGCAAGATCAGAATGTCACTTTCAACGATTTCAAGGCTATGAAATCTCCAACAGAGAATGAAAAATGTTTAAGGTTGGATATGGTCAATTCTTTGCACAGTAATGGGTTGGATCGGTTTGCGAGTTCAGATGTTCTAGGCAGATTTCTACATGGTGAATCTGACTTCGAAGACGAAGAAATATCCGAATGTCTTCAACTATTATAGGCAGCCCCGTATCAAAAGAGGCTCAATATTCCACATGAGTCGCTTGGATTGGGTGATCTTAAAGATTCTCAAGAAAGGCTTAAACCTTCTCTAGAAGAAGCTCCTAAACTTGAACACAAACCACTACCAGATCATCTCAGGTATGCTTTCTTAGGAGAGTCATCTACATTACATGTTATTATTGCATCTAACCTTTCAGGTAGTGAGGAAGAAAAGCTATTGAGAGTTCTGAGGAAGTTCAAATCAGCCATTGGTTGGACCATAGCAGATATCAGAAGATGTATAAGGAAAAAAGTCAAGAAATGGCATAATAGGAAGCTTTTACATAAAGCTTTTGAACCGGGTCAAATAATTCTTCTTTTCAACTCTCATCTAAAGCTTTTCCCTGTGAAGCTCAAATCAAGATGTTCTGGACCTTTTAAAGTCAAGACAGTATATCCACATGGAGCAGTTGAAATCTGTGAGGAATCGCCAGACAAAGCATATAAAGTCAATGGTCAACGACTCAAGCATTACTATGGAGATATGATGAACCGTGAGGCATTCATCATCAGCCTCATCACTACATGATTCCTAGTGGTATCTTCGAGCTATCGACGTTAAACAAGCGCTTCGTGGGAGGCAACCCACTGGGAAACAATGATCAACACTGCTGGACGAATAGGGAGTGTTTCCAGTATCTTTTAATTTCTTGTAGTTGCATTCATCATAGTAGTTCTTCATGATAGATAGTGCATCTTCATGTTAGTCATGCTTATTTGCATATTTATGCCATGATTATATAGACTGTGTTCAGGATTGAGTTAGTCTATTAGCATAGCATTTTGTTCATGCATTTTGCATATTTGATCCCTTGAGTTGCTGTTTCTACTTAAGTAGCCAATGATGAAAATTGTTTGGAATGACAGTAGGAATAAAATCTAATTCGGTTGCTTGTAAGTTAGCTTGCTTGATGTAGAAGCACAATTAATATACGTAGGCTCATCAATTGTTTTTATGCTAGTTAAGGATACACTTGAGTATTGTTATACATAATCCTTGCTTAGGTTCAGAATCATACCTTAATCTTTTATTAGCTCATGGATTGCAAAAAGATAAGTTTAAGGGAGTTAAAAGATAAATTTGCGTATTATTCAGTTAGGCGTCAAAGGCTAGTAGCCGCTCGTTGACGTACGCCATCTCGCTGGGGGCTTCGTATTACGAGTAGTCTAGGGGTGGAATGAGATGGAGCGAAACACACTCATTCCCAATTGATTGATGAAAAAAAAGGAAGAAAAAGAAAAAGAAAAGAAAAGATGAAAAAGAAAAGGTAAAATTGGCTAGGATGAGCTCTTTGGTACTCGAGTTATTAAGTTATAAGGGACTTTGTGCCTAGTGACCTAATACTTTTCCGGTCTGGGATCCGCTAACCTAAAGCTCGCTACATGGGCACCATTGTATAAGTCTTTTGGGGACCTTGTCTATTGCACGGTCAAATAAACCTTTGTGTGTCTGTATATAGAATAAAGTATAATAAATATTTGACAACCCCAGGGAAATATGGATATGCAACTTGACTATGAAGAATCTAGGTTGTATTTCGTTTCTAAACTTGTGATCATTATGATGAGAACAAGTAAGGTCCATTAATTTGTACTAAAAACATGTCGATTGAGTTTGAGCACACACACGCTTCCTCACTGTATTACTAGCATTTGAGTACCTAGTTATTTTGCATTCTAAGGTCATTACATTCGTTGAGGCATATATGCTGAATTAGTTACGGTTACTCGTTCAGGATCATTGCGTTCTTGCATTCATTTAAATTCAGTTGCATTCATGCATCAATTGCTAAACCTGTTTTGCATTGCTTGAGGATAAGCAACTGTTTAAGTTTGGGGGTTTTATAAGTACATTTCATGTCACTTATTACGCTTCCATTATTCTTAAAATCATCGCCAGTTAACAAGTTTTCGTTGTGTTTCAACGTGTTTTTTCATTCATTCTCGTAGGTATAACAATATGCAGACAGTATAAAATTTTTGGGAATAGAATGCTCATAATGTTCTTAATAATTTATAATTTATAATTATGTTGTGCCGCGGGTAAATTGTGATAATATTAATAAATTTGGGGCTGAAATTGAAAAAACTGGAAATTTAATGTACTTGATGGCAAGTTTTGAACAAGTTTTGTGTATGTTGATCCAAATTCATACTATGGGCTTTCCAATCCTAAGGTGGGTCCCTTGGAAAAGGGTAGGGTACAGTCAAAGAGAAAGGAGAGCACGGCTGTTGGTTTTGGGTTTTTCGAACAGAAGGTAAAAAAGCCCAGCAGGAAGAAAAAAAGAATTGGTTTATACTAGGGTTTTCGGCATATAAAGAGAAGGCGACTTGGGTTTTCGGAGAATAGAGAATATAGAACGAGAAAAGAGGACAAGTGGCAATTGGCTACTTACTTTGGTTCTGCATAATATAGAGACGTAAAGGAGAGAGAAAAGAGAGAGCGCCGTTTTGGGTTTTCTTTAGGCTTGAATTGGACAAACAGAGAGGAAAAAACACAATTGACTACTGGGTTTGTGCAGCTGAACAAACGAAAGAAGAAAAAAAAAACGCAATTGGTTCTAAACAACAGATACAAAACAAAGAAAAGAAAAGGTAACTGTCGACTTTTCTTTTTCCGATCGGCAGGAGACAGGCGATAGCTGCGGTGGTTTCCGATCGGCCGACGCAGGTTGTTTTTGTCAGGCGATACTTGGTGGCTACTGTTCGGTTTGACGTCCTCTAAACACTTATTCATTTATTTACATTCGTCTAGAACTATGTTAACTTTTGAGCCAATGATGATGATTCGTTCGATTATGAACTAATCTTTGTCATGGAACTCTAACAGATTTGTTTGAATAATACTTATGGTTTGATTGCTTGATTGATTTGTGAGATACATTTATCGGTTACCTAGTATGGTTGTGCTTATCGTTAGATGTGTCACGAACATCTAGTTTGTTAATATTTAAAGAATGCAAAAGTGGATTTAAGAGTTTAGAACTTGCCATGCTAGCATAGGTTCTTGAATAATTCGTATTGTGATTGTTCATGAGTCGTAATATGTCACTAACCATATCATATTACCCTATGTAATCGAAATAGATAACTTGTGCTTAAAACCAATTGTACCTCAATTCGTATAGACATATAGGATTGTCATGCAAGCGGTGTCTGCTTAACTGCTATCTCTTTTGTGGCTGCTTAAGTGGTTTGGTTTACGTATACTGAGAGGTAGCGTATACTTATTTCGTGTTATCTGATTAGTAATCGTTGTTATCATACATATTGATTAAGTATATTAATACTCTGAGTAAAATAAACAATGAAGTTAGGGTTCCATGTTTTCTCCCGCATAAGTAAACTCGTTAGTTAATCTCGTGAGTTAATTTGCTTAGTTATATTCATTCACCCATACTTTATTACTTGTTCAAGCATTAGTCTAATAATCATACGTTGTTGCATAAGTAAATTCTTGTCATATACACCCGGTCTTCGTGGGAACGATCTTGCTTACTTATTACTTGCTAATATTTGACCACGTATACTTGCGTGAGAAAATGACTAACAGTGTGGACCGTCTCATGTGTTGACTTATAATTCCCAACAACCTCGTACTAGGTCGAACCAATGGGTGAGACCATATTATTTTGCAAACTTAATAGAGAATATGGTGACAATTTTTAAAAGAGCTGAAAACCATGTATATTTTTGAAAACCTCCACTAATAACTAGACCCAAGGAGGAGCGAAGTAATAAATTTTATAAATACCACAATGAAACTAGGCATGACACTATAGATTGTATAGCTCTAGAAAATGAAATTTAGATTCTGATAGAGAAAGAAAAGTTGACTACTTTTGTTAAAGGGCAAGGAAGTGGTCGGCATATTCCAAATGCTAATTCGCCAGCGCTGCAGATTGTAATTTTGTTGGACTCTTGTTGAGGACAAATAATATTCAGCTTCATAGGTGAACTCTTGTTGATAATATACATAGCCGTATTCACGACTTCCCTCCATAACCTTTAGGTCATTTTATCTGTTTGTAGCATACACCTAGTCCTTTCCAGCATTGTTCGGTTCATTCTTTGAGCAAACGCATTCTATTGGAGAGTCCCACTCATTGTTCAACGTCTAGCAATCCAAGCTTGGAATAATAATTAGTGCATTCCTTATTTACATATTCTAATCCATTATTAGTGCGAATCTTATTAAACATCTTCTCGATATGTTTCTCCACCAAAGTCTTTTAGTTACTAAAAACATCAAATACTTCATTCTTGATCTTCAAAAGTATAGTTCATACTTTCATGGAATAATTATCAATCAAGGATATAAAGTACCTTTCATCACCTATAATAGGTACTCGTTCCAGACCCCAAAGATACTTGATGAATATACTCAAGTACATCATTAGTTGTAGGGAGACATTTTACCTCTTGCTCTTACCTAACCCACAACTTTCACAAAATATTAACTTCTAGATTATGCTACAATCTAACTACCCTTGTTTGCTAAAATCAATAAGGTTCTTTTCACTTACATGCCCAAGCCTCAGATGCCACAACTTGGTTGAATCATTCTTCATACTAGACATATCATGTACCACTACAAGGTCCTCGAGAGCTAACAAACCATTAGTCCAATAGACCTTCATAACAACAAGTGATCTTTGCAAGATCCTAAGTGTGACGTCTCCACCTCTATAAGTAAACCCCTCCATATATAATCAGAAAGAAGGTTATGTTTAATTTTGGGCACGTACCTCACGTTGTTAATCACTTTCTTAATTCCTATAGACAACTTGAGCCGAACAGTTCCCACTTTTTTTACAATAAATGATTCATCATTCTCGAGGATGACATGTCCACCTTGAAAAAATCTCATATTTTCAAACCAATGTTTGCTGGAGGTCATCTCGAGTGATGTTTCTACCCGCTTGTCACTGTACCTACAAAAGAAATCCACTAAACTATTAATGTACTCGTATTCATTTGAAATCATTACAATATCTTCGGTTTGGGCCTTTAAATACCTATTGATATTTTTTATCCCCGGGAAATTCATACTAAATATGACCTTCCTTCTTGTACAACCAATATCTTACTTTAGAATACTTCATTATCCCCTTGGACTTTAGCTGATAGTTTCATCTATTTTTTCTTAAATCTCTTTTTTTAGCATACCCCATTATATCCAGTCCGAGACTTTTGGAGGCCTTTTGAGAATAATATTTTTTTGAAGATCTTTTGAGTTCAAGGCACTCTTCACTACTCCCATCATAAGTGGACTCATTTCCATAAAGAATGGTGTCAAAAAATTATTTATAAATCTTCAGAGAATTTAAAATTATTATGACATAGTCATCGTGCTCCAACATGATACACATGCATTTAAGTCAGGAATGATTCTATTAAATCATCCATGTATCTTTAGATCTCATTGTTACCATTGTTTGACAATGTGTAAAGCTGTTTTTCAGATACAATCTATATACTAGATACTTCTTTCATGTAAATGGCCTCCATCCGATTCCATATCCCCAACATCGTATGCTCTTCAGACACCTCATGAATCACTTTATCCCCCAAAGTTAATATAAGAGCACTATGAACTTTAGACAACACTTCATCATTAACCTTATCCATAGATTTCTTATCAATGGCATCAACCAAACCCTTATATACTGGAAAAACTCGAACCTTAATTCTCCAGCAGTTGAAATCATTATCTCGGTTGAACTTTTTAAGGTTGAATTTCCTGGAACCCATCTTGGTGGATTTTCTTTGTGTCTCCGTGAAAACCTTCTCTCTAACCTCAAGATACGAAATGATATTTGTCCTTTCTTCTTTGTTTCAACACTACACACGGTATTACTCTAGATTATCCACACTCACCGTACCACTTGTTAAGGAAAATCCTCTTATAAGAGTACCCTGACTTTGGAATAATCAACAACATTATATCCCAACAACAGTCGAAGTTTGAACAACGTTAGCTGAAGCTCAACTCCTGAAGAAAAAACCTATGTAGTGATAGTATTGAATCCACAATAATACACAGAAGAACCACACATCTTTGGATTGTATTCAAAGCTTAATAATGCATCTTAAAGTAACAAAGCAATACAATAAAAATATAAACCCAAGCATGCACACACACACATAAACATATATAACGTTGTTTAGATAGTGAAAACATCCTACATCTACGGGCGACATACACATATTTTATATATATATTAGGTTACAAGAAGACTCTCTCAAATACTAAACACTCAACCACTCATCTTTATTACAAAGCACTCTTAATGTACAAATGAATTATGGATCTCACAATGTCTTCAAGTATTTATCTCCAACTTTACTATGCCGAAAGCTTCTAGTTTTCTCTTTTAAATCTCACAAGTGTTTCTCTCATACAAATGACCGACAAAGACTTCATACTCTGCTCTCACTATTTATAGAGGATCAATGATGTGCGCAATACTCTGCAGCTCATAATAGCGCATGGCATCTAATTTCCTTTTTTGGCTACGCATGCCAGCACATAAGGACAATGATGGTGCAGACCTCCGCAAAACATAGGGTTAGTGGCGCCTCCTTGTACTATTGTCCCATGCATCACGCCTAGATCAACAACTCTATGATCAAATATTGTGTTTTAACATCAATCCAGACATTTAGTGATTCAATTTTATCTTGAAGTTTCTAGGTATCTCTATAAGTCCTTCAGAAATCATTCTCTGCACCTTCAGTACCGCAGATGATCACGTTTGTACTTATGATTTAGTAAAAACATATTCCATACTTTGACATAACTTGTTCTTAAATTTCAACAAACATCTTCGCATCTAAATTTCAATTCAAACTCGTGTTCTACAGAAATTTAAATAGTTTATACTCTATAAGTTTTCGTCATTCCATCCCTTCTTCGACCATATATAATTTCCATTACTATATTGTATTAACTAACTATAGTACTTAAAATTTATAAAGAATGATGCTTAATTTTATGATACTACCAAACTTCTTGGTAATATAATACTTATAGTGTTTGATAGGACAAACGCATTGGCATTGGAATCAAATCTTACTCTTATTCAATGAAAGAGAATCCTCGTGAATCTGTTTGTTGATCTCTATCAACCTTTTAAGTAACAGTCAGACATGTCTCTTGTTTCCAAGGTCGGCTTCTAATTCATTTAATTCTTTTTCTTCTTTTAGTAATTAATTTTATAAAAATTAATGGGATCTGTTTTTATATGATAGTACTTGTTTTCTGTGTCACTTTTGGATCTAGTTCTGTTGTCATTGCTTTTACATGGTGCATGTGAATGTGTTCAAGGCTCTTCGGCCACCACCTGTTATATCTTTTCAGCATGAAATCTGTCTGTCTGTATTAATGGTGATAACATAACTTATGGAACTGAGTTTGCCACCTCAAACTTTTTGTCTTTTGTTTTCAGCCACACGAACAAAGCAAAAGCGTTTTGTTTTTGGCAATCAAAACTATGTTACATCAAGTTGGGATCTACTTATGCCCAACTTAGTACCGTGTAGTTTGGCCAATATTTATTTTGTAAATTCAGGAAAATTTAGTGTTAGAAGATTGTTTCTGATATTTTGCAAAGTGGACACGTTCGGAACATTACGAGTTTGGTATAATAATGAGTCGATCATCTCCATATCCAGATGAATATCTTCATGTTGACGAGGTTTTAAAGTTAGCTAAAAAAACACTACTAGCTATTTTTGTTTTTGTCTATGTAGGTTATACCAGGGTTTTTCATGTTTATATTTTGAACTAACGAGATTTTTATATCTTGAAAAATGATATGTTTTTGTTTTTGCGAATTAGATATTTCTAAAACTAACGATTTAACATCTCAAACAATAATACCAGAATATGTTCATCTTCATTTTTCAAATTTACTTTCCAATTTTAACATTCATTGTCCGCAGTACATTCAATATCAACCTCCACATAATTATGTAAATTATTGCCTAATTGTATTCTGATTGACACTAAAATGCAAAAAAAAGCATCTAACTTTGGTGTCTTAATGCCAATTTTGCAATCATTATGAATCCTATAATCACTTCTTCATTTCTTGTAAGTTTGCTTGGTCTATATGGAGTCATTTTGCAGGTTTTTTCAGTATTCAAATTAACAAGTTTATGACAATAGCTCACATGACTGAAAACTGGTTATGGTTTTCTAAAAAGAATGTTCATGTAAGATATATTGTCAGTATTATTATATACGGTATTATTTGGAAAAACATGAACAAAACTAAGTTTAAAGGTACTCTAATATCCTATACGTATGCCATAAATAAAGTTAATCAAGTAATGCATCGTCTCGATTACTCTAATTTCTTTAAAACAAAGCACTCACCTAAGGATTTGAATGCATCTAAAGAGCTTGGGTGCTTTCATCACTTGTCAATCAAGAAGAACAAGCCAACTTACCTGAAATGGTATCATCCAGCCATTGGGAGATTAAAAATCAACTCAGATGCATCTTGCCTTACAAATGGAGAATCAAGTGGTGACATTATTGTCAGCAACAACTCTGGTAACTTGGTTCTTGGCTCCAACTTCTTATATGAGAAACTTACTCCGATTATGGCCGAATCAATAGCCCTCTTGGATGCTTTTCGAATCTGCAAAAGAAATGGATGGAGTGAGGTAGATATCGAAATAGTTTCTCTTATGTTAGTTAAGTTTCTCTCGAATGGAAATTACCCATGGCCTTTAGAATTAAAGTGTTGTAGGAAGCTAATTGCCCCATCAATGATTTTAACTCACATTTTCAGAGAACATAATCAAGCAACCGATTGACTAGCTCGCTGGACTCTGAAATGTAAGATGAAATCAGAGTTCAACAATATACATGCTCCATCACATCTAAATGCTATAATTCTACATGAAATTCTTGGATTGTGGTATATTAGTAACAATAAATTAGATCTTTTAACATTAATTTGTCTAACTCTGAATTACTTTTAAGCTTTTCTTATAGCAGGATTCAGCCCTGACTAATTTTTAAAGTTCCAGAAATCTCTCTGCATATGTCTGAATTAAAGATTTAGTTAGAAAGCTTACTATGATTGTGAAACTTTGTTCCTTTCATGGCATTATCAATTCGAATTGTTTTCTTCATGGACATCTACTGCTGTTGATTAAAGCTTCTTCGTTCGACTTCGCCTCCTCTGCATAAAGCCTGAAACCCTTTTGGCTTTAGCTTGGCAATTTCGAATGTTGGATTTCCTTACGTCTCCTGATCTCTCTGATTTGTCTTCTCTAAATACCAGACAAATTTTGATTCATCTTATGAAGCATTGGAAGATGTTTTTGAGCTCTTTAATTTCCAAGAAAGATAATCATGGAAGAAGAAGAATACGATACTAGAGATTTGAGTTTGTGAGCTGAAAAGGCTTTTTATTTTCAGTTTAGCGCTTATTTTTTGCGCCTATAATTTGCTTATCTCATGTAGCTTTATTCTTTAATAATATACTTCTCTTTGATTAAAAAAGCCTCTACATCATATTAAAATCAAATTCCCGAACTATTTTTTATCCTAAATCAAATATATTACTTATATTTCATATAAAATAACATATTTTATTTTCATGAAATCTACACCCCAAAACTTTATATTATTTGAAAACTTTATCGATACCAAAAATAAAGGATTTTCTAACTTTTTCTTCATATTCAAAATTTAGTTATTTTAATTATATCAATTTTTAATCAATATTCATTTTTACAAATTTTCAAAATAAAACCAAGATGAAAAAGGTAAGAAACTGAATCGAAATAATAAAACAGATTATTATAGTAGAAAGAAAACAAAAATATATTGCGCATGTGGAGTAAAATAAATTAGCTATGAGGATCTTATTAAGGAATACTTGACAATAATTTCGAATACAGATTCAATCAATTTCTTATTTGATTTTGAATTGATCGATTTTTCAGATTTCGTTGTTTAATTTTGTATGTTTGAAGTGTTGTTATATTTGTTTGGATGAATTAGATAGGTTGGTTTATTTATGATATTTATTTGAGTGACCTAGATGAGTTCAGTTTTACACCAAACATACCACGATTGTATTGTGAAATATATGCTATATTATGTACTAAATTTTTGTTTTGTATTTAATTTCAGGAGATTCACCTAGCTTAGACGTGGTGACTATATGAGGTAAAAGTAAGAACGCATGACGCAAATAAATTGTATGTTAATAAACAAAAAGAGAGAAACTAAAGAAGAAGAAGAAGAAGAAGCGACAATAGTTTTTGTTTATTTAGAAAGCGTAAGAATTACATAGACATATGCTCATATTTATAGATAAAATAAAGAGCTAACAGGCTTAGGTCTTATATATTTAACACCCTCTCTCAAACTTATAATGCAACAGTAATAAGCACAAAGAATCGAAACCACGGCATCAACCTGCAAAGCTAATGGAACATATGAAAACAAGATGGTTTCGATCTAAAGATGATGCCGAGTGAAGTGACAAACTATTTCAATGTGCTTCGTCCTCTAATGAAAAACAAAATTCTTTGTTATCTGCATGACGCTTTTGTTACCACAATATAAATAAGTGGGTTTACTAACATTAACCCCCCCATATATGCAAGAAGCCACCGTAACCAAACAATCTCACATGGGGTCACGACCATAGCACAATACTCAGATTCAGTATACGATCTAGAGATAACATCTTGTTTCTTGATTTTCCATGAGATTAATGAATCTCCAAGAAAAATACAAAAACCAGTATTAGATTTTGGTCATGAGGATCACTATCCCAACCAGTATCATTATGGGCACACATTTTAAGTGAAAAGGTCGAAGGAAACAAAATGCTATGGAATTAAGTGCCACAAAGATATCTCAATATTCGAAGAACAACTCCCCAATGGACGGATGTGTGAGAAGTAACAAACTGACTAACCACACGAAGAACATAAGCTATATATGGCCGAGTAACTGTAAGATAAACCAAGCTCCCTACAAGATTTCAATATAGAGTTGGGTCAGACAAATGAACATTATCACTCGGGGAGTACCGAGTATTGGTTTTAAGATGGGTATCTACCGTAATGTTATTCGAAAGTAACACTTGCTCGAATAAATCAGATATATATTTTGTCTGAGAGAGAACATAACCTTTTAGAGAGTGAGCCACCTCAATACCTAGAAAATAACGTAATAGTCCTAAGTTCTTCATCGCAAAATGCTGAGCCAAATTACGTTTTAGTGCCTCAATGCCATCAATATCATCACTTGTAATGATCATATCATCTATATATAGGGATACAGTAATTTTTCATGCACGCTTACATCCCATAAACAAATTCGAATTATATTACTAGCAAGGAATCCAAGTGAAGTAATAACCGTAGATAATTTTTCAAACCAAGCATCAGGAGCTTGTTTGAGACCATATAAAGCTTTCTTAAGGCGACAAACTTCACCTGGTTGGTGAGCAACACCCAGAGGAGGAGTTATGTAAACCTCATCATGAAGATAACCATTCAAAAATGAATTTTGACAGCTAGTTGGAAGATCTTCCACTGGAGAACGGATGCAACTGCAATAAAAGTACGAGTTATCGTCATCTTTGCCACTGGGGAAACTGTCTCATCATCATCCCTACCATAATTATGTGAATACCCATTTGCTACAAAACGATCCTTATATATTTCAACAAACTCATTAGACTTTGTTTTAAATTTAAAAACCCAACGAGAACTGATTATATGCTTACCGGATAGAGGTTTAACTATGTCCCACATATGAGTATGATAAAGAGCAGTATGCTCTTCGAATATAACATTTGCTAATGAGGATCACAAACAGATTTTTGAAATGATTGAGGTTCATAAAAATCATGCATGTTTGCTATGAAAAAAACAAAAGAAGCTTAGTAAGAAGAGTACGCAAAATCTGGTAGTTTAATAGACTTAGATATACGGGTGGATCTCATGGGATATGGAAGATATGTTGTTCTACCAGATAAAAGAGTTAGCTCATGCATTGATGAAGTTGACTCAGACATTGATGAAGCAAAAATAATATCAACTGTTGTAGATGTATCATGAGTTGGAATATCAATGTCAAAAGATATATCACTATCTATTTCAAAATGATCATAGCCCGAAAGTCTGGTTTTGTTACATCATGTGATTTTTTCAGTTGCGAATAAAATGGGATATGCTCAAGAAATGCGACATGACGAGATATATATAGATTTTGACTGGTGGGAGCATAACAATGGTAACCTTTTTGTGCGACACCATAATCTAGAAAAACACATATAGTTGTTTTAGGACCCAATTTGTTGCGTTCAACATGAGGATGAAATACAAAACATGTACATCCAAACACTCGTAAGGAAGAATAATATGGAAGTTGTCCTTATAATTTTTGAAATGGAGACATTCCTTATGAGCAGTGGGAATTCGATTAATCACATAAATAGCAGTCGAAATTGTTTCTCCCTAAAAAATAGTTGGAACTTCAGCCGATAAAAAGAACGAAGGAGCAGTCTCAACAAGGTGATGATGTTTTATTTCTACAATACCATTTTATTAAAGGGTGTCAATACAAGATGATTGGTGTATAGTACCATCAGATGTAAGTAAATGTTTGAAACCATCCGAGGTATATTCACCCCCTAAGTCACACCTGAACATTTTATCACAGCAAAATGTTAGGTCTTAATCAGTGCTTTAAATTGTCTATAAATTCCAAGGAAATTTGACCTTTGTTTCATCGGATAAATCCATGTGCATTGAGTATAATCAATAAATAGTATATAATATGACGAACCACCCTTTGTGGAGACAAGAGATGGACCCCAGAAAATAGAATAAATAATATCAAACGGAGCAATAGAAGAAGTGACACTTTCATTAAACGGTAACACCAACAATTTTGCTAGTTTACAACCACTAAAATCTGAGATATTACAAGTGTTTAACCGATCTAAAGCACATGTAAGACTAAAATTTCAAACACGATGCAGATACATGTCCCAGACAAGAATGCCAAATATAAAACTCAGACGATAAAAGATTTAAACGAAACTAAGAAAATCAACACGAGAGGCAGCAATATCAGTCAAGTATGTTTTTTACTATCAACACCATAGATATCCATATATTTTACTTCAAGTTTTTTTAAAACATAGAGCTACCCTATTTTACGACCTCTCCCAATCACTCTATGAGTCTGCTGATTTTGTATAGCACAAACATAATCAGAAAACAAGACCCAATAACCATATTTACACAATTGGCTAACCGAAACAAGATTCAAAGCAAGGGTGGGAACATAGTAAACATGAGATAGAGATATATGATGGGTACAAACAGAGCCAATACTCTCTACTGAAATTGTTGTAGTACTAGCTGACAAAACATATATGAGTGAAACATGAGACAACGAAACAAAGTTTGACATGTGAGGTGACATATGATGAGACACACCCGAATCCAAAATCTACAACGATGAATCAATACCTGAAGCGAAGGACGAGGTCATACCTGAATGGTATGCAAATGTAGACATAATAAAGTTCTTTTCATTCAGTTTGGTACTAGTAGACTATAGAAAATCATATTTTCCTATCATATTCATAATAATATCCAAAATCTCTAATCGAACAAAATCAAACAATCAAAAGATACCAAATCCAAATCGGGAAATCAAATCAAAATCTTAATCAAACCTAAAATCCAAAATAATAATTAAACCAAGTCCAAATTTAAAATCTCAATGGTCTAGCAAAATCAAATCAAAAACTCATTCAAATCCAAATCCAAATCAAGTTAAAATATTAATTTCTGTATAAAATCAAACCTCTTTTACTAACAAACCGCAATGCATTGGTCCAACACTGATTTATCCTAAAACGTAGGACCAAATCACAATCCAACCGATCAAATTTAAGGATTGAATGTCCCAAACAGGCTCTCCAAGATTCAGAAAAAATGGATACCGTTTACCTTTTGATCAGACTTTTTGATTGTGGCTGCACACAACCGGATGCAAAATCGAAAATACAGGTTCTGTTCTGACGAAAAACATATAGAAATTTCCAAACAAATCCAATCGAAAAACAAGAGAACAAATTTGAAGTCAACCAAAAACAAATCCAGAATAAACAAGAAGAAAAATCACACCCACACGTCACGTAGAAGGGTCAAAACAAGAAGAACAACCAGTAACTGAAGCACAACAAGAAGAACAAGGCAGGAACTGAAGCACAACATGAAGAGAAAAACAACCAGTAGCTGAAGCACAACAAAAACAGATCCAAATAACGAATCGAAATCGAATACCTAGGAAAAAGGAAATCCAAACAACGAATCGAAATACCAAGACGAAATCGAATATCAATACCAATACGAAATCGAATAATTTAAACAGCGAATCAAAATCAAATACCTAACAGAAAGAAAATCTAAATGGTGAATTGAAATATCATGACAAAATCGAATACTAATACCAATACAAAATCAAATACCAATATGCAATCCAAACAACGAGTCAAAATTGAATACCTAGCAGAAAATAGATCCAAACAACGAATCGAAAATCGAATACTTAACAGAAAGGGATCGCTAGACTTTCCTGATCAAATGACTTCAAATTCTGATACCATGTTAGTAAAAAAAAATAGAGAAGAAAACAAAGAAACAACTATAGTTTATGTTTATTTAGAAACCGTAAGAATTACATAGACATATGCCCATATTTATAGATAATATAAAAAGTTAATGAACTTGAACCATATATCTTTAACAATGTGAAAGCTAAGGTTTATATATACTTATTTTATATCATGCATTGTATTTGAGTTTCTATATGATATGGGCATATTATTTGGTTATTATTTGCACAAACTTTAAATGCTGGTGTTGTGTTACAGCTTCTTGGATGTCATGGAGCATTGAGCCAAAATAAACTTGGACAAGATTTCCCACCACATACCGTTACTTCTTAAGATAGACGTTAAATAAAGATCTTGAAAACTTAAAAACTCAAGATAAGCTCATGATATTTTATTATTCATTTGGTAACGACAACTTTTAGAGCGAACCGTTTTTCTTCTTATACTACTTTGGATCGAGTGTAAAAGAGGAATGCAAATCCTGAAATGAAAATAAATGTAACACATGCAGCTATGGAGCTTCTCGAAAGTTTGGGTTTACGGTCCTAACTATGGTGCAAGGTTTTAAAAACAGAGTGATAAAATAAATAGCGGACAATGAACTAGCTAAGGAGATATTGAAGGGAGACTTTAAGTACAAAGAAACAAACTTAATCGAGACAGGGGTTATAATATTTCCTAATAGGTAGTTCCACAACAAAAACTTATTTTCAAAGGACTTATAAGAACGAATCTATAGATAAACTAACTTTGGTAGAAGAGCAATATTTCTTTTCACCAACTCCTTGAATGCTCTATGAAAGAGATAGAAAATAGTAAATTTTTTAAGAATACAATAGTTAATATATTTTTAGAGGTATGTTAGAACTATATTTATAATGAAAATTATGGGTTTTATAGCTTTATGCTATAAATACAAGTAGCTACTGTTCGTTACTTTACATGGTTAATGAATCATGCAAATATCCACCTCAAAACCGATAATAATCCGACTAATAATTCTTTTATCAATAGTCTTTTAGTCCTTCCAAATATAACAAGGGACGCTTTGAACAGTGAGTAGTCCCTCGACTATCGCGTTTGGTGGCAGATAGTCCCTGGACTTTCAAATGTCCGTTGGCAGTCCCTGGACTATCGCGTTTGGATAAAGTTAGTCCAGAGGATCCTCTGATCGACCAGATGCTGCCACCTGTCCCCATACTCTTCAGTTTTTTGTGTCACCAGTAGTCCCTTGACTTCATGTACGATTTTGCCCTTTGACCAAAATCCTTGTTGGCATAGCTGTTGGTGAGATGGCAAATTTTTCCTACGTGCACCTATTAAATGAATCCTATGTGTCATTTAATCACCTAATTTAATTAGGTTAAATTAATAATTAAACACCCTTACATATATTCATAATTTCATCTTCCTCGACTCGAATAGCTTCTCCTCTCTCATATTTTCTTTCTTCCTATTCTTTCTTCCTATTCTTTCTTCCTTCTCCTTCTATTAATTTCCTAAAACCAGTAAAAGTATTTCATCTACATCCTCCATAAATGTCTACCAGCTCTACCTCTTTCCTTTATAAAAAAAATGGAGATTCGGTGTCGATCTGCTTTTGTGGGAAATCGTTGGTAACTTGTACCTCATGGACAGAATCAAATCTAGGGAGGAGATTTTATGGATGCAGAAACTATCGGGTAAGTTTAATCTAAGCTAAATCTTCTAAAACCCTAATTTATATTTAGAACCCTAGTTTTTTAAAACCCTAAATCGGTATAATGTTATAGAGTATTGAAGGAAAATGTGGGTTTTTTGAGTGGGTGGATTCACCAGTTCCTCATCATTCCAAAGAATTAATTATGTCGTTGAAGAAAAAGATACTCAAGATTGAAGGTGAGAATGGTAGTCTGAAGACCAAAAATAGTTTGTTAATGTTGTTTTGCTGCATTTGTTATCTGTTTTTTTATTAGTCTTGTTAAGAACTAAAAGACAGCGATGTAATTTTTGGTTTGATAAACAATGTAATGTTTGGTTTGATTTGCAATATAAGAACCGGTTATGGAGAAGTAATTTTATTAGAACTAATTTTATTTATATTGTTCTTTGTTTGGTTTCTAAAATTTAGGGTTTGTGTTTCGATTTGGGTATAGATTTAGGATGTGGAGACTGAGATTAAGAAAGAATATTTAGGGTTTGTGTTTCGATTTAGGTATAAATTTAGGGTTTAGATTAGGGTTTGATTTGGGGATTTGCTGTAGAACAAGGGAGAGGGGAGATGAGAAAGTCGAGGGATTGGAATTCAAAAAGAGTTAAGTCTGTTCAGGGTTGCAGAAAATCTAGGGTTAGATTTGGTTTAATTATTATAATAAATTAAATTAAATGAATTAAAACATAAAATTTAACGCACCGATTGATAAAGTTATAAATGATTTTGGGGCAAAATATTACACGCAGGCTAATAATGCCACATGGATAAACTGATTTAATTTTCAATGTCAAAGGTGGAAATTGAAGGGGTAGTTGGGTCATTTAATGTCGCGGACTAAGTTTGGGGTTTGACATAAAGTCAAGGGACTACCGGTAACACAAAAAAATGAGGAGTATGGGGACATGTGGCAGCATCTGGTGGATCACAGGATCCTCTGGACTAACTTTATCCAAACGCGATAGTCCAGGGACTGCCAACAGACATTTGAAAGTCCAGGGACTATCTGCCACCAAACGCGATAGTCGAGGGACGACTCACTATTCAAAGCCTTGTAAAGTGATGAATGGACAACTCTTCAGACTATTATTAGAGCCTAATTCTCATAGCATGATCATATAATTGATCCAGAACATTTTCAACGCTAGAGACCTTGTAAAGATTTGGACCATTTAAATGGATTTCTTGACTGAGGTCATTTTAGGTGGACATCGGGTTCTTCAAAATGTTTTGATATTTGAAGCAAAGGAATAATCGATAAAAATATTAACTTTCAACGACTGCTTTTTTGGCATTTGTGTTTCTTTACTCTCACATGTTAAATTTTGGTAAGACCTATGAAGTAGGCCTTATGATTAGAAACTTTTTAGCTTATAATGCATATCTTTTGGGTTTTCATTTGGTCTCTTGATGTTTCTACACATATTTTAAGAAAAAAAATTAATCGAAAAGGGAACGTCTCCTCTATAAATAGGCTTTGAACAGTACATCGTCCCTCGACTATCACGTTTGGTGGCAAAGAGTCCCTTGACTTTCAAATGTCCGCTGAGAGTCCCTGGACTATCGCGTTTGGATAAAGTTAGTCCACCAGATCCTCTGATCTATGATAGGTTGCCACGTGTCACCATAGTCCCCAGATTTTTGTATCACCACTAGTCCCTTGAGTTTAGTTTTCTGTAATTTTCTACATTTTGGGTTTGACCTAAACTCAAGGGACTAGTGGTGATACAAAAATCTGGGGACTATGGTGACAGGTGGCAGCCTCTCATGGATTAAAGGATCTGGTGGACTAACTTTATCCAAACGCGATAGTCTAGGGACTATCAACGGACATTTGAAAGTCAATGGACTATCTGCCACCAAACACGATACTCGAGGGATGATTTACTGTTCAATGCCTCTATAAATACTACGTGTCTTACTCATTCATATTTTACTATCTTGAGAGATTAAATTTTGAGTCTTAGAGAGAGAAATACGAGAGTTTCTAGCTTAACCTACGACCATCGTGGACTCTTCCGGCTTCCTGGACCGCCATCGAAAGCTCTCCGTTCTTAGTTAACATCTTAGTTCCAATTTCTTACCCCATACACTTAATACCTGTGATTTAAAATTAGCATGCTTAGTTAATACTGGGGTCACACTGTATTCAAAACTACTTCTTTATCGAAGATAAACTCATATATTTATTTTTCCTGTTAATTACTTATGGGAAACGAAAAGAATTTGATTACCTAAAGAAGCTTAGAGGGATGCACACAATTTTTTTTTATCATTATAAAGAATGATGACTATGAAGGTTCATTCTCTACAGGTTCTCTCTATATCACCTCGTTATTACGAGGGTCTTCAAGATGCCGAGGGATTCCAAAAGATTGAAGGGGTCTCAAAGGTTAGAAAACCTTATGAAGCTAAAAGAATGAAAATCTGGCTGATCTGCATAAAGATCTTCAGCTACAATCCTACCTTACAAGGAACTCCTAGTTTTTGTCGGGTTGTGGCCCTGATTTGCCTATGTAGGCTCATCAAGCTTAAATGTAGCTTCCTACTATATTCTTGAAACAACCTCTAATGGAGAATTTTCAGTTTTGAATCGTAAAAATAAAAATGAAAACACAAATTTTGCAAGAAGGGTTTTGAAATTAAGCCAAAGAGAAGGAATATTAATGTAAGCACAAAATAGGTTAGATTCTTTGTTGTTTGAAGAACACTCACAAATATAATCACAATGGAAAGCGATGAAAAATAGATGATGGATCGAGCCGTGCCCACAATCAGGATGATAAAACTTTTGATAAGTAGAACTAAACTCATCTCACAAGAGTAGTTTAGAGATAGATTTGTACCCGACATATATTTGGAGTAGAAACTCTGTTTTTAATGTATATTATTACTTAATTCAATATAGATATTGCAAATGATATGGATAAATTTAATTTAAGGACCATTTGGTAAATTAGAAAAGATAAGTTTATTTTAGATAGAGAGTATAGACATAAATGAGCCGCGTAAGTAAATATTTTGAGCGAGAAAGTCTCATATTAGTAGTAAATTCTTCATCTCCATTAAATGTTCTCTAAAAGTATTTTTATAGGCTGAATCTTCTTAATGAGCCTAATGGATCGAACCAATTTTATGTGCCTAATTCTAATTACCCAAAAGTAAGGTTCGAAACCCATTTAAGCCCAAAAATAAAAATAGAATCAATAAAATAATTACATTTAAATAATAATAGAAATAAATATTGTCTTTTAGTCCAATTTATCCTTCGAATAAGGGTTCATTATCCCTCTAGATATAGCTCTTTGAAATTTAGCTAAAAACTGCTTAGTGATATGATTTAGATTCATCTGATGGCCTCATTCAGATATATCGATGGTATCTTTTTTATGATTGTTAACCAAACGCATCATGGAACACGTGTCATCACTTAATTAAACCCACGATCTCGCTCTGTCATAGGTGAGGCAAGTCAACAGTTGGAAACAGTTGTACTTCCCCAGAGATTATAGTCGTTTGTGGCTAGCCTACTTCCCTAGAATCAAAACTAATAATCTTTTATACAGTCCCTTATATAAATTTTCCCTCATTTTATTATTATAACAATTTTTAGAGAGAGAAGTCGGTGTTTCATTGCGTTCACTAAATTAATCGTGAGAAGTATTTTTTCCTTCCACCACTATCACCACAAAAAATCCAATCTTCGGTGATATTATTTTTTTTGTGCATGTTCACTACCAGAACTACTGTGTCTGGCTAAAAATACGAAGAGAAGAAGAGATTTAGGATTGCTGCAAGGTTGCCCGTATCCAAATGTGTAGTCACTATTTGTCAAAATATTGATTACATGGGTACCTATCCATACAACAGACATAGTATCCCACCGGAGCCTTCTTCCACAACTCAATCAGGCACCTTAAAAAGTTGTTCACTAAGACCAACACAATCTTAGGGAGCCATCAATCGTAGATGTCATTCCACCTTCAACGTTATGGGTTCAGATACAAAAGAAAACTCATCTCCAAACTTGGTCAGACCAGCTGGAGCTCACACAAACCCACCTTCGAGGGACCAGAAAACCATCCAACAGACTCATCCCTCTCTTGATTTTCCATGCCGCAACCGAACAGAGAAAAAAGTATTGTCTCTCATCAGATAGAACCTTTTGGATCCAATCCGAGAGAGTTGGAGGATGATTTTTTGGAAGCTGACAAGTTATAGAAGATACAGTTTATTTTCATCAGCGGTTGGTAGGAGAATGAGAAGAAAATTACGTCACAGGGTAATCAGAGTCGGCTCACCAAACTATTATCTGTATCATTTGGAGGATGCCAAAATTATTTTTAAAAACTGCATCCATGGGCCGAGAAAAATTGGTCCAATGAATTCTAAAAGTTCTTTACTCTTAACAACTTGGCTCAACCAAGGCTCGAAGAAAGACATAGTTGGGGTTTAAACCGTAGAGTAGCCTGACGAGTCTTTGACATGCATATTTGATGAATATTTGCTAACTGCAGTCGCTGCTAAGCTTAAAAAAGGTGACACACTCGTAGATCTTCCTATGTTGAAATAAGAAAAAAAAACACACACGAGAAGAATGCACAACATCAAAGAGAGAAGAAAAATAAAAGAACAAAGACCAGTTCGAAGATCGTCCCCCATTTAGAGATCATCCCTCTTACAGTCCTATCTATTGTTCCCCAAACATTTACAATATCTAACCCACATTCGCCATTGCTCCTAACATTAGAGGAAGAAACATATGGTGAATAAAATTTGACGGAGCTTATGGGTGGGATGGACTTTGACCCTTTTGAAAAATACTTCCCTGAATCTACTGGTAATATCACAAATTTAATATATAATGACGTACCATTTGAGCTGATAAAAGAACATGATACATCATCGTAATTGATGTTCGGATTTGTAAAAGTTGTTGCTGAACTGGAGATGGAGGTCAAGACACAAAGAGAGAATTTTTCCTCATTCGAATAAGAAACTAAGAATCACAAAGAGTCTCTGAAGGGGAAAAACGTGTGTTGCTGGTTTAGAAGAATAGGTCAAATTGGCTAAGGATGAGCTTTCAAAGCTTAAAACTGCTTACGAAGGGTTGCAAACATCCAGTTCTGAGGAGATTACAAGACTGAAAGATCAACAAACCAATGCTAAGACTACCATGCAACGATTATCAAAAGAGCTAAATGAGTTGGAGCCCCTCGTTAAAAGATACGAAGATGAGTTACGCGGTGGATGAATATGCCGATGAGATCTTAATGTCTTTAGATAAACATTATGCTTCAATAAATCTGATATGATCTTAGATTTCCACAAGGCATTCCCTAAGATAAACTTTGGATCTTTGTGGGAGCTATTTCCAGAAAGGTTGTGGCCCAACGATATGCCCATAGTTGATCAGTCGGCATATCTATGGACTCATCTAGTGATAGTTCAGAAGAGAGTCATGGGAAGGTTGGAGTTTAGAGGAAGAAAATTCTTATGGGGATGAACCCGAAGGCCAATGTATTTCCATGTTGGTTTTGCAAGTCGTTAGCATATGTAAGGCATTTTGTTATTTTGTTTGGGTTTCAGATTCCAACAAGTCATTGGTTTGTCCAAGGCATTTTGTAGTATTATTCGGATTTTTTATAAGCCTTTGGCGTAATTTAGGCATTTTATATTTGTTATCCCATCAATGAATTGAAGTTTCTTCATTCTCTTTCAATCTTCATTTATTCTAATCATTCGAAGGTAATTCATTCAAAGGCACACCAATTAATTACTTTAAACATTAGAAGGTAATTCATCCAATGGTATATAAAGTAATCACTTTAAAAATCAAAGATAATTCATTCGAAGGCATACAAAAATTAAGTATTATAACCGTTTGAAGGCAATCCATTCGAAGGTACATAAATTAATTATTTTATCCATTCGAAGGCATATAACTCAATTACTCTGACCATTCAAAGGTAATTTATTCAAAGGTATATAACTCAATTACTCTGTCTATTCAAAGGTATATCAATCAATTACTCTAACCATTTTAAGGTAATCCATTCGAAGGTATACAACTCAATCACTCTAATCATTCGAAGGTAATCCATTCGAATGCATATAAAAACATACTAAGTACAAAAAATTAACATAAGGATAGTTTATGGCAAATACGATAGATTGCAAGTGATTCATACACCTCATTAAAACCTCCCCGAGAGACCAGGTTAAGAAAAAGTATGCCCCTGAATATTTATATAAATGTAAAACAACTAAACAAAATAAATATTTTATAAAATTATTTAAGATAAAGTATTAAGTGTTCAACATTCAATGGAAGCCTCCGAAAGTTTCATTATTGATCCATCAGTCAATAAGCTCCATACTTGACCCTTTCACTTACTGTATATGCCTCTTCCCAATTTGGTGTTAGCTTTCCAAGTTTTTTGTATTTGGTATGTAAGAAAACCTTTTTCAATAATTTTTCTTCCACTTTGACTTCTATTCTTTGAATTTTAGACGCATATCTGCTTATAATTAAACCTTTATAATGAACAGTTCTCAAGTGAGCTTTAATTCTTTTTTCTTTAACCATAAGTAATTCAACTCTTATAGTCGTATTATTATCTTCTTTGGAGTAGTTTTAAATTCCGGAATGATGGGAGAATAGTTTCAAGTGGTGTTATTGTGTCCATCCCATAAACCAAATCAAAAGGAGATTCTTTAGTGGTAGTTCAGGGGTAGTACGATAAGCCCACAACACCTCTTGTAAGTAGTTCAACCACTTGCCTGCTGCACCCTCTAATTTTTTTAGACCCATCAGAATAGTCATATTAACAACTTATATTTTCTCATTGGCTTGAGGGTGAAAAGGTGAGGAAAAACCATACCAAATTCCTCTTGAATTACAAAAAAATAATGTCTATATTTTAAAACTTGGGAATATTATTTGTTGTAACTCTTATAAGTATCCCAAATTTGCAACATATGTTGGAGATGATTAATTTCATCACTGCTTTGGGCGTAGTTCCTGGAAAAGGTGTTGCTTCTACCCACTTAGAAAAATAATCAAATGTTAATATAATAGTTCGAAAACCTACATACACCATTGGTAGGGGTCCTGCTAAATCAAGCCTCCATCTATTAAAAGTATCGCCTCAAATATTGAATATAGTGGGACTGCCGGCACATGTATTGCGTTTGCAAACCTTTGGCATAAATCACATCATTTAGTTAAACTTTAGCATCTGCCATGATGAAAGGCCAATAATACCCCACTAATAGAACTCTTATGGTTAAAGTTTTGTAGCCAAAGTGGGTAGAGTCTTCCCTATTATATAATTCAGATAAAATCACATGTGACTCATCATACCCAAGGCATCACAATAAGGCATGCTAAAAGATTTCTTATAAAAGACATCTCTCAAGACTAAAAAACCACGTGGTTTAAACTTTAGCTACTTATCCAATACTTTATGAACATAATAGCTTCCCTTAGTAATAAACTCTTTCATTTCATGCCTTCAATACCTGTTTATTATTATTAATACTTGGAAACGTTTTTCAGTACTTTTCATAACTTTAAAGTCTGCTACTATTGAAGGGTATTCTTGTATTAAGATGTAAATTTATGTTTGAGAGTAAGCAATAATGGCTAAAGAATCGACTATCGAATTTCCAGCTCATGGTACATGTTCATACTCCACATATTTAAACAAGGACGATGTTATCCTCAATACTTGTAAATAATTTAACAATATCTTTTTTCTCGTTTTGGATTGGCCTTGAGCATGATGTATGAGTAATTGTGAATAATTTATCAATAAAAATCTTTTGGCACGACATATTTGGGCATATCTTAGCTCATATATTGCTGCCTCATACTCAGCTTCGTTGTTTGATGCCTTAAAAAGTGTATTGCTTGGTATATTGAATCTCTAAAGGGAGATAGTAAATAAATTCATGAACAACAACCCAATATTCTAAAGCCTCAACACCCATTATTTCAAAGGTTTTTCAATATGGGTTTCCATGTATGTTCGTTCTGGAGGGAATTCAACCAAAAATTATGCCTCAACTTGTTCCTTAATTTTAGTTCGATGAGGGAAATCAATATCATAATCCTCCATCTCCACAGAGCACTTGGTCATCCAAACTGATACATCTATTTTTTGCAAAATGTTTTTAAGTGGAAAAGAGGTTCGAATAGTGATAAAGTGTGCTTGGAAATAGGGCCTCATTTTTCTGGCCGCTATCACAAATTCCAAATCCAACTTTTCCAACTTCAAATACATTTTTCAGCATATAACAAACGCATGCTAACATAGTAAACAGGGAGAGGGTAACTATCGACTTCCCAAACCAAAACTACACTTACCGCGTAGTCGTTTAGTGCTAAGTAAATGTAGAGTCTTCCTCCCATCACTGACTTGGATAATATTTTGGTGAAAACAAATGTTTTTTATTTTAACGAATGCCTTAACACTATTCGGAGACCAATTAAATTCCTTAGAATTTCTTAAGACTTGGAAAAACGGTGCACACTTATCATATGACCTTGATATAAACCTGTTCAATGCAACCAACCTTCCGGTTAATATTTGGACCTCTTTGGTGGATCGTGAAGGATCCACAGTAAGTAATACACGTAGCTGTGTTGGGTTGGATTGAATCCCCTTTTAACTTATAATATACCTAAACAACTTTCTAGATCTTACTTAAAATGTGAACTTCTCCGGATTTAACTTCAAGTTAATAGCTTACAAGTTAGAGAAAATTTCTTTGAGGTCAAACAAATGATTCTCATCCCTTAAACTTTTTATTGGCATATCGTCAATGTAAACCTCTACATTTCTTCAGGTGTGAGTAGTAACAGCTTTACTCACTAGGCGTTGGTAAGTAGCCCCAAGATTCTTCAAACCGAAAGGCATAACCTTAAAATAATGCAGACCCTTCTTTGTGATAAATGTAGTGTGGTATTGATCCTTTAAATCCATTGGTATCTGATTGTATCCAACGAATGCATCCATGAATGACAATAACTTATTTTCAAAAGTAAAATCTATTAACTGATCTATCCGGGGACATAGAGTGGATCCTTCAGACATACTATGTTTAGGTCTGTAAGATTGATACACATATGTCATTTTCCATTCTTTTTTTTTATAAATATTAGATTAGCAATCCAAAGTGGGTATTGAGATTCCCAAATATGCCCAAATCCTATTAGTCGGTCTACCTCTTTAATAATGTTTTTTCATATTTCCATAGAAAACGCCCTTAACTTTTATATGACAGGGCCCACGTCGGATCGTGTAGATAACTCGTGACAAATGATGTTTGCCCGTACATCCGTTACATCCTCAGTACACCAAGTAAACACATGCAAATTCTTGGATAAGAATGATAACAACTTTTCCTTTATTTCTACCGGTAATTTGGTTTCAATCTTATCATATTTTCTATAGGAAAAAATGTGTAACTCAACATCTTCGTCTAGAATAACCGTACTAGGAGTCTCTCTTAGATCATCTATTTTGCTTGAATTTGAAGTGACTCTAGTAATTTTTATTCCTTCTTACTACCGCACTCTCTAACGCTTTTAGGGAAAAAGGAGTGACATAACATTCTTTGGAAAGTTTTTGGCTATTTTGAACAGCTCCCACCTGGTCTCCGGCTGTGTAATTTAAGCATTGGTAAACTCTTGATGCAACATCATGCATCCTTGATAACTAATATCTACCAAAGGTAGCATTGTAATGAGTCAGACAATCAACTACTAAAAAATGTTTTCTCACTAAATTTTTAAATGGTAAAATTCTGAAGATAGTTTGACCTTCAAACTCACCAATCACATCGACATAGCTTCTTGTAAACCCCACTATGGCTCTATTTGATCGAAGAATAATGGGCGAATTTTTCATAAACTTATAAGTGGATAAAAACAAAACAGCTGAGCTGACTACATCAATCAAGATCCTTCGGATTTTCATTCCCTCATCTACAACACCAATCACCACAACATCCTCATGTCGCCCAACAACAACTCTCAAATTATCCTCATAGAATACAATAGACATCACCGGATTTTAATACAAATGAGTAGACATTTTCCCTTCTAGCTTGGTAGTCAAGTTAATTACATGTCTTTTTTAGAACAAATTGAGGGGGTTGTCACAATATTCTCTCCGAAAATGGCCAATGATTTAAATAATTGACATAATTTAGAGACATTTCCCTTTTTTCACATATTATTATAATTTGACCTCGATCTGGATCGGGATCCAAACACTCTGAATCCTCATCAAACTCATTGTAATTTTTGGTAATTACCATTGTATTTTCTTGTTTAAGTGCCACTTTGATGACTTCTTTTCAAACAATAGATTGTCCCACTCGTGTCCCATTCATGTCCAATACCGATCTACTTCCCACTTGTGCTTTACAAAAGTGGTTAGTTTTCCGTTCTCAATTAAAGTTTTGATTTCTTGCATCAAAGAAATGCAATCTTTGGTATCATACCCCACTTCATTATGATACCTACGAAATCAGGTATTTCAATTCATTCTTTGAGTTTGAATGGATGGTGGCCTCCAAAATTGCACAAAATTCTTTTACTTGTCATAAATGGTTGGAATATTGTCAGTTATCTCTGCAAAATAACCAGGCCGCACCCACTAATTTTCTCTAGGTCTAACTTCTTGGCCCCAGAAATATTGATTAGCCTTAGATCGGTGGGAATTCTATTTGGAATCCTTCAGACGATAATTGGTCTTATTATTTTGTTGAGAGGCTAAAGAACTACTCATAGACTGAATGGGAAACTTCAATATCTTTGTCTTTTATAATATAATTTGTTTCCCAACTTGGGATAATTGACCTCCCTAAGTCAATACTTTCTTTCGGATAACAATATCAGCTAGTTCTCTAGGTAGAAACCCATGTTTAAAAGCAGATATGGCTACTTTTTCGAAGCAAGCTTGCAAACCATCTTTAGTTTTCACAATATGATTGGTATACTCCTTCAAAGTTTTGTCAACAAACTGCTGATAATGGATTATCGTGTCTCCATTTCCTCTAAGATCTTTGCTTCCTACAAACTGTGTTTGGAAATCCTTCAAAAACATTTCAAAGTTTTTTATTGACGCTAAAATTGGTTGTACCATTTTAAGGCACTGTCCTTAAAGGTTTAAGAAAAATCTATGCATATCAACTTATCATCATCATCATTATCATCAAAATTTATCATGAAATTGTTGAAGTGTTCGAGATGGTTATCCGAGTCTTTAATCTCATCAAACGTTTCCATCTTTGAGATATCAAATCATCTAGGTAAATGACCAAACAAAATTTTGTCAGATAAATGTGGCTGCCTCCAATTATGCTATTGTCTAAAGTGATGATCTTCATTGGAAGTGGAAAATATACATAGTTAGGATTGGATAACAAATTGATCACTTACCAGATAGTCCATACTATGATCTCTTGAACCCTTCACTTCTTTTCATTCCTTTATTCGTGTGGTGCTTCTTTTTATCCGAAGAGTCTTTTTTATTTGACTTTTGATATCGATTCAAATATTTATTTGATCAAAACTTCTTATTGTGACTTTTCCTCTTCTTATGATAATGATCACTGCTCGAAGAAGATAAGAATTTAACCTTTACTAGATTTTGAAGAACTAGAAAAATCCTTGGTTTCAAGTTTCTTTTATTAGGCTTGATGAATTTTTTGAGAGTGGTCTATTTGGTGTTTCTTCAGACTATGTTGAGGATCTCTCTCTTGTCCAAGGGAATTTTAATTTTCTGGTTGAACCTTACTTTTAAGATTCATCACAACTTCTTTTTGAGACCTTAGTTCCTCTATTTCTCCTCGTAACTGGTCCATTTTCTCTCACATGAGAAACCTTTCCTGGTGTCCATCATTCATATTTGGTTTATTGAAAGATTCTTCTTTGATCCTGACTCCCTCAGTTTCTAGGATATGATCTATTTGTATTTCAGGATTTATGCTTCGGAGGTTTCTAAAGGTAAATTTTTGTACAGTCGGTTTTGGATTTAGTTATCTGGGTACCTTTGATATCTTCAAACGTGTTTATCAATTTAATATGGATAAATTTAATTTGAGGGGCTATTTGGTAAATTAAAAAAAAGAAGTTAATTTTGGGTACATAGTAGAAAGGTAAATGAACTGCTTAAGTAAATATTTATAGTGAGAAAGTCTAATTTTAACCATAAATGCTTCATCCTTATTAAATTTTCTATAAAATCCTGTTTATAGATGAATCTCCATAATGGGCCTAATAGGTCGAACCAATTTTATGGGCTAAATTATAGTTACTCAAGCCCAATGACCAAAACCGATTTAAGCCCAAAAATAAAAAAATAGAATTAATAAAATAATTACATTTAAGTAATAATAACAAAATAAATATTATTCTTTAGTCTCATTTACCCTTCAAATATTTTTTCCCTATCAACAAAGACTCTAAAACTTTATTTATGACCATATAAAGAAAGACCACTAATAAACATGAAATAATTCTCTTTTGACTCCCTTAAAAGATAATTAAATGAGTTTAAATAATGAAAAACTACCTTTACAATGATAAATACAAAATAATTATCATTTACTCTTTTAAAACAATGAGTTTAAATGCTTAAAAAGAAACTATTGGATAATAAATGTGAATTAATTTTCCTTGACTCTCTAAAAACATGATTAAATGAGTTTAATGACTTAAAAGGTAACTTTTAGATAATGAAAACGAAATAACTACCATTGATTTTTGAATTTAGTCTCTTTGATGTTTTTAGAAGATCTTCTTATATGGGCCTTGACAAATTGGGCTAATATTTCTAAAATGAATTGAAATAAATTTATGGCTTGTAACACTTAGAAATGACATCTTGAATTATTATTGTTGCAAAATGCAAATAATTTCTCACATTGTTTGTTCCAGTTAAAGTATTTCTTGGCCAATAGCTAACTATAAGGTGGCTCATGCTTTATTTGGATTATAAGGTTCTCCACAGTCTTGTTAAACTCTACACGAAGTTTATTGGCTCTTGAGTGTGGTATACGACCAATTCCAATAGTTGGTACTTTGACAATATCATGTTGGTCTTTAATCAGATCTAGTTAAATGTCATCGACATTCTCTCCTCATTTAAAAGGTTTTATTCTCAGAACTGGTTCATCTTTTTAAATGAAGATAACTTAAAAACATTAAAACTTGCAGAATTTCTCATATCTCTCGGAAGCTCCAATTTGTAGGCATTATTGATTCACTATATAACTTTGAATGAACCATCTCCACGAGGTAGAAGCTTAAACCTTTGTTTAAGGGAACATTTCTAATCTCATGTGTATCCAAACACATTCTCTGGCTTCAAAGAATAATGTTTTACATCATTTATCTCATTAATGCTTATATTGCTCTCTTTTCTTTTCTAGCTTCTCTTTAATCTTCTGGTGTACTTTTGTGAAACATTCAGGCTTGTTCATCCCATGATGGCTTGAATACTTGATGGTGATAATAATGACAAGTCCAACATAATTAAAGGCTTAAATTCATACACAACATTGAAATAAGAAAGTTTAGTAGCAAAATGGGTAACATGGTAATAAGTAAACTCAATGAATGGTAAACATCTCAATAAATTTCTTAGACATTTACCTATATTAGCTTGAAGTAAAGTGTATAGTGTATGATTTACCACATCACTTTGGCCATTTTTATGGATGATAAGTTATTTAAAACAATAGTTTAGTCCTCATCTTCTTCTAAATTATTTTCTGAAGGTGGCTTATGAATTTGGTGTCTCGATATGAGATAATAATGATCGGCATTCCATGTAAATACGCTACTTATGAAGAACATGTATACTATTTGAGAAGCATAATTCACCTTATCACATCTTATAAAATATGTTATTTTCGAGAATCATTTCACCACAACAAAGATGTAGTCTTTTTGTCTGATTATCAAATATGTTATTTGTAGAGTATACAAGAAATAAAGTCCTATTATAGCTGAGACTCATGCTCTCCTTGATGGTCTCCTACTTTTATACAAAATGCAAGTAACTGAACTGGATATTGAGTATGATTCTAAACTCTTATTAACTGTGACTGCAACTAATAAAGACTTTTGGTTTCTTACACATATTCTTCAGTGCTGCAAGAATCTAATTTCATTAAAAAAAATTATAAATCATATCAATATAGAGAAAAATACAGCAGCAGATTGGCTCACCAAAATGGACAAACAAGTGCAAATACAAAATAGACTTAGAAGAAGATCAAATACATAATCAACTAAAGGGTATTGAATTTTTTTTTAAAATAAAAATAATGAATTTTAATTTTTTTAACTTTACCTCGTCTAGTTATTAGTAGTCCTTTAAGAATTTGTTTTAGAAAAATTATTTTAAAGCCTATGAGGAGTCTTAATAAGGTTATATTCTATAAATAGTATATATTCATTATATATATCATAGGATAACAATAACATAAGATACAAGTAATAAGGGACACACGGAAGATGAGGTATAACATATAGAAGACGAGAAACAATCTCAAGATAATAAAGGACAAATTAAATATGAGGTGAAACACATAGAAGATAAGGGTCATGAAGAGGTGTAAAACAAGGGTTATAAAGGATGTACCAGATGAGGGTCATAAAAAAGTACAAGGTGAGGGCCATAAAAATATACTAGATGAGGGTCATGAAAAAGTATGAGAGGAGGGTCATGAATAAGATGTTAGACGAGGATCATCAAGAAGATACGAGACTTGCATAAAGAGATGTTATTTAAGAGGTTATGATAGATTAACATATGTGGTCACATTATAGGTTATTAAGAAAGGTGGCTAGATGGTTATTAAGAAATGTAGTTAAAAATTTATAATAAGGGAACATGCATAAGCTTGTAATTGTTACATAATATTTGAGAAGTTGTATAAAGAAGGACAAAAGTCTCGATTTAGAGGTTGATAACACTTTAATAGTAAAACACTCAATCTCGATTATTTCTCTTTATATTTGAGAAAGTAATCTCTTATCATTAGGGATTACTATCTTGGCCCAGACCTCCTACCCTGATAAGTGTTGGTTCATTCCGCGAAAACCTTTAGGTAATGAAACTATAATCTTTAATAAATTGGATTAACTTCCTGTTTTCTATCAATTTTTTTTATATATTACCTTAAAGGGATACAATATCTAGTACAATGGCCAATATCATTGTGCAAATTAGAAAACCTGTTGTTTATTTCTTCACAAAGCCTTGTCAAAGGAAGTGGTTTTTTATATGGGATAAAATTTATCGTAAATTGTAGCCACACTTTTAGTTACTTTTTATAACTATTATATTGTAGCCATTTATTCTTACGATTGAGTCAACCCTTACACAAAGGAGCCGATTGGATTGGAGTAGGTGGTTGGTCATTCTACCGAGGTTATCGATCCAGGATAATTCTTAGTTGCATTTTCTCCTCGACTTTAATATGCGTTGCAACTTGCGCCAAAAGAATTCCACAAAAAAAATCTATATCGTAAAGATATCCCTAGCCAAATTGTAAAGAAGGATACCATTTCTAAATGACGTGTAAGCAACTCTCTCATCACAATCTTCCAAAATTTTATTTTTATGAACAAAACGTCGGGTATAATCTCTTAAAATGTCACCAATACCAGTTCATTATGAAATCTCCATCACCTTTGATTTATTTACTCTCATAGAATTGGTGCACAAATAAGGTCCACAACATTTCAAAACATTTTACTGACCTTGGGATCAACTGATTTAGCTCAATCAAAGTAATGCCCTTAAAAGTCATTAACAAGGCTAAACACAAAAGTATGTCATCTTTAAAGCTTAGCATTGAATTTTTGAATTGTTTGATATGGTGCTCCAGATCATCGGTTCCACAATATTTATCAATCTTAAAAATATCAAACTTTCGGTGAAGTTCCCCAGCTAAGATCGTGGGAGCTAAATGTGAGTTTTTTTCATTATATCAATAAATGTATTGGATTCCCTTTGCTTCTTTATTTAACACTGGGTATAGACTTGCGTTGTACTGGGTTACATTTCATTAATATGGAACTTGAGGCCCATAAACCGAATAATGGTCTGAAGACAAATCCATAAAGTAATTCAGATTAGGTCTGAATTGGGTTCATAGTTGCAACATGTGTGATCTCCAACTACCCATCTTAAATAGGATGTCAGACTTTCTCTTACTCTTTCTTAAAATCTTCAAAAAACCTAGACTAGAATGATGTCGTTGCTTAATGTATGTCCTGCTTCTACAATGATATCTTTTCTTAGGCGAAGACCAAATATTTAAATCAATCGTTTAATTTTTTTTAATTAAGAATTGGTCATCACTAGTAGTATGAGTCATGTAGCGGAAAAGATCAAATGTTTAAATTCTATTGTTTTTTTAATCAAGGAATTATTTGATTTAGAAAATCAAATCTAATTACATTCAGTATTGATTAAATTTTCTTTTAATATCTTTATTTTATTTCTTAGAATATTTTATTAGGTTTTATGGATGTCTCCTATATAAAGTATCTCATACCCTAATGTTCGATAGTTTTGTTGTTACTGAAATTAGAAAATCGGACTTTTGTCTGCATAACTGTGTGTTCTTGAAACCCTAGTTCATAGTTTTGTCTATCCATCAATTTTTTTTATTAACGTTGCATCAAGGAGAGTGGTAGCTACAACATGTTTTGTATTATGTGTTAACAAAGTTGTAACTTAAATATGGACAAAAAACTTTTAAAGACTCTGAAGTTCCATCGTCACTTTTGACAGTTTTCGATATGCATCAACCCTATCAATTTTTAATTGAAATGTCGGGGGCATGGATGTTAGTGTATCCCTTTAGCTCGAAGTGAATCCACTTCATCCATAAGTATCCTCCGATGTTATTCCAATTGAGATTTAGACAGAACCGGATCAAGAAGGCTTCAGACATCTCGCGAGTCTTTCTAGGGTAATCGAAGGTTATCCTACATAATGCGTATTCATTCTATTAGATCAGTGGTAAAATAGAGCTTACTATTTTTGACTGGTTGTGGAAGGAAGCTTTCGGCTACCAAGAAGTAGTCTCACTATGTTCGCCACTGATAAGGCCTGAATAAGTTTGGTCCAGTTCAATAAAAAATATATATGGAGGATAGAGATTATCCAGGAATATAATGATGATTATTTATTCTTTTCTACAGGTATAAGAAGCTATATTTATAGCGACAATTGTACCTTGGAGGTCTTATGATGCACAAATACAAGGAAACACTATTGGACATGTTTTACATGATTAATTAATGACAAAAAACTATCTTTCAAGCCAAATAATAATCCCAAATAATAATTTCCATATTTACTTGTGTCCACTCTTAAACTCTATACGAATTATAATATCTAGAGTTGAGGAACTTGAAATTTCATTATGTATTGTCGCTTCAATCAATCTAATACATTTAGTCTGTAAACATAAAATAAATGCCACATCTCATTGTTATATTTGAAACAATTGAGATTTTATTTAATTTTGCTATAATAAATTGAAAGAGATATCTTATTTGGGATACTTAACATATAGTTCATATATGATTTTTTGAAAAAGTTAGAACTTTCCTAACTTGAAACATCATTTATAATGTTATTGGATCTATTATTTTTCTTTTATAGAGTTTTGTGTTTCTGTTATAATGATTAAACATACCACAACTTAATGTGCAAGTTGGAAGAGTCAAATATTTGATTGAAATAAATTTACTTGAAAACACAATTAAAAGGACATAAATGAAAACGATGGACATACAACAATACCACTTGACCATTCAAGATTTAGTATAGAACCACAACAAAAATTCTTGACCATCCAACTCTTTATTAATATAAAGAGAGAGAGAGAGAGAAAAATTCACCTAAAAAAATAAAAATATATCAATACTGTTACTACTATAGTTCTTTACAAATCATTTCTTATGTAAATTTGTAAATTATACGAGAAATATAAAAAGAGATCCAACAAATAATTCTCCATATCGTTAGAATTATACTTAATACGCTTATCTCACAAGATGATCTATAAGGTTGAATCACTTCAAGAAAAGTTGAAAGTTTTAAAATATTTTCTAAGTTGATGATTTATAAAAAAAAAATCAGATTGTTTGTTTCTCGTATATATCATGACACATATAAAAAAACTACAAAACTTATATCCAAGAGACCTTTTAAGTTACAAGGTGAACTCAATTGTTAAAAAGAAACATATGTTCCAAAACATTTTTCATATACGATATTTGCATCAGATGTCTTTTAACTATGATTGTGCAGAATTTGTGACCAATATTTTCAAGGATATCTGGTTAGTCATCCTCCACCTCCATCTCTTACACAATTACAAGTTCCATAAATGAAGATAACGAATGATGACTTTGAGATGTAGTATTTTGTATACATTTATGGTATGAATTACAAAACTTTATAAGAACTAATTTTTATTTATGTATTCGATTATTTCATGTTTATGTATTTGTTTGTATGATAAGTATCTTAGTTTTTTCTTTTTCGACTAAAACCAAAGTTCTAACCATATATATTTGGTTGATTATATATTGTTACAAAATTTAATTCCATTTTTATTTTCATATTTCAAGTATTTTTGTTTTTTCTTCTTCTTCGATTAAATTTACTCATCAAATTAGTTTTTAAATAAACTATATATTGAAAGACCTAATAAACTATTAAAAAAATCAAATAAATTTAATTAGTCATGACAGTACTACAACATATCAAATTAATTTATTCAGAGAGGCACTAGATCATGACGGAACGTGATCATAACGACATTAGATCATAACACAACTTGATTTTGTTAATCACGATGTAATTAAATCACGACAAAACAAAATTATAATGAAACTTGTTGGAAATACTGATTAAATATAGATGTCTATAAGTAGAGTATGAAGATAAAAAATGGAAGATAATAAAGCCAACAAGTGATCTAGGTTGGCAAAATATCGTCGTGAGGGTTTGTTGTGATCAACACATCTTGATCATCATAAACTGCATCATATCTAACACTATGTAGTGATAAACACAAGGTTGATGATGTAGCCCAAACCTTTTTGTATTTTATTTTATTCAAATATCTTATATTATTCAAATCAAATCTAATTATATTAAGATTTTATTTTATTTTAGAATATTTATTTTATTCTCTTGTATTCTAATTTAGACTTTTGAGAAGCTCTTATATAAAGCCTCATATACCTTAAGTTATTTTAAGTTTTTGGAATAATATATTTGTTATCTCTGAAAATTTCAGTGTTTGTTACCTTTTGATTAGGGTTTCATCATGTTACTCTTGAATTTAGGTTTCATCTATCGTTGCTTCTTCTTCTATTTCCGTCGCGTCATCGGTTTAGTATCAGAGCCTCAGTTCTTGCTAAGGAGTAAGCATGTTTCCGAATCTTGATTTCATCTAATTCAAGGTCTAAAGAAGAGAACAACATTTATGCTCATGAAGATCTCCAAGATCGTTTGGTATGCGGGGATAAACCAGGCGTTTCAATAGACAATCATATTGATCAGTTACAAAAGGAGTTTAAATTGGCCACCAATCGTCGAATCAAGTTAAAACTTGCTTATCGGGATGATGTCTCAAACTCTGAAGAGGTTTTTAAAACCATTTTTTTCATCAGCTAGACATGGGAATGTTGTCTTTAGGCCATGAAAACGTTTTCAAAACCAATTATTTTTCATCAACTGGTTGGCTTCAATGTGACTTCGAATAAAGACATTTGAGAAGCATTTATCTTATTCCGATAAGCTCAACAATTATAATTCCCAATGTAACGATAGAATAAAATAAAATAAAATAATTTTGATTGTTAATGGTGATGGTTTTGTGAATTCGAGGACGAATTCTTGTCAACCAGGGGAGGATGATAAGCCGAGAAAGTCTAAAAACAAACATTTTTTATTTTATTTTATTTTATTCAAATATCTTATCTTATATTATTCAAATCAAATCTAATTATACTAATATTTGATTTGATTTGATTTTAGAATATTTATTTTATTTCCTTCTATTTTCAATATATTAATGAATATTTATCCTTCTATTCTCAAATCCGAGAAATTTGAAAACTCTCTCTTTGATATATAAAACACTGTCAATTTATTTAAATATCTCGTTTCTTGTAATCTAAATCTAAAGGTTTGTTAAGTATCGAAAGAAATTCAAAAAAATATAAGAAATATAGAATATCAAAATAATTCGTTTTGGAAAGTATATTTATATACGCCTCTCAGGCTTTCATAGTTTCTTGTGACTTTCCCGTAAATCTCTGAACAATTAATTTTGGTCAGTTTTACTATAAGTGTTGTTTCCTAACGATGTTTTCTTAAAATAAAAAATAATTGGTATTATATTAACATAAACAACCAGGATATAGTCAATGTGATGAATTAAGACTTTAATAGTTTCGACTATTTTGATGGTTCAAAGTTTTACTCGATAGCAAGACAAGATTACATTCTTGTTGACAACACTTAAAGTTAAATATGTTGTGGATGAAAACTTGGATAAAATTCATGAAACAAGTGATAAGAACATAAATGAAATAAAGGCTAAAAGGCACAAATAGTAAGTAGACAATCTTATATGTTAGGGATATATTTTGAATGCTTTATAGGATCGTTTTTTTGATTCTACACAAATGAACCTTCAGCATTAAAAATATAGAATGCTCTTGCAGAAAAGTATAAAACTAAAGAAGAATGTACATAGTCGTTCTTAATTTCTTAATGTTTTGATTTAAGTTTTTAAATGGTAAAGCCTTTCTCTCTCATTGTAGACAAACTCGTGTCCGTAAAAGTTATACTTCTAGAAATTTTTCAAGTGGGAGCAATCATATCGAAGTTGCCTCAGTCTTGATAAAATTATCAGAAGAAAATACTTCATTAATCTGAAAAGTATATCTTGGAACAAATCCAAAAACATTTGAGGGTTGAAGAAGAATCACATGCTAGAGATGCAGAAGAAGAATCAAAATTGGAGCTTCAATAAGTATAAATGTAATAGAGTCAAAGTAAAAAAAACATAAATTTGGGTAAAATTAATTTGGAAACAAGAATATAAATACTTCTTAGAGTTTAAAGGAAATTATTTTGTGTGTAGTAAAATATATTATTTTGCTCATACATACAACCTTAAGAGGAAGAATGATAACATAAATTTTGTGGGAAAAAACATTTTTACAATGTTTGAGGTGGTTAGTGTCATTAAAGATAATACTTTAGGATGGTAGTATGATACTTGTGCAAATAGGAAACACAAATAATTCCAAGGTTGAGGGATATGGAAATGTGGAGTTGGTTTTTACAAGTGGAAAGAAAATTAACTATTACTAATGTACTATACGTTCACGAAATGAATAAAACTTTAGTTTCCAGAGTTTTATTATCTAAAGCTAGAATTTGGTCCGTGTAAGAATCTGGTAACCTCGTTTTGTCCAAGGGTGGAACTTTTGGTGCAAATGGATACTCTTTGAATAACATGGTGAAACTATATACTCATGAGGTTCTTTTATAAAGTGGAAAATTCTATTTACTATTACTCCCGTAATGAATATTTATTATGGAATAATAAATTTCCTAATATAAGATATAATACGATAAATAGAATCATGATATCATAACTTATAAAATGTGATATAGGTTCTTATAAAATATATGAGTTGTATGTAGAATCAAAGATGATTAATTAGTCTTACAAATTTGTTAAAATATCCAAAAACGTTTTAGACTTAACACACATTAACACGTGAGAGTAAGAGATACTTTATAACTTCCACTGATGACTATTCTAGATTTACTTATGTTTATTTGTTTTAACATAAGGTTGAGGCATGTAGTATTTTTAAGATATTGAAAGCAAAAGTAGATAATCAGTTGTGCACTAATTAAAATTTTATATAGTGATAAAGGTAGGAAATATTTATCTGAAGAATTTTCTAGTTTTTATGAAGAGCATGGGATAATTTATCAATACTCCACGCCTTACACGCGACAATAAATTGGACCGGTTGAGTCCAGTTGATGTCAACATGGTTTTCCGAAATAGAGATATCGACGAAGAGGTTTACATGAAGTAGCCCGAGGTTTTCGTACTTCTGGAAAATGAGTCTAAGATATGTAAGGTTGTTAGGTCATTATATGATTTTAAAAAATCACCTAAGAAATGGCATGGAAAGTTTGATCATACAATTGTATCTGATGAATTTAGATATAACACAGTGGACAAATATTTATACAAAAACGACTGTTGTGATGTAATAGTTATTGTTTGTTTATACGTAGAATGTTATCATATTAAGTAATGACATAAAATGAATTAATAAATCAAAGAGGTTTCTATCGTCTACTTTTAAGATGATTTTTTTTAACAAAGTAGATATATTTTTTAGAATTACAGTATTAAAAAATAGTTGGGGTTATGTAAGTCAATCTTATTATATTGAGAATGTACTTGATAAGTTCAAAAATCTAAAATTTCAAGAAGCACAAATACCATTTGATCATAGTTTAAAGTTTGGAAAAAATGAAGGAAGAGTAGTGGCTAAACTAGTATATATTAATGATATATGAAGCTTAATGTATATGGGTTTATGCATTAGAGCGGATTTATCTTTTGCGTTGACTGAATTAAGTCAATTTATGAGTAATCTAAATTCAAAACATTAGAACGCAGTTATAAGGGTCATAGGGTAGTTGAAAAAAAGACTAAAGATATGTGTATTCAATATTCCTATTTTCCCATGGTAGACGATAATAAATCGGCTACCGGATGAGGGTTCATATTTTCAAGTTGTGTTGTTTCATAGGGATGTAAGAAACAAACATGTTTATTTCACTCGATTAAGGAGTCTGAGTTCATAGCATTGGCCGCAACGGGTAAGGAAGGTGAATGGTTAAGAGATATCTTACCATTCACTTTAAAAGAGAATATGACAATATGAATACATTGTGATAGTCAAGAACCAATAGGTAGAATATACAATGGGAAGTCAAGACATATTTCTACGACATGAGTATGTTAGACAACTAATTCAAAGTAGAATTATATCGGTCTCATACGTACGTTCTAGTGGAAACTTAGCTGATCCATTTACCAAACTATTAGCTCGAGAATTGAAAACTCTACATCTAGAGGGATGATACCAAAACTCTTAAAATAATTATTTTACAAATAATGACAACCTCGTTCAACTATATAAAACCTAAACATCAAATCTGCAATTGGTAATAAGTTATTTGTGAAAGGTTCAACATAAAAATAAATTAGAGTCTCATCTGTGATGAATGTGAGATATGTTGGTCATTATCGTGGAGGGATAAGTTTAAAGAAACTTTTAATATAATTCGGTTAAGTGCGACATATGTTTTTAAAGGTACAAAAAAGCTGTAAAAACTGTACATATGCGAATCTATAGATGGTGTCGTCTCTCATGAGAGAATGAGTTCATTTTAAGCTATTATTCTTGAAATGGATATTACACATAACAAAAAATAAACTTAAATTAAATATGGACAAATGTTTGAAAAGGGGGATAAAAGATAGGACACTAACGTAAAATTCAAATCAAAAGATATTATATTTTATGCGCAAGAGTTATCTCAAAAGGGGGATAAAAGATAGGACATTTAATCAAGTGGGGGATATTGAAAATGTTGATTAAAAGTAGATCATCATTAAAAAAGTTTTGAACATCAAAGATAATGAAGCCAACAAGTGAGCCAAACCGGCAAAAATACTTGGTGAGGGTTTACCGCGATCTACATATCCCGATCGCGACAAACCGCGTCATATCTAACACCAGGGTTTTTTGTTGTGATCAACACAAGACTTCTCGCAACAAGGGCAATAAAGAAGGTTGTTGTCTCGCCACGAGACCTCTAGTCGTAATCAGCAAGTGCCTGCATAAGTTATACTGATGCAGGAGATGTTTCAACCAAAACAGGGTTGGTCGTAGCAACGCCCCGAAGAGCAAACCAGTGTTTTTTGAGCCAAAAATGTTTTCTCCGAAAATGTTTGTCTTGAAAGAATGTGATTTTACCTATAGATTTATGAAAGATTATAAGTTTGTCGAAGATGTTTAATCATGTTTATATATAGTTTAATCATTCAAGAACAAAAATACAACGTGAATGAAAATCTTCAAATCCTAAATACGTGAAAACTATCTTTTTTATATTTCTAATCTTATCAATTGATTTAGATATTCTTATTGCTTCTAATATAAATATAATAACTTGTTATATTTTAAAAAAACTTACAAAACAAAAACTACACAATAAAAAATATCGAACTGGTTTCTTTAACCTAACCACATAGGTATTTTAGATTTTTATAGTTTTCAATGACTTTCAACGAACCTTAAACATATTATCTCGATCAATTTCATTATAAAAATAAAAATGTTGTTTTTTTTTTTCTAACAAAACTTCAATTACGTCGGCATTAATTTAAATATAATAAAACAGAACGTCTCCTTTGCCATGTCCAGCCAGTTTTCAACTTGATATGTGAATTACTCGAGAGATTTATACAAATCATGCTAGTCGCGATAAACATTTTCGAACCACTAGGCGCAAAATGCTTGAAACTTATCAATCCAAGGGCTAAACACAAAAGAGTTGACTATCGATAAGATCCAATAATTTCTTGTTTGTTTCCGAGCCATTAGCTACTTGAAGTTATCCAAACAAGTTTGAGTGCTTTATGACTCTCTAGTCTCTATCCTTAGCTTCAGCTTCATCGTTGAGATAAGTCACGTGAAATAAAGTTATTCTCTTCTTTCGAGAGTATTAATTATATAAAAATTACTAAAACGTGAAACCCATTCCGAAGATTATTTATATCAAAGATTAGTGGGATTTGGGAAGCTTCGTCCTATCAACATTTGGTTAAATTGGAATCCAAAAAATGTTAATCATTTCCAAATTTTAGAGAATTTTTTTAATAAATAATAAAAAATGTAACCAAATTTTTTTGATTTTGTCTTCTGGTGCATTGTGGGTATAGTTAACCAAATATAGAAGAACACAAAATTACTCCTCTCAACAGTCCTCTTATACTAAAAATTTAACCAAAAATTCAAAAATTCCAAAACACAAAATAATTGTGAAACTCCGAAAAATTCAAAAACACAAAATAATTCTGAAACTCCAAAAAATTCAAAAACTCAAAAATCACTAAGAAACTCCATACACTCTCAAAGCTCCAAAGATTCACTAATTTTTCGAAAAAAATTCAAATCATTGAAGAATGGATTCAACACGTGAGAAGGTTGATGAAAAGCGTGGAACTGCAAACATGGTACTTGTTATAACCAATCTTTCGAAAAAAGTTTCCGTTTTTGTAGATTTTCTATATTTAGAAAGTTGGACCCGAACTACCCCACCGGGGAAAGCCTCATCAACCGGCGGGGTTGAAGAACATTCAACTTTGAGGATGAATGTTCTCCGCCGGTCGAGGTCATGCCCAACCGGCTGTAGCATCGACTTCCACCCGCCATTTGTAGTATTAGTGTCCCGGCGGGGATATAGTGTCGTCACCGACGGGGCAGAATCCTTAGAAGTATTTACAAATTGGTGAAAAATAGTTAGGGTCAACCCCGCCGGTTGGGTAATTGTCAACCGGGGGTTGACAACGCCCCCGGCGGTTCGAGTATTTTCACCCGCCGGGGCGCAGGTCTTTACCCGCCGGTTTGTTTTGTCCAACCCGCCGGTTGGACAATTATCAACCGGCGGTTGATAACATCCCCGACAGTGTGGTATTTTTAAACCGGCGGGGAAGATATTAATTAATATATTTTTAGAACCCTAACATAATCTACTGTTTTTTTATGTAGGCCGAAGATTTAAAGAATGAAAATTTTAAGAAGGAAGATTTTAAGGAGGAAGATTTTAAGGAGGAAGATTTTAAGGAGGAAGATTTAAGTTCGTGCATGGTGAAGGAGGAGGAAACGCCGGTGTCTTGCTCGGTCGATTATAGCCATTTGTTCGACACCAAATATCACTACTCTCAAGTGGAGTTGATCGAATGGGTTAAGCAGACCGCAACGGATAACGGGTTCAGGTAATATTACGACGATGCGATAGACTTGATAGAAAAACTCCGAGAATTGAGTTTGTGTGTAAAAGATCTGGAGTTTACAAAAAATTGGTAGATCCGAAGCATCTAAAGAGGAAGTCAACCGGCACGAAAAAATGCGGATGCCCTTTCACCCTAAAAGGAAAGAAGTTGGGTGATGATTTGTGGGGTTTAGAGGTCGAATGCGGCGTTCACAATCACGATACTACATCGTACAAAGAAGGTTATTCTTACTTGGGACGATTGAACAAAGAAGAGATGGATTTCGTAGTTTCTATGAAAATGGGATCCCCTCCTCGGGACATTCTCGGTGGGGTTAAGAATTTGAACCCCAAGAATTCATCCTCAATGCGCACCGTCTACAACACTCAACTAAAACATCGGAAGCTCGAGAAAGGTGGTCGGTCGCAATTCCAATACTTGTTGGGCGAACTTATGCGAGTAAACTACTACAAATTTCATAGAAAGTCCGAAGACGGAAGCGATGTCATAAGAGAGATTTTCTTCGCGCACCCGGTTAGTTTGGATTTGTTACGCACATTTCCAAACGTGATTGAAATGGATAACACGTACAAGGTGATCAAATACTGGATTCCACTGTACGAGGTCATCAGAGCCATTTGTACGGGGAAGACTTTCTACATCGGATTCGCGTTTATGTCGGGAGAAAAATTTGAGAGCTACAAATGGGTGTTAGAGTGCTTACATTCTTTGATGGTAACTCACTCCATCGAATTACCATCCATCGTTTTGACGGATAGAGACTTGGCGCTTGTGAAGGCGGTGGAGGATGTGTTCCCCAATGCAACACACATGTTGTGCCGATGGCACATCAACATGAACGTCCTAGGGAAAACAAAAAAAATCATAAAGGATAAGAAAGTGTCCAACGCATTCTTGAAAGTGTGGAATGAAATGATGTTGGCTGAAACGGAAGTAACATTCAACGACTACCAAGCCGAATTGCACCGTGACTTCAAAGAGTATCCGCAAGCAATTAAGTATACGAAAAGTTGGTTAGGGACTTACGGTGACAAATGTTTGGCGTGGAGAACCAACAAGTGGATGCATTTTGCTAACCAAACCACAAACCGCGTGGAGAGCGCTCATTCGACCCTCAAATATTTCGTCGGTACGAGCAAAGGTAACTTTGAATCTTTTTTGTTGAAGTTGCATACCTTGATAGAATTGCAGCCTAGGGACATAAATGATTCATTCGAAAATAGCCGCTTGTTAGCCCTGCACAAGTTCGCAAACAAGGTGTACGAAAAACTAAAAACCAACGTCTCACACTATGCCTTGGATATTTTGTCCAGTTAAGTAGATTGTGCTTGCAACATGATAATCGCGGGTTGTATGCCTTGCGGTTGCTCAATACGAAGTACGCACGGTATCCCTTGCGCGCACGAAATCTACGAGTTTGTTGCCAAAGGGTTAGAGGTGCCGCTAGAGTTGTTTAACGAACATTGGAAGAGGTTGGAAATTTTAGTCCGTACAAACCTCACGACTATAGAACAACTAAAAGCGAAGCTTGACAAACTACTATGTGATGTCATGGAATCCAAAGATGAAGTGCGAATAGAGCACGCCTACAAAAATGGTTTGTCGTCGTCCATCCAGAAACAGCTACCATTTTGGAGCCATTGGTGAAGCCAAAAGCGCACGGTCGTCCACCTAACAAGCGCAAGCTTTCTATTATCGTTGATGATACATCCACTAAATGCGACAAAAGTGCGCACGAGTATGTGCTTGAATTGGAAAATGCTAGTTCTCCTTCATTTGCTAAAGAATTCAAATTTCCTCCCGCAACGTCAAGTAAAGGGAAACAAATTCCAGGGAAAAAAATCCGGGGAATAAAATTAGTTCCGATAGTGCTTCCGCTCGTAAGAAAGGTAGTCTGATTCTAACCCAAGCAAGTGAAACGATGCTTTCTAGTAGAACGGTTGGTTATAGGTCAAGCTCAATGTTGCCGGCCAAGGTAAGTTTTGTAGACCCTAAGGGATACTTAATACAATTCCCCATCTACTTTAGACCATATGTGGAGTCAATTAATGACGTAAAAGCCGATGGCCATTACGGGTACCGCTCGATAGCGTATGCGTTAAACGGGCAACAAGATAGGTGAAGGTTGATAAGGGATTCCCTTTACAACGAGCTGATGGATTATGCATCCGTGTATGTTAAAATATTTACAAGCATGGAGGAACTGATTGATGTTGCGGAGTGTGTGAAGTGCTCTGGTAACGTGGGTACTAAAGCCCATTGGATGTCCATGCCCGAGATGGGGATGGCAATTGCATCTGCATTTAACTACGTACTCCATTTTGTTGGACTGTACCGAAATATGGACATCGACTTCACTTTTCACCACCTAAGAGGTGCATCACCTCCAATGTCAAACCGGGTGGAAATCGGATTGGGTTGGGTCATCTCCAATCATTTCGTTAACGTAAGTATTTTTTGACCTTCACGATTAGTTCTAATATTAAGATATTTATTTTATCGATGTTTCATTTTGTAGCTTGGGATTATGGTGGACGCCCCTTGCGCAAGGATACATCCATGTTGCCTAAAGTTGCGTTCACATGAAGCAAAGGGTTGGGCATTGCCGATTGTCTCTCGTTGCAAAAGATATCAAGAACTAAAAAATGGTTGCCCCGATGTAACAGATTTATCCGCTTTTACTTGATTACTATGTTATTGTAATGCACATGCATGCTAACTTTTGATGTTTTTAAGTTGATATTTGTTATAAAAACATAAAAAAAATTATGTTTGAGTTGGTCATTTATTTTATGTTTGCCTTTGTGCTAATTTATGCTTCTTACTAACGTAAGCATGTTCCTCGAACGTTAACAACATACAAATAATATATACCCTCTTGTGGCATACGTAGATCGTACGAAAGATGCAAGTTAATTCTAAAATAAAACACTACGATTGGACCACTCCGGTAGGGCATAATTTTCAAACCAGAAGGATGGGCATTAAATTAAAAACAATAACACTTAAACTTTGTTTTAAGTCGATTGCATTAAAATATTACACTTAAATCAAAAGCATTGCATAATTAGAAATACATAAGAAAATAAGTTAAAACATATGATAGATAAGTTAACCCTGAGTAAACATAGCGCACTCAGTTTCATGGAGACGGATAGTTCCATCCATGCTCATAGTGTTTATTAAATGGATATTCCTCTTCCTCACTACTTCCTTCGGGACTTGTGTTAGTATCAACGACGCTGGCTATTGCATCGGCTATTTCTTGCTCCATTTGCTGCTCCGCATGTGACACCTTCTCCTGCGTAATTGTACTTTGGAATCCCGTGCTGAATACATTTCGGACTTTGCTTCAGACTTCATAAGGAAGTGACTCAATTTGTATAGTCACTGTTTTAAGATAAGCTAATCTATCGGCCACATCTTCGCGTCTGCGTGGTCGGGGCATTAAACTTCCTGGACACGATGCCTCCCTACCGTGGTTGAAGAACATTCTGCAAAAAACCGCATCGACGAAACCAAGAATCTCCTCTTGCATCGTACCTCTGACAAAGTCGAATGCGCTTAGGAGGTTTGCATCTTCGTACACGTTCCAGCCTGAATCAGTCATTGTTATAACTTAAATGTTTAGTTTCATAGTCAGATTCTAGTATTTATAGACTCGAAGTCGGTGGTTAAATTCTAAAATAATTAGCGGGAAATGATGTTCTTATTCCCACGTAAAACATTTTGAAGCGGGAGTCTCATTTGGCTAGAGACTCATTTGGCGGGAGTATAAATTTAGTTTGTTTGTACTCATTTGGCTGTCCACTTTTGATGTTTTTTAGTTGATATTTGTCATAAAAATACAAAAAAATTAACTTATCAATTCGTCGATTGAATTAAAACATCACAATTTAATGGAAAGAATTACATAACATAATTAGAAATACATAGGCAAATAAGGTCGCATAATTAGAATAGACGTAAGCGAATAACGTCAACTAGAACACGTGTACTACTCCGAACATAACAACTTAGTCGTCGAAATCGTATCCCAAATTGTGATCAGAATCACCCCCTTCATTCCTACTTGCAATCCTATCCTCCAAATACGCCACCATATCCCTGCTTATGTAGTCTTCTAACGTCATGTTCCAGACCAAATGTGTATCTCTCTTAATTCTGACTGGCATAAAAAGAAAAGCAGTGAGCGGTTGGACGAAAAGGTACCTGCTTCTGATTTCGTCACGATTTCACACTTTAATTATTCTGCTTCCATTGCGACCATAGTTGGTGTACATCATACATAGTATACGGTCAAAGAATGCATCACTCCTATCTTCTCCGATCTCTCAGCGGGCAACCCTAATCGCCATAAGCAACTGGTAGTCTTTATCAACAGTAAACTCCATATGTTAAAGTTGTTCTGTTTCTTTTTTTTAGTTCGATGCTTCTTGTCTATTATGCAGCATGTTTATATATAGCTATTTTGGAGGGAAGTAAAGTTTTTTGGCGGGAGCTTTAGTGATAAGGTTTTTGGCGGGACTTATTTTGGTGGGAGTTTATGTGGCAAAGTTTTTTGCGGGAGTTTATGTGGCAAAGTTTTTTGTGGGAATTTAATGTCTATAAATAAATGTTCTATCCACACATTGAAGGGTAAACAACTTGAAAAACCCGAAAAAAATGTGTCCGTGGAATGAGTTAGATGATCAATATCTTATGAAAGCATCAATCGAAGTTGGTAACACGCACATGGAAGAGGGGCGTAAAGCGTACTAGGAGGCATTGCTATGCCAGATGTACTTCTTATACGGAAGGGATGGTGTCCAACCAACAAGAATTTCAAGGCGTGTTGATGAGGTGAAGGCTAGGTGGTCAGTCTTACTCACACTCCGTCTTCATCCGGTTTCTGGCCTCACCGAATTAGAACGTCGTGTTGCGTGCAACCGATTCAATTACCAGGTCACGGATTCGATAGCGGAGGATCAGCTGGATAGGGTCCGTTCTGACATTATTGACATTCGCTTACAGGAAATGAGTGATTAAATGGATAGTGTTAGTTTGTATCAGTTTGTCTTTCGGTTTGTCAACCGCCGGTTGGAAAATGCTCAACCGACGGTGTAGAGCCTTTCGTGCTAATTTTCTTTAGATGAATATATCTTCTATTGTATGAGGTTTAATGATGAATGTATCTTTTTAGATGAATGGGGTAAAAACTCCCCCGACGGTGTAGAATTTTCAAGCTGCCGGGGTAATTGCGAACAATTGACTTAGAATGGGTATGGTACATTGGCCTTGGACCCCGCCTGGTCAGAATTTTTCAACCGCCGGTTGAAATACTACACCGGCGGGGTGAAGACTCCACCGACGATATAGAATTTTCATCACGGCGGGGTGATTCTCAACAAGAGACTTAGAATTGGTATGGACATTGGACTAGGACCCCACCGGGCCAAAAATTCTAAACCGTCGGTTGACAATGTCCCCGGCAGTCGACTAATTATCAACCGGCGGGGTGGTTGAATGGAAAATTTAAATTTTCCACTCGCCATTAACCGGCGGGTGAAAATATGTCAACTGCCGGGTAACATATATTCAACCGCCGGGGTTGTTTTCAACCGGGGGGTGGAAAGTGTTCCACCGCCGTGGTGAAAGGAATTCCAAACACACACAAATATACAATTGTACAATATATCGACCGCTTCTTCCATGTTTACGGATTAAATGGAAAACGTGTTTTGGTTGAATTCATGGTACAAGGACAAATAATATACAAAATGACATAATAATCACGCGAACAATATAGTTAACAACAAATTGAAAACAAGAGTATCGTGATCATGGTACAACAACAAAAAATGTAAAACATGGAAAACACAATCCACAAAATGTAGTTCGTAAACTAAAAAAACATGCAAATGACGAATGCGACTACCATAATCAAAATCCACAGACTAGTGATCTCCAACACCTTCTTTGCAAACGACATGAGCTCGTCAGGGGAATTGTCTAACGGCCGAACACGATTAATCATGTTGATCACATCAACCGCGGACCTCTCGGTAAGAATACAAGGCGTGATGTTAAACCAATCGTACCTCTTCACGTACTCCTTGTACTGTGGGGATAACGTGTGGCTACTCCCTTCCAAGGGCCTCGAGTACCTATCGATAATGTAAAGGTGCTCCTTCTAGTTCGTTCAGTACCTCCCATGCAGCGCATAACAGAGATGGTCTCTTCTTTGCAGGCCGGTTCTAGCTAAAAAGGGGTCCAACGGCTTTTCCTGGATCCAACCAAACTGCCTCGTCACTCGGTCCGGGTGATATGCTTCGCTTTCTAGCATAAGGCGAATAGGGTTCCGATACAACCCTATTGCCTGCTCCGGCCACACTTCATGTACATCCTCGTAAGGTTGGAATATCACCTACAAAAAAGAAAGTACTCATAAAATCATACATTTAATAGACAAATAATAATATACGTAAACAACAATACTTACTTCCGTCTCTCCTTGCGCCGTGAGGATGTCACGGTAGTAAGGCTTCCGCGAAATACTGATCCCGCGATCCTTTTGTGCAACCACGCTAGCATTTTTGGATCGGTCGGGCTATAACCGCTATTAACCGCCGCCCGGAAGATGGGAAAGTGGTCGTAGATCCAACATTCCATCAGGGCCGAAAACCCGACCAAGCTCTTCAAGGATTGCTTTGAAATGCCTCCCAAGCTTTTGTACAACCACACGAGTGCACATGTACCCTATGCATACTTACAGAGGTCAGACAAATCCTTGAGGTAATGGAGAAAATCGCACTGGATGTTCTTCTGACTCCCAACGAAGAACATGATGTATGCCCTAGCAGCTGATTTCTTCATCTCCATAGTGAGGTCGGCATTGGAATCCAAATACTCCTCCCCGGAAAACATCGTCCGTAGTCATCGGAGGCCAAACCCACTCCCGTCATACGCCTTCATATCCTCCCGCACAACATCCGCCGAAACTCCCAACAAATATGCATAACATTCATATGTTGCACCTATATCCTCCATCCTGAAGGCGTCGATAATTCTCCCCTCGACCGGGAGGCCAGTGATGACATACACGTCATCTAGCGTGATGGTCATCTCCCCGAACGCAAACTGGAAGGTGTTGGTCTCTTGGTGCCACCTCTCAATGAACACCTCCGCCAACTGTACATGCGTGTTGAACTTCGGAAGATGGCGCATTAGTGGCCAGAACGTTGTCTCTTCCAACAAAGCTTTGACACCCAATTGCTTGCTAAGGTCCCACTGACCAAGCAGACCGTACTTCGATTGGACGGTGATACTAGATTGTGCCTGTAAAAAACCCAAACACAGATATAATCTGAACAAAACACTTTCACAAATAAAACAGTTAAACTAATAACAAAATATAAGTTAATCAAAATTCAAAAACTTACGTCGTCCATGAATGTGTAGTACGCCTCATGATGCGCGTACTCCGGGAACATAAGGATATTGTTTTGGGATAAAAACAAGTTCCTCCATCCTTCCGGATCAGTAGGACGTCCAACCGTACCCTTTCTTCGAGGTGGTGGCATGAGGACCTCAGTTTCCTCCTCCGTATCCTCCTCATCAACAAACGCACGCCCTCGACTACACACCTCTCGTGGAGGAGAGGGTTGTACTTCGCGCTCCCTCGTGCTGACATATTTGTTATGCCGTAAGGAGCGTTCAGTCTGACCTGTGTGCACCACACGTTCGGTCTGATCCTCACGTTCGGGCCGATCATCGCGTTCCGTCCGATCAACCCTTGGCCATAGGCTACCTTCACCTTTTTTTTACAAAGGAACTTCTTCCCGTTCACGCCTCACCTTCTTTTTTCCCTTGTCTTTTTCAGGTCTAGGTGCCTCGTGCCTGCAAGAAGGAAGGTAAGTACATTAGAAATTTTACAAAATATATTAGGTCCCCTCCGGGTGAGGGTGGGTTCACCCAGCGGGGAACAATTATTATTTCATTAAATTGAATTTCCACCCCGGCGGGTGAATCCAGCCTCACCCGGCGCGGTGGAAATTGCCCAGGTAAATTTCCTGGCTACCCCGCCGGGTCAAGCTATTATCACCCGGCGGGGGTGCTATAAAAACCTGCAAAAAAATATGTTCCCCGTCGGGTGAAGCCACCCTCACCCGGCGGGGTAGTATAATCACCTGCAAAAAAATACCATCCCCGCCGGTTGGACATGTTGTCACCCGACGGGGGACGCGCGAACCAGTGAGTTCCGCCATTGAAGGACCTCGAATTTTTTATAAATATACCTCTAAAACACCAAATCAGCCACAACAAAACACTCCTACCATCCTTAAAATACTATAAACACCAATGTAAACAGGCATTTCCCTATTCTATCAATAAAACTACCACAAATTTACAAAAACCAAAAAGAAAAAAAAGTAAGAAAAACAAGGATTAGAGATGTTAACTCACTATTTTCCTTTCCCCAATCATGTTGTTGACTGAGTGTGAAAATGAGTTGTTGTGGAACGAGAAGAGGAGTTGAAGTTGGAGCTGATTTGGATTTGGTGTTTTGGAGTTTTGAAGAAGAAGAGAAGATGAAGAAGAGGAGAGGATGAGTGTTTTGGGGCTGATTTGTTTTGGGAATGCTTAGCCATTAGGGTTAGAACTTAGTAAAAGAATAAGGGGGGTTTTGGATAAAAAATTGGGGCTACTTAAAATTTAGATGTATATAGTTATAATTGGGACTGCTTATCGAAAAGGACCCTCATTTAACCAAAACCTTCTATTAATACTTCCATAGCTCATCTTGTCTAATTCTATTTATTTAAGGCGATTCGATAGAATCCGTATTATAATTATTTATATGGTTTAAACTCCATTCTAAAAGGTCATATTAGAATGGTGACTTTATACTTTTACTTGAGAGGTAAAACAAGACAGTAGCACCAAAGATGATCCAAAATAAATAAGTGAAACCAGCTCAAACAATAGAAAAGTTTAGATATGTGACAAAAACGACATGAATGAAAAATAAATAAAGTCTAAAAGTATTATTTGTAAAATAAAGAAATTTATCCAGTGAAGCGACCAAACAATATAAAAGGTCATGACATTCGACTCCATTTACAAATGCTTTTTTAGTTTCCGTCTGTCATTTTGTATGGTTTATTTTTTGGCGTGATTTTGCAGACTATTACGTTAAACTGACGATTTATCTTGTGCGCATTCGTTGAGTAGCCGTTGTAGTTCTCTCCGAAAAAAAACTCACACAAATGTGAAGACTAAGTTAAAACAAAAATATGAATAAATTAAATAATAAACATATATTATTCAATAATCAAACTAAATGCGATTAAACTAGAAAAATATGAAAGAATTACAAAAATTGAAGGGTTAAAAGTAAATATTTTTATTAAATATTGTTCAATATTATTAAACGATATGTATATATATATGAAGGATAAGATTAGTAAACGCAAAACAACACAAAATGTTATGCGGTCCACCTTTTCTACAAACGATTTCTTGGTTTGAGTTTGTCATCTTGTGTGGTTTATCTTATGACGTTGGTTTGCATGTTATTGCATCAGATTGGGAGTTTACCCAGTGCTCACTCGTTGAATAGTAACTGCAGGTTATCTCCGAAAAAAACAAACCACACAAATATAAAGACCAAGTTAGAACAAAAAATATGAATAAATCAAATAAAAGGCCTATACTATTCAATAATCAAACTAAATGAGATGAAACTAGGAAAATATGAAAAAGTTCAAAAGTTTAAGAGTTAAAAGTAAACTTTTTTAAAATATTGTTCAGTATTATTAAAATATTTTAGTTATAAATTTTATAAAAAAATTAATAGATAAATGTCACGTAGTCATAAAAACATATGTCATTCATCTATACAATGACACAATTATGGACTTCATTTGTTAATAGATTTGATTGTGAAAAAATTAAGAGTAAAATAATGATTTTAGAGTTTTATTTTTGTTTTTTTGAGTTGTTTAGTCTATTTTCATCGAAAATATTTTGTTAAGGATTTGTTCTTATATTTTTTTAGCGTCGTTTGTGAGAAATATCTTTGCGAAGAATTGTTTTATCTAATAATGCGCTCGTAAATTGAGAGAAATTCTTCTCAAGATATCTTGGTTTGTAAATCTTCAACGAATGTTCAAGAAGTTACAAATGAATTTGGTCTGTCTAATGTTGTTTAAGGTAGATCAAGTATTATATTACCTGCATGTGGAAACGAAGGATCGAGATATAATCCTAAGATACTTTCTTCATTTTATGTGAATGAATTTGGTCCGTCTAATGTTATCATGCTCAAGAAGTAAGAATTGTGCATGTCAATGTAAAAAATATTTACCAATTCAACAAGGTGTGTTTGGTTTGGGTTTATCTAGACAAATGTTTTATACATTCGAAGTTAAGGATTCAGTGGCTATCATTGCTTTGAAATTATAAATTAGTGAGCTAAAACAAGAGAAATGCATATTCAATGTTGCAAGATCAAACAGATGAGGAAGATTGGGTCAGATTTGAACATTTGTTGAGAACTTTGCAATTGTTAATAGCAAGAAAAAATAAAAATTAAGACGACTTAGTTGTTCAAAAAATAATTAAAAATGATAAAGAAAATAAAGATAAAGAAAATGACAAAAGCTCTAATAATGCAGTAAATTCAAAATGAAAGAAAATAATAATAAACGAATTTCGAAAAATATTGAAGATGACACATTTAGCTATATATACATTAACACGGTCTCATTTATCTAAAAACAATCCTTCAAGGGAAAGTTGTCAATAAAATTTGATCATTATATGATGAGTAAATACGATGGGATTGAGGATCATGAGTATCAGTTAAGAAAATTAAGAAATATAATGCTCTGATTTAATTTTGATGATTATTTCATTCTAAATTATTTTCTATAACTCTTAGAGGAAATTCACTAGCTTGGAAATAACCTTCTTATGGATATATTCAAAGTTTTCAGTAGTTGGAGATTTTTTTTATAGAAGTCATTTCATTGGAAATAAATCTATAAATAAGAATATAAATTATATCACGACTTTATATCAACATCAAGGTTAATATTTTAGAAACTATGTACAATGGTTCGTCTAAGAGATGAACAGTTGGGACAGTTGTGTAGAAAGAGTAACATTAACAACATTCAAAAGAAGTTTACCACCAGATAGTAAACTATTTGAGGATTTGATTAAATTTCTAGTTTACAATATATCAAATTTATTATGGTGCAAGAAACTAGAAGAGAAGAGGTTGTAACAATTAAATCCATAGAACAAAGGATAAGTTTGTATGATAAAAGCACATTTAGGATAAAAAAAATCTATAGAGCTTTGTCAAGTTACAAAACAGGCCTAGGTATTCGTATTATGATAACCCAAACATAAGGTTTACTCATCTTAATTCATCAATTGAAACTAGTTTTGATAAAACATGGGGTAAGGTAAACTATCGGCCTCCAGGAACCATGATAAATCCAAATAATGAACAATCCATAAAATTTTATTGTTTGTACCATCGTGATCATATGCATGCAGCATGAGATTGTATCCATTTAAAGGATGATTTTTTAAGGTTAGTAAACAATCTTGAATTAGTTGACTTCATCAGAAAGATGGAAAAAGAAGTTAGAGAGGAAGTTAGGAAACTATAGTCCATGAAAGCAAGAAGTAGAAAAACAAGTGTTATGTACTATTTTTGGATGAGATAATTTGGCAGGAATACCCAAAATACATTGAAAAAATCTAAATTACACATTATTGATGAATCTATAATGCATTTTCATAAGTTTTCATCTTCGCCTTTAAACTCCACCTATGAAGATATGCGAGGATTTGTTGCTCCCAATGAAGACGTTTTGTTAGTTATAATTAAAATTGTTTGTCTTTATAATTAAAAGAGTTATGGTTGATACTAGTAGCTCGATTGATGTTTTGTTTCAAAGTGGTTATGACAAGATGATTGGACTTCTAATTAATTGTGTAGGTGAAGTTGAGCTACCAATAATTGTAAGACATGGTAACATGCGAAAAAATAGTAAAAACTATGTCGATGATAGTTGACGTACCTGGTTCATATAATTCTGTTTTAGGTCGTCCTTGGTAGAATACAATGTAAGCAGTGACTTCATCTCATCATCAATTTTTAAAATATTTTGTAAGGAGACATATTATAGTGATTAGATAGAGTCAACGATGGTCAAGAGAATATTAATGAGTCCTTTTATCTCAAGTAATATTGTGGCATGGCAGTTACAGAGCCTATTAAAGGATGATTAACTAGTAGAACTTGTTGGTGTGGATAATAATCGCCTGAGGGTAGACTAGTAATTTTAGTTGGTGTTTTAAGGAAGTATGTGGGTGTTAAGTGTTTAGAGTAGAGAGTAGAGAGATAATTAAGCAGCTTGGTAGCAGTTAATTCTCATTACCTATAGTTAATGCAGGTGGTTGGGTATTTATACCCTGATATTTGGGCCCTTATGGGCTTTCAGGTCACGTTTAATGGACCCGGGTCATGTTCAAAGACCCATGAGCTCTAAGTAGGAGAGCAAGTAGCTTAGTCAAGAAGTGTTTAGGTTTTTTAGTACTTTTGTCATAGTTCGAACAGTCATATGGTCATAGTGTTCAAAGTGACCTGTCCGGTCCATGTGATCTGTCCGGTATCCGGAGATGTTGGACCGATCTGTCCTTGTACGGGGAGCAGGCAGAATTCAGACTCATCACTTGTAAAACATTTAATTTAAGTTTGTGAAGAAGATATTAACGATCCAAGAGAGGTAGTGCGTCTAACTGAATCGTTAGACAGAACAATTAATGAAGTAATTAGTAGTGAGAATGTGGTAATTACTGGAAAATAATTAAATACAAAATTCTAGTGTGACTTAATTGAATGTAGGTTAATTATTTGTCACAATATAGTTGTTTATAATCGGGTAAGGCCAATTCGGCAGAAAATAAGATCTTTCTCTAAAGAAAAATCCAATGCTATAATCAAATAAGTGGAAAGATTATTGAAGGTTGGTCATATATGAGATTCAAAATATCTAATTTGGATGAAAAATCCAGTTTCGGTCAAAAACATATTGGACAATGAAAAGTTTGTGTTGATTATACTGTTCTAAACCAAACATATCTAAAACATATTGTTTTTATCTCCAATTTACCAATTAATAGATTCAGCAGCTGGACATAGAATATCGTCTTTCATAAACACTTACTTATGATTTAATCAAATAAACGTGCATTCAAATAATGAAGATGATTGATTTATATGAATTATGTAAAAAGAAGGAGAATGAACTCTCTCCTAAGAAAGCCTTTCTTGGCTTTCAATAAAGTTTTTTCTTAGCTTGAATTGAACTTTATTTTTTTATTCTCTTTTCAATTAATCTTCTTCTTCATTCTTCTCCAAGATTTATTTTTCAGATCTTCTCATCATCATCTCTAAGCCATCAGTTTCTCATTGAAATCAAACCTCAGATCAGCATCTTTAATCCCCCGCAGTTCTCTATTTTTTATTCCTCATTTGACTATTGTCAAATCAATGTTATTATTACACAACTCTTAAGAATTCAGTGGTCTTCCATGTATCATGCATCAATGGAAAATTGCCATATCATAATTGTTTCTAAAACAAAATTCCTAAGAATTCAAGATCTAACAAACTGTCAGAAAACACAAAGACATGAAACAAATCAATCTACCAGTCTATATGCAGACTTATTCAAGCCTTGTTCTAAATATAATGATTTCTCTCCAACTACCATACATTATAAAAATGATCATGTTTCATTACAATTTACAAAACTAGATAAAGATCATCTATTGGCTTTATCTAAGTATACTGTTATAAGGAATTTTACATGAATCTTAAAGAAATAAAGTTTAACCAAGTTTCTTAATAAACACAAATTCAATGGAGAATTTAATGTCTCAAATTGGGATAGTCATCATACGTTGCTGGAATCTTCGTTGAAGGAAGATTTATGGAAAATATGGAGTAAAATGTATGAACCGTAGATCATTTTTTATGAGGATTCTGAAATGGACACCAACATTCAACCTAAAAGTTGAATGCCCTATCACCCCAAGAATCTCCAAGGTTCTTGAATTTATTTTCAACGAATCAATTATTCCAGAGATTACAGCTACTCTTGGCCATCCCTTACAGATCTGGGTGCCTGAAATACATAAAGCTCTTCACAATGTATGCTATGCATTGATAGAGCTTGACATTTCTAAAAAATTAAGTATAGCATATGGACTGGATTTGCGGAAAATGAAGACAATTTGTTAGATATTAGCTATAAAAACCTACCCAAATACTGTCATATTTGTAAACATCTTGGATATGAGAAGATAAATGAAATAAAGTTATCTAAACAAAATAAAGAAATAGAGGAAGAATGAAATCCGAGAAATGTTGCTGCAAAAGATACTGATGTTTCCAGATCTCAAGAATACATAATGAAAAAGATACAAAAATTGAGAAACCTTCTGCTAAAGCTACTGACAGTGGCACTAAAATGAAGAAAAATACTATAAACTATACGGATGAAGAATTGTTATATGTTAATCTTAAGTCTAGAATTTTTTTTGTTATTGTTGATAACAACAATGACATATTAATCTCTTAATTAATTGTCACAACAATATAAGAACATCAAAGTAACAAGCTTATTCTAAACAACAACAACAACAACAATAATAATGATGGCAATATAGTTTCTAAGGTCAATGAAGATGAAATAATTTAAGCCATTAAATCATTAGATGATGATTGTGATCTCTCACCTACTATAGATGATAATTACCTTTCTAGAAACTACACACCTAACTAGGACAATGCATGTAGTCTTCCTATAACTCCCATTTTGAAAAGAAAGGAGATCAACAGAAGCTTTCAAAAACTTCTTAACAGAAAACTTAAACAAGCTAGAAGCAGAAAGAAAAAAATCATGTGATCATCAAGTCTTTGCATTTTTCTTAGACAAAAAGAGCTACTCTAAAAAGCCCAACATGATTAAGTTTCTTAACTGTAACATAATGAGTATTGGTAATAATTATTCGGTAAGAAATCTTAAATCTTATTTTGAAAAAAAAACAATTTAGTCTCATTATCATTCAAGAACCTTTTGTCAATTCTAATCATCGGGAGGTTATAACTAATAGGTTGGGTTATAAGCAGTATACTTCTAATTTAACTAACAAGATTTTTTTTTTCACGAGGATATGGAAGTCAATATCATGATGAGTCATTCTCAATGTATCCATATGGAAATCAACCACAATTTGATTGATATAAAGTTATAAGTTACTACTATTTATGCTAAATACATATAACTGAAGACTACAATGAAACGATTAGAGATTGTAACCTGGAAGATGTTGGCTATGCTGGAACCAAATTCTCCTAGACTAACAAGACCAAAAGGAAGCGTCTTGGTAGAGCCTTCTTCAACCAAGCTTGGTCAGACTTCTTTAATAACACTAATGTGCTCCACTTGGCTCGTACCTGATGAGATTACACATTTTTAAGTTCCATATGATCAAATACAATATCAAGCGTAAAATTGGCTTTAAACTTTTAAACACGTGAACTCATGGCAAGGATTTCTTCAATCTGGTTGATTCCAATTGGAATAATCCTCTATTTGGATATCCAATTTATGTTTTTTTGAAATAATCTAAAGATACTTAAAACTTCTCTTAAAACTTGTAAGAAATATCACTTTGGTAACGTGTTTGACAAAGTTATATATGATGAAGAGAGGTTTAAAAAGTGTAAGATCAAATTCCAGAACTCTAAGAGTAATGTGGACAAGCAAAATCTTGTTAAAGCTACTTTTGAACATCTTCTAGCCATAACTATGGAAAAAGAATTTTGGTTTAATTTTTTTATTCAAGCTGGATAAAGGGTGGGGATAGAAATACTAAAATTTATCACAATTATGTAGAGAAGAAGAGAAGAAATAGCAGAATCGCCAGCATCAAAGAAACAATCAATGGATAACATATGAGAATCTTCTTACCATATCTGCTGAAAACTATTTTAAAAACATTATTTGTTCTTCTCATTATCAAAATATTATTGAAGAAAAAACTTTTTTGAGTGATAATATATTCAATATCATTCCTAACATAATTAGTGAAACAGATAACAGAAATCTTCTAGACCTCCTACCAAAGATAAAATTTACAGTATAATTAAGAACCTGGAGTCTTCTAGTGCAGCAAGAATGGATGGCTACAACAAATGTTTTTCATTTTTTGCTGGTCCATCATTAAGCATGACTTATGTAAAGCCTTGACCTCCTTTAAAGGCCACAATATTCCAATAGGCATCTTGGCTACTAGCTTATGTCTCATCCAAAAATATGGAAACCTTACTCAATGGAAATATTTCAGACCAATTAGTATGTGCACCATATTAAACAGAGTCAATTCACGATAACATACCGCTGGCTAAGGAATTTATTCATGCTCTAAAGAGAAAAACCAAAGCTTGTAACACATTAATTAAATTTGATATGACCAAGGCATTCGATAATATATCTCACAGTTTCTAAAGTTTTAAATCTTTTGGTTTCAATACTAGATTCACTTACCTAATTGGCAACTTGATTAAATATGTCCATGCATCTATCTTTATCAATGGAAAAATTGTTGGATTTTTTTAAACTAAGAGGGGTATTAAACAAGGGAATCATTTATCCCCTCGTCTTTTTATCATCTCTAAAGAACTTATAATTAGAGGTTTGAATAAGCTGTATAAAGCTAACAAAACTCTTAAGTATGCTAGTAGAAATAGTATTACTATATCTAGCTTAGCATTTGCTGATGATTTTCTTATCTTTTCTAATGGTCTTACTTCTTCCACGAATACATTAGACAATATTTTACACTTATCAAGAAATTTATGGTCAGTCTATCAATGAGGAAAATACCAAAATAATCACTGCATCTAATATGGATCAAGATAAAATTAATGCTCTGGCTATTCAATCTAGTTTCAGTTCCAGTTTTTTGCCTACAACATACCTTGGTATAACTATCAATTTAAACAACAAGACCAACAACTACATTGATCTTCTGGACTAAATAAAATCTAGATTTGCATATTGGAAAACAATAAGCTATCTTACGGAGGAAGACTATCTCTTATCAACTTTGTCATGCTTCTTATTCCTACTTATTGGATGCACAATTGTTGGATTTCTAAAAATATCATCTCTAAGATTTAGAATATGCTTAATAGATTTCTCTAGAGTTCCTCTAATGACACAAAGCACATTCACTGGTCTTCTTGGAACACAAACTCTAAAGCATTTAAGGAAGGAAATCTAATTCTAAGGAAACTAAATGACATTAAATCTACTCTTTCTTACAAGATATGGTATCGTTTTAGAGAGAACAATTTTCTCAGGGTTAACTACATTCACAACATATACTACAAAGATAAATAATTGATGAAGACTACATTCTCTAAGTCTAGTTATCGAACGTGGAAGAGATTATTCAACATCAAGCATATTGCTGAAGACAATATCTATTGGAAGCTCAATAAATGGAATTTGGACATCTATCTAGACAATTGGTTTGGCAATTACCCTATTATCAATCTAGATTCTAATGTTAATAATGATTGGTTTTCTGGAAACAAAGTTAATTCCTTATGACAAAACAATGCTTGGAACATAAATCAACTTTCTCATTTATTTACTGCTTCTAATATTGCTTTAATTTTTAAACTTTATGTTAATGAATCTCAGGATGACCATATTCATTGGAAGATCTCTAAGGATGAATATTTTAATTTCAATGATACAATACAACATATCAGAATCAAGCATAACATTGCTTCTATTTTTGAAAATATCTGGAACCAAACTACTCATAGGAAGTTTTCTTTCTTCCTTTGAAGACTCTTAAACAACATGATTTCTATTGATTCTATTCTTCAATCTAGACATATTATTATGGTATTTAAATGTCATTTTCGTCAAAATATAGAGACAACTAACCATTTATTTGTTACATGCAACTTTACCTTGAAAGTATGGTTTCATTTCTCACCTGATTAAATACTGGCTCTGGAATGCTCCAATCAAGGATCATATTAATTCAGTCCTTCCAACAATCATTACGTGGGTCATCTGGCAGACGAGAAACAAAGTGAAAATCAAAGGATAATCTTTCTCTTATATTCTCTACCATTAACTATAACAAATATATATTATCTAGTCTAGACCATGCTAATCTCTTTAAATTAAAACACTGAAAAAACAGATAATATTTTGCTCTTTACTTGAACTTTAATAATCTTAAGAGTTATAGGAAAGTTACATACCTTACTTGGAATCCCCCTGCTCATGGTTGCTACAAATTTAAAACTGATACATCGTGCTTAACTTCTGGAGAATCGAATGGCAATGCTATTATCCGAGACAATTTAGGTCACATCCGCCATGCTTACGACAACATATACGGTAAACTCTCTCCTTTAAAAGTTGATGCTACAACCCTCAATGATGCCATGCAGCTCTGTAAAATCAAAGGATTACCAACTATTGATATTGAAATTGAATCTGAAATATTATTTTCAATGTTATCTTTTGGTAATTCCCTCATTCTTTAATATTATTTCCAAAATCAGATATTTAATCTTACCTTCTATGGTAATTCATCATATTTTTAGAGAACAAAATCAAACGGCCGATTGGCTTGCTCAATGGACTCTGAAATGCAAGATGAAGTTAAATCATATTACTTTTTCAGGCTCCTAATCAATTGGTTGCTATTACTTAGTTAAAGTGCTGTGGATTAGGTTATATCATAGCTGGTTAACCTTCTTTCTCTTATATTTTGTCGTGTCTATTAATTCAGAGTTTTGTTAATCTTGATTATTAAGCAAAAGAATCAAACTTGCATTTTCTATGTAGTACCTGGATATTCAAGGAAGCCAGGTTTGTGCAATTCAAGAGGAATATTTTCCTTATTACTTCATATTCCTTGATCTTCTCGTCTCTGTCTTCCTCATCTTGTTTATTATCTTCTCAGTTCAAGATGCTTAGATTTCGATATGTGGCTTTTCACATTTTGAAGCATGATTACTGTTCTCTGATAAATCCTTTCGAGCTCCGACTTTTCAAATTATGGAGTCAAACCAATTTCAGCTTAGCGCCCTCTTTTTGTTTTACCGGGACTCAATTTTGCCTAAAATTTACGCCTTTTGTAATTATCTACTAGTCCTTGTATATCAAGCTCTCTCTTGTGAAAACTTTATCTTTCCAATTTAATAAAAGTGGTCCATTTACTTGTTAAATAAATAATGAAAACAATATAGCTTTTATGACAGAACATGGATTATATTGTTATAAAATAATAACGTTCGGACTAAAAACGTTTAGTTAACTTACCAAAATCTTGTCATATCTTATATGATCAACTAGGGGAAGTATATAATGTTTTATACGATTTTATATTTATATTCTAAAAAAACAAACTAGCCGATATATATAAGTCATCGATTTTGTCTATACCATACCTAAATATAAACCAAAACTTATTCCGAACTCATCCAATGACATTTAAAAAAAATCCACTATTTATTTTTAATTTTAACATTCACGCTTTTTTCTATCAAAAAAATACTACAGCCGCTACTCAACAAATGCTTACAAAATAAACTTTCAACCTTGCGCAATATCCATCAGATGGACGCTAAAAAATAAATTATGCAATTCATCTCTCTTGTTCGTTTTATTCGTTAAAAAAAAATACTACAATTATACATAATCTATCTTTTTTATATGACATGTAGTTTAACCATCACAAAAATATATGTTTAGAATGAATAGTGCATCCTCCAAATTTATTAGGTCGGTCCAAAAGTACACCTTACAAATCCATTAGTTCGGTCCGAACTAAATATGAATCGAAATATGGGGTGCCCCTGTGGTACCGTTCTATAAAAGAAAAAGAGAAGACATAAAGTCCAAACTGTAAAAGTTTGTCCACATTGTTGAAGGGACCAGCTAGAAAGTCAACTTTTTAAGCTATATATGGTTGGATTGCAGAACTGATAGAAGCCAAATTAAATGAACATTATAATTATAATTATAATTATAATAATGTTAGGTATATGTAATGTGTATATCCTATCTAGAGAGCGCGTGATGCTTTTATGTACATTCGTCTTTAATCTTTATCTATATAAATACCGATAGCAACTGCTATTGGTCACAGAAATATTATTATTTGGTTCGAGTTCTATGTCAATCAATCAGACCACACTCTCAAAGATAAGAATGATACACTTTTTTTTAATATAATCGTAAAAAAATAAATCTATTTATATGATATGCTGATCATGATGGACGGTAAAAAAAATAAATAGATCTTCTAACTAATAAACAATATTAGTAATATGATGAATTTGAATTTTAAATAATATAGATGGTATTTCATTTAAAATTTTAAATTAGGTTTAGTTACACCGTTTTGAACGGTAACTCGTCTCCTGACAAATAATTTTGTATTTTCAAAATTCTGTTGGTAGTTTTGGACTATTCAGTTTGAATAGAGTTAGTCATCCATGTCTTCTGATTAATGTGAACTTGCCACATGTTATCAAAGTCAGCAAAAATTTGTATCATCACTCATCACTCGTGTTTCAATTTCAAGTCAAAGCTAAAATATAGTCAACAATCTAGATGTATGTACTCTTGACATATTACTTAGTAGTTATAATTTTACAGCTAGCTGATTTTATCCTACGTGGATTAAATCTAATTGGTTTATATATAAAATTTTAAATTAAATAAAAATTAGCAACCCATTGGTTATTTGTTATATCAAATTAAATGTTACACCTAACTAAATTAAGTATGTGAAACCAAATCTTAGATTTTGCTTTCTTGTGAATAATCTATATCCGATTCGAATTCAAAGTCCTAAATTTAATCCTCTTTAGTATTGCTTCTTGTAAACCAAACCCATAGATTTGTCTCCACAATCTATACTCGTTGTTGCAAGCCCTAAATTTTGTTGTATAAATCGTGATTCAACATGAAGGGTTTAAGAAGGAAACAAAAGAAGGTGAAAATCGAATTGAATTTCTTAGAAAACTACACAGGTATAATTTTTGTTGAATTATTAGTATTTTTACTTTACTTTAGAAACTAGTGTTGCATCGCGTCTGAAAACTACTGGTGTTTCTGAAGAAAAAAACTTTGCTTTACATATTACTTTGCTTTATAGATTAGTGATGTTGCATTTGAGTTTTTTGTTGAGATGGCATTTGGATAGATTGTTGATTTGTTAAATGATATTACATTTGTTATTTTTCATATTGAATATTTGGAGTTTTATTTCTAGAAGCTTGAGATAGCATTTGGACATATTGTTGATTTGCTAGTCGTTATTGCATTTGTTAATTTTCGAATTGAATGTTTGGAGTTCTATTTTTAGAGTCTCGAGATAGCATTTGGACAGATTTTGATTTATTAACTTATATTGCGTTTGTGATATTTGCAGGTGTCAATAAAGAATTATTCACCATGATTGTACGTCATGGAGGTAAATTCTCTGGAAAAAATGGTAATGTATCATACATGGGTGGAAAAGAGTCAGTAGTTGACAATGTAAACCCATACATGATCTTTTTTATTTATCTGAGCGAACACATATAAAACCACGCCCAATACCACGCCCAATGATCTCCTTCGTACGAATGTCCTGTAAAATGCAAAAAATGGATACATAAGAACCACACAGTTGACTTGTTTTGTCACTTGACTAACAAATAATAACTTTAAAGATAGTGAAGGAATGTAGAGGAAGTTTTTAATTTCCATTTTTTCCGAAAAAATAATTGAACCTCCCCCTTTGACTTCATAAATTTATCCACTAGTAGTTTCAATATGGGACTTATTTAGAGATGACATGTCACCAAAGTCTTTAGGATCATAAGACATGGTGTCCGTAGCCCCGCAATCAAAGATTCAATTCATTGATTTCTCAAACCTTTGACCTCCAAGTTTTTCATAGGAGTTCGCCGCCATTCCTCCAAAACCAATGCCACTTCCTTGCTCATTTTTAGTCGGATCTTCACCGCCACTTGTAGACGAAACCCATCTGATATTAGATCTGAAATCCTGGTTATATTTCTCCTTATGACCGTCCTCCCACCATTCTGGATAGCCAACCAGTTGGAAACATGTCTCTTTAGTGTGTTTCTTCATCCCACAATGATTGCAATACAAGTTGGATTTATCTTCTTTCTCTTTGGATCGGAATTTAAACCTCTGTGCAGAATCTTTAGCAGCCAAACCCATTTGCATTTCAATCGAGTCACTATCAGAAGAACTTGATTTTAGTATATTAAGCATGACCACTTCCCTTCGTATTGTAGCATATGGTGTTTCCACGAAAGGAAGAGGATCCTTTTTCAGGATATCTCTCTTGACTGGTTCCAGCTTGTCATTAATCACCATTAGAAATTGATAGAGTCTTTGTTCTTGAGTCTTCTTATTGTAGATCTGAATGTCTTATGGGTCTTTCATAGGGTTCAGATCTCGCCTATTTATAGACTCCAGATGTTCTACAGTTTGTTCCACAAGTCTTCTAGTGTATCAGACCCATGTCTTAATGAATTAGCCCTCTTATGAAGGTCAAACACCTGTAACGAATCTGTGCCATAACCGTATGTGGTGGCTAACCCATCTCAGAGGGATTTTGCAGTGGGATATTGCGAGACATTATTCACCAAGTTGGATTCAAGATTCTAGATAATCCATATGAAAACACATTGATCATCTTGTTCCCACCTTGTATATGTTTTGTCAGTTTTGGATGGAGGTGTCGGCTCCCCTATAATGTGAGAACCTCTCCCCCTTCTCCCAATTACTTTCTTCATTAGGTTTGCCCACATGGCATAGTTGTTACCACCGAGTTTAATCCCTAGGGATAAATTCTCGGGGTTAGTTGTTTGTTGTTGTGTTCCGAGACCATTTCTCAGAATCGCAGCAATATGCATTGTTAATTCATCAGGGATTTGACTGACCACGACTTCATTGCCAGCCATCTTTATTGAGGATGTTCAGAATTCCCAGAATCACACGTGCTCTGATACCATGTTAAAAAACAAAGAGAGAAGTAACCGCAGGAAACGACTAGGGTTTTGTGTTTATTAGAAAATGGTCTTTTTTGTTTTATTGATGCATTAGAGATGTTAACTCAACAGTAAAATTCTCAATATATAAAAAACTTAGAGGCCTATACAAGGAAACTTAATACACTGAATATTCTAACACTTTTTTTAATTGGATCATGTTTTTAAATACTTCCAAATACTCTAAACATAGAACGATAAAACATTCTGTTTAAAATATATTAATATAAACTTATTAAAATCGGTCAAAATTATTAATTAAATGAAACTATATAAAATATTACAAATAAAAAATATTTAGAAAGCAAATATTAAATTATAACATAATAAAAACCAAAACAAAGAACAATATAATCTAACATTGTCAATAAATAACAATATAGTAGAATTTTGTCACATTTGGTAATGTAGTACTTTATAAATGATGGTAGACTCTTCTTATGGTTTTACAGAGATGTCTATATAAAAAATTGTTTATTTACTATTTGCTGCGGTTGTGTAAGTTATTTTATTACGGAATTTTCGTTTGGTATGGTTGGTGGAAATACTATTTTTGCATTTCTCACCAAATCCCGCAATAGGCTGACAAAAGAACATCATAACAATATATCAAAAAGTCCATAATGAAATGTATTTCACAATATACGCATGATCCATTTGGTAATACAAATAACCACTATAGATAATAGTAGATAAAAAAACTAGCTTATGTATAATTAAACTATTTTAATTTTTAATTTTTTAAATAATATTAATTTTTATTATATTGAAGGATCCAGACCAAAGTTTACAAAAGATCCAAGACTAAAATTGTAATAACACTAAATTTGCCTCTTTAGCGTCAAAGTGAAAACTATTTCCCTCCTTCACTTTCAGAAACAAAATTTGGAGAGACACTTTATCTTCCATTATAGCAAAATCCAGCTTGGGCGAAGCCAATTCAAAAGATCTATTTCAAACTTTCTTCACCTACTGGAATGTATCATGTTATAATTCAAATCCAAAGATAAACATTCATCATAGCAGCATGAGGAGAATTTCCAGTTCACTGCCATATTAAGTTGAAGATTCTAGAATAAGCTTCCAAGTTAGTTCCAACACACAACAATGGATCAACCTTTCAACCAAACCCACGACATGGTTCTTCTTCTCCAGTAGCTACCTGCAAAACCGAAACGAGGCAAGAAGAATCGACGAAACAAAATAGAGGAAATAGAGTAAGACTTACTCTTCAATTTGATTGAAGTAGCCCAACCCCAAGATTTCAAGAAGCGTTATAGCTTGAAGCTGATTTGGGGCCTCAAATTGGGTAAAATTTGATTTTTTTACATCTCATAGTCCATTTTGCAAGCCAATCGGCTGCCTGATTTTGGACTCTAGAGATGTACTTGATTGTCATAGACGAAGCAATGAGATTTCTAGAAATTTTGAGCAAATGATTCAAATACCAAGGAGATTTTCTTTCAGCAAGAAACTTTATTAGCATTTGACAATCTGATTCAATATCTACGTTTAACCAACTGTTTCTTTTGCAGGTTAAAAACCCTTCAAGCAAAGCTCTTGCTTCAGCCATTAATGAAGAGAGTTTACCAAAAGTATCACAAAAGCCCTGAATTATATCACCATGATTATTTCTGAAAACAACACTTCTATTGGTCTCCCGATTTCTTAAGCAAACACCATCAACATTCATCTTGATTTCACCTTCGACGTGACCTATCCATTTCAGGTACAAAACTTCATCTTTTTTTTATTACTAATTGATGTGCAACCTAAATCATGCTTGCATTTAACACACTAGTCCAGTGTTTTCTTGATAGAATGTTAGAAGTATCTAATCCCACAATAATTCTATATATGACATTTATAGTAGTCTTTGATGAGTCCAAATTCTGCATGCTCCTCGGACAAGGACAGATCGGTCCAAGGCCTCCGGACTGGACATATCACTTCGAACACTTAGCCCATAGGACTGTTCGAACTATGACAAAAGTACTAAAAAACCTAAACACTACTTGACTAAGCTACTTGCTCTCCTACTTAGAGCTCATGGGTCTTTGAACATGACCCGGGTCCATTAAACATGACCCGAAAGCCCATAAGGGCCCAAACATAAGGGTATAAATACCCAACCACCTGCATTAAGTGTGGGTAATGAGAATTAACTGCAACCAGCCAGCTTAATTATCTCTCTACTCTGTACACTAAATATATAACACCCACATACTACTATTGAACATAAAAAAAATTACAAGCCTACCCTCAGGCGATAATTATCCTCACCAAATTGGCGACCACAGTGGGAGGAGAAGGTGCCTGAATCAAGCATTCAAAACCAGCTAAGAAAGTCTGTCCGAATGAATCCGGACAATCCAGAAGTACCACCAGCTCTGCTCGAAGTGGTGGGAGAGAACGATGAGTACACTATCGAAGAGCGTGATAGGCTAAAGGGTGAAATAGAATCTCTGAGGACTCAAAAGGCTAAGATGGGCATGCAAGAAAAGTCCAAAGCGTCAGTTGCTCATCACACCAACAACTCCAGAGAGCATGAGTCTTCAAAGACTCATGTAAGCACCAAAAAGACTCATGCCAACTCCAAAAAGTCTCACCGGTCCAAGCCAGTGGAGAGTTCTGACTCAAGCTCAGAATCTTCTGATAGCTCTTCGGACAATGAAGGAGTTGAAAAATCTTTATCCTCTAGCAGCGATGAGGGTCGAACTAGAAAGAAGCAAAAGCAGATAAAAAAATATTCAAGAAAAAGGGATAGACATGGAAGGATGAAAAAGAATATTGGTAAAGGATCATCTCACAGTCGGAGGCATGTGGACCGGATGCTGATGGATCCCTTCGCTTTTCACGATGAACCAGGTATCTTTGCAACCCCCAATGAGAATACTGTGTTCAGCCGTGGAAGAAATTGGAGGCAATCTCCATTATCTTCTAAAATTCTGTCCGGAAACCTCCCTAAGAGGTTTGACAACACCAAAATAGAAAAGTACGATGGCAGTACTGATCCGGACAACCATTTGGGATAATTTAAAAACTTCATGATGAACTTTGACGACGATGATAAACTACTTTTTAGGGCATTCTCCCAATCATTTACGAGGAGTGCTCTAAAATGGTACAACAGCCTGCCTCAAGGTTGTATTAAAGATTTCGATACTTTCTGGGTAGCCTTTCGAAGGCAGTTTGTAGGGAGTAAAGAGCTAAAGGGAAATGGAGACACAATAATCCATTGTACTCAGGAACCAAATGAGTCCTTGAAAGAATATATAAGCCGTTTTGTGAACACCAAGAATGGGTTGGCTGATTGTTTCGAACAGGTAGCAATAGCATCCCTAAGACAGGGCTTGAACCCTGGCAATTTGGCCGACTCAGTGACCAGAAAGAAGGCCATGATATGGGGAGGGTTGCTGAATCAGGTTGGAAAAAAAATAAACGTCGATGAAACAAAGAAAACCAGGATACACAGGTAGGTGAGGTCTACCCCGGTGACACCAAATCCCAATCAGAATCAGTCAGGGAACAAAGCAAGAGAGACCGGACAGGGGCATGGTAGGGAAAAAGCTCTGTCTCAGCCAGCTGCTCCTGCTCAGAGTCAGCAATCCAGAAACAAGAGAGGGCCATGGGTCCAACCGGAGTGGTTCGCAGAATTAAAAGAAAGTGTGGCCACCATTTTTGATAAAACAAAGGAAGATGTGTATTATCGGAGACCAGCCACATTGCAGTCTCCCAGAGAGCATCGCAATAACTCTTTTTGCCAATATCACAATGATATTGGTCATACCACTGATGATTGCATAGCATTGAAACAAGAAGTTCAGAACTTGATTGAGAGGGGAAAGTTGAGGGCTTACGTCAAAAGAAGAGGAGGTAACAGGCCTGACAACACTCACCGGGTTGGTCCAAGTAATGCTGCTCCGGAGGGAGCCATGGTTATAATTGAGAGGTTTGATGTGGAATCTGAGTACTTGGATCCTGATCCAACTCGAAACAGAGTGGGTACAATTGAGAAATGTTCTAGGTCGGTCTCTGGACTCATTAAGTTTTTTGAGTCACTTACAATTTTCGGAGGGGACACTATGACAGCTCCTACTGCCTCTTCGAGGAAGAGGCACGTTCATACTTTAGCCTCCCAGCTAGAAGGAGGCATGACTTCCTATCAGTCACAAAATTCATTCCCCTTCATTTTTTTTGATGAAGATGATTTAAGGGATATTGTTGGCCCTCATGAGGATGCTGTTGTCATAGGAGCATCTATTGGGGGCAACGACATAAGACGAATTCTGGTGGATACTGGAAGCTCAGCCAATATCCTTTTCTTAACCACATACAAAAGAATGAAAAATCCAGCTGTAATTCAGAGTTCGGACAGATCGATTGTGGGCTTTACAGGCAGCTCAGAAGATGTGATCGGAGAGTTCGAAGAGGAAGTTCTATTGGGCAAGGGCCCTTTCAAGAAAATGGTCAGAATACTCTTTTTTGTGGTAGATTGTCCCACTTGCTATAATTTTATTCTAGGGAGGTCTTGGCTCTCTCGGATGCATGCAGTGGCTTCGACAGTCCACCAGTGCTTGAAATATGCTGTTCAGGGACAGGTTGGATTCGTCCGGAGCAGTCAAAAGATTGCAAGAGAGTGTTATGCTACTGCGCTGGCACCCCGGACGCTGGGGGCAGTTTGCATCAACGATCAATAGCAGTTTGAGGGGCTTTCTAGGGGTGAGGGTGAAATTGATGACCCCAGAGAGACCCCTGGAGTATTGATACCGGTCAAAGAGGTAGAGACACACTGTTTGGAAGAAGGAAGAAGTGTTAAGATAGGCTCCTAAATACCACCCAATCTGAAAAATGAAATGTTAAAGTTTTTGAAGAATCATCAGCACGTTTTTGCTTGGTGCAATGCTGATGTTACTGGGGTTCCAGCAGAAGTGATATCACATCACCTATCCGTCCGGAGAGACGTAGCACCAGTGGTTCAAAAGAGAAGAGCTTTTTCTAAAGAGAAGGCTGATGTCATTGTGCAAGAGGTTGACAGGCTCACAAAGATGGGGCACATCAAGGAGTCTCAGTATCCTTTGTGGACTGCCAATCCGGTTCTAGTAAAGAAGAAAAATGGCAAATGGCGCATGTGCATTGACTTCACAGATCTCAATAGAGCTTGCCCAAAAAATTTGTATCCGGTCCCCCGCATTGATCAGTTAGTAGACTCCACCTCTGGGAACAAGTTGCTTTCCTTTATGGATGCCTTCTCCGGATACAATCAGATTCAAGTGGATCCGAAGGATCAAGAGCATACCATATTTGTCATTGACAGAGGTCTTCATTGCTATAAGGTAATGCCGTTTGGGTTGAAAAATGCTGGGGCTACTTATCAGAGATTAGTAAACAAAGCTTTTGCTGATCAGATTGGAAGAAATATGGAAGTGTACATTGATGACATGATGGTGAAGAGTGTGGATGAGCAATTGCACTTGTCCAGTCTCTAAGAAACTTTTGCCAACTTGGTAAAAGTGAATTTGAAATTAAACCCAGAGAAATGTGTGTTCGGAGTGCAGTCCGGGAAGATTCTAGGCTATATTATAAGTGAGCATGGGATACAACCCGATCCGGACTAGCTTAATGCTCTATTCCAAATGGAGCCTCCTCGAAATATTAAAGAAGTACAACGACTAACGGGGAGGTTGGCAGCCTTAAACAAATTTATCTCAAGGTCTTCAGACAGGTGCGCCCCGTTCTTTCAAACCTTGAAGGGTGCAAAGGGGTTCGATTGGACCCCACAGTGTGATGAGGCTTTCAATGAGATAAAAAAGCACATGTCCTCCCCCAAAACTTTATTTAAGCCAGTTGATGGAGAGACACTCTTCGTATATTTGGCAGTTTCAAGTTGTGCCATTAGTGCTGTATTGGTAAGGGAGGTCGATGGTCATCCCCATCCAGTGTACTACATCAGCAAAAGTTTGATAGATGCAGAAAGGCGTTACTTGAAACTCGAAAAATTAGCGTTAGCCCTGGTGATAGCTGCCAGGAAGATGAGGCCTTATTTCCAGGCTCATCCCATCATCGTCCGGACTTCTTTTCCCCTGAAGAATGTCTTCCAAAAGGCAGACATTTCAACCAGGATGACTAAGTGGTCAGTAGAGTTGGGGGACTTCGACATAGACTTTGCTCCTCGAACAGCAGTCAAGGCCCAAGCTGTGGCTGACTTTTTGGTTGAATTCCACTCCGACAGGGATTCGGAGCAAACTACTGATATAAAAGATAAAAAGGTATGGGTCCTCCGAACATATGGTGGATCTAGCACTATGGGATGTGGTGCATGGGTGTGTTTAACTTCTCCATATGGAGACAAAATGTACCAGGCTATTTGTTTTGCTTTCAGGGCATCTAATAATGAGTTCGAATACGAAGCAGCTATAGCTGGTTTAAAGTTAGCCTACATTTGTGGGGCTAAGAGGGTCAGGCTACTAAGTGACTCCCAGCTTCTTATCCACCATGCTCAAGGCCAGTCTGAGGCTAAAGTGTTGTTTACTCCTCCTTAAAAATGAAGCACTCAAGTTTAAAGGTGTTGTTTATGAGCACATACCTCGGGCAGAAAATGAGCTAGCAGACTCGTTAGCAACCATAGCATATACAGAGTCATATCCATGGATCCATGTGCTGGAAAGCCCCTCCATTCAACTTAGTAAGGGTAAAAAAGAGGAAATTTTTGAAGTGCAAGTGAAACAACCTCAAGACTGAAGGTTTCCTCTCCTGTAATATCTCTTCGATGGTATCGTGCTTCCGGATAAGTCACTAGCCAGAACATTGAAACACAAGGCTCGTGGTTTCATCATATTGAGAGAAGTGTTGTATAAGAAATCTTACAGTAAACCTCTCCTGCGCTGTTTGGGGGATGAAGAGTCTCAAGTAGTCCTCTCTGAATTGCATGATGGTGAGGGATCAGCCCATTATGGATTCAGGGCTTTAACAAGAAGAGTTTTACTGGCCGGATACTATTGGCCATCTATCATGAAAGATGCTAAGGAATTAGTAAGAAGGTGTGACCCATGCCAGAGGTACATCAATGAAATTCATGTCCCAGCCATTCCTTTAGAGTAAATTTCTGAGCCTATTCCTTTTGCTCGATGAGGGTTGGATTTAGTAGGACCTCTCCCTGTGGCGTCCGGAGGACGCAAAACTATAATTGTTGTCATAGACTACTTTTTGAAGTGGATTGAAGCAGCCCATTTAGCATGAACAACATCAAAAGCTGTTATAAAATTCATTCTATCCAACATCTGTTGCAGATTTGGTGTCCCACAGAAGATAACAACAGACAATGGGCCACAGTTCGACAATAGGGAAATGGAGAGCTTCTGTGCCTCAAGGGGTATACAACATTGTTTCTCTTCACCTTTCCACCCACAAGCAAATGGGCAATTTGAAGTGGCTAATAGAACTATACTGTCCGGTTTAAAGAAGAATTTGGAAGGGACTGCTGGGAAGTGGCCTAGTTATTTACAAGAGGTCTTGTGGGCCTACCAGACAACACTTGGGGCTGCAACCCAAGAATCACCCTTTGCTTTGGTCTATGGGATGGATGCAGTAGCTCCCATAGAAGCAACTCTCCCATCATTTCGTGTTCACAACTTCTCCGAACACGCTAACGAGGTGGCAATCAGAGGTCAACTTGATTTGATAGAAAAAAGACGAGTTAAAGCTCACCTTAGAGTTGCACACTATCAGGGTTTGATGAGAAGCAGGTTTGCTTCCAAAATTAAAAGAAAAGATTTCCAACCGGGGGACAAGGTATTAAGGAAAGTCTTCTTACACACTAAAGAAAATCTGGCCCCAACTTGGGAAGGTCCGTATATGGTTATTGAAAGAATTAAACCTGGAACATATTGGTTGGAAGACAAAGATGGAAGAGTTTTGACTCATCCTTGGAATATCGAGCATCTCCGGATGTACTTGGAATAACATTTGTGTAAATATTTACTTGTTTAAACATCCATGTAAATATTTGGAGGCATACTCTTTCCTCCCTGGTGGCACGGGGAGGTTTTAACGAGGTGTCCGAGCTTTTAATAAAACTTGATGCCTTCTTAAAAATTTTCTAAAGTATTTTAAGTTTTGTCCTTTGTCATACTATCCGGACTGAAATAACTAAGGGCTATTTAAACTCTAGCTGGAGAACTTAAACACTCTCACTATGAAATAACTAAGGGCTATTTAAACTCTAGTCGGAGAACTTAAACACTCTCACTATGAAATAACTAAAGGCTGTTTAAACTCTAGCCATTAAAATTGGGACATAATATGAAAGAACATGAGAATTGCATGAAACAAAGATATTCATTAAAATAAAGAGTAAAAAAGTGGTTTATAAATTAAGACTGAGCCTTTGGAGATGGCTCAGCTTCGTTTACCTTCTTCTTTCCCTTAGGATCATTTTCCTCTTCGTCTGGGCTCTCTCCGGCACGTTCTTCGTCATCGGATGAGGAAGCGCTAGAATAACCATGCAAGTCTCCGTGAGCCATTGTATGATACGGGAGATCGTCAGACTCAACATGAAGCCATAAGTCCCCTAGGTTCCTCTTCAGAAACTTCTCGTGGAAGAGTAGAACCATGTCAGACCTCACCTTGGCGTACATTTCCTCCTGGCTGTCGATCATTCTGGTGGCATAAGCGTCAATCTTGGCTTGAACCTTGGCCTCCTGCTCCTTTAGCAAAGTAGATTTCTCCTCGGCAACCTTGGACACTGTATTCTCAAGAGCAATTTTATCATTGGTCAAGTTGGTAATGATTTGATCATTGGCTTTGGATTCTCCCTTTGAGGTGGTAAGGTCTTTCTCCAGACCGGGCAGCTTCTCCCGGAGCTCTCTAATGGTGTCCTCTAAAGTGGAGACTTTTGTGGTGCTTGCCTCTTGCTTTCTCTTCAACTCCTCGGTTTCTTCCTTTAAAATGGTAGCATTGGAAGTAGCAGTGCGAAGGTCATCGGACATCCTCTCTTTGTCAGACTTGAGATCTTTGATGATATCGGCCTGGTTTCGGACTTGTTTCTCCAACACAAGTACAGGCTGAACGTTGCTTAACAAAGAGTGGGCTATGGCATCCCTTTCACTAGAAACGATAAAGGTCTTACCATTAAAAGTGACCGTGTTGGAGGTGCTCGGAGGAAGGTAAGGCCCGACAAGTCATCTCTGGGAAGATTGAGGAAGTATTCACCAAGCTCACCAAGATCGGTGATGTCTACTCCATCAATGTTGATATCTCCCCCCTCAACCTCATCGGTATGAAAGTCACCCGGAATCTCCTCGGCATGCGTTGGGTCAGTAGGATCAGCTTGGAGAGAAGGATCCGGAGCCCGGAGAGAAAGCTCGTCTCCCTTAGAAGTCTTTTTCTTCTTGGCCTCCCGGTCTGTGCTTTCGCTTCCCTGTTTACGATTTCTCTTGGAAGCCCTTGAAGGTTTTGGGAGGTTTGCTTCTTGCTTTTCAGTCTCTTGCTCCACCACTTCCAAGAGAGCAACATCGATTTGGCTTTGGACTGGCCCCTCCGAGTCTATTAGAGCATCCTTCTCTGCATCAGCAGGGTTAGCACCACCCACCACCTTCTTGCCTTTCTTCTTCTTGCCTTTCATCTTGCTCGGGGCTTTGGCCCGGCCTGGCAGGAAGAGTGTCCCATCTAGTTCATGGGTCCTCTTAAGCACAACATCCGGAGGAGGCTGAGTGGTGAGCTCCTCCCAAGTCAAGTCTCTCCGACCTGTGGTGTTCCACAAGTGAGACCTTGCCAAGTTTCCACTGGTAAAAGCAGTATGGAATCGGTTCCCCCACTTCTCAGCAGCCCAAGCATTAATCTTGTCACAAGTAACCTGCCCGGCTTTCAGGTAGTCACTAAATTCCTTGGGCAGTTCTGCTGAGGCAAAAGTAAAACCAATTAGTATAAACTAACTCTAAAAAAAAGACAAAAATATAAGGTAGGAGACTTACGGTCACTCCTCCACCTGCTTCTGAGGAGGCTTGGGTTCACTCCGGATTTGATCTTCTGTCCGTTCTCCCAAGCACCACTAACAAATATGAACTGGGTCCTCCAATTCCTCTCCGCCTCCAACAAGTCATCCACAGCCTTGAAGTCATCCCCCCATATTGAAATGGTAAAAGGAGATGTGGTGATTTCTACAAAGACTGGCCACAACAGCAAACTCCTCCATTGGTAGAGGGATTCCGGACAGCCTTGAAGCCATGATACAGGACATGAGGGTGTACCAGGCGTTGGGGCTCAGCTGGCTCAGACAGATTTTTATCAGATGGAAGTATCTGACAATCTCTGGGTCTAATGGGAATCTGAGCCCCCAGTTGAATAGCTCCGTGAACGTGACGATTTCGCTTAACTTGCAATCCATGGGGGTCTCTGGGTGTATGGGAATTCTGATCTTCACATTCTCCGGTATTCCCCACTTCGTACGCATCCTGCCCAACTCAGCTGTGTGGATGAATGCGTAGTTGATGTTTTGCAAGGAGTGGAGGTAATTAACACTGACCTTGTGAAAACAAGGCCCCACTCTTCCTTCGTGGCTCTCCGGCAGATCCGGATGCCTCAAATACAATTTCTCTTTGCCTTTGTCCTTCTTGGAAACTATTGCACTACTGGTCTGACCGGAGGGCTCAGACTCAAATGGAGCCTCTTCAACAGAGTCCTCTATTACTTCCTCCATAATGGTTGAAGGGTTTTCAGCAGCAGTAGTGGGGGGAGGGTTCAAATTTAACTCAACCTTGTCTCCGGACTTTTGGGCCTCGGTGTTCTTTTGGCTTCTGGCCTCCGGTAGAGTTTCCGGAGAAGGTGCTTCTCTTTGAAGACTTGGACTGGTGCCCTCCGGACCGGACAGTCTGTCCTTGGGGGCTCTAATAGGCACCTCTGACCCGGTGCTGCTGTCTTTTGCCCCCGACTTTAAGGGAGTGTTTTTAGACCCTTGGCCTTTAACTAACCGGCCTTTCCTCCTATCGACTAGCTTCTGAGGGGAGTGCTCCGTATCCGACCCCATTGCTATAAAGGGTGAGGGTTTTTTTAGGCTAGTAACTGTTACTCCTGGCTCGACAGCAGGTTCCGATTCCTGAACTGAGGAACCAGAGATAATGGGGGAGAGGTTAGTTTGAAATAGTTTTCTAGGCTTGGTGCCTTTAGAAAAAGAAGAGCCTTGATCTGACTCTGTGGCAGAGGTGATTGGTCTATCAACAAGCGAGGTGGGTAACCCTGCCGCAATTCGTCTTTCTCTTTCGACTTTTTGAGCCTTCTCTAACTCAGAAAGGTTGAGCCACCCGCCTTTGATCAGAGCGTTCGTCGCTGTAAACATAAACTATTGAGCAAGTTTTTGCTTTAGAGAGAGAAAGCTTTGAGAGATTTTGCAGAGTAAATGTGAAAGAGATGGTAAAACAGTAGAAAGTGAGTTTGAATTTATAGTAAATCTGAAAAAAGAAGTTGATTCCTAGGAGAATTCGAAAAGATTGGTAATGATTAAAGACGGCGCTGATGTCACCACCTTTAATTAAGAGGTTGCTTTTCGAAGAAGGTGGGTTCGAAATTCGAGGTAAAAAAGCGGCTGAAGCAACCAATCAGAGAGCGACACGTGTCCCACGAACTCTGGCAAAAACCGTTTTGAATTCGTGAAGCTTTATCAGTCCGGATAAACCCATAGCCAAAATTGACAGACCTGTCCGGATTAAAACTACCCCTGATGTCGGACTGTTTTTCAGGTTTTTGACAAGAGTATTTGCACAAACACCTAAAAAAGGGGCTCCTGATGAGTCTGAATTCTGCATGCTCCCCGGACAAGGACAGATCGGTCCAAGGCCTCCGGACCGGACATATCACTTCGAACACTTAGCCCATAGGACTGTTCGAACTATGACAAAAGTACTAAAAAACCTAAACACTACTTGACTAAGCTACTTGCTCTCCTACTTAGAGCTCATGGGTCTTTGAACATGACCCGGGTCCATTAAACATGACCTGAAAGCCCATAAGGGCCCAAACATAAGGGTATAAATACCCAACCACCTGCATTAAGTGTGGGTAATGAGAATTAACTGCAACCAGTCAGCTTAATTATCTCTCTACTCTCTACACTAAATATATAACACCCACATACTACTATTAAACATCAAAAAAATTACAAGCCTACCCTCAAGCAATAATTATCCTCACCAGTCTTAACCGGGTCGTAGGTTAGCTTCGACTTTGAATTATTATGATTCTTCCATATAATCAAACATATAACCTCAGGAATAACATGAGTAATGTGCACTTTATTATTAGAAAAACGTTGCCAAAATCTGATAACATGAGGCAGGACCATAAATCTTTCAATCCTGATATTGAATATGTCTCCAAAATTCATGCAAATTTGCCAAGAGTAAATACAGAATACAAAAATATGGTTAATGTCTTCACTATTAGAGCAAAATTGGGATTTTGATATTAAACTTAAATGTCTTTTCTGCATAATTGAATCAATTGGATTGTAGTTCTTGATAAGTTTCCATAAAAGAAAACAAAATTTCTTGGGAGTTAGGTTGTTCCAGTTTTTTTTGAATAAGCCTGAATGATTAGAGTGATGTCTGATTTTGTTCCATGTCTGCTTTGTATTGAAGGCTAGATCCGATGAACACTTTCATATAATAAATTCTTCCTTATTCTTGTTGATGTTGTAGTTCATAATCTGATTGATTCTAGAATGAGAGAGGAAGTCTTCCAATGTACTAATACCCCAATTGCTATTTTTTCCAGAATGTATTGACTTTATCTTCCAAGTAACAAGGGATATTATTATCATTGTTATAGATAGCAAGGGGAGTCTGGTTGTGCCAGTCATCTTTCCAAAAGTCCATTTCCCCTCTTCCAAGGATCCATCCGGTGTAGGCTCTGCATAATCTATAATTCCTGAAAGTCTCTTCCAGGTAAGTGAGCCAAGTTTTTTATAATTTGCATATAAATGATGTATATTGTTACAATAAATACTATGCATTATTTGAGCCCAAAGTGATTTCTTTTATCTGAAAAGAAACCACAGATTTTGGGAGTGTTGTTCTTAATATCAGTAAGATTTCTGCTATTCAGACCACCCTCCTCAAAGGGGATACAAAGAGTAGTCCACTTAGCTCAATGAATATTCTTTTCTGTAAAATTTGATCTCCATTAAAATATTATTGAATGTTTTCTCAATTCTTTTGATAATACTTGAAGGAATTAAGCTATTTTGCTTTTAATATGTTCTTGTGAATGAATCTTTCTTTTACAAAATCCCTTTGAGAGTTAGAGATGATGTTAGGAAGAATACTAGAGAGCCTTGAGTTAATTAACTAAGACGGTATTTTTTTAACATTGAACACATACCAATAAGCCTATAATTATCGAATAAGTCGGATTAGTAGATTTAGGAATTAAGCATAAACATGTTGCAAAGATTCCCTTAAGAATGCTCTGGACTTGGAGAAAAATATTAAGAGCAACACACAAATCAGCCTTGATAATTCTCCAGCAGACCTTATAAAAGAAGATATTATAGCCATCAATCCCCGCATCACTCGAGGGGTTCGTATTATTAACAATCTTCCAGATCTCATCTTCGGTAATAGGCCCCATTAACGATATATTATCCTCATTTGACACAAGGTTAGGAATGTTATCAAATATGACATCTTGTATCCTGATCCTTTCATCTTCAGAACTTCTGTAAGGACAAGATGTTAGTATATTTTTGAAATAGCATTCTACAGACTTACCAATTGTGTTAGAGTCGCTAATCTAGTTATTTTCATCTTTAATACTCTTGATTTTATTCTTCATTTTTTTCTTAGTTACAAAGGAGTGATGAACCTTTTTATTGCGGTATCCACCTCTTAACCAAGTGTTGTATCATTTCTCTTTCCAGAAATTATCTTCCATCATCATTGCTTGAAGATACATGTTGTTGGCTTTGGCAAGAGCATCTTTAGAATCACGATTTTAAATGCTGGTTTGTAACACTTCCATTTTCTTAATATTCTTTTCAGTTTCTTTGACTTTGTTGAAGATATTCCCAAAGTAGTTGGTGTTCCAATCTCTACAAAAAAATTTAGCCTTCTTCGCTTGTACCAGAAGATCTGATTAAGATAGCCCTTAATCTTCTGATTCTAATTCTGCTCAACAACACTTAAAAAGTTCTCGTCATTAGTCCACATATTCATAAATTTAAAGATTTTCTTAATGTATGAGTTAGACAAGATATTAGTATGAGCAGTTATACGCAGGGGAGTATGGTCAAAACAAGTTCTGACCATGTGAAGAACCTGAGTTTCTTTGAAAATTGTAGCCCAGTTGTTGCTGAACATAGCGCGACCCAGTTGTTGCTGAACATAACCAGTGTTCTTCTAAAAGACAATCTTTGATACAATCATTAAAATCCTTCATTCTATTCTGACACAAAGCTGTATAGCCAATTTGCTCGTCTTTTGAAGCAATAACATTAAAATCTCCCACAGTAAGCCTGCATTTCTTCGTGTTTGCTGAAGTTTTAAGTAAATTTCATAACAACATTCAGTGAAATCTATTACATTTAGCGTAAATAATAGAAAGATTAAAGCTTTTTTCTAATCCATGGTAGTTCACTTCAAGATGAAGACATTGGTCATGATTGATAATAATATCAATACCAATATCATCCTTCTAGAAGAGACATAACTTGTTGGAAATATTAGCAGTATAGTTATTGAATTCCAGCTTTGTGGCAACCTCCACAATCTTCTCCATATTGATCATTGGTTCATGAATAGCTATAATTATGACATTGTCTTTGATAATCATGTTTTTAAGCCTTCTTAAAGTAGGGTTGTTGTAGATGCCTCTAAGATTCCAGCTAATTAGCTTTATCATTATTAGAAAATGAATTACAGTTCATGTTGTTCCCTGAATACTTCAGAGACCTGATCACCATTTTATTTGGTTTCTTCAATTTCTTTGTATATTTGAGCTTTTTAACTAAAATTTCATTGAATTTGGGATCAAGAGATGAAGCTTTCAAGATTTGATTACTAGAGGTACTGCAACTAGTGATTTTTCATGGATAATTTATTCCAGAGCATAAGTTTTCAAATTCAGGAGGACCATATTGTATATATCCTTGTTCTATAGTCTTTAAAGCGTCGATGACTTCCATTTCTTGAGGAGTATGAGGCTCAGGATTCACCATTGGAGTATTATTTTGGAGAGAAGAAAAATCTTGCCTTTTGTTCTTACAAATGTTATCTTTATCTCTTCGATCATTTGTATCGCAATAGAACTGATTTTAAGTTTGTAAACTTTGTCAACAAATTGATTGAATCTCGATTTGTTCTTTAATTGACTTTCCTTTTCTTGAAGAATTCTGGGTTGTTCTTTATTGTTCTCATCCTTTTTTTTTTCTGTTACGAACATTTTTGCTTTCTTGCAGTCAGAATTGATGTGACCCTTATGGAAACAGAAATCACAATACAAAAGAAGGTTTTTGTAACTTAACGAAAGCCAACAACCATCAGCCAAATCCAATCCAAACCCAATGAAGCTTATTTATTACATCTAATTCGATCAAAGCATATCGTGCGTTCTTGTATGCTCTGTTCTTTTCCGGAACGATAACTCTATATGGGATTCCAATAGAAGAGACCATATCATACATTATTTTTGAGTTGTAAAGATATTCTGGCACTCTTTCAATCCTTACCCAGATCAACGGCAAGGGACTTTCTTTCTTTATGTTGAAGTCAGGTGTCCAATGCAACAATCCCATTCAATACTCTAAAAAATTCCATACATTTCTCGCCCAAAAATTACATACGACCTCTTTGAGATCAAATTCAAACAGTAAGTGTCTAGAATCCCAGATTTCTACATTGTATACTCCTTTGAACTTAAATGAATTCAAAAACTGATTCATGGCCACATTATTTGGTAAACCATTTTTGAATTTACCAATAAGGGTGATTTTCGAATGAACATCCAACCAATCTTTCACTTCCTGAGAGTATTGGAACGAAATATGGTCATCTTTTTCGCTGATGGTATATGGTGTCAGATCGGAGTAAGACAGATTTTTCCTTGGGTTCAAAACTTCTGCATAAGATTTCTTCGTTGAATCTTTCATGGAAGATTCGGCTCTGTTTTTTGAAAGGAGTATATGAAATTCGTCCCATTCGAAAATAAGATTATTATAGACCTCCATGGTGAGAAAAATGAATACCGATGAGAAAAACTAGTCTGAAACCAAAATAAAGAAATTATTGTCAAGTTTAAGATCTTGAAATCTTGGAGCGACTGCCCCTGGTTCCATAAACGGACCTCGAATCGATTCAGCCTACACTAAAATATCTAACATGCATTTGGTTTGAAAAATTATGTCGTCTATTGAAAATTGGATAAATAAAAACCTTCATTCTTGAAACTCGATGATAGAAAATTATTAATAGAGTTTATAACAAAATTTGTAATTTAAATCGTTGAAATATGTTTAATTTGTCGCATACCTCGTATATACTTTTAAAATCTATACTAATTGATTACCCACAACCCTACTTAATTTTAAAAAAAAATATTTTCATGATTAAAACTATCATAGTACATAACATAAACCTCTTAACTAATTATTGATTAATCATTGAAATTAGATCACCATGACACACAACCACATTACATGACAACCAAATACACTTAGCTAATCGATGAATGATACGTACCTCAAATCCAATAACTAAAAGTTGGTATGTGTCTAAAATCTGACTCCATCGATGTAAAATGTAATCACCAAAGTTTAATTTTGAGTAGGTTTAAAACTGCGAATTGTTCATTAATTACCAAGTTTTAATGTAAATAATTCATTATTATTTTTAAATATTTAGTAGTTTTTATAGACGGAATTCATTGGAATTTTTAAATTTATTGGAATTTTTAAATTTTATGGGAATTTTTAATAGAATTAGAAAAGTAGCAGACAATGGGAGATAATTTAAAAAAATTTAAAATTAAATTTGTGAATAGTTTTTTTATTATAACGATATAATCATTCGACTTCAAAATGTCCGGTAACGATTTTTTTGATTACAGCTATTTTTTATATAATATGTACAGATTTCAAATTATGGTGTGAGAGTCCTCGACTGTCACGATTTTGATAAATTTGGTCTATAAATTCTGATGGTTCAACAACTAAATTTGTCACAGCTGTCGTAGTTGAAAGATGTTCACCCAATATTTGTCATAGTCGATAGACCTTTGTCGAAAGTATAACAAAAATTATACAGAAAAAACTGTCATATTCAAGTTTACCAAACATTTTAAAATCAAAAAAATTATATATAAAAAAATTCATCAAATATTTTAGAAAAAAAAATGAAAAAAAAATACACCAATAAAAACACGAGGAGCACATTTAAACTTATTTTAAAACTTTTCAACACTAATTTGTCCATCGATTTTCGAATTTAGTGACATATAGTCTATACACTTTCAAAAGTCCGGTGATAGTTCATGACCTATCAAGTTCGGATAAAGTTATTCTCCCGAATTTGTTGATTAAGGTAATCTTTAAAGTTGCGACAGGACAACATACTCAACATAAACTTGTATCACCAATGGTCTCTTGACTTTAACCTTACATTTGAACTTCGATCTAAAATCGAAATACTAACAGTGATACAAGTTTCTGTTGAATATGGATACAAGTTTCTGTTGAATATGGTGCAACGTTGCATCTTTACATTAAATAGATATGGAGACTAATGGTATCAAAATGTATACCAATTAATACCACCGAATTTTTTAAAATCTAAAAACTATCTATCACAAAAATCAACAATCATGTATAAATGATTCAAAACCTAATTTTTAAATTGATAATCGCAGATAAATTACAATTCAAAACCTAATCTTAAATCGAGTTTAGTTTGTTTTTTTGAGGGAACCCGCAGCCGTTATTCAGAGTGCAATGAGTGAGCACAGGGTAAACCCTAATTCTACTAACGCCAGAAGGTAAACCACACAAGATGGTAGGCAGGCTCAACAGTGCACACAAGATGACAGGCAAGCTCAGCAGTGCGCACAAGATAAATCCTAATTCTACCAACGCCAGAAGATAAACTACAGAAGATGACATGCAAATTTAACAGGAAAATATAGGTAAAAAGATTCGAACTCATAGCCTTTGATAATAAACCTATCTTACCTAAAGAACAGTCAAACAAAAGACTAAAAAAGAGATATTAATATAGATAATCTAGACATCATCGAAACTGTTCCAAAGTACTGTCATCAACTTGATATTACCAGCTGCCCCCTGGTCCGAAAATCCCACCCTATAAAACCCCCATTCTCTCTCTACAGTACTTCATACACAGTCTATCACTTTAGATCTGATACAAAAAACTTACAAAACAAAAACCAAATATTTATCCTTTTTCAAATCGAAACTGTACCCAGATTACAGAATTCGACAAGCCAAAATGGGTCGATCTTGTTTCAACAAACTACTTCTAATTTCATTGCTTATGCTTCTCACCTTCTCTCATGGTATGTACTATTAACCAGATACTTTCATATTTGCTTTACTCTGTTTTGTTCTATAATTAATGTTTTTTTTATCATACTGTCAATCACAAGGATACAGCAGGAAACTGATTATTCATACAGTTGAAGATAAAGATCATTCCATTGCTCACCTGAAGGTTAAATTCTTGTCTCTACTATTGTTTTTCTTACATAAATTTGATAATAATTGTGACACCTCTTGATGATTTGTCTGTTTAAACATGATTATAATTTAATGTCTTAATTCGTCACAGTTTAGGGATTTTAGTCACAGATAGTTTTTGGATTTTAAAAAATTGGCTGGTAGTCCATCAATTATGTAGTTTTGATAAAATTAGTCTTGACATCGGTTGATTAACATAAAGCTGTTCCGTGACCCCATATTCAACAGAAATTTGTATCGAGAATAGTTCATAAACTGTCAAGTTTATCGACTATTCAGTTTTGATAAAATTAGTCCCGGCGTCGGTTGATTAACATAAAACTATTCTGTGACACCGTACTCAACAGAAACTTGTATCGAGAATAATCAAAAATGAAATATTTTAAAAAATATTTAAAAAAATTGCTGAATTTTTTTAATAGTTGTCTATAAATTCTTTTATAAAAAATAATGAGTTGAAACTATAAATAATAATATGAAAAGGGTCTATTATATTAAATACAATATTTAGAAATTGTAATGTGAAATTTGATGGTGGTTGGTTTGCAGGTAAGGGTGGGAAGAGGAATGATTGAAGTAATGGACTATAGCGAACCGGGGCCAAACACTAATCCAAGAGCTGGATATTTGTTGAGTCCACCTCCACCACAAACTTAATTAATTTTATTGTATTATTATATAGTTTCTTGCTAATCTGTCTTTTCTATTTCCCTTAAAACTCTTTCAATGTGTAATTAGTGTAATTGTTAAAACTTGAGACTGTTATATTAATAAGATACCTTGTATTAAGTTTTGTCCACAACTTTGTTCTATCCAAAAAAGTTTGGATGAATCAGAAAACTTTTTGTTTTAGATTTGGATTTATTAGTTCGAAATCTATGTATGATGTATCTAACAGAAATATGGATGTTGGGTTGAATCCCAACGGAACGGATCTAACATAAAGTACGCCCATTTCGAAGATCTACATGAACATGAACGGTGATATTAACTCGTTCAACTAAAGTCTTACATAAATGCTCGAAGTCAGACCAGCATCTATAAATCATTAAGGTTTACAGAGTTACGTATCGCGGAAATTCTTTTTAATAGAAACTAAGGAACATGTGTTTGGTCCGAAAGGTAGGGGTACAGGATTAGCCAAAAAGAGATTTAATGAAATTTGACCAAGCTTAAAATTGAGAAGGCACCGAAACGAGAATCGCACCAAAAGAAGAGTGAAATCTAGAGCTTTGATTCATAGAATAAATAGCTGAAAAACCTTTACAGAAAGTAGTGACCAAGAAAATCAACCAAATATCCACGCCTAACATCCTTCAAACGATTTAGAATGGATTCAAGACCAATTTGAGTAGAAAATAATCTTTGATGAAGACAAAACGAGTTATAGTATGAGATGCTTGAAGCTGATGAAAGGAGGTAAGTTATCGATTTGAACCTGATATAGATATCAGAAATAATGCATAAGTCAGTAAGAACCAACAAGTAGAGGCTTACTCTATTCTAAGGTATCCTAAGCCAGATTTGTCTAATAGAGCAATGACTTTTAAGTCAAAGGGAGCTTGAAAATTGATATGATCTATTTTCATTTTGCATTGCAAAGTCCACATAGCAAGCCAATAAGCAACTAGATAGAATAGAATTAAGAGATGTGGGATACTTCCTGAAGTTAAAAGCTTGATAAGAATATCAGAGTCCGATTCAATATAAATGCTTGATAGACTATTGGTTTTGCAGAGTAGAAGGTCGTCGTGAAGAACTCTGGCTTCTGTTTTAATTGGAGATAGCTTGCCATAAACATTACCATAGCTATGGATAACGTTGCCTGAACAATCGCGAATATTGATGCCTCCACTTGATTTGTCTGCAGACAAAGCTACATGTTTCAATATTTAATTTGTATCTACCAGGCTGAGGAGAAGTCCATAATAGAATAACAGTTTTTTAGGCCTCATCGGGTGATTATAGCAATTCAGAGTACGAGCAGCAGATTCCACATGTTTCCAGTGCTTACGCTTTAACAGGTTAGAATGATCTAAAACAGACAATATGTGTTTTATGTAGTTAATAGTAGAGTTGGGGGAGTGTTGACTTCCTTTATGCTGGATTTTGTTCTTGTTTTTCAGATAACCCAAGTGATTATAACAGGTAAGATTGTAATATGAATCTTTGAATGAGAGTTCCAAAACCATCTTCTTATGATGTGAATTGTTGTCATGTGTTTGCTGATTTTAGTCTTAAGAATATCTGCAAAATAGCTCCAAATTCTCCAAGCAAAATCACATGACACAAATAGATGATTAGGAGTTTCAACATTTAGGCAAAATTGGCATTTAGAAACTATAACCATATGTCTAGATTGGAGAGTGGAATCAATAAGAAGTCTATTAGTTAAGACTCTCCAAAGATGAAATGAAAACTTCATGGGATTTATTTGATTCTAAACTTTGTCAAACAAAGATGATTTTTTGTAATTGACTCTTATACTTTGATATGTGTCTTTAGTATTGAAAATTCCATCTTTGGAATCCTTCCACTGGATTAAATCTTCAACTTGAGAATTTACGGAAAGTTTAGAGATTAAGTTGTTGTTAGGAACAGAGAATAAGAGTCTTATCTTGTTAATATTCCAATGATTTATCTCCCATAAAGTTTTCACTTTATCTCTAATGAACCAACTATTATCCACATTTGAATCAAGTCTAATTAAAGGAGAATTTCAAACCATGTATCCAACCAGAAGTCTATAGATCCATTACCTAGCTTCCATTTGATGAAATGTTTTTCCAATTCTTCGATGTTAGATAATCTCTTCCATGTATGAGAGCTTGGCATTGTGTAGTTGATTTGTAAATTATGGTATTTAATACAAATGGTGTGCATGCATCTAGCCCATAAGTATTTATTCTCCCTGAACCTGTACCAAAGCTTACAAGAACAAGTTGATTGAATGACATTTAGACTCTTTAAATTAAGGCATGCTTCACTAATTTTTTTGCTGTTTGTAGCCCAATTAGACCGATGGATGTTATTAGAATTACGAGAACCTTCTTAAAGGAATTTATTTAAAAAAAAAAATCAATCTTTCTTATATTAGTTTTAGGAATCCAACAACTCTGAAACCAATACATAAGTATAAATAGGAAGACAGAGTTAATAAGAGTTAGTCTACCGCCAAATGAGAGATTCTTGCCTTCCCACTCCATAATTTTTCCTCTGAGTTTATCTAGAAAAGGGACATAATTGTTGGTTTTGTTGTTTGAATTCAGAGCAATACCAAGGTATGTAGTGGGAATAAAACTGATACTAAAGTGAGTCTCAATGGATAAAGCATTGATCTTGTCTTGAGCAAGATTAGAGGCAGTGATTATCTTAATTTTCTCCTTGTTGATAGATTATCCAGAAGCAGTTTGGTAAGCCTGGAATAAATTTCCAATAATATTTATAGAAGACATCTTACCATTAGAGAAAATCAATAAATCGTTAGCAAATGTAAGACTAGATATAATTATACTACTTCTCATGTTAAATTTTAGAGTTTTGTTAGTTTCATAGAGCTTGGTCAGACCTTTAATTAGAGTTTCTTCAGCAAGGATAAATAGACTAGGGGACAGAGGGTCCCCTTGTCTAATTCCCTTGTTAGTTTAAAAGAAGCCACTGATTCTGTCATCGATGATAATTGATACATAAACATATTTGATAAGGCTGTTAATTAGATTTTTAATTCTTTTAAAAAAGCCAAAACATTGAAGAACTTTATGTATAAAATTGTGAGATAAGTTGTCAAATTCCTTAGACATTCCTAGTTTGATTACAATATTACCAGAATTTGTTTTTCTGTTTAGATCGTGAATGATTTCATTTGCAATTAGTATATTGTCATGAATTAGTCTTCCTCAAACAAACCTTCCTTGCACTTCTGAAATAAGCTTAGGAAGAATGTTAGAAAGTTTATTGTTTAATATATTGGACATGATTCTGTTCATAATGGTGCATAAACTAATCGGACGAAAATATTTCGAGTGAACATGATTACTGATTTTAGGGATGGGGCAAATTCTAGTGGCCATGAATCCTTTTGGGATTTGGTGACCATGAAGAAATGAATACATGGATTTGCAGAAATCAGTTTTGATGATTCTCCAACAGGTAATGTAGAAACATTTTTTAAAACCATCTAAACCTATTGTACGTGTAGACTTTGATTCTGGATGATATTAAAGACTTACTCTTCGGTTAGAGCTTCCAGTAAGTATTCGTTATCTATATCATCAATAAATTTAGGGATAATATCAAAGATATTATCATTAGTATTAGTATCAAGATCATCATAGTTGGAAGATGATAATATATTCTTAAAATATCATTCAGCAGAGTTATTGATCAAATTATCATCAATGATCCAAATATCATTATCTTTGATGCATGAAATTCTGATCTTTCTCCTTTTTTCTTGACAAAGTTGTGATAAACTTTGGTATTGCAATCTCCATCATTCATCTAACTAACATAGCATTTTAAAACCAATATTCTTCTTCCACGGTGAAGGCCAGTAAATGATCTACACTAGCTTTTGAAAGATTTATTTTGTTCTCATTATTATTAGTAATCATCAAGTTTTCTTCATATGCTTTGAAAATTTCTTATGTATAACAAAATTTATCAAAGATATTGTTGAAGTGATTCTTGTTCCAAGTTTTAAGAACGTGCTTGAGTCTTGTAATCTGTCTTTAGTCATTTTGATCCATAATGAGGTATGATCCGAGCACGTGCGAGCCGTATGAGTCACCTGTATGTCATTGAATTGCTCAGTCTGATCTTGATTCATCAAAGCCCTATCAAGTATTTTCCATATGGACTTATTAGACCAATAAAATTTGGTACATGCATAACCCGCATCTTCGAGAAAACAATCACACATCATATTATTTAAATCTTTGGAACTTTGATTACTGAATGTAGAACGTCCTAGATGTTCAGTGGGAGAGCAGATGGTGTTATAGTGTCTAGAAACTAGCCAAGCTTCAATATTATAAGATATTAGTCTGAGAGTATTCCATAATTCTGTTCTATTGATTCTCTGACACTTTGCATAAACTGCAGTGATAGAGAAAGTTTCATTAACTAAAATATGCTTAATCTATAAATGGATGCATTAAATGTGATTTACTGTAACATTTATCGAAAGATCTTCACTCCAAAATATCCAAATTTTATTTGAGATATTAGCAGTGTACTGTTTAAATTTGAGTTTATAAGATATAAACTATTGTCGATCAATACCAATTATAGGTTCCTGGACTGTAAGAAGCTTGATATATATATTTTTCATTATAGATTTGAGCATTCTGAGGGAATTATTTAATCCACGAATGTTCCAGTTTAACACTTTGATCATTTTGAACTGGTTAGGGTAGCTCTTTTTGTCTATGTAAATTTTACAGATTTGATGACAAGAGAGTTTTGTTTCTTCTTACTTCTTGGTTCTTTGAGTTTTTTTGTTGAAAAGGGCTTGGAAGCTACAATCAATCTTTTTTCTTTTTTAAAATAGGATTTTGGGGCACGGTTCTAATGTTATCTTGATTAGGTGTTTGATTTCCAGATGGAGTATCTACTTCTATGGTTGGTGAGAGATAATAATCATCATTAAGAGATTTTATGGCTTCAATGATGTATTCTTTTATGTTTTCATAATCTTTATTTTTCTCTCCACTATAATTTATCATTGAATTATCTTTTATTTGTTTGTATTCAATGATTTCCTCAATCTTGGATGTTTTTTGGCTTTTATTGTTATTATTAATTAGATTTACTACTATAGACTTCAGTTTTGGACATCCAAAATCTGTAGAATTTGATATTTGGTTTTTGTGGTATTCTAAATTTTGTCTTCCTTAGGTGCATGATTGACGGGTGGAGCTTTCTTGCACTGTTCTATACCATGTCTCATGTGTTTGCAAATTTGGCAATACTGAGGAAGATTTTTATGAATGATCTTGAGCCAATGACCTTCATTTTCACCAAATCCAACCCATATGTGAGGTTGGATTTCTCTAGTAAGATTAACTTCTACCCGAACCAATCCCACGTTGAAAGGTGCTCTATTTTTTTCAAGTACCCAAGTTTTAATTAGATTTCTAATTGAAGCAACAATGGTGTGAATAATCAATTTATTGAATAAAAATTCAAGGACTTTGGCAATTTTGATCCAAACAGGAGTAATATGGCCTTCAACCTTTGGATTGAAGGTGGGAGTCCATTTTAATATCCTCATGACTATGTTTCCAATTGTCCAAACGCATCTGCTCCAGATTTTACCCAAGTCTTCTTTCGTTGAGAGTTCAATCAAGATGTGATGTGAATCCAGTTAGAGACGTTATAAGGACCAGATAATCTGCGATCCGTAAGAAAATTTGTTAGTAAGTTCTTTTTAGGAATTCCAATCGAGAACTTACCAATGACAATGCATTTTGTTTGAGACATTAAGAGTTCTTTGTCTTCTTTTGAGAATTAAAGTGATACATGGTCACTTTGGTATTTACCGATTCAAGAATATAGTCTTTGTGCTCTAATGTAGTTTTGCATAATTCAACAAAGGATTTGGTATAGTTATTTTTAGCAACTACGTTGTTACTTTGTTTCTTTGTTGAGTGCAGTAATTCTGGGAAAGTAGTATCTATTTGTTGTTGATTTTCTATTGCAGGGCTAACCAAGATAGAAGAAGAAGAAGAATTGTTTGCTAAAATCTTGCTAATAACTTGATCTTGAACCTGTATGTTAGAGAAGAAAAGCATACATAAAATGAATGAATGAAAACAGAAAGTTTTGAAGACTTGTTGACAATTAAGGATTGGAAGATTCAATCAATTAATAAGATAATGCTGTGATATAAAGAGCCAAGAGCTGAAGATTGAATGCAAATAAAAGAAAAATCTTTCTTGGACATCAAAAATGGTTTCTTCTGAGAGGAGTTTTCCTTCTCTCCTCACCCCCTTCCATTAGTTTCCCTTGCCTTCAGAAAACTTGACGGAACTTCCATGTTTTAGCGATGATATATGTGTATAGTTTACAGTTCAATACAAATGTAATACGCTTCATTCCCAATTATATAAAGGAGAAACATTCAAAAACAAAGCAATCGACTTTCTATTGAAAATTATATTAGTCCTCAAATATATTATTTTCTCCATATCTCTTATCTTTATTTTTATTTTTTATTTACTCCCTAAATCTGTTAGCATAAATCTTTTATATTTTTCACATATCAAAATTGGAAATACTGCTGGAGATGATTGGTTCCAAGTAAAAAATATAACTATAAAAAAAATCTTCCATGAAACAAATCTATTACAAAGACGGATCAATAGATGAAAAAGGCGAATCTTAAAGACCGATCTATATTTTGATGAACCAAATGAGTCAAAATCCAGTTTTCTTTTTTCCTCCTATAAATATTGTGTTTGTAGTTTCAACATTCTTGGTTACGTGAACCAAAACGAGGAAATTAAGATACGTCAGATGAACAAAAATGAACTGTTGGGCTCTTCCTATGTGGGAGTCCAATTATCATATGGGCTAAGCCCAATTTGGATAACACATAGGATTTTGGTTTATGTATAAATATATTTTATACAGTGTCTTTCGGAAATGAGCATCATATTCTATAGCGCAGTTTTTGAGAGAAAAAGGTGATCCGAGGTGGAACTTTGTGCTTTCAATCGGACTGTCTCCGGTTGTCCGATCGGCTTCAATTTTGGTGAGAAGGCTCGTCTACTTGTCCTCTACAATCTGTCCAGAGGGTTTTTGATTTGGAGTCATCTAAGTGTGTTTTTCGAGCATCTTCTTCTAACTTCATTTTGGGGATATTTTAGTGAATTTTCTGATTTCGGTTCATTATCTTGTGTATTGGGGTTGTGTATGAAGTTGTCATACTTTTTGTGGCGTATGCTCTAGTTTTATCTAGAGAATAGTTTTGTAACCCATCTTCTGATAGTGAATATTTGGTTGGACTCCGAAATCAGTCACGTGGTTTTTACTTCCTACACTGGGAAGGTTTTCCACGTAAAAAATGTTCTGTGTTGTTTGCGTTTATTTTATTCAGACTTGATATTTTGTTTGGGATCGTTATCTCTATCATACTTGATACAAGAAAGAAGATTTCGTTTGTGCTTCTATTTCTTGTCAAAGTGGTATCAGAGCGAGAGGTTGTGCACTTGTCTTGTATCAAATATGGAGGTGAATACAAGCAGAATGGTGACGATGAATGGTTCAAATTATCATATATGGAAATCGAAGATGGAAGATCTTCTTTATGTTAAAAGTTTTCATTTACCAGTGTTCGGTGATGAAAAACCTAAAGATAAGTCTGATGCAGAATGGATAATTATTCATCGACAGGTTTGCGGCTTTATTCGGCAATGGGTTGATGATAATGTGTTGAATCATGTTGTAGACGAAACAGATGCAAGTAAATTGTGGAGTAAACTTGAGGAGTTATATGCTCGGAAGACAGGAAATAGTAAGTTACTTTTGTTCAAACAGTTGATGTATTTGAGGTATCAAGATGGATCACCTCTTACAGATCACTTGAATACCTTTCAAGGATTGATTAATCAGTTGGCTGCTATGGGTATCAAATTTGATGACGAGGTTTTGGCGTTATGGTTGCTTGGTTCGCTGCCAGACTCATGGGATACTTTCAGAATGTCTCTTTCTAATTCAGCTCCTGAAGGCAATATCTCAATGGCATTAGCTAAAAGTAGTATGTTGAATGAAGATATGAGAAGAAAAACAGTTGGCTTCTCTTCACATTCAGAAACTCTAGTCGTTGAGAAACGTGGTAGAAATGAAAATCGCGGTTGGAAAACTAGAGGTAAAAGTAGAAGCAAGAGTCGAAACAAGTCTAATAAATTTGCAGATTGGGAGTGCTACTACTGTCATGAGATCAGGCACAGTAAGAATTTTTGTCCTAAGTTGAGAAAGAAGAATAATTTTGAGAAATCTAATAATGGTAAAGAAGAAAAGAACAAGGAGAAAAATTATGATGAAAGTGGTGACGAGAAACATGTTGCTGCAGTTTCAGATAGCTACTTCGTTGTTATTGATGATGCTGTTGTGAATTCTGTGTCTGATGAAAATGGTTGGGTAGTTGACAGTGGTGCTACAATTCATGCCACTTCTCGTAGAGAATTTTTCTCATCTTACACATCTGGTGACTTTGGTTCTGCAAAGATGGGAAATAATGATTTGTCTAAAATGGTTGGTATTGGTGATGTTTATCTAGAAACAAGCATGAGTGCAATATTGATTTTGAAGGGTGTTAAACATATACCCGATCTTGTTTGGACCCATGCTTGTTTCTAGATAAAGGTGCAAACTAATGATATGTGAGCTAATAGTTCATATATATAGTCAGAGAGGTGCATCCTTCATTTTTATTTGATTTTACAAACTTTTGTTTGTCTTCGCATAACAAAAGAAAAATTCAACAACAAATACTACAATTTTGAATACACCATTTTGGCCGAGACTTGATCTAGTCCTTTCCATATCCTTCAACTAGGAATATAATGACTATTCAGCAAGCCAAAGACCAAAGACAACCATTTCTTTCATTAAAAACAAGAGTTCTCCTGGATATATTGAAAAGACTAGAGAGGTTACTCCATCATACCTACAAACAACATGAAGAACTTTTCTTTTCCGAAGCATTTTTAAAGCAAGTGCATCACTGAAGTACAAGCAAATAACTTTTTCCCCTCTAGCAAAATATAACTTTTTTGTCCGACGAAGGGTATTTAATATGCAAGTCAAAATACGATCAACACAAATCAATTTAAAGAGGTCACTAAAGTTAGTCCGACTAAAATAGGAACCTAATCTATCAAAATATTCTCTTAGGATTCCGACCAAACAAAATTGCAATACTGCTTGATACATTTTTTAATTAAACATTCTATGAAAACAATCAACAAACTTCGGCGATTATTTATGAAGCCAACTACTCAAAATTATTGAATTTCACTAAGATACTCATTCCTCTATTCTTTTTGCAAAGACTAGACGGAATCATTACATCGCATAAAATTTACTTGGTTGAATCCGTTTCAACTCATCCAAAACTCCTTCGACAATAATATTTGGTCTAACTTTCTTCAGCAAGAAGATGGACATCAGAACAACTAATCAGTTATAGAATCATAAAAATTCTCTCAAGTATGTTTTATCAATCCTCTATATATATATATATATATATATATATTAAGGTATTTATTTATTTTAATTGTATAAACTTAAATGAACCATCAAGATACATAATCAATTGAATCTTCTAATTATAAACAGTATTAAAAGTAAAACAATTGACAAGACGATTTCAAATTTAAGTTTGATCGATAATTATACTGTATTTTATTTTTATTTTTTATTTTATTTTTTTTATTTTTAATTACATTTTAAGTAGCGGTGGTAATGTTGGTCCGAGCCCGCCCAAGTCGGTCCGATCCGGCTTAATCCGATCGGGTTTTGTTCAGTCCGAACATTTAATGGGTCGGGTACGGATATACGAATTATGATCTGTAGGCGGGTCGGGTCGGGTATAGATTTTTAATTTGTCCAACCCAACCCGACTCGTAAATATAAATTATATATAAAAAATAAAATAAAAAATAAAAATTATTGTAAATTTTGTAATAGTATAACTAAAAAAATATACTTACTAATTATTAGAAGACTGACATTATATTTTCCAATAATATATCGTATTTAAGTTTACTTTTAGAGTCAATAATATATTTATTAATTATATTCTTTCTATAAATTAGTTCCATACATTTTAAATATATTTCTTAAATCTTTGCCTATATATATTTTCAATCCTAATTTATAACTTTTTAAGTTCTTTGGATTTTTTCTCTTCTCATGTTGTATATTTTGATTTAAAAATTTAAGTCTTAAAATTTTATCTTAAATTAAAAATAAAGTCAAATTTGGCTGGTTTGGATCGGATCAGACCGGCCAACCCGAATAACCCGAATAATAAAAATAATGTTTATGGGTCGGGTCGGGCTAACCCGCGAACATAAACGGATGGGGCTCGGGTTCGAAAATATTAAACCCGTTGCGGATCGGGCGGGTTTGGGTTCGATTAAAAAACAACTGGTTTAAGCTGGTCAGCCAGAACCCTGTACGAACCCAGCCCATTGTCATCCCAAATTTTAAGTCTATTTACCCTAAATTTAGTATTTTTTTTGCATATCATATTGTAATTTATACCTAAATTGATACTTTAAGATATAAATCTCATCAAATCTTAATATACAAATAAAAAAAATAACAAAAAAAGATATTGAATTTAAAAAGATTAAGCTAAAATAGATCAGATAGTTCAACAAAATCTGCTCTCCGTAAGTTTTACAAACTCGTTAAAATCAATCCTCCCATCTCCATTCTCATCAAAATTTTGTATCATTTTCTTACAACTCTCGACTTTAAATCCTTCTTGCAAACCCAAAACACATAAAAGCTTCTCTCACTTCTTCAACACTTGGCTCTTCTTCTTCAAACATCATCGAAACTTCACCAAAACTCAATTTTTCTTCGATTCTTTCACTCTCTTGATTGCAAAAGAGTCCAAGATTCTTCATTAATATATCCATGTCTTCTGCCAAAAGGGTTTCTTCCTCTTCTTTTACTTTGACAAAAGGTTTCTTGGTTAAGAAGTTTTGATCTAGGGTTTGTTTTTCGTTTTTAGTGTTTAGGGTTTGAAACATAAGATGTTTGTGGAGGAAAGAATAAAAGCTTAAGAAAAGAATTTGAAATCTTCGGAACAAAAAGAAGTCCATAGAAACAAAACTTGATTGCTTAGCCATAGTTTATGTAAAGTTCTTGAAAAACTTTTGTAGCTGTAGTGTTTTTATAGTCAGAATGTGTTGATTGAAATGTTTTTATACATGAAGATGAAGCTCTTGATTTTTTGATAGGTGCTTAGGTAAGAGGAATGTGCTTCGAAAAAGAAAGGAGAGTAGGAAGTATTTGGTCAAGACTAGTGGACAGCGAAGTTTCTTAATAAGATAGTTATATACCCTTCAACGTAAATAATATTTTTAATCAGCTCCCGAATTTTGCAATGATTACGAATTCAACATTCAGAGTATTTGCAATGTTTTCTCTTTTTCTACACTATATTATTGACATGTTACATATATCTAAAAAGATCGGTTAAAAAATTGATAGGGTTAGAAACCAAATTTCGGAGTGTACACATCTTTTGTATTTTTTATTGAAGGGTCTGTAATTTTATTTTTCTATTGGTTTAATAAAAATAAAATTATTTTGTAAAATCACTTACGTATGATTTTTTGTCTTTACTACGTATCTGACTGGAAGTACGATTTCATATTTTGGTATTCACGTATATAGATAATCAATTGTTCCAATAATCGCGTAATATTTTTTAGCTAGTGACGTCTTCCAATATTAACAAACACGTTCAGATTATAAAATTTTGCAGTTTTCGACAACCATCTTGTTGAACTATTACATGTTCTAAATACGCTATAATTTTTGTTTTGTCGAACTTTCAAAACATCAAATGTAGGATTCACTTCTCACCGTTTAGACAAACTTATAATTTTGTAATAATATCTAACTTTCAAAACTTCAAATGTTATGATTTTGTAATAATTTCTCCAAAGCCTGCTGCGAAACAATTTCAACTGATAAGCACTTGGGGCATAATATTTGCTTATTTCAAAATATACTTTTATAGTTGAATGTTGCATCGAAAGTAAACCGCCGACTTTTTTTTAGAGGATTTAAAATTCACTTGGTTTGACCTAATGAAATGTTACATGCTAGTAATCGGGTTGAATTTGAGCACTATGATTTGGCCCAAATCTTAACACTTAAGCATGAAAATATCATTTAAAGAGTAAATTGATTAATCCAAGAAGTAAATTTATAAATTCAATTTACTGGGTTGCGGTCTCCGATCACAAGAGGATATATGTTAATGAGATTTTACAACTTAGGGTTTCAAGTTGTAATAACTCATCTAAGAATGACTATGATTTAAGTATTCTGTAAAGCAAACCTATACAAAAAGAAACTCGCCGTATTTGTGATTGAAAGCACCAAAAAATTTGGTCATGTATCTCTTGAAAATATCTTGAAGCCTATTGATTAACTGTAAAATACTGAAGACTGAGATACTGGATAGCAATAATATGCAACACTAAAAGCATTTTTTCTACTGTATTAAAAATCATGAGAGGATTTATTATTTTTTCCGCGTATTTGATGAACTGATTGATGTGATTCATTTAATATTCATCAATTGATATCTGATTGATGAACTTTCTTATAATTCGCACGACAAACAATTGTATATCTATTATCATATCATGTATGTTTTTCTTACTGTAAAGAATCTATGCCATTGAGATTAAATGTTTTGGTTAGGCTTGGATCTATGGTTTATATGAAAATCATGTTTATAATGATTTATTCTTATTGAACATCATGTTTGTATATTTAATAGATTGAATATATGAAACTTATAATAAAATTTGAGATTTTTTTATTAATTTAGGTTTGATTGATGTCTCGAATTTTTGTGTCAAATTTAGCATAAACTAATCCTTAATTTAAAAAATTAATTCAGACCTATCAGGACAATAACTCATTGACAACTATACTAGAGATATTGTTGTAGATTAAAGATTGTCCGACAATGTTCATCATGGCAAGCAAATCGCTGACGCTACGGATGATCATCGAGACTTGCGAGGTAGATTGTGACCTACTCTTGGCTGGACGGATTGCCTAGTGACAACAACAAAAGGCTAGAATTTTATTTTCTTGAAGGCGAGTAACGTTTTTCGGAAGGTTAATAATGTTTTTTTGGAAGGTGAAAAATGGTATGAATAATGTTTTTTGTTATATAAACAGTGTCGTGAAATGTATTTTTGGAAGGTGAACATTGCTCTAAATAGTCTTTATCGAGAATACTATTCATCGAAACATTATTCATCGGAATACTATTCATCATAATAAAATGATTTTTTTAGATTTGTTTCACATGATAGAATGTTTGAGCATGTTGTTTTTTGTATGTGATTGTGAAATAAATTGTGCATGTGTTTAAATGTTTAAATAGATTTTTATGATTAAGGTTTAATATTCTGGTAGGTGAATTTTGGAATTAATTTAATCGGTCATCCAGAAGGTTAAACTGATCTCTTTGAGGATCATAGGCTTTTAAAAGTTCATGAGGTTAATTTAAATTCAGATGTTGCCAACCTCCAGAAGGTTAATATTTGGGTATTATTAACGATGAACTAGAGAAAATTCACAAAAAATTGTCATTGTAATAATTTAATTTTAAGTAGGTGAAATCAGCACTCCTGAGGGTTTCACCGGTACTTAGGAAAATTAAATGAATCCTTGCAATTTTTTAATTTTAAGTAGGTGAAATCAGGCTTCTAGAAGGTTTCATCGGTACTTGAAAAAATTAAAGTATGGCTATTTTAATTTAAATAAGTAAAACCAGTCCTCCATAGGGTTTCACTGGTACTTAAGAAAATTAAATTATTTTCATGCATGTTAGTATCTATTATCAATTATTTTATGTTTTACATGTATATACCATGTTTATGCATATTGGTTGTTATATAATCCAAACATGTTATGTGTTATTTGTTTTTTATAGTGTATTTGGGTTACAATCCGTTGGGTAATAAAGCCCCCATATTAGATGGCATAGATTTTTTTATATGGAAAAAAATATATGTTAATGTATTTGTTTGTTCATGAATATGACTATGCAATGATGAACCCCTAACCCTCTGCTTTAAATTAAGAAATTACATCTTAGGAAACTAAAAAGCAAGAGAAGTGAGAAAAGTCTTATGGATTATGCATGACCATAATATTACAAGGAATACCAGTTGTATTTTGTGGGGCTGTCCCAACAGATTCTACTATAGTGACAGATTTTCTCGCGAAAGTGAAGAAATTATTTGATAATAATGACTATATAGAAATGCAACGTCTTATTAATGAGCTATCTACCTAGAAATACAATGGTAAAGGTAAAACATGTGAGGACATTATGAGAATGTCTAGGATTTCCCAAAATTTAAAGATAGTTGGCTTAGACTTACATGAGGAGTGCGTGGTATGATTCATTTTTCAGTCGTGACAAAAAAAATTTAAGCATTTCTAGTTGACCTATAATTGTATGCGAGAAAATAGAACATTAATGAGTTGATTTCCCATACCGTACAAGAGGAGGAATGGCTTAAATGAGTAGTGCATAAAGTGAATATGATACTATCTAAGAAGGGGATGAGACATAAATGGAAGGTTGATGACAAAGGACCGGGTCAAGGTCTGATTAAAAATAAAATACATGGAGAATCGATGGTTGGTCGATGCTTATTCTACAAGGAGAAAAAACATCTAAAGAAGGATTGCGAGAAGTGTCGGGCATAAATGTTAAGCAAAGGCACTCTCAAAATTTTGGTTGTTTTGGAAAGTAATCTTTATTAAGTGTGAAAGAATACTTGGTGGATTTATGCAGCTACTACAACTCATGTATGTATTTCTTTGCACGATGCGTCAAGGAGAAGGATGCTAAGTAAGGATGAAAAATCCATCATCACCATAGATAGGATCTCATTACATGTATTAGAAATTTATGAATTACATTTAGAATTTTCTACTAGACATTTTTTATTTTTTGATATGTAATGTTTGTTCCCAATTTCGAAGGAACGTAATTTCTTTTCCAGTTTTAGATTTGTATGGATATTATTATCTTACTGGAAATAACAATTTTGCTCTTTCTTTAAATAATATGATTGTTGGGCATCTTAGTTTGATAAAGGAAGATAATTTATATTTGTTAAATATTGTTAATAATCATAATGTTTCCATGAGTGAACAACATATACCAAATAAATTTACAAGGTCCAAAAAATCCTCTAAACTGTAGCACAAACGATTAGGTTAGGAATCCAAAGTTATGATGGACAAACTTGTAGCTGAAAGTTTATTGGGACCTCTATATTAGTCTGATTTCAAAGAATGTATCGAGTGTATCAAAGGGAAAAAATCCAAAATCAAAAGGGTCTAGGCATATAGAGCGATTACAATCTTAGAGTTGATGTATATCGATATACGTGGACCGTTTCCACAAGAATCATGGAATGAAAAGTGGTATTTAATATCATTTATCAATGAGTTCTTTTGGTACGGGTATCTCTATCTCCTTTTTGAAAAGTTTGAGGCCCTAGACAAGTTTAAAAATAACTCGCTAACATCATTAAGAGCGTTAGATATAAAAGTGATGGTGAATATTATGGTAGATATAACAGATCGAGGAAACAATATCAAGGATAATTTGAAAAATACTTAGAGGAGTGGGGCATAATCCCTTAATACATAATGTCGGGTTGACCCCGCATGAATGGTGTGTATGAGAGATAAAACTATACACTAAAATATATGGTTAGAAGTATTATAAGTAACTCACCTCTACCATTTTCTCTCCGGGGGAAGCCATCAAATGTGTCGCTTACATACTCAATAAAATATTCACTAAAAAACATGTTAGGACCCCTTATGAGCTTTGGAATAGGGCATGCCCAGTGTAAAGCATATGCATAAATGAGGGGTTTACAGTTGAGGTAAGGGCATAAAAACCTCATTGGTTATTCATAATATAAAAGAAATTAGACCCAAAAATAGCTAGATGCTTCTTCATTGGTTATTCTAAATACTCAAAAGGTTTTAATTTTCATGTTTCTCTTACTGGTAGTATATTTGAAACCGGAATGAAAATATTTTTACATGATGTTGAGTTTTGAGGAAGAAGAAGGGAATATATGTTCATTTTGAGGAAGACTATATAGAGATTCATGAATGTTTTAACGGAGATACTCAGGTATCAGAATATTGGGATTTTATGCCAATCATTTTGGTAACATTAGAATAAGGTAATACCTAGGGTAACATTAATTTTCCACTTGAGGGTTTCACCGAATACATAATTATGTTCCACTTAGAAGGATATGAGTCTCAATGTAATCTTCTACAAGAAGATAAAAATGAAACTATTCATGAAGATCAAACTTTACATCCTCAAGAAATGCATGCAGGGGTAAATGTACACTTAAGAAGGTCTATGAAAAAAAATGTTATACATATAGATTTTATGGTATATATTTAGGAATATGATGAGTTATGTGTTAGAAATTTAGATGATCCATCATCCCAAAAATATTACATGGAAAGATATGACTCTCAAAAGTGGATTGATGCTATAAAAGAAGAGTATAAATCAATGCAAGGTAATGCGGTATGGGAACTTATCCCGTTACCTGAAGAGAAAAAGAAAATTGGTTGTAAGTGGATTTACAAAACCAAACACAATTTCATAGGTAATGTGGAAAGACATAAAACATAACTAGTAGGGATTTATTTCAAAGAAACCTTCCTTTAGTATCAACTAAGAATTCATTTAGAACAATCATGACATCAGTTGCTGACTTTGATCTTGAGCTTCACCAAGTGGATGTAAAGATCACATTTTTCAATGGTAATATTGAGAAAATGATCTATATGGAAAAATTGGATTACTCTTAAGTGGGTAACTCAAAGAATCTAGTTTGCAACCTTAAGAAATATCCTTATGGGCTCAAACAGGCCACTCGTCAGTGGTACTATAAATTCCTTGAAGCGATAGACTCTTTTGACTTTGAAGTCAATTCGGTTGAGGATTTTGTGTATAACACTTTTAGTGGGATTAATTTTATATTCGATGACATTTTTCTTTCCTTGAACAATAAAGAATGATTACACACTACAAAAGGTATTTTTATCACACAAGTTTGATATGAAGGATCTTGGTGATGTCAATTTTGTGTTAGGAATCTTAATACATCGGGATCACTTCCATGGTATTCTTAGATTATCACAAAAATAATATATTGAAAGTATGTTACAACGTTACGGATTGGAAAACTGCATCATCTTGAGTACCTTGAATAACAAAGGGTGACAAACTAAACTGGGTCAATGTCCAAAGACAAAACTTGAGACTGGATAAATAAAGTATTCAATAACAAAGTATGTCCTCTTGAGTGCTTCGACAGTCGAGAGTTTAATCTATTCTCAAGTTTGTACCATGCAGGATATTGCGCTTGTTGTAAATATATTGGGAATGTATGTAAGTAACCCAGGTATGGATCACTAGAAGGCGGTTGAAAAGGTACTCCGATATTTGAAAGGAACAAAAGGGCACGTGTTGACATATAGGAAGTTAGAAAGGTTGGAGATCATTCGGTATTCTAACTCGGATTTTAGTGGATGCATGAACACACTAAAAGCACTTCAGGCAACATGTTTTTATTGGCTTGAGGTGCAATATCTTGGAATTCTTTTTAAAAAAAATTATTGCATCATCCACCATGGCAGCATAATTTGTTGCGTGCTTTGAGGCATCAAACCAAGTGTTGTGGTTGTAAAATTTTATCATTGGGTTGCGTATTCTACAAAGGATATAAGATCATGTGAGGTTGTACTGCGAAAACCATTCCACAGTGTAATACTCTGACAATAACAGAAGCTCGTCTAAATCCAAACACATAGACATAAAGTTCGTGTCTACTAAAAAGAGAGTTCAGATGGGTCAGATAAATAAAAGCACATCGAAACAAACTACATGATATTAGATCCTCTTAAAAAGGCGATTTTGCTTAAGTTTTTCCAGGAAAACATCATTAATATGGTGAACGGGTAAGTAACATGTAAGAACTTATCCTTGGGAGCGGAACGACAACTAGAAATACTTTCTAAAACTCTATAGGTTAAGGAAAAAAAGAAGGAATCTGCCCGAGGATGGCTCGCATCTGATTAGCTAGTTGATGAGATAATAAGTGGCTAAGGCGATGATCAGTAGCTGGTCCAAAGGGATGAGCAGCCACACTGGGACTGAGACACTTTCATAGACATGGGAGGGCTAAAAAGCACTGTTAGTCCCCCATGTTTACCACTTGTATCAACATAGTCTTTTTCGTTCACTTCTGCATAAAACTCAGCCCCTTCATTTTAAAAATTTGCACGATTAGTCCCTCCGCATATTTTGGGGGACCAAAAGTGATATAAAATTTGGGATTTGTGGACCAAAAGTGATACAAAACTTGGGATTTGAGGACCAAAAGTGATACAAAACTTAGAATTTAAATGCCACGTGTCAATTTTTAAATGGTTTATATGTGTAGGGGACTATATTTGCAAATTTTTAAAACGAAGAGGATGAGTTTTATGCAGAGGTGAACGAAAAGGACTATGTTGATACAAGTGGTAAACATGGAGGACTAACAGTGTTTTTTACCCGACATGGGAGATGATACCGATGCTACCCCAAATCCCTCCTCATCAATTCCACCTACCAAATCTCCTCCCAGAAGGGAGATTGTTGAAGAGGCCTCATTACCTCAACAAAATCCCTCGAATAATCTTCCACAACTAAGAGATGAGACATCAGCAGTGGAGGAAGTTGACTCTGAAGCTACTCAATCAGACAACGAGGCTGATTCTGATGAAGGAGAATCAGAAAATACTACAGAGAAGAGAATCTGTAAGCTAAGAAAAAATAAGGCTCTGATTACTATGTACGATGAGGAAAGAGAAAAAATTGGCAAGAATCTGAGATCTCTTGATGTTGACTATATTATCGAACTGAAAAAAGTTCCATACATATATTATCAAGAGAGTTAATCATCAGTTCTGAAGAAACAATGGGGAATGGGAGACATCATTACCCTTCGATTACCCAAAAGGGGAGAGACTCCCTTAGATTGTACAGACAATGAGCGTGTGGTCTACCCCAAAATTATCAATTGGGCTATTCGGTTCCCATTAGATCCTATCATCGTTGAGTACTTCGAACTTCTAGATCTGTGTCTAACTCAAGTAACACTGAATCAATGGTTCACTCTTATGTTTGTGATCATGCCCTCTCGCTTGTCTAAGATTCCGATCAACATCAAGGATTTCAGATCTTTGAAAAAAATATTTAATGGACTAAAACTTCAATTTTACTACCTTACCCTAGTGGATGACCTAAAAATCATCGAAAACCTTCTGGAAGCGGACAAATTTTGGAAGCAAAAATTTATCTTCATCTCAGGATCATAGGAAAACGGTAAAGAGATATCTGATGCAACCGTGAGTACTATAATATTATATTATTTTTTGTATTATTTTTTAAACAAAATAGTATAACTTTTGTCTCCCTTATTCACCATCGATTAATATGATCCTTTCAGAAATTCCAAGGCGTTATGGCATTCGTCGGGCAACAGCCAAAGACACATTCATGAAGCTTGTTGCTTTGGCCGAAACAGAATGAAACGATGTCTTTCACACCTCATTCCAACCAATCAATTTCCTCAGCAGTCATCTTTTTCCCATCACACCTGGAGCTTTACCTCCTCCAAATTTGATGGAGCAACCCAACAATCATCATGCTTGCAAAAGATTAGCCCATCCTGATTGTAATGTATTCCTCTCTATTCGCAACAGATCAGACAGCCACCTGCCTCAAAAGAAAAAGGCAAAAAAAGAGAAAACAAAAGAAACAAAACAACTAGTACATCTGTTGCTAGCCCTTCAACAAAACCAAAGTCCAAATGCTTGAAACGAAAAACAAAAGAGAATACACTTTCGATTATCGAAGAAGGGGAAGAAGAGGACCTTCTTTAAAAAAAATATTTCTACTATTTCGAAAAGTAAAGGTTCTAGCAGTCCTCATAAGAAGAAAAATAAAACATCAACGACCATCGAAGACACAATGTTCGATGACGATGAGGCCATAGTTGTTGGAAATCAACAAAATCCTCATCACAGAAAGAAAGCAACCAGTGATGATGCTAGAATCGTTGTCGAAGACAATCTAGATGATGGCAATCAAAATGATGACCACTTCGATCCCGATAGTTTCATTAATTTCAACGAGTCACAGAAGCTTAATGGAGAAGACGATCCTGTCATCCAAGAAGTTCAAACTTATATACACAATTTTGGGAGAAGGTCTATCGTTGAAGCGTCTCTAGAAATCATTTGTCCTTCCGTTGTTACTACATGTCTGGACCTCATTTCTCGTCCTAGCCCAACGATGTTTCCTCCTATTCCACCCAATCCATCTGTCCTTGATGCAATCCAACCATTTTCCGATCTCGATGCTACATCAAAGTCACTTTCTCAACAAATCGAGGCTTCCCACAGTCATTTGAAACGATTGGCCAAAGATGTGGTTCGTTATAAAGGAATTGTTGATGTTGAGAAACAATTGAGGGAAAATTTTCAAAATTACATAATCAATCAGTTCCATACCTTTGAAATGGCAGGATCTGAACTTATCCGAGGACTTATTTTTGTCAAAGGCCATTTACAAGAGCAACACCATGCCGACAAATAAAAATTGATCACTTCACATCAGGAGGAGATAAATAAGCTCACACCTAAACATCTTGAGGACTTGGCTGCCGAGGAGAAAATATCTGAGGGTCTTCAGACTTCTCTTACTACAAGAAAAACAGAAAAATAAAAACTTGAGTGATGAGATAGCCACGTTGAAGACTAATTTTGAAAAAGAAAAACAACTTGTTGTCACTGCCGCAAAAGCTGAATTTACCCAAGACATATTGGCAGCTATCAACAATGGTAAAGAAGTGACAACCATCACCCTCCTTCGGGAAATTCATGCGACTTATCCAAAAATAAACCTTTCTAGCTTTTGGAACGATATTCCTGTCGAATTGCGCCCTAGCGAAGCCTTTGACCCTCTCCCAATCTCATCATGAGAGGAAAAAGAATCATATGAAGAAGAGTCATCTGAATGATTTTTACTATCCTTTGATTTCATGTTATCTTTTTAGTATTTTCCATATTAGTGTCATATCCACAAACTTCATCGAATTAATCTAATTGACAAATGTCTTTGTTTATATTTCATGTCTATCATCAAATTATGTGGTCTTCTATATTAACAATTCGAAGTTAAAATATAATGGATTACTTTAAATTAGTTTTTCAAACATAACCCCTCAAATATTGTGATATACTTTGAAATTCACTGTACGTAGCACTCTGAATATTATAGTACATTTATCGAACGTAACGCTTCGAATATCACAATATATTTATTGGACGTAGCACTTTGAATATCACATTGCATTTATTGAACGTAGAACTTCGAATATCACAGTGCATTTATTGAGTGTAGCACTTCGAATATCACAGTACATTTATTGAACGTTGCATTTCGGATATGGTTGTTTCTTCAAAAAGTGAAATAAACACTTCGCAACATTCTACTCTTAACCAACCTCAAAGATGATCAATCTTTGATAAGTTATCAAGATAGTTTAAATAAACACTTGTAAACAATCATTGGAAAAAAACGCATTTTATTGATGATGACTCCGAATTCAGCATGCTTCCCGAACAAGGGCAAATCGGTCTAGTCACTCCGAATACCGGACAGGTTACATGGACAGGAATCGAACAGGTCACTTGGACCGGACAGATTTCTGTGAACACTATGAACTTAAGGCTGTTCGAACTATGACAAAAGTACTAAAAAACCTAAACACTTCTTGACTAAGCTGCTTGCTCTCCTACTTAGAGCTCATGGGTCTTTGAACATGACCCGGGTCCATTAAACATGACCCGAAAGCCCATAAGGGCCCAAACATTACACTATAAATCCCCAACCACCCGCATTAACTAGGGGTAATGAGAATTAACTGCTACCAAGCTGCTTAATTATCTCTCTACTCTCTACTCTAACTGTTAAACACCCACACACCACCTTAAAACTCCACTTAAAATTACCAGCCTACCCTCAGGCAATTATTATCCACACCAAATTGGTGACCACAGTGGGAGCAGAAAGGTGTCTGAATCAAGCATTCAAAACCTGCCAAGAAATTCTGTCCGTATGAATCCGGAAAATCCAGAGCTTCCACCAGCTTTGCTCGAAGTGGTGGAAGAGAACGATGAGTACACTGTCGAAGAGCGTGACAGGCTAAAGTGTGAAATAGAAGCTCTGAGGGCTGAGAAGGCCAAGATGGGCGTGAAAGAAAAATCCAAAGCATCGGTTGCTCATCATACCGATAACCCTATAGAGCATGAGGCTTCTAAAACTCATGTGAGCACCAAAAAGACTCATGCTAGTTCCAAAAAGTCTCACCGGTCCAAGCCTGTGGAGAATTCTGACTCGAGCTCAGAATCTTCAGGTAGCTCTTCGGACAGCGAGGGAAATGAAAAATCCTTTTCCTCTAGCAGCGATGAGGGTCGAACCAGGAAAAAGCAAAAGCAGGTTAAGAAATATTCAAGAAAAAAAGACCACCAGGGGTCATCTCACCACCGGAGGTATACGGACAAGATGCTGATGGATCCCTTTGCTTTCCACGATGAGCCAGGTATCTTTGCAACTCCCAATGAGGATACTGTGTTCAGTCGTGGAAGGAATTGGAGGAATTCTCCACTGTCTTCTAAAATCCTGTCCGGAAACCTCCCCAAGAGGTTTGACAACACAAAAATGGAGAAGTACGATGGCAGTACTGATCCGGACAACCATCTGGAGAAATTCAAGAACTTCATGATGAACTTTGATGACGATGATAAACTACTTTGTAGGGCATTCTCCCAGTCATTCACGGGGAGTGCTCTGAAATGGTACAACAGCCTGCCTCAGAGTTGTATTAAAGATTTCGATACGTTTTGGGTGGCCTTTCGAAGCAAGTTCGTAGGGAGTAAGGAGCTGAAGGGAAATGGAGACACCATAATCCATTGTGCCCAGGAGCCAAATGAATCCTTGAAAGAATACAAAAGCCGCTTTGTAAACACAAAGAATGGGTTGGCGGATTGCTTTGAACAGGTAGCAATAGCATCCCTAAGACAGGGTTTTAAACCAAGCAATCTAGCTGATTCGGTGACCAGAAAGAAGGCTATGACATGGGGAGGGTTGTTGAATCAGGTTGGCAAACAAATAAACATCGATGAAACAAAGAAAACCAGGGTGCACCGGCAGGTGAGGTCCACCCCAGTGGCACCAACTCCAAATCAGAACTAGTCCGGGAACAAAGCAAGAGAAACCGGACAGGGGCATGGTAGGGCATAAGCTCAGTCTCAGCCAGCTGCTCCTGCTCAAAGTCAACAATCCAGAAACAAGAGAGGGCCATGGGTCCAACCGGAGTGGTTCACAGAGTTAAAAGAGAGTGTGGCCACTGTCTTTGATAAAACAAAAGATGAGGTACATTACCGGAGACCAACAACTTTGCAGTCTCCTAGAGAGCATCGTAACAACTCCTTTTGCCAATATCACAATGATATTGGCCATACCACTGATTATTGCATAGCATTGAAACAAGAGGTTCAAAACCTGATTGAAAGGGGAAAGTTGGGAGCATACGTTAAGAGAAGAGGAGGCAACAGGCCTGACAACACTCACCGGGTTGGTCCAAGTAATGCTGCCCCGGAGGGGGCCATGGTTATAGTTGAAAGGTTTGATGTGGAATCTAAATACTTGGATCCTGATCCAACTCGAAACAGAGTGGGTGCTATTGAGGAGTGTTCTAGATCGGTCTCCGGGCTCATTAAGTTTTTTGAGTCGCTTACAATTTTCGGAGGGGACACTATGACGGTTCCTACTGCTTCTTCGAGAAAGAGGCATGTTAATAATTTAGCCTCCCAGCTAGAAGGAGGCATGACATCTTATCAGTCACCGAACTCATTCCCCTTCATTGTCTTTGATGAGGATGATTTGAGAGACATTGCTGGCCCTCATGAGGATGCTGTTGTCATAGGAGCGTCTATAGGGGGCAATGAAATAAGGCGAATCCTGGTGGATACTGGAAGCTCAGCCAATATCCTTTTCCTAACCACTTATAAGAAAATGAAAAATCCAGCTGTGATTCAAAAGTCGGACAGGTCCATCGTGGGCTTCACAGGCAGCTCAGCCGATGTGATCGGAGAATTCAAAGAAGAGGTGTTATTGGGCAGGGGCCCTTTCAAGAAAATGGTTAGAATACTCTTTATTGTGGTGGATTGTCCCACTTGCTATAATGCTATTTTAGGGAGGTCTTGGCTCTCTAGGATGCATGCAGTGGCTTCAACAGTCCACCAGTGCTTAAAGTATGCTGTTCAGGGACAGGTTGGGGTTGTTCGGAGCAGCCAAAAGATTGCAAGAGAATGCTATGCCACTGCCCTGGCTCCTCGAACGCTGGGGGCAGTCCGCATCAATGAACAATAGCAGTTTGAGGGCCTTTCTGGGGGTGAGGGTGAAATTGATGACCCCAGAGAGACCCCTGGAGTATTAATACCAGTCGAAGAGGTTGAAACGCACTGTTTGGAAGAGGGTAAAAGTGTCAAGATAGGGTCTAAGATGACGCCAATGTTGAAAAAGGAAATGTTGAAGTTTTTGAAAGACCATCAGCACGTTTTTGCTTGGTGCAATGCTGATGTAACTGGGGTTCCATCCGAGGTGATATCACACCACTTATCCGTCTGGAGAGATGTAGCTCCAGTGGTTCAAAAAAGAAGAGCTTTTTCCAAAGAAAAGGCTGATGTCATTGTACAAGAGGTTGACAGACTCACAAAGATGGGGCACATTAAGGAATCTCAGTACCCTTTGTGGACTGCCAATCCTGTCCTGGTGAAAAATAAGAATGGCAAGTGGTGCATGTGCATTGACTTCACAGACCTCAATAGAGCTTGCCCAAAAGACTTGTATCCGGTCCCCCGGATAGATCAGTTAGTAGAATCTACCTCTGGGAACAAACTGCTTTCCTTTATGGATGCCTTCTCCGGGTACAATCAGATTCAAGTAGATCTAAAGGATCAAGAGCATACTACGTTTGTCACTGACAGGGGTCTACATTGCTACAAGGTGATGCCATTTGGCTTGAAAAATGCTGGGGCTACTTATCAAAGGTTAGTCAACAAGGCATTTGCTGATCAGATTGGAAGAAATATGGAGGTTTACATTGACGATATGATGGTGAAAAGTGTGGATGAGCAGCTACACTTGTCCGATCTCCAAGAAACTTTTGCCAACTTGGTAAAAGTAAATTTAAAGTTAAACCCTGAAAAGTGTGTCTTCGGAGTTCAGTCCGGGAAGTTTCTAGGCTATATCATAAGTGAGCATGGAATACATCCCGATCCGGACCAGCTGAATGCTCTTTTCCAAATGGAACCTCCTCGAAACGTCAAAGAAGTACAGCGGTTAACGGGGAGATTAGCAGCCTTAAACAGATTTATCTCCAGGTCTTCGGACAGGTGTGCTCCTTTCTTTCAAACTTTGAAGGGTGCAAAGGGTTTCGAGTGGACCCCACAGTGTGATGAGGCTTTCAATGAAATCAAGAAACACCTGTCCTCCCCCAAAACTTTGTTCAAACCAGTTGATGGGGAGACTCTCTTCGTATATTTGGCAGTTTCAAGTTGTGCCATCAGTGCTGTGCTGGTAAGAGAGGTCGATAGATATCCCCACCCAGTGTACTACGTCAGCAAGAGCTTGATAGATGCTGAGAGACGTTACTTGAAACTTGAAAAATTGGCATTAGCTCTGGTAATAGCTGCAAGGAAGATGAGGCCTTATTTCCAGGCTCATCCTATCATCGTCCGGACCTCTTTTCCCTTAAAGAATGTCCTTCAAAAAGCAGACATTTCGAGCAGAATGACTAAGTGATCAGTAGAATTGGGGGACTTCGACATAGATTTTGCTCCCCGGACAGCATTAAAAGACCAAGCTGTGGCTGATTTCCTGGTTGAATTCCACTCCGATAGGGATTCAGAGCAAGCTACTGATACAAAAGATAAGAAAATGTGGATCGTCCGAACAGATGGTGGATCTAGCACTATGGGATGTGGTGCAGGAATATGTTTAACTTCCCCATACGGAGACAATATGTACCAGGCTATTTGTTTTGCTTTCAGGGCATCTAATAACGAGTCTGAATATGAAGCAGCTATAGCTGGGTTAAAGTTAGCCTACATTTGTGGGGCTAAGAGGATCAAGCTGCTAAGTGACTCCCAATTGCTTATCCACCATGCCTTAGGCCAATCTGAGGCTAGAAAGGAGAAATATTTACTCCTCCTCAAGAATGAAGCACTAAAATTTAAAGCTGTTGTCTATGAACACATTCCCCGGGCAGAAAATGAGCTAGCAGACTCATTGGCAACTATAGCGTATACAGAGTCATACCCATGGATCCATGTGCTTGAAATCCCTTCTATTCAACTTAGTAAGGGTGAAGAAGAGGAAGTTTTTAAAATACAAGTGAAACGGCCTCAAGACTGGAGATCTCCTCTCATACAATATCTGTCCGATGGTATTGTGCCTTTAGATAAGTCACAAGCCAGAACATTGAAACACAAGGCTCGTGGTTTCATTATATTGAGAGAAGTGTTGTAAAAAAAATCCTATAGTAAACCTCTCCTTCATTGTTTAGGAGATGATGAGTCACAAGTGGTCCTCTCCGAATTACATGATGGTGAGGGATCAGCCCATTGTGGATTTAGAGCTCTAACAAGAAGAGTACTGCTCTCCGGATACTATTGGCCATCAATCATGAAAGATGCTAAGGAGTTGGTAAGGAGGTGTGACCCATGCCAGAGGTACAGCAATGAAATTCATGTACCAGCCATTCCTCTAGAATCCATTTCTGAGCCCATTCCCTTCGCTCGATGGGGGTTGGACCTAGTAGGGCCTCTCCCTGTGGCGTCCGGAGGGCGTAAAACTATAATTGTGGGTATTGACTACTTCTCTAAGTGGATAGAAGCAGCTCCCCTGGCAGGGACAACATCAAAAGCTGTCATAAAATTCATTCTATCCAACATATGTTGCAGATTTGGTGTCCCACAGAAAATAACAACAGACAATGGGCCACAGTTTGAAAATAGAGAAATGGAAAGCTTATGTGCCTCAAGGGGTATACAGCATTGGTTTTCTTCACCTTTCCACCCACAAGCCAACGGGAAAGTTGAAGTGGCTAATAGAACTATACTGTCCGGTTTAAAAAAGAATCTGGAAGGGGCTGCTGGGAAGTGGCCTAGTTATCTACAAGAAGTCTTGTGGGCCTACCGGACAACACCTGTGGCTGCAACACAAGAATCGGCCTTCGCCTTGGTCTATGGAATGGATGCAGTGGCTCTCATAGAGAAGACACTCCCTTCCTTTCGTGTTCACAACTTCTCCGGACACGCTAATGAAATGGCAATCAGAAATCAACTTGATTTGATAGAAGAAAGACGGGTTAAAGCTCTCCTTAGAGTTGCACACTATCAGGGCTTGATGAGGAGCAGGTTTGCTTCTAAAGTTAAAAGAAGAGATTTCCAACCAGGGGACAAAGTATTAAGGAAGGTCTTCTTACATACTAAAGAAAAGCTCTTCGGAAAGCTGGCCCCAACCTGGGAGGGTCCGTATATTGTGGTTGAAAGAATCAAGCCTGGAACTTATTGGTTGGAAGACAAAGATGGCAGGGTTCTAACTCATCCTTGGAATATTGAGCATCTTCGGATGTACTTGGAATAACACTTGTGTAAATATTTACTTGTTTGAACTTCCATGTAAATATTTGGGGGGCATACTCTTTCCTCCCTGGTGGCACGGGGAGGTTTTAATGAGGTGTCCGGATGGTTGAATAAAATTTGATGCCTTCTTCAAAATTTTCTAAGTATTTTCAAAGTTCTATCTCTTGTTATACTACCCGGACTGAAAGATCTAAGGGTTATTTAAACTCTAGCCAGAGAATTTAAACACTCTCGCAATGCAATAACTAAAAGCTACTTAAACTCTAGCTATCTAAACTAAAACAGACAATGAAAGAAGATGATGGTTGTGCAAAACAGAAGTATTCATTGAACAACTTAAAATTGCCTTGGCCTTCCAAGGACTTTCGAATAAGTCAGGATACAGCACAAAAAATCTGTCCGAACAAATACCGGACACCACTACAAAAAGAGTGCATTGGCCTTCCAAGGACTTTAGTTTGAATAAAAGATAAACTAAGTAAACCATAGATTAAGATTGAGCCTTTGAAGATGGCTCCCCATTCATTTGCTTTCTTACCCTTAGAGTCGCTCCCCCCTTCGACTACCTTCTTGCCTTTGGGATCATTTTCCTCTTCACCTGGGCTCTCTCCGGTCCTCTCTTCATCATCAGATGAAGACCCACTGGAAATTCCATCCTCTTCGACCATTTTATAATATGGAAGGTCATCATCATCCACATAGAGCCATAAGTCCCCCAGGGTCCTCTTCGGAAATTTTTCATGAAAAAGGAGAACCATATCAGACTTCACCCTTTGAATCAATAACTCTTCACCTTTAATCATCTCCCTGGCGTAGGCATTGATTGTGGCCTCTTGGTCCCTTAACAAAGCAGTTTTCTCCTCAGCAGCCTGGGTCACTGCATTTTCTAGAGCAATCTTGTCAGTAGTCAAGTTGGTGATAATCTTCTCCTTTGCAGTAGTTTCTCCCCTTGAGACAGTAAGGTCCTTCTCCATACCGGACAACTTCTCCCGAAGATATTTTATGGTTTCTTCTAGGGTGGAAACTTTTGTGTTGCTTTCATCTTGATTCCTCTTCAGCTCCTCATTTGCTTCCTTAAGCAAATCAGCATTGGTAGTAGCAGTGCGGAGGTCTTCGGACAGCTTTTCCTTCTCAGACTTGAGGTCTTTGATGGTGTCTGCTTGACTCCGGACTTGTCTCTCCAATGTAAGAACTGGCTGCACATTACTAAGCAAGGAATGGGCTATGGTGTCCTTTTCACTAGATACAATGAAAGTCTTACCATTGAAATTGACCGTATTGGAGCTGCTTGGAGGAACGTAGGGCCCTACGAATTCATCTCTGGGGAGACCAAGGAAATACTCACCAAGCCCAGCTAGACCAGTGATGTCCACTCCATCGAGGTTGAGTTCTCCCCCCTCTACATCGTCGGTATAAAAGTCCCTTGGGATCTCTTCGGCCAGCGTTGGGTCAGAGGGGTCAGTGGGGAAAGAAGGTTCCGGATCCCGGAGAGCGAGCTCATATCCTTGGGAAGTCTTTTTCTTCTTGGCTTCCCGGTCAGCGCCTTCACCTACTTTCTTGCGAGTCCTCTTGGGAGCCCTTGGAGGTTTTGGGAGGTCTACTTCCTGCCTTTCGGTCTCTTGCTCCACCACTTGCAAGAGGGCTGCATCAATTTGAACCTGGGCCGGCCCCTCCGGGTCTGTTGGGGCATCCTTCTCAGCATCGCTCGCCACCTTTTTGCATTTTCTCCTGCCTTTCATTTTGCTTGGGGCTTTGGCCCGGGCAGGCAGGTAGAGTGTCCCATCTAGTTCGTGGGATCTTCTAAGCACAATGTCTTCAGGAGGCTGGGTGGTGAGCTCCTCCCAAGATAGGTATCTCCGGCCTGTGGTGTTCCACAGGTGAGACCTTGCTAGATTTCCAGGGGTAAAGGCTTTTTTAAATCGATTCTCCCAGTTCTCTGCGGCCCAAGCATTGATTTTGCCACAGGTAACCTGTCCGGCCTTCAAATAATCCCCGAACTCGTTTGGCAGCTCTGTTAGAACAAAAGAGAAATTAGGTAATTTAAACTAACTTTAAAAAAAATGGACAGAGATTTAAAGTAAGAAACTTACGGTCACTCCTCCACCTGCTCCTGAGGAGGCTTGGGTTCTCTCCGGCCTTGATCTTCTTGCCGTTTTCCCAAGCGCCACTGACGAACAAGTATTGGCTCCTCCATTTGCTCTCTGACTCCAAGAGATCATCAACAGCCTTGAGATCGTTCCCCATATTGAAATGGTAGAAGGGAAATTGGTGATGCTTGCAAAGGTTGGCCACCGCTGCGAACTCTTCCATAGGGAGAGGGATCCCGGACAGCCTAGATGCCATGATACATGACATCAGAGTATACCAGCCATTGGGGCTCAGCTGGCTGGGGCAGAGCTTCACCAGGTGGAAGTATCGAACGATCTCCGGGTCCAGTGGGAACCTGAGTCCCCAATTAAATAGCTCTGTAAAAAAGACTATTCCGTTCCTCTTGCAATCCATAGGGGTCTCCGGATCTATGGGGATCCTTATCTTTACATTTTCTGGGATCCTCCATTTTGTGCGCATTCGACACAGGTCAGAAGTATGGATGAATGCATACTTCGTCTTCTGTAAGGCTAAGAGATATTTGAGCTCAACTCTGTGGAAACACGGCCCCACCTTCTCTTCAAGGCACTCCGGCAGGTCTGGATGCCTCAAGAACAGTTTTTCCTTGCCTTTTTTGGCAGCAGCAGCATTTTCAGTCTGGCCGGAGGACTCAGACTCAAAAGGGACCTCTTCAGCAGAGTCCTCCATTCTTTCCTCCATAATTGTTGGGGGAATGTCTGTGGTAGTGGTCCGGGGAGGGTTAAAGCTTGGCTCAGCCTGGCTACCGGACTGCTGGCCTTCTGTGTTTCTTTGACTTCTTATCTCAAGTTGGGGCTCAGAGGCAGAAGTCTCTCTTGGAATTACCGGACTACTGGCCTCCGGACCAGATGGCCTTTCCCGGGGAGCACTGATGGGCACTCCAGACCCAGAGCCACTATTTTTTGCCCCCGATTTGGAGGGAGTATTCTTAGAAGCTAGCCCTTTGACTAGCCGGCTTGACCTTTTAACCACCAGCTTCTCCGGAGAATGCTCTGTGTCAGACCCCATTGCAATAAAAGGAGAAGTTTTCCTAACGCTTGTAACTGTGACTCCTGGCTCAACAGCAGGTACGGACTCCTGAACTGAGGAACCAGAGACTATGGGCGAAAGGGTTGATTGAAAGAGTTTTTTGGGCTTAGTACCTTTGGAGGAAGATGAGCCTCGATCTGACTCAGTAACAGAGGCGACTGGTTTATCAACGGGTGATGAAGGTAGCCCTGCTGCTATTCGTTTCTCCTTCTCAACTTTTTGTGCTCTTTCCAACTCCGAAAGATTGAGCCACCCACCTTTGATCAGTGCTGTTCTTGCTGTAAACATAAACTACCCAGAAAACCTTTGCTTTAGAGAGAGAAAGCTCTGAGTAATTTTGCAGAGTAAATGTGAAAGAGATAGTGAAAACAGAAGAAAGTAAGTTTCAATTTATAGTAGATCTGAAAAGAGTAGTTGATTCCTAGGAGAATTCGAAAAGTTTGGCAATGATTAAAAGACGGCGCTGATGTCACCATTTGTAATTAAAGAGGTTACTTGTTGAAGAAGGTGGTGCAAATTTCAAGGTGAAAAAACGGCTGGAGTGACCAATCAGAGAGCGACACGTGTCCCACTAACTCTGACAAAAACCGTTTTGAATTCGTGAAAGCTTAATTTTTCCGGGTATACCCATAGATCTGTCCGGGTTGAAAACCACTTCTGACGTCGGACTGTTTTTCAGTTCTTTGACAAGAATACTTGCTCAAACACCTAAAAAAGGGGCTCCTGATGAGTATGAATTCAGCATGCTCTCCAAACAAGGGCAAATCGGTCTAGTCACTCCGAATACCGGACAGGTTACATGGACAGGAATCGAACAGGTCACTTGGACCGGACAGATTTCTGTGAACACTATGAACTTAAGGCTGTTCGAACTATGACAAAAGTACTAAAAAACCTAAACACTTCTTGACTAAGCTGCTTGCTCTCCTACTTAGAGCTCATGGGTCTTTGAACATGACCCGGGTCCATTAAACATGACTCGAAAGCCCATAAGGGCCCAAACATTACACTATAAATACCCAACCACCCGCATTAACTAGGGGTAATGAGAATTAACTGCTACCAAGCTGCTTAATCATCTCTCTACTCTCTACTCTAACTGTTAAACACCCACACACCACCTTAAAACTCCACTTAAAATTACCAGCCTACCCTCAGGCAATTATTATCCACACCAATTGATAATATTGAATATGTACATAGCGCCTCATTAAAACCTTCCTGGACCAACAGGGTAGGAAAGAGCGCGCTATTCAACCAACTGTAAAAAATTCAAAATACAATAGATCTATTCCCAATATAACTTCAAATGTTGTATATTCTACGGGTTTTGAAGTATCCTCGCCTGAATATCGCAAAGACGATAAGACCCTGACTTTATCTTTTCAACAACCATATAAGATCCTTTCCAAGTCGGGGCCATTTTTCCGAGGATCTTCTCCTTAGTATGCAAAAATAATTCCCTCAACACTTTATTATATTCTTTAAACTCTCGCCTTTTCACTCTCAAATTGTATCTGTTCGTCATAAGAGTTTGATGATGAATTAAATTTAAATGAGCTCGAATTCTTTTTTCATCAATCAAATCTAAATTTTCTCTTTTAGCTTCGTCATTAGATGCTTCATAATATTGAGCTATTCGAAAAGATGACATTGTAGATTCTACAGGGCTAACAACATCCATTCCATACGATAAATCAAAAGGAGTTTCTTTAGTAGCTTCCCTGGGAGTTATCCGATAAGCCCAAAGTACTGATTGCAAATAACATGGCTATTTCCATGCTGACCCTGTCAAATTTTTCTTCAACCCATCTAAAATAGTTCTGTTAGTAACCTCGACTTGTCCATTAGCTTGGGGATGAAAATGTGTTAAAAACATTGTTGAATTCTCTTCGATACGCAAAATGAAGTCATTTCTTTATTATTAAATTAAGGTCCATTATCTGTAATAATTTTCCGAGGTACTCCGAAGCGACAACAAATATTGTTTACTATCGTTCCAGATATTGGTTCTGCCTCAGCCCATTTTTTAAAATAATCCACTGCAATTATCATTTGCCATCCCCCAGATGCCATCGACAAAGGCCCCACCAAATCAATTCCCCGTCTATTGAATGATATGGCCTCGGTTATAGACATAAGTGGAACTGCCGGCTTGTGTATAGAATTTGCAAACCTTTGACAAGTATCACAGCTTCGAACAAATTTTTTGGCATCGTTCATGATTGTAGGCCAATAAAATCCTGCAAGTAAAACTCGACGAGATAAAGCTTTAAACCCGTAGTGAGCTGACCCCTCTTCATCATGCAATTTTGACAATACCTCCTATGATTTTTGCATGTCTAGACACCGTAATGATGGCCCGCTTAACCCCTTCTTATATGAAATTCCATCCAAAACTATGTATCCAAAGAATTTACCCCTCACTTTTTTGGCTAACTTTGCATCATCCGACAATGTTCCTTGAATAAAACAATTAAGAATATTCGTTCGCCAATCGCCTCAGACTATATCTAGGGTGACGAAGAGTTCCTCTATACATTCACAATAATCTGACTGGGTCAAGATCGAGAGACTTTCTTGTAAAAAAATCTAAGAATATTTTTCCCCTATAAGAAATACTTGCTAAAGAATCAGCCACCATGTTACTCCCTCGACTAATATGTTCAACAAAAACATGATCAAATAGTAACATTAAATTATGAAGCTCCCGAAGATAGAAAATTAAGCGGTCCTTTTTCGCCTCAGAAATTCCAGATAATTGATTCACTATTAATTGAGAATCTGTTTTTAAGCGTACTGAAGTTGCTCCATATATTTTTTACAACCTCAAACCAGCCAAAGCAGCTTCATATTCAGCTTCGTTATTCGAGGCGTGAAAACAAAATTTGATGGACTGAAGCATCGTTTCTCCAGATGGAGCAATTAATTGAACTACAACACTGCATCCCGAAATACTGGATCCTCTATTTGTTCGAACGACCCACATCAAACCTACTGGTGCAACATCTTGATTTTCTTCTGTATCTCATATGCTTGAATGAAATTCAACGAAAAAAACTGCCAGTGCTTGAGCTTTTATTGCAGTTCGAGGTGCAAATAAACTGTCATTATCTCCTAACTCCACTGACCACTTGGCTATCCTCCTCGAAATGTCAGGTCATTGCAAAACATTTTTCAAAGGGAATGAAGTTCGGACTTCGATAATATGAGCTTGAAAATATGGGCACATTTTCCTAACAGCAATCACTAATGCTAACACTAATTTTTCAAGCTTCAAATACCTTTTTTCTGTTGCCACTAAACTTTTGCGGATATAGTATACTCGCTTCAGAATTCCTGAGTTTTCACTTATCAGTACCGTACTTAGTGCAAAATCCGATACCGCAATGTACAAAAAGAGCTTTTCTCCACTTCGAGGTTTTGAAAAAATCTGTGGCAATGATAATTAGTTCTTTATGCTTGTAAACACATCTTCACACTCCGATGTCCATTCAAATCTGTTTGGCCCTCGCAACACTTGAAAGAAAGGAAAACACTTGTTAGAAAATTTAGATATAAATCTATTAAGTGCTACTAACCTTCGTGTCAAAATTTGCACTTCTTTAACAGATCGAGGTGAATTCATTATTATTAGAACTTTCAACTGTTCTGGGTCAGCTTCTATTCCTCTTTCACTGATAACATAACCCAAGAACTTTCCTGATCAAACTATGAAGGTATACTTTTCAGGATTAAGTTTCAATCTAATTGCCCTTAGATTTAAAATAATTTCCTCTGAATTCTTTAGATGCGCATCATCCTCAAGTTTTTTACCACCACATCATCAATATACACCTCCATGTTTCTTCCGATATGAGTAGGAAAAGCTTTATTCATCAACCTTTGCTAAGTAGATCTAGTGTTTTTCAATCCAAAAGGCATAACCTTTTAGCAATGCAATCCCATGTATGTTATGAAAGTTGTACATTCTTGGTCCTTCGGATCTATCTGGACCTTATTGAATCCTGCAAAATCATCCATGAATGTTAATGTTTTACTTCCCGAAGTGGAATCAATCAGTTGATCTATTTGAGGAACATTAAACTGATCTTTAGGATATGTTTGGGTTAAGTCTGTAAATTCCACACACATTCTCCACTTCACATTCTTCTTTTTTACCACTATTGGATTCGCCGTACATAAGGGATACTGTAACTCCCTTATATGTCCGACCCTGGATAACCGATCCACTTTGGATACTATTACTTCGGTTTTCTCTGATGAAAATGCCCTTCTTTTGAATTACTAGCTTCACCTTTGGATCAACAGCTAAACTATGGAAAATTACCTCAATCGACAATCCCGTCACATCCTCCGTTTTCCAAGCGAAAACGTCTAAGTTAAAAGATAAAAATAGTAGCAGTTGTTGACGTAGAATTGGGGTCAGTAAGGTTCTGATTCGAAGTACTCTTCCTTCCAAAAAAGTATACTCCTCAATTTCTTCACCTACTGTTAAAGATCATGGGGTTTCCCTCGGATCGTCAACTATTTCTTCAAAATTCTAGGTTAACCCCTCTTACTGTTATTCAATCATCAAGTCCCTACTGATGGATCCTCGGATCCAAAGTGTATTGGCATAACACTCTCTTACAACTTTGTGGTCGCTTCGAACGACCTTGATACGATCCCCTACCACATATTTAAAAAATTGATATACTGTCGACACAACCCCATACATTCTAGAAAGTCAAGACCTTCCAAAAATAACATTGTAGCTCGTGGGACAGTCTACCACCATAAAAAGTACTTGGAATTTCTTCTTAAAATGTCATTTTCCTAAGCTCACTTCTCCTTCGAATTCCCCAATCACCCATGTAGTCACACCAATGGATCCTATAATTGTACGCTCTGATTGAGAAATTGGAGGAGGATTTCACATCTTGTCATAAGTTGTTTTGAAGAGAACATTTGCAGAACTACTGGTGTCTATGAGAACACGTCGGATTTCAACACCAGCCACTTCTGCACCAATAACTACTGCATCATCACGCGGCCCCGCAGTACCCCGTAATTCTTCCTCATCAAACAAGATAAAAGGAATTTCCTTTTTTCCATATAAGTGAGTAAACATTTTCCCTTCAATTTGAGTCGTCAAATTGACAACATACCTCTTCCTCGAACTATCAGTGATTCCAGCCATTGAATCGTCTTTGAACCAATGACTCAACAAATTCAAACAAGTCTTGCACGTGTCCTTTCTTTACTCGCTCTTCAACATCCATCAAAATTAACCTGTCTGGATCTTTATCCAAGTATTCTGAAGCAGCATCTAATTTTTCAGCCTTTGAATCTGGTGCACTTGGGTTACTCAGCTATGAAGTTGATGTTGGAGTTTTTGACCCACTCCCTTGTGACTTCACATAAGTCAAGAGTTTTCCATTTTCAATCAAGATTTGAACTTCTTTTTTCAATGCAATGCAATCATTAGTATCATGCCCAATATCCTCGTGATATTTTTAATATTTGTTATTCTGCTCCTCCCTTAGCCTATTTATTGGAGCTGGCTTCCTAAAATTTACGAAGCTCTTGTTCTTGTCGAAAATTGCAGCTACACTTTCTGTTAAGTCTGCATAGTACTTTGGCCTAATCCACTGATTCGACCTCGGTCTATTGCAATTGTAGGATGGAGCATGATTTGAATATCCACCAGTTTGAGGTGGCAAATTATTATTCTTTGAACGTGATTATTGATTACCATTCGAGGGTTGCCCTTGGTTATTGGCCACCTGACCCGAATTCTTTGGAACATTGATTGGTCCTCCTCGGACCTTGGTTAACTCTTCAACCTTGATCTGGTATTCAACCTAATCCATTAATGTTCCGAAAGTTAGAGCCCTTTTTTTCTCGCCTCATTGGCCAGATCTCTTGGCAATAGCCCCTAGCAAAAAGTTGCCATTGACACACCTTCTTCGCAATTATCCAAGCTTGCTTTAGTCAGAATAAATATTTTTGTTTAATTTTTCAATTTCTCTCCAACTGCCAATTAGTTTCCTTCAAACAATGAGGAACGTTGTCCCTCCTAGATTTGTGTTCTTTCTTATGTTTTTAGGGTTATTCCATTTCCTCCTTTGAAGAACTTCTATACCTTTTAATCCTGAAGTAGAGCTCTCAACCTCCTCTGCACTAGATGTAACATATTTTTGTTTGTCCTTCTTTCCCTTTCAAGAAGAATATCGCTCTTTTGGAGCTCTGAAACGCGTCTTCATCTGCTCATTCCTAATCTGTCGATCAGTGCAAGATCGATCAGACTGGTTTCAAATTTCAGTTTTCTTATTTACTTGTCTCACTTTGGATTTAAGCTTCGCAGAGTGAATTTATTGTTCTATTTGCTCAACTTTTCATTTAGCGTATTTATTTTATCCAGGAGCTGATTCATACGCATTTCTGTATCTGATTGAGTTTGGATCAAAACAGATCCTTCTGGTCTGTTTTGATTCCTTTGTAAATCTTCTCTTAGTGTTTCCATTGCTGACTAAACTGATGGATTGTTTTCAGGATTCACTGAAAGATTTCAAAACCGTTTTTCAAGATCAAAATAATTCGAAGGAAGAAATACGAAACCGATTGTTAGTTGTCCCCAACGGAGTCGCCAATTTGGTGAGTTTAATTGTTCTAAGTCTCCTTAGCAAAGAATGATAAGTGTGTTTTAGTGAGAGAAATATCTTAGAGAGAGAAAATCTGAGAGCACAAATGTGATAGATCAAAAAATGTTCAACCCCCTTTATTAGTTCAGCCCTGGCCTTTATATAGAGGCGCAGGGACTTAGTTCATAACTGAAAATGGTTACATAAAATGATAAATTGCCCTTAGTCTTCAATATAGATACATAATCATAATTGCTTCTTTAAACTTCTATTATTTACACTTTAGTCCCTGAACTTATTTATCCTTATCAATTACAAGTCATATTACTCTTAAACTGTACATCATAATTGACCAAAGTAATTGATTAATGTAAATAATATGATTATTGTTGTATTATATTGTTCATAATTACAACAAAGATGTCTTGACAATTGATTATCAATCCTTTATTGTTTATTGATCATGTGCGGGGTTCTACTGTTCACCTCTTGAAAATTGATTTATGGGTCATATTGAAGTTAAACATATTCTTGACTAGCATATGACGGTCCAAGTGGGAGATTGTTGGAATATTGAATTGTTATGCTAAATAAATATTTAGTCATTGTTATAAGATAGTCCAATAGTAAAAGTAATCGTCTTAATTATTTTATATAACTAATTATGTATTGGATCTATAGGTGAGAATTGTGTTATGGAATTATAAGTGTGGTAAACAGGTTAAATTTGCGGAACCATGAAAGATAGGGCCTAAATCTCAACAAATTTGAACAAATTATTCGGTGAGTAAATTTATAAATTCAATTTACATGATTGTGGTCCCCGATCACAAAATGATATATGTTAATGGGTTTTTACAACTTAGGGTTTCAAGTTGTAGGCTCTCATATAAGAATAATTAGGGTTTCAGTATTTCTTTAATCAAATCTAAACAAATAGATTGCAATTGTCTTTGTGATTGGAAGTACTAACAACTCTGGTGAGGTATCTCTATAAGAGATGTTGAAGCCTATTGAAGAACTATTGAATATCGAAGACTAGGATAATGGATACCAATAGCAAGCATAACTCTAAGTGTGTTTGATGAACTTATTGATGCATTCATTCAGTATTTATCATGCTCGTCTTCTACATTGAAAATATATTTTTTGTAAATTAAAAATACGATGTTTCTCAAAACGAGTATACCATTTTGTTATTAATTATTTTATACAGTCATGTTTTATAACAAACCATTATTCTTCGTTTTGTAATGTACATTTGGTTTTTTTCGGTTAATATTTTTGCAAAAATAAATTATATGCTATTTTTCATAAAATAATATATTGTATTTTACAGTTTAACATTTCTCGATAATATTATTCATGAATGATATAGATAATTCAAATTGATTACACCATCTTTGTATTCTCTAATATCTTCACATAATTATTCGTACACGAAACCCTTAATATTGTTAACCCAAATACAAAACTTTATTTTACGGATAATATTTCAAAGCTTTTTAATGTTGCGAATGATTCTCAGCCTCTTAATAATGTGCGTGTTATCCAAAATGATGGATATTTTAGTGAATGTGTTATAAAATGTATTGGTCTCTTGATGTCACCTCTTCACAAAAACCTCAATATTGGGAGTTTAACACTAAAATTATCTAAATTATCAATAAACTTACCAAATAATAGTATATTAGAATAGAAATACATTTACTTCTCAAGTCTGAGACTCTATGATCACAAACCGATATAATGAACGGATAAATGTATACATCTCTCCTACAATATTAATAAAATAAAACTTAAATATGAATATATTTCGCAAGTTAAATATATCAGTTGTGCAGGTTATTGTACCATGTTTCGCAACATAACGTTTGACGAAAATAATTATTTATATGTTTCATAAGTTTAACACTAATTTTAATATACAGTGTTTCACAAATATTATTTATTTTCCAACATAGTCATTCGAGAGATGCATTTATCATGTTATATATATATATACACAAACAATCTAATTTTATAATAAATTGGGAGTTATAAGGCTCGGAAAATCCAAAAGCAAAAATAAAAAAAGTTTAAGAACCTGGGATTTAATCCCACCATTTCTATTCCAAAAGTGAGTGGGAAGTTATCTCATTGAGCCAAAATTTAAAACTAAGAAACTCCAGCAATTGGTATTCATGCTGATGATTTGAATCATGATCTCCGATCGGAGATTGAGCTCCTCACTTTGCACCTTCAACAATGCATAAATCCATCTCTCTCACGGTCAGCATCATTAGGTCATATAATCACAACTACAAAGATTTTAGAAACCTGAAAATGAAAAGAGGGAGAATACTGTCAAGCTTTAGCTTGCGACCTCGAGGTTAGTAGGTATAGTAAATTTTAAAAATAAAATCGGATTGAGAGAGACCAAAAGAGGAAGATTAAAACCAGAAAGCAAATCCCAATATATGGTATACTATGAGCAGAGACCAAAGGAAGATGTTGATTTTGTAGAGAAGGGATGATGAGAGTATTTGATGAATATACGAAAAAGGAATGAAGTTATTTATTGATAGGAAAACTTGTACTGATAGAAATTAGCATATAAAGAGCTTCAATCAACAGAGCAACCTCATAATAATAAAAATCTCTAAGAACAATAGAAGCAGAGAGAGTCGCTAAAAAATAACGATATTGGGGATTCTACAAAAGCTTGATAAGAACTAGCTGAGCTGATACAGAAAGAAAGAATACGAGATGAAGCCAACTGCGAGAATGAATTTTTAACTATGAAATACCACCACGAGAAGAAAATACATCCAGAGAACAACAAACTCAAGATGATTTGCAGAGAATTGATTGGGAACAACAATGTTGCAACATGTAAGATATTGTTGAAAACAGATTTAGAATGGCTGAAAGTTATGCTAACTGCCTCAAAAAATGGTAGAAACACCAAAAAGAACTTGTATAAACTCAAATGAGCGATGCATATTAGACAAGAACCTACTTAGTGTAAATAAAGACTTAGAAAATAATACAATAGATTAGCGGACCAAATAAAGTTATTCAATTCTTAAGTAACCCATATCAACCCATTCTGAAAGGGGGATAGTTTTCAATTGAGAAGGGCCTGAAAATTAAGATCGTCAGTTTTCTTCAAACATTTTAGAGTCCACCTAGCGAGCCAATCGGCCTCTTTGTTTTGCTTTATGAAAATGTGATGGATAATCATAGAATGAGAGACTAGAGATCTAAAACGGGATAAGTTAGACTCCAAAGATGATGGATTTTTTCCAGAAGATAAAAGAGAAACTAAAATCTCTGAATCAGTTTCAATATTTATGTTTGATAAACATTTGATTTTACAGAGCTTGAAACCGCCATCAAAGGCTATAGATTCAGCTTTTATGGGAGAAATCTTGTCATAAACATTTCCATAACCATGAAGAATGTTACCAAAGCTATCACGAATGATAACACCTCCACTGGATTCTTCTGAAGCAAGGTAGCAAGCATCTGTACTTAGCTTGCATCGGCTAGGTTGAGGAAGAGTCCACGTGAGATGAGAAGATTTTTTGGACTTTTTAAGGTGGTTGAAATAGTTCATGGCGGAAGCAACATACTCAATGTCTTTCCAGTTTTTGTGCTTAAAAATGTTATAATGATCAAGACTTAAAATAATATACTTAATGTAGTTTATAGCTAAAATATGACAGAAAGAGTTGTCTTTGAATTTGGCTTTATTCATGGTCTGTTATATTTCCCAGGCGATGACTGCATGTAAAATAAAATTGATATGGGTTTTAGTTAGTGATTTCCAAACCAGCATAAATCACATGAATTGTTGACATGAATTTGTTTATTTTGATCTTGAGTAAATCTAAAAGTAAATTCAAATATTCCAAGCAAAGTTGTAAGAGATAAATAAATGGTTACGAGTTTCTAAATTGTAGTAAAACTGACACTTAGATACCAAAACTAGATGTCTAGACTGCATGGTATAATTAATATTGAGCATGTTGTGTAAGAGTCACCACATAAAAAAGAACACTTCCTAGGAGTGATTTGATTTTAAATCTTGTCAGATAGATAGGACTTGTTGTTGGTGAGGTTTATTTTAAGCTGAGGGTAATTTTGTCAAGTGTTTTGGAAAGTTTTGAGAGTATTAAATGTTTAGGTGTTTAATAGTGAGAGATTTGAGCTGTCTGGTTGTATTAAATGTTCATTACCCTAATTAATGAAAGTAGATGGGGTATTTATACCCTTAATTATAGACCCATGGGCTTTCGGGTCGAATTATAAAACTGGGTCAAGTTTAAGATCCCATTTACTTAATAAGCTGATTAGCACCTATCTTAGTCAAAAGGTGTTTAGTTATTTTATACTTTTGTCCTGTCCAGATAGTTCAGTGAGTAGTTTATGTCTGAATTTCCCTTGTCCGGAAATCTGAGTAAGCAGTGGTGGATTTATCCGGACTCATCAGTAGCCCCTTTTTTAGGCTTTGTCAAAAATCTTTGTCAGGACTAAAAAATTCACTTAGTCAGTAACAATATTTTCTGACCCATTTGTGTATCTGGTTTGAGGTTTGTCCGGACTGACCTCTTCCCAGAATTCTAAGAGTTTTTCTTTGGATCGTAGGACACGTGTCACAATCTGATTCGACCTACTAGCCATTTTTTTTACCTAGATCGTCGCTCACACTAAACCTAAAAAGTAACCTATGCATTTAATTTTTCCCACGTCAGCGCCGTCTTCAATCATTGCACGAATCTCTTCATCTTAGGTATCAGTTACCTTTTTTTACTAATATATAAACAAATTTTCACTATTTCATTATCTTCATCACTCAATAAATCTTTCACAAAGCTTTTCACCCTTTCTTTTAAAATCGTTCTTGGATAGTTTTATGTTCACGGCTAGAAACGCTTTTATAAAAGGCGGCTGGTTGAATATGTCTGAATTAGAGAAAGCAAGGAAAGTTGAACGAGAGAGGCGTATCGCTGCTGGTTTCCCGGTCTCTTTAGGCGACAAGTCTGATAAACCATTCCAGGAAGCTCATCAAGGATCATCTTCTACCAGAAATCCAAAACCCAAACGTCTGTTCAAACCAAACCTTTCACCAATCCCATCAGGCTCCTCTGTCTAGGAGTCCCAACCTTCTACTACCCAAGAAAAGGTAGTATCGAGCGTTAGAAAACCCTCCCCTTTCTTAGCTATGGGATCTTATATTGAAAAATATCCAGAGAAATCCAATTCACCCCAGACAACTCGTTTGGTGAAAGCCCAAGCGACTGCCTCACAATCAAAGCCCTCCAAACCGGATGCCTATAAATCAGCATCCAAAGATAAACCCTTCGGATCAGAGATATCTATAAGACCCTCACGAGATAAGCCCTCTAGAAGATATCTAAATCAGTATCCAAAGTAGCTTCTCAAACAAAGTCCTCCAGAACTGAGCCTCAACCGGACACCAGACCTTTGGAAAAAACTGGCGCTCAATTATTCGGACAGACCGTAGAACCAAAATCTGACCCCTTTCCATCCACAACAACTGATAAACCTTCCACATTGATGGAAGAAGTGATGGACCCCCTTCAAAACTGAAGCCTCAGGGAAACCTGGGGATGTTGCCTCTGATAGGAAAGGGAAAGGCAAATTGAAGGTTGGAGTTGCTCATCCGGATCTCCAGGAGTGCTTGGAGGGCAAGGTAGGACCTTGCTTTCAAAAAGTCAATGTGAAGTATTTATTGGCCATGCAGAATATAAACTATGTTTATACTCATACTGTCGAGTTGGGCCGGATCCGGACAAAGTGGGGGATCCTAGAGTCAGTGAAGGTGAGAATACCTGTCACTCCGGAGACTCGAATGGACTGCAAACTTAATGAAGTGGTTATCTACACATAACTGTTCAACTGGGGGCTCAGATTCCCCTTAGACCCAGAGATTGTCAGGTACTTTCATCTGATAAAGGTTTGCCCAAGCCAATTGAGTCCAAATGATTGGTACTCCCTTCTTACCTGCATAATGGCATCGAGGCTGTCCGGAATCCCTCTCCCTATGGAGCAATTTTCCGTTGTGGCAAGTCTATGCAAGAATTACCACATCCCATTCTACCATTAGAACATGGGAACCAACTTTAAAGTGGTAGACGACTTTTTGGAGTCGAAGAAGAATTGGAGAACTCCATTCTTATTCATCAGTGGATCATGGGAGAATGGGAGAAAGATCAAGGCCAAGACTAACCCTAGCATGCTTACTAGTAGGTGGAAGAGTACAACAAGTAAGCTCTTCAATTTTGTTTTTCATTTTCTTCTTTTCACTTTATAAATATTCTACTTCTGAATCATTCATTACTTCTTTTTCAGTATTACCAAAGGAGTATACCGGATATCTGGAGGAGGGGCATACTACATGTGCCAAGCTGAATGCATTGGCCGCAAAACGTTGGGGGAATGTTTTCCACAACTACTTCACTTCTGGAAATTTGGTGAAATCTCATCCGTGGAATACCATAGGCCGGAGAGATCTCACATGGGAAGAATTGACCACACCCCTCCCCCAGTTGTCATCCTCAAACGAAGAGAGGAAAAAGATGGTAAACTAGGCTTTCCCTCTAGAGCAAGGCTCTTAGCAAGATGAAGGGAAAGAAAAAGAAGGCTGCAATAGAGGCAGTTCGAGTTGCTGCAGAAGAGACCGGTCCGGAGAACCAAGGAGGGGAGAACCAATGAGGGATCGATGCCTCATCGCTCCAAGTGGTTGAAGATGAAACTGTCAAGGAGGCAGGAGAAAAACCAAATCCACCAAAGCCTCCAAAGAAGGATTGCAAAAAGGGGAAAGTAGTGATGAAAGGGCAGCCAAGAAGAAGAAAGTCACTTTAGGGGGAGAAATAACTCTTTGCCCTTCAGAACTTCCTCCTCCACCAGCTCTTACCGAACCCACATTAGCAGAGAAAATTCCAACAGACTTGTAACTGGGAGAGGGTACCGGAGGAGGGCTTGACATCAGAGCCCTTCAGGATATAGGTCTCTACTTCATCAATTCAGAGAAAGATGACTTTGTTGGTCCTTTCCGTCCTTCAGGCTCTTCCAACATGGTAACCTACAATGGTAAGTATTTTTCTATTTCCGAAGACCAGGATACGGTGGCCCATTCTCTTTTAGGTCATATTCAACTAGTGCTCGATTTGGAGAGGCAGGTTAAAAATCAGTCCACCCTTATCAACACCCTTAACATAGAAAAGGAGACTCTAACCAACCTCTCATCAATGCTAACCATAGCATTGAAGCACTGAAGAAAGAGCTTGAAATATTGAAGAAGGACAAGGAAGATCGGTTAAACAAGTTGGCCACTTCGGAGAATGCTAACACTAAGCTCCAAGCTAAGTACTCTGGTTTGGAGAAGGATCTTTCCACCTTAAAGGAAGACGTGAAGACCAAATATGGTACCATTCAGATCTTGTCCGGTGAAAAGACTTCCCTTGAAGAGTTTGTGTCTAAGGCAACCAAAGAGAAAGAAGACTTGGAGAAAGAGCATGAACGGAGAATTCAGGACAACATTGATAAATACACCAACGAGGTGATAGATTCCTTGTAGACAAGGTATGCTTATGTGAAGTCTGACATGGTACCGCTTTTTCATGAGAAGTTTCCGAAGAGGATGTTTGGTCCCTTGTGGCAATATGTGGAGTATGAGGACATCCCATTCCATACAATAGAAGATGGTGATAAAAAGAACTACTCTAGTGGAATCGATTCTACCACCGATGAAGAAGAAGAAACCGAGGAGAGTTCAAGCGTTGAACTCATATGCCCCAGAAAAGAGGTGAAATAGGAACATCCGAAGGGAATAAGCCCTGAGGTTTTTAACTATTTTTTGTGCTTTCTTAATCTTGCAAACTACTAAAGTCCTTGGATGGCCAAGGCTTTTTTGTAATTGTATCCGGACTGGGTCCGGATAAGTCTTTCACAACACTTAAAGTCCTTGGATGGCCAAGGCATTTTTTTATTTTAGTAATGTTATTCGGTTCATACCGGGACAAGTTTATCTATCAAATCTTGTTTCATTCCATACTTACTATCAATTGGCGGCATTGAACAGTAAATCGTCCCTCGACTATCGCGTTTGGTGGCAGATAGTCCCTTGACTGTCAAATGTCCGTTGACAGTCCCTGGACTATCGCGTTTGGATAAAGTTAGTCCACCAGATCCTCTGATCCATGAGAGGCTGCCACCTGTCACCATAGTCCCCAAATTTTTGTATCACCGCTAGTCCCTTGAGTTTAGGTCAAACCCAAAATGTAGAATATTACAAAAAACTAAACTCAAGGGACTAGTGGTGATACAAAAATCTTGGGACTATGGTGACAGGTGGCAGTCTCTCATGAATCAGAGGATCTGGTGGACTAACTTTATCTAAACGCGATAGTCCAGGGACTGTCAACGGACATTTGAAAGTCAAGGGACTATCTGCCACCAAACGCGATAATCGAGGGACGATGTACTTTTAAAAGCCATCAATTGGCTAATGTTTAAAGAACCCTTCTTTAATTCAAAAATATTTAAAGTGAGAGTGTTTAATATCTCCGATGACATGCGTTTAATGGTTATCATTCAGCTGGATTAATCTGATCTATAAAAGATCCTTAGCATTAAAGTGAAGAATTGAAAATAATTATAACCAAACCACACCGAATATTGTAAGAAGTCATCATATTTTATTGGGGAAAAAAACCCGGACACCTCATTAAAACCTCCCCGCGCCACTAGGGTTGGAAAAAGTATGCCCCCTAATATTTACATTGAGCTTAAACAAGTATATATTTACACAATTTTTATTCTAGATATAACCTGAGGTGTTCAATATTCCATGGGTGCTTCAAAACTCTTCCATCTTTGTCTTGAACCCTATATGTCCCAGGCTTAAGATTTTCGGAGAACTCATAAGGGCCTTCCTCGTTCAGAGCCAGTTTGCCGAACTATTTTTCCTTAGTATGCAATAAAACTTTTCTTAATAATTTATCTCCTGATTGAAAATCCCTTCTCTTAATCTTGGAAGAAAATCTGCTCCTCATCAAGCCTTGGTAATTGGTGGTTCTAAGATGAGCCTTAACTCTTCTTTCTTCTATTAAGTCCAACTGACTTATGATTGCCAATTCATTGGCTTGTTCGGAATAGTTGTGGACTCTGTATGATGGTAGGGTTTCTTCTATATGAGTGTTTTCATCCATCCCATATACCAAGGCAAAAAGAGACTTTTGAGTAGCAGCTCTAGGAGTAGTATGGTATGCCCACAATACTTCAAGTAAATAGCTTGCCCACTTCCAGGCAGCCCCTTCTAATTTTTTTTAAACCGGACAGAATTATCCTGTTTGCCACTTCAACTTGGCAATTTTCTTGTGGGTGGAAAGGAGAAGAGAAGCAATGTTAAATACCATAGAGGAACAGAAACTCTTCATATCCTTGTTATCAAATTTTGGCCCGTTATCTGTGGTTATCTTTTGTGGAACCCCAAATCTGCAACAAATGTTAGATATGATAAATTTTATAACAGTTTTCGAAGTAGTTCCTACCAAAAGGGAGACTTCTCTCCACTTTGAGAAATAAACAATAGCTACAATAATAGTCCTGCACGCTCCGGACGCCATTGGTAGAGGCCCTACTAAATCCAGTCCCCAATGAGCAAAAGGCACTGGCTCAGAAATTGACTCTATAGGAACTGTTGGGATATAAATTTTGTTGCCATAATTTTGGCATGGGTCACATTTTTTCACCAACTCCTTAGCATCTGCCATTATGGATGACCAATAGTATCCTGCCAAAAAACCCTTTAGGTTAGAGCTCTATAGCCACAATGTATTGATCCCTCTCCGTCATGTAGTTCGGATAAAACAATTTGGGACTCTTCAGCCCCCAAACAACGTAGGAGAGGTCTGCTGAACGACTTTTTATAAAGAACCTCTTTTATGATCAAGAAACCACGAGCCTTGTGCTTCATTTTCCTTGTCATAGCCTTCTCTGGAGGCAAAATCCCATTAGAGATATATTAAAGAAGGGGAAATCTCCAATATTTGGATTGAACCACTTGTACACTCAAGATCTCCGCTTCTTCCTTGCTTTGATTTGATTGTATGGATGAGAATTCGTGTACATGAATCCATGGGTAGGACTCAGAGTATGCTATGGTTGCTAAGGAGTCCGCCAACGTGTTTTCTGATCTAGGAATATGCTCATAGCAAATATTTTGGAAGTTGGCTGCTACCTCTTTAAGAATGAATAAGTATTTGATCAACTGCTCCTTTTTTGCTTCGGACTGACCTTGACCACGGTGGATAAAAAGCTGAGAATCACTCATTAATCTAACTCTTTTAGCCCCACACAGAAAAGCTAACTTTAGACAAGTTATAGCTGCCTCATATTGAGAACCATTGTTAGAAGCCCCAAAAGCAAAGCATATAGCATGGTATAACTTATCACCATATCGAGAGGTTAAACAAATCCCAGCCCCACAACCCATTGCGCTTGATCCACCATCTGTCCGGACAATACAACCTTTTTTTAATTTTCTCTTCTGAAGCTTGTTTAGTACTTCTGTTCGAATGAAACTCTACCAAGAAATTAGCAACAGATTGAGCTTTGATTGCAGTTCACGGGGAAAAATCAATGTCATAATCACCCAATTCCACTGACCATTTGGTTATCCTGCTTGATATGTCTGCTTTAAGAAGAACATTCTTCAAAGGAAAAGATGTTCGGACGATGATGGAATGAGACTGAAAATATGGCCTCATTTTTCTGGCAGCAATCAATAGGGCTAGTGCCAGCTTTTCAAGCTTTAGGTACCTCTTCTCAGTATACATCAGAATCTTGCTGATGTAGTACACCGGTCGAGGATAATTGTCCACCTCTCTTACTAGCACTACACTTATAGCATATTCTGACACATTCAAGTATACATATAGTGTTTCTCCGTCAACAGGCTCAAAAAGGTTTTGGGAGAAGACAAATGCTTTTTTATTTCATCAAACGCCTAGCCGCACTGTGGAGACTAGTTGAAGTCTTTAGCACCTTTCAAGGTCTGAAAAAACAGGGCACATTTGTCCGAAGACCTTGAAATAAAACGATTTAAAGCAACCAATCTTCCTGTCAACCTTTGTACTTCTTTAATATTTCGAGAATTGTCCATTTTTAATAGGGCATCAAGCTGCTCCGGATAAAGCTGTATCCCTTTTTCACTTATTACATAACCCAAAACAATTTCGGACTGCACCCCAAACAAACATTTTTCTGTATTCAATTTTAAATTAAACTTTGTCAAGTTGGCAAAAGTTTCTTGAAGATCAGTTAGGTGAAACTCTTCTTCTAAGATTTTAACCATCATATCATCAATATATAATTCCATATTTCTCCCAGTCTGATAAGCAAATGCTTTGTTCACCAACCTCTAATAAGTAGGCCCAACATTTTTCAACCCAAAAGGCATCACCTTGTAACAATGGAGACCCATATATGTAACAAAGGTAGTGTGTTCTTGGTCCTTCGGATCCACCTGTATCTGGTTATAACCGGAGAAGGCATCCATGAACGATAATAGCTTGTTTCCAGATGTGGAGTCCACTAATTGATCTATCCGGGGGACTGGATTGAGATCTTTTGGGAAAGCTCTGTTGAGGTTAGTAAAGTCGATACACATACGCCATTTCCCATTCTTTTTCTTCACTACCACTAGGTTGGTTGTCCATAAAGATATTGAGACAGTCAACTTCTTGGACTATTACATCAGCTTTATCCTCAGAAAAAACTCTCATTTTTTGCACAACAGGTGCAATATCTCTCCGGATAGACAGCTTGTGTTATATAACACTTGTTGGTACTTCGGTCACTTCAGCATTGCACCAAGCAAAAACATGTTGGTGACCTGCCAAAAAGGACAACAATTTTTTCTTTAATTCTGGTGTCATCTTGGAGCCAACTTTAACACTCATTTCTTCAGCCAAGAGAGTGGGTTTCAACTTCTTCAATTGGTATCAAAACACTAGGGGTCTCTCTGGGGTCATCAATTTCACCCTCACCCCAGAGGGCCCCAACAACTGATAATCTTCATTATTCCGGACTGCCCCAGAGTTTTAGGAGCAAGTGCAGTTGTATAACATTCTCTTGCTATCTTTTGGCTACTTTGGAAAACTCTCGCTTGTCCTTGAACTGCATACTTTAAACATTGATGGACTGTTGAAGCCACAGCATGCATCCTAGAGAGTTAGTACCTCCCAAAGATCGCATTATAACATGTGGGGCAATCTACCACAACAAATAGTACCCTGACCATCTTCTTGAAAGGGCCTTTGTCCAACAATACCTCCTCTTTAGAGCTTCCTGTGAAGCCCACAATGGATCTGTTCGAACGTTAAATCACTTCCGGATTCTTCATATGTTTATAAGAACTTTAAAAGAGAATATTGGCTGAGCTGCCAGTGTCAATCAGAATTCGTCTGATATCGTTGCCCCCAATTGAAGCTCCTATCACTACAGCATCCTCATGAGGCCCAACTATATTTCTTAAATCATCCTCGTAAAAAACAATGAAAGAAAAAGGAATTTGGGACTGATAAGAAGACATGCCCCCTGTAGTTGAGCAGCTAGAGTGTGAACATGCCTCTTCCTTGAAGAAGGAGTCGGTGCAGTCATAGTGTCCTCCCCGAATATAGTAAGTGACTCAAAAAAGCTTATGAGTCCGGACACTGTCTTAGTTTGTTCTGTTATGACCCCCACTTTATTCTGGGTTGGATCAGGATCCAAATACTTTGAATCAATATCAAATCTTTCAAGGATCACCATATCCCCTTCTGGAAAAGATGTCCCCGCATTGTTAATTAGGCCAGTTCGGGAAGTATTGTCAAGCGTGTTTCCACTCCTTCTCTTGAAATAAGCTCCCAACTTTCCCCTTTCAATAAGATTTTATACCTCTTGTTTCAAAGCGATGCAGTCTTCGGTGTTGTGGCCAATATCATGATGATACTGGAAAAAACAAGTATTACGACTTTCCCAAGGAGATTGAAGCGTTATCGGCTTCCTGAAATGCACCTCATCTTTAGTTTTGTTATAAATGGTTGCCACATTCTCCTTTAACTCAGCAAACCACTCCAGTTGGACCCAAGGTCCTCGTTTATTTCTGGATTGCTCGCTCTGAGCTGGATTTGGGTGGGATTGAGTCTGTTTGGCCCTATTGGACCCCTGTCTGGTTTCTTTGGCCTTGTATCCGGACTGGTTCTGGTTTAGAGCAGCTGGGGCAGACCTCACTTGTCTATGTACCCTATTCTTCTTATTTCATCCACGTTGATTTGCTTTCCCACCTGATTTACCAAACCTCCACAAGTCATGGCCTTCTTCCTTGTTACTGAATCAACTAGATTCTCAGGGTTTAACCCTTGTCTCAAAGAAGCTATTGGTACTTGTGAAAATCAATAAGCTAACCCATTCTTGGTATTTAAGAACCGGCTTATATAGTATTTTAGTGACTCATTTGGCTCGTGGGCACAATGGATAATAGTATCTTCATTGCCCTTCACATCTTCACTCCCAACAAACTGCCTTCGGAAGGCCACCAAAAATGTATCAATGTTTCTGATATAACCCTGTGGCAAGCTGTTGTACCATTTCAGAGCACTTCTCGTAAAGGATTGAGAGAAGGCTCTACACAGAAGTTTGTCATCATCATCAAAATTCATCATAAAATTCTTAAACTGTTCCAGATGGTTCTCCAGATCTTTGCTCCCATCATATTTCTTCATTTTAGTACTGTCAAACCTCTTAGGAAGGTTTGCGGATAGTATCTTGGCAGGCAGTGGCGATTGCCTCCAATTCCGACTACGACTAAAAACTGTGTCTTCATTAGGTGTTGCAAAAATATTTGGCTCATCATGGAAAACAAAGGGATCAATCATCAGCTGGTCCACATGTCAGTGACTATGGCTCTGGCTGTGAGACGACCTTTTCCCAGATGCCTCTTTAATCTCCCATCCCTGTCCCTCTTTCTTGAATATTTCTTAACTAGCTTTTGTTTCTTCCTGGACCTCCCATCATCACTGCTTGATGATAAAGACTTCTTAAGCTCATCCTCGTTCGAAGATCTACTGGAGGACTAAGATTTTAAGCTCTCCATCGGCTTGGACCGGTGAGACTTCTTGGAAATCACATGGGTCTTTTTCGTACTCAAATGAGTCTTTGCTTATAGATCGTTCTCCCTTGGGTTGTCAGTATGGTGAATTGCTGACGCCTTTGACTTTTCCTTTAAACCCATCTCTACCTTTCTAGTGGCCCTCAACGCTTTTATTTCAGCTTTTAACTTATCTTACTCTTCGGTAGTTTACTCATTGTTTCCCCCCACCACCTCCACCAAAGGTGGTGGAATTGCTTGCTCGTTCGGATTCATCCGAACCAATTTTCTTTGTTGGTTTTGAATGCTAGATTCAGGCACCTTCTTCTCCCACTATGGTCGCCAATTTGGTGAGGTTTATTTTAAGCTGAGGGTAATTTTGTCAAGTGTTTTGGAGAGTTTTGAGAGTATTAAATGTTTGGGTGTTTAGTAGTGAGAGATTTGAGCTTTCTGGTTGTATTAAATGTTCATTACCCTCATTAATGAAAGTAGTTGGGGTATTTATACCCTTATTTATGGACCCATGGGATTTCGGGTCGAATTATGAAACCGAGTCAAGTTTAATTACCCATTTACTTAATGAGCTGATTCGCACCTAGCTTAGTCAAAAGGTGTTTAGTTATTTTATACTTTTGTCGTGTCTGGATAGTTCAGTAGGCAGTTTATGTCCGAATTACCCTTGTCCAGAAATTTCAGTAAGCAATGGTGGATTTATCTGGACTCATCAGTTGTAATTAACTCTGATATCTTGCAATGTTTCCTTGGTGCTGAATGATCCATCTTTAGAAAGTTGTCATTCAATTAAATCATCCACCTGATCATCGATAAAAGGAGGAGGCTTTATGACCAATGAACCAACCATTATCTTCATAAGAGTCTAACTTGATAAGAGGAGGCTTGCCAAACCAATTATTAAGCCAAAAGTCCAAGTTTCCTTTGCCTAACTTCCATATAATATTTCCTTCATGAAAGTTCTTGATGTTGTAAAACATGTTTGAGAGCCTTGCTTTGAATAGTTGATTTGAATAGGGTGGTTGTCTTTGTAGTAGATGATATGAATAATTTTTTCCCAAAGATATTTATTCTCTCTAAATATGAGCCACAACTTACAAGAAAAAATGGTTTGAATATCATTAACATTTCTCAGATTGAGACCACATTCACTAAAAGATTTGCAATCAGGATACCAATTAGACCAGTGAATGTTGTTAGATATGGTGAGGATAATTTGTGTCTAAGGGTAATCAGGGAATTTGTTCAGAGTTTTGTGGAGGTTTATGGGTGTTTAATATTTTGAGCAGAGAGTTAGAGGGAGAATTAAGCTGCCTGTTTGCAGTTAATTTTCATTACCCACATTTAATGCAGGTGGTTGGGTATTTATATCCTTACATTTGGGACCTTATGGGGTTTCGGGTTATGTTTAATGGACTCGGTTCATGTTTAAAGAACCATGAGTTCTAAGTAGGAGAGCTGGTAGCTTAGTCAAGAAGTGTTTAGGTTTTTTAGTACTTTTGTCATAGTTCGAACAGTCCCATTAGCTAAGTGTTCGAAGTGGTTTGTCCGGTCCGGAGGGCTAGGTCCGATCTGTCCCTATCCGGTGAGTAGTCAGAATTCGGACTCATCAGGAGCCCCTTTTTTAGGTGTTGGTTCAAATACCTTTGTCAAAAACCTAAAAAACAGTCCGATGTCAGGGGTGGTTTTAATCCGGACAGGTCTATTTGCCTTATGGTTTTATCCGGACTGATAAAGCTTCACGAATCCAAACGGTTTTGTGCCAGAGTTCATGGGACACGTGTCCCTTTCTGGTTGGTTGCTCCAGCCATTTTTTCACCTTGAATTTCGAACCCACCTTCTTCGAAAAGCAACCTCTTAATTAAAGGTGGTGACATCAGCGCCGTCTTTAATCATTACCAATCTTTTCGAATTCTCCTAGGAATCAAACTCCTTTTTTAGATTCACTATATATTGAAACACTTTCTACTGTTTCACCATCACTCTCATATTTACTCTGCAACTCCTTAAAGCTTTTTTTTCCTCCAAAGCAAAAATTTACCCAGATAGTTTATGTTTACAGCGAGGAACGCTTTGCTCAAAGGTGGGTGGCTCAACCTTTCTGAACTTGAAAAGGCGCAAAAGGTTGAAAGAGAAAGACGTATTGCAGCCGGATTACCTGTTTCACCCATCGACAAGCCATTGACTTCAGCCACAGAATCAGATCAAGGTTCTTCTTCCTCAAAAGGAACCAAGCCGAAAAAGATATTTCAAACTAATCTCTCTCCCATCATCTCTGGTTCCTCGGTTCAGGAATCAGAACCCGTTGTGGAGCCAGGAGTAACAGTTATCAGCTTCAAAAAATCCTCCCCCTTCTTAGCTATGGGGTCAGACACTGAAAACTCCCCTCAAAAGTTAGTCGACCGGAGAAAAGGTCGGCTGGTCAAGGGCCAAGGTTCGAAGAGCACTCCTTCAAAATCGGGTGCCAAAGACAGCAGCACTGGGTCAGAAGTGCCCATCAGAGCTCCCAAGGACAGACTGTCTGGTCCAGAGGGTAGCAGCCCAGGTCTTCGAAGAGAGACCTCTACCTCAGAGCCCCAGTCGGAGGCCAGAAGCAAAGGGAACAGGTGGAGGAGATACCTGGTGACTTCTCAGAAGCAGGTGGAGGAGATACCTGGTGACTTCCATACCAATGAGGTCGAAGGGGGAGACCTCAACATTGATGGGGTAGACATCACCGGTCTTGGTGGGCTTGGTGAGTACTTCATCAATCTTCCCAGAGACGATTTTGCTGGGCCTTACCTCCCTCTGAGCACCTCAAACACAGTCACTTTCAATGGTAAGACCTTTATTGTTTCAAGTGAAAGGGATGCCATAGCCCACTCTTTACTAAGCAATGTTCAGCCTGTGCTCGTGTTGGAGAAACAAGTCCGAAATCAGGCAGACATCATCAAAGATCTTAAGTCTGACAAAGAGAGGTTGTCTGACGACCTTCACACTGCTACTTCAAATGCTGCCATTCTAAAGGAAGAAAATGAGGAGTTGAAGAGAAACCAAGAGGCGAGCACCACAAAAGTCACCACACTAGAGAACACTATCACAGAGCTCTGGGAGAAGCTGTCCGTACTGGAGAAAGATCTTGCCACCTCAAAGGGGGAATCCAAGGCCAAAGACCAAATCATTACCAACTTAACCAATGACAAAATTGCTCTTGAGAATACAGTGTCCAAAGCTGCCGATGAGAAAGCTAGCTTGCTATCGGAGTAGGAGGCCAAAATCCAAGCCAAGATCGATGCCTATGCCAACAACGTGATCGATACTCAAGAGCAAATGTATGCCAAGGTAAAATCAGACATGGTCTTGCTCTTCCATGAGAAATTCCCGAAGAGGAACCTAGGGGATTTATGGCTTCATGTAGAGGTTGAAGACCTCCCATATCACACGATGGTCGAAGGCGACCGGATTGGCTTTTCTAGTGCATCTTCATCCGATGCTGAGGAAAACACCGGGGAGAGCACAGATGAAGAGAAAGATGATCCCAAGGGGAAGAAGAAGACAGATGAAGCTGAGCCATCTTCAAAGGCTCAGCCTTAATTTATGAATTACTTTTTTTCTTGTCATGTTATCTAAACTAAAGTCCTTGGAAAGCCAAGGCACTCTTTTTTGTTAATATGTCCGGTATTTGACCGGACAAGTCCTTCACTCTGATTTGAAAGTCCTTGGAAGGCCAAGGCACTTAAGTTGTTTTAATGAATGTCCTTGTTTCGCTCAATTCTCACATTTTTTTCATAGTCTGTTTCAATTTTGATGGCTAGAGTTTAAATAGCCCCTGGTTATTTCATAGTGAGAGTGTTTAAATTCTTTGATGACGAATGTTTAAGTGGTCATCACTCTTTTATTTCAATCCGGATGGTGTGACAAAGACAAAATACTTCAGAAATTTTTTTAAGAAGGCATCAAATTTTATTTAAAAGGCCAGACACCTCATTAAAACCTCCCCGTGCCACCAGGGAGGAAAGAGTATGCCCCCAAATATTTACATGGATTTTTAAACAAGTAAATATTTACACAAATGCTACTCCAAGTACATCCGGAGATGTTCGATATTCCAAGGGTGGGTCAAAACTCTTCCATCCTTGTCTTCAAGCCAATATGTTCCAGGTTTAAGCCTTTCAACAACCACATAAGGTCCTTCCCAAGTTGGGGCCAATTTTCCGAGCTTTTTTTCCTTAGTGTGCAAGAAGACCTTCCTCAATACTTTGTCCCCCGGCTGGAAATCTCTTCTTTTAACTTTAGAAGCAAATCTGATTCTCATCAAACCCTGATAGTGCGCAACCCTAAGGAGAGCTTTAACTCGTCTTTCTTCCACTAGATCGAGCTGACCTCTGATTGCTACTTTGTTAGCGCATTCGGAGAAGTGGTGAACACGAAATGATGGGAGAGTTGCTTCTATGGGAGCCACTGCATCCATCCCATCGACCAAAGCAAAAGGTGACTCCTGAGTTGCAGCCCTAGGTGTTGTCCGGTAGGCCCACAAGACCTCTTGTAAATAACTAGGCCAGTTCCCAGCAGCCCCTTCCAAATTCTTCTTTAACTCGTACAGAATAGTTCTGTTAGCTACTTCAACCTGGCCATTTGCTTGTGGGTGGAAAGGTGAGGAGAAACAATGTTGTATGCCCCTTGAGGCACAGAAACTCTCCATTTCCCTATTGTCGAATTGTGGCCCATTGTTTGTTGTTATCTTTTGTGGGACACCAAATCTGCAACAGATGTTGGATAAAATGAATTTTATGACAGCTTTTGATGTTGTTCCCGCTAGAGGGGCTGCTTCAATCCACTTCGAAAGTAGTTTATAGCAACAATTATAGTTCTGCGCCCTCCGGATACCATAGGGAGAGGTCCCACTAAATCCAACCCCCATCGAGCAAAAGGTATAGGCTCAGAAATTGACTCTAAAGGAATGGCTGGGACACGAATTTCATTGCTGTGCCTTTGGCATGGGTCACATCTTCTTACCAGCTCCTTAGCATCTTTCATAATAGATGGCCATTAGTAGCCGGCTAGTAAAACTCTCCTCGTTAAAGCCCTGAATCCACAATGAGTTGATCCCTCACCATCATGCAATTCGGAGAGGATTACCTGAGACTCATCATCCCCCAAACAGCGCAGAAGAGGTTTACTGTAAGATTTTTTATATAGAATGTCTCTTAGTATGATAAAACCACGAGCCTTGTGTTTCAATTTTCTTTCCAGTGATTTATCCAGAGGCACGACGCCGTCGGAGAGGTATTGCAGGAGAAGAAATCTCCAATCTTGAGGTTATTTCATTTGTATTTCAAAATTTTCTTCTTCTTTACCTATATCAAGTTGAATGGAGGGGCTCTCCAGCACATGGATCCATGTATACGACTCTGTATACGCTATGGTTTCCAATGAATCTGCTAACTCATTCTCTGTCCGGGGTATGTGTTCGTAAGTAATACTCTTAAACTTGAGTGCTTCATTTTTAAGAAGAAGTAAATACTTCACCAGCTTCTCCTTTTTAGCCTCAGATTGACCTTGGGCATGGTGGATAAGAAGCTGGGAGTCACTTAGTAGCTTGACCCTCTTAGCCCCACAAATAGAGGCTAACTTTAATCCAGCTATAGCTGCTTCGTACTCAGACTCATTATTGGAAGCCCTGAAAGCAAAACATATAGCTTGGTACATTTTGTCACCATACGGAGAAGTCAAACACACCCCTGCACCACAACCCATAGTGCTGGATCCACCATCCGTCCGGACGATCAAGATCTTTTTATCTTTCACGTCAGTAGCCTGCTCTGAATCTCTATCGGAGTGAAATTCGACCAAGAAATCAGCCACAGCTTGGGCCTTAACTGCTGTTCGAGGAGCAAAGTCTATGTCGAAATCTCCCAATTCTACTAACCACTTTGTCATCCTACTTGAAATGTCTGCCTTTTGGAGGCCCTTTTTCAAGGGAAAATATGTCCAGACGATGATAGGATGAGCCTGAAAATAAGGCCTCATTTTTCTTGCAGCTATTACCAGGGCTAATGCTAACTTCTTAAGTTTCAGATAACGTTTTTCTGCATCTATCAAACTCTTGCTGATGTAGTACACTGGATGGGGGTAATTATCCACTTCTCTCACCAACACAACGCTGATGGCACAGCTTGAAACTGCCAGATATACGAAGAGTGTCTCCCCATCAATTGGTTTAAACAAGGTTTTAGGGAAGGACAGATGCTTCTTGATCTCATTGAAGGCCTCATCACACTGTGAGGTCCAATTAAATCCCTTTGCACCCTTCAAGGTTTGAAAAAACGGGGCACACCTGTCTGAAGACCTTGAGATAAATCTGTTTAAAGCAGCTAACCTCCCCGTTAGCCGTTGTACTTCTTTAATATTTCGAGGAGGCTCCATGTCGAACAGAGCATTAAGCTGGTCCGGATCGGGATGTATCCCATGCTCACTTATAATATAGCCCAGGAACTTCCCGGATTGCACTCCGAACACACATTTTTCTGGATTTAACTTCAAATTCACTTTCACCAAGTTGGTAAAAGTTTCTTGGAGGTCAGCCAAGTGTAATTCCTCATCCACACTCTTCACCATTATGTCATCGATGTATACTTCCATATTCCTTCCAATCTGATTAACAAAAGCTTTTTTTACCAACCTCTGATAAGTAGCCCCAACATTTTTCAACCCAAATGACATTACCTTGTAGCAATGAAGACCCCTGTCAGTGAAAAATGTGGTATGCTCTTGATCCTTCGGATCTGCTTGGATTTGATTGTATCCGGAGAAAGCATCCATAAAGGATAGTAGCTTGTTCCCAGAGGTAGAGTCTACTAGTTGGTCAATCCGGGGAACTGGATACAAATCTTTTGGGCAAGCTCTATTGAGATCTGTGAAATCAATGCACACGCGCCACTTGCCATTTTTCTTTTTCACCAGAACCGGATTGGCAGTCCACAAAGGATATTGAGACTCCTTGATATGCCCCATCTTTGTGAGCCTGTCCACCTCTTGTACAATGACATCAGCCTTTTCCTGGGAAAAAGCCCTTCTCTTTTGAACTACTGGTGCAATGTCTTTCTGGACGCATAGGTGATGTGATATTACACCTGGTGGAACTCCGGTAACATCGGCATTGCACCAAGCAAAAACGTGCTGATGACTCTTCAAAAGCTTTCGCATCTCATTTTTCAAAACGGGTGGCATCTTGGACCCTATCTTGACTATTTTCCCTTCTTCTAGACAATGTGTCTCTACCTCTTCGACCGGTATTAACACTCTAGGGGTCTCTCTGGGGTCATCAATTTCACCCTCACCCCCAGAAAGACTCTCAAATTTCTATTGTTCGTTGATACGAACTGCCCCCAGCGTCCGGGGAGCCATAGCTGTAGCATAACATTCCCTTGCAACCTTTTGACTGCTCCGGATAACTCCCACCTGTCCCTGAACAGCATATTTCAAACATTGGTGGACTGTTGAAGCCACTGCATGCATCCTAGAGAGCCAAGACCTCCCTAAAATAGCATTATAGCAAGTGGGACAATCCACCACAATAAAAAGTATCCTGACCATCTTCTTGAAAGGGCCCTTGCCCAACAAAACCTCTTCTTCGAACTCCCCGATCACATCTGCTGAGCTGCCAGTAAAGCCCACAATGATCTGTCCGAACTCTGAATTACAACTGGATTTTTCATTCTCTTGTATGTGGTTAAGAAAAGGATATTGGCTGAGCTTCCAGTGTCCACCAAAATCTGTCTTATGTCGTTGCCCCCAATATATGCCCCTATGACAACAGCATCTTCATGAGGGCCAGCTATATCTCTCAAATCATCGTCATCAAAAACAATGAAGGGGAAAGGAATTTGTGACTGATAGGAAGTCATGTCTCCCTCTAGCTGGGTGGCCAAAGTATGAGCGTGCCTCTTCCTCGAAGAATCAGTATGAGCTGTCATAGTATCCCCTCCGAAAATTGTAAGGGACTCAAAAAACTTAATGAGGCCGGAGACTGTCCTAGAACTCTCCTCAATTGCACGCACTCTATTTCGAGTTGGATCAGGATCCAAGTATTCAGATTCCGCATCAAACCTCTCGATTATAACCATGGCTCCCTCCGGAGCAGCATTACTTGAACCAACCCGGTGAGTATTCATAGGCCTGTTACCTCCTCTCCTTTTGACAAAAGCCCCCAATTTTCCCCTTTCGATCAAGTTCGGAACCTCTTGCTTCAAAGCTATACAATCATCAGTGGTATGGCCAGTGTCATTGTGATACTGGCAGAAAGAGTTATTACGGTGTTCTCTAGGGGACTGTAGCGTGGCCGGTCTCCTATAGTGTACTTTTTCCTTTGTTTTATCATAAATAGTGGCCACACTTTCCTTTAATTCTGCGAACCATTCCGGTTGAACCCAAGGCCCTCTCTTGTTTCTGGATTGCTGACTCTGAGCAAGAGCAGCTGGCTGAGACTGAGCTTTAGCCCTACCATGCCCATGTCCGGTCTCTTTTGCCTTGTTTCCGGACTGATTCTGATTGGGGTTTGGTGCCACCGGGGTAGACCTCACCTGCCTGTGCACCCTTGTTTTCTTTATTTCATCAAGGTTAATTTTTTTTCCAACCTGATTCAGCAACCCTCCCCAGGTCATGGCCTTTTTTCTGGTTACTGCATCAGCCAAATTGCCAGGGTTCAATCCCTGTCTCAAGGATGTTATTGCCACTTGCTCGAAGCAATCAGCTAGCCCATTCTTAGTGTTCACAAAACGACTTATATATTCTTTTAAAGATTCATTAGGTTCCTGGGAACAATGGATTATTGTGTCTTCATTGCCATTTAGCTCTTTACTCCCTACGAACTGTCTTCGAAAGGCCACCCAAAAAGTATCAAAATTCTTGATACAACCCTGTGGTAGGCTATTATACCATTTTAGAGCACTCCCCGTAAACGATTGGGAGAATGCTCTACAAAGTAGTTTATCATCGTCATCAAAGTTCATCATGAAGTTTTTAAATTGTTCCAAATGGTTGTCCGGATCAGTACTGCCATCGTACTTTTCCATTTTGGTGCTGTCAAACCTCTTAGGGAGGTTTCCGGACAGAATTTTGGAAGATAATGGAGATTGCCTCCAATTTCTGCCACGACTGAACACAGTATCCTCATTGGGAGTTGCAAAGATACCTGGTTCTTCGTGAAAAGCGAAAGGATCCATCAGCATCCGGTCCACATGCCTCCGGCTATGAGATGACCTTTTACCAATATTCTTCTTCATCTTTCCATGTCTATCTCTTTTTCTTGAATATTTCTTAATCCGCTTTTGCTTCTTTTTAGTTCGACCCTCATCGCTGCTAGAGGACAAGGATTCTTCAACTCCTTCACCATCCGAAGAGCTATCAGAAGATTCTGAGCTTGAGTCAAAACTCTCCACTGGCTTAGACCGGTGAGACTTTTTGGAGCTGGCATGAGTCTTTCTGGTACTTACATGAGTCTTTGAAGGCTCATGGTCTTTGGGGTTATCAGTGTGATGAGCAACCGACTCTTTTGACTTTTCTTTCATGCCCATCTTAGCCTTTTCTGCCCTCAGAGCTTCTATCTCACCCTTTAATCTATCACGCTCTTCGATAGTGTACTCATCGTTTTCTCCCACCACTTTGAGCAAATCTGGTGGTACTTCTGGGGCATCCGGATTCATTCAGACTGATTTTTCTTGCTGGTTTCGAATGCTTGATTCAGGCACCTTCGTGCTCCCACTGTGGTCGCCAATTTGGTGAGGAAAATTTGTGTCTGAGGGTAATCAGGGAATTTGTTCAGAGTTTTGTGGAGGTTTATGGGTGTTTAATATTTTGAGCAGAGAGTTAGAGGGAGAATTAAGCTGCCTGGTTGCAGTTAATTTTCATTACCCACATTTAATGCAGATGGTTGGGTATTTATACCCTTACATTTGGGCCCTTATGGGCTTTCGGGTTATGTTTAATGGACCCGGTTCATGTTTAAAGACCCATGAGTTCTAAGTAGGAGAGCTAGTAGCTTAGTCAATAAGTGTTTAGGTTTTTTAGTACTTCTGTCATAGTTCGAACAGTCCCATTAGCTAAGTGTTCGAAGTGGTCTGTCCGGTCCGGAGGGCTAGGTCCGATCTGTCCCTGTCCGGTGAGTAGTCAGAATTCGGACTCATTAAGATATATTGGTAGAAACCCATAAGAATTTGATAAGCATTCTTTTAATCTCGGTGATGATAGTCTTACAAAGCCAACAACTATGCATCCAGTAGATAGGGATAAACAACAAAACATAGTTTATAAGGGTGAGCCTACCACCATAAGATAACTTATTGCCTTCTAAATCAATGATTTTGTTTCTGATTTTATCTAGAAGAGAGGCGAAGCTTCTTGTTTTGTTGTTGGAATTAAGATTGATGCTCATGTAAGTTGTAGGAAGAAAGATGGTGTTGGAACTAGTTTGAATAGCTAGAGCATTTATCTTGTCTTGAGATAAGTTGGAAACCGTGATAATCTTAGTTTTATCCTTGTTGATGGCCTGGCCAAAGATATCTTTGTAAGTCTGTAAAAAAAATTCTAAAATATATATGGAAGAAGCAAGACCATTAGAAAAGATTAGTAAGTCGTGAGCGAATGCCATGCATGAAATGTTAATGCTACTTCTACAAGAATACTTCAAGGTTTTATTAGGTTCGTCAAGCTTACTAAAACCCTTTATTAGGATCTTTTCTGCAATTATAAAAAAAGACTAAGGGACAAGTGATCCCCTTGTCTAATACCCATGTTAGTTTTAAAGAAACCAATGGCTTTACCATTGATGATTAAAGAGACATAACAGATTTAATAAGGCTACTAATTAAATTGGTAAATTTATCATTGAAACCAAGAGATTGAAAATTTTTGCTAATAAAGCTATGCGAGATATTATCAAACGATTTTGTCATATATACTTTCATAAGAATATTACCAGCTCCTTAGCTAGAAGGATGTTGTCTTGAATTGACTTGTCTTTAACATAGCCTCCCTACACTTCAGAAATGATCTTAGGAAGAAGATTATTCTATTATTCAAAATCTTTGACATCATTGTGTTGGATTGTAGGATTTATGGATGAGAGAAATGTCTGTAGCAATTATGCCCTTAGGGATGTTTGTTTTGCAAAAATCATGTTTGATGATGTTCCAGCAAGTTCGAAAAAAGTATCTATTGAATTTATACATTTATGTTGCATTGGATGGCTTGAGATTTTGAATGATGTTATGAATTTCTTAATTTGTAGGAGTTATTAAGAGTAAGTTGTTATCTGCATCAAGAATAAGGTTAGGAATAACATTAAATATATTTTCATTCATGTAAGCTTGTTCATCATCTAAATTCTGATAAGGAGAAGAAGAGAGAATATTTTTTAAATAAGATTCAGCAAAAAAACTAAGAAGATCCTCATATATATTCCAATGGTTATTGTCTTTAGTGATGAAGATTCTACTATATCTTCTTCTTTTTCTTGACAAAATTGCGATAGACCTTAGTATTCCTATCACTATCTTTGATCAAACTGAAGTAACACTTTTGAAACCAATGATCTTCTTCCATAGTTAGAGCCATAAGTTGATCAGTAGTGGCATTAGAGAGCTTATTTTTGCCATCAATGCTATTAGAGGACAAGAAGTTTGCTTCACAATCTTTAAAAACATCTTCAGTGAAAATGACTTTGTCAAATATGTTTCAAAAGAAGTTTGTGTTCCATTATTTAAGAGTATTCTTGAGCCTTTTGATTTTATGCCAGATGACAAGCATATGGTAGTTATCTATAGGTTGATTCTATATAGATTCAACCAAATTGATGAAGTCCTTGTCCAAGGTCCACATATTCAAAAACTTGAAACCATTCTTAAACTTGATTATATATTTAACCATACTAAGTCCAAGCTTGACTGAAGAGAACTCTATCAAGGCGCTTCCATTTAGTCTTGTTAGACCATGAAAATTTAGTCCTAACATAACTTGTGTCTTATAGATAGCAGTCATGAAACATGTCATTAAAATCATATGAAATTTGATTGGAGTAGGTAGATAACTCAGTTGCTCAGATGGAGAACAAATTGCATTAAAGTCACCCAAAACCAACCACGCTTTAGCAGTAGTGGAGATGTGTCTAAGAGTCCCAAAAATCAACTGTATCAATCCTCTGATATTTAGCATAAACAACAGTAACAGAGAAAATGTTGATAAACTAAATGTGTTTAATTTCATTATGAATGCACTGAGGATGATCAATCAAAACATTAACTAGCATGTCATCCTTCCAGAAAAGCTAGATTTTGTAAGTAATGTTGGCAACATGATGGTTAAAACTAAGATTAGTAGTTATTAACTCATGGTAATTAGTACTAATAATGGGCTCTTGAATGGAGCTTGATTTTTTCTTTGATAACAATAGATTTAAGCCTTGTCAAAGAAGCTTCATTTCATATTCCGCAAATATTCCAATTGATAACTTTTATCATGAAGGGCTTTTGAAGGTAGCTATTTTGAGTTCTGTAAATTGCAGAGACATGATAGTTAAAGAACTTTTTTTATTTTTGCTTCTTACTTATTTGATTCTTTTGTTAAGGAGGTTTTGGAAGCTTTATCCATATTTTTCTCCTAAGAATAGAAGGTGAGGCTGCCTATGTTATCTTGGTTAGGAGTATGATTTCCAAATATAAGGTTTTCATAATCATAGATGGAGATAGATTGTAGTCATCATTAAAAGATTTTATGGCCTCAATAATCTCTTCATCATTTATCACAATATCTTTCTATTCATGAATATTTAGAGTTTCACCATAACCAACATTGCTTTACGGATCTTTGTCATTATGTTGAAGAGAGATATCAGTAGTATTAGCTAAGGATGGAAGGAATGTAACTTTTATAATCTGATTCTTCTGCTGAATTATATTGATACCATCATAATTATGAAGGTTGTTCTCTCTATAAGGTTTAATAACTATATGTTTCATTTTAGTAGGTATTTTTTCTTAAATTTTTTGCTCTTTGAAATTGTGAATCTCTGGATTCTTTCCCTTTTCTATTTATTTACCGATTGATTTAGATGTCTTGCATTTATCATGACCATGACCTGAATGCTTACACAATTGAAAATATTGAGGGATATTCGTGTAGTTTATCTCAAGTGAACAACCATCGTCATCATCGAAGCCAACCCAAATGTGATGTTAGATTTTTTTTGTAAGATCGAGTTCAATCCATGCGTAACATGCATTGTAAATAGCTCTATTTCTCTCACGAACACAAGTTTTGATAGGATGACCTACAGAAGCAGCAATAGATTGGATGATAGATTCATTGAAAGATATTTTGGAACCTTGGCAATTCTGGTCCAGACCGGAGTGATAGGACTCTCAATTTCGGGTTAAAATATAAAGCCCACTTTAGGATTCTCATTGCAGATTGACCAATAGTCGATATATTTTTGGTTCATAGTTTGCATAGTCTTCTTTTATCGTAAATTCTAGTATTATATGATGGGCATCCCAGTTCGAAACATTATAATCACTTGTAAACCTGCGGTCATTTAAATTTTTTGTTAGCATTTATTTCATAGGAGTACCTTTGGAGAATTTCTGATCACGGTGAATCTTCATAATGTCATGGGTTGATATTTGTCTTGTTTAAAGAATTGAAATGAAATGTTATCATTTTTTTATAAAATTACAAAAGGAATGTAGTCATTGGATATAATAGATGACTTGAATAGATCTACAAAAGGAATTGTAGACTTTGGAATAATATATGTAGTGACTTTTTATGCTTTGAAGATTGATGTAATGTCGGGAAGTCAGATTCAATGAAACCTCTGTTTTATCAATTTTCCATGGAGACTTTGATTTGAAAATAATCAAATAAAAGAGTTTTGATAATGCATCTTTATATAATAAACACTAGCTAGAAGCGAGAAAAACAAGCCACCATAAGAGCTTAAGAAAACACGAAGATTCTTTAATGTTAAGACATAAGAATGGTTGGAGAAAAAGAAAATTATGAAAAAACAGAGGAAAACAAGTAAGACTAAAAGCCAAAAAATTGAATGATGAATAATGTCGGTTGATTAAGGAAACTTAGAGCTATAAGAAGAATATATGAAAATCAATGCACGAAAAAGAATTTGGAAATCAAGAAAGAGCAGAGAAGCCATTTTTTGAAGGCTTAAATCGCTACCTAGTCCTTTGACTATCATGTTTTTTGCCAATTAGTCCATCGACTAAAAAGTCACGGGTGAAGTTCCATTGACTATTGAAAATCTATAAATTTAGTCTATGTGCGTGGTCTTTTCCCTCGTTCTGCCACGTGTCACCATAGTTAAATGGTTCTTGTGTCACAATAGTTAAATGGTTCTTATGTCACAGATAGTCCCTTAACTTTTAGTTCTATTTTTACCTTTTGAATTTAATATTTTTTTTTATTTTTATGAAAAAGAGTATCACAAAATTTGCTCTACTCTGTTTAACAATACCCGCTACGTACCTTGCTAAAAGCTGAATATGACACATGGAAAAAGAAATCTGAGACCCTTACTTCCATCGCAGGTACCGAGACCGAGAAGAAAAAGGTTCATGAGGTAGTTATTCCGGCTTGTGTGGTTGGGTTTCGAGAATCGGGTCTTTCTTCATCTAAAGCGTTGAGATTTTAGATTATAAAAAGTCAGAATAAGAAAATTAGGATAGAGCCTGTAATGGCCGAAGGCGAAGGGAAATAGCCGGAAATATTGGACTTGGATGCCCAATGAGGAAGATTTGATGCATGTTGAGGGGACCTTACAGAGGCTAAATATAGAAGAGTTGTTTAATGAGTTTTAAGGTGTAGTGGTGCATATGAAGGTTATATCGAACGTGTGAGTCTTCGATGTTTCTTGTAGGAATGTAGGAAAATATACGTTGCTTGTAGGAATGTAGGAAAATATACGTTGGTGGTGAGGTGAGTTTAATCTTTGGTTTTATATATCATACATATATTTTTGATAAGGATTGTGCGAAGACTTATTATATGTTATATGTGAACAATCAGTGCTTAACTCTTTCGTTTTTCTTAATGAAGGTCCCAATGACCCTATGTTTTTGGAGCGAAGAGTTAGATTCTTGTGCAAAAAGCGGCATCGATGGTGGGTAGAGGTGTCAAACGGTTTGAACCGCGAACCATCGGAACCGTTTAACAGAGAACCACGATTTGCGGTTCTGGCGGGTTGCGGTCGTGCCGGTTTACTCCTTATGCGGTCTTCCCGGTTTGCAGTCCTAATGGTCCAGTTTCGCAGTTAAACAACCAGACAAACCATTTACGAACCGTTTATCAAAATATTTTATAATGTTATTTAAAATTAATTTGTAAGTGTTAATTGAATCTAATTTCAATAATTGAGATGTGTACCATAAAAACGAATTAATTATGTTATTTCATGTATTTTAATTTAAATATGTTATCATTTTAATCGAAATTTTATAATCAAGCAATTACATTCTAAAAGAATAATTGTAATTTGATTTTGATATGTTTGTTTATATTTATGTATTTAAGATATTTTATTTAATATTAGGTAGATATTAAATAAAATATATACATCTAATTGTATTTTGATTACAACTTTATAGAAATATAAAAATAAAAATTTCATTGTCTTAAACAAGATATCGTAAACAATATAATTGTAAAATGATTTGTATATTGTCTTAAACAAGATATCGTAAACAATATAATTGTAAAATGATTTGTATATTGTTTGAACATACTATATATTAAGATGTTATATTTAATATTAGGTACATATTAAATAATATATACCTATTAGACATATAATTGTATTCTGATTTTAAATTATTAGGTGATTCTTTAGATTCTTTCAAACTTGAAGTGTTTATGGTTAGATGAATTATATAGTTTATTGTATTTTCGAACTATTCAATATTAGAATTTAAAATTTAAAATCTTTAGAATTTTATAATTATATGCATAAACTTAAATTACATGTAAATAACAAAATAAAAATTGAAAGCGAAAGTGATTTAAATAACATTTAATAAAAAATAGAAGCAAAACAAACAATTCATTAAAAATAAAAACCAAACAAGTAACATAGTTGTTCAATCAAATAAAAAAGAAAAACATTACAACGATAATGCTTAAGACAATCAAATGCAAAAAACTAAGGAGCTTCATTGTTGTTGTTGTTGTTAGGTGGTGGACCTTGCAAATGCATGTTCTCCATCATCTGTCGCATATACTCCGACTGTTCGGCTTGAGAGTTTGCAAATCGCGCATTCCATTGATATTGTCCATGATGCCACTGCTCGTATTGACCATGCCACTGCTCGTATTGACCATGTCACTGCTGGAGGTGACCAAGTTGATCATTCACCCCTACTTGCCACCGTTGTATCTGGCTAAGCTGGTCATTTACCCCCCCCCCCCCCCCCTTGCCAATTTTGAAATTCAGTTTGCCATTTTGTAAAATCATCATGCCATTCCTTTTGTTGAGTATGCACAAAGTGTATATAATCCATATGCTGCTCATGCGATAACTCAGCAAATTCGCGATCGGTTCGTCTTTCTTGTCGCGGTACTCCAGAAGAACCACCAATAGCATTTGGATCGAAAGGCGTTTGATCCCGAACTCGATACTGAGTATGTGGATTTGGCGGTTTTGTAAGACCGTTCGTATTACATATCTGATTCAACTCGGGCCTATGGTGGTTCCATGCCTCCAATTTCGACATCAACTCTCCATCCCAAGAGTATATTTCCTGCAAACGCAAAGAGTTTCTACCTATAGCACTAGTCGGCCTCACCTTCATCGGAGTGTACATACTCGCATCAGCTCCTTTTTAAACAAGCAAGTAACTCACTATCATCCCATAAGGTAGTTTATCCGTACCACACCTCGTAGCCATATTTCGAATCATCAAGCTAGGTAAAGTAATTATTCCCTGATTTTGGACGATAAAAGCAGTTACAAATGTTTGAATATATGAAAGTTGCGTATCATTGTTATTAGGATGAAGAAATATACTATTTACCAATTTCAAAGCTAATTTCCCATTAGCATCCAAATTATTTCGCATGGCTCGAAATTTACTGCTAATTTTCAGAGCATCCGCATCAGGACAAGTAAGAAGCTCTACTGCTTCTTCGTAAGACATAGGCCAATCAGCACCCCAGCCTGAAGGGCGATAACTAATGGAAGGTAATTTATCACCGGTATATATATCATGGGTTGGAACGAAAAACAGATCTTTGAAATCAGTTTCAAAAAAACTATAGGTTTTACCATCAATCAAAAAATTCATTCCTAAACCTCTACCATTTGGATCATTCTCAATTAATTGTGCGGTGGCATAAAGCTTGCGTACTAGTTCTAGATACCAATCACAATTGAATCTAGCTAGTGTCATCCAACCTAGGCCATTAGTAGGTTCAATAAATTTGAAAAACTTTTGCATACCCTCTACTGCGATCAGTTCATCGTAATCCAAATACATACCCGCCCAAATTTTGGTTACACCTCGTCCTCCTTCCGGATTACGGATGCGAAGCTCCCCTTCGCCGCGATGTTCGATAGTCGCGCTCTCCGTTACCTCCATCTCTTCATACAGCAAATCTTCGGCATCTCTCCTTAGTCTCAAGGATGATTCGACTCCTCCACCTTGACGGACTTGCTTTGATCTTCTCGAAGACATTTAGCGAAACTTGAAATTTAAAATAGTGTTTGAAAATTATAAAAATAATTTAGAGAAGTGTAGTGTAGTGGAGAAGAGATAGATTTTTAGTGGAGAAGAGATAGATTTGTAGTGGAGAAGAGATAGATTAGTAGTGGTGGTGTGAAAAATAGAATAGGAAATAGGTAGTATTTATAGGAATTTTTTTTCCCAATTAGCCGTTTGATGACGTCATGGATGACATCATCCATGGCGTCATCGTGCGGACCATCCGGCCAGGCGTGCGGATGGTCCGCACTTTCGAAAAGTTAACGGCTAGTTGAATTCAACTAGCCGTTTACTTCATCCGGGGCATCCGGATACCCTGGATGGTCCGGAATTTATTTTTTTTAATTTTTGATTTTTTTTTGGTCTCCCCTATAAATAGAGGAGACCCCAACTCAATACTCACACCTCTCAAACAACTCTCTACTTCTCTCTAAATCTATCTACTTGTTCGAAATATTCTAGAAAACTATAATTACTTATTTTACATATTCTACTTCTACTTTCGAAATTGTTTGATTTTTTTTTTCCGCAAATTGTTTCTATTTGATAAAAACACTTAAATAACGTTGGGATAACATTATAATAGCTCAATTCAGAGCTTCGTATAATTTATCAAGTTATTTACTTGTTTTAGTTATTTACTTGTTTTAATTTTAATTTTAATAGTTGTTCTTAGTTGTTATTAGTCTAAATTTAGTTGTTCTTAGTTGTTCTTAGTTGTTATTATTCTAAATTTAGATTTTATTATTTGCAATATTAATTAGTTTCCATTAGTATTTTATTGCATATTTTATAAAAATTGTTATTAGTTTTAAAATGAATTCAAAACGTAGAAATACTAATGCTCACCCACCCGCTAATGTGGATCTCAATACCATAGATGAATTTTCTACAGACTTCCCTCACATTGACACACTTTCCTCCCATGAAAGTGGTGGTGGAAGTACTAGTGGTGGGTCGAGATCTCGTAAGAAAACATCTTGGATTTGGAAACACTATACTCTATCAGAAGATGGTTATTCTAGTATTTGTAACGTGTGCAAAAAATGTTATCTTCACGTAAGTGGAAATATAAATATGGGCACTAGCACTATGGTAAAACATTTACTAAAACATCAAGTATATGATCCTACAAAACCTAACCCAAATAATGTTTGCATGAACCCTCAAACAGGTCTTCCTTTTGAGTTTAACCACGATACGTATAGGGAAGAAACAATGATTTATACAGACGGTAGTTTACAACCATTTAGATTTGGGGATTCTTTGAGATACGAAAATTGGATGCAAGCTGGGGTAAACCCACAGGCAAAACGCATTCCACGTAGCTTTTTGCGATCGCTAGCCTTTAAATATTATTTAAAAAGAAAAAAAAACATTATTCAAACTATGCTAACTTTGCCATGGAATGTTTCGATTACTAGTGACATAGCTACTTTTACTGATTTTGATATGGTATGTGTTACCCTTCATTGGATGGATGCTGAATGGGTACTCCAAAGGAGAATTATATGGTTTGAATCAATTGGGAAGCATAACGCACAATTAATTAGGGAGAGTATGGTTGAATGCATGAATATTTATGGCATTAAAAACAAGATTATGTATATTTCGTTGGATAATGCATCTTCTAATATCAATGCTATAAAATTGCCTATACAAGATTGCAATCCCCCTTTTCCAAAATTGTTTCACACCAAATGTTTATGCCACGTACTTCAATTAATTGCGAAAGACGGAATACGTAAGGTTATGGGTGATTGTATTGCCCCTATAAAAAATGGGATCCTATTTTGCTCGACATCCGCTGCTAAAAAAAGAGCTTTTAAAACACTTATTACTTCAAATGGGAAAAGTTATAAGAAACTTATATTAGATGTCGAAACTAGATGGAATTCTACTTACACAATGCTTGCACGTGCACATGTTTTTAAAGAAGAGATTATGACGCTTTATAATGCATCTTATCGTGAAACACCAATTGACAAAGAACATTGGAACTATTATGCACACATGTTAAGATTTTTAAAACTTTTTAAAAATAACACTCTAACCTTTTCTTCACAAAATCAACCTAATGCTCATTTGGCCCTTTTCACGATTACTAATCTTGCCATGCATATGAATGAATTTAGATCAAATTTTGTATGCATAGACATGGTGCCCGAAATGGAATATAAGTTCACAAAGTATTTTCATCCAATCCCTGATAGTTATTTATTTGCTTACCTTCTAGATCCTTTTGCACAAAAAGATAAATTTGAATGGCTAGTTAGATGGTTTTATAAATCTGTACAGTTTTCTACAACTAAACCACCGAAGGAACCAATTGACTCTGAAGGGTATATTACCGGTATATATGAATGTTTGTATAATATCTATGATAAGTATGCTGCAAGATATAGATCAATTACAACTACAAATGTAAGGAGTAGTAACAATAAGGGTAGAGGGAGAAGTTCTACTTACTATGTTCCAATGGCAATGTTACGAAGCAATGAATTTACAGAAACCCCTCAATCTGATAATGTGTTGTCTAGATATTTGAGCACTAGGTTTGATTTTACGAATTTTCCAAACCAAGGTATTGAAGATATCATAAGATGGTGGGGTACCAAAACTGAAGAGTTTCCTATTCTTTGCAGGATTGTTAAAGAGATTTATGCAATACCTATGTCTACAGTTGCAAGTGAGTGTGCTTTCAGCCAAGCGAGGTTGCAATACACGACTAAGAGAACAAGATTGACGGGCAAATCACTTGGAGTGTTTGTGGCAGTCAAGGATTGGACAGCGGCGGATAAAAGGATGCAAGACAGAGAGTTTAGATATGAAGTGAACGTAGACGACATCTTCAAAGATTATCCGGATGATTACGAAGATACACTTGAACAAGAAATTGCAAAAGAAAACGAAGCTGAAGGTGAATCAAGTGAGGACGAAGATTTTACTTATGAAGAAGACGAAGGTGAAGATGAATGATGTTTGTTATAATTATTTACTATTTTGTATTGTAATTTGAAAACATTTGTACAACTCCTGGCCCGCAAGAGTATAAACTGTGAACGGCTAAATTAACCAAAAAAAAACTTTACCTTTTATTATAATAACAACAACTGTATTATGAAATACTTATAACTTCATAAGATCTGATTTTGGTTTAAAAAATAATAACAAACACTTGTAATATTTAAAACCAAATCACAATGGTAATCAAAATGTAATATTAAAATTATAACCATAAAATTTGTAATATTTTTACATGATAAGATATAGTTTTGGTTTGTAATATTAAAATCAACACTACTAATATTAGATCTAAAAACATAATAATAATATTCAAAATATGATAATAACATAAGTAATATTTAAAATTTTGTACTATATAATAATTACAACACTTAAAATATTAATAACCAAAACAAATTAATACTAATTTTATAATAATATTCAATATCTCAATATTTTTTAAATATAACTTAACATATGATTTTGGTTATAAAGTAATTAAAACATTTATAATATTTACAAATGAACCGCGGTTTTTTACAAATAAATCGTGGTTTTGCAGTCCTGGCGGTTTGCAGTTCTAATGGTTTGCGGTCCTGCCGGTTTACTCCTTATGCGGTCCTGGCGGTTTGCGGTCCTAACGGTTTGCGGTCCGGCCGGTTTGCGGTCCTAATGGACCAGTTTCACAGTTAAACCACCAGTTCATAAACAGATTTCCAGCTTTGAACCGCGGTTCCTGAACCATTTGTCACCGGTGGTTCGATTTGCAGATACTTGCACGTGTTCAAAATGTTGGGGAATGTGCCGAATGGATTCTTTAGTTTTAGGTGCATATTAATTAAACTTCAATATTTAAAGGTAAGACCCCAAATGGGTTCTCATGATATAGAAACTTGGTAAGGTATCAAATGTAAGGTAAGCTTATAATTTACATAAATTACAACAAATGGATTTCAACATAAACTCACGGAGAAAATTAAGTTTTAGTTTGAATGGGTACTCTCATTCTTTCTTGATGCAAATTTTGTATGCAAATTTTGTGATACTCTTTTCATAATAATAAAAAAAAATTAATTTAATGGGTAAAAATAGAATTAAAAGTTAATGAACTATCTTTGACACAAGAACCATTTAATTATGGTCATACATGAAAGAACCACAGAAATTTTCAATAGTTAAAGAACCCTCATCTGTAATTTTTTTCTGTTGAGAGACTAAATGTAGAAAACGGAATAGTCTAAACGACTAGAGAGCAATTTAAACAATTTAGATTAGATAGTTTATATTTTAATATTGTTATAAAATACTATGCAATTATCACAAAATGGCTCAAGCACAGAATATATGCGAATGAAAGATTTAAATGAAACACAGGATTTAACGTGGTTCGACAATTGTCTACGTCCACGGGCGCCGCCAGAGAAAAGAGTTTCACTATGATAGAAAAGGTTACAGATTTCAGATTGTGTTTTGTGTCGCCCTAGTAATCTATTTATAGGGAATTAATAGACTTACTAGACTATGGGCCTAATGGGCTCATACCACTAGACTAGCTCTTTTGAAGTGATTGGACAATATCATTATCACACTGTCCTGCCGGACACAGTACACTGTCAAGGCACTATTCGAACTGCCGGACACAGTACACTGTCAAGGCACTATTCGAACTGCCGGACACAGTACACTGTCAAGGCACTATTCGACTCATTCACAACAAATCTTCCCCTTGAGGCGAATATCCTTTCTTCACTATCAACAAAGAATCTTCTCTTCTTCTGACTCACCAAATGCCCTTAAGGCATTCACTCTATACTGCGAACACCGATCCAGTTTAGGCATTCCCTAAACTTTTGAACTGATACTGCCTTGGTCATTATATCTGCTGGATTATCGTGTGTAGACACTTTCTTCACATCAACAATTCCCTTTGATATTATATCACGAATAAAATGATACCTGACATTTATGTGCTTTGTACGCTCATGATACATCTGGTTCCCTGTAAGGTGTATGGCGCTTTGACTGTCACAAAACACTTTTGTAGTAGTCCTATCCAAGCCCAAATCTGCCACCAAACCTTGCAACCATATTGCCTCTTTAACTGCTTCTGTTACCGCCATGTACTCAGCCTCTGTTGTAGACAAAGCTACAGTAACTTGCAACTGTGCTTTCCAACTGATCGCACTCCCAGCTAGAGTAAATACATATCCTGTCAGAGATCTTCTTTTATCCATATCACCTGCAAAATCAGAATCAACAAAACCAACCAATGATCCTGCAACATCATTCAGCGATTCACGAATATCGGTTTTGTTAAAAGTTAAGCCAACGTTCACAGTATTCTTTTGAAGAGATTCAATCTCTTCCCTTATAGCACCAATCCATCGATCTGCCTCTGAACTCGCTATAGCTTCTCCGTAGCTACTAGGTTCCTGCATCTCAACTTCTTCTGCAACTGACAGAGCATATGCAACTAGATTTGCATACCTTTTTGGAAGTCTAATATCTCTTCTTTCTCTGCCCAATGCTATGCTATAATGTTGTTGTTCTGGTTCAGGCGCATCATCGTCACTATCATCTAATGCTGACGCTTCACCTCCTGATTCTGGATCCACCTCAGAACCACTTGAATTATTGGACCTCATAGGAACTGATTCTACTTCAAGCTCCACCTGTTCACTCACAACCGATCCTGATTCAACCATTTCTCCTACCTCCTTCTGACTGTCTATCGAAGCAAACTCATTAAAAGTAACGTCCCTACTGATGAGAAAACCTGGAGACTTTGGAGAGGTACACCATAACCTATATCCCTTCACTCCAGTAGCATATCCTAGAAATATGCATCTCTTTGCCCTCGGCTCAAGCTTACCATCTCTCACGTGAGCATACGCAGGACAACCGAACACCCTCAAATGTTCATAATCAGCCGACGATCCAGACCAAATCTCAAAAGGAGTTTTACAATCAATAGCCGTTGATGGAGACCGATTCACCAAGTAACACGCTGTATTGATAGCTTCAGCCCAAAAATCCTTTCCCACACCGGAATGTGAGAGCATACTTCGTGCCTTATCACAAAGCGTTTTGTTCATTCTTTCTGCGACTCCATTCTGTTGTGGTGTTCTAGAACAAGTGCGATGGCGCACTATTCCCTCAGCTTCGCAGAACTCGTTGAACTCACGACTGCAATATTCTAACCCATTATCTGTCCTAAGACGTTTGATTTTTCTTCCCGTTTGCTTCTCAATCATCGTCTTCCATTTGACAAAGGTTGAATATGCCTCATCTTTCATTTTCAGAAAGTAAACCCACACCATCCTTGAATAATCATCAATCAAACTCATGTAGTATCTGGCTCCGCTCTTAAATGGACTTCTGTTTGGACCCCAAAGATCTGAGTGAATGTAGTCAACTGTGCCTTTAGTCTTTCTTACAGCCGATTTGCTGAATTTGACTCTAGTTTGTTTACCAAACACACAATGCTCACAAAATCCCAATGATTCTGCTTTATACCCTTTCAACAAATCTCTCTTTCCCAAAACAGCTAATCCTCTGTCACTCATGTGACCAAGACGCCAATGCCACAACTTATTTTGATCCTGCCTACTTTGGCTATTACTCCCTGATGATGCTACTGCAGCATCGCCCATAACAACACTCCCCTGGAGAATGTAAAGACCTTTCTGCAAACTACCTTTCATGCATACCATTGAGCCTTTTGTCACTTTGATTACACCATTTTCTGCATGGTACTTGTAACCCCGAGAGTCTAGAGTCCCAAGAGAAATCAGGTTTCTTTTTAACCCAGGAACATGCCAGCACGTCAAGATTCTAACAACCCCGTCAAACATTCTGATTCTGACGTTACCAATACCACCAACAGTCAACGAATGATTGTTCCCTAAATAGATAGTTCCCTGCATTGGCTTGTACGTATCAAACCACTTCTTGAACTGACACATGTGATATGTAGCGCCAGTATCAAGTACCCAAGAGTTTTGCCCAAAGTCTGAACTCACGGACAATACATCTCCTTTACCATTGTTTTCACTATCGTCGGAATCGTTCACACCTTCAACAATGTTTGCTGCATTTTCCTTTTGATTTCCCTTCTTACCATTCAGTTTCGGACAATCTCTCCTATAATGACCCTGCTCACCGCATTCATAACAGTTTGAGTGCTTCACCCTTGACTTGGACCTCAAGTTCTTCCTTCTTAAAGAACTCGCTTTGCTTTTAGATCTTCCCCTAGTCATAAGACCTTCCCCTTCAGCTTGATTGTCTGGCTGCAACTGTCTCATCTCTTTTGATTTCAGTGCCCCTTTGACATCTGCTAGCGATAACTTATCCTTACCATACATAATGGTATCTACGAAGTTTTCATAGGGAGCTGGTAACGATCTCAATACAAACAAAGCTTGATCCTCATCCTCAATATTGATATCTATGTTCTCCAAGTCCATTATAATTGATTTAAAATTATCTAGGTGCTCTGTTATGGACATACCTTCTTTCAATCTGAAATCATACAAACGTTTCTTCAAATATAATCGGTTTACTACTGATTTCTCTGAGTAAAGATCTCCTAGCTTTCTCCATGCGCAGGCAGCAGTCTTCTCACCACTAATCTCGCGAAGCACATTGTCTTTCACACTCATTAAAATCCAGCACAAAGCCCTTTCTTGAAGATCTTGTTTCTCCTCTTCTTTCATCTCTTCTGGTAACTTATTCTCCACAGCCTTCCACAGCCCTTGCAGTACCAATGAAGATTTCAGTTTAATCTTCCACAACGCAAAGCTGGATCCCCCGTCAAATTTTTCAATCATGTATTTTGTTGCTGTAGACGCCATTGTGAAACCCTAATTGCAAAAGCCCTAATTTCACCACGTGGCTCTGATACCAATTTTGTTATAAAATACTATGCAATTATCACAAAATGGCTCAAGCACAGAATATATGCGAATGAAAGATTTAAATGAAACACAGGATTTAACGTGGTTCGGAAATTGTCTACGTCCACGGGCGCCGCCAGAGAAAAGAGTTTCACTATGATAGAAAAGGTTACAGATTTCAGATTGTGTTTTGTGTCGCCCTAGTAATCTATTTATAGGGAATTAATAGACTTACTAGACTATGAGCCTAATGGACTCATACCACTAGACTAGCTCTTTTGAAGTGATTGGACAATATCATTATCACACTGTCCTGCCGGACACAGTACACTGTCAAGGCACTATTCGAACTGCCGGACACAGTACACTGTCAAGGCACTATTCGAACTGCCGGACACAGTACTCTGTCAAGGTACTATTCGACTCATTCACAACAAATATATATTACATTTAATCGGGTTTGACGAGTTTACCTTCTAGTCTATTGTTTTGTCGAAGATCGGTAAGAAGTCTTGCATTTTTTTTTTTTCGATTCAGCCTAATTCGACCTCTGCAATAAGTTTTATATAAATTTGAAATCCTTTTCTATATCAAAGAACATTGATTTGCGATGAAAACTACCCAAAAAAATCCAAACTCGATTCAATGCTTCTCGTAGAAAATATAATTTTGTGTGCGTTAATGATTCTCTAATAAACTTATATATATTTTAATGTCGCTAATGTACAAACAAAATCAGATAGTTCAACAAAATCTGCTCTCCGTAAGTTTTACAAACTCGTTAAAATCAATCCTCCCATCTCCATTCTCATCAAAATTTTGTATCATTTTCTTACAACTCTCGACTTTAAATCCTTCTTGCAAACCCAAAACACATAAAACTCTGTGTAACTCCTCTGCATCAACAAACCCATCTCTGTTTTCATCAAACACATCAAAAGCTTCTCTCACTTCTTCAACGCTTGGCTCTTCTTCTTCAAACATCATCGAAACTTCACCAAAACTCAAATATTCTTCGATTCTTTCACTCTCTTGACTGTAAAAGAGTCCAAGATTCTTCATTAATGTATCCACGTCTTCTGCCAAAAGGGTTTCTTCATCATTTTGTACTTCGCCGGAAGGTTTATTGGCTAAGAAGTTTAGATCTAGGGTTTGTTTTTCGTTTTTAGTGTTTAGGGTTTGAAACATAAGACGTTTGTGGAGGAAAGAATAAAAGCTTAAGAAAAGAATTTGAAATCTTTGGAACAAAAAGAAGTCCATAGAAACAACAGTTGATTGCTTAGCCATAGTTTATGTAAAGTTCTTGAAAACTTTTGTAGTTTTAATGTTTTCTAGTGAGAATGTGTTGATTGAAATGATGATAGTATATATATATATATACATGAAGCTCTTGATTTTTTGATAGGTGCTTGCTTAGGTAAGAGGAATGTGCTTCGAAAAAGAAAGGAGAGTAGGAAGTATTTGGTCAAGACTTATAGCTAGAAGGAAGTTTCTTAGTGAGATAGATAGTTAAAGATAGTTAAAGATATACCCTTCAACTCAGATTATGTTTCTAATCAGCTCCAGAATTTTGCAATAATTACAATTTTGACATTCATCGTGTGCTTATAAGAAATGGTCATCGTGTGCTTTTTGTCTATGGTACAATTTATATTATAAATCGCATAGTCACAAAAAAGAGGAAGGTATTATCTTATTAATATGTTACATAGAGTTGGTATGGAAAGAATCGTTTAAAAAAAATGAATTGGTAAAGTACGAAAAGCTCAAAAGTCATTTAAAGAAATGTGAGATCGGTCAAAGAATTATATTTATGGCATAAAAAATTTAAGTAATAACTACCGTTGGGAAATCACTATTGTTCCGCCAAAGTTAAGAGTATATTGTACAATTAACCAAATTTATAAGAAAACAATATAATTCATTTTATTTAAGACGAGGAATAAAAGAAATATTGTAAAACTAAATACACAATACAGTATTTAACATCGGTTTGGATTGTGGAAAAAATTTACGTCAACGAATACCGAACACTTTTTTATAAATAAACAGACTAAAAAAAGATTTTTAAACACAAATGACTCAATCAATATTTGCAACAAAAGATTACGTGATTTATATAACCACTTTTTGGTGTTTATCTCTCACAGTCAAACCATAAACTGGATAACAATATCTTTTTTTATTTAAGAAATCATACTTCTTTATCAGGAACTCCAGATCAGGAACTCCAGATTAAAACTCGTTAATCAACGGTTGAAATAATTGTTAATCCATTAATATTGAAGATAATATAAGTAATCTAATTAATATAGGAAAACCAAACTAGGATACCCAATAAATATAGAAGACCGAACAAATAGATAAATACGTTTCGATTTAGCTGTGATGCTACGGTCCAGCTTGCTTCGGATCAAGTGGTGCTTAGGATCAGCCCGTTTTGGACTATCCTGCTTCAGAACAGTCCTGCTTCGGCTCAGCAAATATTGCCTTCGACACAATGATCACTAGTCTTTGAGAGTTTCTCTTAGTACTTAGGATCAACACACGTCTCTGCAACTATGTAATAGCTCAAGCTTCACAGAGTTTCAAAAGTTCTTGCCTAATACAAATCACAACATATCTAACTATGCTCATATAGTCCTACGACAATACCTCTATTGACGAGTTACTTCTCGCACACACCTAACATTTCTCCATCTAGGCTTATAGTAACTCCAACATCTGTTGCACACAATGTTCCAGTCTTTAAAGACCCGTTGAGCTGCATCTCATATTTGCACCAGTCTCCTGTAGTTCGTGAGCTTTTAAGTCGGCAATACATTGGTCAAAGCATCTGGAATATTTTTCTCGCTAACAATCTTAGCCTCTTCACTTGCTCCTTCTTTACCACGTCGGATGAAATACAGCTGAATGTCTACATGTTTAGTTCATTCTTTATCAAATGAAAAGCACTAGTGCGATCACAAAATAAAACCATTTATTGCTCCACGTCAGTGAGTTTACTAAATTATACTAATAGTAAAATAACTTATTTCATAGCTTATGTAGCAGCCATACACTTGGTTTTCTTAGACAACAATGCAATGATCTTTTGTTTATAAGACTTCCAGCTAACCACTCATCCAAGCATAGTAAACAAATAACTCGAAGTAGATTTTCTTATGTCGAGACAGCCTGCATAATCGGATTCTACATACCCCTTCAACACTATATCACATGTAACCTTCTGAATGTAATACTACCCTATAACAGCTGAACCCCTCAAGTATATCATGAGCCACTTGAGTGCATGCTAATGCGGCTTTTCCAGATTTGACATGAAGCTTCTCAAAACACTTACAAAATAGGTAAGATCATGTTTTGTGCAAATCATAGCATACATAATGCTACCAATAACATTGGCATAAGGTATCACATGCATATAATTCTAATCTGATTCTTCGGTTGGTGTTTGAGTGGAACTGAGTTTGAATTGGGAACTATTGGGAGTTCCAACCGATTATGCTTCAAACGTCGAGAACTTTCTTAGGATCTTCTATATATATTATTGTTGAGATAATAGATACCATTTTGGCATATTCTTCTTAATCTCAGCACTAACTATCCACTTAGCCTCTCCCATATCGTTCATCTCAAACTCTCATTTCAGCTGAGTATTTACCGCTTTAATATTCTTCCTGTCTTTTCCATCTATTAATATATCATTAACATACAACAACCATAAGACTTGTCTTTCTATGTGTGTCTTAGTAAGTACGGAATTTACTTAATTGATCTCATAAAATAATAAAAATGTATGTTCCACTGCCTCAGTGATTTCTTTCACTAGGTATGGGCATATGGTACAAAACCAAAGTGATGAAAAAGATTCGGTTTGGTTCTGAGTACTCATTAATACCCAAATGGTTCCATAACTAAAATATCAACGGTTCTCGGTTCGGTTCGAAACCAAAAACCAAAATCTACCCAAAAATAATCGAAAGTAAACACGAGCTCACTTAAAAAAACCCATCATATATAAGTCTTTTAAATTTTTTAACCCTTAATCGTCGCCTCTATACCTCTTTTACTCTCTTACATTAGTTTTCTATACATAGATCGGAACCCTAAATCACAAAATTGCCAAAGTATCAAATAATACATTAAACCCTCAAACATTGCCTGGTTTTAGTTGCCTTTTCAGTGAAGCACTCAAACATTTCCTTAGCTGCACCCTTGCTAGCCTTTCCTCATTCGGAAGAAATAGAACGAGCCACTTTAGTATGAAAATACTGGTATTGCTGCCAAAGTTATCAAATCTATAGGAATCAATCTTAAATATACCCGTTTGGGGGCATACAAGATTATGGGAAGATGCAATGGGTTTGTTGCTATTGAGATCTGTTTACTTCGCGCTAAGTGTGTACTAGAGCTCTCACTCGATGAAGCATGATACCTTGGTACAATATTTTGTCTTATGATTTTTAATATTATGGATCCTTCTTATACAAAACATAGTTTTTATATTCCATTATGTTCTGTTCAGATGTGGGCTTGTTCATTTTCATGAACTTGTAAAATTATAATATTTTGTGTATGTTTGGAGAGAAACTTCCTGTTGTTTCTCGTTTAGTAAATTTACGGGATAGACTATTCAGTTTAGTTAACATTTTAAATACCCACTAAATTGTAATTTGATTTGTTTCGACTTCTTCTATTTTTCGAATCATTAACCTTAGACCTAGGCTTTGTAATGTTTTATTTTTAGTCTCTCACTAGATTTTTCTCATCTTTTTTGAAATATATTCTTGAGGTTTTTTTATTTCGTTTGCTTCACCTATAGATGCTTGCTTTGTTATAAACTTCTTTTTATGTCAAATGCGAGCTCTGCAGTGAATTTTTTACACATTTCTCGAGCCAATATATGATCTAATTTTATTTACTCCCACTATTTCTATTTGTTTGGAAATTTCAATTATATTGGATCATAGTACTTTCTACTTGGGATTCTCCATGAAGGTGAAAGTGTGACTATTTGTGCATTTGAAAATTTAGGCGTTGACCCTTTAACTTGATTTAGTTTTTTTTGTTAGGACTTCCTCAAATGATAATCTTGTTGAATGAAAAATATTAAATAATATTAGACTAAAAAAATTATACGCATCGTCGGTGAAAACTTTAAAATAAAAAACAAAAGAGAGAAGTCGTTAGACGGCTACGGTTTTTGTATTATGTAGAAAGTGTACGTATTACATAGAACATATGCTTATATTTTAGATAAAATAAAGGGTTAATGGGCTTGGGCCCTTATATCTCTAACATTTTCTCTCAAACTCGCAATGCAACAGTAATAAGCATTGAGAATTCGTCACAAAAGAAAACTAAACCGCGTTGTTAACTGAGCTTTTGTAAAAATTTGAGCAACCTGCAAAGCTGATGGAACATATGGAAGCGAGATAGTGTCAATCTGAAGATGATGCAGAGTAAAGTGACAATCTATTTCAATGTGCTTGGTCCTCTCATGAAAAATAGAATTATTTGCTATCTGCATGGTGCTTTTGTTATCACAATATAAGGAACTAGGTTTAGTAACATTAACCCCCATATCTGCAAGAACCCATCGTAACCAAACAATCTCAGATGTGGTCACAACTATAGCATGGTACTCAGCTTCAGTAGACGATCTAGAGACAACATCTTGTTTCTTACTTTTCCATGAGATTAATGAATGTCCAAGAAAAATATAAAAACCAGTAGTAAATTTTCGGTCATGAGGATCACTATCCCAATCAACATCGATATAGGCACGTAGTTCAAGTGACGAGGTCAAAAGGAATAAAATGCTCTGGAACTGAGTGCCACGAAGATATCTCAAAATTATAAGAACAGCTCCCCAATGGACGGATGTAGGAGCAGTAACAAACTGACTAACCACATGAACAACATAAGCTATATCTGGTCGAGTAACTGTAAGATAACCTAAGCTCCTTACGAGAGTTCGATATAGAGTTGGGTCTGACAAAGGAACACCGTCAGTCGGAGAATACCGAGCATTGGTTTGAAGAGGTGTATCTACCGTCCTGTTATAAAAAAGACACGCTCGCTCAAATAAATCAGATATATATTTTGTCTGAGAGAGAATATAACCTTTTGGAGAGTGAGCCACCTCAATACCTAGAAAATAACGCAATAGTCCTAAGTCTTTCATCGCAAAGCGCTGAGCCAAATCACATTTTAGTGCCTCAATACCATCAATATCATCACCTGTAACGATCATATCATCTACATATAATGATAAAATAATTCGTCATGCACTCGTACATCTGATAAACAAGGCTGAATCATGATTGCTAGCAAGAAAACCAAGTGAAGTAATAACCGTAAATAATTTTTTAAACGAAGCACGAGGAGTTTGTTTGAGACCATAAAGCTTTCCTAAGTCGACAAGCTTCACCTGTTTTGTGAGAAACACGTGTAGGAGGATTCATGTAAGCCTTTTCATAAAGATCACCATTCAAAATGCATTTTGACATCTAGTTGGAAGATCTTCCACTATCGTCATTTTTACCACTGGGGAAAATGTCTCATCATAATCCATACCATACTTCCGTGAATAACCTTTTGCTACGAGACGAGCCTTATATCTTTCAACAGACCCATGAGACTTTGTTTAAATTTTAAAAACCCATCGAGAGCCAATTATATGCTTATCAGATGGAGGTATAACTATATCTCATGTATGAGTTTGATAAAGAGCGGTAAGCTCTTTGACTATTGCATTTTTCCAACGAGGATCGGAAATAGCTTCTTTAAATGATTGAGGTTCATATAAATCATGTATGTTTGCTATGAAAGAGGAGAAAGGAGTTGAGTAAGAAGAATACGAAAAATCTGGTAGTTTGGTAGACTTACTTGTACGAGTAGATCTTCTGAGTGGTGGAGCTGGTGGTTCACCAAAAGAAAGAGCTGACCCCGGCCTTGATGGAGCAGAAGTAGTACAGTTGTAGTCGATGTCTCATGAGCTGGCACATCAATATCAATGGGTATATCACTATTATTTTCAAAAGGATCAATAGTCTGAAGTTTGGTATTTGTTATATCATGTGATTTAGCTGGAATTCAATAAAACGAGATATGCTCAAGAAATATAACATGCCGAGAGACATAAAGTTTATGACTAGTGGGATCAAAACAATGATAACCTTTATGTCTAACACCAAAACCCAAAAAAACACATATTACGGATTTATGGCCCAATTTGTTGCGCTCTACATGAGGACGAAGGACAAAACATGTGCATGCAAAAACTCGTAACGAAGAATAATCTGGAAGTTGTTCGTATAACTTCTAAAAGGGAGACATCTCTGCATTATGAGCAGCGGGAATTTGATTAATCACATATACAGCAATATGAATTGCTTCTTCCCAAAAATAGTTAGAACCTCATCAAATAAAAGCAAAGACCGAGCAGTCTCAATAAGGTGACGATGTTTTTTTTCTGCAACACCATTTTACTGATGGGTGTTAGTGCAAGAAGAATGATGTATGGTACTATCAGATGCAAGTAACTGAGTAAAAACATTGGATATATATTCACACCCTAAGTCACACCTGAAGTATTTTATTACAACAGAATGTTGAGTCTTAACAAGTGCCCGAAATTATCTATAAATTCCAAAGAAACCTGATTTGCGTTTCATAAGGTAAACCCAAGTATATCGAGTATAATCATCGATGAAAGAAACATAATAGGACGAACCACCATTTATTGAGACTAGAGATTGACCCCAGACATCAGAATGAATAATATCAAATAGAGCAATAGAAGAAGTAACACTTTCATTAAACTTTAACACTGAAAATTTTGCAAGTTTACAACCATTACAATCCGAGATATTACAAGTTTTTAACTGACCTAAAGCACTCGTAGAGACTAAAATTTTCAAACGCGATGTAGATACATGTCCTAGACGAGAATTCCAAAGATAAAACTCAGATGATGAAGGATTCAAACGAAACGAAGATAAATCAACACTAGAGGAAACAATATTAGTCAAGTATGTTTCGACACTATATACATCCACATCTGTTACTTTGATTTTCTCTATTTTACGACCTGTACCAATCACTCTATGAGTCTGTTGATTTTGTATAGCACAAAAAAAAACAGAAAATAAGACGCAATAACCAGATTTACACAATTGGGTAATCGAAACAATATTCAAAGCAAGGGTGAGAACGTAGTAAACATTGGATAACGATATATGAGGGGTACAAATAGAGCCAATACCCTCTATTGATATTGGTATAGCACTAGAAGACAAAAAAAATATGGGTGAAACATGAGACAATAAATATGAGCGGCAACTTACACGAAAAAATGGTTTGAATATCATTAACATTTCTTAGACTGAGACCACCTTCACTAAAAGATTTGCAATTAGGATACCAATTAGACCAGTGAATGTTGTTATATATATTTGTAGAAACCCATAAGAATTTGTTAAGAATTCTTTTAATCTCAGTGATGATAGTCTTACGAAGCAACAACTCTGCATCCAGTAGATATGGATAAATAAAAAAACATAGTTTATAAGGGTTAGCCTACCACCATAAAATAAATTATTGCCCTCCCAATCAATGATTTTGTTTCTGATTTTTTCTAGAAGAGAGTCGAAGCTTCTTGTTTTATTGTTGGAATTAAGACTGATGCTCATGTAAGTTTTAGGAAGAAAGATGGTGTTGGAACTAGTTTGAATAGCTATAGTATTGATTATGTCTTGAGATAAGTTGGAAGCCGTGATAATCTTAGTTTTATCCTTGTTGATGGCTTGATCAAAGATATCTTTGTAAGTCTGTAAAAAAATCTTAAAATATATGTGGAAGAAGCAAGACCATTAGAAAAGATTAGTAAGTCGTGAGCAAATGCCATGCATGAAATGTTAATGTTACTTCTACAAGAATACTTCGAGGTTTTATTAGATTCGTAAAGCTTACGAAGACCCTTTATTAGGATCTTTTCTGCAATTATAAAAAAGACTACGGGACTAGGGATCCCCTTATCTAATACCCTTGTTAGTTTTAAAGAAACCAATGGCTTTACCATTGATGATTAAAGAGACATAAACAGATTTAATAAGGCTACTGATTAAATTGGTAGATCTATCATTGAAACCAAAATATTGAAGAACTTTGCTAATAAAGCTATGAGAGATATTATCAAACGATTTCATCATATATACTTTGTTAAGAATATTACCAGCCTTTGTCTTTCTCCTCAAATCATTATTAAGCTCCTTAGCTAGAAGGATGTTGTCTTGAATTGGCTTGTCTTTAACATAGCATTCCTACACTTCAAAAATGATTTTCTGAAGAAGATTAGTCTATTATTCAAAATCTTTGACATTATTCTATTTATGATAGTACATAAACTAATAGTACATAAGTGGAACTGTCAGCTTGTGTATAGAATTTGCAAACCTTTGACAAGTATCACAGCTTCGAACCAAAATTTTGGCATTGTTCATGATTGTAGGCCATTAAAATCCTGCAAGTAAAACTCGATGAGATAAAGCTTTAAACACGCAGTGAGCTGACCCTTCTTCATCATTCAATTCTGACAATACCTCCTGTGATTTTTTCATGTCTAGACACCGTAATAATAGCCTGCTTAACGCCTTCTTATATGAAATTCCATCCAAAACTATGTATCCAAAATGATTTACCCCTCACTTTTTTGGCTAACTTTTCATCATCCGGCAATGTTCCTAGAATCAAAAAATTAAGAATATCCGTCCGCTAATCGCCTCAGACTATATCTATGATGACAAAGAGTTCCTCTATACATTCACACTGATCTGACTGGGTCACAATCGAGGGACTTTCTTGTAACAAAATCCAAGGATATTCTTCCTTATAAGCATTACTTGCTAAATAATCAGCCACCATGTTACTTCCTCGACTAATATGTTCAACAACAACATGATCAAATAGTAACATTAAATTATGAAGCTCCCGAAGATACAAAATTAAGCGGTTATTTTTCGCCTTAGAAAATCCAGATACTTGATTCGCTACTAATTGAGAATTTGTTTTTAAACGTACTGAAGTTGCTCCACATATTTTTGCCAACCTCAAACCAGCCAAAGCAACTTCGTATTCAGCTTCGTTATTCAAGGAGTGAAAACCAAGTTTGATAGACTGAAGTATCGTTTCTCCAGATGGAGAAATTAATTGAACTCCAGCACTGCATCCCAAAATACTGGATCCTCTATCTGTTCGAATGACCCACCTCGAACCTACTGGTGCAACATCTTGATTTTCTTCTATATCTGATATGCTCGAGTGAAATTCAACAAAAAAAAACTGCCAGTGCTTGAGCTTTTATTACAGTTCGAGGTGCAAAAAAATTGTCATAATCTCCGAACTCCACTGACCACTTGGTCATCCTCCCCGAAATGTGAGGCCGTTGCAAAACATTTTTTAAAGGGAATGAATTTCGGACTTCGATAGTATGAGCTTGGAAATAAGGGACCATTTTCCTAGCAACAATCACAAATGCTCACGCTAATTTTTCAAGCTTCAAATACCTTTTTTATGTTTCCACTAAACTTTTGCTGATATAGTATACTAGCTTCAGAATTCCTGAATTTTCACTTATCAGTACCGCACTTAGTGCAAAATCTAATACCGCAATGTACAAAAATAGATTTTCTCCACTTCGAGGTTTTGACAAAATCTCTAGCAATGATAACAAGTTCTTTATGCTTGTAGACGCAGCTTCACACTCCGATGCACATTCAAATCTATTTGGCCCTCGCAACACTTGAAAGAAAGGAAAACACTTGTCAGAAAATCTAGATATAAATCTATAAAGTGTTGCTAACCTTCGTGTCAAAATTTGCACTTCTTTAACAGGTCGAGGTGAATTCATTGCTAGTAGAACTTTCAACTGTTCTGGGTCAGCTTCTATTCCTCTTTCACTGATAATATAACCTAAGAACTTTCCTGATCGAACTCTGAAGGTGCACTTTTCAGGATTAAGTTTCAATCTAATTGCCCTTAGATTTCAAAATGTTTACATTAAATCCTTTAGATACGCATCATCCTTCAAGTTTTTTACCACCATATCATCAAATAAACCTCCATGTTTCTTCCGATCTGAGTAGCAAAAGCTTTATTCATCAAACTTTGCTAAGTAGCTCTAGCATTTTTCAATCCAAAAGGCATAACCTTGTAGCATTGTAATCCCCTATACGTTATGAAGGTTGTACATTATTGGTCCTTCAGATCCATCTGGATCTTATTAAATCCTGCAAAAGCATCCATGAATGTTAAAGTTGTATTTCCCAAAGTGGAATCAATCAGTTGATCTATTTGAGGAACATGAAACAGATCTTTAGGACAGGTTTGGTTTAAGTCTGTAAAATCCACACACATTCTCCACTTCCCATTCTTCTTTTTTACAACTATTGGATTCGCCGTCCATAAGGGATATTATAACTCCCTTATATGTCCGACCCTGGAAAACCGATCCACTTCAGATACTATTGTTTCTACTTTCTCTGATGAAAATGCCCTTCTTTTTTGAATTACTGGCTTCACATTTGGATAAACAGCTAAACTATGGAAAATTACCTCAATCGGCACTCCCATCACATCCTCTGTTTTCCAAGCAAAAACGTCTAAGTTAAAAGACAAAAAATCTAGTAGTTGTTGACGTAGAATTGGGTCAGTAAGGTTCTGATTCGAAGTATTCCTCCTTCCAAAAAAGTATACTCCTCAATTTCTTCACCTATTGTTAAAGACCATTGGGTTTCCCTTGGATCTTCAACTCTTTCTTCAAAATCTGAGGTTAACCCCTCTGACTGTTATTCATTCATCAAGTCCCCACTGTTGGATCCTCAGATCCAAAATGCAGTGGCATAACACTCTCTTGCAACTTTGTGGTAGCTTCGAACGACCATAATACGATCCCCTAACACATATTTAAAACATTGATGTATTGTCGACGCAACCCCATACATTCTAGAAAGCCAAGACTTTCCAAAAATAGCGTTGTAGCTCGTGGGACAGTCTACCACCTTAAAAAGTACTTGGAATTTCTTCTTGTAAGGTCCTTTTCATAAGCTCACTTCTCCTTCGAATTCCACAATCACTCGTGTAGTCACACCACTGAATCCTATAATTGTACGCTCCGATTGAGAAATTCGAGGAGGATTTCACATCTTGTCATAAGTATTTTTGAAGAGAACGTTTGCAAAACTACCGATGTCTATGAGAACACGTCAGATTTCAACACCAGCCACTTCTGCACCAATAACTATCGCATCGTCATGCGGCCTCGTAGTGCCCCGCAAGTCGTCCTCGTCGAATAAGATAAAAGGAATTGCTTTTTTCCATATAAGTGAGTAGACATTTTTCCTTCAAATTAAGTTGTCAAATTGAAAACATGCCTCTTCCTCGAACTGTCAGTGATTCCAACCATTGAATCGTCTTTGAACCAATGACTCAAAAATTCACACAAGCCTTGCACGTGTCCTTTCTTTATTGGCTCTTCAACATCCATCATAATTAACTTGTCTGGATCTTTATCCAAGTATTCCGAAGCAACATCGAATTCTTTAGCCTTTGAATCTAGAATCATTAAATTCTCAACTGGTGCACTTGGGTTAGTCAGCTATGAAGTTGATGCTGGAGTTTTCGACCCACTCCCTTGTGACTTCAAATAAGTCAAGAGCTTTCCATTTTCAATCAAGATTTGAACTTCTTTTTCCAATGAAATGCAATCATTAGTTCCATGCCCAATATCCTCGTGATATCTGTAATATTTGTTATTCTACTCCTCCCTTAACCTATTTATTGGAGTTGGCTTCCTGAAATTTACGAAGCTCTTGTTCTTGTCAAAAATTGCAGCTACAATTTCTGTTCAATCTGCATAATACTATGGCCTAATCCACTAATTTGACCTCTGTCTATTGTAATTGTAGGATGGAGCATGATTTGAATATCCATCATTTGGAGGTAGAAAATTATTATTCTTTGAACGTGATTGCTTATTACCATTCGAGGGTTGTCCTTGGTTATTGGCCACCTGACCCAAATTATTTGGAACATTGATTGGTCCTCCTTGGACGCTGGTTGACTCTTCAACCTTGATCTGGTCTCCAACCTGATCCATTAATGTTCCGAAAGTTAAAGCCCTTTTTATCGTTTCATTGGCTAGATCTCCTGTCAATAGTCCCTGGCGAAAAGCTGTTATTGCCACACCTTCTTTGTAATTATCCAAGCTTGCCTTAGTCAGAACAAATATCTTTGTGTAATCCTTTAATTTCTCTCCAACTGCCTGCTTACATTGGATAATCGTGTCTCCATTCGCTCTCATTTTCTTGCTTCCAACAAACTACCTTTGAAAATCAGTATAGAAATCAATGAAATTTGAAGTAGATCCCCTCAGGATCTGATTGTACCACTTCAGCGTTGCTCCCTTAGACATTTGTGAAAAAACACGACACACAAGCCTGTCGTCATCTTCGAAATTCATCATGTAATTCTTAAATTATTCGATGTGATCGTCTGGATCCTGCATTCCATCGAACCTTTCAACCTGAGCAATATCAAAACGCTTTGGAAGCGTAATTGATCTAATTTCATTTGTCAATGGAGAGTTCCTCTAATAAACACCCAGCATATACTGATTTTCAGTTCCCATAACTGCATACAAATTTCAATCAGTCTCTACATACTGATTCGATGTGTTCCCCTCACACCAATTGTTTTCCTTCAAACAACGAGGAACGTTGTCCCTCCTAGATTTGTGTTCCTTTTTATGTTTTTAGGGTTGTTTCCTTTCCTAATTCGAAGAACTTCTATACATTTTAAATCCCGAAGTAGAGCTCTCAACCTCCTCGTCACTAGATCTGACATATTTTTGTTTGTCCTTCTTTCCCTTTCGAGAAGAATATCTCTCTTTTGGAGCTCCAAAGCGTGCCTTCATCTGCTCATTCCTAATTTGTCGATCAGTGCAAGATCGATCAGACTGGTTTCGAATTTTAGTTTTCTCATTTACTTGTCTCACTTTGGATTTAAGCTTCGTTGAGTGAATTTCTTGTTCTCTTTGCTTGTACTTTTCATTTAGCGCATTTATGACGGTCCAGGTGGGAGATTTTTTGGAATATTTATGAATTGTTATGCTAAATATATATTTAGTCATTATCATAAGATAGTCCAATAGTAAAAGTAATCATCTTAGTTATTTTATATAATTAATTGTGTATTGGATCTATAGGTGAGAAATGTGCTATGCACTTATAAGTGTGGTAAACAGGTTGAATTTGCGAACCATGAAAGATAGGGCATAAATCTCCACAAATTTGAACAAATAATTTGGTGAGTAAATTGATAAATTCAATTTACATGATTATGGTCCCCGATCATAAAACGATATATGTTAATGGGTTTTTACAACTTCGGGTTTCAAGTTGTAGTCTCCCATATACGAATAATTAGGGTTTCAGTATTTCTTCAACCAAATCTAAACAAATAGATTGTAATCGTCTTTGTGACTGGAAGTACTAACAACTCTGGTGAGGTATCTCTATAAGAGATCTTGAAGCCTATTTAAGAACGGTTGAATATCGAAGACTAGGATAATGGATACCAATAGCAAGCATATCTCTAAGTGTGTTTGATGAACTTATTGATGCATTCATTCAGTATTCATCATGCTCGTCTTCTACATTGAAAATATATTTTTTGTAAATTAAAAATACCATGTTTCTCAACACGGGAATACCATTTTGTTATTAATTATTTTATACAGTCGTGTTTTACAACAAACCATTATTCTTCGTTTTGTAATGTACATTTGGATTTTTTATTAATATTTTTGCAAAAATAAATTATATGTTATTTTCGTAGTATAATATATTGTATTTTGCAGTTTAACATTTCCCGATAATATTATTCATGAATGATATATATATTACTTATTGGTCGTAATGTTTTTAAAATACATATTACATAACAGATACTTCAAATTGATTACAGCACCTTTGTGTTCTCTAATATCTTCACATAATTATTCGTACACGAAACCCTAAAAATTGTTAACCCAAATATAAAGCTCTATTTTAGGGATAATATTTCAAAGTTTTTTAATATTGCGAGTGATTCCCAACCTCTTATTAATGTGCGTGTTATCCAAAATTATGGATATTTTAGTGAATGTGTAATAAAATATAATGGTCTCTTGATGTCACCTCCTCACAAACACCTCGGTAATGGGGAGGTTAACACTAAAATTATCTAAATTATCAATAAACCTACCAAATAATAGTATATTAGAATATACATATATTCACTTCTCATATATGAGACTATATGATCACAAACTGATACAATGAATGTATAAATGTATACATTTCTCCTACAACATTAATAAAATAAAACCTACATATAAATATATCTCGCAAGTTAAATATATCAGTTGCACAGGTTATTGCACCATGTTTCGAACATAACAATTGACGAAAATAATTATTTATATGTTTCATAAATTTAACACACTAATTTTAATATACAGTGGTTCACAAATATTATTTATATTACAACATAGTCTTTCGAAAGATGCATTTATCATATATAAAAGCACACAATCTAATTTAATAATAAATTATGAGTTATAAGGCTCGGAAAATTCAAAAGTAAAAATAAACAAAGTTTAAGAATCTGGGATTGAATCTCACCATTTCTATTCCAAAATTGAGAGGGAAGTTATCTCATCGAGCACCAAAATGTAAAACTAAGACACTCCAGCAATTGATATTCTTGCTGACGATTTGAATCATGATCTCCAATCGGAGATCGAGCTCCTCACTTTGCACCTTCAACAATGTATAAATCCATCTCTCTCACGGTCAGCATCATTAGGTCATATAATCACAGCTACAAAGATTTTTGAAACCTGAAAAATGAGAAGAGGGAGAACACTGTCAAGCTTTAGCTTACGACCTCGAGGTTAGTAGGTATAGTAAATTTGGAAAATAAAATTGGATTGAGAGAGACCAAAAGAGGAATATTAAAACCAGAAAGAAAAACCAAATATATGGTATACTATAAGCAGACACCATAGGAAGATGTCAGTTGTGCAGAGAAGGATTGATGAGAATCTTTGATGAATATACGAAAAAGAAATGGAGTTACTTCTTGAAATAGAAACTTATACTGATAGAAATTACCATATGAAGCGCTTCAATCAACAGAGCAACCTCACAATAAAAAAAAATCCAAGAACAACTGAAGCAGAGAGATTCGCTCCAAAAACAACGATATTAAGAATTCTACAAAAGCTTGATTAAATAACTAGCTGAGCTGATACAGAAATAGAAGAATACGAGATGAAGCCAACTGTGAGATTGAATTCTTCACTATGAAAAACCACCACGAGAAGAAAATACATCCAGAGAGCAACAAACTCAAGATGATTTGTAGAGAATTGATTGGGAGCAACAATGCTGCAACATGTAAGATATTGTTGAAAACAGATTTAGAATGGCTCAAACCTATGCTAACTGCCTCAAAGAATGATAGAAACACCAAAAAGAACCTGTAGAAACTCAAATGAGCGATGCAAATTAGACAAGAACCTGCTTAGCGTAAATAAACACTTAGAAAATAATATAATAGATTAGCAGACCAAAAGTTATTCAATTCTTATGTAACCCATATCAACCCTTTCTAAAAGGGTGATAGTTTTCAGTTGAGAAGGGCCTGAAAATTAAGATGGTCAGATTTCTTCTAACATTTTAGAGTCCACCTAGCGAGCCACTCGGCCTCTTTGTTTTGCTTTATGAAAATGTGATGGATAATCATAGAATGATAGACTAGAGATCTAAAACATGATAAGTTAGACTCCAAAGATGAAGGATTTTTGGCAAAAGATAAAAGAGAAACTAAAATCTCTAAATCAGTTTCAATATTTATGTTTGATAAACCTTTGATTTTACAGAGCTGGAAACCGCCATAAAAGGCTATGGATTCAGCTTTTATGGGAGAAATCTTGCCATAAACATTTCCATAACCATGAAGAATGTTTCCAAAGCTATCACGGATAATAACACCTCCACTGGATTCTCCTAAAGCAAGGCAGCAAGCATCTATATTTAGCTTGCATCGGCTAGTTTGAGGAGGAGTCCACGTGAGATGAGAAGATTTTTTGGACTTTTTAAGGTGGTTGAAATAGTTCAGGGCAGAAGCAGCATACTCAATGTATTTCCAGTGCTTGTGCTTAAAAATGTTATAATGATCAAGACTTGAAATAATATGCTTAATGTAGTTTATAGCTAAAATATGACAAAATTAGTTGCCTTTGAATTTGACTTTATTCATGTTCTCTCATATTTCCCAGGTGATGACTGCAGGTAAAATAGAATTGATATGGGTTGCAGTTAGTGATTTCCAAACCAACATATGATCACATGAATTTGTTTATTTTGATCTTGAGTAAATCTGCAAAGTAAATCATAATATTCCAAGCAAAGTTGTAAGAGATAAATAAACAAATTCATATGATCATATGTCGGTTTGGAAATCACTAACATCATAATATTCCAAGAAAAGTTGTAAGAGATAAATAAATGGTTATGAGTGTTAAAATTGTAGCAAAACTGGCACTTGAAATACTAAAACTATATGTCTAGACTGCATGGTAGAATTAATATTGAGCATGTTGTGTAAAAGTCACCACATAAAAAGAACACTTCCTAAGAGTGATTTGATTTCAAATCTTATCAAATAGATAGGACTTGTTGTGATTAACTCTGATATTTTGCAATATTTCCTAGGTGTTGAATGATCCATCTTTAGAAAGATGTCATTCAATTAAATCATCCACCTCATCATCGATAAAAATCTTAGAGATTAAGTTAGTGTTAGAAGAAGTACATAAAGGACTAATTTTGTTCATATTTTAGGCATTATTTTCCAAAAAACTATTAACTTTATCACCAATGAACCAACTATTATCTTCACCAGAGTCTAACTTGATAAGAGGAGGCTTGCCAAACCAATTATTAAGCCAAAAGTCCAATTTTCCATTAAGCCAAAAAACATTTCTTAGATTGAGACCACATTCACTAAAAGATTTGCAATTAGGATACCAATTAGACCAGTGAATGTTGTTATATATATTTGTAGAAACTCATAAGAATTTGTTAAGCATTCTTTTAATCTCGGTGATGATAGTCTTACGAAGCCAACAACTCTGCATCCAGTAGATATGGATAAACATAAAAACAGAGTTTATAAGGGTTAGCCTACCACCATAAGATAACTTATTGCCCTCCCAATCAATGATTTTGTTTCTGATTTTATCTAGAAGAGAGTCGAAGCTTCTTGTTTTATTGTTGGAATTAAGACTGATGCTCATGTAAGTGTTAGGAAGAAAGATGGTGTTGGAACTATTTTGAATAGCTAGAGCATTGATTCTGTCTTGAGATAAGTTGGAAGCCGTGATAATCTTAGTTTTATCCTTGTTGATGGCTTGATCAAAGATATCTTTGTAAGTCTGTAAAAAAAAATTCTTAAAATATATATGGAAGAAGCAAGACCATTAGAAAAGATTAGTAAGTCATGAGCAAATGCCATGCATGAAATGTTAATGTTACTTCTACAAGAATACTTCAAGGTTTTATTAGATTCGTAAAGCTTACGAAGACCCTTTATTAGGATCTTTTCTGCAATTATAAAAAAAGACTAGGGGACAAGGGATCCCCTTCTCTAATACCCCTGTTAGTTTTAAAGAAACCAATGGCTTTACCATTGATGATTAAAGAGACATAAACAGATTTAATAAGGCTACTGATTAAATTGGTTGATCTATCATTGAAACCAAAATATTGAAGAACTTTGCTAATAAAGCTATGAGAGATATTATCAAACGATTTTGTCATATATACTTTGATAAGAATATTACCATCCTTTGTCTTTCTCCCCAAATCATTGTTAAGCTCATTAGCTAAAAGGGCGTTGTCTTGAATTGACTTGTCTTTAACATAGCATTCCTACACTTCAAAAATGATATTCAGAAGAAGATTAGTCTATTATTCAAAATCTTTGACATTATTCTATTTATGATAGTACATAAACTAATAGGCCTAAAGTCTTTCCATTGTGTTGGATTGTAGGATTTATGGATGAGAGAAATGTCTGTAGCAATTATTCCTTTGGGGATGTTTGTTTTGCAAAAATCCTACTTGATGATGTTCTAACAAGTTGGAAAAATTATTTATTGAATTCATCCATTCATGTTGCACTGGATGGCTTAAGATTTTGAATGATGTTATGAATTTTATAATTTGTGGGAGTTGTTAATAGTAAGTTGTTATCTGCATCATGAATAAGGTTAGGAATAACATTAAATATATTTTCATTTATGTAAGCATGTTCATCATGTAAATTCTGATAAGGAGAAAAAGAGAGAATATTTTTAAAATAAGATTCAACAAAAAGACTAAGAAGATCCTCATATATAATCCAATGGTTATTGTCTTTAATGCTGAAGATTCTACTATTTATTCTTCTCTTTTTTTACAAAATTGTGATAGACCTTAGTATTCATATCACCATCTTTGATCCAACTGAAGTAACACTTTTGAAACCAATGATCTTCTTTTATAGTTAGAGCCATAAGTTGATCAGCAGTGGCATTATAGAGCTTATTTTTGCCATTAATGCTAAAAGAGGACAAGAACTTTGCTTCACAGTCTTTAACAATATCTTCAGTGAAAAAGACTTTATCAAATTTGTTTCTAGAGAATTTTTTTCTCCATTCTTTAAGAATAGTCTTGAGCCTTTTGATTTTATGCCAGATGACAAACATATGGGAGCCATTTATAGGTTGATTCTATACAGATTCAACAATATTGATGAAATCCTTGTCTAAGGTCCACATATTCAAAAACTTGAAACCATTCTTAAACTTGATTATATCTTTAACCATACTAAGGCATAGAGGGAGTGTGATCAAAGCAGGTACGAGCCATATGGATCACCTTGGTATCATAAAAAAAACTAAGACCAAGCTTGATTAAAGAGAACTCTATCAAGGAGCTTCCATTCAGTCTTGTTAGACCATAAAAATTTAGTCCTATCATAACCTGTGTCTTATAGATAGCAGTTACGAAACATGACATTAAAATCATATGAAATTTGATTGTAGTAGATAGAAAAACCCAGTTGCTCAGAGGGAGAACAAATTGTATTAAAGTCACCCAAAACCAACTAAGCTTTAGTAGTAGTGGAGATGTGCCTAAGAGTCCTAAAAATCAACTGTATCAATCCTCTGACATTTAGCATAAACAACAATAACAGAGAAAATGTTGACAAAGTAAATGTGCTTAATTTCATTATGAATGCGCTGAGGATGATCAATCAAAACATTAACCAGCAGGTCATCCTTCTAGAAAAGCTAGATTCTGTTAGTAATGTTGGCAACATGATTGTTAAAACTAAGATTAGTAGCTATTAACTCATGGTAATTAGTACTAATAAGGGGATCTTGAATGGAGCTTGATTGTTTCTATGATAACAATAGATTTAAGCCTTCTCAAAGAAGCTTTATTGCATATTCCGCGAATATTCCAATTAAGAACCTTTATCATGAAGGGCTTTTAAAGGTAGATCTTTTGGGTTCTGTAAATTGGAGAGACATGATAGCTAAAGAACTTTTTTTATTTTTGCTTCTTGCTTATTTGATTTTTTTGTTGAGGAGATTTTGGAAGCTTTATCCATATTTTTTCTCCTAAGAATAGAAGGTGAGGTTGTCTATGTTATCTTGGTTAGGAGTATGATTGCCAAATATAAGGTTTTCATAATCATAGATAGACAGAGATAGTAGTCATCATTAAAATATTTTATGGCCTCAATAATCTTTTCATCATTGATCACAATATCGTTCTATTCATGAATATTTAGAGTTTCGCCATAACCGACATTGTTTTGCGGATCTTTGTCATTATGTTGAAGAGAGATATCAGCAGGTATTAGCTAATGATGGAAGTAATGTAACTTTTCTAATCTGATTCTATTGATACCATCATGATTATGAATATTGTTCTCTCTATAAGGTTTAATAACTATATGTTTCATTTTAGTAGGTATCTTTTCTTAAATGTTTTGCTCTTTGAACTTGTGAATCTCTGGATTCTTTCTTTTTTCTATTTATTTACTGATTGATTGAGATGTCTTGCATTTATCATGACCATGACCTAAATGCATACACAATTGAAAATATTAAGGGAGATTCGTGTAGTTTATCTCAAGAGAACGACCCTCGTCATCATCGAAGCCAACCCAAATGTGATGCTGGATTTTTTTTGTAAGATCGAGTTTAATTCATGCGTAGTATGCATTGTAAATAGCTCTATTTCTCTCATGAATACAGGTTTTGATAGGATGACCTACAGAAGCAGCAATAAATTGGATGATAGATTCATTGAAAGATATTCTGGAACCTTGGCAATTTTGGTCCAGACCAGAGTGATATGACTCTCAATTTTCAGGTTAAAAGATAAAGCCCACTTTAGGATTCTCATTGCAGATTGGCCAATACTCGAGACATTTCTGGTCCATAGTTTGCATAGTCTTCTGTTATCATAAATTCCAGTAAGATATGATAGGCATCCAGTTCGAAACATTATAATCATTTGTAAACATGCGATCATTTAAATTTTTTGTTAGAATTTGTTTCATAGGAGTACCATTAGAGAATTTCTGATAACGATGAATCTTCATAATGTCATGGGTTGATATTTGTCTTGTTTAAAGAATTGAAATGAAATGTTGTCACTTTTTTATAAAATTGCAAGATGAATATAGTCATTGGATATAATAGATGACTTGAATAGATCTACAAAAGGAATTGTAGACTTTGGAATAACATTTATAGTGACTTTTTATGCTTTGAAGATTGATGTAATGTCGGGAAATCAAATTCAATAAAGCCTATGTTTTATCAATTTTCCATGGAGATTTTGATTTGAAAATAATCAAATAAAAGATTTTTGATAATGTATCTTCATATAATAAACACTAGCAAGAAGCGAGAAAAATAAGCCACCATAAGAGCTTAAGAAAACACAGAGATTCTGCAATGTCAAGACATAAGAATGGCTGGAGAAAAAGAAAATTAGAAAAAAAACAGAGGAAAACAAGTAATATTAAAAGCCAAAAAATGAAAGATAATAATGTCGGTTGATTAGGGAAACTAAGAGCTATAAGAAGAATAGATGAAAATCAACGCATGAAAAAGAATTTTGAAATCAAGAAAGAGTTGTCTAGAGAAGAAAATTATCTCAATCCTTTTTTGAAGGCTTAAATCGTTATCTAGTCTTTCGACTATCATGTTTTCTGCCAATTAGCCCATCAACTAAAAAATCACGGGTGAGGGTCCCTTAGCTATTGAAAATCTATAAATTTAGTCTATGTGCCTAGTCTTTTCCCTCGTTCTGCCACGTGTCACCATTGTTAATGGTTCTTGTGTCACAGATCTCTGTTCTTTAACTTTTAATTCTATTTTTACCTTTTAAATTTAATATTTTTTTTATTCTTATGAAAACAAAGTATCTCAAAATTTGTGCTTTATTTCAAGAAAAAAAGAACAATACCTTGCTAAAAGCGAAGTATGACACATGGAAAAAGAAATCTGAGACCCTTACTTCCATCGCAGGTACCGAGACCGAGAAGAAAAAGGTTCATGAGGTAGTTATTCCGGCATGTGTGGTTGGGTTTCGAGAATTAGGTCTTTCTTCATCTGAAGCATTGAGATTTCAGATTATAGAAATTCAAAATAAGAAAATCAGGATAGAGCCTGTAATGGCCGAAGGTGAAGGGAAATAGCGGAAAATTTTGGACTTGGATGCCCAACGGAGGAAAATGCATTGCATGTTGAGGGGACCTTACAGAGGCTAAGTATGGAAGAGCTGTTTAATGAGTTTTAAGGTGTAGTGGTGCATATGAAGGTTCTATCAAACTTGTCAGTCTTCGATGTTGCTTGTAGGAAAATGTACCTGAGGTTAGTTTAATCTTTTGTTTTATATATCATACATATGTTTTTTACAGGGATTGTGCGAAGACTTATTATATGTTATATGTGAACAATCAGTGCTAAACTCTTTCGTTTTTCTTAATAAAGGTCCCAATGACCCGATGTTTTTTGAGCGAGGAGTCAAATTCTTGTGCAGAAAGCGGTATTGATGGTGTCTTGAAAATTTTAGGGCATGTGTCAAATGGATTCTTTAGTTTTAGGTGCATATTAATTAAATTTCAACATTTAAGGTTAGATGCCGAATGGTTCTCTTGATATGAAAACTTGGTAAGGTATCAAATGTAAGGTAAGATTATAATTTATATTAATTACAATAAATGGATTTCAACATAAATTCACGGAGAGAGTTAAGTTATAGTTTGAATATATATATATATTAAATTTAATAGGTAAAAATAGAATTAAAAGTCAATGAACTATCTCTGTCATAAGAATCATTGAATTATGGTGACACATGACAGAACGAGAGAGATTTTCAATAGTTAAGGGACCCTCGTCCATAATTTTTTAATCAAGGGACTAAATACAAAACAAGTTATAGTCGAAGAACTAGACAGCAAATTAAACCATTTAGATTAGATAGTTTAAGAGCCTCGGTGTAGGCTATATAAGCTCTTCTTCAGCTTGATTGATGATTTCTTCAAAAAGTGTTTCTTTACATAGCTATTTGGTGCCTTGAATGCTGATTTGATAAAAGGCTCTTGGGATTTTCATTTCAGCTTGGTCTAGGGCTTATTGGAGTTAATTTGGGGCTTTTGTATTTGAGTAGTCGATTGGAGCGTGTTATGGGGTTTGTTGTCGAAGATCTCTCTAGTCTATTGTTTTGTCGAAGATTCCATCGGGTTTGACGAGTTTCATCACTTCTAGTCTATTGTTTTGTCGAAGATCGGTAAGAAGTCTTACATTTTTTTTGTGTTCGATTCAGCCTAATTCGACCTCTGCAATAAGTTTTATATAAATTTGAAATCCTTTTTTTATATCAAAGAACATTGATTTGCGATGAAAACTACCCAAAAAAAGTCCAAACTCGATTCAATGCTTCTCGTAGAAAAAATAATTTGTATGCCTTAATGATTCTCTAATAAACTTTTATATATATATTAATGTCGCTAATGTACAAACAAAATCAGATAGTTCAACAAAATCTGCTCTCCGTAAGTTTTACAAACTCGTTAAAATCAATCCTCCCATCTCCATTCTCATCAAAATTTTGTATCATTTTCTTACAACTCTCGACTTTAAATCCTTCTTGCAAACCCAAAACACATAAAAGCTTCTCTCACTTCTTCAACACTTGGCTCTTCTTCTTCAAACATCATCGAAACTTCATCAAAACTCAAATTTTCTTCGATTTTTTCACTCTCTTGATTGCAAAAGAGTCCAAGATTCTTCATTAATATATCCACGTCTTCTGCCAAAAGGGTTTCTTCCTCTTGTTTTACTTCGCCGGAAGATTTTTTGGTTAAGAAGTTTAGATCTAGGGTTTGTTTTTCGTTTTTAGTGTTTAGGGTTTGAAACATAAGATGTTTGTGGAGGAAAGAATAAAAGCTTAAGAAAAGAATTTGAAACCTTTGGAACAAAAAGAAGTCCATAGAAACAACACTTGATTGCTTAGCCATAATGTAAAGTTCTTGAAAGGTTTTGTAGTTTTAATGTTTTTAGAGTGAAGATGTGTTGATTGAAATGATGATTGAATATATATATACATGAATGAAGCTCTTGAATTTTTGATAGGTGCTTAGGTAAGAGGAATGTCCTTCGAAAAAGAAAGGAGAGTAGGAAGTATTTGGTCAAGACTAATGGACAACGAAGTTTCTTAATAAGATAGTAATATACCCTTCAACGTAAGTAATACTTTTAATCAGCTCCCGAATTTTGCAATGATTACAAATTCAACACGTACTCTGCAATGTTTCTCTTTTTCGACACTATATTATTCACATGTTACATATATCTAAAAAGATCGGTTAAAAAATTGATAGGGTTAGAAACCAAATTTCGGAGTGTTCACATCTTTTGTATTTTTGTAGTGAACGGTCTGTAATTTTTTTTTCTATTGGATTTCACTAGTACTTAAGAAAATTAAATTATTTTCATGCATAGGGTTTCACTAGTACTTAAGAAAATTAAATCATTTTCATGCATGTTGGTATCTATTATCAATTATATTATGTTATTACATGTATATACCATGTTTATGCATATTGGTTGTTATATGCCACGAATCCAAACATGTTGTGTGTTATTTGTTTTTATAGGGTATTTGGGTTACAATCCGTTGGGTAATAAAGCCCCGATATTTGATGGCATAAATTTTTTATATGGAAAAAATATATGTTAATGTATTTGTTTGTTCACGAATATGACTATGCAATGATGAACCCATAACCCTCTGCTCTAAATTAAAAAAGTACACCTTAGGAAACTAAAAAGCAAGAGAAGTGAGAAAAGTCTTATGGATTATGCATGACCATAATATTACAAAGAATACAGGTTGTCCCAACAGATTCCACTTAGATTTAAAAATGTTTCCTCTAAATCCTTTAAATGCGCATCATCCTTCAAGATTTTTACCACCATATCATCAATATACACCTCCATGTTTCTTCCGATCTAAGTAGCAAAAGCTTTATTCATCAACCTTTGCTAAGTAGCTCTAGTGTTTTTCAATCCAAAAGGCATAACCTTGTAGCAATGAAATCCCCTGTACGTTATGAAGTTTGTAAATTCTTGGTCCTTCGGATCCATCTGGATCTTATTGAATCCTGCAAAAGCATCCATGAATGTTAATGTTTTATTTCCCGAAGTGGAATCAATCAGTTGATCTATTTGAAGAATATGAAACATATCTGTAGGACGGGCTTGGTTTAACTCTGTAAAATGCACACACATTCTCCACTTCCCATTCTTTCTTTTTACCAATATTAGATTCACCGTTCATAAGAGATATTGTAACTCCCTTATATGTCCGACCCTGGATAACCGATCCACTACTATTGCTTCTGCTTTCTCTGATGAAAATGCTCTTCTTTTTTGAATTACTGGCTTCACCTTTGGATCAACAACTAAACTCTGGAAAATTACCTCAATCGGCACTCCCGTCACATCCTCTGTTTTCCAAGCGAAAACGTCTAAGTTAAAAGATAAAAATTCTAGCAGTTGTTGACGTAGAATTGGGTCAGTTGGTTCCAATTTGAAGTACTCTTCTTTCCAAAACAAGTATACTCCTCAATTTATTCACCTACTATTAAAGACAATAGGGTTTCCCTCGGATCATTAACTCTTTCTTCAAAATCCGAGGTTAACCCCTCTGACTGCTATTCATTCATCAAGTCCCCACTGTTGGATCCTTGGATCCGAAGTCCAGTAGCATCACACTTTCTTGCAAATTTGTGGTCGCTTCAAACGACCTTGATACGATCCCCTACCACATATTTAAAACATTGATGTATTGTTAACACAACCTCATACATTCTCGAAAGTCAAGACCTTTCAAAAATAGCAGTGTAGCTCGTGGGACAGTCCACCACCATAAAAAGTACTTGGACTTTCTTCTTGAAAGGTATTTTTCCTAAGCTCACTTCTCCTTCGAATTCCCCAATCACTCGTGTTGTCACACCAGTGACTCCTATAATTGTACGCTCCGATTGAGAAATTCGAGGAGGATTTCACATCTTGTCACAAGTTGTTTTAAAGAGAACATTTGCAGAACTATCGGTGTCTATGAGCACACGTCGGATTTTAACACCGGCCACTTCTGCACCAATAACTATCGCATCATCATGCAGTCCCGCAGTGCCCCGCAAGTCGTCCTCATCAAACAAGATAAAAGGAATTTGTTTTTTTCCATATAAGTGAGTAGACATTTTTCATTCAATTTGAGTCGTCAAATTGACAACATGCCTCTTCCTCGAACTGTCAGTGATTCTAACCATTGAATCGTCTTCGAACCAATGAATCAAAAAAATCACACAAGTCTTGCACGTGTTCTTTCTTTACTGGCTCTTCAACAGCCATCGGAATTAACCTGTCTGGATCTTTATCCAAGTATTCTGAAGCAACATCAAATTCTTCAGCTTTGGATCTAATTACAAGTCATATTACTCTTAAACTGTACATCATAATTGACCAAAGTAATTGATTAATGTATATAATATGATTATTGTTGTATCATATTGTTCAGATTACAAGAAAGATGTCTTTAATCCTTTATTGTTTATTGATCAAGTGCGGGGTTCTACTGTTCACCTCTTGATAATTGATTCATGGGTCATATTGAATTTAAACGTATTCTTGACTAGCATATGTCGGTCCAAGTGGGAGATTATTGGAATATTTATGAATTGTTATGCTAAATATATATTTAGTCATTGTCATAAGATAGTCCAATAGGAAAAGTAATCGTTTTAATTATTTTATATAATTAATTGTGTATTGGATCTAAAGGTGAGAAATGTGTTATGGACTTATAAGTGTGGTAAACATGTTGAATTTGCGAACCATGAAAGATGCCTAAATCTCAACAAATTTGAACAAATAATTTGGTGAGTAAATTGATAAATTCAGTTTACATTATTGTGGTCCCTGATCACAAAACGATATATGTTAATGGGTTTTTACAACTTAGGGTTTCAAGTTGTAGTCTCCCATATAAGAATAATTGTGATTGGAAGTACTAACAACTCTAGTGAGGTATCTCTATAAGAGATTCTAAGCCTATTGAAGAACTGTTGAATATCGAAGACCAGGATAATGGATACCAATAGCAAGCATAACTCTAAGTGTGTTTGATGAACTTATTGATGCATTCATTCAGTATTCATCATGCTCGTCTTTTACATTGAAAATATATTTTTTGTAAATTAAAAATACCATGTTTCTCAACACGAGTATACCATTTGTTTATTAATTATTTTATACAGTCGTGTTTTACAACAAACCACTATTCTTCGTTTTGTAATGTACATTTGGATTTTTTTCAGTTAATATTTTTGCAAAAATAAATTATATGCTATTTTTCATAATATAATATATTGTATTTTACTGTTTAACATTTCCCGATAATATTATTCACGAATGATATATATATATATATATATATATATATATATATATATATATATATATATATATATATATATTACTTATTGGTCATAATGTTTTTAAAATACATATTACTTAACAGATAATTCAAATTGATTACAACACCTTTGTATTCTCTAATATCTTCACATAATTATTCGTACATGAAACCCTAAAAATTGTTAACCCAAGTATAAAACTCTATTTTAGGGACAATGTTTCAAAGTTTTTTAATATTGCGAGTGGTTCTCAGCCTCTTAATAATGTGCGTGTTATCCAAAATAATGGATATTTTAGAAAATGTGTAATAAAATGTATTGGTCTCTTGATGCCACATCTTCACAAACACCTCAGTACAGGGAGGTTAACACTAAAATTATCTAAATTATCAATAAACCTACCAAATAATAGTATATTATAATAGAAATACATTCACTTCTCATGTCTGAGACTCTACGATCAGAAACCGATACAATGAACATATAAATGTATACATCTCTCCTACAACATAATAAAATAAAACCTACATATGAATATATTTCGCAAGTTAAATATATCAGTTGCGCAGGTTGTTGCACCATGTTTCGCAATATAACATTTGACGAAAATAATTATTTATATGTTTCATAAGTTTAACACACTAATTTTAATATACGGTGTTTCACAAATATTATTTATTTTACAACATATTCATTTGAAAGATGCATTTATCATGTTTATATATATATATATAAGCAAACAATCTAATTTAAAATAAATTGGGAGTTATAAGGCTGGGAAAATTCAAAAGCAAAAATAAACAAATTTTAAGAATCTGGGATTGAGTCCCACCATTTATATTCCAAAAATTGAGAGGAAAGTTATCTCATTGAGCGCAAAAATTTCAAAACCAAGACACTCTAACAATTGATATTCCTGCTGACGATTTGAATCATGATCTCCAATCGAAGATCGAGCTCCTCACTTTGCACCTTCAACAATGCATAAATCCATCCCTCTCACGGGCAGCATCATTAGGTCATATAATCACAGATACAAAAAATTTAGAAACCTGAAAATGAAAAGAGGGAGAATACTGTCAAGCTTTAGCTTGCGACCTCGAGGTTAGAGGGTATAATAAATTTGGAAAATAAAATCGGATTGAGAGAGACCAAAAGAGGAAGATTAAAACCAGGAAGCAAAACCCAATATATGGTATACTATGAGCAGAGACCAAAGGAAGATGTCGATTGTGCAGAGAAGGGATGATGAGAATCTTTGATGAATATACGAAAAAGGAATGAAGCTACTTGTACTGATAGAAATTAGCATATGAAGAGCTTCAATCAACAGAGCAACCTCACAATAAAAAAATCTCTAAAAACAATAGAAGTAGAGAGAGTCGCTTCAAAAACAACGATATTTGGGATTCTATAAAATCTTGATAAGTGAACAGCTGAGTTGATACACAAAGAGAAGAATAGGAGATGACGCCAACTGCGAGATTGAATTCTTCAATATGAAAAACCACCACGAGAAAAAAAATACATCCATAGAGCAACAAACTCAAGATGATTTGTAGAGAATCGATTGGGAGCAACAATGCTGCAACATGTAAGATATTGTTGAAAACAAATTTAGAATGGCTCAAAGTTATGCTAACTGCCTCAAAGAATGATAGTACACCAAAAAGAACTTGTGGAAACTCAAATGAGCGATGCAAATTAGATAAGAACCCGCGTAGCGTAAATAAATACTTTGAAAATAATATAATAGATTAGCGGACCAAATAAAGTTATTCAATTCTTATGTAACCCATATCAACCCTTTCTAAAAGGGTGATAGTTTTCAATTGAGAGGGGCCTGAAAATTAAGATGGTCAGTTTTCTTCTAACATTTCAGAGCCCACCTAGCGAGCCAATCGGCCTCTTTGTTTTGCTTTATGAAAATGTGATAAATAATCATACAATGAGAGACTAGAGATCTAAAACATGATAAGTTAGACTCCAAAGATGAAGGATTTTTGTGAGAAGATAAAAGAGAAACTAAAATCTCTGCATCAGTTTCAATATTTATGTTTGATAAACCTTTGATTTTACAGAGCTGGAAGCCGCTATAAAAGGCTATGGATTCAGCTTTTATGGGAGAAATCTTGTCATAAACATTTCCATAACCATGAAGAATGTATCCAAAGCTATCGCGGATAATAACACCTCCACTGGATTCTCCTGAAGCAAGGCAGCAATCATCTGTATTTAGCTTGCACCGGCTAGGTTTAGGAGGAGTCCACGTGAGATGAGAAGATTTTTTGGACTTTTTAAGGTGGTTGAAATAGTTCAGGGAAGAAGCAGCATACTCAATGTCTTTCCAGTGCTTGTGCATAAAATGTTACAATGATCAAGACTTGAAATAATATGCTTAATGTAGTTTATAGCTAAAATATAACAGAAAGAGTTGCCTTTGAATTTGATTTTATTCATGGTCTGTCATATTCCACAGGTGATGACTGCATATAAAATAGAATTGATATGGGTTTCAGTTAGTGATTTCTAAACCAACATATGATCACATGAATTGTTGACATGAATTTGTTTATTTTGATCTTGAGTAAATCTGCAAAGTAAATCCAAATATTCCAAGCAAAGTTGTAAGAGATAAATAAATGATTATGAGTTTCCAAATTGTAGCAAAACTGGCACTTAGATACTAGAACTATATGTCTATACTGCGTGGTAGAATTAATATTGAGCATGTTGTGTAAGAGTCACCAAATAAAAAAGAACACTTCCTAAGAGTGATTTGATTTCAAATCTTGTCAAATAGATAGGACTTGTTGTGATTAACTCTGATATTTTGCAATGTTTCGTTGGTGTTGAATGATCCATCTTTAGAAAGTTGTTATTCAATTAAATCATCCACCTGATCATCTATAAAAATCTTAGGGATTAAGTTAATGTTAGAGGAAGTAAATAAGGGAGTGATTTTGTTCATATTTTAGGCATTATTTTCCTAAAAACTATTAACTTTATTCAATATTTCCTAAGAGCGATTTGATTTCAAATCTTGTCAAATAAATAGGACTTATTGCGATTAACTCTGATATTTTGCAATATTTCCTTGGTGTTGAACGATCCATCTTTAGAAAGCTGTCATTCAATTAAATCATCTAACTTATCATCGATAAAAATCTTTGATATTAACTTAATGTTAGAGGAAGTAAATAAGGGACTGATTTTGTTCATATTTTAGGCATTATTTTCCCAAAAACTATCAAATTTATCACTAATGAACCAACTATTATCTTTATCAGAGTCTAACTTGATAAGAGAAGGCTTGCCAAACCAATTATTAAGCCAAATGTCCAATTTTCCTTTACCTAACTTCCATATAATATTTCCTTCAAGAAAGTTCTTGATGTTGGAAAGTTTTTCCACGTATAAGAGCATTACTTTGAATAGTTAAGTTGAATAGGGTGGTTGTCTCTGTAGTAGATGATATGAATAAATTTGTCCCAAATAAATTTATTCTCTCTAAATATGAGCCATAACTTACAAGAAAAAATGGTTTGAATATCATTAACATTTCTCAGATTGAGACCACCTTCACTAAATGATTTACAATTAGGATACCAATTAGACCGGTGAATGTTGTTAGATATATTAGTGGAAACTTATAAGAATTTGTTATGCATTCTTTTAATTTCGGTGATGATTGTCTTACGAAGCCAACAACTCTGCATCCAGTAAATAGGGATAAACAGCAAAATAGAGTTTATAAGGGTGAGCCTACCACCATAAGATAACTTATTGCCCTCTCAATCAATGATTTTGTTTCTGATTTTATCTAAAAGAGAGGTGAAGCTTCTTGTTTTGTTGTTGGAATTAAGATTGATGCTCATGTAAGTTTTTGGAAGAAAGATGGTGTTGGAACTAGTTTGAATAGCTAGAGCATTGATTCCATCTTGAGATAAGTTGGAAGTCGTGATAATCTTAGTTTTATTGTTGTTGATGGCTTGACCAAAGTTATCTTTGTAAGTCTGTAAAAAAAATCCTAATATATATATATATGGAAGAATCAAGACCATTAGAAAAAATTAGTAAGTCGTGAGCAAATCCCATGCATGAAATGTTAATGTTACTTCTACAAGAATACTTCAAGGTTTTATTAGGTTCGTAAAGCTTACTAAGACCCTTTATTATGATCTCTTCTGCAATTATAAAAAAGACTAAAGGACAAATGATCCCCTTGTCTAATACCCCTGTTAGTTTTAAAGAAACTAATGGCTTTACCATTGATGATTAAAGAGACATAAACAGATTTAATAAGGCTACTAATTAAATTGGTAAATCTATCATTAAAACCAAAAGATTGAAACCAAACGATTTCGTCATATATACTTTCATAAGAATATTTCCAACCTTTGTTTTTCTCCCCAAATCATTGTTAAGCTCTTTAGCTAGAAGGATGTTGTCTTAAATTGACTTGTCTTTAATATAACCTCCCTACACTTCAGAAATGATCTTAGGAAGAAGATTAGTCTATTATTCAAAATCTTTGACATTATTCTACTAATGATAGTACATAAACTAATAGGCCTAAAGTCTTTCCATTATGTTGGATTGTAGGATTTATGGATGAGAGAAATATTTGTAGCAATTATGCCTTTGGGGATGTTTGTTTTGCAAAAATCTTGCTTGATGATGTTCCAGCAAGTTTGAAAAAAGTATATATTGAATTCATCCATTCATGTTGCACTAGATGGCTTAAAATTTAGAATTATGTTATGAATTTCTTAATTTGTAAGAGTTATTAACAGTAAGTTGTTATATGCATCATGAATAACATTAGATATATTTTCATTCATGTAAGCATGTTCATCATCTAAATTCTGATAAGGAGAAGAAGACATAATATTTTTTTAAATAAGATTCAGCAAAAAGACTAAGAAGATCCTCATATATAATCCAATGGTTATTGTCCAAAGTGCTGAAGATTCTACTATTTTTTCTTCTTTTTCTTGATAAAATTGTGATAGACCTTAGTATTCCTATCACCATCTTTGATCCAACTGAAGTAACACTTTTGAAACCAATAATCTTCTTCCATAGTTAGAGCCATAAGTTTATCAACAGTGGCATTAGAGAGCTTATTTTTGCCATCAATGCTATTAGAGGACAAGAACTTTTCTTCACAATCGTTAACAACATTTTCAGTGAAAAGGATTTTGTCAAATATGTTTCTAAAGAAGTTTTTGTTCCATTCTATAAGAGTAGTCTTGAGCCTTTTGATTTCATGCCAGATGACAAACATATGGTAGCCATCTATATGTTGATTTTATATAGATTCAATCAAATTGATGAAGTCCGTGTCCAAGGTCCACACATTCAAAAACTTGAAACCATTCTTAAACTTGATTATATTTTTAACCATACTAAGGCATAAGGGGAGTGTGATCAGAGCAGGTACGAGCCATGTGAATCACCTTAGTATCATAAAAAACTAAGACCAAGCTTGATTGAAGAGAACTCTATCAAGGCGTTTTCATTTAGTCTTGTTAGACCATGAAAATTTAGTCCTAGCATAGCATGTGTCTTATAGATATCAGTCACGAAACATGTCATTAAAATCATATGAAATTTGATTGTAGTAGATAGAAAAAACCAGTTTCTCAGATGGAGAACAAATTGCATTAAAGTCACCCAAAATCAACCAAGCTTTAGCAGTAGTGGAGATGTGCCTAAGAGTCCCAAAAATCAACTGTATCAATCCTCTGACATTTAGCATAAACAACAGTAACAGAGAAAATGTTGACAAACTAAATATGCTTAATTTTATTATGAATGCACTGAGGATGATCAATCAAAACAACCGGCAGGTCATCTTTCCAGAAAAGTTAGATTTTGTTAGTAATGTTGGCAACATGATGGTTAAAACTAAGATCAGTAGTTATTAACTCATGGTAATTAGTACTAATAAGGGGCTCTTGAATGGAGCTTGATTTTTTCTTTGATAACAATAGATTTAAGCCTTCTCAAAGAAGCTTTATTGCATATTCTGTGAATATTCCACTTGAGAACCTTTATCATGGAGGGCTTTTAAAGGTAGCTCTTTTGAGTTCTGTAAATGTCAGAGACATGATAGCTAAAGAACTTTTTTTATTTTTGCTTCTTGCTTATTTGATTCTTTTGTTGAGGAGGTTTTGGAAGCTTTATCCATATTTTTTCTCCTAAGAATAGAAGGTGGGGCTGCATATGTTGTCTTGGTTAGGAGTATGATTGCCAAATATAAGATTTTCATAATCATAGATGGAGATAGATTGTAGTTATCATTAAAATATTTTATGGCCTCGATAATATCTTCATCATTGATCATAATATCTTTCTATTCATGAATATTTAGAGTTTCACCATAACCAACATTGCTTTGCGGATGTTTGTCATTATGTTGAAGAGAGATATGAGCAGTATTAGCTAATGATGGAAGGAATGTAACTTTTATAATCCGATTCTTCTGCTGAAATATATTGATACCATCATGATTATGAATGTTGTTCTCTTTATAAGGTTTAATAACTATAGGTTTCATTTTAGTAGGTATCTTTTCTTAAATTTTTTGCTCTTTGAAATTGTGAATCTCTGGATTCTTTCTTTTTTCTATTTTTTTACCGATTGATTGAGATGTCTTGCATTTATCATGACCATGACCTAAATGCTTACACAACTGAAAATACTGAGGGAGATTCGTGTAGTTTATCTCAAACAAACAACCATCGTCATCATCGAAGCCAACCCAAATGTGATGCTTGATTTTTTTTTTAAGATCGAGTTCAATCCATGTGTAAAATTCTTTCAATCTTTTTTTGAAGGCTTAAATCGCTATCAAGTCCTTCGACTATCACGTTTTCTGCCAATTAGTCTCTCGACTAAAAAATCACTGGTGAGGGTCCCTTGACTATTGAAATTATATAAATTTAGTCTTCGTGCGTGGTCTTTTCCCTCGTTCTGTCACGTGTCACCGTAGTTAAATGGTTCTTGTGTCACAGATAATCCCTTAACTTTTAATTCTATTTTTACTCTTTAAATTTAATATATTTTTTTATTTTTGTAAAAATAGAGTATCACAAAATTTTGCTCTACTCTGTTTCAAGAAGAAAGAACAATTCCTGCTAAATACCTTGCTAAAAGCGAAATATGACACATGAAAACAGAGTATCGCAAAATGACCCAAGGTGAAGGGAAATAACGGGAAATATTGGACTTGGATGCGCAACGGAGGAAGAGACATTGCATGTTGAGAGGACCTTACAGAGGCTAAGTATGGAAGAGTTGTTTAAGTAGTTTTAAGGTGTAGTGGTGCATATGAAGGTTTATCGAATTTGTCAGTCTTCGATGTTGCTTGTAGGAAAATGTACCTTGGTGGTGATGTGAGTTTAATCTTTGGTTTTATATATCATACATATGTTTTTTACACGGATTGTGTGAAGACTTATTATATGTTATATGTGAACAATCAATGCTAAACTCTTTCGTTTTTCTTAATGAAGGTCCCAATGACCCGATGTTTTTGGAGCGAGGGGTCGGATTCTTATGCAGAAAGCGGCATTGATGGTGGGTTCGATTTGCAGATACTCGCATGTCTTCAAAATTTTAGGGAATGTGCCTGGTGAGGATAAAAGTAGCCTGAGGGTAGGCTGGTAATTTCAAGCGGAGTTTTAAGGCGGTGTGAGGGTGTTCAAGGGTGTTTCAAAGTGCTTTTAATGTGGAGAGAGAATTAAGCAGCTTGGCAGCAGTTAATTTTCATTACCAGAAGTTAATGCTGGTGGTTGAGTATTTATAGCAGGTTATTTGGGCCCTTATGGGCTTTCGGGTCAAGTTTAATGGACCCGGGTCATGTTTAAAGACCCATGAGTTCTAAGCAGGAGGACAGGCAGCTTAGTCAAGAAGTGATTAAGTTTTTTTTAGTACTTTAGTCATAGTTCGAACTGCCTTAGGTTCACAGTGTTCGAAGTCACCTGTCCGGTTTAAATATCCTGTCCGGTTTAAATATCCTGTCCGGTTTACGGAGAGATTTATATTGGGCTGCCCTTCCGGGGAGCACTTCGAATTCGGACTCATCAGGAGCCCCTTTTTTAGGTATTTGAACAAGTGTCCTTGTCAAAGAACTGAAAAACAGTCCGATTTAGGAAGTGGTTTTTCAATTCGAAGAGAGTTGAGGACAGACCCGGACAGACCAAACGTTACGAATTCCAAACGGTTCTTGTCAGAGTTAATGGGACACGTGTCACTCTCTGGTTGGTCACTTTAGCCGTTTTTTCACCTTGAAATTCGAACCACTTTCTCGAACAAGTTACCTCTTTTAAATGTCATTAATGACATCAGCGCCGTCTTTTAATCATTGCCCAACTTTTCGGATTCTCCTAGGAATCAACTCCTTTTTTCACATTTACTATAAATTCTATTCACTTTTCACTGTCTCATTATCTCTTTCAAACTTTACTCTGCCATTTTACCCAAAGCTTTATCTCTCTAAAACTTCAAAATTTCCTTAGCTGTTTTATGTTCACAACAAGAACAGCACTGATCAAGGGCGGCTGGCTTAACCTCTCAGAATTGGAGAAAGCTCAAAGAGTTGAAAAGGAAAAAAGACTTGCAGCAGGGCTTCCAGCGTCGCCTGTTGAGAAACCAGCCCCTTCAATCGAAGAATCTGACAGAGGTTCATCTTCTTCTAAATGTACAAAACCTAAAAAACTCTTTCAATCAACACTCTCCCCCATAGTATCTGGCTCTTCAGTTCAAGAGTCGATCCCTATTGTTGAACCGGGGGTCACTGCCACAAGTGTTAGGAAAAAATCCTCTTTCATTGCTATGGGGTCTGATTCTGACCACTCCCCAGACAAATTAATCATGAAAAGGCCAAGTAGATTGGTTAAAGGACTTCCTTCTAAAAACACACCCTCGAAATCGGGGGCAAAAAATAGTGAATCAGGGTCTGGGGCAACTATAAGGGCTTCCCGGGAGAGACCGTCAGGAATAGAAGCCAGCAGCCCGCTACCCCCCAAGGAATCTTCTACCTCAGAAACTCAAATTGAGGTGAGAGGTCAAATAAATTCGGACAGCCAACAGTCCGGAGGATCAGCTCTGCCAAGCCTCAACCCTCCCCGGACCATTTCTACTGAAGCTCCCCCAACGATTATGGAGGAGAGGATGGAGGACTCCACTGAGGAGGTTAGATTTGAGTCCGAGTCCTCCGGACAGGCTGAAACTGCTATCGTTGTTGCCAAGAAGGGCAAAGAGGACTTGTATCTGAGGCGTCCGGACCTGCCGGAGAGCCTTGAAGGGAGAGTGGGGCCATGCTTTCATAAGGTGGAGTTCAAGTATCTTTTGGCTTTGTTGAAACCCAAGTACGCGTTCATCCACACTTCAGATCTGGGCAGATTGCGCACAAAGTGGGGAATCCCTGAGAACGTAAGGAATGAGATAGTCTTCTTCACGGAGCTATTCAACTGGGGACTCAGGTTCCTATTGGACCCAGAGATAGTGCGCTATTTTCATTTGGTTAAACTCTGCCCGTCACAGTTAAGCCCCAATGGCTGGTTCACCTTGATGTCATGTATTATGGCGTCTAGGTTATCTGGAATCCCTCTTCCTATGGAAGAGTTTGCAGCTGTGGCCAACTTGTGCAAACACCATCAGTTCCCCTTCTACCATTTCAACATGGGGAACGATCTTAAAGGTGTTGACGATCTCCTGGAGTCGGAGAGCAAGTGGAGGAGCCAATTCTTATTTGTCAGCGGCTCATGGGAGAATGGCAAGAAAATCAAGACCGGAGAGAATCCAAGCCTCCTCAGGAGTAGGTGGAGGAGTGACCGTAAGCTTCTCATCTTAATTCTCTGTTCGAATTTCCCTTTTCTTTCAAGTTTATGCTAATTAGTTTCTCTTTTGTTTTATCAGAGCTGCCAAAGGAGTTCGGGGACTACCTAAAGACCGGACAGACTACCTGTGGCAAAATTAACGCTTGGGCTGCAGAGAACTGGGAGAACCGGTTCCATAAAGCCTTCACTGCTGGGAACTTAGCAAGGTCTCACCTGTGGAACACCACAGGTCGAAGAGACCTAACTTGGGAGGAGTTCTCCACCCAACCTGATGAAGACATCGTGCTGAGAAGGTCTCACGAACTGGATGGGACTCTCTTCCTTCCTGCCCGGGCCAAAGCCCCAAGTAAAATGAAGGGCAAGAAGAAGAAAGGCAAGAGGGCAGCAGGTGACGATGAGAAGGAGGCCCCAACAAATACAGAAGGACTGGCACAGACTCAGATTGATGCAGCCCTTCTACAGGTGGTGGAACAGGAGAGCGAGAAGCAGGAAGTGAACCTCCCTAAGCCTACAAGGGCCTCTAAGAGGACTCGCAAGCAAACAAGTGAGAGCGCTGACAGGGACGCCAAGAAGAAGAAGTCTTCCCAAGGAGATGAAGTTGCTCTCCGGGACCCGGAGCCCTCTTTTCCTACTGACCCAACCTTGGCTGAAGAGATCCCAAGGGACTTGCACGGAGAGATTCAAAGGGAGTTTACTACAGATGAAGTTGAGAGGGGGGAGCTCAACTTAGATGAAATGGACATCACCGGTCTGGGTGGACTTGGTGAATATTTTCTTGGGCTGTCCAGAGACGAGTTTGGAGGGCCCTATGTCCCTCCAAGCAGCTCTAACACAGTTAATTTCAACGGTAAGACTTTTATGGTTTCCAGTGAGAAGGACATCATAGCCCACTCTTTACTTAGCAATGTACAGCCAGTGCTGACTTTGGAAAGGCAAGTCCGAAGTCAGGCAGACACCATCAAAGAGCTCAAGTCTGAGAAGGAGAAGCTGTCCGATGACCTCCGGACTGCTGCCACTAAGATTGATTTGCTTAAAGAGGCAAATGATCAGCTAAAGAAGAATCAAGATGAAGGCAAGACAAAAGTTGCTTCTTTGGAAGAGATCATAAAAGACCTCCGGGCTAAGGTGTCCGGACTGGAGGCGGACCTGACAGCCTCAAAAGGAGAAACTGCAGCAAAGGAGAAGCTTGTCACCAACCTGACCACTGACAAACTTGCTTTAGAGAATGCAGTGACTCAGGCTGTTGAAGAGAAAGCTGCTCTGGTGAAGGATCAAGAGGCCATGATCAAGGCCAAGATTAATGCTTATGCCAGGGAGATGATACGGAGTGAAGAATTAATGGTTGAAAAAGTGAAGTCTGATATGGTCCTCCTGTTTCACGAGAAATTCCCGAAGAGGAGACTAGGGGACTTATGGCGCTATGTGGATGACGATGATCTCCCATACTGGACCATGGTTGATGAGGGGTACTCCGGTGAGTCCTCGTCTAGTGGTGAAGAGGAAACCAGAGAGAGCCCAGGTGAGGAAGAGATTGATCCCAAGGGTAAGAAGATAGTCGAGGAGAAGAGCGACATCAAGGGCCAGAAAACAGATGAGGGTGAGCCATCTTCAAAGGCTCAACCTTAATTTATAATTTGTTTTGTTTATCTTTTGCTTGAACTAAAGTCCTTGGAAGGCCAAGGTACTATTTTTTGTGATGGTGTCCGTATTATTCGGACAGATTTTTGTACTGTGCCCAAACTTGTTCAAAAAGTCCTTGGAAGGCCAAGGCAACTTTAAGTTGTTGAATGAATGCTTTTATTTTACTCAACCATCTTCTTCTTTTATTATTTGTCTTACTTTAGACAGCTAGAATTTAAGTAGCTTTGAGCTATTGTATTGTGAGAGCGTTTAGTTTCTCTGGCTAGAATTTAAGTAACCCTTAAACCTTTCAGTCCGGGTAGTATGACAAGCAACAGAATTTTGCAAAAACTTAGAAAATTATTGAATAAGGCATCAAGTTTTATTGAAAGCTCTCCATGCCACCGAAGAGGGGAAGGTATGCCCCCAAATATTTACATGGATGTTTAAACAAGTAAATATTTACACAAGTTTTATTCCAAGTACAGTCGTAGGTGTTCAATATTCCAAGGGTGAGTTAAAACCCTGCCATCTTTGTCTTCCAACCAGTATGTCCCAGGCTTGATTCTTTCAACCACAGTATATGGACCCTCCCAAGTTGGGGCCAGCTTTCCGAAGAGCTTTTCCTTGGTATGCAAGAAAACTTTCCTCAATACTTTATCTCCTGGTTGAAAGTCCCTTCTTTTAACTTTAGAAGCAAACCGGCTTCTCATCAAGCCCTGATAGTGTGTCATTCTAAGATGAGCTTTTACCCGTCTTTCTTCGATCAAATCAAGCTGATTTCTAATTGTCATCTCATTAGCCTGTCCGGAGAAGTTATGAACACGAAAGGAGGGGAGTGTCTTTTCTATGGGAGCTACTGCATCCATTCCATAGACTAAGGCAAAAGGGGATTCTTGTGTTGCAGCCCCAGGTGTTGTTCGGTAGGCCCACAAGACTTCTTGTAGATAACTAGGCCACTTCCCAGCAGCCCCTTCTAAGTTTTTCTTTAACCCGGACAGTATCGTTCTATTAGCCACCTCAACTTGCCCATTGGCTTGAGGGTGGAAAGGTGAAGAAAAGCAGTGCTGAATACCTCTTGAGGCACAGAAGCTCTCCATCTCTCTATTATCAAACTGTGGCCCATTGTCTATTGTTATTTTCTGGGGGACACCAAATCTGCAACATATGTTGGATAGAATGAATTTTATAACAGCCTTTGATGTTGTCCCTGCCAAGGGAGCTGCTTCTACCCACTTTGAGAAGTAGTCAATGGCCACAATTATAGTTTTACGCCCTCCGGACGCCACAGGGAGAGGCCCAACTAAGTCCAATCCCCATCGAGCAAAAGGGATGGGCTCAGAAATTGACTCCAAGGGAATGGCTGGTACATGAATTTCATTGCTGTACCTCTGGCATGGGTCACACCTTCGTACCAGCTCCTTAGCATCTTTCATAATTGATGGCCAATAGTATCCGGAGAGTAGCACCCTTCTTGTTAAAGCTCTAAATCCACAATGGGCTGATCCCTCACCATCATGCAAATCGGAGAGAACTATTTGTGACTCATGATCCCCTAAACAACGTAGGAGAGGTTTGCTATAGGATTTTTTGTATAATACTTCTCTTAACATAAGGAAACCACGAGCCCTGTGCTTCAATGTTCTGGCTTGTGATTTATTCAAGGGTATGATACCATCGGACAGATATTGCACAAGAGGAGACCTCCAATCTTGAGGCTGATTTACTTGTACTTCAAAGACTTCCTCTTTTTCACCTTTATCGAGTTGAATAGAAGGGCTTTCGAGCACATGGATCCATGGGTAGGACTTCGTATATGCTATCGTTGCCAATGAGTCTGCTAGCTCATTCTTTGCCCGGGGGATGTGCTCATAGACAACAGCTTTAAATTTCAACGCCTCATTTTTCAGGAGGAGTAAATACTTTACCAATTGTTCTTTTCTAGCTTCTGATAGGCCCAAGGCATGGTGGACTAGCAACTGGGAATCACTTAGTAGCTTGACCCTTTTAGCTCCACAAATGTAGGCCAATTTCAACCCAGCTATAGCCGCCTCGTATTCGGACTCATTATTGGATGCCCTGAAAGCAAAACAAATAGCTTGGAACATATTGTCCCCGTAAGGGGAAGTGAGACATATTCCTGCCCCAGATCCCATGGTACTGGATCCTCCGTCTGTTCGGACAATCCACACTTTTTTGTCTTTTGAATCAGCAGGTTGTTCTGAATCCCTATCAGAATGGAACTCAACTAGAAAGTCAGCCACAGCTTGAGCTTTTACTGCTGTCCGGGGTGCGAAGTCTATGTCGAAGTCTCCCAACTCTACTGACCACTTTGTCATTCTGCTCGAAATGTCTGCTTTTTGAAGGACATTTTTCAAAGGGAAAGATGTCCGGACAACGATAGGATGAGCCTGGAAGTAGGGCCTCATTTTTCTTGCAGCTATCACCAAGGCCAATGCTAGTTTTTCGAGTTTCAAGTACCGCCTCTCAGCATCAATCAGGCTTTTGCTGATGTAGTACACCGGATGAGGATACCCATCAACCTCCCTAACTAACACAGCACTGATGGCACAACTTGAAACAGCCAGATATACAAAGAGAGTCTCCCCATCGACTGGTTTGAACAAAGTCTTGGGAGAGGACAGATGCTTCTTGATTTCATTGAATGCCTCATCACACTGTGGTGTCCATTCAAACCCCTTTACACCCTTCAGGGTTTGAAAGAATGGAGCACATCTGTCTGAAGACTTGGAGATGAATCTGTTCAAGGCTGCCAACCTCCCCGTTAATCGCTGTACTTCTTTAATGTTTCGAGGAGGCTCCATTTGGAACAAAGCATTGAGTTGGTCCGGGTCGGACTGTATTCCATGCTCACTTATGATATACCCTAAGAACTTCCCGGACTGCACTCCGAACACACACTTTTCAGGGTTTAATTTTAAATTCACTTTGGCCAAGTTGGCAAAAGTCTCTTGGAGGTCGGACAAGTGCAACTGCTCATCCACGCTTTTCACCATCATATCGTCAATGTAAACCTCCATATTTCTTCCAATTTGATCAGCAAATGCCTTATTGACCAACCTTTGATAAGTATCCCCAACATTTTTCAAGCCAAAGGGCATCACCTTGTAGCAGTGTAAACCTCTATCAGTGACAAAAGTGGTATGCTCTTGATCTTTTGGATCCACCCGGATCTGATTGTACCCGGAGAAGGCATCCATGAAGGAGAGTAGCTTGTTCCCAGAAGTAGAGTCTACTAACTGATCTATCCGGGGAACCGGATACAAGTCTTTTGTTGGCAGTCCACAAAGGGTACTGAGATTCTTTAATGTGCCCCATCTTTGTGAGCCTATCAACCTCTTGTACAATGACATCAGCCTTTTCTTTTGAGAAAGCTCTTCTTTTTTGTACCACTGGTGCCACATCTCTCCGGACAGATAGGTGATGAGAAATCACCTCTGATGGAACTCCAGTAACATCAGCGTTGCACCAAGCAAAAACATGCTGATGGTCTTTCAAGAATTTCAACATTCCTTCTTTCAGTATTGGTGGCATTTTGGACCCTATCTTGATGCTTTTTCCTTTTTCCAAGCAGTGTGTCTCAACCTCTTCAATCGGAATCAACACTCCGGGGGTCTCTCTGGGGTCATCAATTTCACCCTCACCCCCAGAAAGGCCCTCAAACTGCTATTGATCGTTTATACGGACTACCCCTAGCGTTCGTGGAGCCAAGGCAGTGGCATAGCATTCTCTTGCAACCTTTTGGTTGCTCCGGACAACCCCAACTTGTCCCTGAACAGCATACTTTAGACACTGATGGACTGTCAAAGCCACTGCATGCATCCTAGAGAGCCAAGACCTCCCTAGAATAGCATTATAACAGGTGGGACAATCCACCACAATGAAGAGTATTCTAACCATTTTCTTGAAAGGGCCCCTGCCCAACAACACTTCTTCTTCAAACTCCCCGATCACATCGGCTGAGCTGTCCGTGAAGCCCACGATTGATCTGTCCGACTTTTGAATCACAGCTGGATTTCTCATTTTCTTGTAAGTGTTTAGAAAAAAGATATTGGCAGAGCTTCCAGTATCCACCAAAATTCGCCTTATCTCATTGCCCCCTATAGATGCTCCTATGACAACCGCATCCTCATGAGGGCCAGCAATATCTCTCAAATCATCCTCATCGAAGACTATGAATGGGAACGAGTTTGGAGATTGATAGGATGCCATGCCCCCTTCTAGTTGGGAGGTCAAATTATGAACATGTCTTTTTCTTGAAGAAGTAGTAGGAGCCGTCATAGTGTCCCCTCCGAAAATTGTCAGTGACTCGAAGAATTTAATGAGCCCGGAGACTGATCTAGAACGCTCCTCTATAGCACCCACTCTGTTTCTTGTTGGATCAGGATCCAAGTACTCAGACTCTACATCAAACCTTTCAACTATTACCATAGCCCCCTCCGGGGCAGCGTTGCTTGGACCAACCCTATGAGTGTTGTCAGGCCTGTTGCCTCCTCTCCTTTTAACGTATGCACCCAACTTCCCTCTTTCAATCAAGTTTTGTACCTCTTGTTTCAACGCTATGCAATCATCGGTGGTATGGCCAATATCATTATGGTATTGGCAAAATGAATTATTTCGATGTTCTCTGGGAGACTGCAAGGTCGCCGGTCTCCGGTAGTGTACTTCATCTTTTGTTTTATCGAAAATGGTTGCCACACTTTCTTTTAGCTCTGCAAACCACTCCGGTTGGACCCATGGCCCTCTTTTGTTTCTAGACTGTTGGCTTTGTGCATGAGCAGCTGGTTGAGACTGAGCTTTTCCCCTTCCATGCCCCTATCCGGTTTCTCTTGCTTTGTTCCCGGACTGGTTTTGATTTAGAGTTGGTGCCACCGGGGTGGATCTCACCTGCATGTGCACCCTGGTCTTTTTCGTTTCATCAACATTTATTTGCTTGCCAACTTGGTTCAGCAATCCTCCCCAGGTCATGGCTTTCTTCCTGGTCACCGAATCGGCCAGGTTGCCTGGGTTCAAACCTTGTCTCAGGGATGCTATTGCTACCTGTTCAAAGCAATCAGCCAACCCATTTTTTGTGTTTACAAAACGACTTATGTACTCTTTTAATGATTCGTTTGGTTCCTGGGCACAATGGATTATGGTATCTCCATTACCCTTCAGCTCCTTACTCCCCACAAATTGCCTTCGAAAGGCCACCCAAAAAGTATCAAAGTCTTTAATACAACCCTGAGGCAGGCTGTTGTACCATTTCAGAGCACTCCCCGTAAAAGACTGGGAGAATGCCCTACAGAGTAGTTTATCATCATCATCAAAGTTCATCATGAAGT